>OY755245.1:9812726-11225226 GCA_963576725.1 Azorinus chamasolen
GAAACTATATAATTCCACACGGAAACAAAGCATACGGGCGCCGTCTGATCAGGGTCTACCCTTTTTGCAAAATCATGATAAGATGTATCGTAAAGGTCAATATTCATAGGAATAAAATATTTTGTACTAATGTTATATCAAATATAGTTTCACAGTTTTGATTCTATACACACCAACATTCTCAGTTACTTAAAGGCACCATAACTGATTTAAATATTTGCAATCTGAAACTACAGTACAGTCTCACTAATGGCACCACATAATGCATTAACATAAGGGTCTGTAAAAGCAGGTGCTTGATTAACCCATTACCTCATAGGCTATTTTAGATACAGCCTCTTTATATAAATCTACCGAAAAGGAGCATTAACTAGAGAAAAGGAAAATTTCAGAATTTTGTAGTTTGAAACCATTGCGATAGATGAGAGCAAATACTCTATTTATCACAATCGTTTCACAAAGTGACTTCTACAGAGTCGTCATAAGCCGTCAATATGAGGGAATGGGTTAATTAACGCAGGCAAAAGTAATGCAGAAATCTCCTATAGAAGTTTTCTGCATAACGTTTTTCCTGTATTAAGATATCAACTGTTTTTTGAAAATCCAGACTTATACTTCGTTTGAATGGTCGTATTAGCGAGATTTCATTGTATAACTAAACGTTAAAACGAGATAAAAACACATGAGGAATGGTGAATATGATTTTGAAGAAGTATTAACCCATGTGTGCGGACTGTCTCTACATAGATAGAGATGCCTTTGCTAGCTGAGTAGACCCAGATCAGATGGTTCCTCTAGGGTTCATTCGCTTATGGAATTACAAATGTATGTAGATATGATTATACAGTGCCTGCGATGACCAAGGTCTCTTGTTCATATACCTTTATACATTTGCAACTATGTATTCATGATGTCATTATTTCTAAGATGAATACACATCTGGTATAGTGTTAACCATTTATTCCATGAATATTCAGGAACGAAATAATGACACCATTAATATTAATTAGAGTATTTTGTTATAATAACACATGTATAACACAGAAAGTGTTGGCCATGACAAAAACTATATTATCATATCTATGCAAACAGAACAGAGTCTGGTCGGACGGCTCTTCATGAGCCCTCTGACTCAAGTCTACTCTATTCGGAATAGCATATCAAAATGAAAAAAAAATACCTGATTCGTTAATATTTCAATTTTTCTCGAAAACTTAAGTGCAGTGACAAATGATTTGACCCTGATGGGATACTGATGTACGCGTAATCATATCTGGATCCGAACTGTTTGCAAAGGTAATCACAGATTTCTTCATAGCAGAAAACACTATGCGTTGCTGTAAGTCGGTCTTGAATGAGTCAAGGTTACAATCCATATGTATGTTCTTGAATACAAATGTTTATAAAAGTATTTAATATATGGATGAGATGTGACAGTTTCGTCATTTACAGAGGCGTTAAATCTGTTATTGTCGGTGAAGGCTATTTGAGGCCTTAATATATGGATGAGATGTGACATTTTCGTCATTTACAGAGGCGTTAAATTTGTTATTGTCTGTGAAGGCTATTGTGCTCTTAACATGCGGGAACAACCCTATCCCTGATATACATGCCTTTAGACGCCTTTGCAAATGGGGTATACTTAGACCATGCAGCTAATGTAGGGGGCGTTTGAACGGGATCTGTTATGTTTGCTTATGGACTTATATAGATCTGACTGTACAGCTGAATGAACTCAATTGTTAAACGATGATGGCTCATTCCACTTTGAAATTTCAGGTTTCGAAGGATACATAATAGAGAAAAAGATATTCTGTGTCAATTATGAAAAGTTTGTTTATGTTTTAAAACCAGTACAAGTCATCGAAAATACGTGCGAGTGCATTCTGACATTCTGACAATATCTAACAGTTACCTCAGTGAATCGGCTTTCTTACCCAAATACCAGGGTTTATCTCATTATACATTGTTGCGTCCGAGTGCATTTAAAATCTAAAAGCTAGTCTCACAGTAAATCATGGTCATTTTGAATTTCCAATAACACAATGCGTACTAGTTAAATGACTTTTTTGTAATGACACATAAACATGGGCAATTCTGGGTATGGCAGAAGCTGTGAACTGACATCTATATAAGTCCGTAAGCAAACAATCAGACGGCTCCTACAGGTGTCGTCTTATCTGGATCCGCTATGTTTGCAATGACATTAAAGGCGCATTTATGAAAGGAATATAGGTTAAGATAATGCGTGCACTGGGTTGACCAGTTTGATCTAAATACATCTCAAAATGGCACATGCCATAATAAAGATAAAGGCTAAATGTTGTTCTTAACATTTAGTTTCCTTTCCTTACAATGTTTCCAGAGCGGATGATATAGTGTGTTCCTATCTTTTCAATCATTCATCTATCCTCTTATCCTCCTGCCAATTTTGTCTGGGCAATATTGCCTATTTTATTAGCCTTACATTTACCAAACTTGGTATGCTCATACATCTCGTTAAGGGGAACACATACTGACATTATGTCACTGTTACCTAATATCTCACTTAAATGAAACAAATATCGTGTGGGTCATATTTTAATACTGTAAATCTTACATATACCATCTAGAGATATTTATACATCTTCAGAAGTGAAAGTGCTGTGTAAGAACATGATTTCTCACATACCTTCCCTTATCTCCGAGTTAGAACAACAGGTTAAGATTTTGTTATCTGTAACACGTGTAAGATCACTTTAGAACGTATGACGTCATATATGACGTCAAGCCATGGAAATCTATGTTTACATGTCATTTAAACGGCGAAAATACACTTTTTTGATATGTGAGAAAAAGAATCTGATGCTCGTTGTCTTTTAAGATCACATGTTCCTAAACTCACCAAGAAAATGTTATTAAGCTCGCCAAGGCTCGCTTAATGACATTTTCTAAAGCTCGTTTAGGAACATGTGATCTTAAAAGACAACTCGCAACAGATCCTCTATGTCACTATGACCTTTACTTTAACTTTTCATCCCATGAAAAATGATAATCCCAACTAAATTTGTCCAGGCCATATTTACTATACTGTTTGCCTTATTCCAAGTAAGACACGTATACATATTAAGATCCGATTGGCCTTGCCAGTTGATGCCACTTACAAGGAAAAACTTATCAGGGCCATGTTTATTACACTACTCGTATTAACCTAGGAACGGACGGGGAAATCTCAGAATACTTAGATGTAAATAGACTTAATGTGTATTCCATTTGTAAATGAAATTATCCAGTCTCTCTTCATATATATTCACATTTTAGTTGTAAAACAATTATCCTCCATAGTTTTACATTTCAGCTGTGAACAAAAGAAACCTCTTTATTTTCATCCTTTCTGTTTTAAACAGTATTATACTCTATATTTCACCTTAACTGAAAATACAATTATCCTCTATATATTTATTTTCAGATTGTGTATTTCACCGCTCTCTTCCCATATGTGATACTAGTGTGTCTATTTGTACGTGGTGTGACTTTAGAAGGTGCTGGAGAAGGAATCAAATTCTATCTCAAACCCAACTTTACAAAACTTCAAGATCCACAGGTATAAAAGGCAAAAGAATAACGTTTAACTCTCTAGATACCCCTTATAGAACACAAATGTTCACCCTTTACCAGACAGAGACATTTTTGACGCCCAAATTGTAAACAGAATGGACAAAGGTCAGGTGGCTCAACCATTAATAATGGCGGCATCACGACGGTGGCAATCCTGCGGGGTTTTATAAAATAAGTAGTTATGTCACTCCGTTGAGAGACATATCAGCTGCTTTCACTTAAAACGAGGATAACATTCAAACATTTCAGTGCGAGAAACGAGTAACTAAATGTCTTTGTAAACAGTGTTGACCTAGACGAGATGCCTCATAGAATAACCCTCTCACAAGAGTCTGCACTGTTTTTCATGTCACACTTAAAAATCCCAGTATTGACCTGTTTGAATATTGGAATACAATAAAGCACTCTAAACCGGAATTCTGGTAGAGAAGAAGTTTTAGGCAGGTGCAGCCTAGATGAGCCTTCCGCATTACTTTCAACCTGCATTAAGCTGCCATCTGTCTCCAAGACCCAGGGCAACAGATAAACGTGCGTACTCGAGTATTTAAATGATCATTTCTCCACCAAACCTTACGTCGAAACGATTCTAAAGAATGATCACAACATAGGGTTTGGTGGAGAAATTGAGAAGTTATTCTTCAAATTGTTTTAATTTACGCCTCTCATCTGGAGCTTTATACTACATTGATAGTTCGGTTAAATGGTTTGACTGTAGTCCATTGAAAATGCAGTGTTGAAATGGTTATTTCTAAGATCGGTGAAAGGGTTATATCAAAGATTGTGCTACTTTTCATATGCTCTCTATTTTTTGCTGGATATTTTTATCCACCAAATACATCTAAGGTCAGTTGAAAATCCTTGTCTAAATGCGGCAAACCAATCATACATCGGATCTGGTGGAACGATATAAAATAAGTTTAACATTTTTAAGCGGAATAAGAATACAAATAAACATAGATCCAACATAAACTTGGGAGTATGTTAAAAGTAGGACAATCTTAGAGAAATATGTCGACTTTCAAAAGTTGGACCACATTTGCAGTGAATACGTCTTACAACAGGTTGACACGAACAATTTCACACATTCACACACCACTGTCACTATATAGTGAGGACCCTGGTACTCTTTTTATGGCGGAAGCCTGCATTTGACCGAGGAGCCATCTGATCTGAAACTGCTCTGTTTGCAAAGACGTCTCCATCAGACAAGGGATTTAAAACAAATGAGTCACAATGTAATAAATATTTTTCTTACAAAATATTTATCAAGTAAATGGTTGTTAGCTTGTACTGTATAGTTGTATGTGGTAATGTGTTAATCTTAATCACTGCATTTGTCGCCCCAAAAGCAGTCAATTGCATGCATTGATATTTCAAGCCAATCTTGTTTGCTTGCCCTTTAATTGATAGAAATGCATTTTGGTGACTTCACTCAGATTAGGGTATACTTTTGTTTGCTTGTGAAATTATTTAACATTATAGATCTTATTCTACAATTTCTGCAATACACAAATATTATTGTGCTGGTATGTCATAGTAACAACCAATTCATCTAATTACTATTTATCTTGTCATTATTTCCTACTTGAATATTCATTAGGTAAAGGATCAATCACCTCTCTGAATCTAGGGAACAAGGGCATTTACATTTGTAAATGATATAGACTTAAATCAACGGGATCTCCTCTGCACCGTTTGCCATTCAAGCCACTAGCAAGTTTATTGAGTGACTTCTTTGGTATCAGGCTTTGTTGTCTGCAAATGTATCTGCTTCAATTTTCATGTTTTTTTTCTTTCTTTTTTGTATTTAAAAGCATAACACTGCATGAAACAGTTTGGATTCTAGTGAGAGCCCAAACATTACTTGGCGGCACCTCATCCATCTGAATTCAAAAATGTTTGCAAAGGTGGTCATATATTTTCCATTGACAGTGAACTTTTTCTACTCCCGGGTTCCATCTTAAGTCAAGCTGTTTGCTAACCCAAAAGTTCAACATGGTTATTAACCCATCGTAACCAATAATGTTTAATATGGCTATTAATCCATATAGTGTTTAATATGGATACTAATCTATAGTGTTTAATATGACTACTAATCCATAATGTTTAATATGGCTATTAATCCATAGTGTTTAATATGGCTACCAATCCATAGTGTTTAATATGGCTACTAATTCATAGTGGTTACATGGTTACTAACCCATAGTAATTAATATGGCAAATAACCAATAGTTTTTAAAAATGGTAACTAACCAAAAGTGTTTAACACGGTTACCTACTCACAGTTTTTAACACATATGTAGTTACGTATTATAGTGTTTAACATGGTTACTAACCAATTGCGTTTAGCATGGTTACCAACCCATGGTGTTTAACATGGTTACCAACCCACAATGTTCAACAATGTTCAACATGGTTACTCACGCACAGTGTTTAACATGGTTACTAAAAGTGAAAAACAAACAATCAAATAGGGAGAGCCACACTCAAAAGAGCACGGCACAGAACATCATCAAACAAGAAACTGCACTTGCAAGACAAAATGAGACGGACCATTAGGCATTAACCCATACTGTTTAGTATAGGTACTAAATTCATAGTGTTTGGCATGATTACTAATCCATAGTGTTTAACATGGTTACCAACTCATAGTGTTTAACATAGTGTTTAACATGTTTACTAACACATAGTGTTTAACAGTGTTTAACATGGTCACTAATACATCCATCGTGTTTAACATAGTGTTTGGCATGTTTACTAACACATAGTGTTTAACAGGTTTCCTAATCCATAGTGTTTAACATAGTGTTTAACATATTTACTAACACATAGTATTTAACATATTTACTAACACATATAGTGTTTAACATGGTTACTAACATAGTGTTTAAAATGGTTACTAACCCATAGTGTTTCAAATTGCTCCAAACCCTATGTGTTTAACATGTTTACTAACTTAAAGTGTTCAACATGGTTACTAACTCATATTGCTCAACCCGTTAAGATGTTGAAACCGAGTACATGAGACAAAAATATTATTTAACTGATATAGAAAGGAAGAGGCCAGTTTTAATAACTTAGCGGGTTAAGTGTTAAATAGCTACAGGCCAGTGAATATGGCAATGTTATTTTGTAGGTATGGGTCGATGGAGGTACTCAGGTGTTTTTCTCATATGCAGTAGCCTTGGGATGTTTGATCACTCTTGGAAGCTACAACACGTTCAACTGCAATTTTTATAGGTATAAAATGGAGTCCATTTAGAATGAACGGCTTATAATGCTGTGTATTTTAACCCGTCGCTTGCTATTCACGTCAACATACCTACCTGTAAATAGTGAAGACCCAGATGAGACAGCTCCTGCTGGGGCTGTCTCATCAGGGTCTGCACTATTTACAAGTTGACTGTGCAATCAGTGCACTCCACAGCAGTGATTGCATAGCGAACTACTTGTACACAGTGAGGATATATGTAATTATACAACAGGGCATGGGTAAAGAAGGAGAAATGCATTTTAAAAGTCAGCAAGAGAAGGGTTAAATGACAAACAGTGCAAACCCTAATCAGAAGCGTCCACTACTCGTCCTCTGGTACGGGTTCACGCGTTTACAAATCCGGTAATGAATTAATTTCCCATAGATTTAAAATATTTCTAACCACTTCACAGTGACATGATAAGAACATTAACCCTTTCGGCGCCAAATTTCTAATTGTCGTCTGCAAACCAATTTTGTTAAATCATTCGGTAACATGAGGAAAGGAGATACATACGTGCAAATTTCAAAGGAATAAAGCACAGCTATAGAAATAGAGTTTGAAATAAAACGTGAGGTCTCTGATCAGACGCCGTCTTGAAAAGGTGGCGTTTCAAGACGGCGTCTAAACTTGGACTGCACTATTTGTCGTGGTGCATTTTTGCGACATTGGCGGTGAAAGGGTTAACAGTTTGCAAAGGGGTCTCTGTCAGGTAAAGAGTTACGCATATATATATACATGTCTATGTTATCTGGCACACGTCTCAAGCACAAATTGTTATCGGTAAACTATATATTTAACCATACTACGATAAATAACATGCGTCACTTTTTTTATATTTAAAGCAGACAGCTGGTTATTTTGCAGTCAACAATTTGCACAACTTTATGTACGTGTATAGTAACATTTTGCTCAATACATAAGCTTCTTTAGCACCTTTGTAAACAGAGTAAACACAGGTCAGACAGGCCCTGCTGGACCCGTGTGGCCAGGCTCTGCTCTGTTGGCTTATGAAATAATATAGATCTGATCTATAGTGCTTGTCATGGCAAAACATTCCTTTGTCCATATACCATCAACACTATTCATCTAATTAATATCCATAATATAATTATTTCTTAAAAGAATATACATGGAGTGAATAGTTAAAGCTTTGATGCTACTTTATGTTTGTTCAAACAGGAATTGTATGATCGTCTCTTGTGTGAACACTGGTACCAGTCTGTTTGGGGGCTTTGCTGTGTTTTCCATCCTAGGTGTCATGGCCCATGAGCAGAATGTAACGGTGGCAGAAGTTGCTGACGCTGGTTGGTTTGTTCAAAATCCCCAAACAACACATGTGTGTGCGCGCGTGTGTGCGTTAAAACATCTTAATACAATGTATCACTTTATACATATTCATTATCTGAGTTTTTGTAATGTCACATAAACAAAAGACGGTTTGGCCATAAAATCATGGAATGTGTTTTGTAGAAATCTATAAGCAAACAGAGCAGATTCTGATTGGATAGGAGCTGTTCGATCTGGGTGCATGCTATCTGCATATATGTCAAAAGTTGTATTTTTAAGAAAAATGTTACTTTACAAAGGCAAAAATAGTGTTTTAATCATTAATTTTATGAATATTAGTTCAATTAGATGACTGTTTCTAATATTGTGTGAATACAGGAAAGTTTTGCCCTGAAAGTAATTGTATAATACTCCATAAGCAAACAGTGTAGACCGTCATCAGATAACTCTGAACGCAGCTGTCCGGTCTAAGTCTACTTTGTTTTCCAGAGTGTTAAGGTGAGTATATATGAAGTAAATGGTTCAATGCTTAATTCCACAAAGGCACGATTATAACTGACTGCATACAACCAAACCAAACTCAAGGGCGCCATGTTTCCCCATCCGCTGTAGTTCCATGTAACTTATATGTGTTCTCTAGATTCAAAACGTACCTCTCTGAAAGAAGATTTGTCCTAAGAAAGCATCTCCGACCTCCCAAAATATTACAGTATCGGCAAAGTATGCCATAGAGGATTTTGACTGATATGTGCAAACAACCTCGACCCAGATGATACGCCGAATACATTGGTGTATCATTAGGATCAGTGCCATTTGACACTCGAGCATTAGTATCTTAAACCATCAATCGAATCAGCAGTCGAAAATAGCTCAGAAACGAAGCACACGTATTGTTTCGGTATCTGCACAGTATACCTAAGCCATTTCAAATATTACATCAAGAGATTGATGTTGTGCGTGTTTGTAGGAAGTAAATACTTTAGAGTGAGTGAACCAGATAAAGCTTGCAGCAAATAGTTTAACAATTAGTTTCAATTAATTGCATTGAATTTATATTTGAACGCCAATTATAATTTAAATTACCCTGTAAAACGACACAAAGCATGTTTACCCTAAGTATTTGGTCAGACAAAATTCGGCAAATAATGCAGATATTGTGAAATAGTGCCCGAATAATCAACTTATCAGAACCGTTATTCGTTGATACCATATCCGTCTAATTTAACTCTTCCACCGCCAATGTCGACAAAATGCACCATCCACGACAAATACGCAATCACAGATCAGACACCACCTTTTTTTCAAGGCGGCGTCTGATCAGGGATTTTACTTTTTGCCTCAATCCCTAGTCTGCGGTTTATTCCTTTGACGATTGTATTTATTTATCTCAATTCTTCATTTGGCAAAAATTGTTTAACAAAGCTGAGTTACTTACGACAATTATACATTCGGCGCCGAAAGTATGGCGTGTGGAGTGTTGCAATATTGTATGAAGACAAATATTTGTTCAATAATTATTCAATAAAAGAATATTCATTTAATAAATAATATATTATTCAATCTTAGAAAAATATTTGTTCCTGAAAATAATTATGGTCTTAAAATATATTTGTGTGGTAAAAACATTTTTTTAATAAAAAATCATATTTGTGTGATCAAAAATTTATATTGACTAAAACATATTTTTGAGGTAAAAAAAATATTGATTCTTATTTTGTTTCGTATATGGACTATAATTAGAATTATGGGATAGCAGAATTATTTTTTGTAAACACGGATTTCATTGGCTCGTATACCGGTGCCTCGTATTTCTGCGCTATACATTACAAGGCTATATGTCAGTAAATTAATCACACATTAACTCTTCTGTTTACTCTAATCACTTTAAAACAACACTTTATATTCCCTAAAACGTCAATTTCTTCTTGGATGATGCCTTCATGGATACTGCGAGCTGGGATACTGCGAGCTGCCATGTTGGAATGAATAAGTTAATGGGATGCGTTGTTACAAAATCAATATTCTGCTATCCCACAATTCTAATTATAGTCCATATAAATATTTTTAAGAATCAATATTTTATTTTTACTGCACACATTTTTAGTCTATATAAATAGTTTATCATTTTTTATCAAACAATTATTTTACCACAGGAATATATTTTAAGAATATAATCATTTTTTAGAACAAATATTTTTTGGAGAATGAATAAATATATTATTTATTGAATGAACTTTTTTACTGAATAGATATTGAAAATTATTGAATCAATATTTTTTATTGAACAACTGTTTTTCTTTATAAATATTGCAGCACTCCACAGACCATACGAAAGAGTTTAAGTTATCACTATTGTGAATTCTGAATTATTTAGCTTTATAAAGTGGCGGAGACGAACGAGCGTATATCTTTATGCTTAGGGTAACTAGGATTAATTCACAAATATCCAATGCACTGTTTTACAGTGAAAGTGATGTCAATTTAGATAATAGCACTCCTTTACCTTAAACTTAATTAAGATTACTAAATATATTTTGGATGCGGTTTAATGTCTATGTTTTCACGACCATGCATGTTTTTACCCTGAGTAAAACAGAAAGTGGTTTACCCCAATTACCCGAATAATTTGGACACACAGTTTGACCGTCTGTACCAGTGTGTACAACTGGACAAGTCAGTTTGGGATCTTTTGTGTAACTGTATAAATTAGACTGACATAGAAGCACATAGTTAAGACCCTTATCAAACGTTTCTGCGGGGAATGTTGAATCTGGACTTTGCACCTTTTTAATAATTTTAGATTAGACTGATGTAGTAGCAAATAGGGTAGATCCTGATCTGGATTTGCACTATTTACCTACGTGTCTGTCCGTCCGAATAGATAGGGCTATTAGGATATGTTTACTTTGCACTAAGTTTTATAATGGCATATGAAAACATGATATCTTTGCCATGGCAGAAACTGTAGAATCAGAACTAGTATGTTACTTCATAAGTAGACAAACGAGACCCTGATCAGATGACCCATTCATGTACTATCTCATGTGTGACTACTCTATTTACAAAGGTGTGACACTTTGTTTCTATCAGGAACAGCGATAAGACGTAAATTCATTCCGGATTTGCTACAGACTCCACCCTTTACATGATATTTGCAAACAGAGTAAAACAAGATCAGTTAGTTCCTGTATGAACTGTCTGATCAGAGCTTGATTTGTTTGCTTTAAATAATATAGATATGATTCTACAGTTTGTGTCATGACCAAGCATTCCTGCATTCATATATCATTCTACACAAAGTCATGTTACTATTCATAAAGTCATTGTTTCTCATATTAATTCTCATTAGGTAAAATTTCAACTCGAGTTTCCTTTCTGTTACAGGTCCTGGGCTTGCATTTATAGCATATCCAAAGGCAGTCACGCAGATGCCTTTCCCAACATTCTGGTCCATCCTGTTCTTCTTAATGGTACTTTTAGTTGGGATGGATAGTCAGGTAATTATATTACAGATCATTTTCCTTTTTCTTATGTGATCCAGAGCTTATACTAGGATATTTATTAATAAACAATAATACACTTGACGAAGTCACTTGTAGTCTCATCCAATCGATACTGATTGCAAAAATCCACACAAATTATATTCCCCTGACATTGAAGAGTTAACCCTTTCCCTGTTGCATATTCATGTAAGAAATAATGATATCGTGAATATTATTAGATTATTTTCATGATGTTATATAAACACATGACATTTTAGCTAAATCAGAAACTATAGAATCAGATCTATATTATACCATAAGCAAGCAGCAGACCCATATCAGACGATTCCTATAGGAACTTTATATAAGGGGATTCGTTAATGGAAAAGTAGTACAGTCAACACTTTACCTGATAAAGATGCATTTTTACGCATTTGATAAGGCACTGATCTTGTCCATGAAATGATATGAATCTACCATGACCAAACATTCCTGAATTCACTTGATATTATAAGACAAATCTTACTACTAATAATGATGGCATGATTTCTTACATGAATATTCACGTAGTAAAGAATTTTAGTACTTTTTCGTTAATGCAGTTCTTTGCAGCCGTAGTCAAATATCCATTTGTTAATAATAGCATTTAAAAACAATTAATGAAAATACAGTAAAACTTCGATTATCCGAACACTAAAATACGTATTATTATCGATCTTTAAGACAGGTGGCAGCTTAATGCATGATGAAAGTCATGCAAAAGCTCCTCTAGGAGCTTTCTGCATGACTTTCACCATGCATTAAGCAGCCACCTGCCTAAAAGGGTCTAAATTCTTCTATACCGAAAATTCGAATAATCGAGGTTTTACTGTACATGAAACACTAAATGCCTATTACATATATTAATGTTTTGCATATTATTACTAATACAATTAGTTTGGATCCAGATATATTTTGTGTTATCGAACTGTTTGACTCATTCAGACTGCATTTTCAAATGAATTGAAACCAACACAGTTAATGTCCAGAATAAAAGCTTGATTCTTTGTGTGCATACATCATGTACTTGGCATTAAAATATTTAACCCTTTAGATATACCTTTTAAATGAAAAGGTAGTAAAGTCAAACAGGCAAAGCCACATACAAGACGCAACCACCACCAAACATCGATAGACAGCATGTCATATACACACATCCACACACCCAAACACACGCACACATACGAGAAGAACACAGAAAACGCCAACTAACACACGAGCACCACATACCTTATTTGCAAATAGATTAGATGCAGATCAGACAAAAATGTGTTCTGTATGCTTATGGAATAGTATAGGTTTCATTTTACAGTTTATACAATGGTACAATTTCCCATAATTTTACTACTGCGATCTAGCTGATTAGTATTCATTATTTCTTCATGAATTTTCATCAGGTAAAGAGGTTATAAAGCTTTTTTCTTGAGTCTGAGATCATTCTCAAGCATCTGATTGATCAGATTCTGAGCTTTCTTGAGAATGGTCTGAGACTCATGCTCAGAAGGTTTATAACATTGGACCCAGGTAAAGGATTAACTCGTCATTCCATTAATATTTATTTAGAGAAATAATGAGTATATGAATATGAATTAGCTATATACAGTAAAACCTCTCTAAACCGGAATTCTAGTAGAGAAGAAGTTGGATACTTCTAGGCAGCTGGCTGCTTAAAGCAGGGTAAAAGTCATGCAGAAAGCTCATAGAGGAGCTTTCTGCATGACTTTCACCCTGCATTAAGATGCCACCTGTCTCCACGATCGATATTTATACTAAATTTAACGTCCGGTTTAGAGAGGTTTTACTGTATCTATAATGGTATATGAACAAGAATAGGCTTTGCCCTGGTAAACACTGTATAGTCGGACCTTTATAACTCTATAAGCAATTAGAGAAACCACTGATCAGACAGTTCCATAGGCAATCCTCTGACCCAGGTGTACGCCGGTTGCAAAGGTGTTAACACGTATTTTCATGGAGTTCAGACAGTGTCACTCACCGTGTCAATACTTGTTTCAGTTTATCGCCTGTGAGGGTTTTCTCACACCCATACTCGACATGTTTCCGAAAACCCTTTACAAAATGAGAAACAGAATGATTGTGACAGCCGTGTACTGCTCACTGACCTTCCTGGCCGGACTATCCATGGTAACACAGGTAAAATTCTCCATAAGTCTCCTTTAATACCAGATTACTTTAAGAAAATATTCGGGTGTTAATTTGTGGTTAATCGTCAGACAAGCAAGCGCTTGGATAGGAAGGTGGAAGGTAGTCAACATTTCAATTTTCGGTCAATAACGTTTTTAGGATACATACATACACATTCACGCTGACACAAACACGCACATACACACGCAACTTCCAAATTGCATGCAGACAAAGTTTTGGAATTTATTTGGGTTGGGGTTCTGAGGTCACGGTCACTGTAGCTAGGACAGACACATTTTACATTTGATCTACCGATTATTTGCGTGCAATACATCATGGTGGAGGGATATTCTGGGATTATGATCAAGGCAAATGTGCCTAAATTAGTTGACAGGTTTCTGCTCAGTGCCTAAGTAAGGAACGATGTATTACTGTCCCAAATGTTTTGCATGCAAACAAAGCTTGGGATTGCATATAAGAGGGATGTTTAAGATAAAGGTCACTGTTACCGAAATTAGAAAATTAGTATTTTGGCTCATTATCTTTAGTCAGGAAGGGCAATGTCTTACTACATTAAAATTTTGAGGTATATATACGATGCAGTAAATGTGTCAGATTGTATTGGGATGATGTGAGGAACTTGGTCACTGTCACTATTGCTAAACATATTTGCTGAATAACATTACTAAAGGAACACATAATAAGACCAAAGGTTGTCAATATTAATTGCATGGAGTGAAAGTGTCAGATTGTATCGGAGAGGGGAGGTGTTCTGATGTTATAGACACCGATCCTAATTATCTTTGCAGCTTATGGTGCATGAATATAGTTGTCTATTCTAAATCGATATCATATGTACATATGTTTAGTTGCTAATGATATATGATCTGCATTATTGGGTTTATCAACTATGAGCCCTGTTTGTTTTCAATGATGATATTTTCCTAACAGTTTTTAAATTAAGAACAATGCATATATCTCTATTGATAGTCAATGGGAACACGTATCATGATCTTAACGCTATAAACTGAAACCGACTGGTTGCGGGAAACTGTTTTCATTGAATGAGGCAGTAATGAAATATAATTACAGTAATGTCTCGCTAATGAGACCTCTTCAATTGTTAACACTGGTGTCTGTAAAAGCAGGTAGTTACTTAACGCAGGGAAAAAGTAATACCGAAAGCTCCCATGGGGGCTTTCTGTATAACTGTTGTCCTGCATTAAGCTACCACCTGTTTTAAAAATCCAGATTTATACTTCTATTGAGTGGTCGCATTAGCGAGACTTCACTGTATCTATAACACAAACTAATTGTGATGCTCGTATCTAGTGCAACCGATATGTCAAACTAGCACTTGGGCATTTGTTTGCTGCGAAACCTACGCTCACCCGAGTGTTCTAATAAGTCTAACGAAAGATGAAACAAGTCATTGTTTTGAAAGTTCCTTTTTCGATTATCTGTTATAAACTGCAATTATGATAGTTTACAAAAAGGGGAATAATTTGTATATATTAACACTTTACCTTATATATATAGTAGAACCCCTCTAATGCGACCACTTAATGAATAAACATGTCGGTATTTGTAAGTAGGTGGCTGCTTAATGCAGGACGAAAGTTATGCAGAAAGCTCCTATAGTCCTGCCCTAAGCAGCCACTTGCCTCTGCCATCCAGACTTGTGCACAGTTTTGGTGGTCGTATTAGAGGGGTTTTACTGTACGCCGTTTAACACATTTTGCAAACAGATTAGACCCAGATCAGATAGTTCCGGTAGGAGTCGTCTGATCAGGGTCTGTTGAGTTAACTAATGGAATAATAAAAATTTGATTGTATAATTTAGGTCATTACCAGGTATTCATGTGTGCATGTTATTATGTTTTACCTGAATATTCATTAGGTAAAGAATACACCCTAAAACACTATTATCTGTATTTTCAGGGCGGGATTTACGTGTTTCAGCTGTTTGATTACTACAGTGCCAGTGGTTTTGTTCTTCTTTGGGTGTGCTTCTTTGAGACAGTTGTCATCAGTTGGGTTGTTGGTAAGGTTTTATATAGTCCTCCAGTATATTACCCGCCAGTATTTAGCCTCCACTATATAGTTCTCTAGAAAATAACCTTCCACTATAATTATAGCCCTCTGGTATATTACCTTCCATTATATAGCCCTTCTCTATGTTGCCCTCCAATATATAGTCCTATTGTACATAGCCCTCCACAATAAAGTCCTTCTGTATATAGCAATTCAGTATCGGTAGAATCATATCTATATTATTTGCCATCAGCAAACAGGGCATACACTGATCTGATCTGGATCTACTATGTATGCAAATTCAACAAAGTAATAGGTAAATGGTTATTTGTATTCGTTAATCTTTTGAATGAGTGGAACTTAGTTGACTGGCATCTGCAAACATTGTAGATGCCGATTTGATAGCTAACCAGAGTACACTGTTTGTCATTCAAATTGAAAATCCTCTAGCAATGTTGATCGTTTCATAATGAACGGACTTTGTTATTTAATCTTTTCAATGCCAAGTAATTTCAATCAGCAAACACTCTCTTATCTGCACTATCTCTTAGTTCATGACAAAAAGTTAAGCGTATTAAAGGGTTAATATTGACAGACAATTCAACTTTGAAAAGTCAGTGTTCAACATTAATTTAAGTCAACCCTTTTGATGTCTTTGCAATCAGAGTAGACCCAGTTCAGACCACTCCAATAGGAACCATTTGACCAGGGTTGCTCTATTGCTTATGGCATTACATAGATCTGATTCTACAGATTCTATCAAGGACAATACCATCTGTGCACATATACCATATCCATCATTAAGTAAGCATATTGGTGGATGCGCGAAAATACCAAGCTTAGCTGCTATATACATATCAAGATGTCTATGGTTACCCGCAATCTGCGGCAACTCGATAAATATTCATGTAGGAAACAATGATATTATACATATCCATTAGCTGCCTTTGTATAGCGGTACGTGAAAACGTTTTTTTCCTTACCAAGACATTGACTGTAGTATCTATATTATTTCAAAAGCAAACAGAGCAAGCCCTGGATATAATCTGTTCGCAAATGCGTCAGAATGCTTCTTTGTCAACCAAAGGGTTAAGCCTTAGCTGCAAACATGTCAGCCAGATGTATGTTACCTTTATATCAAGCTGTAAATTCCGAATGTCTGTTTCCTTCAGGATCCGAAAAGTTTATGGATGCCATCAAGGTCATGATAGGACGAAGAGTGCCTTATTGGTTTCCATTCTGTTGGAAGTTCCTGACCCCTGCAATTTCTTTGGTAACAATAAAATAGGAGTTCATTTCAAATGAAGGTTATCGGCGCATCTGTGATTTTCTGTGCAAACAGTATTAATCCGGAGAAAAGGCTGAGTAACTTGGCGTCTCATTATGACCATAAATGTTTGATACCGTGATTTAGGTTTTAAAACAAAACAATAAAAAATGAATGTTGAAGCAGACGACAATGTTTGTAAACGATATATATGTCAGCCAAAAAGTTAAACTGTTGAAAAAAATGCTCTGGTTTGTCAAATGATACACTGCTAGTACGATATGTGCACCGTACTTTCTCTTCAGACCAGTCTCCTAATACCCATGCGTTTATACATTCCCATGAAATAATTATATTTGAACACAGTTCAAAGTTATATTCCTAAATAAATGTAGCCGGGAGGTTTGGTTTTGGTGTCACTTGTTTTAGCAACGTGAGACTTAGCGACTACTTAAGAGCCGTCAATCAATCTTATCTATAGAAATTGTAGTTCTTCCACAATCATTTAAAGAATAATGACCCCTGTCCATCAATCCATGCATCTGTGGATGTGTATATGTGCCTTTGGGCCAGAAAAATAACTTCATTTAGGTGATATTCCACTGAATAGATTTATACTATAATGACAGTGTGACGACCAAATTGGATTTAAAGTCTTTACACGGAGAAACAAAACTTTGGGCTGCATTTTTGCTTGTTTTGAATCTAGGTCAAGGTCACCGTTTCTAAAAGAGGAATACCCGTTTCTACTCAAAAGCCTAATTATAAGATACAGTGTGCTATATTTAGTGTACAGATACCTAGCCTGGAGACAAAGTTTGAAATTGCACAATGAGTCGAATCAATTGCTAAAAGTGACAATTCCGTTTCTGCTCAATAGTTATTTAGAAAGCCCTACCCTTTGACCAAATGTTTGTACAGTATGGTTCAGTTATAGTATTTTCGAAACAATAAAAACTGACGTCTTAATATAAAACATTCAGTTGGGACGTCCGTGTGACATAGGCATATTTCTAATTTAAAACTTATCAATATCCTGATATTACATTTGGTTCAATATCAAATGGGTGATTTGTTATTACATGTATTACTATTTGACCAGACTACATATATATGCTACTTTATATGTATATATAAAGTTACACTGTAAGACCAGCTGAGGATAATTTCAGTTGTTGTAGAGACGTAAATACATGTATTATAGCTCACACACTCATCCATTATCCCTTTACTTCATGAATATCAATGTAAAAATGATGATATCATGATGACTGGATTAGCTGAATTTGTATAATGCTACATTGTATGTTTTGTCCTTGGCAAAAACTATAGAATCAGATGTATATAATTCCATAAGCAAACAGACTTCTGTTGCATGAGCCATCTGATCTAGGTTTACTATGTTTGCAGAAGCACTAACCCAATCTAATCAGGGTCTGCTCTGGTTGCTTATGAAATAATATAAGTGTGATTCACAGTTTCTGCTAAATCCAAAACATCGTGTGCTCTTGTGGCAAGGTAAAAACAATCAGCTAATAGATGCAGTATTTTCTTGCATGCATATTAATCAGGTTATGAGTTAAATGCTTGTCGTCTATGTGGTAAATGGTTATTTTGTAGAGTATATTTGTATTCATGCTGGCTGCCTATAAACCTCTGACGTACAACAATAGCTATGAATACCCACTCTCAGCTCAGCTACTTGGCGTTGCCATGGCAGTTGTATCCATGGTGTGTGTGCCTGTGGTCTTCTGCTTCAGGTTTTCCAGATACTCTGGTAATCTGAAAAAGGTAAGTTACTTACACATTTCAGTTAAACTTTAAGAAAACCAGTTGTTTGGTAATTTCAAGGTACTTTCTTTACTTGTTATATGTTGCTTTATTTATTTTCTGAATTGCTCATTTTCAAAACAATCAACAAAGAGCAAAACACAGACCGACTTCTGACCCAGTTGCCAACAATTTATAGCCCGGTTATAAACCAAATTGAGTTTTATTCATCTGAATCCAACCTGTGTGAAAAAGACAGATAGGAGGAGATTAGAATGATTAACTTTTGTATACTGAGCAGCTAATTTAAAAGTACATATCTCTTCCATTTTTGTTTCCAAAATTATTTAACCCATTCCCACCTAGACTATGTTTTGCCAAACCTTGCTAAGGTTATCATATTGGGTTCAAACCATGACATTACGAAGGCGTAAACAGGCGTCAGTAGGAGTTATTACGTTTATAATGTCAGACAGTTTGGACGCCGTTAATCATATAGTTCTTAACCTCATCAGTATTCAGTAAAACAAAATACAATAAAACCCCTCTAATGCGACCAGCAAAAAGGGGCATAATTCACAGTGGCAAAGGCAGTTGGTAGCTTAATGCAGGACTAGCAGAAAGCTCCTATTCTGCATAACTTTCGTCCTGCACTAAGCAACCACCTGCTTATGAAGACAGTTATGTTTGTTCATTAAGTGGTCGCATTAGAGGGGGTTTACTGTAACTGCTTAACCATTGATTAGCTGAATACTTGTAAAGGCCTTATGAACAAGAATACTGGTAGAATCATATATGTATGTTTTTATACGCAATTGGAGCAGATACTGATCAGATGGCCCCTACAGAAGCCCTCACACATTGGTCTACTCTGTTAAAAAAGGTGGTGAAAGGGCGTGAATAGACCCAGATCGAACAGCTACTGTTGAAACCATATAGCCATGATGTGCTCTGTTTGCTTATGAAATACTGTAGGTCTTAAATACCGATAATGATACTTGTTTTTGTGTTCGAACTATCGGGGTGTTAGTGTTCAAACTATTGGAGATTTAGTGTTCGAACTATAAAGGGTTTACTGTATTTCCTTTGCAGAAATGGGAACTTACAACATCTTCAAAGTACACTATAGCGGATTATCAGTTAGATGTGAAAAACAGGAATTAACTACAACAAATGTGAGAAATCAGTCTAACACATGAACATTAGTAACAAAAGTTATGGTGTTCCATTTGCTCAACCATGCTTTGCAAGGAAAGTGTGTTTTACTTTTAATTGTCTTAACCCTTTCTCTGTTCTATGTATATTCCAAGTTTCAATACCTACTGAATATTCATGGACAAAATAGTTATAATGAAATATATAAGGTGGAACATTGTAGCCAATTTAGAAAGTACAGAAACAGAACAATCAAATTGCATTAGCAAACAGAACAGACCTTAATCAGACGACTCCTATAGAAACTGTCTGGTCTGCGTCTTCTCTATTTAGAGATGCGCAAAAAGACGTTTATACAAAGAGTGTTCGAAAACTTTGCAAATCACCTGTTTTTTCTGAAATTCTAATCAAATTTTGATAACATTTTGTCTAGTTTCAAAATATTCCCCTTTTAACTATAACACATCGTTTCAATCTTTGACTTTACTATACCCCTATTTGACACAAAGTTCATACTCCTATCTAGGTACTCTAATCACAAACTGGTAAACTGCAGATTCCAGCGCACTTCCGGACCAACAATTGTATCTCCTACAATTGTTTGTCAATTTCGGAATGAGAAACAAATCGCACGGGACCAGGACTGGGCTGTGTAGAGGACGTGGTAATACATTTACCTTTTCCGACTTCAAAACTGGACTACAGTTGATGAATTGTGGGCTGGATCATTGCCATGTAACAAATATACATGCTGGAGTCCTGTTTTAGGACGTAATTTTGTACGCATCTTTTTCAACACCACATTCTTATAGAAGGTTCCAGACGCATCCTACCTTTAGCAACTGCAATTTGCATGACTGATCCACTATTTCTATAGAAAATTGCGAATAACGCGTTTCTGCTGTCAGTCTTCGTTCAGCAATACGGTGCCTTTTGGCAAGTTTTAAAGCCCATGTCTTGTCAACTTTCCTTTTACGTCATAAAAATGGACACATGTCTCATCACCCGTAATGAGACTATCAAATACCTTTCTCTAATATTTTAGGAACTTCTTCAGCAGTGTCTTAGCCATTTGTATTCTTAAACTATAATAGTAATTGGCTATCAGTTTTCCGCCTGATGAGCTGTAGAAAAGTTGAAACATGTTAGTCGCTTATTCATTTTAGCCGGATTATTTCGAGAAAGATCTCGGCGTATATTTTGGCGAAAACCGGGCAGGCGGGCGGGCGGTGTGTCGTCGTTAACAAAACTTTAACATTGCTTATAACTTCAGAATTACTTAATCTAGACAATTCATATTTGGTATGCAGATAGCTTGGGTGAATGCCTTTCATTTGATGCAAGGATACGTGAATCAGGTCAAGGTCACTATTTGGAAAACCTTGCCGTTTTTAAAAAACATTAACATAGCTATAACTTCTGAACTACAGATGCTAGGAAATCCATTTGTGGTATACAGATGGCTTTCGTACAGGCCTTTTAGTTTATATTAATATATTTGAAATTAGGCCAAGGTCACTGAAATGAATTGCCATCTGCTTCAAAGTCCTAATTTTGACGTCCGGTTTAGAGGGGTTTTACTCTACTGTTATGTATATTATTAGAAAACCTTAACTTTGTATTCAACATTTTGTGTTAATGGTAATGGCATGTTTAGGTGTCACGTGATGGTGATTTATTAGGTATCTGAGCAAATATTAAACTCCGATGTCTGCCTTTAAAACTTATATATAGAGGATCTGTTGCGAGTTGTCTTTCAATATCACATGTTCATAACTTCCTAAACGAGCCTTAGAAAATGTCATTAAGCGAGCCTTGGCGAGCTTAATAACCTTTTCTTGGTGAGTTTAGGAACATGTGATCTTAAAAGACAACGAGCATCAGATTCTTTTTCTCACATAACAAATAAATGTATTTTCGCCACTTAATATTAACCCGTTGTTCTAACTCGGAGATAAGGGAAGGTATGTGAGAAATTATTATTTGTTTACCTCTATTCGTAGTGTATTACGTTATAGGTTTTATGTCCTACCAACAGTATTTCAATTATATAGAGATTGTTTAACCGTCTATTTAAATAAGGTTAACTTTGATGTGGCTGCTCTTGTAAGAGCCACCTGACCAGGGTCTGCACTAATTGCACATATAATATCTTAGATATATTTTATACTAGTTGTCTTATCTAAGTATTATTTGTTTTATTTTATATAATGCAGGTAATTAATTTTCATTATAATGATTGGAGAGCCTTTTTGTAAATTCATAGAGTAAAGTGTTAATTACCATTGTGACTTTGTTCAATGAATTATAACATACAGTAAATGTACTCATTTATGAGTGCCTTTCGGAACAATTTAACTAGGAAATGCTGTTATGGTCTCTAATCAGGATCCATCCAAAATATTTATATCATTTCAGAAAATAAGAAGAAAGAACATTATCTTTGAGAAACATAGCAGGTAGTGTTTTTGGCTAACGACAATTGATAAGGAAGCAAAGATGCTTAAAACATACCATTTATGACTATAGTTGTTCTTACATTAAAGAGTTGTTCAAGCACAGCCACTCAAAATAATTATTTGTCATAAAACTCATGAATATTCATGTAAGAAATGAGTATGTCATGAATATTATTAACGGAATTTTATGTTGGCATTTGAATGGACGTTTGTGGTTTTGGCATTTAATGTAGAATCAAATATACACTATTTCATAAGTAAACAAACCCTCATCAGACTGCTCCAATATGAGAAGTCTGATCTAGATCTACTTTGTTTGCAAATGGGTAAACATGTTTTATAGAGTAAAGGAATGATAAGGTAGATAATCTAATGAAGTATAAAAGTAATGTGGAGAGCTCTCTGAGAACTTCATTCTGATAGTCCTAAAAACAAAGCAGACCTAGGTGGCTCCTGTAGGAGGCATATTTGATCAGGGTGTTCTGTTTGTTTATAGACTTTGCGACAATATATGTGTACATTTTCTGTATTGATCTAATCAAGTGCGTACATATGTCATTATAAAGCTTCCGCTAATAAACATTTGTGTCATTGTTTCATATATGAATATTTATCAGATAAACTCTTTACCTCATATTGAAGTAAGAACTATTGATATCATGAGTAACACGTTACATAATTGCATTGTAATTTTTTGAGAACTGTAAGTTTAAAAAGAGAAGTCGCTTAACCCTTGCTCCATGAATATTCTGGTAAAAACATTGACACAATGAATAGAAATTTGCTGCACTTTTATAATGGCAAAGATAGTGATAATGGCGCAAACTACAGCCTTTGATCTATACGAGTATTTTATTCCTTAAGTGAAAATAGCAGATACTGATCAGACGGCTCATATAGGAGCCGTCTCATCTGGATCTATTTTGCGCACAAAGGCGTTTAACGGCGTATCTCTGGAGTATAAATAGAGAATAATAGGTTAGTGCCGTAGATGGGACGCCTTTATCCGACGAGGGGAGAAAACGTTGAGGCGAGGCTTGCCGAGCCTCAACTGTTTTCTCTCCGAGTCGGATAAAGGTGTCCCATCTACGGCACTAACCTATTATTCTATTTATCCAGTCAATTTAGTTATATCTTTTTTCATAGACTCATAAAACATACGAATATTGAAATAATTTGCATCGAAAATGCGGGTTTTCGATCAACGGACCTCCCTTTTCATTTCCGTTCTAAAGACGTAAATAATGAGCTACCGCAGAGGAAAATAGTTTGGATACTTACATTACAAGACGGGATAACGCGCTTAAATTTGAAAAATAAGATCGTTTGAATCGAGAGTCGATATGTTAATTCAAACAGACATGGTTATTATTCTACCGGAGGCTCTACATTGTCAAATTCGAGTTCCGTCGTCTCGGTATCTATTTTTAGATAGGGCTAACGTTACTCGTCAATGGAACTGAACAGGCTATATTTAGGTCTATGACCATCACCGCCCTTGTAAGAGTTTATCGATTAACGGGAAAACGTGCTTGAATTTGAAAAATAAGATCGTTTGAATCGAGAGTCGATATGTTTATTCAAACAGACATGGTTATTATTCTATCGGAGGCTTCGGGTTCCGTCGTCTCGATTTCTATTTTTAGATAGGGCTAACGTCACTCGTCCATGGAACTGAACAGGCTATATTTAGGTCTATGACCATCGCCGCCCTTGTAAGAGTTTATCGATTAAATTATCATGAGAGTGATAAATATTTTAATGAAGTTTTATTGTTTTATTTTGTTTTGTTTTTTAAAAAACGCGTCAATATAGTAGCATGGTAACTTTATATACATCTTAAATTTCGCTTACAGTATGTCTGGCCCGATAGCGTAGTGGTTACGATGGTCGCTTATCGTGCAGTTATCCCCGGTTCGATTCTCACCTCTGACGAATCTTTTTTTTTTCTCTTTTTCCTTTCTATTATTTTTTTAAATGACGGTTTGGGTTTTTACTGGGATACTTAATGATAATTATCCATATTAAGTGTTTTTTCTTTCAATTAATACGTTATTTTTGGTAAAACAATTTTGAAGAAAAATTAAAAATAGTTCCTGTCGTAAGAAAAATTCCTACACCTACTATACAAATAAACCTCTACTGTACGTATAAACTTAGGTTTATTATGCTACCCCTTTATTACGTCACTAGCGGCTGTAGTGACGGGATAAACATAGTTATACGTCGAGTAATTGCTGTAGAGATGAAGTAGGTATCGATATGTCCAATAACTTTTAAATTTAAGAATCTTCATAATTATAAAAAAGAAAACAAAAAATTACATTTGTTTTAAATATGTTGACTTTGTATTTCCATTGTCTATGTTTTCTTTTTATCTCCATTGTGTTTTATATAAACTGGCTTTCTTTGTATTTTGTTTTGAATGTTTTTCTATTTTCACATTGCAACTACAGTATTTCAAATATATGGAGACGGTGTCATGGTGAATAATTGAAATAATATTATTACTTATTGGTTTAATCATATAGGTCAGATTTTTTCTGGGCATGCCATGTGGCGAATTTGCGATTGTTTAAATGCAGATAAATGATATTTTGTATTCTACTCTGTATTTAGAAGAAAAAAGAATCGCAGCGACAAAGTTTTTGCTGACGACAAGTACCTAGCATGCAAAAAATTAGACATAGTTTCATCCTTGTGAAATATTGTTTATTACACGAAGGTATACTGCTTTCAAGAATTTACATTACATTTCACATACAAAACTGATTTTGAAAGTTATATAATTATATATTCATGATATCATTATTTGTGATATACTTATTCATGAAATGAAGGATCAGTGGCCGGAAAGAACACTTATCTGCAGATCCGAATCTAAACTGCTTCCAGTGTAATAATACGGGTTTTTTCATTCATCAGCTCAAATGGAACAGAAATAAAAAAAACTTCAAATCGAATGTTGATTTATTTTGTTGTTGTTTTTTCAAGTTAAACCTTTGCCTGCTAAGCGCGAGGTGATCCACGTCTGCAAACATCTTTGATCCAGATCAGATTTTGAATAATTCGCCGTCTCATCAGGATTCAAGCTGTTTGACATTCGGTTGATTGTGTCTGTAAAGCTTTAACCCTTTCTTTGCCAAACTCTGTCGTCTGCTAACTTTGTCGTCTGCTTCAAATTTTCATTCTTTTGATTTTCTTCATTTTTGTTTCAAAACTATAGTAACAGTAACAAACAGTTTGGATCCTGATGAGACGCCGAGTTACTCGGCGTCTCATCTGGATCCAAACTGTTTGCATAGGTAATCACAGATCCGGCATTGGCAGCGAAAGGGTTAACGAATCTGAAGTAACTGAACATGTCAACAGATGGGAATTTCTGCAGACATCATTTGTACAGCAAACTAAGTGTTGAACGTTATTTGGTGACCTATACAACCAGCTTACATTATGTACAGTAAAACCTCTCTATAACGGCCACTAAATTGTGTTAATTATTTGGTAGTTAGGGCAGATGGCCGCTTACAGCAAGGTGAAAGTAAAACAGAACGCTCCTATAGGAGCGTTCTGTTTACTTTCATCTTGCTTTATACAGCCACCTGCATGTAACTCAATGGCCGTTATAGAAAGGTTTTACTGTATCATGGTGATGGAGGGTTTGTATTAGAGGCAGTGTTGTACCTCTTGTCTGTATAAACATATAGTGAAAATCTCTGATTGTCTGGTGAGCGATATCAGGGTCAACATGGCTCTTTTGTTTTTAATAAGGACATTAAAATCACATATTTAACCCTCTGTCCCATAGATATGTTTTTCAATGCCCTTGCAAACAGAGTAGCAGCCTTCTGATCAGGGTCTGCTCTGTTTGCATAGGAAGTGATATAAGTATGATTGCCAAAATTTTGCTCTGTTTGCATAGGAAGTGATACAAGTATGATTGCCAAAATTTTGCTCTGTTTGCATAGGAAGTGATATAAGTATGATTGCCAAAATTTATTGTTCATATGAAATTATAGAAATTAATGTGCCATCATAGAAAATAATGTAATTGATATAAATGGTGTCACCATTTCTTAGTGGATATTCCTGAAGTAAAGGGTTATGATGTTTTAGAGGTTTTACTGTATTTTGGTAATTAGGACAGGTGACCGCTTTAAGCAAGTTGAAAGTAAAGCAGAACGTTCATATAGGAGCGTTCTGTTTTACTTTCACCTTGCTTTAAGCAGTCTCATGTCTTTAACACAAATACTTGATGTAATTTAGTGGCCTTTCAATGCAGGTTTTACTATACAGTAAAACCTCTCTATAATGGCCATTAAATGATGTTAATTATTTTGTATTTATGGCAAGTGGCCGCTTAAAGCAAGGTGAAAGTAAAATAGCACGCTCCTATAGGCGCGTTTTGTTTTACTCTCACCTTGCTTTAAGCAGCCACCTGCCTTTAACACAACATACTTGATGTAATTCAATGGCCGTTATAGAGTGGTTTTACCGTATCATGTTGATGGAGGGTTCGTATTAGAGGCAGTGTGTTGAGGGTTCGTATTAGAGGCAGTGTGTTGAGGGTTCGTATTAGAGGCAGTGTGTTGAGGGTTCGTATTAGAGGCAGTGTGTTGAGGGTTCGTATTAGAGGCAGTGTGTGGAGGGTTCGTATTAGAGGCCGTGTGTTGCCGAAAGAATGCGGTGACGAGAAAAACGAAGTCGAACCACAAAACACACGAGAAACAGGCCGTGTCTATATTATCTGTAAACTTGAATCGAAGTATAAAGGATTGCTTCTGCCTATGACGTTAACCCCTTAACCCTTTACACCATGAATATTCATGTCAAAAATAATTACATCATGAATATTAATTAGATTATTTTTTAAAATGGCATATTAACAGATGACATTGATGCCAAAGTAGAAACTTTAGAATCAGATCTATATTATTCAATAAGCAAACAGAGCAGACCGTGATCAGACGGCTCCAGTAGGAGCCGTCTGATCTGGGTCTTCCATGTTTGCAAATGCATAGAGAGACCTTTTGTTGAAGGAAATTGTTCAAAAGGACGTAGGCAAACAGTGTAGAGTGAAGGAGCCCCCTGATCAGGGTTTGCACTGTTAGGTGACCCCTTCCATGTCAAATGTAATACCAGCAAATATTTTGTTGACTGTGCCCCTCAATATAAATCATCGATAGGTTCCAAAATAAGATCTGGGTGGAATTTTCTTAAATTATACGGGACTAAATGGGTTAATTCACTTTAGCAAGTAACATTGTAAACGCAAGCAATAAGTAGAGTAACTAGTAGCTAGAAGGATAGTTACGATGGCATGCTTCGTGCCAATATATAATATAATTCATTCATGTGAAATCGCGAAATATTTTTACGAAACCAGATACATTGGTCTAATGTATCATTATTTCCATCATATATGGTAATCAAGTACAAATTAAGGACAATATACACAATATATTAATGTTAAGAAAATAATTAAACATTAGGAACAAGAGTACAAACAGAAAATATCAATCCTACTGCAAGTAACATAAGCAGACACATGCACACATAATAAGCACACAGTGGAAGTTAGAACTAAATATTTCAGGCGATAACTGTATGAATTTGGAATTGGAAAAACATCAAATACAAGCATTCAATGATACTCAAACTTAGTACAGGGTCCATGCTTATAAAACATTTGGTTGAGTCTGAGTTCGTTCTCAAGATTTTAATTGGTCAGATTTGAGCCGTTGGCTCAAATCTGACCAATCAAAAGCTTGAGAACTCAAATCTGACCAATCAAAAGCTTGAAAACGAAACTCAGACTCAACTAAAAGCTTTATAAGCATGGACCATGATGCATCACATGAACATAACGATGATAAATTCAACACTTATTTCTAGATCGCACTTTAACTCTGTGCACGCTAAGTAATTTTTCGTCTGCAACAATTGTCGTCTGCTTCAGTTCTTAAAACAAACTTTCTCTCATTTGTTTTCAAAAATATGGTCAAGATGCGGCGTCTCATCTGGATCCAAACTGTTTGCATAGGTAATCACAATTTCGCCGCTAGCGTGCAAAGAGTTAAATGTGGCACCATCTAAGGGTATACGCGACTGTCATGAAAGCCTTGGTATAACTTTAAAGGTTTGTCGATGCTAGTTGTCTAACATTGTAGATGTGTATTTGGAAGACTTAAATATTATAGTTCGCAAAAAAATAGCCACGGTTTACCAGTGAGCTTTGTGCTTGAGTTACAATACTCATGAGAATATTCAGCTTGCATGGTAACGTTATAAAAAGATGGAATCTTTACACAGATTTGCCTGAATACACCACACCTAAGTTGACGCAACAGTTGTTGCAGGAGTAGGCGCGTCACCATATCTCTCCCAGTTTGTGAAGAAGGCAGAGGACGGCGATCTAAACATGGATGGGACCCACATCGCCGACGGATGAAAATCCGCTGAAAATCGCAAATGATGGGTAAGCCCATCTAGCAAACGCACTGAAAGCCGCGATGCAGGGGTTAGAATTTCAGGAACGTCAAGTGATACATGTCGAAACGTATCATGGAAGACCTGTAGTATACTACTACATGTACTATAAAGCAATAAGCAAAATAAACAAAATGGTCCTGATCAATGGTTCCTACATGCGCCGTCTGATCTGAGTTTATTTTGTTTGCAATGGCATGGGGAGGCGTATTGATAAGCCAAAGAGATTAAAACAATAACAACCAGCGTTTGCAATAGAGATCACAATGACTCCATGATCAAATAAATCAAACATTAAATTTGCACAAACACAGGATTTCATCTTAAACTTGTTTCTTATTCTAGAACTAAAGTTCATTACCCCGTTTCGTCATTAATATTCATGAGAGAAGTAATGTCAGCATTGAATATTTATTAGCTGAATGATAAGGTCAGACAGTTCCTGTAGGAACCATCAGGTTTGGATCCGATCTAGTTCCAGAGGTGTCAAAGGTCATCTCTAGCAGGTAATAGTAATACCGCATTAACCCTTAAGTTTTGGTCATCAACTCTCCAAATCCAAATAATCCTAAAGCTGAACAAGTCCATTCGGCATCATTGTTACAACTACAAACTGCTCCTTTAGGAGTAATTCGATGTACACACTGTGATGTCGGTACACACTATCTGCCTAACTGTCCCACTCGTTCTTGATTAATCCTTTATTCAATAAATTTACGCATTCGCTCTGTTGGCATAAGATATTTCTATGCTATTTTTCCTTGTTCATTTGCGATTTTAAAAATTAGTAAGTTTATAATCATTGATTTGTAGAATATAATAGATGAATGATGGATGACAGAGTGATGACAATAGATTTACTATAAGCCGTGTGGTCCTAGATGAGTCACTAATCAGGTCATTACGTTTTTCCACATGATGAGTTAATTTGTGATGTTGATTTGTGATTGGTAAAGTTTTTCTCTTGTCCATGATGCCTTCTGCAAACTAATATTCAAACAGTCATTTTTTTCTTACTAAATAGTCATGAAGTAAAGGAATAAAGTAATATCTGAAAACTAATTTTAATAAAATATCTCACCTAACTGAAGTTATTGAGACAACTATTGTTCCCAACCAACGTGCACATATAAACACTCGTAGATGCACGGATGGACGGACGAGCGGAACACTTATGTCCGGCCAATATTTTATGTATAGAAAAGACGTGTAAAAGTCCCTTAACTCTGTAATATGATGGTATCATGACTATCAATTAGATTATCTTAGGAAATGACATATTGATAAATATTTGCCAAAACTGACACTGTAGTATTAGATCTAAAAAGCCCTTAGGCAAACAGAGCAGACCCTGATCAGAAGGATCTAACAGGAGCCCTCTGGTCTTGATCTACTCTGTTTGCAAGGACGTAGAAATGCGTAGTTATGGAGTAAATGTTTCAGTTATCCCTAAGTGTCACGCTCCGTATGTGGCTTTGCCTGCTTGACACTACTACTTTTTCATTTAAGCAAGTGACACCGAAAACTGATCCTTCAAGCTGTAGTAATTCCGGAACATGACTTTTGTATGTGTTCAAATACAATTCTTTCATGAGAGTTTATATTTCAGCATGGACTTTATAGATATTAGGGGACTGTACTTTTGAGACATCACTGTGCGAACGTGAGGAGTTATTTCATCATAGTGGATGATTATATAGTGGTGTGTTGTATGCTGGATGGCTATATACAGTAAAAGCCCTATAATACGACCCCCTAAAAGGGTGTAATTCTGGGTGGAAGAGGCATGTGGTAGCTTAATACAGGACAAAAGTAATGCTGAAAGCTCATAGAGGAGCTTTCTGAATTACTTTTGCCCTGCATTTAGCAATCACCTGCTTATAACGACACCCTTGTTTATTCATTAAGTGCTCGCATTCGAGAGATTCTACTGTATTGGGAAAATATATACAGGATGACAATATTGTGGAGGGCTATATACACTAGGGTTATATATTGGAGGGCACTGTAGAGAAGGACTATAATCTTACGGGTTACACAGTGGAGTGCTATATACTGACGGTCATATATTGGAGGAATATATAAAGCCCTACCAATGACCATACTGATGACAACTGTGTCAAAGAAGCACACCCAGAGAAGAATAAAGCCACTGGCAGTATAGTGATCAAATAACTGGAACACGTAAAGTCCGCCTTGCAAATACAGGCGATGATGTTTAGGGCTTAACTGGTGAATAATAAAGTACGAAATCATAATATTTTGGATTTCAATTACTTACATATCAATAATGACATATTAACACTGTAGTATGAGATATATATCATTCAACGAGCACACAGAGCAGACTGTGATCAGATGGCTCTCAAGGAATAATCTTATCTGGTTTACTTTGTTTTAAAATTCGTTTTTATCAAGTAAACAGTTAACAAAAAAGGGTCGTTACTCTATATTTACAGTTTATAAATAATTGAAAACTAATATGGTAGCCATTTATTCTCTATATATATATCCATGTAAGTAATAATGATATCATGAATATTAACTAGGTGCATTTCTAATAAAGGTAAATGAACACATGAATATTTGAGTACATTTACTATATGTTATAATTCATTGAACAAAGTCACAATGGTAATTAACACTTTACTCTATGAATTTACAAAAAGGCTCTCCAAATCATTATAAATACCGGATTATTTGGCCTTGGCAGAAACTGTAGAATCAAATCTAGATCATTACATAAGCAAACAGAGCCAGTAACGAAGTTTAGTGAAACGATCGCCAGTCTATTACTTCTTTACACACGATGACTTACTTTGTGATAATTTGTCCAAATGAGATATTGTGTGAACCCTTTACCTCTACGATACATCTCCTTACGCCTTTGAAAACAGATCAGATCCAGATTAGACGGAGGCCGTCTGATCACAGTCTGCTATGTTTACTTATGAAATAATATAGATATGGCACAAAATAACTTAAAACGGATACAGGCAATAAGTGTAAACCGAGATCATTGTCTACACTGTTTGATAAACCCGTCAATGGTTTATTCAAGTAAATATTTTGTTTTCTCTCCTTTTTTGTTAGAAAATAATGTATAGACCTTTGTCAGTGTCAGAAAAAATTATATGTTATATATGTAAGGTGTATTGGAGGATGTTTCCCCGACCTCAATGCACCTATGACGGGGAGAATAAACGAGGTCCTTCATTGGCAAGGCCTGAAGAAAAAAAAAATATTTTGTTTTCGTGTCCCCTCCACATGAATAATAGACGGTTTCCAAAATAAGATTAGACGGGTTTTCTTTAGCCTGCTGAGCCAAGTATTTTACACAACTTTTCACCAACTACATCTTCAAACTTCTAGCTACAACCAGTCTACCACACAACTTTTCACCAACTACATCTTCAAACTTCTAGCTACAACCAGTCTACCACACAACTTTTCACCAACTACATCTTCAAACTTCTAGCTACAACCAGTCTACCACACAACTTTTCACCAACTACATCTTCAAACTTCTAGCTACAACCAGTCTACCACACAACTTTTCACCAACTACATCTTCAAACGTCTAGCTACAACCAGTCTACCACACAACTTTTCACCAACTACATCTTCAAACGTCTAGCTACAACCAGTCTACCACACAACTTTTCACCAACTACATCTTCAAACGTCTAGCTACAACCAGTCTACCAATTTGCTACCAGGGCGTCAAACAGTTTGGATCCTGAGTTACTCGGCATCTCATCTGGATCAAAACTGTGTGCATAGGTAATCGTCCATTCGCCCACTTCGGGCTAAAGGTTAAATAATATGAGTATATATGGGTTAATCAACACCCATAATCGTTTGCCAATTACTGCTCATGAACAGACTGAATAAAACTGAGTCTGTAATTTTCTCCTTTTGTGTTGCAATTTTTGCTTTCGGGGGATCACCTCTCTTCAGAATTTAGAATTTTGCTTGTGTGGCGGCCGTTAAGCGTCGCCCCGTACTTCATTCTCAGTGTTGTTATACTTTCTGATCCTTCGAGATCATGAATTTCAGTACTTTTTGTTCTGAAAATTGAATACCACTTAAGCCGGTGCTAGGGGACGTGAGCAGTGTTGCACTTTCAATTACTGCTCATGAACAGACTCAATAAAACCGAGTCTGCAATTTTCTCCTTTTGTGTTGCAATTTTTGCTTTCGGGGGATCACCTCTCTTCAGAATTACTAAACAAACATGAGATTAAAGATTAAAAGTCTCACCAGTATTCATGTTGTTGACACTCTGACAAACAAATAAGAAGAACAGCGAAGAAAAACGTACATGTAGTTTCATAATTATTTTTGCTAACCATTGCTGGTTAGTAAACGAATTCAAAATCAAATAAAGGAAATGTCAAAATATAGAAAATATAAAAACTAGACTTGAATTCACAAAGTACAACTGTTAAGGTTTAACTGAACTGTTAATTGACTTACCTGTCTTAGACTACCAGGATATCTGACGAACCTGAAGCAGAAAACCACTGGCACACACACCATGGACACGATCGCCATGGCAACGCCAAGTAGCTGGGCAGAGAGTGGGTATTCATAGCTGTTGTTGTACTTAAGAGGTTTAAAGGCAGCCAGCATGAACACAAATATACCCTACAAAATAACAATTACATTACCTGATGACCAGGATCATGATAAACCCTTCTCTTGCTGAATTTTAAAATACATTTCTTCTTCTTTACCCATGCCCTGTGGTATAATTACATATATCTTCACTGTCTACAAGTATTTCGCTGTGCAATCACTGCTGTGGAGTGCACTGGTTGCACAATTAACTTGTAAATAGTGCAGGAGCTGTCTCATCTGGGTCTTCATTATTTACAGGTAGGTATATTGACGCGAATAGCAAGCGAAGGGTTAATCCAGGTTTATTGGGACTGGCAAAAACTGTGAATCACATAAGCAAACAAAGCAGACCCTAGTCAGATGGGATCTTTTGATGTGGGTTACTCTGCTCGCAGAGACTTGAAAATGTACCTCTGAAGCAAATGGTTAATATCTGTGCAAACAGAGTAGATCCAGCTCAGATGACTCATGTTTTATTATGGAATTACAGTAAAACTTCGATTATTCGAACACTAAAATAACGTATTATTATCGATCTTTAAGACAGGTGGCAGCTTAATGCATGGTGTAAATCATGCAGAAAGCTCCTCCAGGAGCTTTCTGCATGACTTTCACCATGCATTAAGCAGCCACCTGCCTAAAAGGGTCTAAATTCTTCTATACCGAAAATTCGGATAATCGAGGTTTTACTGTATATAGAGTCTAAGTCTACAGCTTCTGCCAAGGCCAAAAGCCATTATAAAAATTCAGCCGGTCGATATTTTTATATCATTTGTTTTTCGTACCTGAATATTCATTAGATACAGAGCTTATGGATGAGTGTTATGATAATACCAAATTAACTGCTACACGGTACGGACATACTAACAGTATAGCATTTGACAAAGTAGTAAAAAGTACATTAACAGAGTTTCTCAACATTTCAAGTTTTTCGTTGCCAGGTTTTATCGTTTTGCAAAAAGTGTTGTCTGCCTCGATTTTCATTTTTAGTTTCCGTGTGTTTGTTTTTTTGTTTGTTTCAAAACACATACATTATCAAACGTGTTTGCCCTTGATGTGTTACTCAGTGTCTCATCTGGAGCTATACGTTTTGCATAAACAATCATAAAGTTGTATTGGAAATAATGGATCTACATGTAATTTATAATCATTACCATAGAGATTAAAGGAGTAAGGAACTTCCAACAGAATGGAAACCAATAGGGTACTCTTCGTCCTGTCATAAGCTTGATGGCTTCCATAAACTTATCAGACCCTGAAAGAAGCACATACTTACACTTGACATAAAGCTACCATTTAGATTAAATCGTACACATGAATGACATATTTAAATACATTTCCATCCAATATGTTTTGCAGCACATGTTTAGTTATTTAACCTTAACTATTTATCGGAAGCTTTTTGACGTCTTTACAAACAATGTAGAACCAGATCCGACGGCTCTGTTTAATCAGGACTTAATCCGTGTACTAATACATGTCAAAGGTGTCCGACGCATGCTTGGACTCCAAGCATGCGTCGGGCACCTTTGATACATGTAACATTATATAGATATGAATATATGGTCAAAATATTATGTTCACATTATAAAAAAAATCAGCAAATATATGTTCATGGTCTTATTATTTCTTACATGCTTATACATCAGGCAAAGTGTTAACCCTTATCGTAGTTAAGTAGACATTTTACAGCAGGCTAAGAGATGGGAATATTTGACATTCATTCGCCAGCAAGCTTTGTAAACAATATAGAATTATCTGCGTCTATTCGCATATCCACAAAAGACGTCTTTGTACTTGGCAGGGTTTTATACAACGATAAAGATTAATTAGCGTTGTAACCCTGGAATGGGTCCCCCAATGACCAGTTAGGGTTATTTGACCATTTCTAGCTTGGGTTTGGACAGGGTTTTTGGAGTCAAAATAGGCTTTTGGAATGGCTTTGGAAACCCTGTAGAAATCATATATGAGCTCAAAGGAATGCCAGGGTAATAATATGCAACAGTAGATTTAACCCTATGCATGTTTAGGATGGTAGATAAGGAACCAATTGAACGGGAACCGTAGTTAGATGTGCATATCTCTAGACGTTTTTTTTTTTATTTAGGCTATCTAGGTTCCCTAGAAATAGTTCAAATCCTAGGGCAAAAGATGGGGTATAGGTCATACACCTCACCTGTACTATGTGGTTCTGAAACTTACCTAGGGTAAGCGATATTTTCGTTAGTTTTGAGGGGTTAACGAAAACCTTTTGTGGGTTTGAAATTGAGCCTAAAATATGCCTAACCCTGTTTTAAAACCTATCCTAGCCTTATTAGAAAGGGGTAAAAGTGGGTGATTTAGTGGGACCGGTCATTGGGGGACACCAGGGTTTAGAGAAATCTAACCCTAAGTGGTCTTTAAGGCGTTTCTTGGTCTTGGATCATTGTTCACCTTAAAGGGCGCAAAAAGTTACGTATTTTTTACCTTTATTCCTGTCCCTTAGATAAAGGCACTGAGTTAGAAAAGAAAAAAACTGGGGGACCCAATGACCAGTACAATCCTGCCTCACTTTTTCACTCATATCTACGAAAGGTGAGGGAAATTCCATAATCTGAGTTCAAAATCTTGTTCAGGGAACTCCATACTCAATACAGACATCTAACCCCATGTCTACTCGAAGATTTAAGTATCTTATTTCACCTCGGAAAATGACCGAAAAACTAAAAAAAATCACATTTTACCCCTACCTACTTCGAATTTTTTTAGCTCTGCCTTGAGTGGGTGAGAGCTCAAGTTCAGAAGATCGGAAAATAAGATATGAATCTACCTATAGACTTTTAGAAACTCAAGATCTAAGAAGGAACTTTGACACTATATAAAGTCGAACCTTGAAATAGGGTCCAACATAAGGTCAGGGTTAGATTTTCAACTTCCATTACTTCATTAATATTAATATCTCGATATAAGTGAGACTTTCTGAGGCTAGAACAAACATTTTTGAGGAGCCTGACGTTAATTCCAGAGCTCTAGCTGGCCTACAGAGCTTTGAATGATTTTTCAAACAAGGCCATCCCTATTTCGTGGGTCCCCTAATGACCCAACGCTAACTAACCCTAGACCCTAACCCTAATTTGATGTTGTATTTTTATCTAGGTCTTCATTGTTTGCCTCCACCTACTAAAACTATACATTTTCTTGTAGCTTGAAACCTCCTCCATAACATATGTTAATATAAGTACAACAGAACTTCAATTACCTGAGTTACAAGTCGGCAAATAACATGTTGAGGCTGCGCATGGCGCAGCCCAATGTCTACCTCTATATTTTTGCCTAAATATATGTGGTACTTGATCTGGAGCTTCACCGTTTGCTTATACCTACTAAAACTATACATTTTCGTGTAGCTGGCACTCTCCCCTATAGGATATGTTAATATAAGTACAACAGATCTTCAACTAGCTGAGTTACAGTAACAAAGGCTTTTAGGTCAATTGAATGATACATAGAGCTTAAAGGCTCTCAGAGCTCTAATAGGAACATTTAAAACAAAAGGAAATAACTTCCTTAACTTCCATATATAGGGTCCCCGAATGACCGGATTGGGTCCCCGAATGACCAGTGGGTCCCCCAATGACCAGTATTAACTCCCCTACATGGGTCCCCGAATGACCAGTGGGTCCCCCAATGACCAGTATTATCTCCCTTGCAGGGTCCCCGAATGACCAGTCGGGGGACCCAAATGACCAGGGCCCCCCATGTGACCTGTCTGTCAGGGTCCCCCCTGTGACCATGGGTCCCCGAATGACCGGTAGCGGGGTCCCCGAATTACCACCACCCAGGATTACTTTCCTAACCCTAACCCTTTATTCTTACCTATATATTCAATTACATACATATTCAAATATTTTAAATCCAGTTTAATCCACAAATAAAGCACAATAACTTCCTTTGCAGGCAACACTCAAACTGGCACTGACGAAGCCTTTCAAATATACAGATTATAAATAAACTCTATCACCACGTGGTATCGTTAACTAATAATAGATTCCATCATCACGTGGTCCATACCATGTGACTTCTAAAAATAGTGTTTGTGCCTAGACACAAGTTCGTGAAAATGCCCTTACCCTAACCCCTAACCCTAATAGAGGGTTATAGAAGGTAATAGAGGGTTATAGAGGGTAATAACATGTTAGTGGGTAATAGAGGGTAATAGAGGGTAATAGAAGGTAATAGAGGGTAATAGAGTGTTATAGAGGGTAACAGAGTGTTATTGGGTAATAGAGGGTAATAGAAGGCAATAGAGGGTAATAGAGTGTTATAGAGGGTAATAGAATGTTAGTGGGTAATAGAGGGTAATAGAGGGTCTCCATAGTCATTTTCACAAGGAGGGTAATAGAGGGTAATAGAGTAAGTTAGGTGGGTAATAGACTTGGTACCAAGAGTTAAGGTAATCAAGGGTCGGTAGGTTAACTCTTTTTTATATTCAATTTTAGTCTCCATAGTCATTTTCGCAAGGTGAGTAATAGAAGGTAATAGTGGGTTAGGGATAGGTGGGTAATAGACGTGTTACCAAGAGTTAAGGTAATCAAGGGTCGGTAGGTTAACTCTTTTTTATATTCAATTTTAGTCTCCATAGTCATTTTCGCAAGGTGGGTAATAGAAGGTAATAGAAGGTTAGGGTTAGGTGGGTAATAGACGTGTTACCAAGAGTTAAGGTAATCAAGGGTCGGTAGGTTAACTCTTCTCTTTACATTCAGTTATAGTCTCCATAGTCATTTTCGCAAGGTGAGTAATAGAGGGTAATAGAGGGTTAGGGTTAGGTGGGTAATAGACTTGTAACCAAGAGTTAAGGTAATCAAGGGTCGGTAGGTTAACTCTTCTCTTTACATTCAGTTATAGTCTCCATAGTCATTTTCGCAAGGTGGGTAATAGAGGGTAATAGACATGGTACCAAGAGTTAGGGTAATCAAGGGTCAGTAGGTTAACTCTTCTTTGTTTAATTCGGACACATTCAGAACAAAGGAATCTATTTTTAGTAATAACCCTTACTCAGAGTTAATTCTGATATTATATAGCCTCCCCCTCTATATATACATATAGTACACACTTTCAGAGCCCATAACTCGCTCAAATCTACTCCGATTTTCAAACTTTAAACGGTTCTGCGTTTGTCTCACTCAGCTCTTTCCATCCATACGGTTCTGCGTTTGTTTCACTCAGCTCTTTTCATCCATACTCAAAATGTTTTGATCCTGCTTAACCCTTGTAGTCAAGGAGGTGGAGCTCTCCCACGAAAGCTCCCTTTCGGTAATAGGTTGGTTATAGTCTGTAATTTGATTTTGTCTTATGCGATCTGGATCAAATTTTGCATGATTGTAGGGATATATTTTCTTAATATGTTTTATTCTTACCTATATATTCAAATATTTTTAAATCCAGTTTAATCCACAAATAAATCACAATATAACTTCCTTTGCACGGCAACACTCAAACTGGCACTGACGAACCCTTTCAAATATACAGATTATAAATAAACTCTATCACCACGTGGTATCGTTAACTAATAATAGATTCCATCATCACGTGGTCCATACCATGTGACTTCTAAAAATAGAGTTTGTGTCTAGACACAAGTTCGTAAAAATGCCCTTATCCTAAACTGGGTAAAGATCATTGGGTAATGCTAATTATTCAAAGATATTCCATTACCCACTTCAAGTGGGTTAACCTACTTGAAGTGGGTTACCCTGGGTAAAGGTCAGTGGGTACTGAGAGTAAAGTGCCGATATGACATAACCCAATCCAAGTGGGTTAACCCAATTTAACACCCTTCCAGTGGGTTAACCTGAGTAAAGGTCAGTGAGTAACGATGGTTTAGGATAAAGTGGGTTAACCTGGGTAAAGGTCCTTGGGTAATGATAGTTATTTAAAGATATTCCATTACCCACTTCAAGTGGGTTAACCAACTTGAAGTAGGTTACCCTGGGTAAAGGTCAGTGGGTAATGCTAGTTTAGTAAGGTAATTGCATTACCCACTTCAAATGGGTTTACCTAGATAAGGGTCAGTGGGTTATATTGTTTTGGTAATAACCTTTACTCAGGGTTAACTCTGCATTTAACAAAGGAATCTATTTTAGTAACAACCCTTACTCTGAGTTAACTCTGATAGTATATCTCCCCCCCCCCCCCCCCCGTATATATACATATAGTACAAACTTTCAGAGCCAATAACTTGTTCAAATCTTCTCCGATTTTCAAAATTTAAACGGTTCCGCGTTTGTCTCACTCAGCTCTATCTATCCATGCCTTTACTAAATAGTGTTGATCCTACCCATTATTTGCTTAATCTATCTCTTCTGCTTTGGTAGATATCGCCTACAAATTGATCCAAAACACAATATTAAATTTGGCACCAAAAGAGTTGAGAAGGTATTGGTACTTTGCATTCAGAAACTGACATGGCAAAAATTAAATAAGATTGTTTCGAAACATCTCGACTTAAAACGCCTGTAGTGATATTGTGCGGAGACAAAACCCTTTACATTGACATGTAATTTCGCTAATTTGCAAAGGCTTTTATGAGTTTAGGCCCTGAATCAAAACAACCTCTATTTATTTCCCCCCAAATTTTTGTTCCTACGTTTAAACCAAGGGACTCCACTGAATCACTATTTTCTGGTGTCTTCTGTTACTGCAAACAGTGTTGCATGTAAACACAGCATAACTGGAATTATTGACAAGTACTGGTCACAGTGGTGACAAAGAATACAGCAAACACTAATTAACCCTTTCACAGTTCAATGTTTATTCCAAATTTCAATACATACTGAATATTCATGGACAAAAAAATAGTTATAATGAAATATAGAAGATGGAATATTGTAACCATTTTAGAAAGAAAAGAAACAGATCTTTCAAATGCCATTAGCAAACAGAGCAGACCCTGCTCAGATGGCTCCTAAATGAGCTGTCTGATCTAGGTCTACTCTGCAAATGAGTGAAAAGGCATTTATATGAAGGACAGGGGGTTAAATAAAACGTCTTAACATAGAATCCAGCTTTCCAGCATGCTGCACACAAAATAGAATTATGTCAATGGTAACTTGAACTATCACTAAAGGTGATAAATACCCCCGCATGGCAGCTTTGATTCAGATTGCATTAATTCAAGTTTGTGACACCATTTAATACCCATGTAACAGTACAAAATCACAGAAATACTTAAAGTTCAGAAATACTTAATTAATTAATTAATTTTGCAATGCCAAGCGCTAAACACATGAAAATTGTGTCATGCACATCTGCTATTTGTGGTTATTATGTATGGAAAGTATCAATTGAATAACTTTAAAATTGAAGGAGGAGTTTGCGACACCAATCCCCAGGTTTCATACCAAAATGACAAAAAATACTCAAAGTTCAAGAGGAGATAATTCTACAATGCCTAGCCCTAAACACATGACAATTGAGTGTTCATCATGTACTATTCATAGTTATTATGTATACCACTTATACACTGAATAACTTTAAAACTGAAGGGGGAGTTCGTAACACCAACTCCCCATGTTTCATGCAAAATGACAAAAAACTAAGTTCAAGGGGAGATAAATCTGCAATGCCCAGTGCTAAAAATATGAAAATTTGTGTCTTGCACATTTGTTTGTGGCTATTATGTATGCCAAGTATCAATTGAATAACTTTAAAATTGAAGGAGGAGTTTCGCGACACCAACTCCCAATGTTTCATGACAAAATAACAAAAGATACTCAAAGTTCAAGGGGAGATAATTCTGCAATGTCAAGCATTAAACACATGAAAATTGAATGTTGCTCATCTATTATACATGGTTATTATGTATACCACTTATACACTAAATAACTTTCAAACTATAGGAGAAGTTTATGACACCAACTCGATCCACAAATTGTTTCATGCAAATATGGCAGAAAAAAACTCTAAGTTCCAGGGGAGATAATTCTGCAATGGCCAATAATAAACACGTGAAAATTGCGTCTTGCATATCTACTATTCATGGTTATTATGTAACCAAATATCAATTCAATAACTTTAAAAGTGAATGAGAAGTTTGCAATACCATCTACCCATGTTAAAATGCAGACGGACCGACCGACTGCATGACCGACCGACCACCCGACCTCTGGACAAGCTGATTCCAGTATACCCCCTCAAACAAGTTTGCGGGCTATAATGAAACAAGAGCCGCATGCGGCGCCAAAGCTCGTTTGATTTGGTGCTTGTCCAGCTAAATTAAAAAAAAATAAAAAAATAAAGGGCCACAACCCCAAAATTTGAAAACCAAGAGTTATGTTTCTTATGTAGGGGCCTTCCCTTCTACTAACCTATGAAATTTTATGTTGATGCCTTTTATACTTTTGAGCAATGAGCTACATTTATAAGTTTTTGCACGCCGACAAAAACAACGAAGAAACATCAACGATGCCTACAACCCAGTGATCACAATAGCTTGACTTTTCTTCGAAACAGACAAGCTAATAAAAATGTGTGAGTGAAATTAATATATTAAAGATTATATCAACATCTACGACTCTTAACCCGAGAGACACATAAACTGTCATTTGCGAACAGTGTAGACCCAGATTAGAGAGCTCCAAGAGCAGTCCTCTGAACTGAATCTGCACTGATTGTCATTCAAAATCATTCAGCAAGTTCACGCCTTTCATACAGAGTGGACTCTATAGTTAAACACTGAGAGGTTATTCCACTCTGATACTTTAGGGTTGAAAGAGTTAACCCATTACCTCATAGGCTATTTTTAGACCCATTACCTTATAGGTTATTTTAGTATTTGAATAAATCAACCGAAAAGGAGCATTAACTAGAGAAAATGAAATTTTTAGAATTTTGTAGTTCGAAACTACGATGTATTGTGATAAATAGAGCATTTGCTCCTATAGCTATAGGAGCAATTGCTCTATTTATCACAATGGTTTTAATAAAGTGACTTTTACAGAGTCAACAACAGTCGTCAATATGAGGGAATGGGTTAAAAAACTGGTTTGCAACAGACACAAAACAAAAATTCCTTTTGGTTATGGAAAGTCAGTTTGAATCTTCAGTCTAAGTTGATAGCTTACAGCATAACTTACAAAAGTACACATTAATGTAAATATTTCTATCACAGTAAAGCCAAGATAGGGTTAGGATTATCAAAACGAACTACAGTAAAAACCTCCTTGACCTCATATCTAACCCTTTACTCCATGAATATTCACATAAGAAATAATTACATCATGGATATTAATTAGATTAATTGTTAAAATAGCACATATTATATACACAGGAATTTTGACCATGATAAAGATATCATTGGCAAACAGAGCAGAGCCTCATCAGATGACTCTGATAGATGTTTGCAAAGGCATAGAAAGGTGTATTTATGGAGTAAAGGGTTAATGAACATCCAGCTACTGTCTATCTTTATTACCAATTGTTGGATTGTTCCTAAGGTCCCTGTAGACAGGTTTCACAGCAGATTGAAACATAAATAGTTCTAGAAGATCTAACCAAGTAACAAAAGTCATATGCATGTGAAGTAAAATATAGCACACACGGATATATATAAATAGTTAAATACAAACTCAAAGTTTGGCAACAAGACTTAAAACCCTTTTGGTGGAACAGAAATACACATTGTAAGGTAGAACGTATATAAGAAATAATGATGTCATGGATATAAACTACATGTAGATTCATTTGTATGATGACATACGAACATGGGAAATGGTGCCCAAAATAGAAACTGTAGAATCATATCTTTATTATTTCATAACCAACAGAGCAGAGCAGACCCTGATCAGGCAGCTCCTACAGCAGCCATCTGATCTGGGACTCCCCTGTTTGCAAAAGCGTAGAAATGGAGTAAAGGGTTAACATCATAGGCTATTTTCAGACCTATTACCTAATAGGCTATTTTTAGACCTAACCTCTTTGAATAAATCTACTGAAGAGGAACATTTACTAAAACAAAGGATTTTTTAACTGTGTTGTTCTGAAACCATTGTGATAAATAGTGGATATGCTTCTATGGTTTCAAAACGTGAGTTTTACAGAGGCATTAAAAGGCATCAATATGAAGAAATGGGTTAACCCTCTACTCCATGAATATTCATGTAATAATCATTGTAATGTTTGAATACCAATCAGTGTCCATGCTTATAAAACTTTTTAGCAGAGTCTGTGTTCGTTCTCAAGTTTTTGATTGGTCAGATTTGAGCAAAAGGCTCAAATCTGACCAATCAAAAGCTTGAGAACAAACTCAGACTCAACAAAAAAGCTTTATAAGCATGGACCCAGCCTGATTTTAATACTGGTACATGTGCACGTGAGGTTTGGGTCATGGCAGAAACAGTATAATCAGATCTATATAATCCAATGAGGAAACAGCAGACCCTGAGGTTACTCTGCTTGCAAAGACATTGACCCTTTCCTTCATATAAATGCCTTTCATGCATTTGCAAACAGAGCAGACCCAGATCAGATGGCTCCTATAGAAGCTGTCTGATCAGGGTCTGCTCTGTTTGCTTACATAATTATATAGATGTATTTCTACAGTTTCTGCCAAGGTAAAACATACTGTGTAAAAGTTCAGGTAATAACTATTCATGATGTCATTATTTCTTATTTCTTACATGAATATTGAACAGGGAAAGGTGTTAAAAGGTGTATCTATGGAGTAAGGGGTTAACAAGATGTGTCTGTGAAACACTTTGCCCCGACCTTTGACCCTGAAGGATGACCTTGACCTTTGACCCATGGAGTTGAAACATGACATATTGTCTTTGTGTGGTGAACATTTGTGCCAGGTCATTTTGAAATCCATTTACAGATAAAACAAGAGTACCGCATACGGTACGGTACATAATACGCCCACTTGCAAACTTTCTGATTCAACATGCCTTATAAGTGTTGACATTTTCTAATCTGTGCTTCAGATCTCGATTTCCATATTAAGGTGATACTATTTTTAAAAAAAAATGATGTGAATATCTTATTAAATAAAAAAGTTACAGCTAATCCTCATATTTGCAGATTTTTGTAAAGTGCAACGGCCATAACTCTGTAAAGACAAACTAAATGAACCTCAAAATAAACTCAGCTTCAAATTTTGTTGCTTAAAACATTTGTGTTAAGTTTTATTAATATCTGTCAAATAGTTTTCCCAGAAAACAACAAACTAAAAGTTGACCGACAAACAAAGCAACGAACACACAAAGTTCAAGGACCATTACTTTAGAATAAAATGACATATCAAAACCCCGCAATTTATGTAAAAATTCACATTAAGGTTTAACCATATAAAAAAAATTGAAGTAAATATCATTTCAAATGAAAATGTTATGGCCATCCTCAATTATTGCATTATTTTTTTTAGTGCAAGGGCCATAACTCCGAAACAACAAATCAAATGATCCTCAAAATCGACTTAGCGTCAGGTCTTGATGCATTAAACATGTGTATGAAGTTTCATTAATATCTGTCAAACAGTCTTGCCAGAAAACAGCGGACAAACTATATGCATATATTTGCATTATTTTTTAAGTAAAAGGGCCATAACTCCGAAACCACAAATCAAATAAACCTTAAAATTGACTCAGCATCAGATCTTGATGCATTTAACATTTTTTGTGAAGTTTCATTAATATCTCTCAATTAGTTTTCCCAGAAAACAGCGGACAAACTATTTGCATGTATTTGCATTATTTTTTAAGCACAAGGGCCATAACTCTGAAAAGAAAAATCAAATGATCCTCAGAATCAATTCAGTTTCAGATCTTGATGCATTAAACATTTGTGTGAAGTTTCATTAATATCTCTCAAATAGTTTTCTCAGAAAATGGCAGACAATCTATTTGCATTATTTTTTAAATACAAGGGCCATAACTCCGAAACGACAAATCAAATGAACCTTAGAATTGACTCAGCTTCAGATCTTGATGCATTAAACATTTGTGTGAAGTTTCATCAATATCTCTCAAATAGTTTTTCCAGAAAACAGCGGACAAGCTATTTGCATATTTTTTAAGGACAAGGGCCATAACTCTGAAATGAAAAATCAAATGAACCTCAGAATCAACTCAGCTTCAGATCTTGATGCATTAAACATTTGTTTGAAGTTTCTTTAATATCTGTCAAATAGTTTTCCCAGAAAACAGCGGACAAACAAAATGTTGACGGACGAACGAACGAACGAACGAACGAACGAACGAACGAACGAACGAAACGAACGGACGGACGGACAGGGCCACGACAATATACGACCACCTTTATTAGGTGGGCGTATAAAAAAGTTATAGAAGGGACACGAAATTTGGGATGGATGGAAGGACAGACAGAGGGACGGACGGACAAGGGATGGACAATGCGATTACTATATGCCTGCCTATGGGGGCATAAAAATGACTGTTTAACCCTTTCCACACCTTTGCATACAGGGCAGCCCCAGATCAGACAGCTCCTACCTGTTTGCATACTGAATTATACAAATCTGATTCTACAGTCTCTGCCATGGCCAAAATTCACTTGTCCATATGCAATTATACAAATTCACTTGTCCATATGCAATTATACAAATTCACTTGTCCATATGCAATTATAAAAATTCACTTGTCCATATGCAATTATACAAATTCACATGTTCATATGTAAATATACAAATTCACTTGTCCATATGCAATTACATATACAATAATTTCAGTTAATTGATATTCACAAAGTCAATTTTTCAAACATGAATATTCATCAGATATAGGAATATTGCAGAATGCTTGTAAAGAAAAAGTACCTACAGGAGCACTCTGCATTTCATTCTCTCTTGCATTAAGCTACAATCTGTATCAGAATTAAACGTTAGTTACTTTAGAGAAGTTTTATTAAACAACTTCATATCAGGATTTATAATACAGTATAACTTGTATTAACCCATTAAATCATAGGCTATTTTTAGATCTATTACCTCATAGGTATTTTTAGATCCATTACCTCATAGGCTATTTTTAGATACAACCTCTTTGAATAGATCTACCGAAAAGGAGTATTAACTAGAGAAAAGGAAAATTTTAGAATTTTGTAGTTTGAAACCATTGAGATAAATAGAGCATTTGCTCCTCTAGGAGCAAATGCTCTATTCATCACAATGGTTTCACAAAGTGACTTTTACAGAGTTGTCAAAAGTCATCAATATTAGGGAATGGGTTAAATGGTCTGACATCAAAAAAGAGGTCAAATTATGGATCTGTAAGGCAAGTGGTAGCATAATGCAGGTCAAAAATAAAGCAAAAGCTCCTACAGGAGCTTTCTGCATTACTTTTGCTCTGCCTGCTTATTGAACCCCTATGTTTCATAAATGAGTGAGTGAGTGAGTTGGGTTTAACGTCCGACCAACAGTATTTCAGTTATTTGTAGACGGCACTCGCATGAGACAAGTTATAGTGCTGCCTCACTGAAATACCCCTGCCGCGGGCACATGGCAAGGGCACCCTACCCAGTCACATAATCCTAACACCGGGCCGACCTGTCCTAGAACTACACCTTTTAATGTCGAGTGTAGACAAGGGAGCTACTAGTACTAAATGAATAAATGAATGGTCGCTTAAGACAGGTTCTACTGTATAGTGGTACATTAGCAATTGATATCCCTCCATTATTTGTAGTTCTGTTACTTTGACCAGCAATTGATATCCCTCCACTGTTTGTAGTTCTGTTACTTTGACCAGCAATTGATATCCCTCCACTGTTTGTAGTTCTGTTACTTTGACCAGCAATTGATATCCCTCCATTATTTGTAGTTGTTACTTTGACCAGCAATTAATATCACTCCACTATTTGTAGTTCTGTTACTTTGACCAGCAATTGATATCCCTCCACTATTTGTAGTTCTGTTACTTTGACCAGCAATTGATATCCCTCCACTGTTTGTAGTTCTGTTACTTTGACCAGCAATTGATATCCCTCCACTGTTTGTAGTTCTGTTACTTTGACCAGCAATTGATATCCCTCCATTATTTGTAGTTCTGTTACTTTGACCAGCAATTGATATCCCTCCACTGTTTGTAGTTCTGTTACTTTGACCAGCAATTGATATCCCTCCACTGTTTGTAGTTCTGTTACTTTGACCAGCAATTGATATCCCTCCATTATTTGTAGTTGTTACTTTGACCAGCAATTAATATCACTCCACTATTTGTAGTTCTGTTACTTTGACCAGCAATTGATATCCCTCCACTATTTGTAGTTCTGTTACTTTGACCAGCAATTGATATCCCTCCACTATTTGTAGTTCTGTTACTTTGACCAGCAATTGATATCCCTCCATTATTTGTAGTTGTTACTTTGACCAGCAATTAATATCACTCCATTATTTGTAGTTCTGTTACTTTGACCAGAAATTAGACAAAAGCTTCCTCAGTATTTAACCCTTTACCTCATGAAATGTTTAGCAAGAATAACTGACTGTATGAATATCAGTTAGCTTAGTTTTTAAAATGGTATCTTAGTTCTTATAATGGTATCATGAACAAGAGAATATGTCCACATAATAGATACTATAGAATCATATCTGCATTATATCATAAGCAACAGTGCAGACCCTGATCAGATGGCTCAAGCAGGAGCTGTTTAATCTGGGTCTTCTCTGTTTGCAAAGGTGTGACAGGCGTTTATATGAGGGAAAGAGTTAAAGTGTTTTTCCTCAAAGGAATTAATAAAATGTGTAAATACATAACTAAAGGTCACCTCTTGAATCTCGGATTTTCATAATTTCTTTCAAATCATTAAGACTTAAATCTGTAACCACAAATGGTGCAGATTTCCATTTTTTCACATTATCCTGCCGCCCATTTATATCAACAATCAAGAATTTCTCAACTTTTGCCACTGCAAATTCTAGGGTGCGGTAAATGCAAATGGGGCCAAGATTTTCACCACAGTTTTTGCATATCTGTTTGCCACACAACTGGGTTAAGTTGTCAATATACTTCATTGGCTCCGTTTTCATAAACTTCACCCTTTCCTTCACAGACTCGTCAATAATGACATGATGGGCATTTTCAATTTTCTTCACGTCAGATGACATGCAAATGAACTGGTCACATCTAAAGCATCGCAGTTCAAACTCTCCATTCCGAATAATCTTTCCTTTGCGTTTGCGGGCTTTTAACTGCCTCTCTAAATTTGCCTCATCCTGAAATCTATGCAGCTCTTCACGAAACTTGGCGGGATCTTTCCTTATATCATCCTGCAGAGACAGAATTAAGCTATTTATATGACCTCATTAACTTATAACCTGAAGTCTTATTATGTTTTTCCTCATTAATGATTGATTAACTTATTAGGGCTACTCCAGGAAAATCTGCCTGGTGGGGTTGGAATGACAGCCTATTAAAATTACCATGGTGTGGGGTGCAAACGAAATTTTAATTCTGTTGGGGGGGGGGGGTTGTTAAGCTGTTACCGCCATATTTTCACTCTACTCAACCTCTACACTAAAGAGTATCCTATTCAAGGAGATAACTCATACTGCAGGGGCAAGTCTGCTTGCAAGAGTTACTTCCCCTACACCGTTATGTATAAATGTAAGTACAGGTTAACAGTGGTATTTGATTGAAGTTCTATTGGTGGGGGTATTTCAACATCTGAAATTAAATTGATGGGGTGGTTTGTCAAATTAAATGCTCATGCAAGCAGTTTTCTTCGCCAATAATGAAAATTAACGAAAAACCTTTTTCTGACACGAACTCCTGCGAAAATTCCGTGGTGTGTATATTATGGACGCATGCAATTTTTAGTCTTAATCATCTAGACATTTATCTGATCTTACTTCGATAATGAGCGGCTGATTGATTGAGACGACCGTGGTAAAAAGTAGTAAGACACCGGTAGTCTCAACCAATCACTGCTCTTGATTCTCGATGTAAAAGCCCGGATGAAGGTCACCTCTGATATTGTCAACACATAAACAAAAAAAATAAATAAACTGAAAATAGACCTAAATAACAACCAAAAGACATTGACAGGGGTTTTTTTTTAATAAAAAAGAGTCCTAGCAGTAGCACAGGTACATGTAGTGAATCTGATGTCGGCGAAGAGAAAACTACTTGCAATAACAGAACCACGGAAGCATGTATGATGTCAACAGGACAAAATGAAAGACTGTCAGACTAATGCACAAGTGTGGCAATACACTGGGCTGTCATTTGGGTTTGCAAGTCAGCTTGAGAAAAAGTAATTGCATAAATGTAAAAGTATAGGTTATACACATGACATGCACTAATAATGTACAGTTAAATGTTGAAATATAAACCATTGTTACAAATCTGTAAACATTTAACAGAGAATCAGTTTCTGTAAAATCTTTATGATTCTCTAAATGCATTTATTACATGTTTACAAGTGTTTTATTACATGTTTACAAGTGTTTTAGTACATGTTTACAAGTGTTTTAGTACATGTTTACAAGTGTTTTATTACATGTTTACAAGTGTTTTATTACATGTTTACAAGTGTTTTATTACATGTTTACAAGTGTTTTAGTACATGTTTACAAGTGTTTTATTACATGTTTACAAGTGTTTTATTACATGTTTACAAGTGTTTTAGTACATGTTTACAAGTGTTTTATTACATGTTTACAAGTGTTTTAGTACATGTTTACAAGTGTTTTATTACATGTTTACAAGTGTTTTATTACATGTTTACAAGTGTTTTATTACATGTTTACAAGTGTTTTAGTACATGTTTACAAGTGTTTTAGTACATGTTTACAAGTGTTTTATTACATGTTTACAAGTGTTTTATTACATGTTTACAAGAGTTTTATTACATGTTTACAAGTGTTTTATTACATGTTTACAAGTGTTTTATTATAGGGTTAACCCTACTGTAATTTGAAATTTGCGACGGTATATGAGGTTTTTAACGGTCGCAAATTATTTTAATGGCGACGCCGAAGGCGGAGCCGTTAAAATAATTTAAGACCGTTAAAAACCTCATATACCGTCGCAAATTTCAAATTACAGTAGGATTAACCCTATTCTAACGCAATCTTAACACGAAAAATGCCAAATTGTTGTTATATCCTATGTGCGCAGGTGATTAAATGAGTGAAGAGGCGAGAAATAGTGCCCAGTTTCTCTCAGATTTCTTAAAATAACTGGATTTTTTCACCCTGGTTTACAGTCAAAACACCGGCCCAGTTCTAAGTTCACTATTACATTTGTCATGAATCATTACGCGACAGCTATTTTACATTTCAATACACTTTCAATACACATGTCAGGAAAAGTAACGTTATCTTAGTCTTTGGCGCCGTACGCGAAAACGTCGTCTGTAACAATGACGTCACGTTATAACGTTATGTTTGAAGAGTATGATAAATAAGGTTGAATCTGAATCACAACGCTTTGAGTATATCAATAATTCTCCACATGACATATAAAAGACCGGTCAATTCGTGACAAAGAATGGAAATTAATAACTTTCAAAAAAACGGACTGAACTTGAATATATGTCAGTGTATGCATACGAATTTATCAGTAGATCTAAGTGTTAGATAAACAAAGCGCATTAATATATTTACAGGCTAATGCTGTTATTCGGCCGTTTTCGATTGGTTGAATTTGCGACATATAAAACAGTTTTTATATGCCGCAAATTTAGTCACATGAGCCAATCAGATTGCAGAAAAATGACAGATTGCGTTAGAATACATGTTTACAAGTGTTTTATTACATGTTTACAAGTGTTTTAGTTGTTTATCTCTTTATTATAATACGGTAAAACTTCGATTATTCGAACACTAAAATACGTATTATTATCGATCTTTAAGACAGGTGGCAACTTAATGCACGGTGAAAGTCATGCAGAAAGCTCCTAGAGGAGCTTTCTGCATGACTTTCACCATGCATTAAGCAGCCACCTGCCTAAAAGGGTCTAAATTCTTCTATAACGAAAATTCGAATAATCGAGGTTTTACTGTATATATATATATTTATTTTGTTTTTTTGGTGGTGGTGGGTTGGGGGTATTTTATTTTTAATTCTTTAGGTGGGGGTATATTATGAATTTTTATTCTCTTGGTGGTGGGGTAAAAATTAATTAAAATTCTATTGGTGGTACCCCTTATTTAGACTGTCGTTCCTACCCCCCTATGGAGATTTTCCTGGAATAGCCCTCACCTAAAGCTGTATTATGGCTCATTAACCTTTACCTGATAGAGATACCTTTGCAAACAGTGTAGATCCACATCCGACGGCTCCTGTAGGAGTTGTCTGATCAGGGTCTACTGTTGTTTATGTACTTTTATGTGAATTTACAGTTTCTGTCATGGTCAAACTTATCTTGTGTTCATATACATATAGCTTTATATGACATCGATATTTCTTACATGAATAAGAAAGTAAGTAATAAATATATTACTATCAAATAGACTACAAGTTCATTAAATCTTAACTATCTTTTCCTTAGAACCATTGCTTTATCTGTAGCTTAACCCTTTCCATCATATGAACGTGTTTTCACGCATTTGCAGGGTAAACCCAGATCAGATGGCTCCTAGAGGAGCCGTCTGATCAGGGTCTGCTCTGTTTGCTTGTGGAATTTGATAGTCATTTCTTTAGTTTCTTAAATGGCTACAATATTTCACCTTGCATAGTTCATTATAACTATTTTGTTCATGAATATTCAGTAGATGTTGACATTTGGAATAATCATAGACCAGGGAAAGGGTTAATGAGTGTTGTCTCATAAATATATCTTACATAAAGCCTTATGAGTACGTTCCTCATTAAGATTTTTAACCCGAGGCTAAGTTATTGCTTACATCTAGTTGATTTAATTCCAATCTGTAGCTTAACCCTTTACTCTACAAATACGCTGAGTCTGCAATTTTCTCTTTTTGTGTTGCAATTTTTGCTTTCGGGGGATCACCTCCCTTCAGAATTTATACAAATTTGCAAACAGAATAGACCCTGATCAGATGGCTCCTGTAGGATCTGGGTCTGCTCAGGATACATATGATATAATATAGATATAGTTCTACAGTTACTACCCCACACTTTATTAACCTTTCTTCATTAGCTTTAGTATAGCTTTCCTCATTAACTTATCACCTGGCGTTTAAGTATGTTTTTCCTCATTAACTTATCACCTGGCGTTTAAGTATGTTTTTCCTCATTAACTTATCACCTGGCGTTTAAGTATGTTTTTCCTCATTAACTTATTACCTGAAGCTTTATGGGTTTTTTCTCATTAACTTGTCAACTGAAGTTTAATTATGGCTTACCTTATTAACCTACTACTTGAACCTTTATGGTGGCTTTCCTTATTAACTGTGTGATGACTTCCCTCATTCATTTATTACCTGAAGTTTTATAATTGCTTTCCTCATTACCTTATTAAACAAAGCTTTGCAAATTCTTTCCTCATTCATTAATTAAGCAAAGTTTGTAAGGGCTTTACCCATTCATTTATTACCTTCCTCATTTACTGATTACCTGAAGCTTTATTATGGCTTTACCTCGTTTACTGATTACCTGAAGCTTTATTATGGCTTTACCCATCCATTTATTACCTTCCTCATTTACTTATTACCTGAAGCTTTATTATGGCTTTACCCATTCATTTATTACCTTCCTCATTTACTGATTACCTGAAGCTTTATTATGGCTTTCCTCATGAGGATTTCTCTGATCATGTTGAGCTCTTCCTTCTCTGCCATGCCTGTTCCACTCTCAGCTATCACAATGTATTTACTGTCCTGAGCCCTACCTCTGCCTGTAGTGAGAAAAAATAACATACAGTTATCACAAAACAACCATTCATATTTGAGACCCAATCTAGACACATTACCTACAATAATATTTTAATCAACTAGCTTTCCAATAATTGTTGCCTCGCAGAATTATTTCTATCAAATAACTTTAAACCCTTTGAATGTTGAATATTCATCATTGTTTAACTATAGAGTCCATTCAATATGAAAGCTAACCTTGCTGGAGGATTTTGAATGACAAACAGTGCAGACCCTGATGAGAGGGCTTCACTAGGAGCCCTCTGATCTGGGACTACACTGATGAGTTGGACACACAAGATTTTTTCACACAATGTTCTGTAGTGAAGAACAATTCAACGTAACATAACTCTGGTAAAAAGGTCAGAGCAAAAGTTCCCTTCTTGAGGTACATCTTCACATCAACTTGTTCATCTGTAAAAGTTTGAAGTACCGTAAACAGCCCTTTTGGTGTATGAGAAGGTGGACACAAGATTTTTTCACTTCATATTTAACAGTCAAATAGCTTTGTAAAAATAGTTGGAGCAAAAATTCCTTTCTTTAACATATCTTCATATCAATGTTGTTCATCTGTGAAACATTAAAGTAAATCCTTTCACAGATACAACAAGACACACAAAATTTGAGTGACATGTGTAAGGATATACAGATGGACATACATCTTTGGGGGGAAAAACAACTGAAAAATTTGATGCAGACAACAAAAATGCAGACATTTACTTGGCATGCAAGGATATAAAGTTTCCTACCTCTGGACTGCACCATGGCTATTTCATTGGTCACATGGTCATATCTGATGACCAAGTTACATTTACTGATGTCAAGACCCTCTTCAGCAACTGATGTAGCGACAATCAGCTTGTGTTTTCCATCTCGGAAATATTTGAGGGCATCATCCTGCTCTGCCTTTGTCATGCCTGTGAAACAAACAGAAAGACTTCATTCCAATGAATTCACTGAAAAATCTTCGACAATCGGCAATTCAAAATTCAAAGAAACCTTATAACAATGTAAAAACTCCCTAATATAACCCTTTTCCACATGATTATTAATGCAAGAACAAATGACATCGTGAATATCAATTAGATTTTTTTTTTGTAATAGCACAGGAACACATAAACGTTTAATCAAAAGCTTGAGAACAAACTCAGACTCAACGAAAGACTGACTGACAAATCACATGTGCAAAACCAATATAACTCCCTTTTTTTCAAAGGGGGTCAAACAAGTAAAACAATACGATGAATGAATGAGTCGTATAAGTACATACAATATGACTTACCTTTCACTGAGCTTTGATTCTGCCCTAGGAACTGTGTAGGATTCAGCTCCCTAAGACCTGGAGTCTCCTTCATCCAGCTCACTATTGCCACTGCCAGATCTCGGGTCTTTACAAACACAATGCCTCGTGAGTCCTTGCGCTCCTCTCCTCTGTAAGCTTTCAGTATCATTTCCTCCAATTTCTTCAGTTTGGGGTTTGTGCCATTATCCTTCTTTGCGACAGTCTTTATTTCTGTAAGGTTATAAAGCAGAGTAACAGATAAAGGTTCAAATACTAAAACCGTCATTTCTCCACAAAACACAGTACACTAGTTGTGGCCACTCTTTAGAATCGTCTCAGAGAGATGATTCTAAAGGGCTGTCACAACACAGAGTTTGGTGGAGAAGTTATACTTGAAAATGTTTTAATTTACACATCTTATCTGGACCTGTGGATATAAAGTATATTTTGAGGGTTGAGCACAAAACTGTGGTTATCATGATCTATAGGGTGTACTTGCAATGACATTTGTAAATGTTTTAGACCCAGATGAGATGCTAAGTAACTCAGCCTCTCATTAGGATCCAAACTCTGATAAAGTTTTTCAATTAAAATAAAATGACAGAAAAATAAACTTTGACAATTTAGATAAAACAATTACTTTAAATGCTTAAAGGTTCAATTAATATACTTACTACAGTCTGAATGAGATCTATATTACTCTATAATGAAACGGCAGACCTTAATCAGATGGCTCGTACAGGGGTCAGTCTGATATGGATCTATTGTGGTTGCAAGTCTCTATCAGGGAAAGGGCTACCCCTTACTCCATACAAGATCTACGTCTACTCTATTTAATGGTACAGCCATATAATTCTTGTTTGCCATGGCAACAAATTTCCTAATTCTATAACCCTGTTAGTTCAGGAAACAAGTACTAATGTCCATTGCAAACAGTGTAGACCCAGAAGAAAGGGCTCCTAGAGGAGCCCACTCATCAGGGTCTGTACTGTTGGTCATGTAACAGTTTTCTTTTAACCCTTTTACTGTCATGTACCTGTACACCCTATGTGCCGGGATCTACTTCAGCGCATTCTAGGCAGACCTACCAGCCTACATAAAATTTATCATTACTTCACTAATAATCATGTAATCTGCACCAATTTTTCGCATGCTGCTTCAAAAAACTTATTTTAATACTTCCTGAAAGTTTCATTGATATATTATCACTTCTTCTATGCAAAACCACAGTATAGACGTTCCACAATGGCTTACCATTAGATTTAATACGAATTTAATTGGAATCTATGTTAAATCTGTGTTAACTTTTGATGAAAACACATATTTTCTACCCATTACACATATTACAGATAAGGGAAACCATTCAAAATGACTGCCATTGCACATGCAACATAAATTTACTGCAATTTAACATAGATCGTAATAATCCCGAATCTCGCTCAGGTTATAGCACACGGGACACACTTCTCACCCGAGTGAGGCTCGGGGTAAGGCAGCGAAGGGGTTAAAACACCCAAGAATATTCACAGTAAGCTTGGTCTGTTTGAATTTGGAATAATCCATCTGAAAATTCAGCATTAAAAGTTTAATACAACAATTATATTACTTAACATTCACAACAGGCAGAGTTCATCCTTTACCTCATAGAGATGTTTGCTTACAAACAGAGTAAATCAAGCCCTTGTAGGCCCTGTTTGCTTACAAACAGAGTAGATCAAGATCAGATGGCTCCTGTAGGCCCTGTTTGCAAACAAACAGAGTAGATCAAGATCAGATGGCTCCTGTAGGCCCTGTTTGCAAACAAACAGAGTAGATCAAGATCAGATGGCTCCTGTAGGCCCTGATTGCTTACAAACAGAGTAGATCAAGATCAGATGGCTCCTGTAGGCCCTGACTGCTTACAAACACAGTAGATCAAGATCAGATGGCTCCTGTAGGCCCTGTTTGCTTACATAATTATAAAGGTCTGATCTACAGTTCAACCATTGCCAAAAGTTTATGCATACATGTGCTACTAAAAAAATCTAATTTATATTTATGACATCATTATGTCTTACTGTAAGTTACATGAATATTTAATTAAATAAACGGTATATACAGTAATAATTCAAGGGATTCTAATATACATTGTAACTTCTTCAGGGTCTAATCTCGTTGCTATATCTAACTCTTGGCATGAATGCAGTGAATAACTCATACCAAATGCAAACAGTTTGGATCCAGATAAGCTGAGTATCTTGTTAGACTCTCTGAAAGAGAATTAGAGAAAATTAAGTTCCAAAATTGTTACCCCCTCTCTTGCTGAATTTTAAAATACATTTCTCTATCTTTACCCATGCCCTGTTGTATAATTACACATATCTTCACTGTGTACAAGTATTTCGCTGTGCAATCACTGCTGTGGAGTGCACTGGTTGCACAATCAACTTGTAAATAGTGCAGACCCTGATGAGACAGCTCCTGCAGGAGCTGTCTCATCTGGGTCTTCACTATTTACAGGTAGGTATATTGACGTGAATAGCAAGCCAAGGTTTACCAGTTGACCACTTTCACAGACTAATTAGTTCACCCTTTCCCTGTAGAATATTCATGTTAGAAATAATGACATCATGAATATTTATTAGCTGATTCAGATCTATTATCATAATTTCATAACCAAAAAGAGCAGACTGATCAGACGGCTCATACAGGAGCCGTCTGATCTGGATCTACTCTGTTTGCCAAGTCATGAAAAAGCATTTATATGAAGGAAGGGTTAACATACAAAGAGCTCATGTTATCTCATTTGAATTTACTTTAAAAAAATAAACATACTTTCATATGCACTGCATAACAGCTTTTCATTTTCATCCATTCTGGCATTCTCTTTCCATCGTGACATTTCCCCGTCCAGGTAGTTGAGAGCATCCTCCACCCTCGCATCATTATGAATGATCAAAGCATTGTTGTAATACTGAAACAAACATGTGCATCAAATCTTCTCGTACAACCAAACAATTACAGCGTCCATCAGTCCAAGATGGTAAACACTGGACATCTGACTGTGGGGAAATCAAACTAACTCTACACAATAAATATTCATGACAGACTTCACCATTGTGAGAGTTAATACATTGCTATGACAAAACTTACAGAATCAGATCCAAAAACACAGGGATCATCCATGGATTTGTTGGAAATATTACACATTAAATACAAATGAGCAGATGTAAAAGGAATATCATGTAACTTCCGGTGCTAAAAAAAATGAATAAACATGGCAATTAAAAATGCCATAAATGACAAGGCGGAGTCTGTATTCAAAGCTCTTATCAAAAGAGGATAGAATCAAAGCGTTGCAGACACAGCAGTATTCTTTGCATGGGAACAATGTTTTTAAAGTCAAATTTCTGATATTTGGCATAAAATACTGAGTCTAGAAGGGAAAGGATTAGATCTAACACTCTTTCTAGTTAGTGATTCAGTTGCAGCTGACATTTCAGCCGTTTCCCGCTATGCTTATCAAACTGACCACTTGGAGTTGCTTTCAAAGTTATACCTAATCGCTTGCATAAGGTCATCTGACCCGCACTTCTTTAATCATTGAGTATCTTCTGGGTGAAAACTTTCATTCATATTATGGTTTACTGATTTCGTCATGAGCCTGCCATTTGTATATTCGTGCACTCTCCTTATACATAGCTATATTTTGTGGACTTTCTTACACATACTTAATCAAGAGCTAACGCTAGAAAGGCTTTACATGTTAGAAATAGTATACCCTGATTGTTTCCGGATGCCATGTTAATAAACGCCATTTGAATCCATCGAATGCAAGTCAATAACTTGTACTAGACTGACATGCGAAATGGCGGTTGTCAGGTAGATGAGAAGCATGTAACCGCCACCAGAATACAACCTGTAACTTTGTATTCATTTGCTTACTCAAAGAATACAAAAACAGGGGACAGTGATCCCAGACAATACACATCATCCATTAAACAAAACAGGAGGACCATGATGGCCCTGTTATCGCTCACCAGACAATCAGAAGAGATGATTTTCAAAGTTTTCACTATATGTTTCTACAGAAAACTGGCCACTCTGGGGTGCATGCAATTTTGACCCCATGGGCATAACTTATACAACTTTTGTAGAGGACCTGAACATAATGCTATTTGCCAAATATGAAAGCTGAGAACCTTCCAGTTTCAGAGAAGATTTTCAAAGTTTTCACTATATGTTTCTATAGAAAACTGGCCACCCTAGGGTGCGTCCAATTTTAACCCCATGGGCATAACTTATGCAACTTTTGTAGAGGACCTGAACATGATGCTATTTGCCAATATGAAAGCTGAGAACCTTCCAGTTTCAGCGGAGAATATTTTCAAAATTATCCCTATATGTTTCTATAGAAAACAAGGAACCCTTGAGGCAGTGCCAATTTTGACCCCAGGGACATAATTTATAAAACTTTTGTAGAGGACGTACAGATGAAGCTATGTGCCAAAGATGAAAGCTCAGAACCCTGTAGATTCAGATTTTTAAAGGTTCAAATTGTTGATGACTGACGACGCACGACACATGACGCATGCAGATGGACAACGGATATCAGGCATTCACAAAAGCTCACCCTGAGCTCTCTGTGATCTGGTGAGCTAAAAATGTGGGGTAATCGAAACCAGTAAAGGGTGTTTTGAAGAGTTTGACCAGCAACTTCTCCAAGCGTAGTAAATATGTACATGTTGAGTATTGCTATTTCCACAAATATTACTAAGAAATTAGTCTTATCAGACTGGAATGGTTCGGCAAAACCAAGTCATCATTCATCGAAGCAAGTGATATTTTATTTCTTTTTGTTCTACCTTCTGCTTTGTTGTTTGATTGCACTAATCAATCAAATTAAAATAATTTTATAGTCCATGGTCACATGATTCACAGATGTCATCTACATACATGTATTGAATAAAGGGTTAATAAAAATGTGCACTTTCATATCTTTATCTTAAGCGTTAAATTTTGATAACTTTTGCAAACAATTTTGATCCAAACAATATCTCAAGTATCTAGGAGTCGCCTCTGGATCCTGTTTGACACTCCGATTGCATTTTGAAGAGAAATAAACAAAAATTAAAGTTACCAATGGTGGCAGATAAAAACTTTGTGCACACCAAAAATAAGTAGAACTATCATTAAAGGTGATGGAATACCCCTGTCCAGCTGCTTTGATCACAAGTCAAATAAGATTTGTGCCAGATTGTGCCATGGACAGAGACCAGCCAACAGACCAACACACTGACTCCTATATACCCCCTCTCAAACTTTGTTTGCGGGGCTATAATTATCAAAAGAACAGGGAAATAGTTACATCTAAGAAAATCTCTATGCAAACAAAGTAGACCATGATCATACAGCTCCTGATCTGGATCTACTCTGTTTGTACAAGTGTCAGAGGGTGTTTCTATTAAGTAAAGGGTTAAGCATATCAATATTTATCCAAATGCCAGTAAAAAGAAAATCCCCAAAACTCTTTGCTACAAATATGAAATTAATTTTTTCCTTCATGTCTCCTAAAACGTGCAATCCGAGTGTCACTACATTGGGTTAGTGGGTCATGGCATTGGGTTAGTGGGTCATGACATTGGGTTAGAAGATAACAACATCAGGTAAGTGGGTCATGGCATTGGGTTATCAGGTCATGACATTGGGTTAGTGGCTCACGACATTGGGTTAGCGGGTCATGACATTCGGCTAGTGGCTCACGACATTGGGTTAGTGGCTCACGACATTTAGGTTAGTGGGTAACGACATTGGGTTAGCAGGTCATGACATTCGGTTAGTGGCTCATGACATTGGGTTAGAAGGTCATGACATTCGGTTAGTGGCTCACGACATTGGGTTAGAAGGTCATGACATTCGGTTAGTGGCTCACGACATTGGGTTAGTGGGTCACGACATTTGGGTTAGTAGGTCATGACATTGGGTTAGTGGGTCATGACATTGGGTTGGTGGGTCACGACATTTGGGTTAGTGGGTCACGACATTGTGTTAGTGGGTCATGACATTGGGTTAGTGGGTCACGATATTGGGCTAGTGGGTCAGAGGGTGCCTCATCTGGATCCAAACCGTTCATATATGTGATCACAGTCACTGTTTACATGCAAAGATCTTGGGGCTTTTACAAAAGAAAATATTGGGCTACCTCCAAATGGGCTCGTAGAGGGAAGAGGAATCTCCGGGCCTCCTGCTTTTCCAGTTTTGCTGTCTCTTTCACCAATTTACTGACCCATTGGGTATACTGGGCATTTCCTTTCTTGGCGGGCGACTTCAGAACTGCCTCAAATTGGGTAGCTTCAGGCATTTCCTTAATCACTGCAACAGAGAAAAGATAATGGTATAATTATACCATACAGATATCCACCACTGTACTAGTCCTTATAGTATATCTATACCATACAGATATCCACCAATATCTATACCATACAGATATCCACCACTGTACTGGTCCTTATAGTATATCTTTACCATACAGATATCCACCACTGTACTAGTCCTTATAGTATATCTATACCATACAGATATCCACCACTGTACTAGTCCTTATAGTATATCTATACCATACAGATATCCACCACTGTACTAGTCCTTATCGTATATCTATACCATACAGATATCCACCACCGTACTAGTCCTTATAGTATATCTATGTCATATAGATATCTACCAATGCACTAGTCCTTATAGTATATCTATACCATACAGATATCCACCACTGTACTAGTCCTTATAGTATATCTATACCATACAGATATCCACCACTGTACTAGTCCTTATCGTATATCTATACCATACAGATATCCACCACTGTACTAGTCCTTATAGTATATCTTTACCATACAGAAGCCTACCACTGACCTGGGATATTATGTTTGCAAGGCATAGAAAGGTGTTTATATGAATAAAGAGTTAATCCTTACCTAGTAATTCCATTTATAACATAACTCATGTCTTGATCATATATATTTTGATATTCACTGGCATATATTCACTACTGGATAACATTCGAATGACCTAACTATATCTATACGAGCTGTCAAAACAAACAAAATGGTGGATGATGACCTATCTGTCAAGGAATGAGTCACATTAGATGGCAAAAGGAATGTTGCCGCTTGTGCCTAAACTTTGGTCAATAACACAAATCCTGATCACTGTCCAGTAAATATCTACAAAATCTATGCAGAAAAAAGACCTACCGTCTACTCCGACCCAAACCATCCATTCTACATTGCCGCCACAACTTTACCATTTCCTTCACCACATAACCTTTGATTTAAAAGAAATCCTGTAGGAATCAACAAATAATCCTCTACGGTAAAACGTATTGTCCAGAAAGTAGGTCTCAATCCCAACAAGAGGCTATCAAACCACAGGGCACACAAATACATGATTCAAACACTGAATGTTCTTGCAAATCAGATAATGCAGATTTATGGTAAAACAAAATATCGCGTCAATCAACACCTACAGTCATCTGAATCCAGCACAGCACAAACATATTTCGAACATATTATACTGCAAAACAGCTGATTGCGAAAATCCTCCTTTTCCAACACAGTTCTATGCAGCAGTTTGTACCAAATCTAGGTCATCTACTAGTAGTCTACATGTGTCCGGCGGTTTCAACAACATTTTTGGTGCTTCAATGCACAGTTGAAATTTCTATGTCAATGTGTACAACACTGATGAAAGGCTTAATCCATCAACATGAAGACACATTTTGAATCCCATTGACAGTGACGAGTAGGTGAACTGTTTGTGGGTCTACATTTAAACTTTGAGCAAATGGCACACTTTACACAGACTAACGTGTTATGTACGGTGATGTCATAATGTGACTTGTGTGTATGATCTAACTGTAACTCAAAATTTATTTTGACATGTTTTTTTAGGGCCCTGTTTTTTTTTATCATAAACTATCACAGTTAAATTGAATATCAGAGAGATCTAAATTAAGTCATGGTTGATATGATAGTAAGTCAATAAAATGTTGAGAACGTTGGACCTGCTTTGTCCCAGTTACTTAGTTAAACTAATTACACCTTTCATTGATCATTTCTATATGTAAGAAATGTTTATTACAATCTACAGAACTGCTGAAAAATTGGCTGCAAAATTACCTGTGTTGGTTATGTTATAAATAGAATCTTGCATGAGTGTTCATTATTATTGGATTTATTAAATTTGTCGTTTTAAAATGACATAATAAAAATTTATTCAAAGGTTTAGAAGTTTGTGGACCCACAGTTAATTCTTCCCCGTAGAGATGACATTTGGTACTTATGCAACAGAGTAGACCAAGATCAGACATCTCCTGAAGGAGCAGTCAAATCAGGATCTGCTCCGTCTGCTTTAAGACAAATTTAAATCTGATTCCACAGTTTCTATCACAGTCAACATTCCTGTATAAACCAATTAATGAATATTCACGACATCATAGGTTCATCCTCTGTCAGCCATAGTTTAGTATGCAAATAAAACACATATACAACAAGATGTATTTGTGAAACACTATGCCCCGACACGACCTTTGACCTTGATGTATGACCTTGACCTTAATAAGCCACCCTAAAAATGTTTGCCTCCATAAGTTGCATGTGCATGCCAAGTTTGAAGTATGTGTGTTGAATGGTAACAAAATTATCACCAAGGTTAAAGTTGGGGCAGACAGACAGAGCAAAAACAATATTCCCCCCAGGGGCATATTAAAAATCCAAATTACAGTCCAGAATAATTCACACCACTTTAAACAGACGGCTGTTTAATGCAGAGTGAAAGACATGTAGGAAGCTCGATTAGCACCCTGTACTATGCTGCCTTCACCCTGCACTATGCTGCCTTCACCCTGTACTATGCTGCCTTCACCCTGCACTATGCTGCCTTCACCCTGCACTATGCTGCCTTCACCCTGCACTATGCTGCCTTCACCCTGCACTATGCTGCCTTCACCCTGCACTATGCTGCCTTCACCCTGCACTATGCTGCCTTCACCCTGCCTTCACCCTGCACTATGCTGCCTTCACCCTGCACTATGCTGCCTTCACTCTGCACTATGCTGCCTTCACCCTGTACTATGCTGCCTTCACCCTGTACTATGCTGCCTTCACCCTGCACTATGCTGCCTTCACCCTGTACTATGCTGCCTTCACCCTGCACTATGCTGCCTTCTATGACAGCATTGATACTAATAAAATCACTGGTTGATTGAGATTTTTCTGTACTGATTTCAACATAAGTCTATATTCTACTTACCTTAGGTATGTGGACATACAAACTTAGGCAAATAGTGTAGACCCAAATCACACAGATCCTCAAGGAGTCGTTTGACCAGGGTCTACAATATTTGCTACCATGTCAGCCTAATTTAAAGTCTCTTGAACTGACTTATTAAGCTCTGCAAACTGTCCAAACTGTTGTACTTAGGGCAATTCTAAATTATGAAAATTTAGATATCTTAGTTGCTTGTTAACATTTCCTTCATATAAACCTTGTTCATTCCTAAGCCTATACCTAATACCTATAGGAGCCGTCTGATCAGGGTCTGATCTGTTTGCTTATGAAATCATAACAGATCTGACCACAGTTTCTACCACTACCAAAACTTCAAGTGTAATTATGCCATTACTAAAATTCAGCTAATGAATATTCATGATGTCATTATTTCATATATGGATATTCAAACAGGGAAAGGTTTAACTATACAGTGACTTATACCTGAATGAATGCCCATCCGTTGTTCTATGGTCTTCATAAGTTTTGTTACATTATCACCAAACACATCATTCTGACGTCCTGGTACTGTGCAGGTCTCTGAAACAAAGATCATACTTTGAGAAAAAATATTCAACAAGCAAGTATTATGATACTACAATTACGCTGAATACTCTGCCAGACAAACTTAGGCAAATAGTGTAAACCCAGCTCAATCTGCATCAATTCAATAGTATTTGCTACACTATTAATTTCATTTACAGTCAACATAAAGACACATAAAAATCAGTTTATTCATAATTCATGTTGAAGTATGTATAAGTAGGTCAATGGGAGAACTGAACACTTGAGCTGTGGCAAGAAAACATAAAATGTGTCCATTGAGCAAGTATTCCCACCTTACATTTGACTGTGTTTAGCTATAGTATGGCCTAAAACAAAGACTATAACTAATAAATACCACATCAAAGAGCTCCAAGTTCCTGTAAGAATGTCATACTTTCCATGACTTTAACCCTTTAACTCTTTCCCTGTTCTATATTTAGTAAAAGTTTCAATACCTACTGAATATTCATGGACAAAATAGTTAAAACGAAATATGGAAGGTGAAACATTGTAGCCAATTTAGAAAGAAAAGGAACAGATCTTTCAAATTCCATAAGCAAATAGAGTAGACCCAGATCAGACGGCTCCTCTAGGAGCCGTCTGATCTAGGTCTACTCTGTTTGCAAATGCATGAAAACACGTTTATATGAAGGAAAGGGTTAATATCCTTTTGACAACTTTGCTGACAAAGCATACCCAGATGAGACAGCTCCTACAGGAGCCATCTGCTCACAGTCTGCTCTGTTTGCTTAAAGAATATTGCAATGGGCTAATGCACAGATAGCTTGACCAGTGTTTAATTATTTATAGGATTAAACACTCTGTGTATTGAAAGCTTCAAAAGTTATACATGACACAAACAAGAGTAGCTTCACTTCAAGTTATACATGTACATGTACATGACACAAACAGGAGTATTCAAAGGATCATAAAGTCACCTGTCAGCAGAAATGCAATAAAAAAACAGACAGACATACAGACAGACAGACGTATAAGTGACATACAGACATACATACAAGTTATACATGTACATGACACAAACAAGTCACCTGTCAGCAGAAATGTAATAAGAAAAGTATGACAGACAGACACAGACAGAGATGTGATCTTTAAGTGCCACCCTGCTAAAGGAAGTGCCACTATAAATATGATTAACTATGGATGGACTAAATGTCACAGATTGATGGACAGATCCATTTCAGAAGTTAGGGCATAAAGATCAAATTTCCTATAAACAGCCAAACATATCATTTGTAACACCTTCGAGATATGTATCAAGGGATATAACTCCTACACAACTGACATTTGTCTCTAGTTACCTTCATCTGGAAGACTGACAAAGGTTCTCAGTTCCTCCATGTTGTTGTTAACAGTACTGATCACCTCTGCGTCTAGATTTGCCATCAGACTCTTTATATGACCTATGGCCTTCTCTATGTTCTTGGCTTTGCCAACGCCTACCGATGCTGTCAAACCCACAATCTTAAAAAGGAATATCAAAGGGCAACTTTCAGTGTTGATTATTAACCCTTTCCCGCATATAAATGCCCTCTCATGTATTTGCAAACAGAGTAGACCCAGATCAGACAAATCCTATTGGAGTCGTCTTATCAGAGTCTGCTCTGTTTCTGACATGATATAGAACCGATTTTACAATTTTTGTCAAAGCAATCAATTCCCTTGAAAAGTTTACATTATAAAATTCAGCTAATAAATAATCCTGATACTAGGCATAGTATGCACCCTCCCCCTACTCCCGCCTCCCCTACACTCCCCCTCCCCATCTCCCCTCTACTCCCCCTCCCCTCCACCCCCCTCCCCCACACAATCATCAATATCCAAATTAACCTTTCCCACATATAAACACCTTTTCATGCATTTGCAAACAGAGTAGACCCAGATCACAGTTCCTGTAGGAGCCATCTGATCAGGGTCTGCTCTGTTTGATTAAGGAAATTTATAGATCTGATTATACAGTTTCCACAACAGTGAAGAAAATTCATCATCCATTTTATTGATTCTGTACATCAATACATGAGGTGAAGATATTTTGAATAAACATAAAACTGGAGAAGGGTTAAAGGAAGAAAGTGAACATTATAATTGACAACAGAGAGTATTAGCAACTAGTCAGTTAACCATCCAAATATCAAACAGGCAATATTTCCTTACCTGTGGCAGATTGACAGGCTCCTCGGAAAACTTTAGTTGCATATACATTCCCATAATCTGGTTGAAGGCGTGGTTGGCATGTGTGTGGTGACACTCATCAAACACCATCAGCGAGAACGCGTTAATGCCATTTATCTCCTTTTGCACAAGGCCATCAAGTAAAACCTGGGCTGTCACAATCAAGATGTCACGTCTACAACAAACATAACCACATGTATTAAAGATGTCACATCTACAACACACATAACTACATGGGCTGTCACATCTAGAACAAACATAACTATATGGGATGTCGCAATCAAGATGTCACATCTACAACACACATAAATTCATGGGCTGTCACAATCAAGATGTCACATCTACAACAAACATAACTATATGGACTGTCACAATCAAGATGTCACATCTACAACACACATAACTATATGGGCTGTCACAATCAAGATGTCACATCTACAACACACATAACTATATGGGCTGTCACAATCAAGATGTCACATCTGTAACAAACATAACTATATGGGCTGTCACAATCAAGATGTCACATCTACAACAAACATAACTATATGGGCTGTCACAATCAAGATGTCACATCTACAACAAACATAACTTCATGGGCTGTCACAATCAAGATGTCACATCTACAACACACATAACTATATGGGCTGTCACAATCAAGATGTCACATCTACAACACACATAACTATATGGGATGTCACAATCAAGATGTCACATCTACAACAAACATAACTATATGGGCTGTCACAATCAAGATGTCACATCTACAACAAACATAACTATATGGCCTGTCACAATCAAGATGTCACATCTACAACACACATAAATTCATGGGCTGTCACAATCAAGATGTCACATCTACAACAAACATAACTATATGGGCTGTCACAATCAAGATGTCACATCTACAACAAACATAACTATATGGGCTGTCACAATCAAGATGTCACATCTACAACAAACATAACTTCATGGGCTGTCAAAATCAAGATGTCACATCTACAACACACATAACTATATGGGCTGTCACAATCAAGATGTCACATCTACAACACACATAACTATATGGGATGTCACAATCAAGATGTCACATCTACAACACACATAACTATATGGGATGTCACAATCAAGATGTCACATCTACAACACACATAAATTCATGGGCTGTCACAATCAAGATGTCACATCTACAACAAACATAACTACATGGACTGTCACAATCAAGATATCACGTCTACAACACACATAACTGAGTGTATTAAAGGTCAAATTTTCATCCATTACTTTCAAAAACATCATCTGAAGGTCAAACAGTTTGGATTCTGATGAGACGCCATGTTACTCCTCTTATCTAGATCCAAATTGTGTGTAAAGGTTACAGTACTTAAAATATATCATATTGTTGAAATGATAATCCTTTCTCGTTCACATAGCATAGTGCAAAACAGTTGTAGCTACATGTACAAGCTCTTAACCCTTTCCCTTAGGTAAGCGCATTTTGACGCATCTGCAAACAGAGTAGACCCAGATCAGACGGCTCCTATAGGAGCCGTCTGATCAGGGTCTGCTCTGTTTGCTTAAGGTGTAATATAGATCTGATTCTACAGCTTCTGTCTGAGCCAAATTCATGATCACCTTTGAAAACAGATCAGACACAATAAAAATTTGGAAAGAAATGGACGGAATAAAAGAAGCAGCCAATTTTGCAGCAGCTTATAAACATTAACCCTTTAGGGCTGTTCCAGGAAAAAAGGCCAGGCCCCCGTTTCACGAACATTCTTAAGTAATTACTTAGTATCAGGCTTAACTTATTAGAGGTATTACATTTATATTTAGAGAAGATATGTCAAATAATTTTATCTTAACAGAAACCTTAGAGATATTCTGTTATATATTTTAATAGAAAATACCGGTTTTTGCAAGGAACAGCTAGTTAAACCCAAAATGAATTTGATAAAATTCTTAAGTCTGTTACAAATTCTTAAATATTGTTTTTGCTTTAGGTCACCTTTAGTTAGTATCAAGTACAATATTTGTTCTTAAAATGATAACGGAGCAAACCTCTTACCCCTTTGTGGCACAATAAACACTAATTTATGAAAAGTTATGCTCTTGTGAAACTTTTAAATAACAGGCTTAGCTAAGTAATGACTTAAGAATGTTCGTGAAACGGGGGCCAGGGGGGGTCGGAACGGCGATGAATTAAAATTTTGTGGGTGGGGGGTAATAAAGAGTTAAATTTGTGTTGGTTGGGGCGATTTTTTCAATTGTAATTGTGTTGTATTGGGGGTTATTGAATATTCCAATTCAGAGGGGGGGGGGGGGCATTAAGCACGGTAATTCTGTTTAAAATTTCCCAAACAACAAAAACTCGTCGCCGATATTCTTTCCCGTTTTCAAGTAAATCCACGTTAATAACGTTTATCACGTCAACAGCGAGATTTCGGTTCGGCTAATGGAATAACGAGACTCTTGTCCTACAGCCAATCAAAACGCTCGTATTATCGAATGTTCGTTCAACAATTCCAATATGGCGTCCGTTTATGAAATTCGGTATCTGTACCTGCCAATTAATGTGAATATAAGACAAAAATGAAAAGCACAGACCGAGATTACGATAAGAGTGTGAAAAATAAGTTCAGCCCAAGATGACTAGAGTAAGAAATGACGTTGACATTGAGTAAAGAAACAAGAAAAGGGATAGTTGGCTATTTCGTGAAAGTGAAAGTAAACCGTCCCGGGAGAGAGTTCCTTGTAAACAAAGTAAACCGTCCCGGGAGAGAGTTCCTTGTAAACAAACAAATTAATTACGGAAAACGCGGCTGTGTAGACTTTGGGAACCATCTGAAAACCGCTAGACACGTCCAGTTATTGAAACAGCGTGTTCAAGTCACAGGTAAAACCCTGTAATATTGAGTATTCACCAGAAATTTGTGTCTGTCAATATAGCTTTTGTTAAAGGAACTAGTCAACATGTACCGATTCAGAAAAATTATAAACCAGTTTAATGAATTAGAACTGAAGATGGTTTATAATGACATAAAGAGTTTGAGTTTGAAGGTAAATGTGATTAGAAATTGTGACTATAAATGTGTATAAAAAGGTGAACTATGTCTAGTAAGTTAACTAATTGTTAAGTGTTATAATACCATGCTGACTTTTAAATCAAATTTCATATCTTTAACGTGTGAGTTTTAATTGCTTGTGTTTTACAAGAAATTAATCTGGCAATATTGAATAGATCCAGGATAAACTGAATGTAAATTGTATGAACATGTACTGCAACCAGTTTGTTTGAAATACAGCTAATGTATGACATGCAACCGGAGTATAATTGTAAAAAAACACATGAATGTCCATTCAATGAAAGACCCAAGTGAAAATGCAGGAGAAAACTCCTGAACTCAGAAAAGCTATACCGGTATTTCATGTGTCCAGACGACGGGGGTGGGGGTGGGGGTGGAGAGGGCTTAACCCCCATACAGGCAGGCTCCCTTTGACCCCATCAAATTTTCCTCTTTTTTCACAAACAGCTATTCTCACCCATTTTACTGATGTTTTTGTAATATTTGCCTCCCTTATATAAGACTAGTTCACATATGTGTACTCTAAATGGTGATATCGAGCTACTTTCGGTTTTAACGCTATCCCGGCTAAGACGGCACCTGTCACAAAATTAGCATGCTGTCTTACGGGTCATTAATGAGACTAATATAAGACGTGCTAGGAGATATCCAACCAGAGGGCTGTTTGCTGTTGCATATAAATGAGGTATCTGATCAGGATCTTCCCAATTGCTTTCCAGACAAATTGGCAAACTAGAGATGGTGTTGGTAATTTGCAACCAGTGTAGATCAGATCAGATTTTCATTGCACCAGCTGATCTAGGTCAACACTGTAACAATCTCTTGTGATTTGATTTCTGTATATACCGATAAAAGAAATTTAGTAATCATGTAATTCAATGTAATGTGATTGTCTTAATATTCAATTTCTGCCATACAAATAGTCAACGCAGGAAAGTTAAATTTCACAGATTGGACCAACAGTGGCTATCAAAAAGTGGTTATGTTAGATATAAAGTTATTAACAGTGATTAAATTACTAACTTTGATGATTCGAAGAAATTAAAAGTTAAAAGATGTTTCCTTAATCAATTTGTAGAGTCATGGCCCATATTTGCAAAATTAATGTCTGCTATGTTCTTACACCTTAGAAAGGGTTAAATTTAATGTTCATATAATTGAACGTCTTGTGTCAAGGTAAAAGATGTTTACATACAAGGAATGGGGGAAAAAGCATTCCACACCAGAAACAAGATGGCAAATAGTTTATTGTTTCAGCATGCCAATGTAATGTGTACAAACTCAACAAAAAGCAGATGATTTCAATATTTAGCACATGACTTGGAGCTCTCGGCCAATCAGATGCCTCAAATAGTGTCGACTATATCGTTTAGTTCGACGCTTTTTGAAAAAAACATGGACTAACTAACAAACTGTTTATTTAGTCAATGGTTCCTGTCGACCAATCATTATAATGTTTTTTTGACTTCACATCCTAGGCTTTCACGTGATATTTCATCGAAGCCTTGATCAGCTGGTTACACTGAAATACAGTAAAACTTAGGTTAATCGACAATTAAGGGAAATGAATATGCAATTTTAAATACAGGTGACAGTTTAATGCATTACCAAAGGTATGCAGAAAGCTCCTATTTTGAGCGTTATGTGTTACTTTTAACCTGCAGTCAAGCATAAAAAGTTGTCTTTAAAAAGTGGCACAATGCATAGCGTATTCTTTTATTGACCATTGTACATAGGTTTTACTGTATACAATCTAATCAATGCGTGAAAAGTTGAAAACAATCTTTATTAAAAAATTAAACAAAATAAGATAATAAAAATCTTAATAAAATGATCTAGATCTATATCTAGATGGAATTAATTCAATATTTAAAAGTAACTTTTATTTCAAATGCATCATATTGAAATTGAAATTATCATTGAATATTTAATTGTACACAATTTTAAAATCTTGCCTTTAAATTTCCACCTTTGTCGTTTTTCCTTCCTCTTCTTCCAAAATATTAATGGATTCAGGCGCAATCATGGTTTTCAATCTTGTGCGAAGAGAAGTGAGGGAAAATAGCACGCGCCCGATGATGTGAAATTGCGAATTTGATGACGTTTATTTCTTGTTTTTCCTCGAGCCCAAGCTAGTGCTAAATAGGTTAGCCAATGGTTGAGCGCGACTAAACGACATAGTTCTCGGGGGCTACGCCCCCTCGAACTATATTGTTTAGTCACGCTCAACCATGGTCTAACCTATACATAAAAATTTCATGCAAGTATTTCTATGACCTAAATAATTTTGTCATCAAATTACATATAATAGAATAACAATATATGCTGTCAATATGATTTGCATTCAGAAAACAGCACATTCATAGTAAAACTTGTCAAGCTTTGAGTGGTAAAGAAATCTAGAAAGTACTATTGAATCGGAAATTTCAGTTCTCTTGGTGGTGGGTGGCAAGTTAAATATAAATCTAGTGGTTGTGGGTATCTGACCTATCTTTATTCTGTTGTTTGGGGGGGGTAAAAAAAATAAAATTGTGTTGGTGGTACCCCTATTTTTGGCTGGCGTTCCTACCCCCCCCCCCCCCCCCCCCCCCCCCCCCCCCCCAGGCCTTTTTTCCTGGAACAGCCCTTACTCAATACTCAGTGTTTTCTTAATACTGAAAATTTATGGGGATATTTTTTACCCCTTTGTGGGAAATTTTGGGGACATTTACCTCAGTCGCGGGTCAAAACTTGTTGACTGATTGTCTTGCCATGTTATGTCTATGATTAAATGGCAGCCTAATGCTGGTTTGATAAAATGTACCTCGTCCTTGTGGAAGCACAAAAGTTTATATAGTCTGTGGTGAAACGATTGTCCTTTCCCTCAGATACACAAAAGAAACAAGTCATTCTGCCATTTTTGAATAGATCAAAAATTTAGTTCAAGCCATTCTTTTCTAAATTCCCAATTAGTCTGACTTTTTAATACAGTATCTGCATAGAATCAATAGATTTATTGATCAAGGAACTTGTCACAGCAGACATGCATTTCAATGTACATTTTATTTCTTCGTCTATGTTGTTTATGTGCAGGAATATGTTAATTGTCACTGTTTTTTAGCAGACATCATGGTATATTTTGTATAATATTGATGTTTTCAAACTTCAGCACAGTATCATCCAAGCACTTTCAAATAGTGCATAAGGTATCAAAACCGATCATATTAACAGAGAGTACTTAAGCGAGATTACTCCTATTGTCTTCAGAGTAAATATCAGAATTATGCATTGTTTACCCAGGTAATTGTGTTACCTCAACATTTCAAACTCTTAATTACTCTTGAACCTTGCTTTTGCAATATTGTGTCACACAAAATGCTCAGGCAGGATTGCAATGCATCAAAAGAAAAAAATGAAACACAGAAAATGCACTCTGAAAAGGGACAACACTGCTTTACTCCATGAAAATTCAAGTCAGAAATACTGACATCATGAATATTAAGTTTTTATAATGGCATAATAATGAATACAGGAAGTTTTGGTTATTTTTATGTCAGCTCATCTAAGTAGACCTAAGTAGTACTTGGATATCAAGTACACTGAGCAAGTTTGGTGAAAATTGGACCATTACTTCAGTAGATATTGCGTGGAAACCAATCAGCTAATCAGATTGCAGCAGCCTAAGAGTGAAAATGCCTGCAATTTTCCGAAAAAAATGCACGGAAATTGCCGAAACAAAACCCATGCGCGGTAATTGGATATCAAGTACACTGAGCAAGTTTGGTGAATATTGGACAATTCCTGGAGAAGATATTGCGCAGAAACCAATCGGCTAATCAGATTGCAGCAGCCTAAGTGAAAATACCCTTAATTTTCTGAAAAATGTATGGAAATTGCCAAACACAAAACCCATGCGAGGTACTTGGATATCATTTGGTGAAAATTGGACCATTTCTTGAGGAGATATTGTGCGGAAACCAAAAAAGTAAGGACAAACAGACGGACAAGCCGATTACTATAAGACACCGGCATCTCAATGCGGGGCCTAATAATTAGACCTCTTTTTGATGGCCGCTTAAGACATGTTCTACTGTATATGCATACAGTAGAATCTGTCCTAAACATTCATTTATTGAACATACAAGTCCTAAAAAGATAGATAGTTGCTTAATGCAGGGCAAAAGTGATGCAGAAAGTGTTAAGTTTAACCTGCATTAAGCTACCACCTGCCTTACAGACTCATAATTAGACCTCTTTTGATGGCTAGTTAAGACAGGTTCTCCTGTATACAACATACAGCATTCTTCTGCTTGTGTCCCCCTGTATGTGGCTGGCCACCAAAACCTAACCCCAACCCTTCTACTATATACAACATACGGCATTCTTCTGCTTGTGTACCCCTGCATGTAGTTGGCCACCAAAACCTAACCCCAACCCTTCTACTGTATACAACAAACAGCATTCACCTTCAGCTGGTGTTCCCCTGTATGTGGTTGGCCACCAAAACACTCAGATGTGTTTCCTTCAACATCATTTTAATCCTTTCCCTTGTAGTAATACCTTTTAACTCCTTTGCAAACAGAGTAAATCCAAATCAAAGGGTTCCTGCTGGAGCTGTGTGATCAGGATCTGCTTTTCTTTGCAAAGAAACCGGTAATTATACAGATCTAATCCTAAGCTAGACAGTCCTTTGAAAAATTTGCATTATACACACTAAGTTAATGAATATTAATGAAGATATTAATTCATGCATAAATTATATTAGCGAAGGAGTTAAATGCAGAACTGAACTGTCAAGCAGTTCTGCAGTTACTCCGCATCTCAGTGGACTGCAGTTACTAAGCATCTCAGCGGACTGTCAAACAGTCAAGCAGTTACTAAGCATCTCAGTGGACTGTCAAACAGTCCTGCAGTTACTAAGCATCTCAGTCAAACAGTCCTGCAGTTACTCAGCATCTCAGATCACTGTCAAACAGTTCTGCAATTACTAAGCATTTCAGTGGACTGTCAAACAGTCCTGCAGTTACTAAGCATCTCAGTGGACTGATAACAGTCCTGCAGTTACTAAGCATCTCAGTGGACTTTCAAACAGTCCTACAGTTACTCAGCATTTCAGTGGACTGTCATCTAAGTGTTCTGCAATTACTCAGCGTCTCAGTACACCGATAAACAGTTCTGCAGTTACTAAGCATCTCAGTGCACTGTCAAACAGTTCTGCAGTTACTCAGCATCTCAGTGGACTGTCAAACAGTTCTGCAGTTACTCAGCGACTCAGTACACCGATAAACAGTCCTGCAGTTACACACAGCATCTCAGTGGACTGTCAAACAGTCCTGCAGTTACTCAGCATCTCAGTGGACTGTCAAACAGTCCTGCAGTTACGCTCAGCATCTCAGTGGACTGTCAAACAGTTCTGCAGTTACTCAGCATCTCAGTGGATTGTCAAACAGTTCTGCAATTACTCAGCATCTCAGTGGAGTTCTGCAGTTACTCAGCATCTCAGCTCAGATAAAAAATGTTTGCAAAGGTAATCACAAATCCCTAAATGCATGTAAACTGTTCATTAATTCGACAGCTTAAAAACTTGTTGCTAGGTTACCATATGTAACCAAACTGACCTGTCAATAAAATCCCTCAGGCGCTCACTCTTCGACCTCTGGGACTCTCCGCTGATAACTTTTGATGTGTAGTGTGGAAGCTGTTTGCGACACTCCTCTCCTTGTTGATTGGCTAGCGCCACCTGGTTGACCAGGAATATAACCTTTGCAATCCCTTTTCCTTTCTGTTGTCGGATATGTTCCTGAATGAAATACTTTAGAGATGTACAGCGGAAACTGAATGAAATATTTTAGATGTACAGCAGAAACATATTCTAAAAAACAAATTCTCCTTTTTTTCTCCACCAAACCCTTTGTTAAGACTACTCTTTACATTTATCTCAAAGAGTGGTCATATCATGGGTTTGGTGAAGAAATGACGGCGGTAGTACAGTGAAGTCATGGGTTTGGTGGAGAAATGACGGCAGTAGTACAGTGAAGTCATGGGTTTGGTGGAGAAATGACAGCGGTAGTACAGTAAAGTCATGGGTTTGGTGGAGAAATGACGGCGGTAAATTCATGGGTTTGGTGGAGAAATGACGGCGGTAGTACAGTAAATTCATGGGTTTGGTGGAGAAATGATGGCTGTGGTACAGTAAAGTCATGGGTTTGGTGGAGAAATGACGGCGGTAGTACAGTAAAGTCATGGGTTTGGTAAAGAAATGACAGCCGTAGTAGAGTAAAGCATGGGTTTGGTGGAGAAGTGATGGCTGTGGTACAGTAAAGTCATGGGTTTGGTAAGAAATGACAGCCGTAGTAGAGTAAAGCATGGGTTTGGTGGAGAAATGACAGCGGTAGTACAGTAAAGTCATGGGTTTGGTAAAGAAATGACAGCCGTAGTAGAGTAAAGCATGGGTTTGGTGGAGAAATGACAGCGGTAGTACAGTAAAGTCATAGGTTTGCTGGAGAAGTGATGGCTGTGGTACAGTAAAGTCATGGGTTTGGTAAAGAAATGACAGCCGTAGTAGAGTAAAGCATGGGTTTGGTGGAGAAATGACAGCGGTAGTACAGTAAAGTCATAGGTTTGCTGGAGAAGTGATGGCTGTGGTACAGTAAAGTCATGGGTTTGGTAAAGAAATGACAGCCGTAGTAGAGTAAAGCATGGGTTTGGTGGAGAAATGACAGCGGTAGTACAGTAAAGTCATGGGTTTGGTAAAGAAATGACAGCCGTAGTAGAGTAAAGCATGGGTTTGGTGGAGAAATGACAGCGGTAGTACAGTAAAGTCATGGGTTTGGTAAAGAAATGACAGCCGTAGTAGAGTAAAGCATGGGTTTGGTGGAGAAATGACAGCGGTAGTACAGTAAAGTCATGGGTTTGGTAAAGAAATGACAGCCGTAGTAGAGTAAAGCATGGGTTTGGTGGAGAAATGACAGCGGTAGTACAGTAAAGTCATGGGTTTGGTAAAGAAATGACAGCCGTAGTAGAGTAAAGCATGGGTTTGGTGGAGAAATGACAGCAGTAGTACAGTAAAGTCATAGGTTTGCTGGAGAAGTGATGGCTGTGGTACAGTAAAGTCATCGGTTTGGTGGAGAAATGACAACTGTGGTACAGTAACGTCATGCTTATACAACAACTCAAAAGAAGTCTAGTTCTGTAAACAGGTGGTAGCTTAATGCAGGGCAAAACTTATAGGATCTTTCTGTATTAACGTGCATTAAACAACCACCTGCTTATACAAACTCCTATGTAAATAAATTATGTGGTGGTATTAGAGAGACTCTGCTGCAGTTGAAATTCACCCTATTATCTATATATATATATATTCTGGATAACATGGTGTACAACCAATATTCTATATGTCCATAATATATAATTTACCTGTATGATTCTGAGGGCGACTCGAGTTTTCCCAGAACCTGTTGGGGCTACAATGATCACATTTTTGCCTCGTATGGCTGGTTCTGCCAGCTCCACCTGGTAGTCTCTCAGTGAGATGTCTACATCATCAACATCGTCATCCCGCTCATCATCATGTACAGGCATTATCTCTAAAGAGCATTAAAAACACTAAAGCTTACAAAACTACAATAGATATTAGGACACTAAATATCCCGTCTCCATTTTTTTTATATAAAACCCATTCTCTCATATTGACGCCTTTTGGTGCTTCTGTAAAGATCAGTTTTTGAAACCGTTGTGATAAATAGAAATGACTTTTACAGATGCATCGTAAGTGGTAAATATGAGGAAAAAGAGTTTAGACTAAGTAAACAATAATAGTCCTGTTAACAGTAACACTACACCTAACCTAAATAATGATCTAGGTCTTATCTAGGTCTTATCTAGGTCTACTCAGTTTGCAGAGGTGTGAAAAGGTGTCTCTCTCAGGCAAATCGAGGGCTTGGTGCAAAACTATTCTAACTCCTTCACAAAAGTGAAGGAGTTAGAATAGTTTTGCACCAAGCCCTCGAAATGGTTTAGTAACATTGATATAAGATACAGTGTCTTTACGATAGTTGATTGATTGAAGTTTTATATGGCATATAGAAACAGGAATTTTCAGACATGGTTACATCATAGAAACTGTACAATATAATCTATATTATTCCATAAGCATATAGAGCAGCCTCTATCCAGACAGATCCTACTGATCTGGGCCCAATATGTTTTCTAATGCATAAATGTGCATGTTTATCAAGGGTTGATGTTGCCTAGTTACATTGATCTACATAGTCTTTAACACTGATGCCTGTTTTGCATTTACCCTTTACCTGTTGAGTATTTATGTAACAAATATTGACATCATGATTTTTTATTTACTGATTATTTTATAATGGCATAGGTTCACAGGATTTTGTGGTAGAAACTGTAGAATCAGATCTATTATAATTTCATATGCAACAGAGCAGATCCGGACCAGACAGTTCCTACAGGAGCCATCTAATCTGGGTCTATTCTGTTTACAAAGGCATGAATCAGCATTTATATGAAGGAAAGAGCTAACTCCCTTTATCTGATAGAGATACAGTTTAATGCATTTGCACACTGAGTAGACCCAGATCAGACTGATTCTAGTTTCTCACATGACCAAAATTTTACAGTTTCCACTCTGGTGAAAAACATCCCCTTTCCATGTCCCATTTGAATGATTCTGTCCATCAATATTAATGAGGTAATAACATCTTGAATAAATGTTAAACACGGAAAGGGTTAAGTCTTACCTGCTTCAGTTATATTCATATCAGCTTGCTCTCTGTTTATAACTTTCTTGTCTTTCAGTTGCTTTGAAGATGGCTTCTGTGAGTTATCAATCAGTCCCTGGAGGTTTGTTGCTCTGTGATTACCTTCATCAGTTCTTTCTTCAGCCTTTTGTTTTGGTTCTGTTCTATCTTTGTCAGCCACCCTTGTATTAGAATAAGCTTTTTTCAACTCAGTCTGATCACGGTCAGGAAAAATACTAGTTATTTGAGGCCTAGCAAGGTCATTAAGATTCATGTCAGGATGCCGGTTCGTGTCAGGTCGCTGCTTTGTGTCTGGCTGCCTGTCGCCACCAAGTTTCTGGTCTGTGCCAGGTTGCTGGTTTGTAGTAGGCTGCTGCTTTGTACCAGGTTGCAGGGTTGTGGTAGACTGCCAATCTCCACTAGGTTGCTGGATATTATTAGCACCTTGCTGTGGTCTGTAAGAGTCCATTCTCACCTGCTGTCTCTCCCCCTGTCCACCAAAGTTTAGCAAACTTGAGAATGACTCTACATGACCCATGGACTGAAACATATCACACGTATTATTAAAAAACCTGTTTTCAAAATAAGAAAGTTGTATGAACCTTTCACCTGATTAATATTCATGAAGACTCCGCCCATTATGGATAGTAAGGGCATGAATTCAGGTATTAACCCTTTCCCTATTCAATATTCATGTAAGAAATAGAGACACCATGAACATTTATTTGCACAATTATTTTACAATGGCCTAGCACAGGAGTGTTTGGTATTGGTAGAAAATGTAGAATCTGATTATTTCATAGGCAAACAGAGCAAACATTTAAGAACTACATGACAAATGATAAAAGATTGTTATTATGTATGCCAAATATAATCCAAAAACTTCCAAATTGAAGGAGGAGTTTGCAAACACCAACTATCCATGTTACATGCCCTAATTTGCAAAAAAAAAACCTGAAAGTTGGAAGTTCTGCAATACCTAGTGCAATTAGAACATCTACTGTTTGTAGTTATTATGTATGGCAAGTATCAATTCAATTACATTCAAACTAAAGGAGGAGTTTGCGACACCAACTACCAAGCCATTATGAACCAGAAAATTGTGTAAGACAGTGATGCCCCCGTGGTGGTGCTTGCCTAGCTGCACTTAAAGTTCCTAAGTCATTTGACCTTGACCTTGGGCTTGCGGCCAGCTGGGCTGGGTGCGCAATGAAAATATGGTGGTTAATGTGTATATGCAATTCCATGCCAATAGCTATAGTGGTTAGAGAAGACAATGAAAAAACTGTGACACAAACTGTGACAACTGCACCTAAAAGAGTGATGGATGGACAGACAGACAGGTGCAAAACATATGCCCCCTGACTATCGTCAACCTGGGCATAAAAACACCAACTTTTATTCCATTATGACAAAAATACTAAAAACAAGAGGGCCATTGGCCCTATATCGCTCACCTGAGTTACAGTAATATATTGACATGTTAATTTTTCAGGGGACAACATTTCTAGCAGATGAAAGAAGCTTAGTGCACTGCTTTCACCCTTTCACTGCTGAATAAACTTGAACTGGATTCAGATCTAATACCAAGTGACTGGTTGACCAAGATCTAAACTGTTTACAACTTGTGCCATTTTTGCCTTAGCTCAAAATGCCTAAAACTGGTCTTTGAGAAATTCAAATGACGTCAATAAAGCTATGCAATTATACCTTGATCCAGGTATATAGGCAAATAAAGTGCTAGGCAGTACATAATGCCAGTTTTTGTGTGAAATGACCAATAAAAATATCTTTAAAAATCTTTTAACCCTTTCCCTCATATAAAGCTGTTTTTATGCATTAGCAAACAGAGTAGACCCAGATCAGACGACTCCTACGGAAGCTGTCTGATCTGGGTCTTCTCTGTTTCTTTTGACACAATATAGATCTGATTCTACAGTTTTTGTCAAAGCAAAAACTTCTCTTCAGAGAAATAATGTGTTTTACGCATTAAAAATAAGAGTAGACTAGATCAGACGGCTGCTATAGAAGCTGTCTGATCAGGGTCTGCTCTGTTTGCATTTGACAAGATAGATTTGATTTTACAGTTTTTATCAAAGCTAAAACTTCTCTTTATGGAAATAACAATTTTTTAAGCATTAGCAAACAGAGTAGTCCCAGATCAATTTTTGTCAAAGCAAACAGGTAAAGGGTTAATAGGTGTTTAGAAATAATGCTAGCTCTAGGTGTGAATATCTGATGATAAGTCAATTAAACGGGTCATTAGTATTTTTAACAATTGAAATTGAGAAGAGTTACGTCTACTGTTATAATTAAGTTATATTTACTCAGTTATTTCATTAATATCATACAAGATTCAGACATTTTAGGACTTTTTAATGTGTTGTCATCAAATTTTATAAAAAAAGTTATATTTAAGATGCTTTTTCGGGCAGCAGACTTAATCCACAGTAGTAATTTTGACACCTATCATTGTTAGGGGGGCAAATGCATAATCATGTTTTCTTAAGAATTACCATGACTGATATCAGTTGGGCCATTGCATAATCGTGTTTTCACAGTTTTCTTAAACATTACCATGACTTACATCAGTTGGGTTTGGACCCAGATCAAAAGTCTAGATGATGATCATTTTCCTTGATTGGCTGAATAGGTGTTACTATTAGCTAAGGATTTCCAATATCTCCCACATCTAATTTGAGAGACATTGGAAGACACCAAGATAACATCTAGCTATCACTCACACTACACACTGGGGTTAATGGGTCAACATCCCTTTCAAAATGCCTTTAATGTTTCGTCTGCAACAAAGAGTTATTGTCATCTGCTTCAATTCTTAAAATAAACTTACTTTCATTTTTTTTGCAAAAATATGGTTAAGATGACAAACAGTTTGGATCCTGATGAGACGCCGCATTATGCTGCCTCTCATCTGGATCCAAACTGTTTGCATAGGTAATCACAGTTTCACCACTAGCGTGCAAAGAGTTAAGAGTCATGCATTGACCTGGAGAGATTTTACTGCCCAGTGCTGTAACCTTTGAACTGCAATTTAGGATCTGAAGAAGTCTATTTAACCTTTAATTTCCCTCATATAAACTTGTTTTCATGCATCTGCAAACAGAGTAGACCCAGATAAGGTGGCTCCTATAGGATCAGGGTCTGCTGTTTGCTAATGGAATTTGATAGATCTGTTTTTATGCCTTCTAAAACAGCTACACTGATTCACCTTCCATATTTTATTATAAATAGTTATAAATAGAATCACTATTCTGGAGGTACTAGAACTCCAATGCAGTTATCCCCCTTTGTCCCTTATGGCTATGCTGATGGGACAAGGGAAATAACTGTGAGGAAATTGCTAAGGAGAAACCTTTGACTGTTACAGATTCTGATGTTAAGTAGCATAAAACCCCAGGGTGAGACCTTTTTTGGCCCAGGGGTCATTATTTGAATACACCTTGTAGTGGTATATTAGGTGATGCTTCATACCAAATATCTTAGCTCTAGATTATGTGGTTTCAGACAAAAAGATTTTTAAAGGTTTCCCTATATAAGTCTATGTAAAAACTACAAGCCCCAGGGCAGGGCCATTTTTGGCCCGGGGGTCATCATTTTAACAAACTTGGTAAAGGACCATTAGATGATGCTATATTCCAAATATCAAAGCTCTAGAAATTGTGGTTTCAGAGAAGAAGATTTTTAAAGATTTAAAAAAAAAACCTGTAAAAGTAGTGGGGCGGGGCCATTTTTTGCCCGGGGGTCATGATTTGAACAAACCTGATAGTGGACACCCTAAGGTACATTTCTGTGAAATTTGGTTGAAATCCTCCCAGTGGTTTAGGAGAAGAAGTCATTTGAAATAAAAGTGAACGGACAGACAGACGGACGGAAGGACGGACACACTAACAAATGGGTAGTTGTGTGACTTTTTCCTTTGATCTTTTCTTGTGGGACTAGTCCCACAAGTAAAACGTATTTTTGGCTCTAACTTTGGAATAGAATGATCTGGAAGCTAACCCTAACCCTAACCCTATGTCCCACAACTGGCCAGGTTAATGTCACAAGAAATGGCCAGGTTAATGTCACAAGAGATGGCCAGGTTAATGATTTTACTTGTGCGACTAGTTAGAAAAAGTCACACAACTACCCATTGGTGAGTGTGGACGGACGGACGGACGGACGGACAGATGGACGGACGACAGGCGGTCACAATAGCTCACCTTGAGCCTTTGGCTCAGGTGAGCTAAAAATCAATGGGAGATAATTCTGCAATGCCTGGCGCTCTGGTGCTAATTACATGAATGTTGTGTCTTGCAAATCTACTGTTCTTGACTAGTATGTATGCTAAATGTAAATGCAATAACTTCAAATTGGAGGAGGAGTTCATGACACCAACTGTCAAATGCAGATGGATGAACCAACCAACCTCCCATCCGCCAGATTGACGACCCGTTGCAAGCGCGGGTTCCAGTACACCCACTAAACTTTGTTTGTATGAGTATAATCATCCCATAAGCCCCAAATTGCAAAGCTACACAAAAAGAATAAGGCAGCAAGTTCAGAAACTCATAGCATTGAATCAGGACCACAATTACTGGCAAAACTAGCGGACATTTGGAAATATTTACTTGTAGACTGGCATCAGACCGACATTCTGACTGTAGTGACTGCCTTGACACTGGTTCCGTGACAGAAACGTTTTCCCCATCCTGAACGAGGCTGTTAAAATCTAACGACATTTTGGCTGCTTCTGGCTCAATAGCTACACTGTCATATTCACTAGGTTTGTAAGGACTCAGGTTGTTCATTGAAACACCTTCTACATAGTCTGAAAAGTGAAAAAATATCTATTTGAGAAAACATGTTCCTTGTGGCTTATGTTCAATTTGTACACATAAAGACTTTAACCCTTTCCTCCATATAAAAGCATTTTCATGCATTTGCAAACAGAGTAGACCCAGATCAGACAGCTCCTATAGGAACCGTCTTATCACGGTCTGCTCTGTTTGCTAATGGAATTTTAAAGGAATTTGGAGTTCTTTTTCTTTTGTTTCTGAAATGGCCACAATGTTGTTTCTGAAATGGCCACAATGTTCCAACTTCTTTATTTCATTATAACTTTATTGTCAAATGAATACTCATTAAGTATTGTAAGGAATAGATATAGAACAGTGAAAGGGTTAAAACTTGTACTGATCACACAATTGGCATCTTGCATGAATATTCCCTGTTCAATATTCATGTAAGAAATAATGACGTCATGAATATTTATTAGCTGAACTTTTATAATGGTACATTATGTTACAGAAACTGTAGAACCAGATGATCTATATAATTCTATAAACAAACAGAGCAGACCCTGATTAGATGGCTCTTACAGGAGCCATCTGATCTTGGTCTCCTGTGTTTGCAAAGGCATTAACAGGCATTTATATGAAGGAAAGGTTTCAGATGAAACACTGATTTACTCAGGAACATATCAAGGTTCAAACTGTTTACTTTTACTTATCTAAAAGCTTAGTATATGAACCTTTGTCTATATTCCATGGGCAACTGCATCCCAGTATGTATAGATACATATACATGTATGACTTCTCTTTGTTAGATAGCAGTTTTAGACTTTGATCGTGACCTGTATTCAGTGTGATAAATGTGATTCTTTCATTTCTGGATGCAGTGGTCACAAATCATCAGACAAGAAAAGTTTATAAAAATTCTTTTGATTAAATATTTATAATATTTACTGATATTTTTTCAATTACATAAAGCATAAACAAATACAAACCCGAGACAATATTTTCACGAACTTCCCCTTCTTCAGCACCTGTAAAAAAAGCAAGAATCACCAAGTAGTCTCAGAATATTTTCCAGACAAATTTAGGCAAATAGGACTGACCCAATTCTTGAAGGAGCAATTTGATTATTAGTATAACAGCCTAATTCACGTTATTCAAATAGTACAAAATCGACTTGTTCAGCTTTTAATACCCATGGAGAGGGGAGCTTGATTGGCTGTCCAAATAACTAGAGGAACTAGAAAACTGACTGTCAGAGAAGGCCCTGCAGATGATCTTTTGTTGAATATGGCATTTAGGATAAATCAAGGGCAGATAAAGGGTGATCTCATTCAACCCAAAAACTAAAGCTGTCTTCCTCTCATAATACTAAGCATATGTCATTAATATGAACCAAATATGTGAAGTACTATTTGAGTTGTCATGTCACATAAAAATGTTGACAAATGTTTATGGAATTTTGGATGAATCAAGGGCAGATAACTCTAGACATAGTGATCTGATTCAACCCAAAACCTATAGGCATCTTCCTCTGATGATACTAAGCATATGCCCATAATATGAAATCAATATGTGAAGTACTGTTTGAGTTATCGCATCACATCAAAATTGTTGATGGACGGGCGGCCGGACAGACAGAAAATGTGATTCTTATAGGGTTCCTGCATTTTCAATGCAGGGCCCTAATTAGAGTATTGAGCTAATTAAGAAAGTCCACTATGTAGGCCTCCTTACAGGTAATATATCTATAAATTGTAATTTCTTGTTCTATAACAAAATATTAATAATAAGAACATATAGTCTTTATATAGGAAACCAATTGGAACACATAGGGAACCAATCAGAACACATAGGGAACCAATTGGAATACATAAGGAACCAATCAGAACACATAGGGAACCAATCAGAACATATATGGGACCAATCCGAACACATAGGGAACCAATCAGAACACAAAGCGAACCAATCAGAACACCACCAAGTAATAACAATTAATACAGAACTAAAACACACTTAAATTTTGTCTAAAATATTAGAAAATAATACTGGCAACAATAATAATTTTGTAAGAAATAATGGTATCATGAATAATGTTATGAACAACGGTGTCATGAATAATGGGATCATGAATACTAATAAGATTAATTTGTATAATGGTAAAGGAAAATGAGAATTTTTGGTCATGGCAGAAACTGTAATCTATTACCTAATACATAACCTTGGGTCTACTCTGTTTGCAAATGCATTTATTAAAATAAAGGAAAAATATTATACTTTCCAATTTCAGGCCATTATTCTTAAGTCATCACCACACCCTACTATTTTTCATTCAATGAACAACAAGTTTACTACATTTTTATAGACTTTTTAAACATGTCATATATAGACACATTGCCTTAACTTAGTAACTGTTGTCTGCAAGAATTGTCATCTACTGTAATCCTATAATTATTATTAAAACAAGAGGGCCATGATGGCCCTGATATCGCTCACCAGACAATCAGTGGAGAAGATTTACAAAGTTTTCACTATGTTTCTATAGAAATCTTGCCACCCCTGGGGCGGGGCTTCATTTGAACACAGGGGCATAATTCATATATGTTCTATAGAGGACTTCAAGATGATGCTATGTGCCAACTATGAAAGCAGAGAAACTTCCAGTTTCAGAAGAAGATTACTATTTAGGTTTTACAATATGTTTCTAAATAAAACTAGAGGGCCATTGACAGTGTTAATTTTTCAGCAGACATTTCTAACAGTCACAGGAACTCAGTGTTATAACCCTATCAGTGCTAAGCATGACTTGACTGAAATTAGCACAGTTTGGATTCTGATCTGATACATATGTAACTTCATAATTATGTGGTTTGTACAAGAGGGTTAATTGAAAGATTGGTATGTATTAAAAACAGTGTGAACAAACAGACAATAATTCTGAAGCAGACATCAACTAGAGTATAGAACAGGTGAACTTCAGCTTGACCTCTCCAGTACACTAGCTGGCTAGCTAGTGGTTCAATGGAAACCTTTATACTGTAGAAATCTATTTTAAAGTATAACCCACAGGGCAGGGCCAATTTTAACCTCAGAATTATGATATTAACAAAATTCATAAAGGTATACTAAGTAAATCTATACACCAAATATCTAAGCTCTGGGACATGCAGTTTTTGGCATGAAGATTTTTAAAATTTTCCCTATGCCTAACTAATGAACCAAGTACTCTGTAACAGAAAACTGGAACAACAGTCTGCTTAAAAAACTAGCAACCCCTGGGGCAGGGCCAATTTTGACCCCAGGGGCATAATTTATATTTTACTTTTGTACAGGACCTGAATATGATGCTATATGCCAAAGATGAAAGCTGAGAACCCTGTAGATTCAGAGGAGAAGATTTTTAAAGGTTCAAATTGTTGACGACGGACGACGAACGCCGATGGACATCAGGAGATCACAATAGCTCACCCTGAGCACTTTGTGCTCTGGTGAGCTAAAAACAGAATATGAAAACATGAAATGACAAGTTACTGTTTGTACAGGTAATCTCAACATCATCTCTAGTGTGCAATGACATATTAAAACATCGTGACTTTGTAATAATCCTTTACTCCAAAGAAACACATTTGCAAACACAGCTAGTAGACCTTGGATCAGATGGGTCATGTAAGATCTCTCCATCAAGGCATAATACAGAAACAATTCTACAATTTTTGTCAGGCAAAATATTCTCTTATTCATATGTCACTATTAAATTTACATTAATCAATATTCATGATGTCATTATTTCTTAAAGTTTTAACTATATCTTTCTTTTTAAGAAAACTGGCCACTGCTGGGGTTGGGCTTCATTTGACCAAAGGGGCATAATTCATATAACTTTTGTAGAGGACTTCAGGATGATGCTATGTGCCAAATATGAAAGCTGAGAACCTTCCAGACATTATTTTTGTTTCAGCTGGGTGAGGGTTACCTTGACTTCAGTTTTAGTAAAAGTTTGTTTGCAAGCTACAGATGAGACATCAAGAAACTTGACCTCTCATACAGATCTAAACTTGACCTCTCATACAGATCTAAACTTGACCTCTCATACAGATCTAAACTTGACCACTCATACAGATCTAAACTTGACCACTCATACAGATCTAAACTTGATCTCTCATACAGATCTAAACTTGACCTCTCATACAGATCTAAACCTGATCTCTCATACAGATCTAAACTTGACCACTCATACAGATCTAAACTTGACCACTCATACAGATCTAAACTTGATCTCTCATACAGATCTAAACCTGATCTCTCATACAGATCTAAACCTGACCTCTCGTACAGTTCTAAACCTGATCTCTTATACAGATTTAAACTTGACCTCTCATTCAGTTTAAACTTTACCTCTCATACCGATTTAAACTCTATCTCTCATACAGATCTAAACTTGATCTCTCATACAGATTTAAACTTGACCTCTCATTCAGTTTAAACTTTACCTCTCATACAGATCTAAACTCTATCTCTCATACAGACCTAAATTTGATCTCTCATACAGATTTAAACTTGACCTCTCATTCAGTTTAAACTTTACCTCTCATACAGATCTAAACTCTATCTCTCATACAGATCTAAACTTGATCTCTCATACAGATCTAAACTTGACCTCTCATACAGATCTAAACTCTATCTCTCATACAGATCTAAACTTGATCTCTCATACAGATCTAAACTTGATCTCTCATACAGATTTAAACTTGACCTATCATACAGATCTAAACTCTATCTCTCATACAGATCAGAACTTAATCTCTCATACAGAACTAATCTCTTGACTTCTCATACTGATCTGAGCTTTTGTCACTGTTACTATGGACTTTGAAAGAAACAGAAAATCTCTTTTTGGGTATATTAACCCTTTCACTGATGAATACTCATGTAAGAAATGATGACATCATTAATATTAGATGTTATGACTTCATTAATATTAGAAATTATGACATCATTAATATAAGAGATTATGACATCATTAATATTAACAAGAGTGTTCAGAGGAACATATGTGTCACCTGCTCGCAACTGACACAAAAACTGTTAATATGCTAGTGCGAAAATCAGAACAAAGGGGAATAACTCAAAAAGTATTGCATGCAGAGTGTTGGACCTTGGTTACATCAATGGTCCTCAATAAGAGGAAGACACAAGTGAAAGTTGAAAGCTCTATTTGAAATGATTAGTTCAGAAATGACAGCCAAAAAAATAAAGTGTGATGGACAGACAGATGGACGGACGGACTGATTGACAGACAGACGGACGGACATACAGATAGACAGACAGATGATGGAAAAGTGATCTCTAAGTGACACACTGCCTCTCGGCAGGTGACACAAAAATTATGACATCATTAATATTAGAGATTATGACATCATTAATATGAATTAAATAGAGGATCTTACATGAGTGTTCTTGATTATTGGATTTATTAAATGAGTCTTTTTAAAACGATAAAAAACGAGCTTTAGCGAGTTTTTTATCGTTTTAAAAAGACGAATTAAATAAATCCAATAATCATGAACACGAATGCAAGATCCTATTTATAACATAACACACACAAATGTTATTTGCAGCCAATATTTCAGCAGTAACGTGGATTGTTATAAATTCTCCTTACATAAAAATTATAGAAATGATGAATGAAAGGTGTTATTAGGTTCGCTAGGTAACTGGGACAAAGTAGGTCCAAATTTTCCAACTTTTTTTTTGACTTGCTGTCATATCAACCAGGATCTAATTCAGACCTCTCTGGTATTCAATTTAACTGTGATAGTTTATGATACAAAAACATACAGAAACACGTCAAAATAAATTTTGAGTTACAGTTTTGACATACATAGTTACAAACATGTCACATTATGACGTCATTGTAAACAACTTGTGTCTATGTAAAGCGCGCCATTTAAATGAAGACCCACATACAGTCGCCAACACGTCTGACACTCACTGTCAATGGGATTCAAAATGCGCCGTCGTTTTGGTATATTAAGCCCTTCATTAGTGTTGTATACACATGGACATGGACATTTCCACCGAGAAACAAAAATCTCGATTCACGTTCAGTGAAAATGTTTGAAATGGACAAAAGATTCAGTACGAACTGCTGCATAAAATGTGTTGGAACAGGAGGAAGATTTTCGCGATCAGCTGAGTATAGCATATTTGAGATATGTTTGTGCTCTGCTGGATTCAGATGACTATAGTTGTTGATTGACGAAATATTTTTATGAGTAGAAATCTGCATAAACAAAAGGACATGCGGTGAAGAAAATGCAAAGTTGTGGAGGCATTTTCTATGTAGAATGGATTGTATGGGTCAGAGTAGCTGGTAGGTCTTTTTTGGCATACATTTTGTATATAATTACTGACAGCGATTACAATTTGTATTATTTTATCGAAATTATGGCGCAAGTACCAACAATCCTTTGCCATCTATCGTGACTCAATCGTTGACAGGTAGGCCACCGTCCGCCAGTTTGTTTATTTTGACAGCGCGTATGAATACAGTTCGGTCATTCGAATGTTATTCACTAGTGAATATATGCCCGTGAATATCAAAAAATAAATGATAGTGTTACGTCACGCTGAAGCCACGAGTTATGTTATAAATGAATTTTCAAAATGACATATTAATAAGAGACTATTTAACTGAGAAAACTTGAAAAATTGACATTATAAAACTTCAGTTAATAAATATTCATGATGTCATCATGAATATTGAACAGGGAAAGGGTTAAGCAGACATAATATTTAGGCTAGGGAGTCTTTAAAAACAAGGGTAATCAATTTTCATGGTAGAGAACTAGAATACTATACATGCAGATGAAGAATTTATCTACCTTCACACAGAAGAGTAGCCTCAGTTTCATCCATGGTCCTTATCAGTTCTGTCTGACCAGCATAGAACAAGCATTTCTTAAATTGCTTGTAGCCATTAAAACCTCTTTTTCTTACATGTTCAATTATGGCTCTGGTTTTTTCTGAAGTAATACCTATGTCCTGTAAATAATAAGATCCATCTTAATTTCAGGAAGAAAGGTATCACAATTTAGTCAACTTAACCCTTTCTTTCATACAAACCCCTTTTCACGCATTTGCAAAAAGAGTAGACCCAGATCTTTATATATTTATTATTAATAGCTGAAATTTTATACTATAAAAGCTTCATGAAATTTTTTGCTTTGACAAAAACTGTAGAATCAGATCTATATCATGTCATGAGCAAACAGAGAAGACCCTGATCAGATAGCTGCTCCTATAGGGCCTTATGATCTGGGTCTATTCTGTTTGCAAATGTGTGAAAATATGTTTATATGAGGAAAGGGGCAATTAAATATGAATAAATTAACTGTTTGAATATGGGAATCAATCATACTGTTATTTGCAAACAGTGAAGACCATGATAAAAGGGCTCCTGGAGGAGCTATCTGATCTGGGTTTGCACTGTTTGTCATTCAAAATCCTCTTGCATATTACACCCTTTCAAACTAAACAGATTATCATTAAACAATGATGGATTATTTCGGTTCATGTTGAAACTTCAGAACTCGAGTTAAAAGTCATTCTCTCTGAAGGTCTGGGTAGATAACTCAATGAGTTAAAAGTCATTCTCTCCGAAGGTCTGGGTAGATTTTTTCTCACTGCTGATCAACAATGAATTAAGTCATAAATATTGTTGATCCATGATTTAAATAAAAATTGATAAAGCCGAAAATGTTCATGGATAAAAAAAAAAGGTATTCCAAAAATACTGGTTCTTTAACCCTTTCCGCCATAGTCTATTTTTAGACCCAACCTCTTTGAATGAATATACCCAAAAGAGGCAATTACTAGAGAAAAGTAAAATTTTAGAATTTTGTAGTTTGAAACCTATAGGAGCAAATGCTCTGTTTATCACAATGGTTTCAAGAAGTGGTTATTACAGAGACGTAGAAAGACGTATTTATGGAGGAAAGGGTTAACAATCATCTGGATCCAAACTGTTTGTAAAGGTTATTAAGAGTTCAACTACAGCATGCAGACAGTTGCAAATAAAAAATGTCTCACTCTAATATCCCTCGATGAAACAAGAGTATGTAAACCATGTTCAAGAGCCTTGTCCAAGAAAACGTTGGGGTCCAGGTCTTCAATGAACCTATTGAAGCATTTCCTAAGGACTTCCTGGTGAACCCCTATGAATATGAAATACTTGAGATGAAGTTACAAGTGAAATACATGAGAATGAAGCAATTAACAAGAGATGTCACAGTCACGTGACAAATGCCCCCAAAAATTGTACCATGTGACCTTGACATTTGAACCATGGACCAGGGAGTTGACACATCGTCTTTGTAAGGTGAACATTTGTGCCAGGTTCCTTTGAAATCCATTCACAGATAAACAAGTAATTGTACCCTGTGACCTTGACCTTTGACATATGGACCAGGGAGCTGAACACGACACATCGTCTTTGTCTGGTGAACATCTGTGCCAAGTTATATTGAAATCCATTGATAGATAAAAATGTTACAGACCGGACACGAAATTTGTGACAAAGTAATTGTATTCTGTGACCTTGACCTTTGACCCATGGACCAGGGAGTTGAAGGCGACACATCGTCTCTGTCTGGTGAACATTTGTGCCAAATCATATTGAAATCCATTGATATATTAAGAAGTTACAGACCGGACACGAAATTTGTGACAAAGTAATTGTACCCTGTGACCTTGACCTTTGACCTATGGACCAGGGGGTTGAAAGCGACACATCGTCTTTGTGTGGTGAACATTTGTGCCAAGTTATATTGAAATCCATTGATAGATAAAGAAGTTACAGACCGGACACGAAATTTGTTACGAAGTTATTTTATCCTGTGACCTTGACCTTTGACCCATGGACCTGGGAGTTGAACGCGACACATCGTCTTTGTGTGGTGAACATTTGTGGCAAGTTATATTGAAATCCATTGATAGATAAAGAAGTTACAGGCCAGACACGAAATTTGTGACAAAGTAATTGTATCCTGTGACCTTGACCTTTGACCTATGGACCTGGGAGTTGAACGCGACACATTGTCTTTGTGTGGTGAACATTTGTGCCAAGTTATATTGAAATCCATTGATAGATGAAGAAGTTACAGACCGGACACAAAATTTGTGACAAAGTAATTGTACCCTGTGACCTTGACCTTTGACCTATGGACCTGGGAGTTGAACGCGACACATCGTCTTTGTGTGGTGAACGTTTGTGCCAAGTTATATTGAAATCCATTGATAGATGAAGAAGTTACAGACCGGACACGAATTTGGGACGGATGGAAGGACAGACGGACAGACAGACGGAAAGACGGACAATGCGATTACTATATGCCCGCCTTTGGGGGCATAAAAATGGCATGCATGAAAATAATGAGGTTGAAATGAAATACAGTAAAACCCCTGTAAACTGGAATTCTAATGAAGAAGAATTTGGATACTTTAAGGCTGGTGGCTACTTAATGCAGGGTGAAAGTCATGCCGAAAGCTCCTAGAGGAGCTTTCAGCATGACTTTCACCCTGCCATAAGCTGCCACCTGTCTCCAAGACAGATATTTATACTAAATTTATTGTCTGGTTTAGAGGCGTTTACTGTACATGAGAATAATGAAGTTTAAAATGAAGTACATGTAAATAACAAGATTTAATAGTAACAGAATCGGTTACAGAATGTCCCCCCAATAAAACAGACAAGTCTTCAATGAATCTATTGAAGCATTTTCTAGGACTTTCTTGTGAACCCCTATGAAAATGAAATACTTGAGATGAAGTTACAAGTGAAATACATGAGAATGAAGCAATTAAAAATGGATTGCATGAAAACAATGAGGTTGAAATGAAATACAGTAAAATCCCTGTAAACTGGAATTCTCCTAGAGGAGCTTTCTGCATGACTTTCACCCTGCATTAAGCTGCCACCTGTCTCCAAGACAGATATTTATACTAAATTTAACTCGGGTTTACAGTACATGAGTATAATGAAGTTTAAAATGAAGTGCATGTAATTGTAATTGAATCTGTAACAGAATGTCCCCCAAATAAAAGACAACAAGTATTGATTAGCAAAATATCTAAATATTCACCAATCACAGGCCATCACGAGGTTACCATGGCATCCGACACTTTTGAAACACCTGCTCAGAGTATGCATTTACCCCTACTTACCAATTTTCAGCAAAATCTAATATTATATAAATTTCAACCAATCAGAGGCTACCACTCCATTAAAATGTTAACCGACTCTTCCGAAACACCTATGGTTGAGTTGGGGGTATCTAAATCTACACCATCATACCAATTTTCAGCAAAATCGAACAACCTCTAAATTTGGACAAATCAGAGCCAACTATTCATTTACCATGGCAGTATTTGAAGAACCAAAAGTTGAATGCACATCGCCTGCAATGTTCATGTGAAGTTAAAAGCAAGGTGAAAGTAAAACAGAATGCTCCTATAGGAGCATTCTGTTTCATTTTCACCTTGCTTTAAGCAGCCACATGCCTTTAAAACAAATTACTTGATGTAATTTAGTGGCTGTTATAGAGAGGTTTTAGTGTAATCCTTTACTTCACATTATAACATAACACGTGGCTTCAGCGTGACGTAACACTATCATTTATTTTTTGATAATCATGGGCATATAATCACTAGTGAATAACATTCGAACGACCGAATAACATTCGAACGATTCGTACGCGCTGTCAAAACAAACAAACTGGCGGGCGGTGGTCGACCTACCTGTCCACGATTGAGTCACGATAGATGGCAAAGGATTGTTGGCACTTGCGCCTTAATTTCGATAAAATGATACAAATTGTAATCGCTGTCAGGAATCATATACAAAATGTATGCCAAAAAAGACCTACCAGCTACTCTGACCCATACAATCAATTCTACATTTAAATTAAAATGCCTCCTCAACTTTGCATTTTCTTCACCGCATGTCCTTTTGTTTATGCAGATTTCTACTCATACAAATATCTCATCAATCAAAAACAATAGTCATCTGAATCCAGCACAGCACAAACATATTTCAAATATGCTATACTCACTAACTCAGCTGATCGCGAAAATCTTCCTCCTGTTCCAACACATTTTATGCAGCAGTTCGTACCAAAGACCTATGATAAAACATGTTTTATCATAGGTCTTTGTTCGTACTGAATCTTTTGTCCATTTCAAACATTTTCACTGAACTTGAATCAATTTTTTTATTCTCGGTGGAAATGTCCATGTCCATGTGTATACATACAACACTAATGAAGGGCTTAATATACCAAAACGAAGGCGCATTTCAAATCCCATTGACAGTGAGTGTCGGACGTGTTGGCGACTGTACATGTAGGTCTTCATGTAAATGGCGCGCTTTACATAGACACATGTTGTGTACAATGACGTCAAAATGTGACGTGTTTGTAACTATGTATGTCAAAACTGTAACTCAAAAATTATTTGACGTGTTTCTGTATGTTTTTGTATCATAAACTATCACAGTTAAATTGAATACCAGAGAGGTCTGAATTAGATCCTGGTTGATATGACAGTAAGTAAAAAATAAAGTTGGAAAATTTGGACCTACTTTGTCCCAGTTACCTAGCGAACCTAATAACACCTTTCATTCATCATTTCTATATGTAAGGAGAATTTATAACAATCCACGTTACTGCTGAAATATTGGCTGCAAATAACATTTGTGTGTGTTATGTTATAAATAGGATCTTGCATTCGTGTTCATGATTATTGGATTTATTAAATTCGTCTTTTTAAAACGATAAAAAACTCGCTAAAGCTCGTTTTTTATCGTTTCAAAAAGACTCATTTAATAAATCCAATAATCAAGAACACTCATGTAAGATCCTCTATGTATGTAAGGAAAAAAACAAGATGATTATTTAATAGCAGTTCTCATATATGAACTGAGGAATTTTTGGTCAAGTCAGAAACTATAATATCAGATCTAATTTATTCCGTAAGCAGTAAGAGTGCTATACTGACAAATACCAAGAAATATTCATAAAGGACCATAATCCTCAGAAAATGCTTGCCTGAGTTACACACACACAGACATGCACACCACACACAGGATTAATATATGCTATTAAAGCAAGCTTTGGGGCATAAAAACAGTTCAAAGTTACATGCCAACAATCTTCATAGTTATGCTGAAAATTGTTCTTATGTACAAGAAAATTTTCTAAGTTCACAAAGAACTGTAACTCTTATGAAATGCATGTCAGAGTTATGGCCCGTATACTACATAATCAGCTTATGATAGTTAATACATGTTCAAAATCAATAGCTTTGATCATTATGAAAAAATGGGCTTAAGCACAAAACATGTCCCAAATATGACAAGAGTACCGCATACGGTACATAATACGCCCACTTGCAAATTTCTCTGATTCAACATGCCTTATAAGTGTTGACATTTTCTAATCTGTGCTTCAGAATTAGATTTCCATATTAAGGTGATACTATTTTTTTTAAAAATGAAGTGAATATCTTATTAAATAAAAAAGTTACAGCTAATCCTCATTTTTGCAGAATTTTGTAAAGTGCAACGGCCATAACTCTGTAAAGACAAATTGAATGAACCTCAAAATATACTCAGCTTCAAATTTTGTTGCTTAAAGCATTTGTGTTAAGTTTCATTTATATCATTTTAATAGTTTTCCCAGAAAACAAAACACAAACTAAAAGTTGACCGACTAACAAAGCAACGAACACACTAAGTTCAAGGACCATAACTTTAGAATAAAATGACACATCAAACCCCCCAATATATCTGTGAAAAATCACATTAAGGTTTAACCATATAAAAAAAATTGAAGTAAATATCATTTCAAATGAAAAAGTTATGGACATCCTCATATTTGCATAAATTTGCATTATTTTTTAAGTGCAAGGGCCATAACTCCGAAACAACAAATCAAATGATCCCCAGAATCAACTTAGCTTCAGGTCTTGATGCATTAAACTTGTGTATGAAGTTTCATTAATTTCTGTCAAACAGTTTTGCCAGAAAACAGCGGACAAACTATTTCCATATATTTGCATTTTTTTTAAGTAAAAGGACCATAACTCCAAAACGACAAATCAAATGAACCTCAGAATCGACTCAGCATCAGATCTTGATGCATTAAACATTTTTGTGAAGTTTCATTAATATCTGTCAAACAGTTTTCCCAGAAAACGGCCGACAAACTATTTGCATATTTTTTAAGGACATGGGCCATAACTCTGAAATGAAAAATCAAATGAACCTAAGAATCAGCTCAGCTTCAGATCTTGATGCATTTAACATTTGTGTGTAGTTCCATTAATATCAGTCAAATAGTTTTCCCATTAAACAGTGGACAAACTATTTGCATGTATTTGCATTATTTTTTAAGTAAAAGGGCCATAACTCCGAAACGACAAATCAAATGAATCTCAGAATCGACTCAGCTTCAGATCTTAATGCATTAAACATTTGTGTGAAGTTTCATTAATATCAGTCAAATAGTTTTCCCAGAAAACAGCGGACAAACTATTTGCATGTATTTGCATTATTTTTTAAGTAAAAGGGCCATAACTCCGAAACGACAAATCAAATGAACCTCAGAATCGACTCAGCTTCAGATCTTGATGCATTAAACATTTGTGTGAAGGTTCATTAATATCTCTCAAATAGTTTTCCAAGAAAACAGCGGACAAACTATTTACATATTTTTTAAGGACAAGGGCCATAACTCTGAAAGGAAAAATCAAATGAACCTCAGAATCAACTCAGCTTCAGATCTTGATGCATTAAACATTTGTGTGAAGTTTCATTAATATCTGTCTAATAGTTTTCCCAGAAAACAGCGGACAAGCAAAATGTTGACGGACGAACGAACGAACGAACGAACGAACGAACAAACGAACGAACGAACGAACGAACGAACGAACGAACAAACGAACGAACGAACGAACGAACGAACGAACGAACGAACGGACGGATGGACAGGGCCACGACAATATACGACCACCTTTATTAGGTGGGCGTATAAAAAGGAGTAATACCTCCTGTAATAATAATCATATATATTCTAATGAAAATTGCAGGTGCTCAAATAGGAATGATTCTGGTAAAGTTTCAGCAAAATTGGTGAAAAACTGTAGAAGAGTCACAGACAAAATTTTGTCTATGGACAGACGGATGGATGGACAGACAACCTGATTCCAGTATACCCCCCCCCCCCACCAAAAAAAAATAAGCTTATGATCTAGGCCTATTCTGTTTGCAAAACGTGTGAAAAAGACATTTCTGTCAGGTTAATGCAGACATCTTTCATTAGGGTCCAGATTTTAGTTCTCAAGCTTTTGATTGGTCAGATTTGAGCCAAAGGACTCAACTAAAAGTTTTATAAGCATGGACCCAGGATTACATTAAAAACTGCAGAAATAATTTACACAATAATATGTCTATAAGCAAACTATGTCTAGGTCAAAGGACAAATAACCTGTAACAACTCCAATGACACAAGTACAGGTCCTGGCCTGTACACCATTGTCCATGGTAAATTATTTAGCCCTTCACTTCATGAATATACATGTATGACAGAATGACTTTATGAATATTAATTAGCTCAATCTTTTAATGGCATATGAACAAGGGAATATTTGGCTATGGTGAAAATTAATGAATCTGATTATTATTCCATAAACAAACAGAACAGACACTGGTCCTTAAGGGGCCATCTAATCTGGGTCTACTCTGCTTGTAAATGTGACAAAGGGTATCTCTATACTAGAGCTGCCTGTCTGAGGCAATTACTTCTTTATGTCCCAATAACACAGGGTCTGGCTGAGAAATAAGAGAACTTTGGTTAGATCAGTTATGTTCAGTGCAATAACACAGGGTCTGGCTGAGAAATAAGAGATTTTTTTTCAGTTATGTACAGTGCAAGACATGCTTACCTTCTAATCTCTCATCAGGCTCCACTGGCTGACAGGACATTAAGTATTCCTCCATTAAAGTCTCTTCATCATTTTGATTTACCTGTTTTTGCAATCCTGAAATTTACAAATAAGGCAAGTACAAATGTACATGTACCTATCTTTCCCCATGCTTTAAGCATACTAGATGCCCAAGCCCTAGCACCGGCAAAATCCATATAGAAACAAGATGTGTTAGTGAAACACTATGCCCCGATTATCGGCAATATAAATTTGACCTGTAATTTGACATTTGACCTTGATATATGACCTTGACCTAACATGTCACCCCTAAGTATGTATGTACAATGGCTACAGAATTATCACCAACATTAAAGTTGTCCTCAAACCAACAAACCAACAGACAGGGCAAAAACAATATCCCCCCACACCTTTGGGGGACATAAAAATTAGAAGAATAGAGATAACCAGAAGTATCACTGTAGGTGATTGATACCCCCACACCAAACCACCCTGTCAGAAATCCCATATAAGGTCATAAAAACAAGTAAAAGTTCATCAAAAATGTAATGAGCTTGACAGTCATATTCTTTAGTAACAAGAGGGCCTGAAAGGCCCTGATATCGCTCACCAGACAATCAGAGGAGAAGTGAGTGAGTGAGTTGGGTTTTACGTCCGACCAACAGTATTTCAGTTATTTGCAGACGGCACCTACATGAGACAAGTTATAGTGCTGCCTCACTGGAATACTCCTGCCGCAGGTACATGGCAAGGGCACCCCACCCAGTCACATTATCCTGACACCGGGCCGACCAGTCCTAGAACTACACCTTTATTGTCGAGCGTAGACAAGGGAGCAACTAGTACCAACTTTTAACGACTTTTGGTCTGTCGCGGCCGGGGATCAGAGGAGAAGATTTTCAAAGTTTTCACTATATGTTTCTATAGAAAACTAACTGGCCCTGGGGCGGGCCAACTTTAATTCAGAAAGAATAAATTAATCTATACTTATGTTCAAAATTTCAGATATTTTCATTACACCTTCATGAGTTCATATTAGTATTCATATCTTATTTTTAACCCATCCCCTGTTCTATGTTTATTCAAATTTTCAATACCTACTGAATATTCATGGACAAAATAGTTATAATGAAACAGGGAAAGTGGGACATTGTAGCCATTTTAGAAAGTAAAGAAACATCTTTCAAATTCCATTGATAAACAGAGCAGACCCTGATCAGACAGCTGTTATAGGAGCCATCTGATCTGGGTCTGCTCTGTTTGCAAATGCATGAAAAGGTGTTTATATGAGGGAAAGGGTAAAGTAAACATATAAGTACATGTATATTGTACACAAAATGAAAATAATTTAATACAATTTGCACTATATTATATCATTAGCAAACAGAGCAGATTAATCAGACGGCTACTACATGAGCCATCTGATCTGGGTCTACTCTGTTTGTAAAGGTATAGAAAGGTGTATTTATGGAGTAAAGGGTTAATTGTCTTATTTACTTTGCAGCAGGCCAGATCTAATGATAAAATTTGCATCTGCCATAACCAAGAAGGGAGGCTATCCAGTTAAAAAGGGACATAATGACCAACCTTCCTACTAAGTATTAGTGGTGTAACAATACATCAAACTATCGAACTATCGTGATAGTTCTCTATCCCAGTTACACTATCGATAGTTATTTCCAATTGACGATAGACTACTGCGATAGTTGCTCTGACTATCGATAGTTTCAATAGTTCTTTCATATAATTGGCATTGTGTTTTCAAGATGGCGTCAACCATCTCGGAGGTCGAGTTTGTTAAAAACAAAAGTTGTAAAACACAAGTGGCAAAGCCCAATTCATTTTAATCATTTCCACAAACATTTTTAGTAAGTATTTACAGCAAAGTTATATCTTACACTGTGCAAATTTGCATTTACAAGTTTTCAAATCTTGGCAATAACTATTGCAATAGTATTGCAATAGTTTCCAGCAATAGCAATAGTATCGCAATAGTACTTTCAGCAATAGCAATAGTATTGCAATAGTCAAAACTGGCCCCAATAGTCAGCCCTACTAAGTATGAAGACAGCACACCTAATACTTATTAAGTAATGGAGCTGACAAGATTTTTGAGTTGAAGGTCACAGTGACCTTGACCTTTGACCTACTGACCTCAAAATCAATAGGGGTCATATACTAGCCATGACTGACCTTCCTACTAAATATAAAGGCAGCACACCCAATAGTTGTCAAGTTATTGAGCAAACAAAGATGTGGCTAACGGACGGACGGACGGACGGATGGACAAGCGCCATACCCATATCATAATACGACCGAAGTTACCTTCGGGCATATAAAAGATATGATGTTAAAAAGGGGCATAATTCTGTCAAATTTTGTGCAAAGAGTTATGAAACGAAGAGAAAACATAACACTTATAATATGCAATAAGTTTGAAGGTGGTATCGAAAGTAGTTTTCAAGAAAAAAGCAAATGTCCCGGAAAAATGCGACAGACTGATGGACGGACAAGGTGATTCCTATATAGCCCCAACCACAGGTGGTGGAAGTATAACTAAAAACAGGTGATGCTAGAGTTATGGCTCAAGTATTTGAAGCACCATCTACTCATGACCGTGACATATGCTAAATTATACTCAGCTCTGTCCATGTTAAATAGAGTTGTGGTTCAGATAATAAAGAAAATATTTAAAAGGGAGATAATTCAAATGTAAGTGATGCTAGAGGTTCTAAGATTCTGGTTCTAAGACATGATACGAAGCAGAATAGACCCCTATCAGACAGCTAGACCCTATCAGACAGCTAGACCTCTATCAGACAGCTAGACCCCTATCAGACAGCTAGACCCCTATCAGTCAGCTCCAGTAGGCGTCATCTGATCAGGGCCTACTAATAGACCCCTATCAGATAGCTCCAGTAGGCGTCATATGATCAGGGCCTACTAATAGACCCCTATCAGATAGCTCCTGTAGGCGTCATATGATCAGGGCCTACTAATAGACCCCCATCAGATAGCTCCAGTAGGCGTCATCTGATCAGGGCCTACTAATAGACCCCTATCAGATAGCTCCAGTAGGCGTCATCTGATCAGGGCCTACTAATAGACCCCTATCAGACAGCTCCAGTAGGCGTCATCTGATCAGGGCCTACTAATAGACCCCTATCAGACAGCTCCAGTAGGCGTCATCTGATCAGGGCCTACTAATAGACCCAGACAGCTCCAGTAGGCGTCATCTGATCAGGGCCTACTAATAGACCCCTATCAGATAGCTCCAGTAGGTGTCATCTGATCAGGGCCTACTAATAGACCCCTATCAGACAGCTCCTGTAGGCGTCATATGATCAGGGCCTACTAATAGACCCCCATCAGATAGCTCCTGTAGGCGTCATCTGATCAGGGCCTACTAATAGACCCCTATCAGACAGCTCCAGTAGGCGTCATCTGATCAGGGCCTACTCTGTTTGCTAATGAAATAATATAGATCTGATTCTAATGTTTCTGCCACGGCAAAACTTTTATGTATTCATCTGCCACGATAAAAATTAATCTAACACATATTTGTGATGTCATTATTTGTTAAATGTTTATTCATGAAGTTAAGGGTTGACATATTCCCTGATACTGACACCTCTTGGCGCCTCTGTGAAAGTAACTTTTTGAAACCATTGTGATAAATAGTGTTTCCTCCATAGGAGTAAAGGCTACATTTATCCCAATTGTTTAAACACTACACAATTCTAAACTTTTCCTCTTTTTTAGTTCATTCTCCTTTTCGGTAGATTTATTCAAAGAGGTTGGGTCTAAAATTAGCCTATGAGGGAATGGGTTAAAAACTCTTTTTATTTGGAGTTATTGTGTGCCTGATGGTAACATTCTAAATAAATGGGTACAGAAGCATTCCTTACTTTCTACATAGTGTTTGTCAATCTTCTCAGCGAGCTCACTTTGATTGTTTTCAAGAAGGATCACCATAAAGTCGTGGAACCAGCTCTTGCTTTTGGTTGGAAGAAGAAAAAGTAGTTCAAAATTGGCTACCCACTTTCCTTCAAATTGTTCTTTTGCCCTGATGTACTCAGAATCCTTCTGCGTAATAATTGATTTTGCTACCAATGACGGCAGCAGTTCGATGACTAGAAGATTGTCGCAGAGTAATTTGCCATTTTCGTGAATTAATTTCCGAGCTGCGTCTTCCTGCGGTATAATCTTACCCTCCAAAATGCTCACAATTTTATCATATCCTGAAGTGAGAAAAGAATAGGTTATTCTAATTAAACATATCCTAGAGAACTTCTTACCTGATCGCTTTAACCCTTTCCCTCATATAAACGCATTTTCATGCATTTGTAAACAGAATAGACCCAGATCAGATGGCTCTTATAGGAGCCGTCTGATCAGGGTCTACTCTGTTTATTAATTGAATTTGATAACTGTTTCTTTACTCTCATCTGAGTAAGAAAAATCAGCGTATTTTGTAGGAATTTCACGTCGGCACTGGCTATGGCTTAGTCAGAATGTATCAAAAGTTATATTATTTGAAAAGTACAATGTTCCAGCTTCACATTCGTACCAAACATTAGTGGTTATTCCATCTTGGCTGCCCAAAAACTGGGCGTTATTTCGAATCTGTCGAAAATTTGCAAATCGGTAGTTATACCCCTTGTATAATATAACACTAAATCAACCCAATCAATTTTTTTGACTTTTTAGACCATGTAGACCCACGAAATGGCTCCCTGTGCCCTGAAGCCATTCTATTTTTAGCAACAGTGACATTATTTCAATGTAATCTTGACACTTAAGTTATTGTCCAAAAACTGAAAAGTTGATGCCTTCTACAATCTAACATCAGAATTTTTCTTCTGGTTAATAAGGCCTACTGCAATTGTAATCCTAGCTCAGATTATAGCAATTGGAATCCTTGCTCAGATTATAGCAATTGTAATCCTTGCTCAGATTATAGTACATGTAATTGTAATCCTTGTTCAGAGTATAGCAATTGTAATCCTTGCTCAGATTATAGCAATTGTAATCCTTGCTCAGATTATAGTAATTGTAATCCTTGCTCAGAGTATAGCAACTGTAATCCTTGCTCAGATTATAGCAATTGTAATCCTTGCTCAGATTAAAGTAACTGTAATCCTTGCTCAGAGTATAGCATTTGTAATCCTTGCTCAGATTATAGCAATTGTAATCCTTGCTCAGAGTATACATGTATCCCTTGTGAGAAAAAAGAGTGATGTTTCACTTAAATTAGAATATTTGTATAAATATAAAATATTTGTATAAAAAGAGTTTAGCTCTTTTAATAGAAACACAACATATAAATTATAATCCAACCAAACATTATTTTTCTAATTTCCAAAAGGCCATATCTCCAAAATTTTGAAATCAAGAGTTATGGTTCTTATGTAGGGGCCTTCCCCTCAATGAGATCTACTAACCTATGAAGTTTCATATTGATACCTCATATACCTGTTGGAATGTTCTATATACAACGATCTAAGAAAACTGTACATAAAACCATACTTTTGCGTCACCCAAACATACCTAAGTTTGTAAATCTCATGAAAACAGAAAATCAAAACCTGTTAAAGAAACTTGCTATCTATGTCCATAAATGCTTTAAACGTAGAACCGAATTAACGTTTATGTGATTTATTGAATGTGTATCATCTCTCAGTTTGTCATTGGATCTACTATGCATGTACAATAACCGTACATGTAACTCACTGATTCACTCAAGTTTGTGGTTGTTATTATAAAGAGTTAACTCCCTTACCTTTTCATAGAAACATGCGGTCAATGCTGACATGTTCTTTATTATATTTCCTCTTCAATTTCTGTTATCATTTTCCTCTAACAGACTCGTATATTTTTTGTTTGATTTGAAATGAATGTTTTCATTCCATTTAATCTACTGTTGACAGTTCTAAACTACATTTATATGTATGTATTGCTATCCTGTACTGTTGGGCCCATGGCCTTTGTACTGAATAAACTATCTATCTATCTATACCTTTTGAGTTATGAGCTACATTAAAGTTTTTGCACACCGACAACGACACCAACGACCCAGTGATCACAATAGATCGACTTTTCTTCGAAACAGACAAGCTAAAAATAAAGCTTATACAGTAAAAACTCGAAACTACGAACACTCAAATACGTACAATTATTGATCTTTAACACAGACGGCAGCTTAATGCAGGGTGAAAGTCATGCAGAAAGCTACCATAGGATCTGTCTGAGTTTTTACTGTATTTACTGAATACCCTTGTAGCACATATTTTATCACTACTCACATGTTTTATCACTACTCACCACATATTCTATCACTACTCACCACATGTTTTATCACTACTCACCACATGTTTTACCAATACTCACATGTTTTATCACTACTCACCACATGTTTTATCACTACTCACCACATATTCTATCACTACTCACCACATGTTTTATCACTACTCACCACATATTCTATCAATACTCACCACACGTTTTATCACTACTCACCACATGTTTTATCACTACTCACTACATGTTTTATCACTACTCACCACATATTCTATCACTACTCACCACATGTTTTATCACTACTCACCACATATTCTATCACTACTCACCACACGTTTTATCACTACTCACCACATGTTTTATCACTACTCACTACATCTTTTATCACTACTCACCACATGTTTTACCAATACTCACATGTTTTATCACTACTCACTACATGTTTTATCACTACTCACCACATATTCTATCACTACTCACCACATGTTTTATCACTACTCACTACATGTTTTATCACTACTCACCACATGTTTTACCAATACTCATGTTTTACCAATACTCACCACATGTTTTACCAATACTCACATGTTTTATCACTACTCACCACATGTATGACTACTCACCATGTTTTATCACTACTCACCACATGTTTTATCACTACTCACATGTTCTATCACTACTCACCACATGTTTTACCAATACTTACCACAAGTTTTATCACTACTCAGTACATGTTTTATCACTACTCACCATGTTTTATCACTTCTCACCATGTTTTATCACTACTCAGTACATGTTTTATCACTACTCACCACATGTTCTATCACTACTCACCATGTTTTATCACTACTCACCATGTTTTATCACTACTCAGTACATGTTTTATCACTACTCACCACAAGTTTTATCACTACTCACCACATGATTTATAACTACTCTCCATGTGATTTATCACTACTCACCACGTGATTTATCACTACTCACCACGTTTTATTACTACTCACCACATTCTTTGAAAACTTCTACCAATACGACAAAGCGATCATCATGTTGAGTCATTCTTTCAATTTCATCAAATATTTCATCAAGTACATCCTCTTTTCTTGTGTTTGCAACTTGCTTAAATTTTGTCCTCTGGTCTACAGAAAAAGGAGATTAAGTGTGGTTTATTTTACAAAACAAATGTTTCTCCACTAATGCTGCCTCTCAATTGTAAGACTATCCATTATGAATTCTGATAAATGTATTTCTTTTATTTAGACATATATCAACAAGAGGGCCAAGATGGCCCTTAATCGCTCACCTGATTACCATAGATTTAAGATTTTTGCTGGGTAGCCCATGGGTAGGGTCAATATTGACCTTAGGGACAGTATTTGAACAATGTTGATAGTGGATCATGAGCAGTGGTTCTGCAGAACAAGATTTTCAAAGATTTAGTATATTGATTTTATCAAGACAATGATTCTGACCAATGAAGATTGGGCTAAAAATGTGCACTCTAGAGTAATTTTTCTAAGATTTGACCTAGTGATCTACTTTTTATTCCCACCCAACCCATGATCACACTCAACCTTGATATCACCAAGACAAACACTCTGAGCAAGTTTGAGGAAGACTGGGCTAAAAATGTGGCCACTGGAGTGTAAACTAGATTTTTCTAAGATATGACCCAGTGACCTACTTTTTTACCTCGCATAACCCACTTTCAAACTTGTTCAAGATTTTATTAGGACAATCATTCTGACCAATTTTCATGAAGATTTGGCTATAAATGTGACCTCTAGTGTTCACAAGGTTTTCCTACTATTTGACCTAGTGACCTAGTTTTAAACCCCACATAACCCACTTTCAAACTCGATTGAGATTTTATCAAGATAATCATTCTGACCAATGTTCATGAAGATTTGGCTATAAATGTGACCTCTAGTGTTCACAAGGTTTTCCTACTATTTGACCTAGTGGCCTAGTTTTTAACCCCACTTGACCCACTTTCGATCTCGTTCGAGATTTTATCAAGACATTCATTCTGACCAAGTTTCCTGAAGATTGGGCTAAAATTGTGTCCACTAGAGTGTTCACAAGGTTTTTCTACTGTTTGACCTAGTGACCTAGTTTTTAAACCCACGTAACCCACTTTTCAAACACCTCCGAGATTTTATCAAGACAATCATTCTGACCAAGTTTCATGAAAATTGGGCTAAAAATGTGACCTCCGGAGGGTTCACAAGGTTTTCCTACTATTTGACCTAGTGACCTAGTTTTTAACCCAACTTGACCCACTTTCGAACTCGTCCAAGATTTTATCAAGGCATTCATTCTGACCAGGTTTCATGAATATTGGACTACAATTGTGACCACTAGAGTGTTCACAAGCAAATTGTTGACGACGGACGACGGACATTCAAGTCTCCCAAAAGCTCACCCTGAGCTTTGCTCAGGTGAGCTAATAACGTAGACCTTGATTACAGAGGTTCAGATGAGATGCGTAAATGTAAACATTTTCAAATATAGCTCCTTTATTTCTCCACCAAACCCTATACTGTGACCACTCTTTAGAAGAGTAGCCACAGTATAGAGTTTGGTGGAGTATACACGGCAGCCTTGATCACAACTCCATAATACCTGTATGTTAATTAGATACTAAATATCTATGTGATGCACATCTACATTTTGCAGAGATCATGTGTATCATCTTTCCTTGAAATATGTTGAAAAGTGAAAACTGTACAAGTTGACTCCACAAACTTTATTGGCTAGCAACACATATGGTACAAATCCAGGGGCAGATAACTCCTGTATGAATTGTAAGATACTGAAAATTATTTTATGCACATCTAAACTTCATAGAGTCCAAGTGTACAAACAAAACTGTAGAAGTAATTTGTACCACAAGTCCACAGTTACCTCTATACAACACTAAACCATTACATCCAAAAGCAGGTAAATCCATATAACCTGGAGATGTTTATTATACTGAATGTTTTAAAACTTTTAGATCACACACACAATTTAAATTTGAAAGCATACCTGGAGCTTTCAACCGAGTACTTCAGCCTTCGTCAGCACACTGGTGTTATTGAGAGTTAACATCGCTCGAGGGAGTTAACATCGCTCAGAACTCCCTCGAGCGATGTTAACTCCCAATAAAACCAGTGTGCTGACGAAGGTCGAAGTACTTGGTCGAAAGCTCCAGGTATGCTTTCAAATTTAAATTGTGTGTGTGATCTAAAAGTTTTAAAACATTCAGTATAATGGACAATACCACACAGATGAATTTCCATCAAAATGGAGATGTATATTTTATACTTATATTCATATCAATAGTTGACTCTTTAATTTTTGTCTTGGTTAAAATTTCAAGGATGCAAAAATCTGTCCTGAGAGAAATCTGTTGGGATACCAGCTCATTGCCAACAGTCCACTGCAAGTTAAATAGCTCATCGCCTACACAGTCCTGGTGACTGCAAGTTTCCCCGTCATATTTCTTGCCTTTTATTTCATGACTGAGAAAAAATTAAAAAGTCAAACATTGATATACGTATTAGTATTTTGGCAGTATTATGGCGTTACATGATATAATAAGAGTTAATACAATTCATGTTTTTCGGGCAATAACATCTGCAGTGTCCAGAGGGACTGTTGTTGACTAGCCCAAAGAATGAGGGAAACAACAGTCCGAAGGGACAATACAGATGTTATTGCCCAAAACAAAGGTGTATTATTGCTAGTCTGACAAGAACACTTTTTTCGTTTTTTTGGTGTTCATGTAATTGTTCAAAATACAGCCAAAACTATACGCTACTTCTTTGATGGCTGATTCAATTTTTGCTGTTACCGTGAAACTGTTTCATCAGCCAATCAGAGTTAAAGCACCATTTATGTAAGTGTGGAATACACGGAATGATGTGTGGATTCAGAATGTCTGGATATTAATATATATTGCTTAAAGGGTATACATTTAGCTCTTTAAGTACTGACTGATTACATACAACTATTGTATCTAGCTTTCAGTTGATTTAACCCTTCCTCCATGAATATTCATGTAAGAAATAATGATATCATAAATACTAATTGGATAAATTTGCTATAATAGCTCATGGACATTCAGGAATTGCTGGCCTTGACAGAAACTTCCGAATCTATATTATATCATAAGCAAACAGAGCCGACCCTAATCCTATAGGAGCCATCTGATCTGGGTCTGCTGTGTTTGCAAAGGTGCAGAAAGACAAAATTTATGGAGGAAAGGGTTAAATACCAACTAGTTACAAGCATGTTTCTAATTACGTAAACACAAGGACAACTATTAGGTACCTTTTAAAATGAATTCCATTTAATTAATACATCTACTACTATGAAGTGTTCGTTCTCAGTGCCTGTGAAATACTGCATCATTTGCCCAACTTCGGGCAAAAATGCGGTACATAGTACATAGATCTTCATAATTCCATAAATAAGCAAAATAAACAAACCAAGCAGACTCTAATCAGACGACACTCTTATCGATAGACAGATAAGGATAAATATTGCGGATAAAAACAAATATTACCTATATCAAAGTACTTGAAAGTCATCACCAGGTCTCTCCAGTCTACAATATTTGCTATGTAAACTCTGAATGCTTCAAAGAAAAACCTCGCAACATCCTCCGGCTTGTGTTCAGGCTTCTCATCCGGCTCGTACTCTGTCCACTGGACTGTGGAATGATCAGAACTTTCAGCCATCCTTCAATGATCAGTCTGAATTCACCTAAAGATGAAAATAAGAAACAGTTTGTTGACCCTAACCCCAAACAGTTTGTTGACCCTAACCAATAGTTAAACACAAGAGACCAGAGCAGCTGATAAAGGTGCATATTTAAATACTTAAATTGTCCTTTTTCCACCAAACCCTACATTGTGACCACTCTTTAGATTTGTTTCTTCGAGACGATTCTAAAGAGTAGTCATAACATAGGGTTTGATGGAGAAACAAGATGTGTTTGTGAAACACTATGCCCCCTCATATATTTGACCTCTGACCTTGACCTCTGACCTTGACCTTGACATGTCACCCCTCAAAATGTGCAGCCTCATGAGATACACAAGCATGCCAAATATCAAGTCTCTATCTCTACTGGTCCAAAAGTTATGGCCAATGTTAAAGTCGGCGATTTGACCCATATATTTGACCTCTGACCTTGAAGGATGACCTTGACCTTGACCCGTCACCCCTCAAAATGTGCGGCTTCATGAGATACATATGTATGCCAAATATCAAGTCTCTATCTATACTGGCTCAAAAGTTATGACCAATGTTAAAGTTGCTGACAAACAAACAGACAAACAGACAAACAGACAAACAGACAGACAGACAGACAGGGCAAAAACAATATGCCCCCCGACTATCGTCTATGGGGGCATAAAAAGAAGTTATTCTTGAAAATGTTTCAATTTTCGCACCTTAACTGAACCTGCTATTCCACTTCGAATGTTCAGCATAGCCATACAAAGAGTTAAATGTGGATATCCATTAATGCATCAAAATCTGCTGTTTGATCTCTATTTAAACTAAAAGTCTTTAGAATATATTTAAAGTGGAATTGTCCATCCTTATTTTGAAATTGTCCATCCTTATTTTGGAATTGTCCATCCTTATTTTGGAATTGTCCAAAATATGGAATTGCCCATCATTATTTTGGGTTAACTGAACCCATCATTATTTTGGAATTGCCCATCATTATTTAACGATAGAGACCATTCAATATGAAAGGTTTAATGTTTTTTGAATGAACGACAAATTGTGCAGACCCTGATCAGAGTGCTCCTCTGGGACCTGGGTTGACACTGTTTGCACAATTGTTTCCTGAATTCAAAGGGTAAAAGGTGTTGAACATTTGTGCATGAAATAAAAATTTAAAAGAGAAGTGTTGGCTTAGACAAACACTGTAGGATCATATCTAGTATTTCATAAACAAACAGAGCCGACCCTGAACAGATGGCTCCTGAAGGGTCTACTCTGTTTTCAAAGGCATAGAAAGGTGTATTTATGGAGCAGATCTAAATGGGAATATGAAAACATGTTTTAACATTTTATTATGCACATGCTACATTTGATCATATTTGAAGACTGTGGGGCAGTATAAACACCTAAACCACAATTTAACCACAATATGTCAAATTTCAGAATAGGCAGTGACTATTCTTACGGTACCGTAATAATAGCCTCAGCCGCTATTCTTACGGAAGTTCCGTAATAATAGATATAGTACCGCCATACGCTATATATTCTTACGGTAGTCAATGACACTATATGTTTTTTTATCCAATATATCATGTGTTTTCTTATACTTTTCTTTTTATTTCAGCAAGAAAACATCAAAATTTTATCAGCTATGGATAATGGTGGGATTTCCGCCATTTCCTATTGATTCCAATATATATATCGTTGTCAGCTCATTAAATTTGTTGGACTTCATTTATATCTTGTGAACTTAACAGGTTTATAATGAATGATTTAATAGAGAGCGCTTAGTTAAAGCTTTAATACTGCTTGCAATATTCACTTGCTTTTCATTTATTTTTACTTCATTTACATTTCATGAACAAAACCACCTTTTGCCTACTATACAAAATCAGTTTCACAAACCGGAAGTTTGATGACACCACCAACATCCGAATTGTTTAATAGAGATCGTGTAATCCTTTAAACTAAGATCACTGTAGATCAATGACATCATTTGCAATTTCGTAATTAATCAGTTTTAATCCTTTAAAACAAATAATTACCAATGGTTAACGATAGCAATGTATATCAATGACATCATTTGCAAGCTGGCTTAATTAGTCAATACAGATTAAAGTAACACATTTGTGGAGTAACACATACTTATCAAACAAATAATTAATATTTTGAATATTAAAGCACAAACAAATTAAAATAATATCTTTATTGAATATCATACTGTAACCTATCATAATTAAAATTGATTCAACTATCCACAGCTGACAATTTCTCGAATTACTCTCCTAAGAATAACGTACGACGGTACTTATTTCTATTATTACGGAACTTCCGTAAGAATAGCGACTGAGGCTATTATTACGGTACCGTAAGAATAGCCACTGATTTCAGAATAAGTTCCCGTCTTTTAAATCAACTTAATCATCTAATGTCACTGCTGATCCAGGGCTGGTTGAATATATTTGCACTTTTGCTTGGTGGTACTTCTTTAGTTACAATTTCTTCACAATCCAATTTAAAAAAGTCCCAGTTTTTGTTTACATTTAATGTGTGTTAAGTACTTTTTATAATGTTTTCAACTTCTATCAAAGACCTATGTGTTATCATAGGTCTTTGCTTTCATGAAGTCTTGCATGACCTGTTAACCCTTTCCCTGTTCCAATTTTATTCTAAAAATCAATACCTACTGAATATTCGTGGACAAAATAATGAAATATCGAAGGTGGAACAATGTAACCATTTTACTTTTAGAATTGAAAACAGAAACAGAACTTTCAAATTCCATTAGCAAACAGAGCAGACCCTGACCAGACGGCTCCTATAGGAGCTTCTGAGTTTGGTCTGCTCTGTTTGCAAATGCAAGACAAAGTGTTTAAAAAGAAGAATATCTATGAAGGAAATGGTTAAATATGACTTACTATGCCTGACACTTGTCACTTCATACAAAACAAGGGACGTCACACGATTTATTTTGCTAAATTAATTTACAGTATCTTTTATCTATATTCATGCAATCCTTAGAAATAAACGCTATAGTTTCAAAAATACACACGAAAAGTAACTATAAATATATAAGGAAAACTGGTTACTGACACTTTTGTGCTTGATTTTCCGTGATGATATCTTACTGGACTTTCATTTTCGAAAGGCTGACGTCATTAGATCATGTGTAATTCATTATCAAAATACGGGAAAATAAAACCGGCGCAACATGTGGGGTGTGTCAGATTAAGAAATAGTACAAAATGAACATTTGATTAAGTGAAGGGAGGAAATAATGAACAAAGCAAGCAAAGTTACAAAATAATTAACTGCATGAAATGAGTTAGTGAATGACAGAATGAATAAATAGATAAATATATGGAGGAATGAAAGTAATAGAATCAATGAATGAGTCTATAAGTAATGCATGATAATTCAGGAATGAAAGTATGAATAAATGAATGAATGAATGAATGAACAAACGAACGAACGAATGAATGAATGAATGAATGAATGAATGAATGAATGAATGAACAAACGAACGAACGAATGATTGAATGAATGACTGAATAAATGAATGAACGACTGAATAAATGAATGAACGAACGAACGATTGATTGATTAATTGATTGATTTATTGATTGATTGATTGATTGATTGATTGATTGATTGATTGATTGAATGGCATACAACACATTGGTCAGGCCCCAACTTGAATACTGTAGCTCTGTTTGCTCCCCGCATGCTAACTACATTGTACATACATACTACTACATCTTTGTTTACCTTAAAATTGATCTTATTTATATTCATGATCTTATTTATAGTCATGATGTCAATGTCATCATTACTTATATGAATACTCATGAGTATATATAGAGAGAGTTTAGTCTCCAGCAAAAGTGTTAAGTCCGCCAAGGAATAGTACGTTCAATTTCAATAGATACGTAACAGCGAGACTGAATATAAACTCTCCTTCCCGGGGATCTAACTCTTTGGCGACGTGGTTTGAGTGTTTGGAAATGTTGCAAAGTTAAGCAACGGACCGCGCAGTTATTGGATGGGTGGGTCACCGCCAGGGATTGGCGCACGTTACATATATATCTTTTCATTTAGAGTATTGTCATAATTTGATAATTGTAACCACTGAAATACTTCTATTAAAATATTTCTGTATCTGGGCAAAAAAATATGCTGAATTGTTTCTATTTCCCAACAAAATTTGCAAGTTGAATGTTTTGAGTTTTTATGTTTAATAGGTATTTTATCTATGATTTATTCGGCGTTGAAGCCATCTTATACGTGAAGTGAAGCTAAATCTAAACATTGTTGAATAAATGTTTTTTTATGTCCTCATGTTTTATCTGAAAGACCTGGTTCAATCTGGCCATTGGTGTTGGGGTTTTGTCATTTGTATTAAGTACATTTATATTGTATAGATGCACGGAGCTTTCAATCTGTTTAAGCTGTACAAATGCATTTAATGTACAAAGAGCATGTGGTAGTTTTTGTGTAATAGATGAAACATTGAAATGTTTTATAAAACTTTAAGAAAATGTTGCAGAGTTAGCGAAGATGCACTGTACATAGAAAAAATACAAATATTTATTTGAAATTTCTTCAGTTTATTTACACAATGACAATATAACTTCCAACAGCACCGAGACACCTCGAACTACGGCCTATGTATGTCTTCGAACGAGGTACTTGAAGCCTCCCATATAACGCATCGACTTGGGGGCATCGATCTTTAGAACAATATCAGCTGATTTACTATTCCTTATGCACGTGTAGTGATCTGAAAATACAATTTAGTGGTGGTCACATCGTGTCAAATAAGGTCCTATATGAAACAGTACACAGTACAGGCACATATGCGACATATATAAGCAGTTTTTACATGTACAGTAATACCTGCCAACATCGGCCACAAAAAGCACAATTCTTGAGTTTTAAGACATGTGATAGCTTAATGCAGGATGAAAGTTGTGCAGAAAGCTCTTAGGGGCTTTCTACATTACTTTCGTTCTGCATTAAGCTAAAGTATGTCATTATAGAGATACATGTACATGTTTATTCATTACAAGGGTTAGGGTTATACACAGATTCTACTGTAATATTTTAATGCAAGCTTAGCTCGGTCTACACACTTTGCTATCAGAATTCCCTCTTTCAATACAAAAGCCCAAATAATCACGGAGCTCAAAGGCAGACCAACTGCCCCCACAAAAGTTACCACGGACCCCCATTCAAGTTACATGATTGTACGACCAACATTACAGTTCCCTGGTTGTACCTACCGTATTGCAGTTCCCCGGTATATATAAGCTTGCAACAAGCCACTACTATAGTTGTCTTATTGTGTAAATTTATATATTTGCAATAATAGCTCCCAAACGCTATACTGTGACCATTTTTCGAGACGATTCTAAAGAGTGGTCACGATATAGGGTTTGGTGGAGGAATGATATTTTGTAGTATTTGGGCACACTCCCGTTTCTGTAGCTCTGTTATTGTACATAAACTTACCACAGGCAGCCACTAGTTTCCTGGTTGTCAATAAACTTACCATAAACTACAATTACAGATGCATTATTGTACATTAATTTACCACATGCCTTACTATGCCTCCCTCGACCACAGTCACTATAACATACATGGCATAATATCACCTAGATGGCGGTGTGCACCATTAGTTACTTACAATCTTCCTGACACAATATCATCTACAGGACCGTATCCACCATTATTTACTATAACATACCTGACACAATATCATCCACAGGACGTATCCACCATCAGTTACTATAACCTACATGACACAATATCACCTACAGGACCGTGTTTACCATCAGTTACTATAACCTACCTGACACAATATCATCCACAGGGCCGTATCCACCATCATTTACTATAACCTACCTGACATAATATCACCTACAGGACCGTGTCTACCATCATTTACTATAACTTACCTGACACAATATCATCCACAGGGCCGTATCCACCATTATTTACTATAACCTACCTGACACAATATCATCCAACGGGCCGTATCCACCATCATTTAGTATAACCTACCTGACACAATATCATCCACAGGGCCGTATCCACCATTATTTACTATAACCTACCTGACACAATATCATCCACAGGGCCGTATCCACCATCATTTACTATAACCTACCTGACACAATATCATCAACAGGGCCGTATCCACCATTATTTACTATAACCTACCTGGCACAATATCATCCACAGGGCCGTATCCACCATCATTTACTATAACCTACCTGACACAGTATCATCCACAGGGCCGTATCAACCATTATTTACTATAACCTACCTGACACAATATCACCTACAGGACCGTGTCTACCATCAGTTACTATAACCTACCTGACACAATATCACCTACAGAACCGTGTCTACCACCAGTTACTATAACTTACCTGACACAATATCACCCAGAGGCCGGTTCCCGCCATCAGTTACATCTGTGTAAACGAACACTTCTCCACCCAACCAGTTTCGTATGCAAACCGATGTAAGAGTTTCATTAGGGTTTTGGAAGTGCAGCATGACGTGGCCCTGAGGGTAATTCCAATCTACTGTACCATTATGGCAACCAATAGGAACTTCGTCTGTAAGTACATGGTCAGAGCTAGGAATTCCCCTAAAATACAAAATACAGTTTTAATCTTCAGATAAAACACTATTTTGCCGTTTCTAAACAAGACTTCCAACGTTGAACTATATCGCTCACTTGGCTAACATTTTTACCAATTTTTAACAAATTGATGTTATGTTAAAGATCTTCGTTCACGAAGCCAAGCCATGATTGATGAAGTTAAAGAATAAACTAGAAATGAAAGGCATTTCAACTTCATAATGAATTGTACAGAGGGACCAGTTATCATGTTCATTTTCCAACTGTGGACAATCATACGATTAAGCTTTTAAATAATAAATGACTATCTTACTCATATTCACTTAGATTATGTCAGTGGATACCTGTTAGAATTGGAGATATTTTGTCTAAACTTTCTCCCGCTATTCGGGACATGACTTGTATTTGCAAACAGCTTCGATCCAGATGAGACGCTGAGTAATTCATCGTCTATAGATAGATGTTTTCCATAGATTTATTTCAGTATAAAATGTACATAGCGTGGCTATACATAATAAAGCAATGAAAACCATTATAAAGCAAATCATGGATGATGAATTCATGCCAATAACATAACACGCCTCATCAGGATCATAGCTGTTTGACACCCAGTCAATCAGGATCATAGCTGTTTGACACTCAGTTAATAGTTTTTAAACATAACACGCCTCATCAGGATCATAGCTGTTTAACACCCAGTCAAGCAGGATCATAGGTGTTTGACACTCAGTCAATCAGGGTCCAAGCTGTTTGACACTCAGTTAATAGTTTCTAAAGAGCTCGATCGAAACGGAAGTAGTCAAAATTGTACCAGATCCAAATTTGAGCAGTTTTTCACAGCAAGGTAAGTGCCAATATCGTGACTATTTGTTCTTATACTGTAGAAATAAATCTTCGCAATGGTGTATGCGTTCATAGTTATTCCTGGCATAAGTTTAATCTAATACAATAGACCTTACAAATATTTATACATTGGATAAATGTCGCATGGGTCATCCATGAAAAATCCACGTGTGTCGGGAACAAAAACAACTACACACAACAACAGCTTCCAATTGAAATGTTCCATATTGATGATCGAAAACTGACACAGTGTTTTAATTGTGGGTCTATTTATAATTGTCCCCAGAGATAAGGAAATACTTAACCCTTTGATTGCTGGCAAACGGTTGTGGTGTCCTGGTAATAGTGTAGACCCAAAAGAGAACACTGGCCAGGTCTGCATAGTTTGTCATTCGAAACACCTTCGCATAGTACATGCACACCCTTTCATATTAAATGGGCTATACCGTTAAACAATGATGGATCATTCCACTTTAAACAAATCAGCAAACATAGTGTGAATGGGAAGAAAAGGGACCACGCTGGTTTATCGTTATCTATAAGGTAGGGCTTTTACGCCAGATATGTAAATAAATGAAATAAACATACTATTTTATCTTCAATTACAATGTACATTGATACAGTTTTGTCCAAGTCCATAAAATATACAACGTTCACTCAATAAAATAGAAAACATTTGTCTGGGAAAAGTAATCTTAAGACTCATTAAAAGCCCCAATCAGAACTTATCGTCTACTTAAAAACATTAAGTTCTATTACCAAGTCTAAATACCTACTGCCAGCATTAATTAAAATAGTTGTGTCTAGATACTGGCCCATATTTAAAGCGGACAGTCTGATAATTGTTTTCAAATAGTTGAATCAACTTATATTGAAACGACTTGTATATATATAATGGTTGCTGAATTCAGTTACATATTGTTTTCATAATTGTGATAACATCTTTGAAAACCCTAGGGATTTTCCCTAGTCAGTTGTTTCTTAAATAATAGTTAAGTAAATTAGTAGTCAGAGTCTTTAAGAATTTTCAGCGGGTAGCTGATTTAGTCACTAAATATTTTCAGCGGATAGCTGATTTAGTATCTACAGCTTTTCACATTTCCCTTAACTCATGTTGACGCATTTGCTAGCAGATTAGATCCAGATCGTACGGCTGCTGTACGAGCCGGCTGATCAGGGTCTGCTCCGTTTCGTTATGGAATCATATTGATCTGATTCTACAGTTTCTTCATGCATGACCAAAAATCAGTTAATAACTATACATAATATCATTTTGTCTTGCACATGGTATATTAATTGATATTCTTTGAACCACTCCTACTTATTTTCTAGTTCTAGTTTGAATCTAGAGGTCATTCCTGTTCCATCATGTGCAACTGATAAGGATATTCAGCGAGAAATTCAAACTATTTTGACATCAGGAGCCAAATGTGCTTGAAGCTTTTGAAAGTAAGCTATCTATTTGTCATGACACAATCTAGAAGAAGTGTCAATTTAAAGAACATGGCACTAATCCTTCAGTCAGCCGTGGATTTACACATACTCAAGAAAAATGTGTTAATTCATATTAGACGTGTGGGTGTATAATCTTAATTTAATATTTTCCTTCTTACAAACGCCTTTCCGTGCATTTGCAAACAGGGTAGACCCAGATCAGACGGCTTCTGGAGGAGCCGTTTGATCATTGTCTGCTCTATTTGCTTTATATGAAATTATAATAGTTCTGACGCTACAGCTTCTACGAATTACAAACAGAAATGTGTGTAAATATTCCAGTGTGTAAATATTCCAGTATACAAACAGAAATGTGTGTAAATATTCCAGTATTCAGATTCAGTTAATAAATATTCATAATGGCATTATTTCTTGCATGAATATTCAACAGGGGCAGGGTTATTTTAACATACATTGTACTTGTTTATATCATATACATGCACTGGGATACATTCTCCTGCCTTCAATGGCATTTCCAAAATAGAGATATTCTCATTCTAAACGTCCCTGTCCTTCCACTCCTCCGCCCAATTCTACTCAAAGAGATATTGACCTAAAATGCAGCGTTCCTTCATATATAGTTCATATCAGTCAAATTCATTAATGCAGTGATCAAATTCATTAATGCAGTGATCTGAATGATTAACCCCTTCCATCATATAAACGCTTTTCCATGCCTTTGCAAAGAGAGTAGACCCAGATCAGATGGTTCATGCAGGAGCTGTCTGATTAGGTCTGCTCTGTTTGCTTATGAACTCATAATATATATTACTCTACAGTTTCTATCAATATTCACGACTCGTGACCTTGACCTTAGTTTTTGTTTCTATCAATATTCACGACTCGCGACCTTGACCTTAGTTTTTGCAAACACTTGTTTGGAAATTTGTCCGGATAATATATCCTCATACCCTTCGATTAGGATTTCAAAATATCCTGCATGGAAGTATTTTGGGAGCTCGGGGTGTCACATACTGATATCTCTTTTACCTTGACCCTGACCTAAATGTTTAGTGTTTACTGAAAGGTTGTCTGGAAATAGTTCCTCGATATCTGCTCAATCCATTTGGAGGGTTTCAGATTTCTTTCTTTGGATGTTTCTTGGCGAGGCAAAATGTCAAATGCTACTTTGGTGTCTCTTTGACCCTGACATCGATCTCAATTTTAGTATAAAGTTGTCAAGAAATTTGTTTGTAGGATATGTTTTCAACCACTTTCGTCATTATTTGAAATTGCCTTGTTTAGACGCATCTTCAGAAGGCAGAGTCTCTCATACTACTTTGGTGTCTCTGACCTTTACCCTGACCTTGACCTCAATTTAATTAATGATATCTCCTCAACCGCTCGGGTTTGGGTTGTGGATGTATCTTAGGAAGGCAGAGTGTCACACACTACTTTGATCTCTCTATGACCTTCACTCGTACAGAAGAAAGATTGCAATACTTTAATGCGGATTTCTCAGACCATCACTTCTTGTAATGGTAATGGAAGCAGATTTGTTGGTAAACGATAATCCTTAAACAGTTTATATATTTTAGTATATAATAGCTATATGACAGATCATCGTACGAACAACATTGCAGGGATCTCTCAGATTCCTACAATATAAGTAGCCTATGTATTTATAAGGCTCTATAAATTTATCTGGTTTTTTTTTTAATTTAAAATGTTGAAACGTGCTCACTCAGATCACCAGCCACCTTGAAAACTAGAAATCTTACTCAGTCAGAGAGGGCCCTGCAGATTGTGATCTTTTGTTGAAGGTAATAATAGTTCACCCATTCACTGCCCGACCGCAAATGTAGTAACAGTTCGGAACCAGATGTGACTGGGTGTTGAGTATGGCATTTTTGATAAGTCAAGGGCAGATAATTCTGGACATGGTGATCTCACTCAACCCAAAAAAACTATAGGTGTCTTCCTCTCATAATACTAAGCATATTCCCTTAATATGAACCAAATATGTGAAGTACAATGAACTGTTTAAATTATCGCGTCACATCAAAAGTGTTGGAAAAAGTATATGGCATTTTGGATGAACCAAGGACAAATTTATAACTCTAGAAACAGTGATCTGATTCAACCCAAAAACTATAGGCGCCTTTCTCTGATTATACTAAGCATATGCCCTTAATATGAAACCAATACAAAAACGTAATATTATATGAAGTACTGTTTGAGTTATCGCGTCACATCAAAAGTGTTGACAAAAGTTGATGGCATTTTTGACGAATCGAGGGCAGATAACTCTAGACATAGTGATCTGATTCAACCTAAAAACTACAGGCGTCTACCTCTGATAATACTAAGCATATGCCCTTAATATGAAACCAATATGTGAAGTACATTCTGAGTTATCGCGTCATATCAGCAGTCCAAATCCAAACTCTATATTATGAATGTAAAAATGCTCAGAGCAGTCTCGATGGAAGGTGGGGGCAAACATCGCTTGACAATACTTACTTTTTATATTTACAAATAATATTTTTAGTATGGGTTATGTGTATAGGGAGGGATATTCTATTGTACAGATGTGGACATAGCACTCTTCCATCAAACTAAGAATGGTGTTGTTGATTATCATGTAAAACATTGGGGGACAGAATAACAATAGCAAGAATTGTTCGAAATGGTTGCATTTTATTTGTAAACAGAGTGACATTGAAGTATGTTGTTTGCCCTATAGAGTTTATGCATGTCTCTCCATGAGATAGTCAAACGCACCCATATAAAGCTTTAAATGTGGGGCATCAATCTTCAGAACGATATCAGTTGAGTTGCTCTTTGTTGTACATGTGTAGTGATCTGAAAACAAAAATAAATCATGGCCCATCATCGAAAAGTGGACAGTGCATACCCAGATGAGTGAAGTTGGAAATGCCGCATTCAAACAGTATAAGTTGCCTGATTCAAGCAGTATAAGTTATCTGATTCAAGCAGTATAAGTTACCTGATTCAAGCAGTATATGTTACCTGATCGTACATTAATCTGACTGTACAGTAATTACCTGTTAGATGTCACCAGACTCTTGAAATTTAAGTGATTCTTCAGTTATAACCCACTACATTTCGTTTAACAAACTGCAAAATTTATTCCATTTTACTGACTTCTGAAACGCGTCATTTGTAGACATTGCCTTTAAAACTATTTCGCCGCCATGACTGAATCCGTGGTAAAGTTTGCAACAGTTTGGGTCCAGACTAGACTCCGAGTAACTCGACATCTTCTCTCGATCTAAACTATTTGAGACTAATTATATTTTTGTAAAGAAATTGGAGAAAATGACACTTTGAAACCTGAAATAAACGATTTTCGTTACATTTATAGATATGACTCTACAGTTTCTGCCACGGCTAAAATGCCCTATGTTCATTCGCCATTATAACAAGATGTGTTTGTGAAACACTATGCCCCCTCGATATGATATTTGACCCTAAAGGATGACCTTGATCTTGACATGTCACCCCTCAAACTGTGCAGCTTCATGGGGTGCACATGCATACCACATATCAAGTCTGTATCTTTACAGGTTCAAAAGTTATGGCCAATGTTAAAGTTTGTGACCTTTGACCATGAAGGATGACCTTGACATGTTACCCCTCAAACTGTGCAGCAAAATGAGAAACACACGTATACCAACTATCAAGTCTGTATCTCTACTGGTTCAAAAGTTATGGCCAATGTTAAAGTCGGTGACCTTTGACCCTCAAAGATGACCTTGACCTTGAAATGTCACCCCCAAACTGTACAGCTTCATGAGATACACATGCATACCAAATATTAAGACTTTATCTCTATTGGCTCAAAAGTTATGGCCAATTTGAAGTTGGTGACCTTTGACCCTGAAGAATGACCTTGACATTTCACCCCTCACACTGTGCAGCTTCATGAGATACACAAGCATGCCACATATCAAGTCTCTATCTGTACTGGTTCAAAAGTTATGGCCAATGTTAAAGTCAGTGATTTGACCCATATGTTTGACCTCTGATCTTTTAGGAGTACCTTGACCTTGACATGTCACCCCTCGAAATGTGCGGCTTTATGAGATACATATGCATGCCAAATATCAAGTCTCTATCTGTACTTGCTCTAAAGTTATGACCAATGTTAAAGTCGGTGATTTGATCAATGTGTTTGACCTCTGATCTTTAAAGATGACCTTGACCTTGACATGTCACCCCTCAAAATGTGCGGCTTTATGAGATACATATGCATGCCAAATATCAAGTCACTAGCTGTACTGGCTCAAAAGTTATGACCAATGTTAAAGTTACAGACAAAGAAACAGAAAATTTGACCTTTGACCCTGAAGTATGACATTGACCTTGACATTTCACTCCTCAAAATGTGCAGCTTTATGAGATACACACGCATGCCAAATATCAAGTCTCTATCTCTACTGGTCCAAAAGTTATGGCCAATGTTAAAGTCGGTGATTTGACCCATATATTTGACCTCTGACCTTGAAGGATGACCTTGACCTTGACATGTCACCCCTCAAAATGTGCGGCTTCATAAGATACATATGCATGCCAAATATCAAGTCTCTATCTGTACTGACTCAAAAGTTATGACCAATGTTAAAGTTGCTGACAAACAAACAGACAAACAGACAAACAGACAGACAGGGCAAAAACAATATGCCCCCCCCCCCCCCCCCAGATCTTATCTGGGGGGCATAAAAAGTGAATATAACAAATATTCATGACGTCATCAAGTTTTACATGAATATTTATAGGGTAAAAGGTTAAGTAATAAACCATCATGTGTTATCGATAAGTTACACATAATGGACTGTTCAACAAGACTTAACCCTTTCCCTCATATTGACGACTTTTGACGACTCTGTAAAAGTTACTTTGTGAAACCATTGTGATAAATAACTATTTATCATAATGGTTTTAAACTACAGAATTAAAAAGTTTTCCTTTTCTCTAGTTAATGCTCCTTTTCGGTAGATTTATTCAAAGAGGGTGTATCTAAAATAGCCTATGCGGTAATGGGTTAAATATAATTCAGTTGCCTGAATGTACGTCATATCAACGAGTCACCTTACAGAGACGCCGTTCCATGCCTTTGCAAACAAAGTAGACCCAGGAGCCGCTTCATCATGGTCTGCTCCGTTTGTTTATGGAATAATATAGATCCGATTCTACAGTTTCTGCCATGCCGATATTTCAAATCAGACTATATTATTCCATAAGCGAGCAGAACACTTTGTTTCCAAAGGCACGACAAGACATCTCTATCAGATAAGAGGTTACTCATCTGTTGTAAAGAGTATTACCGTGTTCATACGTCCTAACCCTAACCCATCCCCCATGTTCATATGCTATAATAAAAGCATCCCTACGTTCATAAGCCATACTAAGAGCATCCCCGTAGTCATATGACGTAATAAGAGCATCTCCATGTTCATATGCTATAATAAAAGCATCCCTGCGTTCATATGCTATACTAAATGCATCCCCGTAGTCATATGCTATAATAAGAGCATCCCCGTGTTCATATGCTTTAATAAAAATCATATAATTAACCCTTCTCTTGCTGAATTTCAAAATACATTTCTCCTTCTTTACCCATGTCCTTTTGTATAATTACATATATCTTCACTGTGTACAAGTATTTCGGTGTGCAATCACTGCTGTGGGGTGCACTGGTTGCGTAATCAACTTGTAAATAGTGCAGACCCTGATAAGACAGCTCCTGCAGGAGCTGTCTCATCTGGGTCTTCACTATTTACAGGTAGGTATATTGACATGAATAGCAAGCGAAGGGTTAATACTCTTTGTATCTTTATTGCTTAAATGAATACATGTATTCGTAAGATAAGGAATTAACGTACCTGTAACAATATCACCAAGAGGACGATGCCTACCAGAAGTCACATCAGTGTAAGCAAATGCATTTCCACCCAGCCGGTCCCGTATGCAAACCGAGGTCGACTCTCCAGTAGGGTTTTGGAAGTGCAACATAACGTGACCTTGAGGGTATGACCAATCAGCAGTGCCACTGTGGCACTTTGCCGAAACTTCGTTCATAAACACCAAATCTAAGGCAGAAATCACTCTAGAATACAAAATATATATTTAAGTCTACAGAAACGGTATGCAGGCTATGTGAAAAGCTCATAATATTCTGTTGACAGGAAGTCAGTTAACCCATTCCCTCATACTGACGCCTTTTGTTGCGCCTCTGTAAAAGTACCTTTTTGAAAGCATTGCAATAAATAGAGCATTTGCTCCATGTTCTATTTATCACAGTGGCTTCAAAACTATACAACTAAAATTTCCCTTTTTCTAGTCCGTTTGCAAACGCCAATCAGGTCGCTATTAGCTTGTAAATGGTTGAATATGTCAGTTAGCTTGTAAATGGTTAAATATGTCAGTTAGCTTGTAAATGGTTAAATATGTCAGTTAATTTGCAATTTGCGAACAGTGGAACGGAGGTTCAAACACAGGAACAATTTAATAGAGATGTATCCAAGGAACATTTGGGACTTATTCATTTAGTAGATTTGGAGAACATGTCTTTGAAAATGGACGAAAGCTGGAAGTAAATAGCTACAAAAGTTCACCCTGAACACTTACCCATGTCAGTTAGAACATCGATTATATATTATTTACTAACCTCATACATACACCTTCTCATGCGTTTGTAAAGAGAGTAGACCCCGATCAGACAACTCCTGTAGGGGCAGTATGATCAATGCCTGCTGTACTAGCTAGTGGAACTGATTCTATACATTTTGGCATGCCCAAAAGTTTCCTTGTTTAGCTACCATTATAAAAATTCATTTCCTGCAATTAAAAGATAGAGCCTAATTGGTTTAAGGCCACCGATCATAGTATTTGTTTTGCAGTTCATTAGATCAGTAGTCTGTTCGAGATACGTGAGATACATTTCAGTAGGACCTTATGTCCTTATTTGGAAGAAGTCGTCCATTTACTCTTAACAATGTACTCCGTGGATATGTAAGTAAAGTAAAACCTCTCTACAACAGCCACTAATTTGTGTTATAAGTTGGTATTTAAGGCAGGTGGCTGCTTAAAGTAAGGTGAAAGTAAAACAGAACGCTCCTGTAGGAGCGTTGTGTTTTACTTTCACCTTGCTTTAAGCAGCCACCTGTGCCTTTAACACAAAATACTTGATGTAATTTAGTGGCCGTTATAGAGAGGTTTTACTGTAGAGTTTGCCCATGACAGGCGAGTCCTTATATGATATGATCAGGGCCTGCTCTGTTTCCTTAGGAAATACAGATTTGATCCTACAGTGTCTGTTGTAATAAAAAAAAGTCCTTATATGGCACGTAGTGAAATTATAAAAATTCAGTTAACCCAGTTGTGTCCAGCGTCCCTTAGAAAGGACACAGGCAAACAGTCAAGACCCAGATCAGAGGGTCCCTGAATGATCGGGTTCTGCGCTGTTTGCTGAAGCTATCGACGTCAATGACTTATACCAGCCAATGTTTTGTCTGTAGTGCCCCCTCAGTGCCCCCCACCCCACCACCACCACACACACACACACCCTCAACCACAACATGAACAATGGATGGGTTTCATATTTAGACGACTTTTCTTTAAATAATATGGGAACAAATGGGTTCATTAACCCTTTCGCTGCCAAACTCTGTCGTCTGCTAACTTTGTCGTCTGCTACAAGTTTTTAGTTTCTTGATTTTCTTCATTTTTGTTTCAAAAACATAGTAACAGTATCAAACAGATTGGATCCTGATGAGACGCCGAGTTACTCGGCGTCTCATCTGGATCCAAACTGTTTGCATAGGTAATCACAGATCCGGCATTGGCAGTGAAAGGGTTAATATTGATAGTGTCGTTATTTCTGACTTGAATATTCATCGAATAACGGGTTAAAGTGGCAATCATTAATAAGACAGAAAAGGGGAAACTGAGTAGGCAAACCAACTGAACAAAAAACGACGCCCACAAGACACGACTGTGATGGGTCATGTAACCGTTCCTGTATTTAAACGCTTTTCACGTCTTTGCAAACAGAGAAGGCACAGATTAGACGGCTTCTGTAGCAGAGGTCTAATCAGGGTTTGCTCTGTGTGCATTCTGGTATGATATTGTAATCAGGGTCTGCTCTTTTTGCATTCTGGTATGACATTGATCAGATTCTACAGTTTCTGTCTTAAACGAAATGTCATGTTTTCACAAACAATTATCAAAAACAATATAATTAAGTTTAGTGGTGTCATTGTTTCTTACATGAATATGCAACAGGGTTGAACTACACATGTATATCTGTAGATACTGAACGACATGAAACGATGGAAGCATGGTGATATCTTACACGCAGTTATGCATTAGATCGATGTAGCAAGGACCGTCCAAGAAAAATCCATGTGTCCCAATAACAAAGAAAAACACACCGAATAACAGCTTCCAGTTCAATTGTTCCATGTTGAAGATCGAACACGAAAACAAAGTAAGCAGTTAGCGTAGTTTGTGTCTTTTATAATTGTTCTGAGAGATAATAGGAAGGAACGAGGTCATGCTCGTTTATCATTATCCTATAGGACTGTCACCTGTGTGTCAGTAAATAAAACATACATCTATATCACAGTAAAATAACCCTAGACCGATCCCCTAAAAGATTCATAATAATAAGTCTTTAAAATGGGCCGTAGCAAGGTGAAAATTGCGCAGAAAACGTCTACAGAAGCTTTCTGCTTTTCTGCATTAACCCATTCCCTCATGTGCTATTTTTATACCTAACACCTTTGAATAAATCTACTGAAAATGACAATTTACTAGAAAAAGAAAGAAAAAAGTTCAGAATTTTGTGTGAATAGAGCATTTGCTCCATAAGAGCAAATGCTCAATTTATCACAATGGTTTCAAGAAGCGACTATTACAGAGGCATCATGCGGCGTCCATATGACTATTACAGAGGCATCATGCGGCGTCCATATGACTATTACAGAGGCATCATGCGGCGTCCATATGAAAGGGAAAGGCTTAACTATTTCCTTCATACACATTAACGCATGTTCACGCCTTTGCAAACAGAGTAGACCCAGATCAGACGGTCCCTATAGAAACCATCTGATCAGGGTATGTTCTGTGTGCTTAGCTTATGATATAGATCTGATTCAACATTTTCTGTCTGAGCTAAAATATATCATGTTCATATGCCATTATATGATATAATCTAATTAATATTCATTGCGCCATTATTTCTTACTTAACTCTTTGCATGCTAGCGGAGAAACTGTGAATACCTATGCAAACAGTTTGGATCCAGATGAGACGCCGCATAATGCGGCGTCTCATCAGGATCCAAACTGTTTGTCATCTTGACCATATTTTTGCAAAAAAATGCGAGAAAGTTTATTTTAAGAACTGAAGCAGACGACAATTGTTGCAGACAAAAAATTACTTAGCGTGCAAAGAGTTAAATGCGCAGCAGGTAAAGGTGTTAGCAACCAAATGCTTTTTAACCCGCAATTGTCTATTCATTAGGTGTCGCTGCTTTTTAACCCGCAATTGTCTATTCATTAGGTGTCGCTGCTTTTTAACCCGCAATTGTCTATTCATTAGGTGTCGCTGCTTTTTAACCCGCAATTGTCTATTCATTAGGTGTCGCTGTAGAGGAGTTCTATCGTATTTTATTATCCACTGATATCCGTACTTAGTCGCTCCTAGACGATGTTTAGACCCAAACTCTTTCAATAAATCTTCCGAAAAGCAGCATTTACTAGTCTAAGAGAAAGGAAAAGTTTAGAATTGTGTAGTTTTGAAATCATTGTGATAAATATAGGATTTGCTCCATAGGAGTTTTCGAAAATGACATTTACAGAGGCATCAATATGCGTTAGTATAGGAGCGAAGGGGTTAAACAAAGTCCATGCAACAGATTTATAACAAAGTAAGCAAACATTGGTATTAGTAATTTAAAGCGCATTAATCCATTACTCCATAGATATTCATGTAAGAAATGAATATTAATTACTAGTATCTTGATATGTATAGTGATAAATTAACAAGAAAAGTTTTGGTAAAATATGTATATAATGTATATATGTGTATATAATTCGTAAGCTAACAACGCAGACTCTGGCCAAAGGCTCCTACAGAACTACGTGCAATGACATCAAAGCGTGTATCTATGGAGTAAATAGAAAAGGTCGAAACAGGATTTAGAACCAGATATTATTGTTTTCTAGTATGGTGAATAACAAGATATTAGCGTCAGCCTTTTTACTCTTTTAACGGATGAGGCACACATGTGTCTTCTTTGAGAAGGTTATTTGAACCACTCCCACCAATTATATATTGCCGTTACTATCTGTGTTTTTAACACAAGATAAGGTAACTGTCGTCAACTCAGTGGTGAATTAAAACTATTTTGACGCAAGCACAAGAGTGTGTAGTGTATGTGAAAGTAAGCCATCCATATGAGATACGGTGACACACTTTAGAAGTGAAGTGTCAAATGTCATAACTTAACTTTCATGTATGAATCCTTCATCAAACATATTGAAGAAAGCACTTAATTCTTGCAAGTTTTTTTGTGATTCTATGTAAAAAGTGTTAACCCTTTACTCCATAACTACGCCTTTCTACGCCTTTGACTGGCTCAATGACCAGAGGAGTAAATGTACAGTCGGAGTAGCGGTCATTCGGACTGAAAGTAGACTATAACTAAAACTTTTCTTTACTTTAATGATTTAAAAAAGGTAGTGTTAGGACAATACTGCATTTCTGTTACGAAAATCTACAAATCGACCTATAAAATCTATGATTATGATGAGTTCAAAGGCAACATTCAAACATTATAATCAAATCTGCAATTACAATCAAAGGACAAAAATCAAACATCATTAAGGCATGAACCTAGCTGTTATGCCCTTTGCAGAATGATTTCAAAGGACATTTCAACAATACAAATTCAAGTGTGGATGATTTCAGAGGGATGTCATCATAATCAAAGGGCAAAACATCAAACATTATTAAGGCCAGAACCTAGCTGTCATGTGACACACTTTGATGCAATGGAACATTTTTGTCATCCTCCTGCTGTCCGTCTCTATGTCTGTCCAGATCGATGAAACTTTGCAAGTAGATGGCAATGTGGAGATTATGCACATCGTTCTGTTTTTAATTTCAAATGGAAATTGTTTTTGCTATGTTTTAACAGAAATACTTAAAACTATCTGTCAACAAAATCGGGACCCTTAAAAATCTTCAAACGTAAACAAGTTTCCCCGTGGATATGTGGCAATGTAAAGAGTTTGTGTACCCGGTAGAGATTGTAGTGAATCAGTTGATAGGCTTTACTGTGTGGCTTGGTAGCTCAGTCGGTGGCCCTGGGTTCGAGTCCCAGTTGAGTCACAACTTTTTCACCAAGGTGATTTATATGAAGATAATATGAAGATTTTATGGAGATAATTTGTAATAATAAGAAACTCGTGGCGTGTTCTTTGAGTAAGAATTCGGGACGAATTATTGTGTAGAGTGGGTGTGTGTAACCGGATAGAGTGAGTGAGTGAGTTGGGTTTTACGTCCGACCAACAGTATTTCAGTTATTTGCAGACGGCGCCCGCTTGAGACAAGTTATAGTGCTGCCTCACTGGAATGCCCCTGCCGCGGACACATGGCAAGGTAACCCCACCCAGTCACAGTATCCTGACACCGGGCCGACCAGTCTTAGAACTATCCTTTTAAAGTCGAGCGTAGACAAGGGAACTACTAGTACCAACTGTTAACGACTTTTGGTCTGTCGCGGCCGGGGATCGAACCCACGACCTTCCATACCGCAGGCGGACGCTATACCACTGAGCCACGTGGCTTGGTAGCTCAGTCGGTGGAGTGTTTGCGTGGTAAGCCAGTGGCACTGGGTTCGAGTCCCAGTCGAGTCACAACTTTTTCACCATGTTACATATGCACTTTAAATCCAGCTGTCTGTCAGTATTCATCTAGATCTTTCATAATTGTCTACCAAGAAATAATATGTGATTTTAAATAATGAAGTTATTAAGTAAGTAAGTAATCTGGACCCATTAGCTTTAGGCTCATTTGTTTGTTATACGGACAAAAATCCCCAATGTATTTCATGAATGTTTTCTGTGTATTCTGAGAAAAAAGCATGGTTTGTAAGAATATTGATCTTGTTTCCTTGATTTTAAAATCACATTAGTCTTTAGTAAAATTGCCAATTGTCCTAGGATAGATTACGATCGGAAAATGTACAAGTAGAATCGACGATTGTCCTATTAGAATTGTTGTTGTTCTAGTACAGATTGTGATCGCAGTCTGTCCCAGTAGAATCGTCAAATGTCCTAGGATCGATTGGGATAGGTGGCTGTCTTTGGAAGATTGTAATCGCAATATGTCCTAGGAGAATCGGTGATTGTCCTGAATTGCAATTTCTACTGTACGCATAACATATATATATATATACATATGTCATATATATTGACGGCTTATTCGAAAACAATTTCTACTTATTATTTCACCAATTTTAACATTTGTGTTTTTCTGGTCTAAAGATATTTGTTATTAACAAATACGACATCGTCTTACTTGGATCCAATCTTTGCAAGTGTAATCAACGAATTTGGGCAGAAAAGAATTTAACGTTCCAGTTCTTGATATCCTATAGTCTTAACACTTTACTCCATGAATATTTATGTAAGAAATAATATCATCATGAATATTGATAAGATTGGTTTTTTATAATGATATATGCACACCTGATTTGACGGTATTGACAGAAACTGTAGAACAATATCTATATTTTTCCATAAGTAAACAGAGCAGATTCTGATCAGACGGCTTGCTCCAACAGGGGCCGACACATCATGTCTATTCTGTTTTCAGAGGCGTAAAAATCCTATTTATGGAGTATATGTTATAGATAGGCATCGGATACTTCCAAATTACTCATGAGTTTCTTTATGTGAAAGGCATAAACATTCTTGATACTGAATAAGACTTTATAATCATCTATACATGTACATCAATATCATACTAGTTCCGGGTTGTAGGCCAGATTGGCCAGCGACGAAATAATTATAAAAGAGTGAAATACATTGTACATGTATTGATATTTATCACATAACATTCCTCTTGTATTCGTGTTAATATAGTCACCATATATTTTTCTACATTACACACGTTTAATATACGCTGATACATCATGTACGAAATGCCACGCGCTACTGTGTATTCCCAAAAATAAATATGCATGCAGAACCTGTCAAAAGCAGGTATTTAGTCGAAATAATTTATGTGATAAAAAGAATATGGTACAAACTGGCTACTCGCAACATATCCTATATATACCGGTATATTATTAGAAACCTTAAACTGTACAATAGAATTGTTTGTTGTAATAGTAATGTTTCAGAATGCTTCATGAATGTCTTAACCTTTCACTTCATTAATGTCAGAATAATGACTTGAATATTAATTAACTGTTATTCCTATAATTGTATAAGGAATCTTGCTAATTCGAATTTTAAATGTAGAAAAATTAAGAACATTTTGTTTGCTGATAGCTGCTTACTGTAGAGTGGAAGTCATGCAGAGAGTTTACAGGTAAGAAATCTGCATGACTTCTGGCCTACATTCTGCCACCTGTCTTAAAAACTGACAATGATACTTATTTAAGTGTTCTAATAAACGAGGTTGTACTGTAGAAACAAAACGAAGATTTGTGTGAATTGGTTTCAGTTTATTTGCACAATAACAATGAAACATCCAACAGCACGTCATCCTACAACGTATGTGCGACTCTGAACGAGGTAGCTGAAGAGCCTATGTGTGTCTCCGAACGAGGTAGTTGAAGCCTCCCATATACCTCAATGACTTGGGAGCATCAATTTTCAGAACGATATCAACTGAGTTACTTTTAGTTGTGCAAGTGTAGTGATCTGAAAACAAACTCAAGAGGTGAATAACAAATTCTTTTTACACTACTAAATGTTTTAACTTACCTCTAACAGTGTCGACGAACACTGTCGGTATATTGCTGTAAGAGATTCTACTGGACTCAGGACTCATCGGCTATTTCCGTCAGCGTACATGCTGACGAAAACCGGGTCCCATATGTGCGAGTGTCGTCCCGGTTCATAGTCGATTTGGTTTTATGGGTTTTTTTTCTGATCTGGATGGCTTCTTTCATTTGCCACGGGGCTTACAAGCTTTCGCGTGAATAAGAATCCGCAGTAGTTTTAAGCCATCTCCCCTTAATTTATCAGATTTTGAATGAAAAATATTCATTTGCCCTTTCTGATGAGTAATTTTGAAAAACAACATGCAAATATTTGTGAAAATCATTCTAAGGTCATGGAGCAAAATACAAGAGGAGCAAAGGTATAGGGGTCTAGTAGTAAACCTAAAATTATTAACACATGTAAATCCTTCAACCTTAATATTCATTAAAGAAAGTTCAATAAATCATTTTTTGTGCAGTGTGGTTTTGCCTGAAATACTCGGAGGCCCATTACTCGAAGAGCTTGTACAAGATAGAAATATTTTGTGGACTTGTGATCACTGTAATCTGGCGTTGCCTGAAATTAAAACTGTTCTAAGCACTGTGACTAACATGAAAAGCTGGAGAAAGTTAATGATCTGAGCTCTGAACATATTGGTAATATGGCAAGTGTTGATACCGGCAACAACAGAGGGTTAATAGAATCATCTTTTAGCATTGCTACTTTTGCTTTCGAAGGATCTCCCACTTTCAGAATATATCAATACACGATTTTGCGGGTAATTATCATCTGCAGTGTACCGAGGGGCTGTTGTTGTTCCGAGCCCAAAGGGCGAGGGCAACAACATTGCCAAGGGACACTGTAGATGTTATTGCCCGAAACAAACGCGTATTATCGCTATTCTTGCATAAACCTTTTCCTGTGTTCATTTAAATGTTCAAAATACAACCATAACTATATACGCTCTTTCTTTGACTGTTCATTCGATTACGCTGTTACCGGGCCACTGTTAAAACGTTGTAGTACTCGCGTCTGCTGTTGACATTAGGTCCCGCAAAGGTATAACTAAAACCGGTCAGCAATAGCGCGTGAGCACGAGAATCGCCCTTGTTATAATATATGGGTAATCGGGTCTACAACAGCACGTTTTATGCAAGAATGTAACCACTCGGCAGAGTAACACAGTGTTGCAGAAGAAGTACAGAGTGCGCTTGTTGACAAACGTAACATTGAGAAAAGGAAATCGAATCTGACCATACAGTATATTCCCGAGAGTAAGATAGCGGATGGTAGCAATATTGCACCTCCCCGAGAGTAAGATAGAGGACGATAGCAATATTGAATGATATTTTGAATGAGAAGTTTAATTGCAATGTTGGGTTAGATGGTTGTGCTACTAACAATGTATTTATGTGAATTAATACAATGATGGGCTACCTACCTGACACAATTACACCCAAGGGGTGGTGTCCACCATCAGTTACATCTGTGTAAACAAACACTTCTCCACCCAGCCAGTTCCGTATGCAAATCGAGGTGAGAGTTCCATTGGGGTTTTGGAAGTGCATCATGAAGTGACCTTGGGGGTAATTCCAATCTACTGTTCCATTATGGCAACTAACAGGAACTTCGTTCGTAAACACATAGTCTGAGTTAGGAATTCCCCTAAAATACAGAATACAGTTTAAGTCTTTAGATAAATACACGAAGAATCATTCTACTCAGTGGAATCACTGAATAAACATTATAAACATTATAATCAGGTAGTACTCACCAGAGAGAAAGTGTCACATGAACTGTGGTTTATCATAAGAATGTGTTTATCATAATTATGTTAAAATATGGCTCTTAGTTAAAATATGGCTGTCAGTGCTAACACAACAGACAAATATTTTTCAGTACTTAGAGACATTTTGTGATATTATGTTTTAAATGTTGCGCCTTATGCGTTACATATTGCCTTTTGTTTTCAATGAGTTTGAGTTTTGGTTTATAGGCGCTGTAAATATGTTGTTGGTGTTGAACAGGCAACGATCAGTTCTATGTGTGTGATATATGAACGATCTTCATTTGCTGTGAATCGATGTTTTTAGAGTTCCTTAATGTTCAACATCCTTTAGATATACGTGACCTGTTCAGTGTCGCAGTACCGTTAACTTCAAAACTATCCTATTTAGGGTCGCAGTACCGTATAACTCCAAAACTATCCTATTTAGTGTCGCAGTACCGTATAACTCCAAAACTATCCTATCTAGTGTCGCAGTACCGTATAACTACAAAACTATCCTATTTAGTGTCGGAGTACCGTATAACTTTAAAAATATCCTATTTAGTGTTGCAGTACCGTATAATTCCAAAAATATGCTATTTAGTATCGCAGTACCGTATAACTCCAAAACTATCCTATTTAGTGTCGCAGTACCGTATAATTCCAAAACTATTCTATTTAGTGTCGCAGTGCCTTATACCCAGTCCAACCGATAACTAATTTTAAGTTAGGTGTTGTGCGACATTATATTTTATCATACTCTTGCGTAAGTTATGGCGTCACATAAATGTCTCTTTTTTCTATGAGTTTGGTTGAGTTTTGGTTTTATGGATTTGTTAATATGATGTCGGTTTTGTGAAGGTCGTGTATATACGTCGTGTTTGTAAGCGCGTACTTCATTTGTGCTTTTGGTATAACTATGGAATTCTGTGTGTCTTTTTCTAATGCCCTGTCTGACTTTTAAATTAGATTGGGGACGATAATCCATATACGGTTTATCCTAAACAATAACATGAATACTGACGTTGACTGACTATTGGTACTGTATCTGACTTTCGGCACTGCACCTTCACCAACTTTACCAGCTAACCTTTGGTGCTTCACCTCGTATCATCAGGTTCCAAACTCACTGATAATCGGTCATTGACTTCCTATACTGTTTAAATCAACCTTCGCGATGGTACATGTTTTCAAAATAATCCTAGCATAAGTGTTATGTAATGCATGAGATCTTACACATATGTATACATTGGATCAATATCGCAAGGGTTGTCCATGAAAAATCCATGTGTTCCAGCAATAAAGAAGAATACACATAACAACAGCTTCCAACTGAAATGCTCCATTTTGAAGACCGAAAACTGACAAACTTACCAGGATTTTAATTGTGGGCCTATATATATAATTTACAAGAGATAAGAAAATCCTTAACATTTGAATAGGGAAAACGCGGCGTACTGGCATGAGAAAACAGTGTAGACCCAAGCGGAACACTGCCAATGTTGTCATCCAAAACCTTATTGCATAGTATACCATGTTATATTACATCGGCTATACCGCTAAACAATGATGGATCATTCCAATTTTTTTTAAAAATAAATAAATCATAATTCAAAGGGTTAATGGGGAAAAAGGGTCACGCTGGTTTATCGTTATCTAAGGTAAAGTTTTACGCCAGAGATAAAAATAAATGAAACAAACACACGATTTTATCTTCACTTACAATGTACAATGATTCAGATTTCAAAGGTAATCTAATTAAGACTAATTAAAACAAAAATCAGAACTTATCGTCTCTTGAGGGTGTTAAGTTCTGTTAGCGAATTCATGTAAATACTTAATGCCACAATACCCCAGCGTCGCTAAATAAATTAAATTCCTAATGCCACAATACTCTAGCGTCGCTAAATAAATTAAATGCCACAATACTAGAGCGTCGCTAAATAAATTAAATGCCTAATGCCACAATACTCTAGCGTCGCTAAATGAATTTAATGCCTAATGCCACAATACTCTAGCGTCGCTAAATAAATTTCGCCCGCTGAGATTGTCGTATGCTTCAGGTTTCAAATTGGAATTGTCTTAAAAAATGAAAACATGATTGGAATGACAAACAGGTTGGAGTTACTTTGCGTCTCATCTGGATCCAAACTGTTTGCAATTGTCATCAATGGTTTCGTCTATGGCGGCGAAAGAGTTAAATTAATGTATCTATCAGTTGGATCAGATTTAACACTTTACTCCAAACAAACAAACGCCTTAGTAACGCCATTTTACACCTTAGCATTTGAGGGTCTGTTCCATTTGCTTATGAAATTATAATATAGATCTAACTCTAGAGATTTTACCAGTACCAAAACAGTTTTGTACAAATGCCATTTTGAAGATTCTGCATGCAAATATTTAATAATTATGCATTATTTCTTATATGTATATTCAACTGGGAAAGGGGTAAAGCGAACTGTTAGTTAACATTGACTCAACACAGATACAACATTGTCTTGATGTTGAGTTCACTTACATATGTTTCGTAAATATGAGCACACACATCTGTGAAAACAATAGGGGTTAAAATTCGGTGAGTTTTCCAGTAACATGTATATTAAAATGGTTTGGCATGACACACATTTGAAGAGGTAATAAATGCCCATGATGTAATTCTTCCTTAACCAATTACCTCATAGGCTAGTTTTAGATACAACCTCTTTGAACAAATCTACCGAAAAGGAGCATTAACTAGAGAAAAGGAAATCTTTAGAATGTTGTAGTTTGAAACCTTTGTGATAAATAGAGCATTTGCTCCTATAGGAGCAAATGCTCTATTTATCACAATGGTTTCACAAAGTGACTTTTACAGAGTCGTCAATACGAGGGAATGGGTTAAATGAAAATAATTAACTAAAGGATTTAATAGCCATATCTAACTACCGGCACAGAGTCGATGACCTTTTCAGACAGTTCAATCAACACGTACTTCAAACTGAATCGACATAAATATAACAAATATTGTTGAATTTACTTACATTTGATTTTACAAATATGATTACGACTGTCTTTGAAAACACTAGGGATTTTGAATAAGTGAGTTTGTCCCATTCACATGTTTATTAAATAACTAGTAGTTTAATGGAGTTCATTCCTATTGTATACCATGTGCAATTCATATATGGACTCAGTGAGGAATTCAAACTACAGTACAATGTATTTTGACGTCATGAGTAAAATGGGCTGGTAGAGGTTTTTAACTTTCTATTTCTCACGACACAGTCTAGAAGTGTCAATTTAAAGAACATGTCACGAATGTATCCTTCATTCAGCCGCGGATTTAAAAGTGTTGGAAGATAAAGGCGTTAATTCATACTAGCAAACTAGACGTCCATGACGAATCTTAATTATACATAACCTATACTGTACCTTGTACCGGTTTGTATCATATATTGAGATAATTATATTCTCCCGCCTTTAATGACATTTTCAAAATAGGAACATTCTCATTCTAAATGTTTATATCCTTTCACTTCTCCGCCCAGTTCTATTCAAATATGTATGCTGACCCAAAACGCAACACTGCAACATATGGTTCAAATTCAGACATTGGTTAGGGCTCCTTTGGGAACACTCTGATCTGGGTCTACATTGTTTTCATATGTCCCATGTATGGGATCATTGGTGTTTAAGCTTTCAAATTAAATATACTGTCAAGCAGTCAAATCTAAGGGTTCAGTGGAAATACATTGTCATCTAGTCAACTCGTAGCATGTGCGTATTAGTTTGCCTGTTTTAACGAAAATTAAACAGGAAACCTCGTGGGTAATAATGATCTCAGTTTGATTTATGTCAAGCCAGAATTACCATCGAATCATCTCTAAACCGTAATTCTAGTAGAGAAGAATTTAGATATGTTTAGGAAGGTGACTGTTTAATGCAAGGTGAAAATCTTCCACCCAGCATTCAGCTGCCATCTGTCTCCATGACCGACATTTATACTAAATTGAACGTCCCGGTTTAGAGAGGGTTCACTGTATCTGAAAAATGTATTCCAATACTACTTGAATGACAGAATATGAGCGATTCGAAGTTCTACGCTTGAAGGAAATTGATCCTCGGACGACTGCTGTAACATATTAATGATTTACCAAATGGAGTAGATAATATTTGCAATAGTGTACACACGTTCCAGTAGTTCTGGATCCATCATCGAATCACCTTTGTCTTGTAGTGCATGGTGATTCCAAAGTAATGCAAGTGTAAGTATTTGACCCCAAATAATCAGTTAGTGACTGTATTCGACCCCTAATAATCAGTTAGTGACTGTATTTGACCCCTAATAATCAGTTGGTGACTGTATTCGACCCCTAATAATCAGTTGGTGACTGTATTCGACCCCTAATAATCAGTTAGTGACTGTATTTGACCCCTAATAATCAGTTAGTGACTGTACACTTAAATTTTCAAATTCGTCACTAGCAGTCAAATGTTCTATGATGTAACTAGGAGTTTCTTTATCTCATATAATTACAACTCATGGTGTTATTAGTTCTTACATGAATGTTCATGGAGTTAAATATTGAAAGAAGCTTTTTAATTAAGACGCATTGTACTTACATACATTCAGTAAGCCTGTGGCTCTTGTACTTTGGTGTAAACGAGACCCTCATTTCATTTGAAGCAACAGTGATAACTTGCAGCAAATTACTGAGATACTTAGATACAACGTGGACTAGGATTATGGTGAAAATCTGCACCATGGTGAAAATGATTTGCACAATATAAGAACCAATGATTCGGGTATGTACCCTTACCCTGATGTGAGAACAATAAACCTCAGATTTGGATCTGGGTCAATTTTCACTACATTGCTCAAAGAAAGTATTTATCCCTTGTGGATGTACCGGCAAGTGCAAGCAATACATAACCAGAGGAGCAAGTAAAGAATATAACGGCGTGTCTGTATTTGCCTCATTTTATTTGCAGATAGAATCCAACAACATCTGAACAGTGTTTCCTTCGAATATAGCTACCCGATTGGCAGTATTATGTATCTGTTGTAGGATCATAGCTCCGTATAAAGCTAGCCTAGGCTTGGTTAACTCTTTACCTCATAGATGCGCATTTTTGTCGCCTGTGCAAACAGAGTAGACCTAGACCAGATGGCTCCTGTAAGAGCCACCGCTTTACTAGGGTTTGCTCTGAATTCAATGTTAAATCGTCCAAAGGTGAGGGTCATGATTACATACAATTTCAATTTTACAGTTTATCTTAGTCTTCAGGAGTTTTTGCATAGTTAGTCTTGGTCGTAATATAATCAGGACGGTTGCTAAATAGACCCCGACGCCGTACCATATTAATCGTGTCAGAATTGATGCAGAATTAGCTATATTTGTACTGACGTTTTGATTTACACAGTTACCCCAAAACGCACGAATACATCTAAGCGAGTAGCAACATTCAAAGATATCTATATTCACATGGATGCATGTAACGGATATAACCATACAGTAGAACATGTCCTAACCCTTCGCTTGCTATTCACGTCAATATACCTACCTGTAAATAGTGAAGACCCAGATGAGACAGCTCCTGCAGGAGCTGTCTCATCAGGGTCTGCACTATTTACAGTTGCCCTCCACATGTAGCAGTGATTGCACAGCGAAATATGTGTACACGGTGAAGATATATGTAATTATACAACAGGGCATAGGTAAAGAAGGAGATATGTATTTTAAAATTCAGCAAGAGAAGGGTTAAGCGGTCATCAAAAATGGTTTCATTATGGGTCTAAAAGGTAGGTGGTAGCTTTATGCAGGGTAAATGTGGGGCTTTCTTCAATACTTTTGGACTGCATTAAGCTACCGCCTGCTTTTTATGGCTCCTATGTTCAGTCAATGAATCATCGCTTAGGACATGTTCTACTGTATAGAAAGAGAAGAAGCACCTCGCCCACTGTCTACGCGTGTCTCTTTACAAGATATTTTACTGCTCCCATATAGCGCTGGTCTGCTGGGGCATCAATCTTCAAAACGATCTCAGTTGACCTGCTCGTTGTTGTACATGAGTAGTGATCTGAAACCGGCAAAGAAATGACCAGCTTATCAACCAGAACATATCCAAAGTTTACCTAAAGTGTGTTAAACTATTAGGCCATGTTATGTCCACAACAAAACCCCACAACTCAAAGTGGGTCAATAATCCATTTGCATCAGTTTATATAATAAATAGATTAACCCTTTACAGTATGAATAGTAATATCAGAAAAAACTAATGACATCATGACTATTTATTATCTGACTGAATGTAAATTATAATGATATATTAACAACGTTTTGACGATGGCAGAAACTGTACAAACAGATTAGATCTACAGAATATAACTCCATCAGCACACAGGACTGACTCTGATTGGACGGCTCCTCCAGGAGTTGTCTAATAAAGGTCTACTTTGTTTGCTAATGCGTCTCTATCAGGTAAAGAGTTAAGCTTTAGAAAAACTCCCGAGAAAGTGTCAAACAGCTTGGATCCTACGAGGGTGTCAATCTGTTTGGATCTTGATGAGAGTGTCAAATAGATTGGGTCCTGATGAGCCTCCGAATCAGGGTATATGCTCTGTTTGCAAGTATTGCAATCAATATAGTATCATGACGCTACCTGCCACAAAATCGCCCAAGGTCCGGTGTGCACTATCTGTCACATCTGTGATAACAAACACATCTCCACCAAGCCTATCACGTAGGCAAACAGAGGTTGGGGTGCCAGCAGGATTTGGGAAGTGCAACATGAGATGGCCTTTGGGGTAATTCCAGTCAACTGTTCCATTGTGACAATTAGCAGGGACTGTGTCAGTGATCATATTATTTGGATCTTTTGGTATCCCTCTGGAAGAAAATGAATGGTTAGACTTTAGGCTTCAATAGTATTATTTTGATATTGCCACAAGTATTTCTTTACTCTTTACCCAAGAGAATCGCCTTTGCAAACCGACCAGAGTCAGATCAGACAGCTGAGCTGTAGGAGCCATATGACCAGGGTCTGCTCTGGTTACTTATGGAATACATGTATGTGTACATGTTCTTGAGGAATGACATAAAGCTGTCAAAATAAATTTATTTGAATCAAACCAAAATGTACGATAGTCTAATTATGTTTTCCCATATGTCATCGTAACTATGACAACGTACAAAACCTAGATCAGGTACGATGTATCAGTGCTTTCTAAAATAACCGGAGAAATCCTGTCGATAATAAGATTATATCCCCGCTCTCTCTCTCTCTCTCTCTCTCTCTCTCTCTCTCTCTCTCTCTCTCTCTCTCTCTCTCTCTCTCTCTCGTACAAAACAATTATAGGAACTTTCTCTTGTAATACCATAATGGTATAACATGGTCAGCGAGAAAGCAAAAACGGATAAGCCTGATCGATAACTAATAACTTTATTATACAATGTATATATCATTAATTAGAATATTTACCACAATTTTCAGATGTTCATTCACTTTAGCATTGCCATACTGACACCGTAACCATTATCCCGCAGACTTGCATTTGCAAACAGCTTGGGTCCAGACTTAACTCATCGGGATCCAAAGTATTAAACACTCTGTCTATAATTTCTCGAAAGCTTCGTCGATTCGAAAGTAGTTCAATTCGCACCACATTAAAATTTGAGCAGATTTTTTGTTTTGCAACTTGGGTAAGGGTTTAAGGGGCAATGAACTAAAACAACATAACAGAAACCTCTGTCCATGCAGGTAAGAATGTGTGTCATAGATATATGTGGCCATTTAGAAAATCAAAGTAAACTAGGATACATGTACACGTATATCATAAAACCCATGAACGACCCCATGCAGTATTTGTTAACCCTTCGCTTGCTAGTTACGTCAATATACCTACCTGTAAATAGTGAAGACCCAGATGAGACAGCTCCTGCAGGAGCTGTCTCATCAGGGTCTGCACTATTTACAAGTTGATTTGCAACCAGTGCACTCCACAGCAGTGATTGGACAGCGAAATACTTGTACACAGTGAAGATAATATGTAATTATACAACAGGGCATGGGTAAAGAAGGAGAAATGTATTTTAAAATTCAGCAAGAGAAGGGTTAAGTGCAAATTTTAGAAAGCAATATTTCCTTACGGTTGTTGATACTGCGGATATATGTCGCAAGGATCGTCCATGAAAAATGCATTTGTCCCAGCAATAACGATACACGCACAAAGTAAGAGTTTAAAATATGTCATTCTGAAGAACTAAAACTGAAACAACTTGTCACCAGAACGTTTGTGAACTTTCCACATATATATAACTGTCCTAATATCATATAGATAAGGATGTGTAGAATCGTAACCACTTTATATTACATTTTGATAGGCCTACACAACGCAGGCTTGTCAAAATGTGACATAAATTATGACTCTTAAGGTCGTATACAAATAAACTAGAGGTTTTTGTCACAAAAACGGATGTCTCCCCTCTAATAAAAACAATATGTAAAGGGAAATCACTAAAAATGTTGTGGACTTGATGATTGATACTTCCCCTCATTATGCGCTTTCCACACCACATTTTTCAAGAAGAAAATGATAACAGCTAATAACTTCAAAAATATTGATACCAGAGTTATGGCCTTTGTGCATGACGCTTACTTTCATCATGCTCTTTCCATAAATGAAATGTCATTCCAATAGCATCAGTCAAACAGGAGTTATTGATCGGACAAAAAATGTAACAGAGGGCAATAACTCCAAAAGTATTGAAGCCAGAGTTATGGCCTTTGTTCATGACACTTTCTCTCATCATGTTCTTTCCATGTATAAAGTTATAATACAATGACAAGAGCCATGTAGGAGTTATCGTCCGGACAAGAAAGCATTAAACAAATGTACAAGGGGCAATAACTCAATTTATTGAAGCCAGAGTTATGGACCTTATGCATGACACTTTCTCTTATCATGATCAATCCATATATGAGGTTTCACTCCAATGGCATGTGCCATATAGGAGTTATCATCCTGACAAAAAATTGTGTGCTTTTTTTACAAAGGGCAATAACTCCAGTATTAGTGAAGCCAGAGTTATGGACCTTGAGCATGACACTTTCTCTTATCATGATCTTTCCATGTATGAAGTTTCAATCCAATGGCATGAGCCATATAGGAGTTATCGCCCGGACAAAAAAATTGTTGAAAAAATTACAAGGGCAATAACTCCATTATTAATGAAGCCAGAGTTATGGACCTTGTGTATGACACTTTCTCTAATCATGATCTTTCCATATATGAAGTTTCAATCCAATAGCATGAGCCATATAGGAGTTATCGTCCGGACAAAAAAGTGTGCATTTTTTACAAGGGGCAATAACTCCTATATTAGTGAAGCCAGAGTTATGGACCTTGTGCATGACACTTCCTCTCATTATGCTCTTTCCATATATTAAGTTTCAATCAACTGGCATCAGGCATATTGAAGTTATCGTCCGGACAAAAAAGTGCGAATTTTTTTTACAAGGGGCAATAACTCCTATATTAGTGAAGCCAGAGTTGTGGACCTTGTGCATGACACTTCCTCTCATTATGCTCTTTCCATATATGAAGTTTCAATCAACTGGCATCAGGCATATTGAAGTTATCGTCCGGACAAAAAGTGTGACGGACAGACGGACAGACGGACGGACGGACGGACAGACGGACGGACAGACGGACAGACAGACAGACAGACAGACAGACAGACAGACAGACAGACAACTCTCACGAAAACAATATGTCTCCCCAATATAAATATGGAGGGAGACATAATGAAGGAAATATATACCGGCCATGTCATCCACATCAACATGTTGCTTGTTCAAAGTTGTTTTTATGCTATCTAAAAAGGTGTGCGTTGTTCTTTATTAAATTGTAAGACATATACATCCTGTAAGTGACTGACACGGACAATGTTAAGAATGTCAAAGGATTTTCATTGGTTCATTATTGCCTTTAACAGTAACTTAATATCGCATGTATGTATGTCGGGTTGGGGTGGGGGTGTATAGACTATAATATAGCCTGTTTAAAATATCACATATGTCGACATGCACTAAATAGCGCCCTTTTAATATCGCTCTGTTTGCTTACAGAATTTGATAGATTTGTTTCTTTGCTTTCTAAAATGGCTATAATGTTCTACCTTCCATATTTCATTAAACTATTTTGTCCATGAATATTCAGTAGGTATTGAAATTTGAAATAAACACAGAACAGGGACAGGGTTAATATCGCATGTAGCCCTATGTATGTCTCGGAAGGACGTCAACAGTGTCAAAAGGGTGATATTTAATTTGTCGCGATCGGGACATCGTACATATAGTAGATATGGCTAGATACTAGATATATAGATTTATTCGTGAATGCATATTTAGTTTACTATTAAGCCCATGATTTTCAGATAATATATATAAAACCCATTAAGTTTTTCAACTTATTTCCAATGGGGCCCTGGTGAACAAGAAAAGCCAAGGTCTCATAATATTGGCTTAACCAAAGACCTATGATAACATGTTATCATAGGTCTTTGGCTTAACTAATGACAGGGTAACTATTCAAAGCATATTTGAGTTCTTAAATTCTTAACCCTTTCCCTGTTTTCTGTATATTCCAGTTTTCGATACCGAATAATATAGACAAAATTGTTACATGTATAATGAAATAGGGAAGGTGGAACATTCTAGTCATTTAAAAGAAAGGAGACATATCTATCCAATCACATTGTCAAACAGAGCAGTCCCTAATCAGACGGCACCTATAGGAACCGTCTAATCTGGGTCTACTCTGTTTGCTGCTAATGCGTGAAAAGGCGTGTATATATGAGGGAAAGGGTTAATATCATTAAATTATTACTTTATCAAAATGGAAAAACCTACAGAAATAAATGAGTAAAGACACATATATCACAGAACAAAATCTGATAACTGTACATAAGTGTTAAATAATGATATTAATAAAACCTAAAAGCTGACTGTTCAGCATTTTCTTAGGTAGAACATTTTAGTCATTTTAAAGAAAAAATACATATCTATCCAATTCCATTGGCAACACAGAGCAGACCCTGATCAGTAGTTGCAGAAATACAATTATGGCAATAGACGGCAATATATACATGTCTACACACGCATTGTGTGAGAATATTCTTGAATATCCACTATCAGTTACATTTCTGTGAGTGTTCGCTGTTATGCATCATATGGCATGTACCTGAATATCACAATTTAACCATTCCGGAACTCCATTCTTATTTATAGTACTTAACTTTTCCCCCACTATAATTAAATGCCTTACCTGGCTGTTTTGATCCAGATGAGACGTCGAGTAACTTGAGTCTTGTCAGGATCCAGGCTGTTTGACACTCTGTCAGTAGTTCTCAAATGCTTGATCGAATCGGAAATGACAAAAATTCAACAGATCCAAGCACGCATTTCCAGGTGATATAAGGGTTAATTTCCTCTTTCCAATATCAGATTTTTTCTATTGACATACAATCTGTTCGGAAATATTAGGGTTTGCCCTATCATAGTAAAATCAAGTTCATTGTAACAAGTATCGTATATATGCCCATTGCTTGTACAACAAGCCCTACATACACTTACGATAAATAATGCATTCTCTTATTTATACAGATCGTCTCCTTCAGTTAGTACGTACAGTGCTTTGATTGTTGATTTTGGCAGCAGTCACGACTTGAATAATGACTTTCAGAAGTTGTTCTAGATTCTAATGAAAACTTCATTAAGGTGTGAGTGCTGAACAATAATGTATGTAACTGATTGTGCTTTGTTTGTACAGAGACATCTTTGTATTGAAAACATCAAATTTGAAAGTAGCTTCTTGTAAATTGAAAAAATGAAAAACAAACCAACCGTTACATCCCCAAGAACCCATGTGCAGTTAATCTTGCCCCCGAGTGTAAATAGATCAAATGCGCACCCAGTTTCAGCAACTAATTGGGATAAAAAGTATTTCTCTCAGCAACTTAAACCTTCCGAACAAGGTAAATATTGTAAGAATTTTATTATTAGACGATGTACATGTAATCGAAGTATAAAACAGTTTGGATCCACATTGTATTCTCTTCTGACAGTATCGCGGATGCTGAAACACAATTTTCACAGTGCCTCTTCTAGTCGTTTATCAATTGGCCTAGCTTTCAAGTTTACACAAAGTTACTGTATAACTCATCTCATTAGAAGTACCGGTTATAATAGAATCATTTGATTTATTATATTGCGATAGTCACAATGTAACATTTCAGAAAACACCATTTTTATAGCAAGTTGAAATTGACTGTACATCAGACTATCATGATTGCTGGTTGCTTAGAGTGCTGGTGAATTCTCCTACTGACCAACTCGCCTATATATATATACAATTAGATATATAGTAACCTGAATGGTGAATTAGCCTAGAAGCAATTATATTCAGGTGTAGCAATTACAGGGATTTCCCCTCTGAATTTGGAATTGGGGAGGAGCCCCTGCTTTTTTTCAATTTGAGAGTGCCAATTAAGTATTTGAGACCTTTGACTAAATGGTCTATGCTATTGTGGAAAATGGGGGTTCACAGCAAACTTTACTGATTTTATATTTCAACCCATTACCTCATACTGTCGAACTCGGCAGAAAAACTAGTTTAATTTCAGGGTGAATTTAGCCTTTTATGAGTCCCGGGGATGCACAGATACATGCAAACGGGAGTCCTGCATCTAAAACTTGCATCTCTGATGCAGAAAAGTTGCATCTGGGAAATCAGGTCCCTGCAATTCTGTATAAAAAATTTGGCACCTTATTTTACAGGTAGTTCTACCAGTAACATGCCAATAAAATAAAGCTATTTGTAACAATAAACATGCCTTGTTGTGTTCTTATCCAGAATTTGTTTAGCTAAAACGAAGGATCAGTGTAGCCCCTAATCACTTAAAGCAAATTTGACGACCTAATTGAAGGGGGCGGGGTGCAAATTTAATTAGAATACATCATTATTATACTGAAAGTAAAATGCCAACATGAAAAATATGAGTATTGTTCATATAAGATGACCGGGGTAATTATTGGATTACATGTTATGTTATTGATACCTTAATTGCAATATTTGCGAAATACAATCAATATATAATTGCTTTCTAGGCGAATTCACCATTCGGGTCACTATATATATCTAATTGTAGGTGAGTTGGTCAACATAAACCAGTTGCTTAATATTGTAAGTATATATGTATATAATATAGGCTCAAGTACATTGAGCAGTGGGTTTCAAGCTAGCCTGGTGAGATTAACTGTAATTCTTAGTATATACGGTAATTGATGGCAAAATGCGTGAGAAATGACAACCCTCTGTTCAATTTTATATTTCCATGCTACACGTATGTAACCAGTGCTTCTTGAAGATCTTTAAAACCTGAAAGCCAGGAGAAATTCTAATAGTGCATAAATATGGCATGGAGCCAGCAGAAGCTTAACTTAATTACTCATTAGCAATTAGGTTTTTATGCTTTCTGTGATCAGGCATACCTTTTTTAATTCTTAGGGTTGTAGATAATTAAGACGTGTACTGATCTATCAAAAACTCTTGCTTAATTCTCAGCCAGACTGTTGCATTTGCTCGTTAGAATCACCTCAGAGAATGGTAGAGAATATAAAAATAATGTTAGATTTCTTAATTACACATGTACACTCATCACTGTTTGTATTGGTATTTTTAGTCACATTTTTTTCTTGATCAGGAGCCTCAGACAACATGGACAGTGACCTTACAACAGAGTTTGAGTGTGGGGAATTCCGATGCAGGAACATGTTTTGGGAGTTTATCTACATTGTTGGTATACCAGCTGCAGTTTTGACCATTGTTGTTCTGTCTTCCTGCCTTTTGGTATGCTTAGGATTGTGCAAGAGGTGAGGACATTCATGAATCTAGACTGGTTGTGAGCTATGAAACATTAAACCACATTCATGAAACTAGACTGGTTGTGAGCTATGAAACATTAAACCACATTCTTGAAACTACACTGGTTGTGAGCTATGAAACATTAAACCACATTCATGAAAGTAGACTGGTTGTAAGCTATGAAACATTAAACCACATTCATGAAATTAGACTGGTTGTAAACTATGAAACATTAAACCATACCCTCATGAATATTCATGTTAAATATACATCATGAATATTAATAAGCTGAATTCTATGAGAGCATTTTGAATCGGGAATTTTGTTACCTAATTGGCAGAATGAGTAAATGGCAGATCCTGATGAGAAGGCTCCTACGGGAGTCCATCCGATATGAGTCTACTCCATTTGCAAAGGTGAAAAAATTGTCTATATGATGGAAAGGATTAATACATAAAAATTTGGAAAATAAAAAAAGGTCCGAAAATCAGGGCATACAGTGGAACCTGTCTTAAGCAGTTGTCAAAAAGAGGTCTAATTATGGATCTGTAAGGCAGGTGGTAACTTATCCTTTCCTCGATAGGCTATTTTTAGACCCAACCTCTTTGAATTAATCTACCCAAAAGGAGCATTTACTAGAGAAAAGTAAAAAATTAGAATTGAGTAGTTTGAAACCATTGTGATAAATAGAGCATTTGCTCCTTCCTATAGGAGCAAATGCTCTATTTATCACAATGGTTTCAAGAAGTGGTTATTACAGAGGCGTAGAAAGGTGTATTTACGGAGGAAAGGGTTAGTGCAGGTCAACAGTAATACAGAAAACACTTATTGTTACGTTTACATGACACATTTACTTTATATTTCAGGAAGAGAAAGCTGTCACCTGAAGACCAGTAAGTGAAAACTTTGCAAAGGCATATTTACTTAATCCATTACTCTATTAATATTCATGTAATAAGAAACAATGACATCATGAATGTTAATTATCTGGAATTTTATAATGATACCTGAGCAAATGAACTGTTTAGTACTGTAGAACCAGAAGTATATTGTTTCATAAGCAAACAAAGTACACACTGTTCAGACAGCTCCTACAGGAGTTGTCTCATCTGGGTCTACTTTTTTTTGCAAAGGCATAGAAAAGTGTATTTATGGAGTAAAGGGTTAACAAGTATGTTAAGTAATGACAGCTCCATTTTTTAAAGCAGTAGAGGAAACTGTACAGTAAGAATGGGACGTAGAAGAAAATGTACAATAAGAATGGAATTTGATTAAACCTCTACCTGGTGGTGAATACTGATCAGATCTATATTATATCAGACTCCTACAGGAACCATCAGATCTTTCATTTCTCTGTTAGCTAAAGAGTTAAATGATGTATGAGGCGTCGTGTAAGGAGTAAAGGGTTAAATGGTGTACGAGGGGTCGTGTATATGGAGTAAAGGGTTAAATGGTGTACGAGGGGTCGTATATATGGAGTAAAGGGTTAAATGGTGTACGAGGGGTCGTATATATGGAGTAAAGGGTTAAATGGTGTACGAGGGGTCGTATATATGGAGTAAAGGGTTAACAAGTATGTTAAGTAATGACAGCTCCATTTTTTAAAGCAGTAGAAGAAACTGTACAATAAGAATGGGACGTAGAAGAAAATGTACAATAAGAATGGAATTTGATTAAACCTCTACCTGGTGGTGAATACTGATCAGATCTATATTATATCAGACTCCTACAGGAACCATCAGATCTTTCACTTCTCTGTTAGCTAAAGAGTTAAATGATGTATGAGGCGTCGTGTATATGGAGTAAAGGGTTAAATGGTGTACGAGGGGTCGTATATATGGAGTAAAGGGTTAAATGGTGTACGAGGGGTCGTATATATGGAGTAAAGGGTTAAATGGTGTATGAGGGGTCGTATATATGGAGTAAAGGGTTAAATGGTGTACGAGGGGTCGTGTATATGGAGTAAAGGGTTAAATGGTGTACGAGGGGTCGTATATATGGAGTAAAGGGTTAAATGGTGTACGAGGGGTCGTATATATGGAGTAAAGGGTTAAATATGTAATTAAATATTTAATTTATATACATGTGTGCAACTGAATAAATATTCTGTATTGAAAATTAATTACATGAAAATAATAGAATGACAAACTATCAATTCCAGAACTCTTCTTTTACGATATCAGTCGATTCGCCATGCCTCTCTGAGTCTGCGTAACTTGTCCCACAACCGTGACACACCACTGCTGTCATCTAGTGGCGATCGGGAGGCTCGGACAGCGTCTCTGTATTTGGATACTGAAAACAGATACCGCAGAGGAACAAGAGGAACTGCTAGTGCTCCTGGCACTCTTCAGAGGTGGGTTACAGTTATCTCCCTTCCCTTACTGCAAGTGCTTCTGGCAGTCTTTAGAGGTGGGTAACTGTTATCTCCCTTCCCTTACTGTCAGTGCTCTTGGGCACTCTTCAGAGCTGGGTTACAGTTATCTCCTTTCCCTTACTGCCAGTGCTCCTGGGCACTCTTCAGAGGTGGGTAACTGTTATCTCACTTCCCTTATAGGAACTGCCAGTGCTCCTGACACTCTTCAGAGGTGGGATGCTGTTATCTCCCTTCCCTTATTATCTCTCAAGTACATTTTGCAGGTAATTAATTACTGACCATCAGGTATGTGTGTGCTTAACCCTTTATTCTATGAATATTTATGTAAGAAATAATGACATCATGAATATTAATTAGATTAATTGCTGTAATAGCACATGGGCACAGGATTTGGCCATGACAGAAACTGTAAAATGATATCTATATTATATCATAAGCGAATAGAGCAGACCCTGATCAGACGATTCCTACTTGATCCATCAGATCTTAGTCTACTCTGTTTGCAAAAATGTCAAAAGGCATCATTATGGATTCAAAGGCTAACAAGATGTGAGCAACAGTACCAGTTTTGTTGATTTTTACCACAGAGACAGAGACCGTCAGCACCGCCACAACCGTGACAGGAACTCGGATATAATTCCCTCACAGTACAGTGTTCCACCAAGCTTTCCATCAGAAGGGGACATAAATAGGGCCTCAAGTCGGGGGTCAGGGTATGTGCTTTATTCATTTGGGATTTTCTTTTGTATTCAAATCTTCATGTCAATATGCTGCTATTTTCTTCTATGGTACTAAATTTAATTTTGAAAAAATTGCTTTTGGGTAGGACCACTCTATAGCTGAGTATATTTGTAATATACCAGTATTAAATATATTTTTTGTAAAACATTGCAATAACAAAACAATTAATTACACCAATCGTGTGATAAGCCTTTACTCCATAAATAAGCCTTTCTATGCCTTTGCAAACAGAGTAGAACCAGATCAGACAGCTCTTGATATGATATAGATATGCCATTTAACCCTTCGCTTGCTATTCGCGTCAATATACCTACCTGTAAATAGTGAATACCCAGATGAGACAGCTCCTGCAGGAGCTGTCTCATCAGGGTCTGCACTATTTACAAGTTGATTGTGCAACCAGTGCTCTCCACAGCAGTGATTGCACAGCGAAATACTTGTACACAGTGAAGATATATGTAATTATACAACAGGACATGGGTAAAGAAGGAGAAATGTATTTTAAAATTCAGCAAGCGAAGGGTTAAGATATTAATTAGATGAATTTTATAGTGGCATTTGAATACAAGAATGTTTGGTCGTGGCAGAAACTAAAGAATTAGCTCTATTTTATTGCATAATCAAACAGCTCCTAATATGTTTGCAAAGGCACATAATGGTAAGATAATGAATCAAAGCATTGTAGACACTGCAGTATTCTTAGCATGGGAACAATGTTTTGAAAATCAAATTTCTGATAATTGGCATAAAATAGCGGGTCTAGATGGGAAAGGATTAGATCTAACACTCTATCTAGTGAGTGATTCAGTTGCAGCTGACATTTCGGCCGTTTCCCGCTATGCTTATCAAACTGACCACTCAAGAGTTGTTTTCAAAGTTATGAGTGTGATTACCTAATTGCTTGCAAAAGGTCATCCGACGCATTGAGTATCCTCTGGCAGAATAATTTCATTCATATTATGGTCACGTGATTTAGCCTTGAGCCTAATTTGTATATTCGTGCGCACTCCTTACGCATGGCTATATTTTGTGGACTTTCTTACACATACTAAACCAAAGCTAACACAGAAATACCTGGTAGTATACCTTGATTGTTTCCGGATGTCATGTTAATAAACGCCTTTTGAATCTATCGAATGCATGTCAATAACTTGTACTAGACTGTCATGCGGAATAACGGTTGTTTGGTCAGCTAGAGTAGCATGTGGCCGACACAAGAATTCACCTATAACTTTATTTGCTTACGCACTGAATACAAAAATCGACCGCTATTAACCCTTTCTGCCATGAATATTCATGTAAGAAATAATGACATCATGAATTTTAGTTTGGTTAATTTTTGTTCATGGACATAGGATAGTTTGACCACGGCAGACACTAAAACTTCAAACTTTTTAGTTGAGTCTGAATTTGTTTTCAAGCTTTTGAGCCAAAGGCTCAAATCTGACCAATCAAAAACTTAAGAACGAACTCAGACTCAACTAAAAAGTTTTATAAGCATGGATACAGATCTATATACCTCCATAAGCAAACAGAGCAGACCCTTATCACACGGCTCCAATAGACTCGAGCCATCTGTTCTGGGTCTACTCTGTTTACAAAGGCATAGAAAGGCGTATTTATGGAATAAAGGGTTAAAAAAGTAATTTTTTTATGCCCCCAAAGGCGGGCATATAGTAATCGCATTTTCCGTCTGTCCTTCCATCCGTCCCAAATTCGTGTCCGGTCTGTAACTTCTTCATCTATCAGTGGATTTCAATATAACTTGCCACAAATGTTCACCAGACAGAGACGATGTGTCGCGTTCAACTCCCTGGTCCATGGGTCAAAGGTCAAGGTCACAGGGTACAATTTTTGGGGGCATTTGTCACATGACTGTGACATCTCTTGTTTTAAAATAAAACATTGAACACTTTGAAAATGTAATCTAGATCAGGATATTAGTAGTAAATGAGACTGAAATGTGTGCTGTTAACAAGCAGTCTTCCAAAGGAAATTCTGTAAATTTTCCACCATTCTGAGTGATATGAAAACTGATGAAATGGAGCCATATTAGTGTTTGTGTGTATTCAAAACAACCTATTAGCCAAATAATGAATGCTTAAGAAAAACTAAACCATCATTAGTTTAACCCTTTACTCCATGAAAGAAATAATGACATCATGAATATTTATGAGATTAATTGTTATAATAGCACAGACATTGGCCATGACAGAAACTATAGAATCATATCTATATAATTACATAAGCAAACAGAGCAGACCCTGATCAGACTGTTCCTACAGGAGCCGCCTGTTGGTCTACTCTGTTTGCAAAGGCCTAGTAAAGACATATCTATGGGAGCAAAAGGTTAACATTTTACCTGGTAGATACATGTATTTATGTTATACTCTGTACATTATAAATATTATTTTTAAAATAAAATAAAAATTTATTTAATTTATTGCTGTGGCAAATAGAAGAGAGTCAGATTCGTTACATGTAAGTGAATAGAGCAGATCCTCATCATAACATGTAAGTGAATAGAGCAGATCCTCATCATAACATGTATGAGAATAGAGCAGATCCTCATCATAACATGTAAGTGAATAGAGCAGATCCTCATCATAACATGTAAGTGAATAGAGCAGATCCTCATCATAACATGCAAGTGAATAGAGCAGATCCTCATCAGATAGTTCACATAACATGTAAGAGAATAGAGCAGATCCTCATCATAACATGTATAGGAATAGAGCAGATCCTCATCATAACATGTAAGTTTCGAAGCAAATATTTCCCTTGAAAAGTTTACATTATAAAACTTATGCTAATAGATGTTCATGATTTCATTATTTCTTACATGAATACTGAACAGGGAAAGGGTTAATTCTAAAATATCTGAAGCAATTTTCATTTAAAAGTAACATGGTCAGTAGATAAAGCTGGTGATACAGTCTTATTGTTAGGTTTTTATTATTACAATTTTGCAATACCGGTAACCCTTTACATCATGAATATTCATATTAAAAATGATGGCATAATGAATATTAATCAGCACAATTTTTATAATGGCGTATTAACACATGAAATTTTACCAAAGTAGAAACTGTAGAATTATATCTAGATTATTCCATGGGCAAACAGTGCAGACCATTATTAGATGGCCCCTCTGTTTGCAAAGGTGTAGAAAGGTGTATTTATGGAGTAAAGGGTTGACTATTACAAGATGATGGTTCTTATAAGATATTATGTAACAGAGTTCTATTATATTCCATATCTTCAAACCTCATTGCAGTTCTATGCAGTGTATTTGGATGTTTGTATAGGCTCAATAGAGGCAACACTGAACAGTAAGAGACAGTGATAATATTGTGAAGAGTTTTTTCATGAAGCATTATCAGACATCCTCACTATGTCTCTGATTGTTTGTTAACGCTTTATCTGTTCACTATTCATGTAGGAAATAATGACATCATGAATGTTAATGGCATATAAACACGGCCAATCTTGCTTTTTTTTGCTCAGACAGAAACTGTAGAATCATTTCTATAGTATACTATAAGCAAACAGAGCAGACTCTGATCTAGGTCTACTCTGTTTGCATGAAAAGGTGTTTATATGAAGAAAATGGCTAATGAAGTACAAACTTCCTAGATGTCGATCATTAATGTCAATGTTTGACCTTTTAAAAGACAAAAAAACATCAGAGAGATCCAATGAATAATTGAACAGCCTGTCTGCTTAACCCTTTGAATGGGGGACACACATTCACTGACATTTGCAGTGTAGACCCACATCAGAGAGCTCCTCAGAGGAGACCTCTGGTCAGGGTCTGGACTGTTTGCCATTCATGGCCTCCTTGTAAGTTTAAGCCTCTCATAATGAATGTATAACTAACTCTATAGTTAAACACTAATGTGCTACTTCACTCTGATAAATCACCCTTGAAATGGCCAATGCTCAAATATAAAACATCAAATCACCCCTGAAATGGCTAATGCTCAAATATAGAAACATCAAATCACCCCTGAAATGGCAAATTCTCAAACATAAAACATCAAATCAACCTTGAAATGGCTAATGCTCATATATAAAAACATCAAATCCCAGAGTCAGACATTATGTTCACATTCATTTGAATGTTCAGGGTTATAAGACAGGCAAACAGAATTGATCTGGATCACTTGGCTAACAGGGGACTCATTGGCTCTTGTTCTACACAGTGATTACATACGAACTTTGTCACTTAGAAATCTAGTCCATTAACCCTTTCCCTGTTCAATATTCATGTAAGAAATCCATGAATATTTATTAGCAGAACTTTTATATTGGTATACATACATAGGAGGTTTTGGTATTGGTAAAACTGTAGAGTCAGATCTATTATAATTTCAAAAGCAAACAGAGTAGACCCTGATCAAACAGTTCCTATACAATATGTCTGGTCTGGGTCTACTCTGTTTGCATATGCATGAAAAAGTGTTTATATGAGGGAAAGGGTTAAACACATAGACACCTTTTAACCCATTCCCTCATATTGACACCTTTTGACGCCTCTGCAAAAGTCACCTATTGAAACCATTGTGATAAATAGAGCATTTGCTCCTATAGAAGCAAATGCTCTATTTATCACATTGGTTTCAAACTACAAATTTCTAAAAAAAATCCTTTTCTCTAGTTAATGCTCCTTTTCAGTAGATTTATTCAAAGAGCTTGTATCTAAAAATAGCCTATGAGGTAATTGGTAAATGCCTTTACAAACAGAGTAGACCCAGATCAGATGGCTCCTGTAGGAGGGTCTGCTTCGTTTCCTTATGGGATGATATAGATTTGATTCTATAGTTTCTGTTGTGGACTTATCTTCTTACATTTTCCAGTATAAAAGTAAATCTCATTAATATTCATGATCTTATTTCTCACATAAATGTTCATGGAGTGAACTTTGTCTGCCATACTTGTCTACTTCAATTTCCAGCAAGGGTCATAAAGATTGACAATAATTTTCAAATAGTTGTGGTTCATTTGAGTATTTCAAGCATTGTAAACCTATATCAACCGACATGCCAGAGATACACCATCAGTTCAGGGTTTAACCCTTTACTCCATGAATATTCATGTAAAAAATAATTATATCATGTTTATTAATTAAATTACCTTTTATAATGACTGGCCATGGCATAAACTTATTACTCCATAAGCAAACAGAGCAGACCCTGATAAGACTGCTCCTACATAAATCATCTGATCTTGGTCTGTTCTGTTTGCAAAGGCGTAAAAAGGCATATATATGGAGTAAAGGGGTAACCCTTTAATTGATGAATATTCATGTAAGAACTAATGTCATCATGAATGTTAATCAGATGAATTTTATAATGGCATATGAACAAAGGAACTTTTTGCCGTTGCAGACATGGTAGAATCAGGTCTATATTATTCTGGAGTCATGGCTAAGATGAGTTAATTATACCCCTTACCCGTTTCAAGATTATTGCCCTTTATTCCTCGACCAAGCCCTCTCTTGAGATAATTCTAAACCCTTTACTCCATGAGTATTCATGTAAGAAATAATGTCACTGTGAATATTATTTAGATTTTTAATAATGACACATCAGGGTTTCAGTAGGACCTTCAAGTTGATGGTCCTGAGGACTCTCTGATGAAAAAATTAAGGGTCCCGACAATATTATGAGAGTCCCAGGTCAAGCAAAAATTAATTGTTCACTATCCTTCGTCAAATTACTTAAGCCATTTTCTCCAACTGTATCTCAATACACTTATAAGAAGTCGCTCTAAAACACGAACTATGGAAAAGGGTTTGCAGTTATGTGGAAATGAAAAGACAATATTGGCCATAACTTTAACATCTTGTGAGCCAGCAGCATGGTTTCAGAAAAAATTGGCCATAACTTAGCAGCATGGTTTCAGATAAAATTGGCCATAACTTAGCAGCATGGTTTCAGATAATATTGGCCATAACTTAGCAGCATGGTTTCAGATAATATTGGCCATAACTATAATATGTTGTGAGCCAGCAGCATGGTTTCAGATAATATTGGCCATAACTTAGCAGCATGGTTTCAGATAATATTGGCCATAACTTAGCAGCATGGTTTCAGATAAAATTGGCCATAACTTAGCAGCATGGTTTCAGATAATATTGGCCATAACTATAATATGTTGTGAGCCAGCAGCATGGTTTCAGATAATATTGGCCATAACTTAGCAGAATGGTTTCAGATAATATTGGCCATAACTTTAATAATATTGACCATAAGTTTTAACATGTTGTGAGTCAGCACCATGGTTTCAGATACAGATGTGTACTGAGCTGTCTAAATGTCTTATTTCTCAGTCCTATCCTATCTTACCACTAGACAGTAGAAATGCTTTGAACAGGCGACGATTCTAATGAGGAGCATTAAGATAGAGTTTGGTTAAGAAATTTAAAAAAAAAAAAATTTATTTAGCTTTCTTAACTCTTTCCTCTACAGGCTATTTGTAGACCCAACCTTTTTGAATTAATCTACCGAAAAGGAGCATTAACTAGAGAAAAGGAACATTTTTAGGATTTTGTAGTTTGAAACCATTGTGGTAAAAAGAGCATTTTCTCCTATAGGAGCAAATGCTCTATTTATCACAATGGTTTCAACAGGTGATTTTTACAGAGGCGTAGAAAGGCATTTATGGAGGAAAGGGTTAACCCTTTACTTGATATAAACACCTTACCACGCCTTTGCAAACAGAGTAGACCAAGATCATACAGCTCTTGTAGGAGCCATCTGATCAGTGTCTACTTTGTTTGCTTATGAAGTTATTCTTATTCTAATACCTGCCATGCCTATTGAAATAGTAAACAAACCAAAAACTTAGTATCCTCTTTTTAGAGGTCGTTAACTCTTTACCTGTTGCATATTCATGTCAGAAATAACTAGAACTGTAAGCCAAAGGCTAACGAATACCCCCCACCTGTCTGCTTATCAGAACACCTATCATCAATCTGAACATATGCACATACAGAAACATGAAGAGATTTAAAAACAATACATGCCCCAACCTAATTTATGTAATAAAAATGAAGAATAATTTAGAGAAACAAGACCGTTTCATGAGGTTTTTGTCAAATCCAAAGTTCTAAAACTAGGTACCTTTTCAGAAAAACATTAAGTTCAAGGACAATAACTCTTGACAAAAATTATTCAACCAGACCCATATTTGAACTTAAGCTGTACCACATCTAGATTTAGCTTTATTGCAAATATGAAGTTAATATCTCCAACCACTTCCTAAGAAAGACCAGAAAATTGAAAATTTGACAAAAAATTAAAGTTCAAGGGCCGTAACTCTGGCAAAAATTATTCAACCAGTCTGAGATTAGGAATTAAGCTGTAATTCATCTAGAGTTAGCTTTATGCCAAATATAAAGTTAATATCTGCAACCACTTCCCAAAAAAGTCTGGAAAATCCCAAATTTGAAGAAAAAAATTAAAGTTCAAGGGCAATAACTCTGGATATAATTATTGAACCGGGCTGAGATTGTAATATAAGCTGTAACTTATCTAGATTTAGCTTTGTACTAAATATTGAGTTGATATCTCGAGTAACTTCCATAAAAAGTCCAGAAAACCAGAAAACATTGGTACCTGGGGACTAAAAAGGGGAGATAACTCCTGAAGTAGTGGTCCGATCATAACGGAAATATGCGGTGCACAGGTTTATATGGTCATATGGCTATATATGAACTTTCAACAAAATTGAAACAAAACTGTAGAAGAAGAAGGCCGGACAAAATTGTGTCCACGGACGGACAGACGGACAACCTGATTCCAGTATACCCCCCCAAACTTCGTTGTGGGGGGTATAATGACATCATGCATATTTATTAGTATGTTTTTGGTAATGGCTGCACACAAGATATTTTGATATTGGTAGAAACTGTAGAATCAGATCTATTAAATTTCATAGGCAAACAGAGCAGGCCCTGATTGGACGACTCCTACAGGAGCCATCAGATCTGGGTGTACACTGTTTGCAAATGCATGAAAAGAATATATATGAAGGAAAGGGTCAAAAGAAATTTGTAGGATGCTGCTTATTACAAAATGAAAGTAGCACAGAACACTCCTGGGTCCATGCTTATAAAGCTTTTAGTTGAATCTGAGTTTCGTTCTCAAGCTTTTGATTGGTCAGATTTGAGTTCTCAAGCTTTTGATTGGTCAGATTTGAGCCAGAGGCTCAAATCTGACCAATCAAAAACTTGAGAACGATCTCAGACTCAACTAAACGTTTTATAAGCATGGACCCAGAAAGCTTTCTGTATTACTTTCATTCTTCATTAAGCTTCCATTTGCCTTTTGACTTATAGAAGTTTTACTGCATGTCATTTCAGAGTGGAGTATGCTGAAGTTCATCATGGTCTGACAGCAGCCGCTGCTTCTACTGCATCGTCACAGAAACTGACATAACACAGCACAGGTAAGCCTTGTAGCATCCTCTAAGAAACTTAACGTAACACAACACAATACAGGTAAGCCTTGTAGCATCCTCAAAGAAACTTAACATAACATAACACAACACAGGTAAGCCTTGTAGAATCATTTAAGAAACTTAACATAACACAACACAACACAGGTAAGCCTTGTAGAATCCTCTAAGAAACTTAACATAAAATTGTAGCCTTGTAGCATCCTCACAGAAACTGATGTAACACACAGGTAAGCATTGTAGCATTGTCTATGAAACTGACCTTACACAACAATAATAAGCCTAGTAGCATCCACTAAGAAACTGACATGTCACAACACAGGTTAAGCATTGAGGCATTCTCTTAGAAACTGGCATAATACAACACAGGTAAGCCTTGTAGCATCCTCTTAGAAACTGACATATTGCAGCACAGGTTAAGCCTTAAAGCATTCTCTTAGAAACTAACACAATACAACGCAGGTAAAGCCTTGAAACATATTTACAACACAATTAAGCCTTGTAGCATGCTTAAAAACTGACAACATACTACAGGTAAACATTGTAGTGTCCTCCCAGAAACTGACATAGCACAACATGGATAAGCCTATATTGCTGTCTCGGAAACTGGCATAAAGCTGACAGAAAGTGACTTAACTGAAAAACTTTTATATGCATCTGTACATGTGATTTTTTTGTATTGGTAGAAACTGTAGAATCATATCTATAGACCCTGATCAAACGGTTGCCACAGGAGCCCTCTGATCTATGTCTACTCTGTTTTCAAAGGCATGAAAAAGGGTTTGTATGAAGGAAAGGGTTAATACTTTCAAGCATCCTTGTTTCTTGAAAGATCCTTATCACGTTTGATAATACAGTAAAACCTCTCTATAACGGTCACTAAATTGTGTTAATTAGTTTGTATTTAGGACAGGTGGCTGCTTAAAGCAAGGTTAAAGAAAAACAGAACGCTCCTATAGGAGCATTCTGTTTTACTTTCACCTTGCTTTAAGCAGCCACCTGTCTTTAACACAAACTATCTAATGTAATTTAGTGGTCGTTATAGAGAGGTAATACTGTAATGTGTATTGCTTAAAGATTATGGCCAAATAGGATTTTGGATAAAGTCAGTTTAATAAATCTATATATTTATATTGGGTTTTATACAAAAGTATATTTTTGTGTTAATACTCTAGCACCTTGATTTTTCTAAGATCCTGATCATATTAAGACAAAATGTTTAAGGCTAAAAGATATATTCTAGATTTGGTTGTAAGCAAAACCGATCCTTTAATTCCAGAATCTTTCAGAACTTGTATGAAACCATAGTAACAACATAGTCATTATCTTTTCTCCAAACTGGACTGATGGTTACTCATGTGAGCTATATACAGAAATGAACAACACGATGAGAAATTGTGCGTGATTGAATTCCAAATGGTCAACTTTGAAGTTTGAAATCATACATTTGTAATATTAATTCATAAAAGGTTCTCAATGAAACAATAACATTTTCCTTCATATATATTCATGTAGAAAATAATGACTATATGAATATTAGCTAATGGATTTTTATACAGTGCTCCCTCTCTACAACGACACCCTTTGGGATACGAAAAGTATATGTGTTGTTCAGAGGGAGTTGTTATAGGGAGGGAAAATCAAACATAATTAGCTTGTTTGCAGATCCCCAGATAGGGTGTATTTCGAGAACTAAAACCGTTATGCCTCAATCAAACCTTATGTTGTGACCACTCTTTAGAATCGTCACAAAGTGACGATTCTAAAGAGTGGCCACAACATAGGGTTTGATGGAGGCATAAAGAAAATATGATGGAAAAAAGTTGTTTATGGAGCCTTGTTGTTTCGGAAACAGTGACATGCGTTGTTGTAAGGAGGGAATCGTTATTGAGAGGGCCGTTGTAGGGAGGGAGCACTGTATTGCCATTATGAAAAAGGGATTTTTACCATGCCAGATACAGTAGGTTCAAATCTATATAATAAAGATCTTAATCTACTGTATCTTTTATGGTAAAAAAATATTATTTCATGAGCAAAAAGAGCATACCCTGATCAGACAGCTCCTATAGGATCCATTTGATCTGGGTTTTCTCTGTTTGCAAAGGTGCCAAAAGTCCTCTATGTGAGGCGAGGGTTAAGTATAATTTCCACTTTTCTGAAGTTTTAAATCATCTTTGGACATACTGATTACTTTCTCTAAAGCAGCTGTTAAGTTTAATTGTTAAACTTCATGACATTTGGCTTAACCCTTTAACCCATTTCCTCATATTGACACCTTTTGACGCCTCTGCAAAAGTCACCTGTTGAAACCATTATGTTAAATGGTTTCAAACTACAAAATTCTATTTTTTTCCTTTTCTCTAGTTAATGCTCCTTTTCGGTAGATTTATTCAAAGAGGTTAGTTCTAAAAATAGCCAAAGAGGTAATTGGTTAATCCAAGAATATTCATGTAAGAAATAATGATCTCATAAATAATAGACAGATTAAGTGTTATAATAGCATGTGAACACAGGATTTATTGGCAATGGCAAGAACTTAGAACTACATTGTATATCGATAATTATATCATAATCAAATAGAGCAGACCCTGATCAGACAAATCCTATAGGAGCCATCTGATCTGGGTCTACTCTGTTTGCAAAGGCGTAGAAAGTCGTACTTATGGAGTAAAGGGTTGAAATAAAAACAATGCAAAAACAATGACTTAAATGATTACTGAAGATGATGATTATCAATGATGATGTTGATGATGACTTGTCAGCAGGGCTCTAGAAATTTTCAAATCCCAACCGGTCCGGACCCTTAAACAGACCTTAGCCCCCCCCCCCCCGGGACATTTGCCACACATTTGCCCCCTTGTCTGTTTGTGTTATGCGGACATTAGCCACCTGGTAATATGTTTATGAGGGGCATTTGCCAACTTATAGTTTGTATATAACAATATGATAGCATTTAATATCGAAATTTGTGAAAAACATTTGACATTCGCGAAAACTAATGACATTTCAAGTTTGCATGAATTGCAGTTTTGAAGGCTTTGATAGAGAAGCAAGAAAACTAGTTTGTATTTAAAATCTTACATGATAAGTTATTATCATTTAGCTTATGATGCATACTTATTTCTCATCAGATAAACGAAAGCCACAAGCCTACATTGTTTTTCTGTTCACTGCAGCATATTTTTGGCAGATAACTGTAGATCTACCCAAGGAGCTCTTTAATGTGGAGTCTCAAAAATAGGTCAATCTTTACCTTGAATCAAGCGGACATGTTGTTGACTTTTTGTTATGATTGTTCAAAGTAAATTGTGTTGCTGATGGATATAAAGAGAGAATTTGCTCTTAAAAAACTGATTAGCCGATGCAAAGATGTTATTTCTCAGTGACCTTTCAGCCTTAATATAATTAAAGTAGCCTAAATCTATTGACTGTAACGTGTTTGTTAACAGGTACAAGGTAGGTAATGTTTCGGTTTACAAGTGTCATAAGAGATGAATGTCTTATCAATATTACTAGCATGGTTGATTGGCTAGCTGAGAAGAGACCAAGTGGAACTGGACTGACTGCCCGGGGCCTCTAGCCTATAATCTCTTGACACGTTAATGATGGGGTCAAATGAAAACAGTTACTTTCAGCTTATGGTTTTGATTAGAAACGTTGTCTGCTTAAGATTTTCGGACCGATTTTTTTTCAGATTCTGAAATACAAACTGGTCTCAAAATGCAAAAATCGGTCCAGACCGGCGATTTTCCGGATTTCTAGAGCCCTGCTTGTCAGTCATTCCACACTAACCAGTTATCTGCTTTTAAATTGCTGCAATTTAATTTACCAACAGATTGTTTTTAATGCTTTACTTGAAAAGCCTGCTATTTTCAACATTTGCAAACCAAAGAAGACCCAGACCAGACCGGTCCTGTAGAAGCTGTCTAATCAGGGTCTGCTCCTTTTGCTTATATGCTACAGATCTGTAGACCCAGACCAGACCAGTCCTGTAGAAGCTGTTTGATCAGGGTCTGCTCCTTTTGCTTATATGCTACAGATCTGTAGACCCAGACCAGACCAGTCCTGTAGAAGCTGTTTGATCAGGGTCTGCTCCTTTTGCTTATATGCTACAGATCTGTAGACCCAGACCAGACCAGTCCTGTAGAAGCTGTTTGATCAGGGTCTGCTCCTTTTGCTTATATGCTACAGATCTGTAGACCCAGACCAGACCAGTCCTGTAGAAGCTGTCTAATCAGGGTCTGCTCCTTTTGCTTATATGCTACAGATCTGTAGACCCAGACCAGACCAGTCCTGTAGAATCTGTCTAATCAGGGTCTGCTCCTTTTGCTTATATGCTACAGATCTGTAGACCCAGACCAGTCCTTTAGAAGCTGTCTAATCAGGGTCTGTTCCTTTTGCTTATATGCTACAGATCTGATTCTCTACTGTTTGCCTTGGCAATTAATTTCCTTATTGTATATGTTTACTACAATAACTATATTAACCTATTACCTCATAGGCTATTTTTAGATCCAACCTCTTTGAATAAATCTACCGAAAAGGAGCATTAACTAGAGAAAAGGAAAATTTTAGAATTTTGTAGTTTGAAACCAATGTGATAAATAGAGCATTTGCTCCTATAGGAGCAAATGCTCTATTTATCACAATGGTTTCAACAGGGTGATTTTTACAGAGGCGTAGAAAGGAGTATTTATGGAGGAAAGGGTTAATTAATGTTCATATTGCATGAATTTTCATCAAGTAAGCAATTAATAGTGTTCTTCTGTATCCAGCTGGTGGGGAAAAGCTAATGTTAATACACTTCGAATTATGATAGTTATTTCCCTTTAAATGTTAATACACTTCTAATTATGATGGAGTTATTTCCCTTCAAATGTTAAGTACACTTCTAATTATGATGAAGTTATTTCCCTTCAAATGTTAATACACTTCTAATTATGATGGAGTTATTTCCTTTCAAATGTTAATACACTTTTAATTATGATGGAGTTATTTCCCTTCAAATCTTAATACACTTCTAATTATGATGGAGTTATTTCCCTTCAAATGTTAATACACTTCTAATTATGATGAGAGTTATTTCCCTTCAAATGTTACCATTACATAGCATAACCTTTAACCATTTCATTCATATAAATGTCTTTTCACGTTTTTGCAAACACAGCAGACCTAGATCAGATGGCTCATGCAGGAGTCGTCTGATCAGGGTTTGCTCTGTTTGTTTATGAATTATGATAGATTTAACTCATTGCTTTTTACCAATACCAAAATATCTGTACATATGGCATTACAAAAATTCAGCTAATACATATTCATGATGTCATCATTTCTTACATGAATATTCAGCAGGAAAAGGCTTAACATGCTTTAGGCAAAAATATGATAACCATTGCAAATAGTTTGGATCTAAACTGTTGTACATAAATACTTGAATTGCTCTGATCTTTTTTTTGGAATATTTTCTTCATTGTAAACTGTTATATATAACCATTGCAAACAGTTTGGATCTACACTGTTACATACTGGTTGTTATTTTTGTATTTTAACCATTTACCTCATGAATATTCATGTAAGAAATAATATGAAAATTAGCTGGGCGGGGGGTGGGGGGTGGGGAGGGTAATAATGGCATGAGAATGTTTGGCCATGACAGAATCCAAACAAAGCAAACTATGATCAGATGACTGCTTTAGGAACTGTCTGACCTGGGTCGACTCTATTTGCTAAAATGTGTTAAAAGTTTTTTATCAGATAAAGGTTTATAAATAAAGTGGAGTTAAATTTGTTCTGGCACAAGTTTGCTCTGACAGCAGGCTTAAGTTTAATGAAAAAAAATATTGTATATTGTAATTCAGTATTTTTCTTTCTTTTTCAGGTGTGCCTAAACTGGAGAAAGAAACTGGAATAGTTGCAAAAATATTGGAGTAAATCTTTTGAAAAGAGTGTGTACTGAGAATAGTTGTTCAAATTAGATATATGACTTCATTACTACCATATTACCATAGATATTGAGACACACAAACTCCCATCCACACACAAACTCCCATCTACACACAAACTCCCATCTACACACACAATCCTATCTACACACAAACTCCCATCAACAACAGAGGCAGTTTGATCAGGTTCTTCACTATTTGGCAAAGTTTTGCCTGGCCGAATAGTTACGGTAATTATGATAGTGTATATTCGACAGGTGTGATATACTTGTACAGTGTAACCTGCCGTGTGTATTCGACAGTTGGTGTGATATACTTGTACAGTGTAACCTGCCGTGTGTATTCGACTGTTGGTGTGATATACTTGTACAGTGTAACCTGCTGTGTGTATTCGACTGTTGGTGTGATATACTTGTACAGTGTAACCTGCTGTGTGTATTCGACTGTTGGTGTGATATACTTGTACAGTGTAACCTGCTGTGTGTATTCGACTGTTGGTGTGATATACTTGTACAGTGTAACCTGCTGTGTGCTGCTGTGGAGTGCTAATTAATGTAGAATGTAGCCAAGGCTATTACTATGATGTAGTTTACATAGCTGCCAGGGCAAAACGGTGCATGTGCCAATATTCTTCCCACTTTGTGCAATACTTTGTGATGTGCAAGTTTCGAAATCCATTGACATTAACCCTATACTCCATAAATACGCCTTTTAATGCCTTTGCAAACAGAGTATACCCAGATCAGATGACTCTTGTAGGAGTCGTCTGATCAGGGTCGGTCGATCATGGTTTGTTGTTTGATTATGGAATTATATATAGATTTGATTCTACCTTGGCCAAACTTTTCAGTGTCTATGTGCCGTTATAAAAAATAATCTTAATGATATTCAAGATGTCATTATTTCTTGTAAATACAATGTATATATTATTCATGGAGTAAATGGTTAATGATGATCTCATTTGGCTGATTTGTCATGTCTAAGGGGAATGTCTTTAGGTCACAGGTCAAGGTCATTAGTTCACTTTGAAACTTCCTATGCATAATTAGATTCATTGTTATAATAGGGCAAGGACACAGGAATGTTTGGCTATGCTTGAATATTCATGTAAGTAATAATGACATCATGAATATTAATAAGTTTGAATTGTTATAATTTTTGGCCAAGGCAGAAACTGTAGATTATATCTACGTAATTTTGTAAGCTAACAGAGCAGACCCTGATCAGACGGCTCCTTTAACCCATTCCCTCATATTGATGCCTTTTGACGCCTCTACAAAACTTACCTGTTGAAACCATTGTGATAAATAGAGCATTTGCTCCTATAGGAGCAAATACTCTATTCATCACAATGGTTTCAAACTACAAAATTCTAAAGTTTTCCTTTTCTCTAGTTAATGCTCCTTTTCGGTAGATTTATTCAAAGAGGTTGGGTCTAAAAATAGCTTATGAGGTAATGGGTTAGGAGACCATCTGATCTGGGTCTACACTGTGTGCAAAGGTGTAGAAAGGCGTATTTATGGAGTAAAGGTCTTAAAACACCTGTCGGATTCTCATCAACCATCTTGTGATTGCTTATGTTCATTGTATTTATGAATATTCATGCAAAACACCCACTGCCCATTTTGAATATTTAATGTAATTTAATTTGTGTAGTAAAAATGTTAATTAATTGCCGTGGCAAACAGAGGTGGATCAAAACGGTAACTTACGTGTAAATAGAGCGGATCATGATCAGACAGCTGCTGCAAGAGCAGTCTGATCTGGGACTACAGTAAAACCCCGCTAATGCCACCACCTAAAAGAGGTATAATTCTGGGTGCTAGATGCAGGTGGTAGCTTAATGCAGGACAAAAGTAATGCAGAAGCTTTCTGCATTACTTTTGTCCTACATTAAGCAACAACCTGCTTATAAAGACACGTTTATTCAAGTGGTCGCATTAGAGGGGTTCTACTGTATTTTGTTTGCAAAAGCTTAAAAAAATTATCAAGTGAAAGAGTTAATGAAATTTAGTCTATGTGGATTTCTCATGCTGAGCAGATCAATAAATGTTTCATTATTGAGTAATTGAATAGTTTGTTCTTGTCTGTATCAGTAAGCATCTTGGAGTTGGTATCCTACTGGGAATATTCTTTGATATTGAATATTGTGAAAACTGGTTGACATCACAACTAGTTGTATTAAAATGATTGACTTCACTGGTAATACATGTAGTATCAAACTGGTCTGGTCATGTAAATAAATAAATTCATATGGAAATTCATACTGGACCCTGCTGATCCCTAAAATTCATATACAGTTGAACTTCAATACCTCCAACTTTGGGTACCATACAAGTTAGTTGAACTTGGATACTTCAAACTGCAAGGTACCATACAAGTTACCTCATACTGCGGGTACCATACAAGTTACTTCAAACTTTGGGTACTATACAAGTAACCTCAAACTGCGGGTACTATACAAGTTACTTCAAACTGCGGGTACCATACAAGTTACTTCAAACTGCAGGTACCATACAAGTTACCTCAAACTGCGGGTACTATACAAGTTACTTCAAACTGCGGGTACCATACAAGTTACTTCAAACTTCGGGTACCATACAAGTTACTTCAAACTGCGGGTACTATACAAGTTACTTCAAACTGGGTGTACTATACAAGTTACTTCAAACTTCGGGTACCATACAAATTACTTCAAACTAGGGGTACTATACAAGTTACTTCAAAATGGGTGTACTATACAAGTTACTTCAAACTGCGGGTACCATACAAATTACTTCAAACTGCGGGTACCATACAAGTTACTTCAAACTGCGGGTACTATACAAGTTACTTCAAACTGGGTGTACTATACAAGTTACTTCATACTTCGGGTACCATACAAATTACTTCAAACTAGGGGTACTATACAAGTTACTTCAAACCGGGTGTACTATACAAGTTACTTCAAACTGGGGGTACCATACAAATTACTGTAAACTGCGGGTACCATACAAGTTACTTCAAACTGCGGGTACCATACAAGTTACTTCAAACTGCGGGTACTATACAAGTTACTTCAAACTGGGTGTACTATACAAGTTACTTCAAACTGGGGATACCATACAAATTACTTCAAACTGCGGGTACTATACAAGTTACTTCAAACTGCGGGTACCATACAAGTTACTTCAAACTGCGGGTACTATACAAGTTACTTCAAACTGCGGGTACTATACAAGTTACTTCAAACTGCGGGTACCATACAAGATACTGCAAACTGCGGGTACCATACAAGTTACTTCAAACTGCGGGTACCATACAAGTTACTTCAAACTGCGGGTACTATACAAGTTACTTCAAACTAGGGGTACTATACAAGTTACTTCAAACTGGGGGTACCATACAAGTTACTTCAAACTAGGGGTACCATACAAATTACTTCAAACTGCGGGTACTATACAAGTTACTTCAAACTGGGGGTACCATACAAGTTACTTCAAACTGGGGGTACCACACAAGTTACTTCAAACTAGGGGTACCATACAAATTACTTCAAACTGCGGGTACTATACAAGTTACTTCAAACTGGGGGTACCATACAAGTTACTTCAAACTGGGGGTACCATACAATTTACCTCAAACTGGGGGTACCATACAAATTACTTCAAACTGCGGGTACTATACAAGTTACTTCAAACTGGGGGTACTATACAAGTTACTTCAAACTGCGGGTACTATACAAGTTACTTCAAACTGCGGGTACTATACAAGTTACTTCAAACTGGGGGTACTATACAAGTTACTTCAAACTGCGGGTACTATACAAATTACTTCAAACTGGGGGTACTATACAAATTACTTCAAACTGCGGGTACTATACAAATTACTTCAAACTGCGGGTACTATACAAATTACTTCAAACTGGGGGTACTATACAAATTACTTCAAACTGCGGGTACTATACAAATTACTGCAAGATATGAGAGGTTCTAGTCATCTCATTACTAATCTGAGCAATTTCTCAAGTTCACAGCTTAATGCAATAAGAACTATTAGTATTACTTTCAACCTGCATTAAGCTGTCACATGTGTTTCTAGATATGCATAGTGAAACATTTTAGAACAATTCTGTACATATACTGTTAATATTGGAAGGCCCCAAGTTTTACTTTGAGTTATCCCGAAGTTCGAGTTATCTGAGTTTGAGATATCGATGTTCAACTGTACAACTTTTCCATCTATTGTACTATACAATAAGACATTTCTTAACCCATTCCCTCATGGGCTATTTTTATAACCAACCTCTTTGAATAATCTACCGAAAAGGAGCATTAACTAGAGAACAGGAAAATGTTAGAATTTTGTAGTATTGAAACCATTGAGATAAATAGAGCATTTGCTCCTTAGGAGCAAATGCTCTATTTAACAAAATGGTTTCAAAAAGTGACTATTACAGAGTTCCAGAATTAGGTATGTTGAGTACCAGAATTAGATATGTTGAGTACCAGTATTAGATCTGTTGAGTTCCAGAAATAGATCTGTGAGTTCCAGAAGTTGATATGTTGAGTACCAGAGTCTCAGAATCCTGTAAGTGCCAGAATGAGATTTAACAAGTCCCAGAATTAGATTTGTGAGTCCTAGAATTAGGTATGTTGAGTACCAGAATCACATTTGAATGAGATTTAACAAGTCCCAGATTTAGATCTGTGAGTCCCAGAATTAGGTATGTTGAGTACCAGAATTAGATCGGTGAGTCCCAGAATGAGATTTAATGAGTCCCAGAATTAGGTATGCTGAGTACCAGAATTAGATCGGTGAGTCCCAGAATGAGATTTAATGAGTCCCAGAATTAGGTAAGCTGAGTACCAGAATCACATCTGTGAGTCCCAGAATGAGATTTAACAAGTCCCAGAATTAGGTAAGCTGAGTACCAGAATCACATCTGTGAGTCCCAGAATGAGATTTAATGAGTCCTAGAATTAGGTAAGCTGAGTACCAGAATCACATCTGTGAGTCCCAGAATGAGATTTAACGAGTCCCAGAATTAGATCTGTGAGTCCCAGAATTAGATATGTTGAGTATCAGAATTAAATCTGTTGCATCCAAGAATAAGATCTGCTAGTCCCAGAATTAGATCTGTGAGTTCCAGAATTAGATCTGTGAGTCCCAGAATTAGATCTGTGAGTCCCAGAATTTAAAGTATATTGTCAAGTTGAGTACCAGAATTAGTTATTAAGTCCCAGAATTGGATCTGTTGAGTTCCAGAATTCAAGTCCCAGATCTAGTTGAGTCCAAGAATTAGATTTATGGTGTTCCAGATCAAGTGCAGTCCCAGAATTAGATCTGTCAAGCCCCATATCTAGTTGAGTCCCAGAATTAGATCAGTTGATGTCCAGATCTACTGTCACTTTAGTGCCTGAATTAGATCTGTCAAGCCCCAGATCTATTTGAGTGCAAGACTTAGATCAGTATTAGACCTGCTTGAGTGCCAGACTTACCACAAGCTCTTCACTAGCATGCAAAGAGGTATAATCTGTCTGTTCTCTGCATTTAATTTACAAATGTATTGTCGAAAATTTATTACTGATGTTCATGAAACAGTCAAGTCTAATTTCACTGAAATACAGTAGAACTATGTTTATGTGAAACTATGAAATGAGTTGTGGCAGTTTGACACTGAAGAGAGCCATATAGCACCAACAGACATCAGTCTGCTCTTCACTGGTGTAATGAAATTGTCTACAGCAAGTCAGCCTTGAAACATAAACAAGTTTTTGTCGCTATTTCTAGTATATTGTCACTTTTTTGAGACCTTCAGCATGCTGTTAGTGAGTGTTTCTTGATATTGTTTGCAAGTAGTTTCGATCCAGATAGATGCTAGCTTTCATGAACTGGTTGCATGTATAAGTAATTCTAAGTATCTGCAACATTTTCAAAACTACTAAATATGTTTCTGATTTTGTTGCAGAAGTTGAGCCTGAGTGACAAATAGTTTGGGACCTCAAATCAGGCCCCACATTATCAACTTATGTGAGCCCTGATCTGGATCCAAACAGTTTTCATAGATCTTAAATAAATCCGCTGCTATCATGCAAAGAGTTAATGATGCAAAATATTTAACATTTCTGTATTTCTGGAAAGAAGTTTTATCTTCTGAATGCAGAAAAGAAAAGAGTAGCCTGTCAGTGTTTAACCCATTACCTCATATAGGCTATTTTTAGATCCATTACCTGATAGGCTATTTTTAGATCCTACCTCTTTGAATAAATCTACCGAAAAGGAGCATTAACTAGAGAAAAGTTAGTAGTTTGAAACCATTGTGATAATCACAATGGTTTCACAAAGTGACTTTTACAGAGTCGTCAAAAGTCATCAATATAAATGAATGGGTTAACAACAGTGTCTGCTCAGTATGAAAGACTTAACCCTTTCCTCAATAAATACGCCTCTCTATGCCTTTGCAAACAGAGTAGACCCAGATGAGGCAGTTCCTGTGGGATCAGGGTCTGCTCTGTTTGCTTATGAAATACAGATATAATTCTACAGTTTCTGACAAGGCCAAAACTTCCTTTGTAAATTAATCTAATTAATATTCATGATGTCATTATTAGTCCCCCACCGGTTATCCGGTGACTATAGGTTTGCTGGATGCTGTCTGTCTGTCCATCTGTCACGCTTTGTGTTGGGCCATATCTCCTACAAAGGTTGGCCAAATTCATTATAACTTCACACATAGAACAAGCATGATGAGAGGAAGTGTCATGCACAAGGGCCATAACTCTAGCCTCAGTTTTTTTTAGTTATTCTCCTTTTTCATATTTTCTTGTCCAGACAATAACTCTTTCTCTACTGGTTCAATTGATTTGAAACTTCACATATGGAACAAGCATGATGCACAAACTCTAGCATCAATATTTTTTAAGTTATTTCCCTTTTTCATATTTTCACGTTTTGTCGATCTGTCACGCTTCGTGTCCAGGCCATATCTCCTCCAAGGGTTGGCCAAATAACATCACACATGGAACAAACATGATGAAAGGAAGTGTCATGCACATGGGCCATAACTCTAGCCTCAATAGTTTGGGAGTTATTCCCCTTATTAATATTTTCTTGTCTGGACAATAACTATTTACTGGTTTAATTGATTTGAAACTTCACATATTAAACAAGCATGATGAGAGAAAGTGTCATACACAAATGCCATAACTCTAGCATCAATATCTTTGGAGTTATTCCCCTTTTTCATATATTCACGCTCTGTCCATCTGTCACACTTCGTGTCCGGGCCATATCTCCTACAAGGGTCGGCCAAATTCATTATAACTTCACACATAGAACAAGCATGATGAGAGGAAGTGTCATGCACAAGGGCCATAACTCTAGCCTCAAAATTTTGGGAGTTATTCCCCTTTTCATATTTTCTTGTCCAGATAATAACTCTTTATTTACTGGTTCAATTGATTTGAAACTTCACATATGGAACAAGCATGATGAGAGAAAGTGTCATGCACAAGGGCCATAACTCTAGCATCAATATTTAATAAAGAATTCTGTATCCCAGCCACATCTCCCTTAAATGGTTAAAAGTAAGGTAATATTTAACCCTTTACTCTATAGATATGCTTTTCACACCTTTTGCAAAATGAGTAAATCAGGGTCTGCTCTGTCTGCTTATGGAGTTACATGTATATAGCTAGGTCTGATTCTACAGTGTTTATCAAAGCCAAAAATTCCCTTGAAAATTTATATAGTAAACACTATATTAATCCTTTACTCCATGAATATTCATGTAAGAAATAAGGACATCATGAATATTAATTAAATTAATTGTTATAGGAGCACATAGACAAAGGATTGTTTGGCTCAGGCAGAAACTATAGAATCATGTATTTATTATATCATCAGCAAACAGAGCAGACCTTGATCAGAAGCTCCTATGAGAGCCATCTTATCTGGGTCTACTGTGTTTGCAAAGGCATATAAAGGCGTATTTATGGAGTAAAGGTTTAATAAGCATTCATGAAGTGATGTATTAATGTTTATTCCATTAGGAAAAGGTTAACTCAGAGATTTGAAACAAGCATGTTGTTTGTCATACTAAAAGCTGACACATGCTGAACTTTGATTGTCTTCAGTGTAAGAGACCATTAAATTTTGTTTTATCTAAAATACAGTGAAATCCCTCTAAACCGGACATTAAATTTAGTATAAATATCGGTCTTGGAGGCAAGTGGTTGCTTAATGCATGACTTTCACCCTGTATTAAGCAGCCACCTGCCTAAAAGTATGTAAATTCTTCTCTACTAGAATTCCAGTTTAGATAGGTTTCACCGTATGTTATTTCTCCATCAAACTGCCTTGTTGGTACTTGTTGGAATCACCATCAGAGGGGCAATTCTAATGAGTACCACCATCAGAGGGGCAATTCTAATAAGTACCACCAAAATAAAGATTGTTGGAGAAATATATAAAAAAAAAAGCTGTTATATCTTATGTCATGAGTATAGTATTGATATTGTTTTTATGCCCCCCCCCCCCCCCCCCCCCCCCTTCAAAACACGTGGGAAGGCATATTGTTTTTACTCTGTGTCTATCTTTTGGTTGGTATGTCCCCAACTTTAATGTTGGCAATAATTTAGTCGCTATTCAACAATACATACTTCAAACTTGGCATGCATGTGCAACTTATAGAGGGGAAGATTTTTAGGGGTTATTTATTAAGGTCAAGGTCATATCAAAGGTCATATTGGGGGGGGGGGGGGATAGTGTTTCACAAACACATCTTGTTTGCTTCAGAATTCTGGTACTGATGGAAGCAGTGTCTTTTTAAGTAGTATGGATCCAAAGTTGGAATTTTGAGAACTGTGTATAAAAACTAAATCTAAAATGTGGAATTGTTGAAACATGAGCTGACATGAGACATGAGCTGACACCATTTTTAGAGAAAGATAGTATTAGATGAGATATGGGTTGATTGGAAATGGAGCAGTAAAATCCATGTAGGCAGGAAATGCGAGAATTGATTTTCACAGTTACTGCATTGATTTTGACTTTAATTGCTCTGTCTAACAATAATTTACGTAATGCACTTGAATGATGATGCAAGTGAATTAGTTGACACTCTAAATATGCAAAGTAACTGTATATAGGATGTAGACGGTACATTGAACCCTATACCTTATAGATACGGTTTTGCAAACAGAGTAGACCCAGATCAGACACTGCTATAGGAGCCGTCTGATCAGGGTCTGTTATGTTTGCTTGTGGAACTATATAGATCTGTTTTTACAGGTTCTGCCATAGCCATAGTTTTCTGTGTTCCTATGCAGGCGCGTAGCTAGCGATACGCACTTACGCACGTGCGTAACATCAATCTGAAAGGTGCAAACATTATTATGGCCAAAATGGAACACAAATCGAATGTTAAGGGGGTAGACTTTGAAAAAACGTTCCGTCTTCTCATGCAAGCTTTAACCGAAACCCACTTTTTGGCGCCGCTGTAAAAGTCACCGTTTGAAACCATTGTGAAAAATAGAGCATTTGCTCCTATAGGAGCAAATGCTCTATTTATCACAATGGTTTCTAAATGCGACGTTGTACAGAGTTTCAAAAACAAACAATGCTAAATTTTCTTGGGGACTCGAATAGCCACGGTGCGTACAATATATTTGGATTCAGCTACGCTACTGCTATGCCATTATAAAAGTTATACGTAAAATCAAAATGAATATTCATCAGATAACACTTTACTCCGTGGATATTCATGTAAGAAATAATGACATCATGAATATTAATTAATCCTACAGCGCCTTCTTTGCAAAGGCATAGAACGGCATATTTATCGAGATCGTTGTTAACGCATTCCCTCGTAGGCTATTTTTAGAGCAAACCTCTTAGGCATATTTATCGAGCTAGTTGTTAACGCATTCCCTCGTAGGCTATTTTTAGAGCAAACCTCTTTGAATAAACCTACACTCAGGGTCTGCTCTGTTTGCTTATGAAATAATGTATGATCCTACAGTTTCTGTCATGCCCAAAAAATCATGTGCCATTATGACAGTTAATCTAATTAATATTCTTTGTCGGCTCAATAACTTGACAACTGTTGGGTGTGCAGTGTTCATACTTGGAAGGTTGGTCATGGCTATTATATGACCCCTATTGATTTTGAGGTCAAAGGTCAAGGTCACAGTGACCTTCAACTCAAAAATATTGTCTGCTCAATAACTTGATAAGTATCAGGTGTGCTGTCTTCATACTTAGTAGGAAGGTTGGTCAAGGCCAGTACATGGCCCCTTTTGATTTTGAGGTCAGACGTGGTGACCTTCAACTCAAATTAATATTGTGCATGTTACGACGGCACATAAATCGGGTGTATAATGCTCCGACACACGGGGCTCTTGTTTGAGATATCAACATGATTTCAAATTTTCCTTTTATGTCTATAGAAAAAACTTCTTTTTAAAAACCAATGGTCTAATTTAAATGGTATTTGGTAGAAAAAGTGCCTTAGTAACTCTGTATCAAAATTGCTAAACATGTTGTTATCTGAATAAACTAATTTCTTTGTATGACTATAGCGAACACTTTAAAAATCTTTTCCAACCTGGTGGTCCAATTTGAATGGTATTTGATAGGAATAGTCCTCTGATAACCGTAGTGAGATTTAATTATGACGACCATGCATTTTGAACAAAATTGAATAATTATACCCCATTCACCAAAGTTGGCCAGGGTATATAGTTTTTTACCCATCTGTCCGTCCTGTCCATCCGTCAGTCTGTCCATGTATGCTCATCTAGCACTTTCATTTCTTGACCAATTTTTCTCAAATTTGCTTTAAGAACTGTCATTAATAAAAGTGTGGATGAGTTCGATTTTCGGAGGAATCAGTATCGGGGAACCACTTTTTTCTCTGACAATGTGGCGGCATAGGGTATGTGAGCTTGCCTACTAAAGTGCTTTAACACTTTCCCTGTTTTTCAATACCTACTGAATATGCATGGACAAAATAGTTATAATGATATATGGAAGGTGGAACATTTTAGCCATTTTGGAAAGTAATGAAATAGATCTATCAAATCCCATTAGCAAACAGAGCAGACCCTGATCAGACGGCTCCTAGTGGATCCATCTGATCTGGGTGTACTCTGTTTGCAAATGTGTGAAAATGCATTTATATGAAGAAAAGGGTTAATATTAAAACTACTAAGGGACTCTTATCTTCATTTTCCTGAGATGATTCTGGAGATGATTGTGACTAGTTCAACTTTGGGTCAACTTTGCAAGTGCATAAGACTTATTCTACTCTGTTTTCAAAGGCATTGAAAGAAAATCTATGAGTGGTGTACAGGGTTAAATGTTTGTGTTGTACTCTTTGATGATGTTAAAAAATTGTTGTGATTCTGTAGCTGTTTTCTCATCCCACTTTGCATTGTTTGCAAAACAGATGTGTTAATTATACTGTACTAGTATATTAGATGCTGTTAATAAATAGCTGTGATTCTTTTGGTGTGATTCTTTAGCTGAATATTTCATAATGGCAATATGAATAAGGACTTGTTTACCATGGCAGAAACTGTAGAATCAGATCAGATATTGATCGAGTAGCAAATAAAGCAGACCCTGATCAACTGACCCTACTCTGTTTGCAAAGTTGCCAAAGGGTATATAGGATATTTTATCAATCTGCCAGTCCACCCACCTTAATTGATATTGTTAATGAGATGTTTCATCTAAAAGGCAGATATATGCCTACCACACGGGAGCAGTGATGTCATTAAAGGCTTGTGCAACTTAGTTATTGACATGTTTGCTTGTTAAAGTACAGACTTACACATATTAGGTTCAAATCTGTCAGTTGAATAATGTCTAAACTGATCAACAGTTATTGAAACAAGAGCTGCGTGCGGCACCAACACTCATCAGATTTGGTGCTTGTCCAGCTAAAATTTAAACTTTTTGAAAAATAAATAAATAAAGGGCCATTACTCCAAAATTTTGAAATCAAGAGTTATGGTTCTTATGTTGGGGCCTTCTCGTACGATCTTTCATGTTGATACCTCTTATACTTTGAGCAATGAGCTACATTAAAGTTTTTGCACGACGACGCACGCCTACGATGACAACTACAACTACGACCCATTGATCACAATAGCTGGACTTTTCTTTGAAACAGATAAGCTAATAAAAATAGTGGGTAATGACAGTTTAAATTATAATTTATCTCATTAATAATATCCAAAGGAAATGCATGTGACAGCAATATAACAATCATACAAGACTATCAAAATATAAATTGTATTACCTTCATTACGTCCCTACTCTATCCATGGTAGAATAAATGATCAGGTCCCAATACATTTTGGCCTTTCAGAAATTAGCACAATATATTTTAGCCAAAACATTTTAGGTTTTATTTTATATTCTTAAGTTCATACTTGACTTATTCAGCATTTCAGGACATCACTCATCTGACAGTTTTGAACTAAATCATTTGTCAGCCTGTACTTTAACAAACACATAAGTCAATGACTTGTTTATATAAACCTTTAATGACACTAGCGCTCCCACCTGGTAGGCTTGAAAAAACCTTTCCCTACAGACATGTATTTGCCTTTTAGATGCAACATCTTCTCCTTCACTGTATAAGGAATAATTATACCATGAATATTAATTAGATTACATGTTATAAAGGTACATGAACACGAGATATTACACGTTATAAAGGTACATGAACACGGGATATTACACGTTATAAAGGTACATGAACACGGGATATTACATGTTATAAAGGTACATGAACACGGGATATTACACGTTATAAAGGTACATGAACACGGGATATTACACGTTATAAAGGTACATGAACAGGGATATTACATGTTATAAAGGCACATGAACACGGGATATTACATGTTATAAAGGTACATGAACACGGGATATTACATGTTATAAAGGCACATGAACACGGGATATTACATGTTATAAAGGTACATGAACACTGGATATTACATGTTATAAAGGTACATGAACACGGGATATTACATGTTATAAAGGCACATGAACACTGGATATTACATGTTATAAAGGTACATGAACACGGGATATTACATGTTATAAAGGTACATGACCACAGGATATTACTTGTTATAAATGTACATGAACACTGGATATTACATGTTATAAAGATACATGAACACGGGATATTACATGTTATAAAGGTACATGAACACGGGATATTACATGTTATAAAGGTACATGAACACTGGATATTACATGTTATAAAGGTACATGAACACGGGATATTACATGTTATAAAGGTACATGAACACGGGATATAACATGTTATAAAGGTACATGAACACGGGATATTACATGCCATAGGGAAACTGTTCAATCAGATCTATATTATATTATAAGCAAACAAAGCAGACCCTATCCAACGGCTCCTACACGAGATGTCTGATCTATATTATAAGTAAACAAAGCAGACCCTATCAAAAGACTCCTACACGAGATGTCTGGTCTATATTATATTATAAGCAAACAAAGCAGACCCTATCAAATGACTCCTACACGAGATGTCTGATCTGGGTTCACCCTGTCTACAAAGGCAGAGAAAGGGGTATGTATGGAGAACCTGGCCTTCCTCATCTATAATCATAACTTACGAGTACACTAAAACAATTGTAGTATTCCCCTACCTCCTGCTATTTAACCATTCTGTTGAAACATTCACATGCTGTTGCATAATGTATACATTATGTTTTGTAAACCATGGCCAAGATAAAGCCGTTTCCTTTCTACAAACGCTTTTTTCTTACATGAATATTCATGGAGTAGAGTTAAAATGTATAGATAATATAGAAGTATAAAATATTATTGATTAACTCTTTACACACAAGGTAAGTTCTGAAAGCAAACTGTGTCCCTTGATTTTAGCTCACCTGGCAGAAAATGCCAAGGTGAGCTATTGGGATGATCCTGTGTCCTTAGTTGTGCATTCGTTCGTCGTGTGCCAACAATTTACTTAAAATCTTCTTCTCTGAAATTACTTAAAGGAAATTAACAACAAGAGATGTTTGTAAAACATGTATACCCCCCAGATCCCCTGACCTTTGATCTAGTGACCTCAAATATAGAGGTCATCTAGTGGTCATGACTAATCACCACAGCAACTTTGAAGATCCTAAGCCAAACCACTGATCATTTATTGATCTGAAAACATTTCACAAGTTAAGGTCATGGTGACCTTGACCTTTGACCTTGTGACCTCAACAACTATAGGGGTCATCTAGTGGTCAAGACCAACTACCACAGCAAGTATGAAGATCCCGAACCAAACCATTGAGCAGTTATTAATTGGAAACCATTTCATCAGTTAAGGTCATGATGACCTTGACCTTTGACCTAGTGACCTCAAAATCAATAGGGGTCATCTAGTTGTCATGACCAACTACCACAGCAAGTTTGAAGATCCTAAGCCAAACCCTTGTGCAGTTATTGATTGGAAACCATTTCAACAGTTAAGGTCATGGTGACCTTGACATTTGACCTAGTGACCTCAAAAACAATAGGGGTCATCTAGTGGTCATGACCAACTACCACAGCAAGTTTGAAGACCCTAAGCCAAACCCTTGAGCAGTTATTGATCGCAAACCATTTCACCATTTAAGGTCATGGTGACCTTGACCTTTGACCTAGTGACCTCAAAAACAATAGGGCTCATCTAGTTTTCATGACCAACCACCTAAGTAAGTTTGAAGATCCTAAGCCAAACCCTTGAGCAGTTATTGATCGCAAGCCATTTCACCAGTTAAGGTCATGGTGACCTTGACCTTTGACCTAGTGACCTAAAAAACAACAGGGCTCATCTAGTTGTCATGACTAACCACCTAAGCAAATTTGAAGCTCCTAAGCCAAACCATTGAGCAGTTATTGATCAGAAACCATTTTACCAGTTAAGGTCATGGTGACCTTGACCTTTGACCTAGTTACCTAAAAAACAATAGGTGTCATCCAGTGGTCATGACCAACTTCCGCGGCAAGTTTGAAGATTCTAAGTCAAACCCTTGAGCAGTTATTGATCGGAAACCATTTAACCAGTTAAGGTCATGGTGACCTTGACCTTTGAGCTAGTGACCTCAAAAACATAAGGTGGTCATCTAGTTGTCATGACCAACCACCGAAGCAAATTTGAAGATCCTAACCCAAACCCTTGAGCAGTTATTGATCAAAATCCATTTTACCAGTTAAGGTCATTGTGACCTTGACCTTTGACCTAGTGACCTAAAAAACAACAGGGCTCATCTAGTTGTCATGACCAACCACCTAAGCAAATTTTAAGATCCTAAGCCAAACCCTTGAGCAGTTATTGATCAGAAACCATTTTACCAGTTAAGGTCATGGTGACCTTGACCTTTGACCTGGTGACCTAAAAAACAATAGGGGTCATCCAGTGGTATTGACCAACTACCACAGCAAGTTTGAAGATTCTAAGCTAAACCCTTGAGCAGTTATTGATCGGAAACCATATAACCAGTTAAGGTCATGGTGACCTTGACCTAGTGACCTCAAAAACAATAGTGGTCATCTAGTGGTCATGACCAACCGCCACAGCAAGTTTGAAGATCCCAAGCCAAACCCTTGAGCAGTTATTGATCGGAAACTATTTCATAATTTTAGGTCATTGTGACCTTGACCTTTGACCTAGTGACCTCAAAAACAACAGGGGTCATCTACTTGTCATGACCAACCACCACAGCAAGTTTGAAGATTCTATGCCAAGTCGTTTATTAGTTATCGTTCGGAAACCATCGATCTACCGACCGACCGACCGACAGACCGACCGACCGACATGTGCAAAGCAATATACCCCCATTTTTTCAAAAGGGGGGTATAAAAATTGACCAGAATATACCTTAGATGGTCCTCTTTCAAAATTGTTCAAATGGTTCAATTCCATGAAGAACTCTGGTTGCCATGGTAACCAAATGGAAACTCTTTGAAAATCTTCTGCAAAACCACGGGTCATTTTTCAGAATGATTTGGCAGAAATAGTCCTTAGGTGACCCTCTATCAATATGGAAAAATAGTCAAACAGGGAGAGTCACACACGAAATGACACCGCACCAAACACCATCAAACAAGAAACGGTATGGCCACAAGACAACACATAACAGGACGCATATCAAGACGAAAAACATTAAACATTAAGCATATTAAATAACAAAATCGACCATAGGCTGAAAGCAGGAGTACCGCCTTGGAACGGTCAGTAACTAAAAAGTTTGATCAAATTATGTTGTTATCTTAAAAACATGGCCGCCAGGGGAGCAGGGCTAATTTTCCTTATATGTCTATATAGATAACTAATAAATCTTCTTTTCCACAACTATCAGTCAGATGGCAACACTATTTAGTGGAAACATGTAGTCCTGAGTTGACACTCTACCAATATTGTTCACACCATGTTGATATCTCAAAAACATGGCTGCCAGGGAACAGAGATAATTTTCCTTATATGTATCTCTACAAAACATCAAATATCTTCTTCTCCATAACCATATGGCATAGAGCCTTCATATTTGGTATGAATCAAGATTGTTCTAATTATGGCACTTGGGTAAATATTTGGCCCACCCTGGGGTCCCGTTATTGACATTGAAATACAAGGAATGTGTTTTAAAAACCTTCTCCCCCAGAACCATAAGACATAGAGCCAGCATATGTAGCATGTGCTCATGGTCCACTATCAATATTGTTCAAATGATGGCCCTGATGTCAATAATGGCCCCACCCTGGGACTCCCCTTATTTTCACTGAAATAAACAGGAAAATATTTGAAAATCTTCTTCTCCAGAACCATAAGGCTTAGAGGCTTCATAATAGGCATGTAGCATGTGCTCATGGTACACTATCAAGCTTGTTCAAAGATTCTCCGCTGTGGCTTCTGAGAACCGTTTCAACTAGGCGCTTTTCGCTTTGCAGTTACATGGATTATACATTAGACTACTTACCTTATTGGCAAAAAGCTTTACCCGATATACCGTTTGATTGAATGTCAAAAGAGGCATGGCTTGGGAGAGGGGTAAAAATCGTAAATAGGAAGTTCGACCCCTTGTCTATATATCTAGTGTTCATACATTTGTTTTTCTGTCGAGGTTCATAATTCATTGTGACGGTGCCCTGTGACCAAGATACCAATTTTATTAATGGGCCCTTTTTAGTTTTCAACTTCCAACCAAAGCAATTCTTTTAGTGATCCCTGTTTCCTCTGAAACTGGAAGGCTCTCAGCTTTCATATTTGGCACAGAGCATCATGTTCAGGTCCTCTACAAAAGTTATATAAACTAGAGGTTTGTTTTTTGTCACAAAAATAGATGTCTCCCCCTCCCATCCTCTTTCCAATATACAAGTGTAACTTGTGCTGTCTGTAACTTCAAACTTATCAGGGTCTAATGTTTAAGTCACCAGGGGCAATAACTCCAACATTGTCAGGGGGAGACAATTCAAAAGCTCCAGATACACAAAAACACATGCTAGTCAACATTCTTGTGAAGTTTGGTGACTCTAGTACTAGTGGTTTTAGAGATACACGTGACACAAAGTAAAGTTTCTCTTATTTAAGTCATCAGGGGCAGTAACTCCAAAGTTATCAGGGGGAGACAATTAAAAAACCCAGATGTACAACAACTCATGCTGGTGAACATTCCTGTGAAGTTTGGTGACTCTAGCCCTACTGGTGTCAGAGATACGTGCAGCACAAAGTTTCTCTAATTTTAAGTTAACATGTCAGGGGCAGTAACTCAAGAATTATCAGGGGGAGACAATTAAAAAAAACCAGGTGCACAACAACTCATGCTGGTGAACATTCCTGTGAAGTTTGGTGACTCTAGCCCTAGTGGTTTTAAAGATATGCATGACACAAAGTTTCTCTAATTTTATGTAATCATATCAGGGGCAATAACTCCAAAGTTATCAAGGGAAGACAATTCAAAAATCCCAGTTGTACAACAACTCATGCTGGTCGACATTCCTGTGAAGTTTGGTGACTCTAGCCCTAGTGGTTTCAGAGATATGCACGACACTAAGTAAAGTTTGTCTAATTTTAAGTCATCAGGGGCAGTAACTCCAAAGTTAACAGGTGGAGACAATTCAAAAAACCCAAGAGCAAAACAACTCATGCTTGTGAACAATCCTGTGAAGTTTGGTGACTCTAGCCCTACTGGTTTCAGAGATACGCGTGACACAAAGTTTGTATAAATTTAAGTATTCATATCAGGGGCAATAACTCAAGAATTATCAGGGGGAGACAATTCAAAAACCATAGGTGCACAACAACTCATGCTGGTGAACATTCCTGTGAAGTTTGGTGACTCTAGTACCAGCGGTTTCAGAGATACGCGCGACACAAAGATTTTCTAATTTTAAGTCATCAGGGGCAATAACTCCAAAATTATCAGGGGGAGACAATTCAAAAAACCCAGGTGCACAACAACTCATGCTGGTGAACATTCCTGTGAAGTTTGGTGACTCTAGTCCAACTGGTTTCAGAGATACGCGCGACACAAGTTTGTGACGGACAGACAGACAGACGGACAGACAGACAACTCTGGCAAAAACAATATATCTCTTCATAAATGGGGGAGACATAATTATGGCCCTGGGGTCAAAATTGGCCCCGCCATAGGGGTGGGCAGTTTTCAATAGAAACATATTGAGAAAGCTTTGAAAATCTTCTCCTCTGAAACTGGAAGGTTCTCAGCTTATATTTGGCTCATAGCATCATGTTCAGGTCCCCTACAATTTTATTTAAATTATGCCCCTGGGGTCAAAATTGGCCCGCCCCAGGGCCTGCTAGTTTTCTATAGAAACATATAGTGAAAACTTTAAAAATCTTCTCCTCTGATTGTCTGGTGAGCGCTTCAGGGCCATTCTGGCCCTCTTGTATAGAGGATAATGTGAATCGTTAGGACTATTGCAAAATAAATGGCATAGTCCTTTGAATATCAGTTTCAAACACCAATGTTATGTACAAGCATAATCCAAAACTAATTATAGACAATTTCAAAACAAATTTCTCTCTTTTGACTGATTATAAGGCAAATCGGATGCATTTTTCAAAACTGCATTGTTAAAGCGTGTGCCAGAGGGTGTTATGGTTCATGATCTACATCCAAACTTACAGTTACGGTTTCTAAACGAAAACAATAAGTGTCTTTGAGAGTATGGAATCAAATGTTTGTCATTCAAAATCCACTAGCAATGCAGACCCAGATGAGAAGGTTCCATTAGGAGTTCTCTGACCAAGGTATGTACTGTTTGTCATTCAGAATCCCCTAGCACTGCGGACACAGATGAGAAGGCTCCTCTAGGGACTCTCTGAACAGGGTCTGTATTGTTTGTTCTTCAAAATCCCCTAGCAGTGCAGAAGCAGATGAGAAGGTTCCTCTAGGAGCTCTCTGACCAGGATCTGCATTGTTTGTCATTTAAAATCTCATAGCAAACCTTTTAAACTGAGTAGATTCTATTAATTAATCCGTTCCCCGTTTTATGTTCAGTCTAATTTTCAATACCTACTGAATATTCATGGACAAAATAGTTATATTGAAATATAGAAGGCGTAACCTTGTAGCCATTTTAGAAACTAAAGAAATATATTTATCAAATTCCAATAGCAAACAGAGCAGACCCTGAGCTGGGTCTACTCTGTTTGCAAATGCGAGAAAAGATGTTTATATGACGGAAAGGGTTAAATAATGATTGGCTATTCCATTCCAAAACATCAGCGTTGAACATGTTAACTCTTTTCCTGATAGTGGCACATTTGGTGCTTCTGTATACATAGTGGATCCAGATCAGAGGATCGCCGTGGATGTATCAGTCTGTTCTGTTTGCTGAAATGTTTCATGGTTCTATAATAAAAAATAATTTTCTTAACAATAAGCACGACTGGCCAATTCTCCATTGCAATATTGATATTTTCGTCAGCTAATCTTGTTCCTGATATAAAGTATATAAACGCCAGACCCAGATCTGAAGACTTCTGTAGAAGACGTCTGATCAGGGTCTGCTCTATTTGCTTATGGTGTAATTGTCTTCCCTGTCTGCCTGTCTCAAAGTTTGCCTGCACTTCTTCTCAAAAACGGCTGGGCAGATTTAAATAAAATGCCACAGCATGGGTGTAGTTGTGCATGTCGCCAGGGTGATCTGGTTCGATTGTTTTTCATAGTTATGTCCCCTACAATTTGTTTTAGAAAAACACCGGCAGTAAAAATATCAGTTAGTAATTGTAATTACCATGTAATCGACGTCTTGCATAAATCCAAATATATATACTCAGGTAGTCAGTGGGGTCTACCGTGCAACCCCCCCCCCCCACACACACACACACACACACACACACACACATAGTCGGAGGGGGTGTGCACGGTAGACCCCATTGTCTCCCTGAGTAATGACAGAATTTAAGAATCTATCTCTCGAGTATCATCTGTAGATGTACAGTAAACCCCCTCTAAACCGGAATTTTATTAGAGAAGAATTTAGATACTTTTAGGCAGGTGACTGCTTAATGCAGGGTGAAAGTCATGCAGAAAGCTCCTCTAGGAGCTTTCTGCATGGCTTTCACCCTGCATTAAGCTGCCACCTGTCTCCAAGACCGATATTTATGCTACATTTAACGTGTAGTTTAGAGGGTTTTTTACTGCATACCAAACGCGTCGCTTATGTTAGAATAAAGTCAAAATGTAATGCCGTAAGGCATACTGGCAGAGTCTGTAATGCATGCGTCAGTTGATTGAGAAGAAACCGTAACATGTACACGGATGTGATAGTATGGACAAACTCGTCAAAAGCAATTTAAAACCTGCAAATTAAGTGTACATGCGGGTGCTATATGCTAAATAAGGCATTACCGGTACATATCGTTTAAAGATGTTTCACCTTTAGTGAAACGAAATGTAAAACAGAGCAAAATCTTCATGTTTTGAACAAGTTATTACTTTTAAAACCCCTTTTTTCGCGCACTTATTGCTTTTAACTCGATTTCCTGCGCACGTATGACGTATAATTCGAAACGATAAGTACTGAATAAAGGAACCAAAACTTAGGAAAATAAACAGCTTACTGAACGTTAAATGAATCTTCTCTCTCGCATAGGGTAAAGTGATATTGAATCGGACACGATTGAGAGTCGGACGTTTTTCAACCCCTTTATACACAGTTTGAAAGCAGTTAAACTAGCATAATCTTTACTTTGTCGGGTACCTTAATGCTTACTTTCACTAGAGTTACCTACCTTGAACTCATTTACTTGCATACATTCTTCACAATAACAACGCTAGAAACCACCCAAAAGCACCAAATTTTAAATTTTAAAGTCAGAGAAAACCGCATTTGGTTTTAGTTTCTTGAGTAATAGCGACAATTTACGAGTGTTACAAATGGTGGAAATCATGTTTTTGTTGAAGAAAAATAAATATACATTTAAAAGACATCTGTTATTCAGGATTTTAGTAAACAAGAAGTGCCACGCTCTCTAATAATATATTATATGTCAAGCTGATTTTGAGTCGGACGCTGTAGCTTTTATATACACTCTGTACCTGGTGGGTCATCTCCTATGATTGAACAGCAGCGAAACCATATGTCATTCTACGATATTTATAGTAGATTCTAGATATGTATCTAGGCTCTATCTTTTTTATGACACATAATACTATGAAATCTCACAATTCGGAGCTTAATTAATGTATCACACAATGAATCTTTCAAGAAAATGAAACCGTCCGACTCAATATCGAAAGTGTCCGAGTCACGATTTTTGGCCCTGTTACATGCGTGTTTGATGCATATAAAGCGCTAGAAGAGCTTAAAAGAGACCAGGCCAGGTACCAGTGAGCAGCGGAAGTGTCTAGTTGAACGCACGGACGCTTGACATGAGGAAAAGTGAAATAGGTGTCCGACTCACGATCAGTTTACCCTATTTGCAAACAAATAGGCAGGCACCGTAACAGTATCGAACCGATACCTTAACGCGTCTTCTCGCAGGCACACCCGTCATTGTAACACAGTCGATAGGGAGTGAAATTGTTCATAAACCAGTCGTGTCAAAATGCAAATTGCTTCATTGTCCACAAATACCACATGTAGCATGTATATTACTCAAGTGAGGAGACATTGTCGCAAAAATAAGACGAGGGGAGTGACGTATCAAGACGTTAGTTATAGCATATCTACAAAAAGCAGTAGGCCTATGCACTTCGACCGATAAGCGTTTTACTGACATTGATCAATAACTAGTAATGAAAGAATAACCGAATTATAAACAAGAGGGCAAGAATGGCCCTGAAGCGCTCACCAGACACTCAGAGGAGAAGATTTTCAAAGTTTTCACTATATGTTTCTATAGAAAATTAGCTGGCCCTGGGGCGGGGCCAATTTTGACCCAAAGGGCACAATTTATATAACTTTTGTAGAGGACCTGAACATGATGCTATGTGCCAAATATGAAAGCTGAGAACCCTATAGATTCAGTGGAGAAGATTTTCAAAGTTTACACTATATGCTTCTATTGAAAACTGGCTATCCCTGGGGCGGACCAATTTTGACCCCAGGGACATAATTTATATAACTTTAGAAGAGGACCTGAATATGATGCTATGTGCCAAATATGGAAGCTGAGAACCTTCTAGTTTCAGACGAGAAGATTTTCAAAGTTTTCACAATATGTTTCTATTGAAAACTGTCCATCCCTGGGACGGGGCCAATTTTGACCCCAGGGGCATAATTTATATAACCTTTGTAGAGGACCTGAACATGATGATATGTGCCAAATATGAAAGCTGAGAACCTTCCAGTTTAAGAGGGGAAGATTTTTCAAAGTTTTCACCATACGTTTCTATTGAAAACTGGCTAACCCTGGGGCGCGGCCAATTTTGACCCCAGGGGCATAATTTATATAACTTTTCTAGAGGACCTGAACATGATGATATGTGCCAAATATGAAAGCTGAGAACCTTCCAGTTTCAGAGGAGATGATATTCAAAGTTATACTAAATATTTCTATAGAAAACAAGGTACCCCTGGGTTGGGGCCAATTTTGACCCCAGGGGCATAATTTAAATAACTTTTGTAACGGACCTGAACATGATGCTATGTGCCAAATATGAAAGCTGAGAACCTTCCAGTTTCAGAGGAGAAGATTTTCAAAACTTTCACTATATGTTTCTATTGAAACTGGCTACCCCTGGGGCGGGGCCAATTTTGACCCCAGGGGCATAATTTATATAACTTTTGTAGAGGACCTGAACATGATGCTATGTTACAAATATGAAAGCTGAGGACCTTCCAGTTTCAGAGGAGAAGATTTTCAAAGATTTCACTATATGTTTCTATTGAAAACTGCCCACCCCTGGGGCGGGGCCAATTTTGACCCCAGGGGCATAATTTATATAAATTTTGTAGAAGACTTCAAGATGATGCTATGTGCCAAATATGAAAGCTGAGGACCTTCCAGTTTCAGAGGAGAAGATTTTCAAAGATTTCATTATATGTTTCTATTGAAAACTGACCACCCCTGGGGCGGGGCAATTTTGACCCCAGGGGCATAATTTATATAACTTTTGTAAAGGACCTGAACATGATGCTATGCGCCAAATATGAAAGCTGAGAACCTTCCAGTTTCAGAGGAGAAGATTTTCAAAGTTTTACTATATATTTCTATAGAAAACAAGGCACCCCTGGGGCGGGGCCAATTTTGACCCCAGGGGCATAATTTATATAACTTTTGTAGAGGACCTACAGATGATGCTATGTGCCAAAGATGAAAGCTGAGAACCCTGTAGATTCAGAGGAGAAGATTTTTAAAGGTTCAAATTGTTGACGCGGAACGACGGACAACGCACGACGACGGACATCAGGCGATCACAAAAGCTCACCCTGAGCACTTTGTGCTCTGGTGAGCTAAAAAGTATGAATAATTCGTCCCCAGACCGATTGTACTGAATACACCGAGGTTTGTTAACGTTTTTTCTTGTTGTTGTTTTTTGTTGTAACCTGAGATTGGGAATTTTCCTCCCAAAAAATGGGTGAAAAACACACCTTTTGCTATTGGGAATATATCCGAATAAGGGCTCTATAAAAATAATCAAAAAAGAACCCCAAAACTGTTAATGAGTGTTATTGTAAAATAAGATTAAATGGAATATCTTTTTCATTGTATACATAAATTTGTTATAACCAGGTGAGCTATTAAGGGCCATCATGGCCCTCTTGTTAAACTGAAACATTTGATGTTTGTAGTTTTGATCAGGGTTGTTTTCACATTTAGAAGAAAGAACTATTGTGATGCTATGGTTAGTTGTTAAATAAAGACATAAGCAGATGCTTGTTCTGAGATGAATAATGCAGAGTCTGTCAATGGCAAAAATCTTTAGTCATGATCACATGTCTGTCTGTCTGTCAATGGCAAAAAAACTTGAACCAAGATCACGTCTGTCTGTCAATGGAAAACAAAATCATAATCACATGTCCGTCTGTCAATGGCAAAAGACTTTAGCCTTGATCACAACTTTTGTGTTAGGATAATTTGTATGAAGTTCATACATTGAAATATTGGTGATTCATTCATCACTGAAACACAGGTGTAAAAGGAGCCAATTTCCTATATTATAACATAAAATTAGATCTTGATACTTAGTAATTCAGATAGCAGGAAATTGCATCATTCAATGCGGCATACCAAAAATGTTTCGTCTACCGGGAGCCAACTCAGCCCCCCCCCCCCCCCCCCCACACACACACACACCATACACACACACACCCAGCTAGAATTTTCTGGGTACGGCCCTGAGTCCAGACCCTGATGAGACTCATCCCTTGTCTTGGGTCTACACTTTTTACATGACAGTGTACGCATGTGCCGATTGAAAGGGTGAACACTTAGCATGCCAACTAAAATGCAAACAACACCGTTTTGTTTTCTCTGATGTCTGATTTTCATTTACTCTTTGTATGTTAAGAAGTTGTTATCTGCCGAAAATTTGCAACAATTTCCAATGGTGGAAATTGTTTATTTATGCCCCCCCCCCCCAAGTGTGCGTGCGTGCGTCGTTTTGTTTTCTCTGATGTCTGATTTTCATTTACTCTTTGTATGTTAAGAAGTTGTTATCTGCCGAAAATTTGCAACAATTTCCAATGGTGGAAATTGTTTATTTATGCCCCCCCAAGTGTGCGTGCGAGTGTGCGTGCGTGCGTGCGACGCACGTGCGTGCGTGCGTGCGTGCGTGCGTGTGTGTGTGTGTGTGTGCGTGCGTGCGTGCGTGCGGCGTGCGTGCGCGCGCGTGGGTGCGCGGTTCTCTAGTTTCTCATGGAGATGTGCGTGTTGTGAAAATTTCTCTGTTACCCTGTCTAATTCTCTAAACTCGCTCAGTACTAGTTCATTATTCAGTTCACTTTAATGTACATCAGATCATAGATCCATTAGACACAACCTGATATTCATCAAACAAAACGTGATGTCATATGTAGCCTACTGAAACCAGGGCCCATATTCATAAAGCTCCTAAGTAGAAACTTAAGAAAATTCCTTAGTTTCTTGAATATTTCTTTGTCTTATAAAAGCAATACAAGTAAACATTTCAGAAAAATAAAGCTGCATATCTCTGAATGAATATTTACTTAATAGTTTTGCTGCAGATGTAGACCCCCCCCCCCCCCCCCCCCCCAACAAAAAACAAAACAGTAATATGTGGATTCTTGGTGACTTTAATATGCCAAATATGGACTGGGAAACTGAATTACCCTCGCCAACATGCACATTCAAAGAACTGTATGAATCATTCTCAGAGAATCTTACCATCTTCAATCTGGAACAAATTGTCAAAATCTCTACAAGAGAGAAATATACTTCAGACGTCTTCCTCACAACACGCCCTCCATAGTGCACAATACCTAGTTTAGGGTCGTCAGACCATGACATTGTGTTTTAATCTCCGTAGAGGATGGCCATTCCTACTCAAAAGAATGATTACATCTTACAACTAGACTGTCGCAGGACAGCAAAGCTCGCCTATTGTAGACCTTGTCTACAAAGATGAAGTCCAAAATATTTTTTTCTATTTTAACTGAACTACATCAATGTTAAACCTACTGGCAACCTCTATTCCAAATACCAGCTACCTATGGCAAGTATTTCATGTTGTATTGGTGCATCTTAACACTAACCCCGAAACTTTAACCTTCAGATTTCAGCCCAAAAAGCTAAATCCAAAACAGGTGAAATTTTGACTAAAATTCAATTTTATTTTAACACAGTTTATTGGTTTTACTAAATATTGCCGATTCTTTAGAGCAGGGTCAACAGACTGATGTCCTTATCATAGATTTTAGTAAAGCTTTCGACAAAGTGGACAATCACAACCTTGTTCACAAACTCAACGAATTTTGTATAAACATGAAAGTCACACCCTGGATATGATCATTCCTACAAAATAGATCACAACAGGTACTTATTAAGGGTAAGAGATAAGAACAACTGCCAGTTCTTTCGGGTGTCCCCAAGGCTCAGTTTTGGGTCCCTGCTTCTAATTTTCCTACATTAATGATTTACCATCCAGTATCAAAAGTAGAGCCCGTCTACTTGCTGATGATACTATTGTATACCTCACTATAAAATCTGAACATTCTGCAGACAATCTACAGTGTGACCTAAACAACCTGCAAACTTGGGAATAACTTGAGAACTGTTCCACAGTCTGGTGCCTCACCATGGCAAAATATCTGATAAACAAAATTGAAATCGTTCAGAGATCAGCTGCATGTTACACCCTGCACTGTAGTTATTATTATTATTATCTTACCATATTTATATAGCGATCTTTTCACATGAGATATGTGTGTTCAAAAGCGCTTCACATGAATAAATTGAGTACAGTGCTCCCTCCCTACAACGGCCCTCTCAATAACGATTCCCTCCTTACAACAACGCATGTCACTGTTTCCGAAACAACAAGGCTCCAGAAACAACCTTTTCCATCGTATTTTCTTTATGCCTCCATCAAACCCTATGTTGTGACCACTCTTTAGAATCGTCACAAAGTGACGATTCTAAAGAGTGGTCACAACATAGGGTTTGATTGAGGCATAACGGTTTTAGTTCTCGAAATACACCTTATCTGGGGATCTGCAAACAAGCTGATTATGTTTGATTTTACCTCCCTATAACAACTCCCTCTGAACAACACATACAATCTTCGTATCCCAAAGGGTGTCGTTGTAGAGAGGGAGCACTGTATATATAATGCGTATAGAATATTTAAAACAAATGAAATTTAATATAGAGATATAGATAAGAATATTGAAAACGACAATTTTGGCGCTTAAATGGTTACAGACCTATTTTCGAAAAACAAACAAACAAAAATGAATATAGAAACCACACACACATAAGACAAGAATAGAAGGTAAACAGAATACAAACACAGACCCACTGTTTAAACAAACGCTCGGATTATTTGTGTGTTCTGATACAACCAGTTTGGTTGGGATGTCAAAAGTGTCGAAACTGCTGTTGCAATAACTTGCCAACCATTTTCCCAATAAATAATCAGAATCGCAATGAACGTTTTTAGGTGGAAGGAATGCCTTGCTGTTGCATTTGTGGGCGTTGCAAATATAAATATTCATACGACACAACCTGTGTGATATGGCTTAGCAGCAAATTAACCTTACTGTTCAAAAGTGAACTGTTTGTGCTTTTACGTTAGGGCATTGCATGATGAAACAGACCAAACTAAAAAAATATTACAGAGTCCGTGCGCTCAGAGACACTGCGGAGAATTGCAATATTTTTATTGCGAAACTTTTTGGGACGTCCAAAGTGTTAAACCTTATTGAAATTAGTTGTCAACGAGTTTTCAAAACAATCCTTCGTGACGCATTCGCCGGTGTAGTGCACCTTGGTGACGTATTTTCCGGTGTAGTGCACCTTCGGGGCGCATTTGCCGGTGTAGTGCACCTTTCAAGTTATATACTCTTACTACCACATATCTCGTACGTTTGAATGTGTGTAGTGACCAGCACTGTTTGCATTTTAAGCCTTTCAACACTAAGTAACTCTTGTGGGCTTTTATGTTGTCTTGCAGATCTTTTTTGTCATGTACCAGTGTACATAGAATTTGGGGTATTTTTACGGATACTGTTTTAAATTAGAAAACAGTGCAGACTCTGATCAAAGGGTTCCTATAGGAGCCTTTTGATCTGGGTATACACTGTTTGAAAAAGTAATGAGTACATAAAAACAGGACCGTAGTGTTGAAAGAGTATATTGCAGACAAGTCCAGAAAGGCTAAGTTCCAGAGAAGCAGCTACTAGAATGGCTACTTTCTGCAGCAAAGAAGCAAAAATATAATGTTCATTAAGGTTTGAAACGTCAGATGAAAACAAAATTTGAACCAAATATCTCTGATGACAGTTTCTGACACATGGACATTCAGATAAAACTTACCAACAATGAAAAATCGGGGCATAAATATAGCTAGTATATTCGCTAGGTGTTAGACTAAATGAGTGCAATACTCTACCAGTCAAATACCAATGATATAGCTTCTACACATATTGTATATGAAGCCGTACCTGATCACATGATTAGCAGAATCATTGAATCGGTTTGCACCAGTCTCAGCATTTATACACAGCTTCTATTGCAATGAGTAGATTTCAATCAATTAGCAATAGTAACCGTGTTTTATTTATAATAATTAATTCGAATGGTCAACTACCTCACATATTTGAATATATACGCAATACTAATTTTATAAGGTATAAAAGAAACAAAACGAAGTTTAAAAGTGAACTAACTTTGATACACAACAAATTAATCAAATTAAAAAGTCAACAAGAGGGCCATGAGGCCCTGAAGCGCTCACCCGAGATAACCCCAGGGGCGGTGCCATTTTTTACCAAGAACTCATCATTTGTACAACCTTGGTAGAGAACCACAAGGCAAAGCAGTATGTCATTAATTAAAGGTCTGAGCCTAATGGTTTCAGAGAAAAATAATATTTCATATTTTTCCATGAAAAACTGATAAGCCCCAAGGCAGGCCAAGTTTTGCTCAGAGGTCAGGGTCGTAAGTTGAACATTCTTGGCAGAGGACCACAAGCCAAGCTACATATTTGTAGAGGACCATTAGATCATGTTACATACCAAACATCAAAGGTCTAGGCCTTACAGTTTCAGAAGATTTTTAAAGATCTTCCTATGAAAAACTGATAAGCCCTTGGGCGGGGCCATTTTTGGCCCAGGGGTCATAATTTGAAAATCTTTGTAGAGAACCATTACATCATGCTACATGCCAAATATCAAAGGTCTATGCCTAACAGTTTCAGAGAAGAAGATTTTTAAAGATTTTCCTATGAAAAACTGATAAGCCCTAGGGCGGGGCCATTTTCGGTCCAGGGTCATACTTTGAAAATCTTTCTAGAGGACCATTAGACCATGCTACATGCCAAATATCAAAGGTCTAGGCCTTACAGTTTCAGAGAAGAAGATTTTTTAAAGATTTTCCTATGAAAAACTGATAAGCCCTTGGGCGGGGCCATTTTTCGCCTAGGGGTCATAAATTGAACAACTTTTGTAAAGGGCCATTAGATCATGCTACATATTAAATATCAAAGGTCTAGGCCTTACAGTTTCAGAGAAGAATATTTTTAAAGATTTTCCTATGAAAAACTGATAAGCCCTTGAGCGGGGCCATTTTTGGCCCGGGGGCCATAATTTGAACAACTTTTGTAGAGGACCATTAGATCATGCTACATACCAAATATCAAAGGTCTAGGCCTTACAGTTTCAGAGAAGAAGAGTTTTAAAGAGTTTCCTGTGAACAACTGATAAACCCTTGGGCCCGGGCCATTTTGAACAACTTTTGTAGAGGACCATTAGATCATGCTACATACCAAATATCAAAGGTCCAGGCCTTACAGTTTCAGAGAAGACGATTTTTAAAGATTTTCCTATGAAAAACTGATAAGCCCTAGGGCGGGGCCATAGTTGGCCCGGGGATAATAATGTGAACAACATTTCGTTCCCCCTAACCACTGATGCTTCTGACAAAATTTGGTTAAAATCGGTTAGTCTACAGCTGTTCTGCAATAGCGGATATGTCGTTATAATGAGTCAGCTAACTAATGTACATACAGTAATTAATTCTTACATTAATAATCAAAGAGGATATTAGTTCATCTGTTAATTGAGAACCCTCTATGTATAAACAGAAATCCTGTATGGCCATAAACCTGACATGATCTTTCCTTGGAAACTAATGACCACTGGCTGACCAGTTGAGCTGCAGATAAAGTACATCTCAGAAATGGTTATCGCTTTGAATGCTGAATACGAGCAAATGCAATTTAAAGAAAATCTTTATTCTAGCGATTGCTCATTTTCAGTAGATTTATTCAAAGGAGTTGTTTTTAAATTGTCTATGAGGGAATGGGTTAGGGGGACTTACAGAAGAATTAGTCTTATTACAGACGAAAGCTTTACATCTACTTGTTAATCTAACTGTTCTAATAACCCTAACATATGTTGGAAGACCATCCTCAATACAAGCTGTTTTATTATTACCATTATATTAACGCGATTGTTGTCCTGGTAACGCATTTGTACATCTGAACGTTACAAAGGAGGTATTTTGTTCAGTGCGTCATATAGTGATTATTGACTCCTCTTATGTCAATCGCCTCTTTAATGCCATTTGCAAACAGTTTGGATCCAGATCACATGCCGATTTACTCGGCATATAATCAAGATCCAGAGTATTTGACGGTCGGTCAATAGTTGCACAAAGGATCGAACGAATCGGAAGTGAACGAAACTTTCAGTAAATCACATTACTGTTTCCATCATGAGAAGGGTTAACCCTTTCCCTGTTCAGTATCCAAGAAATAATGACAAAATGAATATTTATTAGCTGAATTTCTATAATGTAAACTTTTGAAGGGACTTTTTTGCATTGACAAAAGCTGTAGAATCAGATCTATATCATGTCAAAAGCAAACAGAGCAGACCCTGATCGGACGGCTCCTCTATAGGGGTCCTTTGACTGTTCTGGGTCTACTCCTTTTGCAAATGCGTGAACATGCGTTTATAAATATGAGGAAACGGATTAATCTGCATCTTGCTAAGAAGGACTTGGTCTATAAGGATCTGTCTGATCAGGGTCTGCTCTATTTGCTTATGCCATCATATAGACCTGACCCTACAGTTTTGTCTAAGCTAGAAATTCCCTTGAAAAATGTATACCTTACAAACATTAAGTTCATGAATAGTTATGAAGTGTTTAATTCATTAAAAAAATAATTAGGCAGGGATTTATCTTGTTGCAAAATTTTTGCCACGTCCATGTGATACATACAGCAGAACATGTCCTGAGCAGCCATTCATGTATCATACTATAGGAGCTTTCTGTATTACGTTTGACCTGCATTAAGCTACAACCTCCCTGGCAGACCCATAATAAGATCCCTTGTGGTCGCTAAAGACAGGTTCAACGTCAGCGATTCGTGCTTAAAAAGCCGATAGATGAGTCAGACAAGAAGACAGACCCCAGTACAGTCCCCAGTACAGCTGTCGCTTAGAAGAAGTCTACAGCAGGGTGGTGAACCCTTTACTCCATGAATATTTATGTAAGAAATAACAACTGGTATCATGAATATCAGTTATTAGTTATAATGGCGCATGAACACATGACATTTTGACCTTGTCACGAACTGTAGAATCCTGTCTACAGTAGAACCTTTCTTTAATGGCCATTAAAACAGGTCTAAATCTGGATTTCTGAAACTTATGGAAGCTTAATGCAGGATAAAAGTGATACATCGAGCTCTTATAGGATTTTTTTCGGTATCACTTTTATTCCGTATTAAGCAACCGCCTACTTTTTAAGACATATGTTCAATAAATAAATGATCACTGTATACAGTTCTATAAGCGTTCTATAAGCAAACGTGGCAGACAGTGGTCGTACGTTCTGGATCTATCCGTTCTATAAGCAAACGTGGCAGATAGTGGTCGTACGGTCTGGATCTAGCCCGTTCTATAAGCAAACACGACAGACAGCGGTAAAGTACAGTCTGGATCTACCCTGTTTGCAAAAGCATTAAAAAATTATTTTATGTAAAGTTTTAAATCCTGCATCTGATGATTATTAAGAAATAATTAGTGAATATTAGCTGAATTTATAATGTTGTAACCCTTTAATACATGAATATACATGTAAAAAAGCAAAAAAGATAATGACATCATGAATATCAATAAGATTATTTTTTTATAATAGCACACTAACACGTGAATATTTGGCCATGTCAGACATTATAGAACCATATCTATATTATATCATAAGCAAACAGAGCAGATCCTGATCAGACGGCTCCTACAGGAGCCGTTTGATCTGGGTCTTCTCTGTTTGCAAAGGTTTAGAAAGACATATTTATGGGGAGTATTTAATACTGCCACAACCGTTGAATCAGATTTTTATTATTTCATAATCGAGCAGACGAGACCCTGATCAGACGGCTCCTACAGGAGCCTGCTATGTTTGCCGAAGTGTCATTACTATGTTTGCCAAAGTGTCATTACTATGTTTGCCAAAGTATCATTACTATGTTTGCCAAAGTGTCATTACTCGCCTCTGTCAATTAAAGGGCTAAGTACATGTCCAATTTGACCTTGACCTCTGCTTAATCTGGGTTTACTGTGCAGACTCCAGGGGATAGTTTTCCTTACATTATGAACCCAACCATTCCTAGACACTGACATGCAATATTCCCTAAAACTTTACGTGGATTATAGATAAAAGCAGTGACTATATTTAGATATAATTAGAGACTTTAAAAGGAAGACAAGGTGAAAAGGCCAGAACGGCTATTTTTCTGTATACATTATTTAATTATTTCACCGTTATTAACGAATCCGTCATAATCTACGCAAACAGCTTGGGACCGGGTGAGAGACAGGGTAGATCAGCGTGTTAGCAGACCGGATGAGAGATCGGGTAGATCAGCGTGTCATCAGACCGGGTGAGAGACCGAGTGAGAGACCGAGTAGATCAGTGTGTCATCAGACTGGGTGAGAGACCGGGTAGATCAGCGTGTCACCAGACCGGATGGATGAGAGACCGGGTAGATCAGCGTGTCATCAGACCAGATGAGAGACCGAGTAGATCAGCGTGTCATCAGACCAGATGAGAGACCGAGTAGATCAGCGTGTCATCAGACCGAGTGAGAGACCGAGTAGATCAGTGTGTCATCAGACCGGGTGAGAGACCGAGTAGATCAGCGTGTCATCAGACCAGATGAGAGACCGAGTAGATCAGTGTGTCATCAGACCGGGTGAGAGACCGAGTAGATCAGTGTGTCATCAGACCGGGTGAGAGACCGAGTAGATCAGCGTGTCATCAGACCAGATGAGAGACCGAGTAGATCAGCGTGTCATCAGGCCGGGTGAGAGACCGGGTAGATCAGCGTGTCATCAGACCGGATGAGAGACCGAGTAGATCAGCGTGTCATCAGACCGAGTGAGAGACCGAGTAGATCAGTGTGTCATCAGACCGGGTGAGAGACCGAGTAGATCAGCGTGTCATCAGACCAGATGAGAGACCGAGTAGATCAGCGTGTCATCAGGCCGGGTGAGAGACCGGGTAGATCAGCGTGTCATCAGGATGCAAACTGTCCTATAGGAGCTTTCTGCATTAATTTTACCCTCCATTAAGCAGTCACATGCTTTTTAAGACTCATATATTCAATAACTGAATGGCCGCTTAGGACAGGTTCTATTGCATACCGTAATCTATTTAGGTAGGGTACCTTAGTTAAACCAATATTTATGCGCTTTCATTTTTTTGTTTTAAGCGTTTAGTGCAAATACATTGTTAAATCGAATTTTTCTGATAGTTGTATGATGTTTTATGGAAACAGATTGTGTTTGATTCTGTGTTTTATATAGTATTATTTATATACCATTGTTTTCGCATGCAGTGTGATGTCTTTTTATATTACTGTACTATATATGGTTAATATTGACATATGACACTTAAAACGCTGTCTCTGTCTGTATATATCTCTGTGTGTATCTGTATGTCTCTCTCTGTGCCTCTCTGTCTCTGTCTGCCTCTCTCTCTCACACACACACATTCATTCACTTTCTCTGAAGATAAGTAGGGTATTTTGTTCACAAACTTGAGCTGAATGCTGCGTCTACGACATGATCTCTGGTCTGGATCTACCGACTTGGTAAATGCCTATTGTATTCTTCAAATATTTACTCTATTTATGTGTATTTTACTTAACGCATTTGCAAACAGCGTACATCCGGATCGAACGTCTCCTGCAAGAGAGTCTGCTGTTTGTTTATAAAATTGTATAAATCTGATTCTACATGTTCTACCGTGACCAAACATTCCTATAATCACATGATATGATAAAAAACAACTTATTACTATTGATGATGACGTCATTTCTAATCATGGAGTAAAGGGTTAACTCTCGGTCAATACTCATGCAAAATATCGCCAGTAAAATTCAATTAGGAAACCCACTGCTTTTATAGACACCTGTGCTTATTAATAAAGTGGTCAAGCGGGGGTTTATAGTAATTAATTACAAACGTACCAACACTATAAAAAGAATGCCCACAGTTTTTGATCCATAAATAGTTTCATGTCAAAACATTTAAACTGTTTCTATATATACATGTTTAAAAAGGAAACCTTAAATAAGGCCTTGTCAAGAGAACATACAGAAAGATGCAAATTAATTCAACCGGTAGAAGTGTAAGCTCTGATAGACTGTCTATGTAAGCAAGGATTGAAAGCTTTCCTATTGGGGATCTGGATTTCCTTGTTCTATATTTACAGTCTGCAAGTTTGCTAGGCGGAGTTGCCGTATTCTACTGGTTGAATTGTTAGAGTATTACGTGGTCATCTGTGAATATATATCTCAACACATTGGTATATAGTGTTGAACAGTTTTCCACCCTACCTCTACTCCCCCACTCGTTATTTGATTTACTGAAGATAAATTGGCTTACTAAAAGTACAAATATATTCTATCATGTATTTACAATTTAACGATGAATTTGTAGCTTATGTTCTCATTTTTTGGTTAACCCATTCCCTCATATTGATGCCTTTTTGACGCCTCTGTAAAATTCATTTTGTGAAACCGTTGTGATAAAAAGAGCATTAAATTTGCCCCATAGGAGCAAATGCTCTATTTATCACAATGGTTTAAAACTTACGCCATTCTAAAATGTCCTTTCCTCTAGTAAATGCCCATGCTGTATAAATATACATATATATATATATATAACAGCATGATCTGCCTTGTGGTTTCAGAGAAGAAATTTTCGAAATGTCCACTGCCACCGTATAACCCTTTCCTCCATAATTACGCCTTTATATTGTGATAAATAGAGCATTTGCTCCTATAGAAGAAAATGCTCTATTTATCACATGGGTTTCAAACTACACAATTCTAACATTTTCCCTTTCTCTAGTTAATGCTCCTTTTCGGTAGATTTATTCAAAGAGGTTTTATCTAAAAATAGCCTATGGAGGAATGGGATAAGGAAATATTGCCACAACTCTTGCCGTTATGTTGTACCGAAACAAGTGCGGTAGAAGATCACCTAAGAATCAGTTCTACCAAATTATAGTTATACCGACCGGACAAGATCTTTCGATTGCTGTGACAACCAGAGTTATGCATTATGGGCCCGTCACACCATGACGTTCTGGTCAGCGTTCTCTGGCGTTTGAGGAAACGTTAGTAGTCGCCCATGGTCGCTGGGATAGCGCCAGAAGAGCGTTGTGTGAACGCTTGTGAACGCTAGTGAACGTCTGTGATCGCCGGGAATCGGCGGAGAACGCTGGTCCGGAAAATATTTTTTGAACATGCACAAAACTTCTCACTGAGACCAGCGTTCTTCAACGTTTAATTTTAAACGCTGAAGAACTTTTAAGAACGTTAATGGAACGTTTTACTAACGTTCGATGAGCATTGCACGCGTTCGGATATCGTTAGTCAGTCGTTACACTAGCGTTACTTGGTTGTTACTAATTGTTTGCTTTGCAGTGAACGACTCAATTGCGACCTGTCAACGACCGCTGAACGGTCCCCTAATGCACGCAGCGTGTGACTAAAGTCAAACGAACGTCAAAACGCTATTCTGTCGTTATTCACACGTTAGTCACACGCCCAACACGCTCGTCTAACGTTCACAAATCGTTCGTTGTGCGCCAGTGGCACGTCAGCACATGCTAATGGTTTTCAGGGGTATCTTACTTGGTCGCTGTTACACGCTTCTCGCGCCTAAGACACGCGCTAGTCATGCGTTAGGTACACGTTTATCACACGCCAGATGTGTCATCCTCACTCTAGAACGCTCAAAAATTGAACGATTGAAACGTTCAGAGAACGTTGACCAGAACGTTATGGTGTGACGGTCCCTTTAAATCGAATTCTTTGAACAACTTTAAAAGAATACCATTAGAAAAACTTTTTATAAAGTTTAATCAAATTTCTGTCCGTGGTTTTAGAGATGTCGTTTGAACGAATGGACGGTGGGACGTATCCGTTCTTACGACGGACGGTGGCCGATCGCAATAGCTCATCCTAAGCTTATGCTCATGTGATCTAATAGATACAAGAGGGTCATGATGACCCTGTATCGCTCATCTGAGACAATAGTGTATGTGCACTAATATAAGTATTCTAGTCCATTTGTTAGCAACAAGTTTATCGCCTGGCACACATGATTTTCCAGGAATTATTGGTACAATCTGTGTTGTACTCTTGGTCAGCTATTTCCAAAACTTATAGCCATAAGCAGAAGTTTAGCCTGATCCTTGATGATCATGCTTTCTTTATTAACAACAACGCAAAGGGGCATTTCTGCAAATGTTACTAAAATCCAGCTGGTGGATTCAGAATATATATTTTTAAATGTTTACCATAGCCATACAATGGATTTTAGTAACATGTGCAGTTATATAAATGTTCCTTTGCTGAAGGGCAGCTGGAAGCTCTCTGAACGTCTGTGGGGCGTAACCATTGCTTGACCTGGGCTCTGACGATCAGATAAGAAACACTTCCAATTTACCGGACATGTTGAACTAAGCGAAATACAATGGATCTTACAACATTAAATCGCCTAGCGACCTCTGACTGATATACCTGGGTCAATAAGACCTAAATGTGATAACGATCCGTTTTGTTTAAACGTGACATCATCAGAAATGAGAAATATCTAAAGTTGGTTTGAAAACAGCAGTGATTTCAACTTACAATGAGTATCTTTAACAGCTTGTACTGGCTAATACCAAAATGTGTCCGTGCTACACGATAGAGCCACGAGAAGCACGTGCGAGGCAAGATATGGTTTCGTTGATATTCGCGGACAGTGAGGACCGATAGTCGATAGATGCATACTTAAAGACATTACCCAGGTCCATTCAATGATTCCCCCCCCCCATTGTTCTCAATAGGCGTGAAAGTAACAGTAAAAGCATGATACAAGTGTGCAAAATATGGCAAGCCGTCTCATTCTGTCTAGAGAGGCCCTGACATACAATTAGTCAAGGGGAACACACTCAAAAGACCATTGTTGGTCACAACCCAATAGAAGTTCAACCCTTAAGAAGCCTACCACTAACAAACAAAGGGCCATATGCAAACAGGTTGGATCCAGATGAGACGTCAAGTAACCCGGCATCTTATCTGGATCCAAGCTATTTGACAGACAACATTTTCACAAATCTTTACAAACTATGAAGCACTTTCACATTTGAAGCAGACAAGCAATTTAGCAGATGAATATTTTATAAGGATTAAATACATTAAAAAAAACCTGAGCGCTTATGTATATCAGAGATAAAACTCTGGACATTTGGCCTGCAGTAGAATCCATTTAACCTGCAGTGGAGGAGAGCTATAATATGTTCAAAGGCGCCCTAATTAAAGCTGAGAATTCAATTTTGTCTTGTAGAGCTGGCGTTCATATATACATGCCATGTTTGTTTGTACAGTGGAGAAAACGTTATCATTTCCCGTTTAAACGTATCTATACGCAAATGCATTGAAGTAAAATGTAGAAAAATACACCTTGTTGAAATATCTCAAGATATTTTTCATCTGAGTGGTAAACCGTTTGGAGCCTGATCAGACGCCGGGTTACCCGGCGTCTGATCTGGCTCCTAACTGTTTGCAATGGAAATAATTGTTTTGGCATAAACGCGTGGGAAAGAATAACGTAGGTTAATAATGTAGGTTGAGCACTTTAGAAGACATTCACAGGCCGAACGGACAAAGCAGGGCCTATATGCTCCTTCTTATAGTTTCAGGGAGCATAATAAAAAATAAAAACATATACTGCATTAGTGACAATCTAATCATTTCCAAATCATCAAATGTAAGAGACGGGCCTCACATGGAACGCTCCAGTGGTTCTTGACAGGCAGACTGCTATAGCTGTTACCATGTGCCGCATGCTTTTTCACAGGTTAGCTGTAAAGACCCAAGCCGGCCAAGGGAATGTATCCCCTGCCAAAGGTATTACCTAGTAAACCGGCAAACAATGGAGGGGTCTTTAGATAATCAATTTAAAACAAGAGGGCTATGATCTAGCCCTGGATCGCTCAACGAAGTTTTACATGCCTTGGATGTATACCAAAACCTTAAATAGATATCTTGACCAACATTATTAATATTGGGTCAAATTATTGCTTTTCAAGGCAATCTTTAATAATAGTGTACATGGTTTGATACAGAATGAGCCTCAGCAAGGGGAAATGTGCGTTATTGTATAACATAAAGTATAGACCTAGACCGGCTGCCACATCTCCGCTGCGGCATCTGATCCAGTCTACTACATGTACTTTTTTGCATTATATATATAGTTGTAGTTTAATTAACCCATTCCCTCATAGGCTATTTTTAGAAACAACCCCTTTGAATTAATCTACCGAAAAGGAGCATTAACTTGAGAAAAGGATTTTTTAGAAGTTCGTAGTTTGAAACCATTGTGATAAATAGAGCATTTGCTCCTATATGAGCAAATGCTCCATTTATCACAATGGTTTCACAAAGTGACTTTTACAGAGTCGTCAATATAAGGGAATGGGTTCCGGGGGTAATAATAATTCAACACCATGTGAACATTTAGTAATGCCACCTGTCCCACAGACCGGTACAGTTGATGCTTAATTGAACGTCTGATTTAGAGGGGTGTTACAGTGTAACTTAATGTTTATTACATGTCACTTTCTGTGGGAACGAACGTGGTTACTGTAACGAGGATTGACTGAAGGCACTGTATAGCAGTGGCAATGCCCTTATTTGCGATCTAATTCCGGAAAGTATAGACTGGTTATTGCAACGAGGGGCGAACAGTACAGCAGTGACAATGCTATTATTAGTTGGTGAAGGCGTTATTTTTTTACAGAAAGCACAGCAGGTAGACGACATCGCCGAGAGTTCATATTAGTTATATATTTTACATCGAAGGAGCTTGACTTGGAACCATCCTCGTTTTACAATGTCGTTGACATATAGTGTATATTTTCTTGAAGGGTCATACAAAGTTCTCTCTTACTGTTTGCTATGCCAATTCCTAGTGGTCTAATCCAGAACCAGGTAGCATGGTGTTGTAGAATCCCCCTAAAGCCACCACGAAAATGATGTATGTATATGGATAAAAAATAAACTTTAAAATGACATGCAAACAGTGTAGACCCAAATCAACCGGTTCCTGAAGGGGTCTTCCGATCAGGGCCTGCACTGTTTGCTGAAACACTCGATGTCAAAAACTTTAATAGCAACTTTTTTTGTTCGCTATGTCCTCTCAACCTGAAAAATGGACAGGTTCCAAAATAAGACCTGGGCGGGTTTTCCTAAGCCTGGCCAATATTCATGCAAGAAATGATGACACCATGGAGATTTATTAGTTAAATTTTTATAATGCAAAGTTTTCAATGGATTTATTTGCCTTGACATAAACTGTAGAATCAGATCTTATGTTTGAACAAAACTAAAATAACAGTAAAATCTTACCTGATTACATTTTATTGTAACACATGCTCAACATGGGACCCTGGGCGGTTGTATGTCATCCTACAACGACATTTAAGCACACCCCAGATACTAAAGTCCATCGGGGCAGCATCTGAATTCACCAGGATCTGACTGTGCTTCCGACTTTGTACCATGCTGAGTTGATGAACTTTGCACCTTTTTCGTAGTTTTGCTTCTAAACTGTTCTTGGTAATGGTGTATATATAGTTCCCTTGGATACCCCTAGTTTCGATGCCATCCCTTTTTGAGTTGGCCGGTTCACTTTAGCGATCAAATGGCCAACTGCGTAACTATAATGTCCGGGGTGGCCACCGTAGGCCGTTACATGAACTTTGCCCTTGTAGCATCGTTGTAACCCAATATGATAGCGAATGTTACTTATGAAGCCCAAAGAAATGATACACCTATAGCCCATGGTTTTAAGCTCCTTTTGAATGCTGCTATAATTATGATTAGTCCTCAAAAGCCCCAACACGACACCATCGGTTTACGGACGTTTCGCTACACAGCGTTTCGCTACCCTGACCATTTCGCTACCCTGACCATTTCGCTACAGTCATTTCGCACCTTTACGGGAAGTCATTTCGCTACCCAGTCACCCAATTAATTATAATTATTCACAGATTTAATTGATTTGGACAATACTAGTTTAACAGATGAAAAAGATACCTTTACCAATTTGAAATACCGACCGTAGCAGCATAGGCAAACAGTTTGGATCCGAATGAAACGTTCACAGTAAATTAGTTAATTCGAATATAAGACATAGCTGTTTGGAAATATGTTCAACGTAAGTATATCACAAAATTAAAAATGAAGAGAATATTTGAAACTTTAGAGCAGGTAAATGGTTAACAGACCTTAAAGTAAAAGTGCATAAGTAATGATCGCGTTTTCAACTTTTCATGTGATCGTAATACACTGTACATATCAAAGATTCATTTTTCTAGTCTGAACTATTTAGTATTTTTATCATTTATAATTAACAAAATGCATTGGCGTTTGTCTTACAGTGAAACATATATATTTTTATTCCCACTACCTGGCCACTAGCAGTATTTACAAGCCAATGTTATCGCCTTATCGGCGGTACCTGTGATCTCTGGGTGGACAATATTGATTGGCACGTGTAATTACGAAAGCAGCGAGTGACTTAATTCAATCAGCAATATCACAGAGGCAGCGATAATGACACGTGTATTATATATATATATTTAATCTTTTAAAACCTAATATTTTTGTTGTGATTATCATCATGTTTTATTATTATTATTATCATTATCATGTATTTCACAAAGCCGATACTATTTCTTATCGCTTAAACTTTTATTTATTAACCCTTTCCCTCATATAAACGTGTTTTCACGCATTTGCAAACAGAGTAGACCCAGATCAGACGGCTCCTAGAGGAGCCGTCTGATCAGGGTCTGCTCTGTTTGCTAATAGAATTTGAAAGCTCGGTTTCTTTACTTTCCAAATTGGGTACATTGTTCCACCTTGCATATTTCCTTATAAGAATTTTCTCCATGAATATGCATTAGGTATCAAAATTAGGGCTAAATATAGAACAGGGGAAGGGTTAAGCTACCACCTCACTGTATTCATATACACTATACATTAACAAAACAAAACCTGATTTAAGTACATTTATCATTCATTTAACACTTTGGTTACTACAGTAAAACCCCGCTAATGCTACCACCTCAAAGATGTATAATTATGGGTGATAGATGCAGATCGTAGATGTAGACAGTAGCTTAATGCTGGACAAAAGTAATGCAGAAATGATATACATGAGCTTTCTGGATTACTTTTGTCCTGCATTAAGAAGCCACCCGCTTATAAAGACGCCCATATTTATTCATTGAGTGGTCACTTTAGATGGGGTTTACTGCACATTGACGAGTAAGACCTGCCAAACAACGGCGAAAGACCCATCATTCATCCTCTGACATAACACTTTATTTTTATTTTTGGTATCTGAATATAAATATTTATTATATGTTAATAAATTCGACTCTCAAATCACTAACCACCCTGCAACAATATTGGTTTTCCTAATAAATTCGGTAGGTAGCGAAACGTACAGGTAGCGAAATGGTCAGGGTAGCGAAATGACTTCTAGGTGGGTAGCGAAATGACTGTAGCGAAATGGTATGGGTAGCGAAATGTCTGACAACCACACCATCCACTTTGTCAAAGATTTAAAACCTGCATGTAAACTCAAGTATAAGCCACAACACCGCTAAGATACAGAAGTCTCGACCATCTCGTGCATGTACTTGACAGCGCACGATTTTCTTTTGTTCAAAAAAATAAGCTGGGCACCTCTGGTATATCAAAGTCAATAGCAAATGTTTACAGCAGGAAAGGAAAGCAGGACGAAAGCTACAGATACCTGCATTAATTTGGCACTGGATAAAACAACCAGCAGCTTTGAACGAGTTCAATGTCATTTGCAAACAGTGTAGTCCCAGATCAGAGGACTTCAAGAGTGGCCGTCTGACCAGTGTATGCACTGTTCGTCGTGAAAACACCTCTAGTAAATGTAAACCTTTCTTTCTTGCTATATGGACTCTACTCTGATGGTCAGGTTTAGGGTCAGTCCATATTTGAATATTCATCACCGACACTATTAATGACACGTACTTATTACAAACTGGTGGCTATTGTGGGATTCTACAGTATCTTAACCCCTTCCCTGTTGAATATTCATGTGAGAAATTATAACGTCATGAATATTAATGAGCCGAACTAGATTCATTTTAAAGCATTATTAACAATGACTGTAACATGTTTTGTGTTCTCAGGCTTTTGATTGGTCAGATTTGAGCCAAATGCTCAAACCTGACCAATCAAAAACTTGAGAACGAACTCGGACTCAACTAAAAATCTTTATAAGCATGGATACTGTTTCAGTGAGTGTAGAATCAGATTTACATAAATCCATACGCAAACAGAGCAGACCCTCATCAGACGGCTCCTACTCTGTTTACAGGTGAAAATACGTTCATATGAGGGAAAGTGTTAATTTATGCACAGGATGTTTTGGTATTGATAGAAAATAAGTTAGGTCAGATCTATCTGTAACATGGTGAAAATATTGTGACTCGACTGGGGCTCAAACCCAGGGCCTTTGGCTTACCATGCCAACACTCTACCGACTGAGCTACCAAGCCACACAGTCTAAGCCTACCAACTGTTTCACCACAATTTCTAACCGGCTACACACACCCCCTCTACACAAGAGTTCGTCCCGAATTCTTACTTAAAGAACACTCCACGAGTTTTTTTTACTATTTACATATAAATCACTTTATGGGTCATTTGCGTTGGGCGCCAAATGTAACATGGTGAAAAAGTTGTGACTTGACTGGGGCTCGAACCCAGGGCCTTCACTTACCATGCCAACACTCTACCGCCTGAACTACCAAGCCACACAGTCCAAAGACCTATGATAACATGTTATCATTGATCGTTGCCAAGTCTAAGCCTATCAATTGTTTCACCACAATCTCCACATATCATATTTTCATAAGCAAACAGAAAAAGACCCAGGTGTTTATAGTAGTGTTCGTTTGGCGTCTCATCGGGATCCAAACTGTTTCAACATTTGATCATCTTTAAAATATTTAACCCTTTCGGCATCAAATTTCATCTGCTAAGATAATTGTCTGCTTCTTGTATTAACCATTTACTCCATAATTACGCCTTTCTATGCCTTTACAATCAGAGTAAACCAGATCAGGGTCCATGCTTATAAAGCTTTTAGTTGAGTCTGAGTTTCGTTCTCAAGCTTTTGATTGGTCAGATTTGAGTTCTCAAGCTTTTGATTGGTCAGATTTGAGCCAAAGGCTCAAATCTGACCAATCAAAAACTTGAGAACGAACTCAGACTCAACTAAACGTTTTATAAGCATGAACCCAGAAGGCTCCTACACCAGGGTCTGCTCGGTTTAGTTATGGAATCAAATAAATAAGAATACTAGTTTCTGCCATGGCCATAAATTCAATAAGTTAATATATGTCATTATAAATATACGAACACGATAAAGAAACTGTACATTTGGTTTGAGGAACTTTTGTTATACTTATAAGTACAAACCATAGACAAATTTTGTACCAAAATGCGCAAAAATGTATTGGCTACACGATGGTGTATTTTTAATTGCGATTTAATAATTTGCAGATCATAACAACAAATACAAAACATTACAAGTCTGCAACTTTTACTTTTCACACTATCGTTATTCACACAAAAAAGTATGATATAGTATAGATATGATTTTACAGTTTCTGCCAGTGTCAAAAAGTCCTGTGTTCATATGCTATCATAACAAATTTATCTAATTAATATTCATGACGTCATTATTTCTTACATCAATATTCATGAAATAAAGAGTTCAAGAAAAAATTAACTCAGAAATCTCAAGCAGACAATAATCTTAGAAAATCAAATTTATTTAGCGACAAAAGGCTTTTAGTATGGAGTTCTGAAAGCTATTTTTTAAAGGTCTTAATAAAATAAAAACCGGACATAAATATTTGCAAACTGCGATAACATCAATAAGTACAGCTTGGTGCCACATTTTATGACCGAGCTTAACCTTCTGATACTCCTATGAGCTACATGTATACCATTAGGTTTGGTCACAGAGGTCACAAATAATACATTTTATATTTTCATATACATTTTAACCCTTTCCTCCATAATTAGTCAAGAAGATATAATGGCATCATGAGTATTAATTAGTTCATTTTTAAAATGGCATATTAACACATGGAATGTTGGCCAAAGCAGAAACTATTGAATCACATTTATATCATTCCATAAGCAAATAGAACGGACACGGATTAGATCGACGTCTGATCTGGGTCTACTCTGTTTGCAAAGGTATAGAAAGGCGTATTTATGGAGTAAAGGGTAAACAGGTTAGATCCTGCTAAATTGGAACTTTAAAAATATTTCTATGCAAACATTAAACAACATTGTGAGATAAATTCTCTTTACTCTCCTAAAAAATAAGAAACAAAGCTTGATGATTACGTGATTATTGTGAGTTTGCTATCAAGACGTTTTGATATTCTTACTGTTCAAAATGTTTTGATGTTTTGTATGTATATTATGACGATGTACTATGTACAAGTCTTTAATAAACTATCTGTTCTGTTCTGTTCTGTTCTATATCATTAGGCTTGGTCACAGAGGTCACAAATAATACATGTACCGGTATATCATTAGGCTTGGTCACAGAGGTCACAAATAACAAGCAAGTCACGTACATTCATTATTCCCACATTGTAATGTCAACATAGTTCATTCAATGAAACATGATTTGAGCAAGTCTACAGAACTAATATAGTTAACGCAAGAGTTATGTTGCTTAATCTGTACATCTTCCATCTCATTGCACACATTCAGTATGGATCCAAATCCTATTGATATAAGCATTCCGGGTGTGGTGAGCCGGTCATAAGACAGTGAGGAATTGTTACAGGCAAGCGAATAATTACAGCAATATTTTGATTAACTCTAACCTCATAGAGACAACCTTCTGGTACCCTGGTACAGAGTAGATCCAGATCAGACGACTCCTTATGATCAGGGTCTGTTGTGTTTGTTCATGACATGATATATATCCGATTCTAGTTACTGCCTTGGTGAAAAAATATCTTTCTATAAAAACCCACTATTTAATATTCACAGTCATTATCTTACATATATATTTATGAGGTGAAGGGTTAACCCTTCATGTAAGAAATAATGACATTATGAATATTAATTAACTGGTTTTATATTAGCATATGAACACAGTAATCTGTGGAATCAGAACTGTATAATTCCATAAGCAAACAGTGCAGAACCTCATCAGATTGCTCAGCTCTTTAGGAGCCGTCTGATCTGGGTCTACTCTGTTTCCAAAGGGTAAATAGACGGGTTATCAAGAAATGTTACAGTAGGTCTTTAATTAAGGATGAAAGTTATGCAGAAAGTGCCTATTAATTACAAAACGAGGATTTTCCTCTTTTTTCTTGGCATCTTATCTGGATCCAAACTGCATGCAACGGTATTCAAATAGATTTGTCTACAACAGGTTAAGTTTTACAAAGTCTTCACTATTTTCCACCATTCACGCTTGCAGTGTCTGTGCGTTTGTCCCGGTGTCTGTGCGTTTGTCCCGGTGTCTGTGCGTTTGTTTATCTATCTTTTTACTTTCTGAATATTCATGAAAGACTCCATCCATTCTGAATATTAATTAACTCATATCTTAATTCAAAATATTCACACTAACAGATGAGGTAAAATCGTGTTCTCCTTTATCCTGTCTATCTCTACCCAAGTCTCATCTGCAGACTGCTTGGATCCAGATAAGACGCCAAGAAACTTGGCTTCTCAACAAGATCCAAGCTGTCTAATACACAGTTTCCTAATAATCCTATTTAAATTAAATAAATCAGATCCAAGATTTTAGCAAAATATATTTATCAGCAAGTTACGGGTTATAAGCAAGAGGCTACAGATAAATGTGCATACTCAAATACTCATCCTGTCTCCACCGAAACCTATGTTGTGACCACTCTTTAGAATCCTCTAAAACAGACAATTCTAAAGAGTGCACACAACAATAGGGTTTGGTGGAGAAATCAAGAAGCTAGTCTTGAAAATGTTTTAATATACACATCTTATCTGGACCTCTGACACGAGCTGGAATTTAGTCTTTTATTCCATAGATACATCTTTTAACATCTTTGCAAACAGAGTAGACCCAGAACAGACGGTTCCTGCAGAAGCGGTCTGTTCAGAGTCTGCTTTACGATGTCATTTCATAAAGTATAGTATCAGTTTTATATGGAAATCACAACTCCCTAGAATACAGTGAAACTGCTAATTCCCTACAATACAGTGAAACTGCTAACTGCCTACAATACAGTGAAACTGGAAACTGGAAACAATAAACAGGACATGTTTTGCATCATCTTGGATTTCATATGATAACAAACTATGTTAGTTGCAGAAAGAAAGAACAGCATACTTTCATAAAAAAGCGTTTCCATGCCAACCAATACTCCTCAGACCCATTGAAGCTATAATTCTTGCAGGTAAATGGCTTCCTCACAGTGTAATAATCAATACTATTGAAAATCAATATGCAAACTGCAGGGCCTGAGGTTATAAAACTTCCTGCTTGAGTCTGAATTCATTCTCAAGCATCTAAACAAAGAGACACAGGAGGATGAACTGGGACTCAATGTCTGATGTTTTATAACCTAGGGCTCAGATACAGTTATACTGAACCAGCAGCTCAGATACAGCTACACTGAACCAGCAGCTCAGATACAGATATACTGAACCAGCAGCTCAGATACACCTATACTGAACCAGCAGCTCAGATACAGCTATACTGAACCAGCAGCTCAGATATAGCTACCCTGAACCAGCAGCTCAGATACAGCTACCCTGAACCAGCAGCTCAGATACACCTATACTGAACAAGCAGAAACTGTCTCTCAACCCTTTACTCCATAAATATGCCTGTCTATGCCTTTGCAAACAGAGTAGACCCAGATCAGACAGCTCCTGTAGTAGCGTCTGATCAGGGTCTGCACTGTTTGCTTATGATGTAATATAGATATAATTTATGATTCTACAGTTTCTTTCATGGTCAAAACTTCCCATGTCCATGTGCTATTATAACTATTAATTTAATTAATATTCATGATGTCACTATTTTGTACATGAATATTCCTGAAGTAAATATAACACATTCCTCCATAGGCTATTTTAGATCAGATACACTGCAATTAGTGTAGACCAGACACACTGCAATTAGTGTAGATCAGATACACTGCAATTAGTGTAGATCAGATACACTGCAATGAGTGTAGACCAGATACACTGCAATGAGTGTAGACCAGATACACTGCAATTAGTGTAGACCAGATACACTGCAATTAGTGTAGATCAGATACACTGCAACTAGTGTAGACCAGATACACTGCAATGAGTTTAGACCAGATACACTGCAATGAGTGTAGACCAGATACACTGTAACTGCAGTTAGTGTAGACCAGATACACTGCATAGACAAGATACACTGCAATATTTCCAATGCAATATCTGATTATGATCTGAACATTCTGTGAAGATAGTGAAATCTGTTTACTTCCCTCCAATGATCACCAACAGTAAGTTCAGTTCTGAGTTTTTAAATACAGGCTGTAGCTTAATGCAGATGGAAAGTGATGCAGAAACCTCCAGACCTGTAGGAGCTTTCTGCTACTTTTGTTCTGCATTAAGCAAGCACTTGCTCTAAATCTAAGAGATACTCTAATAGATACTCTGTTTATTCATTATGTGGTAGCTATAGACAGTTTCTACTGTATAGTCAAAACAGTGTCAAACAGTGTACACTCTCATCTGGTGTAAAACAGTGTACACTCTCACCAGGTGTCAAACAGTGTACACTCTCACCGCGTGTCAAACAGTGTACACTCTCACCAGGTGTCAAACAGTGTACACTCTCACCAGGTGTCAGTGTACACTCTCACCAGGTGTCAAACAGTGTACACTCTCACCAGGTGTCAGTGTACACTCTCACCAGGTGTCAAACAGTGTACACTCTCACCGCGTGTCAAACAGTGTACACTCTCACCAGGTGTCAAACAGTGTACACTCTCACCAGGTGTCAGTGTACACTCTCACCAGGTGTCAAACAGTGTACACTCTCACCGCGTGTCAAACAGTGTACACTCTCACCAGGTGTCAAACAGTGTACACTCTCACCAGGTGTCATATCCTGGAAAAAAACGTGGCTGATCAGGGTCTACACAGTTTGAACTGATTTGGTTCCCTTTTGCCTGGGATATGACTAATTAGTAAATAAATACTGGTCACATTTCAACCCATTCCCTCAAAAGCTTATTTTAGATTCAACCTATTTAAATATATCTACTGAAAAGGATCATTTACTAGAAGAAAGGATTTTTTTCAGAATTGTGCATTTTTCAAACCAGTGATAAATAAATAGAACATTTGCTCCTGTGGAGCAATGCTCTATTTATAACAATGGTTTCAAAAAGTGACTTTCCCAGAGGCATCAAAAAGCGTCAATATGAGGGGTTGAGTTAATGCCAGTTCATTCTCTCCTGGCTTCTTCTGTCCTCTACTTGAACCCTTGTCAAGCAACTTCACACAAAACCAACTATATATCACCATAAATGACGAAACAGTTTGCTTTTAAACCCTTTACTGCCGCATCAATATTCATTAAGAAAAAAAGATGACATCACGAATACCAATAAAATAAATTGTTATAACAGTACGTTAACAAGGGTAGTTTTGGCCTCAGCAGAAACTATAGAATCATATCTATATTATATCATAAACAAACAGAGCAGACTCTGATCGGACGTCTCCTATAGGAGCCGTGGTGTCTAATCTGGGTCTACTCTGTTTGCAAAGGTGCAGGCAGGGATACATGCAAAAGGTCAAGTTTTGAGAGGATAAATATTTGATCAGCAAGTAAAAGATATCTATAAAGTTTATAATAATTTGTGTTCCAATATGTAAGATTCATTTTCCTTTCCCACAAACAGACAAACTGTGTGACCTCCCCACCCACTTGGCAAGACAAGGGTTCATTAAGCAACATAATTCAATTAATCCTCTTCACCGGTACGACTAATAACAATAAACAACAATACAACAACGATGTCACAAAATAAATGTACATAGCAATACTAGCTTGTACATTGTTACCGGTATAACATTGCAGCATAATTCTTTACTCCATATATATCATTTATTGCCTTTGCAAACAGTAGATCCAGATCAAATGGCTCCAGAAGGAGCCATCTGATCAGGGTTGCTCACGAATTTATACAGATTTTTGATTCTACAGTTTCTGCCTAGCCAAATAATATTTATGGAGTAAAGACTTAACCCAATCTGTAAAGGACGCTGAGAGACCTAACAAGGTCGCAAGCACTTGGGCTGGTCTTATAACATGAAATAAAACAATGTTTTCTTCACTGATGTCCATAAAAATATCCTTGTAAAACAATGTGAACAGGAATAAAAACAGATTTTTAAAAAATCATTTTAACGTGTAATACATATGTATAATATATATATTACATAGTAGTACTTAAGGCGACTTAGACTGGTATCTCATAACAGTGCACATTCGATGTGCGATATATATATAATATGTATGTATGCTATCTATAGCTTACTCACTAATGAAATTTTACAACATCTGTACACAAAAAAATTTATACATTTTTTCCTTCCTACTAACAATTAACATGTTGTAAGTGAATTCATGATAATTTGGATTCTTGTGAGACACCGAGTCTCAGACACTCGGCGTCTCGTCTCATCCAAACTGTTTGACACTCTGACTGCATGATGGAGATTTACTATACTAACCCTTTACTCCATAAATATGACTTTTTACGGATTTTCAAACAGAAAAGACCTAGATCAGACAGCTCATGTATGATCAGGGTCTGTTCTGTTTGCTTATGATTTAACCCTTTCCTCCATAGGCTATTTTTAGATCCAGCCTCTTTTAATGAATCTACCCAAAAGGAGTATTTACTAGAGAAAAGTAAAATTTTAGAATTTTGTAACCATTGTGATAAATAGAGCATTTGCTCCTATAGGAGCAAATGCTCTATTTATCACAATGGTTTCATTAAGTGACTTCTACAGCGGCGTAGAAAGTCGTATTTATGGAGGAAAGGGTTAATTTAGATCCGATTCCAGTTTCCGTCATAATAAATAACTATTTGTTCATCATGCAATAATATAAATTCAGTTAATTAATATTCATGATGTTATTATAACTTGCCTATGTATTCATGGAGTAAAGGGTCAAATACTTTGACAATGTACAAGTTTATAGTTTGTGTTAACCAGAGAAAAATGGTCATATTTCAATTAGTAAAATCTTTATTTCTCCTCCAGATCCATGTTGTGAAAACTCTTTGGAATCGTCTCAAAGAGATGATTCTAAAGATTGGTCAAAACATATGGTTGAGTGTTGACCAACATAGGGTTTGGTGGGGAAATAAAGGAGCTATTCTTGTAAAAAGGGTTTGATTTACGCATCTTATCAAGGTGGTTTCCACACGTTTGCTGAACATGCTAAAGGTTAAGAGGATAGGATTACATGAGTTCAAATCAATATCTCTCCTGAGCTAAGCTAACTCTTGCTAACATATAACCCCTGTGTAATAAAGTAGGGCTAGAATGGTCTCTTGTACATGTATAACAGTCATTCAATGAACCATACATACAAACTAAAACACTTTATCTACAGTAAAAACTCTCTAAAGCAACCACTCAAATAAAGTCCTTACCGTTTTCCTTATTAATACTTATGTAGAGAATGACATCATCAATATTTATTAGCTGAATTTTTTGTGATGGTATTTTTGACACAGGATACTTGAGCCATGACAGAAACTATAGAATCTGATCTAGGTCTATATAATCCATAAGCAAACAGAACATAGTTTTATCATGTGGCTCCTTTAGGATCTGAGTTTTCTGTTTGCAAAGGTGTGAAAAAGCATTTATATGAGGGAAAGGGTTAGTTAGTGAATGTTTATGTAAGAAATAATTACTTTATAAATCTTAATCGGAGTATACCGAGGTTGTAAATGTGCGTCTTCATCAAGCATAGTTGGTCAGACACCTGGCAGCTTAATGCAGGACAGTTTGTCAGACACCTGGTAGCTTATGCAGGACAGTTGGTCAGACACCTGGTAGCTTAATGGTTTTCAAATAAGCCAATCACTGATGCATAACGCTTTATCTCACTGATGCATAACCCTTTATCTCACTGATTCATAACCCTTTATGTCACTGATGCATAACCATTTTCCTCACTGACGCATAACCCTTTATGTCACTGATGCATAACCCTTTATCTCACTGATGCATAACCCTTTATCTCACTGATGCATAACCTTTTATGTCACCAATGCATAACCCTTTATTCTCACTGATGCATAACCCTTTTATGTCACTGATGCATAACCCTTTTATGTCACTGATGCATAACCCTTTATGTCACTGATGCATAACCCTTTATCTCACTGATGCATAACCCTTTATCTCACCAATGCATAACCCTTTATGTCATAATATTCCCTAACTGGAGATACAGGTTAGCCCTCACATTTTGCAATCAGAGGAGACACAGATCAGGGGAGTCCTATAGGAGCCGACACCATCTGGTCAGAGGAGTCCTATAGGAGCCGACGCCATCTGGTCAGAGGAGTCCTATAGGAGCCGACGCCGTCTGATCAGGGTCTGCCATTTGCTTGTGGCATATAGACCTGATTCTACATTTTTTGAAATGGCAAACAAATCCCTGATCATTGGCTAGTATGAACAATAAATCAATTTATGAATATTCATGAAATTATTACTTTGGGCATAAATATTCATCAGGTAAAGGGTAAAATAAATGACCAACAAATGACATGATAGTAAATCAAGCACGGTATGACACCAGTACAAAATGGCCATGGCGGGACACAGCACATGTTGTGAGCCGTAATCACATGCAACCTTTAACCCTTCACTCCGTCAATATTCATGTAAGAAATAATAATGAATGTTAATTAGATTATTTTTGATGATGGCATATGTACACAGGACAATTTGGTCAGGGCTGAAACTGTAAAATCAAACAGAGCAGTTCCTGATCAGACGTATCCTATAGGAGCCATCTGATCTGGGTCTACTGTGTATCCTAAAGGAGCATCTGATCTGGGTCTACTGTGTATCCTATAGGACCCATCTGATCTGGGTCTACTCTGTTTGCAAAGGCGTAGAAAGGTGTATTTATGGAGTAAAGGGTTAATTCCATTTCACCCTAAAACTCATTAAAAATGCTTAAATTTCAAACTGGGTAGACACAGATCAGATGGCACCTGTAGGAGAATATGAAATCATATAGATTGGAATCTACAGTTTCTGCCCTGGCCAAAAATTCTTTTGTTCAATGACCATTATAAAAAACCCAGTTAATAATGAGTATTCATGTCATCATGAATTCTTGTAAAAAATATTCATGAGGTCAGGATTTAAATGTAAGAGAACAGACTTATTCAGTTACAAAATGGTAGAGAAAGGGGAGACTAACAAGCCAAATATTTAGGGTAAATATAGTATGCACCATATGTCACCTAAACATGTCTGGCTGTGATATTTCATTGCTCAAGCACACTTAGATGACATTTTACATTCTAAATGCTACCATACCCAGGGTTGAGCACAAATACCACAATTGAAGGCTGAGAACAAGACTGTAGTACCTACAAATCTATTGGACAAATTCGTGATGACCTTTACTTTGGATCCAGATGAAACACAGAGTGCTGTCGTGTGTTATTAGGATCCAAACCATTTGACAACTGACAGCATTTTTTTACCCTTTACCCCATGAATATTCATATAAGAAATAATGACATCATGAATGATAATTAGATTTATTTTTTTTTTGAAATGGAACATGAACATTATTTTTGCACATGCAGAAACTGCAATTTCAAAAGCAAACAGAGCAGACCCTGATCAGACGGCTCCTATAGGAGCCATCTGATCTGGGTCTAGTCTGTTTGCAAAGGCACAGAAAGGTGTATTTATGGAGTAAAGGGTTAATAGAAATGAAAAGAAAATCAACTTAAGGTAATTTTGGCAAAACAATTATTTTATGCTTATAAAGGTTGAATAACGTAGTTATTACAGTTTTGCACTCAGTCCTTAATATAGCTTTAACATATGTGCCAGATGTGACCTCTCTGTCCTTTCAAAGGTCGAAAACAAATCTGGTCTAGGGCTCAACCTTTTCAGTGTGAGAAACTTGTCAAGTAGTATTTGTAACTAGTGTAGACACTGATCAGTGGGCTGCTGGACGAGCTCTCTCATCAGGTCTGCAATGTTTGTTATTCAAATGATGGACTATGGACTTTCACACAATGATGGGCTATTCAACTTGAAGATTCAGCATTCAAATGATTAAAGTGTTCAAAGTCTGCAAACGAATTTGTACATTTTTATGTATCACAAACTGGTGGCTGGAAAACAGTAGAACAGAGAAACAGCAACAAAGAGGTCATGACCCCAACCTTGTGACTGTAGGTCAGCTGTCACACTGATAAAGAATGCAGTATTATTAACCTGCAGTATTATTAACCAGTCTGTAAGATACGTGGTAGCTTTATGCTGGTTGAAAGTAATGCAGAAAGCTCCTATGAGAGCTCCTATGGGAGCTTTTATTCTGCATTAACCCTTTTCCTTCATATAAACGCCTTTTCATGCATTTGCAAATAGAAAATACCCAGATTAGACGGATCCTTTAGGAGCTGTCTGATCATGGTCTGCTATGTTTGCTTATCGAATTTTAATGGATCCGACTGTTCTACCAATACCATCAATTGCCCATCTTTTTCTTCCTTTCCCTTACAAAATACAGTCTTTTTCTTCCTTTTCCTTACAAAATACAATCAGAATATCAAACAATCTGGATCCTGATGTGATGCTGAGCTACTCTAAATCCCATCTGGATCCAAATTGTTGGCCTAGTTAATCACACATTTGTTGCTGCTGTGTATAAGGTCAGATGTGGACTTTTAACTACTTTGCAAGAAGGAATTTGCAAAATGCATGTTTTAGGCAAAATGCAAAAACATAATAAACATCATACAATCTTCTGTATCTACCATTTTAACACTTCTCTTGCTGAATTTTAAAACACATTTCTCCTTTTTTACCCATGCCCCGTTGTATAATTACATATATCTTCACTGTGTACAAGTATTTCACTGTGCAATCCCTGCTGTGGAGTGCACTGGTTGCACAATCAATTTGTAAATAGTGCAGATCCTGATGAGACAGCTCCTGCAGGAGCTGTCTCATCTGGGTCTTCACTATTTACAGGTATGTATATTGACGTGAATAGCAAGCGAAGGGTTAAGACAGTATAGAAGGGATTTTGGTACAGACGATTATAGCATACCATTTGCACCATAATTCTATGATGCCAGGTTTAATTGAGAACCTAGGTTCGCAATATGTCAAGTGAAAAACTAATCTGAAAACCTAGGTTATCACTCAAGATCACACATTTCTATTGAGACCTAGGTTTTCACTATTTATCAGGAAAACCGTGAGATCTTAGCTTCTCAAACGAGATCCGCAGTTTGTCATTACATTTGCGAGCCACAGCGTGTGTATCATTCGAATGCCTAAGGTTTTGGTGTTTTAACCCTTTCTCTGATATAAACATGTTTTCATGCATTTGCAAACAGAGTAGACCCAGATCAGATGGCTCCTAGAGGAGCCATCTGATCAGGGTCTACTGCTTGCTAATAGAATTTAAAAGATCTGTGTTTTTACTTTCTAAAATGTCTACAATGTTCCACCTTCCATATTTCATTTTAACTATTTTGTCCATAATTATTCAGTAGGTATTGAAATTCGTAATAAACATAGAACAGAGAAAGGGTTAATAGCATATGTTTTAATTACATGTAAAACCCTTGTTTGAAATCGCCTCAAATGAGAACCTAGGATCTCATACTAATGGTGCAAATGGTGTACACTCTAGCCTCTATCAGGATGCCTACATTACTTCTGAATAACATCGTTTTCGTGACTAACACATTATGCAAAGCGCTAAGCAATACTTTAACTAACAAATAACCTTTACACTTAGTACAATGTAAAGCATTTGGCCATACTGCTAACCCTTTGCTTACTAAATATAAATATCATTTGCAAACAGTGTAGACCCAGAGGCTGCACTGTTTGCGTAGACCCAGAGACTGCACAGTTTGTGTAGACCCAGAGACTGCACACTGTTTGTGTAGACCCAGAGACTGCACTGTTTGTGTAGACCCAGAGACTGCACTGTGTAGACCCAGAGACTGCACTGTTTGTGTAGACCCAGAGACTGCACTGTGTAGACCCAGAGACTGCACTGTTTGTGTAGACCCAGAGACTGCACTGTTTGCGTAGACCCAGAGACTGCACTGTTTGTGTAGACCCAGAGACTGCACACTGTTTGTGTAGTCCCAGAGACTGCACTGTTTGTGTAGACCCAGAGACTGCACTGTTTGTGTAGACCCAGAGACTGCACTGTTTGCGTAGACCCAGAGACTGCACTGTGCAGACCCAGAGACTGCACTGTTTGTGTAGTCCCAGAGACTGCACAGTTTGTGTAGACCCAGAGACTGCACTGTTTGCGTAGACCCAGAGACTGCACTGTGCAGACCAAGAGACTGCACTGTTTGCGTAGACCCAGAGACTGCACTGTTTGTGTAGACCCAGAGACTGCAGTTTGTGTAGACCCAGAGACTGCACTGTGTAGACCCAGAGACTGCACTGTTTGTGTAGACCCAGAGACTGCACAGTTTGTGTAGACCCAGAGACTGCACTGTTTCCTATAAAATTATTCTCTGCAAGGAAAAATGCTCTTTTGATGGTTTGCTTCATAAATAATCATGAGGGGGAGGAGTAAAATATTACAATTCAGCATAAATTGGCTAAACTTGTTTTAACCAATTGAACACTAGGTAACATTTCCATTCATTTCAATTATAATTAACCTTTTTTTGTTTTAACCCTTTCCTCCATAAATACGCCTTTCTACGCCTCTGTAAAAGTCACTTTTTTGAAACCATTGTGATAAATGGAGCATTTACTCCTTAGGAGCAAATGCTCTATTTATCACAATGGTTTAATAACTACAAATTTTCTCTAGTTAATGCTCCTTTTCGGTAGATTTATTCAAAGAGGTTGGATCTAAAAATAGCCTATGAGGTAATGGATACTGATGAGATGCTCAGTTACTCAGATTCCTATCAGAATGCAAACTGATGGCCAGCATTATCACCTGCAGAGTTGAAAGAGTTATATTTGGCTTAACAACTTTAAACACTGTCATTGTCTACAACTCACACACATGTATTAAGTTACAGTCATTATATGACATGGCCCTCACTTTCAGTTATGCCATCCTCATCAGCACTTCTACAATAAATAACCACATTTCCAGGGCTTGGTGCAAAACTATTCTAACTCCTTCACAAAGTGAAGGAGTTAGAATAGTTTTGCACCAAGCCCTCGATTTCTGAAACTAACAAATATTCTACAGCATCTGGAATATCTTCCATGAATTTTGTCTCCATTAAAACTTTTCATATTTGGGGCAGCAGCTAGGATCCTGACCATATTCTTGTGTTGCTAAATCTGTCAGTCACCCTAAGATTGCTGGGGGAATTTTCTCAGTACATACTGTTATATAGCTTCAGTACATTCTGTTATAGAGCTCTAAATAAGATAACATATTTAGGAAAACCAAGTTAAATACCAGGACAACAGATACAGGTGCGTACTTAAATACTAAATTCATCGTTTTCCCACCAATATAGGGTTTGGTGGAGAAATAAAGAAGTTATTCTTGATAATTTCTGCATATTATTGGGACCTCGGGTAAAAAACTTTTGATATTTCTCAGTCAACCCTATCTTGCTCCTGCTCACCATGTCAGAAACTGTAGAATCATATCTGTATTATTTCATAATTTATGCAAACAGAGAAGACCCAGATCAGACAGGACTCTACAGGAGCTGTCTGATCTTGGTCTACTCTGTTTGCAAAGGCATGAACAGGCATTTTTATGCAGTAAAATGTTAAAATCGTCTAATGAGTAGCTGCAAGATAAGATTTGGCTGACAAATAAGATATTTTCAGGTCCAGATAAGTAAGATGTGTACATTCAAACATTTTCAAGAGTAACTCCTTTATTTCTCCACCAAACCTTACTTTGTGACCACTCTTTAGAATCGTCTCTTCGAGACATTTCCAAAGAGTGGTCACAACATAGGGGTTGGTGAAGATATGACGATTTAAGTATTTGATTAAGTGCCTTTATCTGTCACTCTGATTTTGATAGATTATTATGTATAATGTACCTCATCTAAAGCCCTGAAGTAATCTGCTCAATATTCTAAAACTAGATTTTGAGAGCTTAGCGCAAAACAATTGTACCTACATTCTGTAATATCTGTAAGCAATTACAAAATGATTGTAACTACATTCTGTAATATCTGTAAGCAATTACAAAATTGTCCTCGTCTATAGTTCTAAAGACAATGTTTTCTTCCATCTATATAAAAATTCATGATCAAAGTGTCAAACGGTTTGGATCCTGATGAGGCACCGAATATGCAGCATCTCATCTGACTGTCAACTGTTTGCAAAGGTCATCACTGTTTGACCTTTAGATTTGCAGGTACAGCAGTTTTGTGCCAAGTCCTCAATACATCGATAATGGTCATCTCCCTTTACTTCACAGATACCCAGATCAGACAGCTCCTGCTTGTGAACAGAGTAGACCCAGATCAGACAGTTCCTATAGGAGCTGTCTGATCAGCAGTGTCTACTGTTTTCTTGCAGAATAACAATAAATCCGATTCTACAGTTTCTGTCATGATAAAAATTATTTTCGAGGGCTTGGAGCAAAACTATTATAACTCTGAAGGAGTTGCAATAGTTTTGCGCCAAGCCCTCGTTTTGTTCATTGGCCATTAGAAAAATTTAGGCACCGGATATTCATGATGTCATGCATTCTTGTATAAATATTCATGAGGTAAGGGGATAATTAATATTCATGAGGTAAAGGGATAAAGATTCCAAATGGCATAATGAAAAATGTTTGTTTCCAGTTTCCCAACCTACCCCAATTTCTTGGTACCAAGCCTAAACTGCTCATTATACAAATTTCATATATTACTTTCAACTATTTCTCCATTTGATTCTTCATTGCAATTTTATAGTAAGAAATTCATACTCCTTCATCATATGCAGTCATAACAGGAAGGAGTTTTATTACAGCGAGTTTCATTATTTTGGGGCATTTTGGTTGGGTTTGGTAATAGAGCAATTCTTGCAGACTTATGTACCCTATATTTTTCAAGCAACTGGAAACAAACAATTAATTTTTCTTCGCCTGAACAGAAAATCTCAATTTACAACATCGGTGGGAATATTTTTATTCTTTTGGTCAAAATATTGCTCTCTATTCCCCACTTCCAATCAGTCTAGACGGACTGTCAGTTTGGAAATATAATAATGTACAGCCTTGTAACATTTCTGGTACCGAACAGTGTCTCCAGCCTGTAAACATTATATCCCTTCCTCTGGCCACATGTGTGAATGTTTATTGTGGGACAAATTTTCACTGTAGTCCTGTGCTCCAAGCCATACAAGCTTATGAAACATGTTGAGGTAACTATGCTTAACAAGAAGCAGAACTTGTGGAATTAGCTGTGCAACTCGAATGAGAATGGCACACAGAACAAAGGCCTTCAATATCAATTCCAAGGCCTTTTAATCAAAAGCACCTTCACATGTATATATTAACTGTGACCAAATAGGACAGGTATCTTCATGCCAAGCATTTGCTGGGCTGACAACAATTGGCTTCATTATTTACAGCATTCACAAGTCCATTGAGGTAATTAGATTTTGAAATGATTGCATTGCAATTTTTTGTAAAGTAATCTAGCAAATTACAACACAAATGAAGTCAAGCTTGTATTTGACAATGAGTATCTTTAGAAGCTCGACAATACCTGATTTTATATTTGCTACAGTGCACTGGCAGGCACAACATCGAGTTCTTTCACCAGAGATCCAGGAAATTCAACGATAATTAGCTGATAAATTTTTCTTGAAAATTCTGTATTATTGGTATTCAATGGAATTGTTTTGCGAGTCTGTTCTAATGAGTACCAACAAGATAGAAACAAGATGATAAAACATTACAAGTCTTATCTACAACTCCTCATGTAGCTCCACCGATAAGCTGCTCTATTCTCCCCGCAGACTCACAAAGACTCTGATTTGTCATACAGCTTAGACAGTCAGTTAAAGAGATCGTCTGACTTGTACTGCTTCCATCTACAATATAAGTAGGTCATCGAATCTGGAATTTTATACTGACCACAGATAGAGGTCACTTTTGCAAGCTAAACACTTCAATGAGCAGTGGCTCGAGTTTTGTGATATCAAGATGAGACGCCAGCTGGGCGCTGGACTCACCCAGGCTTCGCACATCCCGCAGCTTCATAATCAGCTTTGGATACACGCTCTTTGCCTCACACACCGGCATGATGGACTGAAGGTACTGTCCCAGCCACAGGGTAAATTTTTCCTGAGCGGATGCTATAGCTTCCTTATTGCTGATGCCTGGGCGGTCTGGTGAAAATATTTCAGTGACAAACAATAGTGTCATGACAGTTTTGTCACTACGTGTGAGTTGATGTAAAGATGTTACAAACTTCATGTGTTCATTATACATGTCTGAGCCCAGGTTTTCCTTAATGATACTAGGGTCCACACTCTGTTCATTCATCGCCTGCATTTGTTTCAGTTTCCACGAGTGACCTTTGGGGTCAAATCCCATTGCTGAGCGCAACACCATTATCTCCATTATACCACCCTGAAAAACAGAAATACATGTAGAGCCAGAGGTCCTAATAAGATGCGTAAACTAAAACATTTTCAAGAATAACTTATTTCTCCACCAAACCCTATTTTGTGACCGTGCTTTAGAATCGTCTCTTTGAGATGATTCTAACGAGTGGTCACAATATAGGGTTTGGTGGAGAAAAGATGAGTTTGGTATTAAAATTGTTATTTCTAAATCAAACCCTAGGTTACGATTGACAACTCTTTACAACTGTCTCAAAGACTTGCAACAGACTCTGCTGTGTTTGCTCAAGAAATTATAAAGATCTGGGTCCATGCTTATAAAACTTTTAGTTGAGTCTGAGTTCGTTCTCAAGTTTTTGATTGGTCAGATCAAAAGGTTACTATAGTAGATGTCTGATCAGGGTCTGCCCTGTTTGCTTATGAAATAGTGTAGCTATGATTGTACAGTTTCTGCCTTAGCCAAACATTCCTATGTGCATGTTCTATTACATGTATAACAATTAACCCAATACCTCATAGGCTATTTTTAGACCCAACCTCTTCGAATAAATCTACCGAAAAGGAGCATTAACTAGAGAAAAGGAATATTTTTTAGAATTTTGTAGTTTGAACCCATTGTGATAAATAGAGCATTTGCTCCTATAGGAGCAAATGCTCTATCACAATGGTTTCACAAAGTGACTTTTACAGAGTCATCAATTTGAGGGAATGGGATAACAATTAAATCTAATTAATATTCAAGGTGTCATTATTTCATGCATGAATAGTCATGGAGTAAAGGCTAAAATACACAATCATGTAAGCTGTATATATGGAAATATTTGATTTAAATGTATTGTGTATATTAACCCTTTCTTTCATATAGATTAAAACCCTTCAAATGCGACCACCAAAAAGGGGCATAATTCTGGGTGGCAGAGGCAGGTGGTAGCTTAATGTAGGACGAAAGGAGCTTTCTGCATTACTTTCGCCCACATGCTTTAAATGACGCCAGTGGCTGTTTATTAAGTGGTCGCATTAATGGAGTTTTACTGTAAATGCATTTTCATGTCTGCAAACAAAGTTTACCCAGATCAGACAGCTCCTATTGGAGCCATCTGTTCAAGGGCCGCTCTATTTGCTTATGAAATTATAAGTGATCCTATTAAACAGTTTCTACCAATACCAAAATATCCCATGTACAAATTCAAAATTTAGCCGATAAATATTTATGAGGTCATTAATTCTAGCATGAATATGTAAAAGTGAAAGGGTTAATCCTTTATCTGATAGAGACATCTTTTCAAGCCTTTGTTACCAGAGAAGACCAAGATCAGATGGTTCTTGATTTTACAGTTTACTATAGAATTTATGATAGAATTCAATAAATAAACATTCATTAATGCCATTATGTTTCATATGAATATTCAGTAAGTAAAGTTAAACAAGAGCTGCCTGCAGCACCAACAATTGTCTGATTTGGTGCTTGTCCAGCTTAATTAAAATATTTTGAAAACAATAAAGGCCAATTACCCCAAAACCTGAAATCAAGAGTTATGGTTCTCATGTAGGGGCCTTCCCCTTAATGAAATCTACTAACCTATGAAGTTTCATGTTGATACCTCTTACACTTTTCTTAGAGTAATGAGCTACATTAAAGTTTTTGTATGCTGACGACGACAACGCCTACAACCCAGTGATCACAATAGCGCTTCGAAACAGACAATCTAAAAAAGACTGAACAACAATGGAATTTGTGCTTTTAGTTTTGTTGCTAGATAACTTTGAATTTTTACATGAAATAATTATGATCCAAGACTTAACCCTTAATTCTCTATAAATGCCCTTTATTGCTCTTTCAAACAGAGTAGACCCAGATCAGATGGCTCCAGTAGATGTCTGACAAGGATCTGCTCTGCTTGCTTATGGAATTGTACAGATCTGATTCTACTGGCTAAAACTTGTCTTGTTTGTATGTCATTATAAACTTGTCTTGTTTGTATGTCATTTATAAACTTGTCTTGTTTGTATGTCAGTATAATAGTATACGCTAGTTAAGATTCATACATATATTATTTTTTCCGTGAATATTCACGGAGTACAGTGATAAGATTGATCTTTTAGTAGGACATCAGCTAATCTGGAACAGTGATACTAACCTTTAATAAATAGATCTGATCCTCTTGTTTTAAACTTTTAAACTCTGGTATGTGTTTAGCAAATTTAATCAATCTTCGTATGAATATATCTGTCATATTAAACAAGTCATTGGCATTGTGAGGCTTTTCTGTCATTTTCTTAGCCTGGTCTTCTGAGTATCCACATTCAAACACCGAAGCATATTCCTTTTCAAGTAATTCAATTTCTTCTGCGATATCCTGTGGTAGTGGACGTGGAAAGTCCTCCTCATTTGTCTCGCGTTTAACGACTGGCTCTGTCGGCGACAGTGATGTCAGCTGTGTTGGACTGCTGACACTATTGTCTGTGGAATCAGATATGTATGTTGTTGTAACATCGCTGTCACTGCTGTTATTACTGGTAGGAGAGAACATCTCCATTTTGGGTGACAAAAAGCCAGGATTAGTGGGCGAGGTGAACATGGGCTGCGACATTTGGCCGGGCATCATACTATATTGCGAGTCATCATAACCCGGACAGTTTTTGGTCTTCTTTCTACGCTTTGCTAGCTGATCATCACCTTAAAAGTAAAAATAGCACTTTCTTCAATGAAAGAACATTTTACAATCTGATATACTACAGAAGTCTAGACCAACAAGTGCAAATCAAAACATCTTCAAAAACAGTTCCTTTAATTCTCAACCAAACTCAATGCTGTGACCATTCTCGAAGAGACGATTATAAGGAGTGGTCACAACATAGCATAAATACACCTTTCTACGCCTCTGTAAAAATCACCTATTGAAACCATTGTGATAAATAGAGCATTTGCTCCTATAGGAGAAAATGCTCTATTTATCACAATGGTTCCAAACTACAAAATTCTAAAATGTTCCTTTTCTCTGGTTAATGCTCCTTTTTGGTAGATTTATTCAAAGTGGTTGGATGTAAAAATAGCCTATGAGGGAATGGGTTAAATACTCCCATTTATCTATTGCTCTGATATAACACATACCAAATATAATATTTAAGGCAATTCATCTGTTAGTTTTACACATATAATCCCCATCTCAATTACTGCAAACTTGTCCAAACTGAATTTTGTAGCAGACAACAAATTTTGCAGAAAATACCTGACAGCGAAAAAAGTAAATATAAATAAATACAGCCTGGATTCAATGTAACAAACCCATTTCAACAATATTCTTGTTTCTACGAAAAAAGTTGGTTCCAAATTCATCTCTTCTTATTTCTATATAACTTTGCATCCAATTTATTGAAATCGATGTTTGAAATTCCTGTAAAGTTCATGAAATACAAACCAGAACCATGTTTGAGATCAATGAAAAGGCCAAATTTGTTTCAACAAAAATTTGATTCTATGAAAAGACAGCTTCGGTCTTAACTTTTTCATAAAATTGAGTCCAGACTATATTCATATATCTATATTACAAGACATGGGTGTCAGTTTACTTCACCTTTTTACCTTTTATGGATTCTTTCCCTGAAAATCACAAATTACTTTTTACACATTTTAGATTTCTAAAATCTATAGTGAAACTGTTTTAGAAATCACATACAAACTGTAACTTGTAACTCTACTTTCATTTGTATCTAAAATCTTCACCAGGTTAACCTGTAGAATAATTAAATCTTCACCGGGTTAACCTGTAGAATAATTAAATCTTCACCAGGTTAACCTGCAGAATAATTAAATCTTCACCGGGTTAACCTGCAGAATAATTAAATCTTCACCGGGTTAACCTGTAGAATAATTAAATCTTCACCAGGTTAACCTGCAGAATAATTAAATCTTCACCGGGTTAACCTGCAGAATAATTAAATCTTCACCGGGTTAACCTGCAGAATAATTAAATCTTCACCGGGATAACCTGCAGAATAATTAAATCTTCACCGGGTTAACCTGCAGAATAATTAAATCTTCACCGGGTTAACCTGCAGAATAATTAAATTGACTACTCCCTTTCTAAGGAATTAATTTAGCAAAAGAATTGTATCAAAATTTAGCACTGAAAAAACAAGAAAAAGATTTTTACGACAAACAGTGCAGAATCTGATCAAAGAGAGATCCCTCAGGAACCCTTTGATCAGGGTCTCAAGTGTTTTATATACTCTGTTCCTGCACTTTAAGGATTAATAAGTCAATTTGGCACCATTTTGATGACTTTACGCCAGATCGCTAAAGTAACAAACAGCGTAGCCCCCGATCATACTATCCCTTCAGGAGCAGTCTCATCTGGGTCTGCACTGTTTGCATAAGTTCATCTTTCTGCCTGATAACATAAGGTTATAAATATTTTTCCAGTCTAACATTAACCCTTTCTGAAGTTATTTATAAGATGCAGATAGTGCAGACCTATATTAGACAGATCAGTGCAATACTAATGTTTAACCCATTACTCCATGATTAACAATATCATGAATATTAATTAGAGTAATTGTTATAATAGTACATGCTTTGGTTTGGTTTTACCGGGTTATACATGTACATTGTTTTAACAGTATTTCAGTCATAACACATGGACACAAGGATATTTGGCCATGGCAGAACTGTAGAATCAGATCTGTATTATATCATAAGCAAAAAGAGCAGACCCTGAACAGACAGTTCCTATAGGAGCCATATAGTTTGGGTCTACTCTGTTTGCAAAGGCATGGAAAGGGGTATTTAATGAGTAAACCTTATGAACATTCATGCAAGAAATAATAATAACATCTGATCATGAATAAATATCGGCTGAACCTTCCTAATAGTATATGAAATCCTGTTTTGGGGCTGTGACCGAAACTATATTCACATCTATATAAGAGCAGACCTTGATCGCACAAAAGTCATCTGATCTGGGTTTACACTGTTTGCAAAGGCATTTTTACCTGCTAAAGTTGACCCCTTTCCCTCATATAAATGCCTTTTCACGCACTTGCAAACAGAGTAGACCCAGATCAGACAGCTCGGGTCTACTCTGTTTGCTAATGGAATGTGATAGATCTGTTTCTGTAGATTCTAAAATGGATACAATGACCCACCTTCCCCATTTCATTATAACAATTTTGTCCATGAATATTAAGTAGGTATTATATAAAGTTAGAACAGTGAAAGGATTTAACTACTTGAACTGCACACTGACATACTTTACTTGATGAATAGTCAGGCAAGACTCCGCCCATTATGAATATTAATGAATATAACTCCACCCATCATGAATATTAATGAATATAGAAGTAAACGGATTTTGATCAGACAGTTCCTACAGCAGACAGTCTGTACAGGAGCTATCTGATATGGGTCCACTTTCATTGCAAAGGCATAAACAAAGGTGAGGTTAACCCTTTACTCCATAAATATGCTTTTTCTACGTCTATAGGAGCCATCTGATCTGGGTCTACTCTGTTTGCATATAATATAATATAGATATGATTATATATTTTCTGCACAAGGCCAAAACATCATGTGTCCATGTGCTTTTATAAGAATGAATATAATTAATATTCATGATGTCATTATTTCTTACATGAATATTCATGGAGTAAAGGGTTAATCAAATACAACGTGTGTGTGTGTATATATTTACACTAACTGCAAGAGTTTTCACACAGCTACTAGCTGGGACATATGTGTGTCACTATGGTGACATCTGAGAAATTATACACACAGCGTGTTATTTGCATATTAATTCACTGGGTGTAGAATATGAGTCAACTGGCATTTACTAAGAAACTAAAACCAGGCCAGGGTCTCCCTGTTTGGGGTCTGCACTGTTTCTCATTCAGAATTCTATAGCAAATTTGTGAAATGACTCTGGAACTAAGCCTTTACCTAATAGAGATGCCTTTTCACACCTTTGCAAACAAAGTAGATCCAGATCAAACGAAAATGCTGTCTGATCAGGGTCTGCTCTATTTGCTAATGAACTATGACAGATCTGGATCTACAGTGTCTATCATGGTGAAAAAATCACTTGTTCATATGCCATTATTAACCCTTTCCCTGTTCTGTATTTAGGCCAAATTTCAACACCTACTGAATATTCATTAACAAAATAGTTAACAAAAAGAAATATGGAAGGTGGAACATTGTAGACATTTTAGAAAGTAAAGAAACAGATCTATGAAATTTTATTAGCAAACAGAGCAGACCCTGATCAGACGGCTCCTCTAGGAGCCGTCTAATCTGGGTCTACTCTGTTTGCAAATGCATGAAAACACGTTTATGTGAGGGAAAGGGTTAATAATAAATATCCATGACGTCATTATTTCTTACATGAATATTCATTAGGAAAATGGTTAAATAATAATGAACCATTCCACTTTAAAAATTCACCATTGAAAAGGTTAATTGAAGGTAATCAATGGCCTGTATCAACCATTCACATTAAAGGACTCATCGCAGGGAAGATAATAATGTGAATAGCATTTTACACGAATGGCTGACTGTCATATTGCAAGACCTTAAACTTACTATAATTACCCAAAATATTCAGTCATCCAATCTAACCACCTCTTATCACTTTGTAAAGCTGAATTGTTCATTTTTTTTCTGTCTGAATACTTAGAGTAAATAGAGTACTGCAAATGGCATTCAACATAAATGACTGGCTGTCATATTGCAAGATCTAAACTTATCACAGCTGAAATCACATTTCTGTGAAACTCAAAGTTTTACTGATTGTTTCGTTTGACGTCATTCATCCCAGCTGTCATAACAGTCAAAAAACAAGCTTATTATTAGTCTTGTGACAAATTCAATCTTCCATCATTTTTTTCCTTGTAAAGTAAATTTAGTATGAATGGAAAACTTTGCCATTTTTTTTACATGACCCACACTGCAGACCCTGACCAGAAACCTTCTGATCTTGGTCTACACTGTTTGAAAATGCTGTAAACAAATTAACAATTAACAGTCAAACCCTTTCCCTAAAGAGACATTCTTGGTCACTTTTGCAAACAGATAAGACCAAGGTTAGATTGCTCCTGTAGGAGCTGTCGGATTACGGTCTGCTCTGCATGCTTCTGAAATAATATAGATCTGGGTCCATGCTTATAAAGCTTTTAGTTGAGCCTGAGATCGTTCTCAAGCTTTTGATTGGTCAGATTTGAGCCTTTGGCTCAAATCTGACCAATCAAAAGCTTGAGAACTCAAATCTGACCAATCAAAAGCCTGAGAACAAAACTCAGACTCCACTAAAAGCTTTATAAGCATGGAACCAGATTCTTCAATGGCCAAACATTTCCATGTCCATGTACCATTATGAAAATTAATTCCAACTAATATTCATGATACCATTATTTCCAGACTGTTCATAGAGTTAACCCTTTTCCCTCATATGAGCGCCTTTTCACGCATTTGCCATCATAGTAGACCCAGATCCGACAGCTCTTATAGGAGCTGTCAGAACTGGGTCTACTGTTTGCTTTTGAAAATATCACAGACCTGACTCTGCAGTTGTACCAATACTAAAACATCCCATGTACATAATTTATGTCATTCACTCTTTGCATGCCATGTAATTTTTCATCTGCAACATTGTCGTCTGCTTCAATTCTTAAAATAAACTTTCTCTCATTTCTTTGCAAAAATATGGTCAAGATGACAAACAGTTTGGATCCTGATGAGACACCCCATTATGCGGTGTCTCATCTGGATCCAAACTGTTTGCATAGGTAATCACAGTTTCGCTGCTAGCGTGCAAAGCGTTAAAAAACTTCAGCTAATATCCTAGGTACATGTACATATGCCATTAAAAAACTTCAGCTAATAAATTTTTATAATGTCATTATTTCTAGCATGAATACTGAACAGGGAAAGGGTTAGGAGTTATACTTGGGAGTGAAGAGTTATACATGCTTGTAGTATTCTCTGAATTACAGTAGATGTTTGTAAAACATGTATACCCCCAGACCCCCCCCCCCCCCCTTGACCCTTGACCTAGTGACCTCAAAAACAATTGGGTTCATCTAGTGGTCATGACTAATCACCACAGCAAGTTTGAAGATCCTAAGCCACACCCTTGAGCAGTTATTGATCAGAAACTATTTCACTAGTTAATGTCATGGTGATCTTGACCTTTGACCTAGTGACCTAAATACAATAGGGGTCATCTAGTGGTCATGACTAATCACCACAGCAAGTTTGAAGATCCTAAGCCAAACCCTTGAGCAGTTATTGATCAGAAACCATTTCACCAGTTAAGGTCATGATGATCTTGACCTTTGACCTAGTGACCTAAAACAATAGGGGTCATCTAGTGGTCATGACTAATCACCACAGCAAGTTTGAAGATCCTAAGCCAAACCCTTGAGCAGTTAATGATCAGAAACCATTTCACCAGTTAAGGTCATGGTGACCTTGACCTTTGACCTAGAAACAATAGGGGTTATCTAGGTCATGACTAATCACAACAGCAAGTTTGAAGATCCTAAGCTAAGCCCTTGAGCAGTTATTGATCACAAACCATTTCACCAGTTAATTCATGTAAAAATGACATAAAAACTCAAAAGTTCAGGGGGAGATAATTCTGCAATGGCCAGTAGTAAACATGTGAAAACTGTGTCTTGCACATCTACCATACATGGTTATTATGTATACCAAATATAAGTTCCATAAGTTTAAAATGGAAAGAGGATTTCGCGACACCAACTACCCATGTTCAAATGCGTATGGACCGCCCGACCAACCAACCGACTGCAGGACAGAGTGATTCCAGTATACCCCCTCAAACAAGTTTGCACAAGTTGCGGGGGTATAAAAATAGTTCCTTTATTTCTCCACCAAACTGTTTGCTATGATCACTCTTTCAAGATGATTCTAAACACTGATCACAAGGTCTGGTGGAGAAATGATGATTTTAGCATTTAAATACGCACCTGTATCTATAGCATTTAAATACGCACCTGTATCTATAGCTTTGATACATACAAGATTCTCTAGAAAGTGATAAATACGTACTGAGAATCCATTCCTTCTTCATCCCTGCTTCAAAACATTTTTTCAGCCGGCATCCTGAGCAGAATTTGCGTGTGTGCGGGTCCAGTTTACAGTTGCCCTCAAAACTGCATGTAAACACCTGTAATACAAGTTATTATATCTAATATACTCTAGTTAATGAATATTCATGTAGGAGATAATGACTTAACCCCTTCCTCCATAGGCTATTGTAAGACACAACCTCTTTGAATGAATCTACCCAAAAGGAGCATTAACTAGAGAAAAGGAACATTTTAGAATTTTGTAGTTTGAAACCATTGTGATAAATAGAGCATTTGCTCCTATAAGAGCAAATGCTCTATTTATCACAATGGTTTCAAGAAGTGGTTATTACACAGGCGTAGAAAGGCGTATTTATGGAGGAAAGGGTTAAAGAAAATTAATACGCTGAAATTTAAAAAGGACAAATGAAATGGCCTAAGCTGTAGAAATCCAATGTATAACTATTTGGTAAGTAACAAGCAGACCCTGAACAGCTCCAGCTGGAGCTATATCACCTGGGTCTACTCTGTTTGCATAAAAAGGCTTATGATTAAAGTTTAGTAAGCCAGGTATACATCTGTGATCAAGTAATACAGAAAGCTCCTTTTATCCTGCATTAAGCTACCCCTTGCGTCCACGATACAGAATCATACCTTTCTTTGGTAATCACATTTAATTTAGAGGGGCTTAACTCTATTACATCAGGATTCAAAGTACTTGACACTCCAGTTAGAAGTTTAACTCTTTGCACGCTAAGTAAGTGTTCGTCTGCAACATTGTCGTCTGCTTCAATATTTAAAATAAATTTTATCCCATTTCTTTGCAAACATTCGATCAAAGAGTAAAACAGTTTGATTTCTGATGAGGTGCCGCATAAAGCCCCTTTTTGAAAATCATCGTGATAAATAGAATTTATCACAATGGTTTCAAAAGTACACAATTCTAAAGTGTTTCATTTTGTCTAGTAAATCCTCCTTTTCAGTAGATATATTCAAAGAGGTTGGATCTAAAATAAACCTTTAACCCTTTCCCTGTTCTATATTTAGGCCAATTTTCAGTACCTACTGAATATTCATTAATAAAATTGTTATAAAGAATTCTTGAAGGTGGAACATTGTAGACATTTTAGAAAGTAAAGAAACAGATCTATCAAATTCTAATAGCAAACAGAGCAGACCCTGATCAGACGGCTCCTCTAGGAGCCATCTGATCTGGGTCTACTCTGTTTGCAAATGCGTGAAAACACGTTTATATGAGGGAAAGGGTTAAGAGAACTGGTTAATGCCTTTGCATAGACCCATATCAGACAGCTCCTATAGGAATTGTCTGATCAGGGTCTGCTCTGTTTGCTTCTGGTATGACATAGGTCTAGTTCTAGTTTCTGACTGAACAAAAATGTGCTTTGTTGGTTGATATGTCCTTATAAAACTAATTTATAATATATTCATGTCACATTATCTTTCATGAATATTCATGGAGTAAAGGTGGTAGCTTAATACAGACTGAAAGCAATGCAGAAAGCTCTCCTAACACCCCTCATATTAACCCCCTTTCCTCCATAGGCTATTTTTAGACCCAGCCTCTATGAATGAATCTACCCAAATGGAACATTTACTAGAGAAAAGTAAAATTTTAGAATTTTGTAGTTTGAAACCATTGTGATAAATAGAGCATTTACTCCTATAGGAGCAAATGCTCTATTTATCACAATGGTTTCATAAAGTGACTTTTACAGAGTCGTAGAAAGGTGTATTTATGAAGGAAAGGGTTAAAGCTTTTTCACACCTTTGCAAACAGAGTAGACCCAGATCACAAAGCTCCTATGAGGGTCTGCTCTGTACATGTTTCCTCACGAATTTATATAGATCTAGCTCTATAGTTTCTAAAATGACCAAAAAAGTCTTGTTCATTGGCTAGCAAAATATTTAAGCTAATGAATATCCATGAAGTCATAAATTCTTGTATAAATATTTATCAGCAAACGGGTTAAGTGTGAAACGGAACTATACCTAAACTCGAAAGACAAAAAATTTGAGTGCAATTTCCTGTCATTTGCTATTGTTATTATATGTTTCCATGCAATCTATAACATGTTTCCATGTAATCTATTATTGTTTCCATTTGTAATCCATTATATGTTTCCAAGTAATCTATCATGTTTTCATGTAATCTATTACATCAGGAATCAGTTTCATTTAATCCTATTCTACATAGAAAGGCCTTTTAACACATTTGCAAACAGAGTAGAACAAGCACATATTACTTCTATAGAAGTCTTCTGATCAGGGTCTGTCCTATTTATTTATTGAATTATATACAGATCCAATTCTATATTCTCTACCACAGTGAAAACTTAGTGTTTACTTGTCATTATAAAACTAATTATTATATCAGTTAAAAAATGTTCACGCTGTCATTATTTCTTTCATAAATATTTATGAGCCTAAGGGTTAACTCTTTACTCCATAAACCTGCCTTTCTATGCCTTTGCTCCCATATTTATCACAATATTACAGAGGCATAGAAAGGCGTATTTATGGAGGAAAGGGTTAAAAGAAGATTCTTCAATTTATGTATACAAGTGGTTGCTTAATGCAGAATGAAGGCTTTCTGCATTGCTTTCAGTTTGCATTAACCCTTTCCTCCATAGGCTATTTTTTTTTATCCAACCACTACCCAAAAGGAGCATTAACTAGAGAAAAGGAAATCTTTTAGAATTTTGTAGTTTGAAACCATTGTGATAAATAGGAGCAAATGCTCTATTTATCACAATGGTTTCGTAAAGTGACTTTACAGAGGCGTAGAAAGGCGTATTTATGGAGGAAAGGGTTAAGCTACCACCTGTATTTTGTAAAACCTATATTTTTTATTTAATGGTTATAATATAGGGGTTGAGTTACTTTATTGATCATCAGTTATTTATGAAACAGCTTCTTCAGAAGTCATTTGATCTGGGTCTACTGTATTTGCCTCCGTTTGTTTGTCCCACAACTTAGGACAATCAGGGTGTGCACACTCCCTTGTGCTGTTATACTTTTTCCTGGCACCATTTCAGTATTGAGTGCAGATGAAAGAGGTTTTTTCCCCCCATACTGCGGCCAATCCCACAATAGATAAGGCACAAGCAGCAACAACCCGCTGATCTGATGCCAGCTCAGCGCGGAAGCCATAATATTATGCAACACCATTCATGTCAGACCTACTTACAGCTGAAGCTGCTCAATCATTTGAATGCTACAGTTTTCAGATGGAATGGTCCCCATTGTTTAATCCATTCCTCCGTAAATACCACAAAGTGGAATGGTCCATCTTGCTTAACCCTTTCCTCCATAAATATGCCAAATGGAATGGTCAGTAATTGTCTAACCCTTTCCCTCATATAAACACCTTTTCACATATCTTGCTAACAGAGTAGACCCAGATCAGATGGCTCCTATAGCAGCTCTGTTTGCTTATGATATAATACAGATACGATTGTACAGTTTCTACCATCGCCAAAAACTTTTTGTGGCCATGTGCTAATTATAAAAGACCTTTTTCTGGCATCTACATGGGCCATTAAAAGGACCCATTCCCAATGAAAAATATGTAACATTTTTTCCAATTTCGGGAAAAAAAATCACAAGAGACCAAATTTTAATTTAAATACTTTAAAAAAATTGCAAAATCAGTTAAAATTAAACTGAAATGCATGTAAAAAACATGAAATGGACTCTGACTAAGACAGTTTTAAATTCAAAGAATTTGAAACCAATGAAAATCGTCATGTCTCCACCAAACCCTATTGTTCTAAAGAATGGTCACAACATAGGGTTCATTGGAGAAATAATTATCTTTGAAAATGTTTTGATTTATGCATTTTATTTGGACCTCTGTTCATTTATATCTTAATTGAGTATTTATCAGGTCAAGGCTAAACCCTTCACTTTATGAATATTCATGTAAGAATGTCATGAATATTAATCAAGAATAATTTGTTAAAGTAGCACATTGAAACAAGTAGTTTTGGCCAAGGAAAAAATTGTAGAATCATAAGCAAACAGAGCAGACCATGATTAGATGGCTCATATAGGAGCCCTCTGACCTGGGCCTACTCTGTTTGTAAAGGTGTATTTAAGGAGTAAAGGGTTAAACAGACTTTACTTTATGAATATTCATTAAAGAAATAATGACATTCTGAATATTATTAAATGAATTTTTACAATAATGTGTAAACACGGGAAATTTGATCAATGGCTGAAAATGTAGAATCAGATATATATTATTTCATAAGCAAACAGAGCAGACCCTGATGTTAAACACCCAGTCCCTCAATCCTCTCCACAAGTTTGTAATGTTAAACACCCTAATTATGCTTAAAGCATTAGGACACCCTATCTCCACTCTCCTGGGCACAACTTGGACCAAGTTAAGACTTAAAGTAACCCGGTTGTCATCAGACTTTAAGTAACTCGGTTTTTCATCAGACTTTTAGTCACTCGGATTGTCATCAGACTTTTAAGTAACTCGGTTTGTCATCAGACTTTTAAGTAACTCTGTTTGTCATCACTTTTATTTTAATAACTCGGTTTGTCATCAGACTTTAAGTAACTCGGTTTGTCATCAGACTTTTATTTTAATAACTCGGTTTGTCATCAGACTTAAGTAACCCGGTTTGTCATCTGACTTTTAGTAACTTAGTTTGTCATCAGACTTTAAATAACTCGGTTTGTAGTCACAAACCAAACTGTGTAGTACTCAAACACAGGTTTTGGAATTAAACAAAGGAAGGAAAATGTACTTTAAGAAAATTATAGCAGACAGTAATTTTTGCAGCCAGAAGTTACTTGAGTTGTTTATGCTAGGCGCGTCTTTGCTCGCATTTGCAAACAAATCAGATCCAGATGACACGATCGTGAATCAAAGTGGTTTGACACCTGGTCAATAGTTTCTCAAAAGTGTGACAGAATTGGAAGTCAGCGAAATGTTGAGTATACACTCTTTCTACAGCAGCGGAAGGGTTAACTCTTTTGCTGCCAGTGTTGTGTCTTTGATAACCTATGCAAACAGTTTTGATCCAGATGAGACGTCGAGTAACTTGGTGTCTCATCAGTATCTAAACTGTTTGTAACTGTGACTGATTTTTCAATTAAAAACGAAGAAAAATAAAAAATAAAATAAAAATTGTGGTAGACGACAATTTTGCAGACGACAAAATTTGGCAGCGAAAGGGTTAAAAAGATTGGCTTGTTCATGCCAGCATCAAAAGCATGTACGTACAGTAGAACATGGCCTAAGCAGTTATTCATTCGCTGAACATACGAGTCTTAAAAAGCAGGTGGTTGTTTCATGTAGGACAAATTTTAAGTAATGCAGAAAGCTCCTATAGTAGCTATCTGTATTACTTTGACCTGCATTAAGCTACCACCTGCCTTACAGACCCATAATAAGACCCCTTTTTGATGGCTGCTTTAGACAGGTTCTACTGTATTAAGTATTGATTGCCAAATAATGTAGCCGTATTTTATGCGTTTTGCGTGTGATGGGTACATAGAAGCTTTCCAATTTTGCAAACTGCTTCTCCCTGCCATCTAAACAACTAGCTTGTCAAATTTAGATCAAGATCAAAGACCGAGTCAACAAGCATCAAATCATCTGGAGGATTTATGGCACATGCATTTGAATTTTCAATTCAGTTATGAAAGTGGAAGATATTACAGCACCACGCTGCCAATTCCGCATGTTAACAGTGGCCAAGAATTCTACACGATAGCAGTGGCCGGAAATTCTGCACGATAGCAGGGGCTGGGAATTTTGCATGTTAACAATGAATTTCAGCAGTTTGGATCCTGATGAGGCAAAAATTCAGCGTCTTATCAGCAGCTAAACTGATTATCATTCTTTTCAATTAACCCTTTCCTCCAAAGGCTATTTTCAGACCCGACCTCTTTGAATGATTAAAATTTTAGAATTTTGTAGTTTGAAACCATTGTGATAAATAGAGCACAATGGTTTCAAGAAGTGGTTATTACAGAGACGTAGAAAGGCGTATTTATGGAGGAAAGGGATAAATGTTTAGCACTTTGCTGGAAACTTCATGATGACTTTGCAAATAGTTTCCATCCCGATGAGAAGCCTTTTTAACTTGGCTGCTGAACAATCTAAATACTTCAACATCACAGTCTTAATGACAGTCATAATAATTTTCTCCAAGAAGTGCTAGCAATTAGTAGTGACCTGTCATTTTTATTTATAGATTTGTTATTTCCAAACTATTCCATTCTATACAATAGGGTTTGCTGAAAATGATGAGTTTTTGAATAATAATAAAACAGCGAATATCTTGTGAAGCTTGTGCAGCTGGATATAGAGTCGAAGTCCAATGCTAAGCCTAAACCACTGTGCCACGAGGTGACTTTAATTGCCTACAGTGATTAAATTAAATTGTATCTGTTGAAATAGTTGGTAAAATGCTGAGGTCACCTAATACAATAGTGGTGTAATCCCAAGTCATCTATAATTAAAAACGACATATCAGATCTAAAGGCCTATGGTATTAACCCTTTCCCTTTTGAAAGAAATGGGCTTTCCATATATTAGATTAATTTTTATAATATTATATGAACACAAGACATTTTAACTTGGGCAGAAACTTATTGCACCATAAGCAATTAGGGCAGACACTGATCAGACGGCTCCTATAGGAAGGAACAGGTGAACACTCTCTAATTCAGGAAATGGGTGTTCTATCATTTGCGAACAGTGTAGACCGAGATCATATCACTTCTAGAAGAGTTCTCTGATCAAAGGTCTGCACTGTTTTTCATCCCAAATTGTTATGGACTATGGTCAAGCTTACTAGTATATAATTGTTATGGACTATGGTCAAGCTTACTAGTATATAATTGTTATGGACTATGGTCAAGCTTACTAGTATATAACTGTTATGGACTATGGTCAAGCTTACTATTAGTATTCATGGACATTTTTAAAGAAAATAGCAGCATGACACACACTGCAGACCTTGATCTTCCCCTCATCTGGATCTACACTGTTTGCATAGGGCATTACAGAATTACAGAGTTGTTTCCCCGCACAGTTGTTTCCCCGCACTGAGAGGTTTAACCCATTACCTCATAGGCTATTTTTAGATACAACCTCTTTGTATAAATCTACCGAAAAGGAGCATTAACTAGAGAAAAGGAAAAATTTAGAATTTTGTAGTTTGAAACCATTGTGAAAAATAGAGTATTTGCTCCTATAGGAGCAAATGCTCTATTTATCACAATGGTTTCACAAAGTGACTTTTACAGAGTCGTCAAAAGTCGTCAATATGAGGGAATGGGTTAAGGAACAGTCTGAGTAGGGCCTGCTCAGTTTATTTATGGAATAATATTTGGTTCCACAGTTTACGCTATGGCCGGAAATTCCCTTCTTCATAATTACGCTAAAATAAACATTTAGTCCATTAATATTCATAAAGTCTGTATTTCTTACATTTATATCAATTATGTAAAAGGATAATTAAAACTTGTTGAAATAACGTACCACTGTCCATTATGTGATGTTTTCTAACAAGTCACTTATTTTGAAATTCCATAATTTTATGACTCAAATGTGTTGGCAAAGATTACCAGCCAACTTTAACATATCTTTCATCAGAAGATATATTAGACTAAACATGTTCTCTCTTCTTGGACTTTTTCCATAGAATGAAATAACCTGAACTAAAAATTGGCTCGCTGTATAAGAGTATCAAATACCAACACATAACAAGCCCTGTACACGTGACATTTCAAACAGTTTGGATCCAGATCAGATGCCAAGATATTTGGTTATTAACCCTTTCCTCCATAAATACACCTTTCTACGCCTCTGTAAAAATCACCTGCTGAAACCTATATAGGAGCAAATGCTCTATTTATCAAAATGGTTTCAAACTACAAAATTCTAAAATGTTAATGCTCCTTTTCGGTATATTTATTCTAAGTGGTTGGATCTAAAAATACCCTATGAGGGAATGGGTTAATTTACATAGATAATTAATAACCCATGACCAATTTAATTGTTTACTTCATGAATATTCATACAAATGATAATGACATTATGAATATTAATTAAATGAATTTTTTAATAGCACATGAGAACACAGGTATAGTTTGGCCATTATAGCAAAAACTGTTGAAATCATATCTGTATTATTCCAAAAGCAACCATACCAGACCCTGATCAGACAACTCTTATAGGAGCTGTCTAATCAGGGTCTACTCTGTTTTCAAATGCATTTATTATTAACCCTTTCCTACATATAAATGCCTTTTAACGCCTTTGAAAACGGAGTAGACCCACATCAGACGGTTCCTGTAGGAGCTGCCTGACCAGGGTCTGCTCATTTTGTTTATGAAATTATAATATATCTGACTACAGTTTCTATTAATACCAAAACATTATGTGTACATAATTATGGCAGTATAAAATTCAGCTAATAAATATTCATGATGTCACTATTTCTTACATCATTATGTAACAGGAAAAGAGTTAAAGCGTATGAAAAGGGGGTACACAATTTTGTCGTCTGCTTCAGAGATCTGCTTAACATGATCAGAACAGTTTGGATCCTGATCGTGATGACAGCAAACTGTTGCAAAGATTACAAATTCACATACAAGGGGAGTACTGAAGGGTGTTAACAATAAGTCCTTTATCCCTTTACTTCATGAATATTCATGTAAGAGATAATGACTGCATGAATATCAATTAAATTAACCCATTCCCGCATATAGACGCCTTTTGACACTTCTGTAAAAGTCACTTTATGAAACCATTGTGATAAATAGAGCATTTGCTCCACAGGAGCAAATGCTCTTTTTATCACAATGGTTTCAAAACTACACAATTCTGGAAAATTCCTTTTCTCTAGTAAATGCTCCTTTTTGGTAGATTTAATGAAAGAGGTTGGATCTAAAAATAGCCTATGCGGTAATGGGTTAACAGAGCAATTTTTGGCTTGGTAGAAACTGTACAGTCAGATCTATATTATTTCATATAATTTAAGTAAATTGAGTAGACCCTGATCAGCCAGCTCCTGCAGGAGCCATGTGGTATGGGTCTACTCTGTTTGCAAGGGTGTTAAGGCATTTTTTAATAGGCAAGAGGCTAACAGAGTTCATTCAGTATGAAAGGATATAGTATGTCAAAAGATTCCTCACAGCCAGACACTTGTGTCCTCACTCCTTTTATGGATTTCATTTAGGAATTAGATATTTCCAATGATATTGTTATCACATTGCTTGCTACATCCTTCAGAACCATAATCAACCTTCAGTACCCTGTCGATAAAATTGTGACAGCATTGGCTAATTATTAATAGTGTTGATCTAGATCAGGTCATGAAGATATAGAGTCATTTGACATCTCATCAGGTGACAGCATTGGTGAACAGTGTTGATCTAGATCAGGTCATGAGGATATAGTTAGATCTAGCAGTGTTGATCTAGATCAGGTCATGAAGATATAGAGTCATTTGACATCTCATCAGAATCCAAACAGTAAGACATTCTGATCACATTTAAGCCAAGATGCCAACGTGCATTGAAGCAGACGACAGTATTGGTGCAGACGACAAATAAGACCACCCCAGTGTATAAAGTTTAACTCATTGCAGACAACAAATTACTGCCAAACCCTTTCAGTGCTGGACAGGAGTCCTTTACAAACAGTGTAGACCAAGATGAGAGGACACCTAGAGCAGCCCTCTCATCACTACACCTAGAGGAGCCCTGTCATCAGGATACCTAGAGGCCTCTCATCAGGACATCTAGAGGAGCCCTGTCATCAGGACACCTAGAGGATCCCTCTCATCAGGACAACTAGATGAGCCCTCTCATCAGGACACCTAGAGGAGCCCTCTCATCACTACACCTAGAGGAGCCCTGTCATCAGGACACATAGAGGCCTCCCTCTCATCAGGATACATAGAGGCCTCCCTCTCATCAGGACAACTAGAGGATCCCTCTCATCAGGGCACCTAGAGGAGCCCTCTCATCACTACACCTAGAGGAGCCCTCTCATCACTACACCTAGAGGAGCCCTGTCATCAGGACACCTAGAGGAGCCCTGTCATCAGGACACCTAGAGGAGCCCTGTCATCAGGACACCTAGAGGCCTCCCTCTCATCAGGACAACTAGAGGATCCCTCTCATCAGGATACCTAGAGGAGCCCTCTCATCAGGACACCTAGAGGAGCCACCTGATCAGGACACCTAGAGGAGCCACCTCATCAGGACACCTAGAGGAGCCCTCTCATCAGGACACATAGAGGCCTCCCTCTCATCAGGACAAATAGAGGATCCCTCTCATCAGGACACCTAGAGGAGCCACCTCATCAGGACACCTAGAGGAGCCACCTCATCAGGACACCTAGAGGAGCCACCTCATCAGGACACCTAGTGGCTCATCAGGACATAGAGGCGCAGTCTGATCAGGGTCTGTTTTGTTGGCTTATGATATAATATAAATATGATTCTACAGTTTCGGCCACAGCCAAAATTTAATGTGTCCACAATAATCATGCTATTACAACAATAAATCTAACTAGAAAACTGACTCAGAGAGGGCCCTGTAATCAAGGGTAGATAACTCTAGACATAGTGATCTGATTCAACCCAAAAACTATAGGCATCTTCCTCTTAATATACTAAGTATATGCCCTTAATATGAAACCAATATGTGAAGTTATGTGAAGTACTGTTTCAGTTATCACGTCATATCAAAAGTGTTGACGGACAGACAGATAATTTGATTCCTATAGGGCTCCTGCATTTTCAATTCATATTCATGATGCCATTATTTCTTACATGAATATTCATGGAGTAAAGGGTAAAATGCCATTATAAAAATTCAGCTCATTAATATTCATTACTTGACATGAATATTCATTAGATACAGGGTTACTGCTTTTGATGTTGGTTGGATACAAATATCAAGAAATGTCTGGCATATGGATCCTAACAGGAGGCAGAAATAGAGCATTTTCTATGGAATAGTTGAAACCCATGGTACCTGTACATTATAACTGCATGATATTTTTCGTTCTCTGAAGGAGAAAGAATTACTGAACAGCTGTAAAACAGAAGAAATACTGCTCATTTATACTTCAGAATTTCCCTCCAGCGCTGCATATTAAAGTTTAGCACTTTGCCGGAAACTTGCTGACGACTTGGAAAACAGTCTGGATCCTAATCAGATCCCTTTTTATCCTGGCTACTGGTCAGGATAAAAAACCGTCAACATCACAATCTTAATAGAATCAAAAATGAAAGCAGTTTGCAGTTTGGAATTCAAGACATTTGATATTCTTGTACAGACCATAATTTATTTGGTAAGCAAAAGATTAATTTTTCCTCTAGCAGTAATATTAATATACCTTTAATATACCTGGAATGCTATAGTCTTATCGAAACTATTCTATATACCTTCGACTTGAGGGCATTTCTCCTGAAGAATGCTTTGCATGATTCACATGTTATTGCGTCAAAGTTGTATCCCAGCGCTCGATCACCACATATCACACACATAAGCATGGTACCATCTTTTGGCTTCGGTCGTCTTTTCTGATCTCGCTTCTTGAACTGAAATGACAAAAATGTGAATTCCATTTTATATTTGCGCTATCTACCAGTAGAGTTTTACCTGCATATTATCATACTTGCAGACGATATGTTCCAACAAGTTATATATCTGCAACTCATAATCATTTGAAAAGAAACCAATCTTTCAGTCGTCAACAGTTTCCCTGTTCCATTTTCGTGTAACAAATAATGACATCAAGACTATTTATCAGCTGAATTTCTACAATGTAAAGTTTTCAAGGCAGCATTTTGCTTTGAAAAAGCTCTAGAATCAGATCTATACCATGTAAAAAGAAAACAGTGCAGACCCTGATCAGATGGCTCCTACAGAAGAAGTCTGATCCGAGTCTTATTCTATTTGCAAATACATGAAAATGTGTTTATATGATGGAAAGGGTCAATGCTTACCTTCATACTAATGCTTGTGCATACCTTTTCAAACAGAGCAGACCCAGATGAGACAGTTCCTTTAGGACTAACCCTTCCTGTAGGAACTGTCTGATAGGGGACTGCTCCTGTTTGCTAATGAAATTATAATAGATTTGACTTAACCCTTTCCTCCATAAATATGCCTTTCTACGCCCCTGTAATAACCACTTCTTGAAACCATTGTGATAAATAGAGCATTTGCTCCAATAGGAGCAAATGCTCTATTTATCACAATGGTTTCAAACTACACAATTCTAAAATTTTACTTTCTCTAGTAAATGCTCCTTTTGGGTAGATTCATTCAAAGAGGTTGGGTCTAAAATACCCAATGGAGGAATGGGTTAACAGTCTCAACCAATACCAAACAAGAGGGCCAGAATGGCCCTGACATCGCTCACCAGACAATCAGAGGAGAAGATTTTCAAAGTTTTCACATATGTTTCTATTGAAAACTTAACACCCCAGGGGCGGTGCCAATTTTGACCCCAGGGACACAATTTATATAACTTTTGTAGAGGACCTGAACATGAAGCTGATAGAATGTAGTGAAAGAATGGATAGAGCATAGACCACTGGAACTTGTATTAATTCTTTGGATGCTAGAGGCGGATTCTCCCACCACTAATGACCTATGCAAACAGTTTGGATCCAGATCAGGGCCCACATAATGTGGGGCCTGATCTGATATCCAAATTGTTTGTAAATGAGACTGAACTTCTGAAAAACTTAGAAAGAAAGTGTGTAGTGGGATTCTCCCACCACTAATGACCTATGCAAACAGTTTGGATCCAGATCAGGGCCAATATAATGTGGGGCCTGATCTGTTATCCAAACTGTTTGTCAATGAGACTGAACTTCTGAAAAACTTAGAAAGAAATTGTGTAGTACGGATAACTTATGAATATGCTGCAGACAACTATTTAGCAGATGACAAAATTATGCAGCATGCAAAGAGTTAAGCTGAAATTCACAACAGATATGCTCTATATTGATATCTGGTAGCTTAATGTAGGGCATAGGTATGAAAAAAAGCTTTAAGAGTGTTCTGCATATTGAGATCTATCCACAGTTTTCTCAATCTTAAATGAGAGTGTGTTATTTGTCTAAACACAATTTCTACTCTACTGATCAGGCTAAGGGTGATTATATAAGAACTCACTCTGACTGGTCTGAGCTCTGCAGGCTGATATATTAAGGAGAAACCTTTAGGCTGTCGTTTATGATGTGAAGAAGTCTGTACACACAGGGTAGGGCCAATTTTAACCCAAGAACTATGATACTTATAAAACCCATAAAGTTATGCTAAGTAAATCTATACACCAAATATCTAAGCTCTTGGACATGTAGTTTCTGACAAGAATATTTTTAAAGTTTTCCCTATGCATAACTAGTGATCCCATGGGCTGTTTATGTAGTCAGATACAAAAAACTGTTAATCCCTGGGGTGGGACCAATTTTTATCCAAGGGGCATAATTTATATAACTTTTGTAGTAGCCCTTAAGTTGAAGCTATGTGCCAAATATTAAAGCTGAGGACCTTCTAGTTTTAGAGGAGATGATGTTCAAAGTTTTCACTATATGTTTCTATTGAAAACTGAAAACCCCTGGGGCAGGGCCAATTTTGACCCCAGGGGTATAATTTATATAACTTTTGTAGAGGACCTATAGGTGATGCTATGTACCAAAGATGAAAGCTAAGAACCCTGTAGATTCAGAGGAGAAGATTTTTAAAGGTTCATATTGTTGACGCCCGACGACGCACGACGCACGCCGACGGACGACGGACATCTGGCGATCACAAAAGCTCACCCTGAGCACTTTGTGCTCTGGTGAGCTAAAAATACAATGCCACATTCTGGAAAAAATCAATGTAAATAGTTGATTATTGGGAAGACGGAGTTATGCAACAAAAACAGTACGAAGGACTACTTTAAGGTTCATCTTGCTCGTTTACGGAAGAGCGAGGGGACAAAGCCCTGTAATATTTGCGGGAGAGGAGTTAAAAATAAATATTGCATATGTCATAAGTGTGGATATAATAAAATACAATGTAGAGAAAGACAGCGGGATAATAGTGCCTTCCAAAGAGAGGTTAAACGTCTGATGTCTATAGATATTTAAACGTCTGATGTCTATAGATATTTCGATTTAAACAAATGTATTTTATATATATTTACAGAGAAAGAAAAAGCTTTGAGAGAAGAATATCGTAAAGAAACCAGCGAAAAACCACCGCGATCTAAAGCGGCTCTTCAGGAGCTGCAAAAAAAATTAGAAAATTTTAAACAACGGGGGAACTTCCTCAAATAACCCGAACACCCACTTATGGGGATAGAGCGAGAGCATTGAGGGATGAGTTTAAAAGAGAAACCGGTGAGCCATCCCCCTTATCCGCGATCTAAAGCGGATCTTAAGGAATTACAAGAAAGATTAGAACAAGAGGGCCAGAATGGCCCTGACATCGCTCACCAGACAATCAGAGGAGAAGATTTTCAAAGTTTTCACATATGTTTCTATTGAAAACTTAACACCCCAGGGGCGGTGCCAATTTTGACCCCGGGGACACAATTTATATAACTTTTGTAGAGGACCAGAACATGATGCTGAAAGAATGTAGTGAAAGAATGGATAGAGCATAGACCACTGGAACTTGTATTAATTCTTTGGATGCTAGAGGCGGATTCTCCCACCACTAATGACCTATGCAAACAGTTTGGATCCAGATCAGGCCCCACATAATGTGGGGCCTGATCTGATATCCAAATTGTTTGTAAATGAGACTGAACTTCTGAAAAACTTAGAAAGAAAGTGTGTAGTGGGATTCTCCCACCACTAATGACCTATGCAAACAGTTTGGATCCAGATCAGGGCCAATATAATGTGGGGCCTGATCTGTTATCCAAACTGTTTGTCAATGAGTCTGAATTCTGAAAAACTTAGAAAGAAATTGTGTAGTACGGATAACTTATGAATATGCTGCAGACAACCATTTAGCAGATGACAAAATTACCCAGCATGCAAAGAGTTAAGCTGAAATTCACAACAGATATGCTCTATATTGATATCTGGTAGCTTAATGAAGGGCATAGGTATGAAAAAAAGCTTTAAGAGTGTTCTGCATATTAAGAACTATCCACAATTTTCTCAATCTTAAATGAGAGTGTGTTATTTGTCTAAACACAATTTCTACTCAACTGATCAGGCTAAGGGTGGTTATATAAGAAGGTCTGAGCTCTGCAGGCTGATATATTAAGGAGAAACCTTTAGGCTGTCGTTTCTGAAGTGAAGAAGACTGTACACACAGGGCAGGGCCAATTTTAACCCAAGAACTATGATACTTATAAAACCCATAAAGTTATGCTAAGTAAATCTATACACCAAATATCTAAGCTCTGGGACATGTAGTTTCTGACAAGAATACTTTTAAAGTTTTTCCTATGCATAACTAGTGATCCTATGGGCTGTTTAAGTAGTCAGCTTAAAAAAACTGGCAATCCATGGGGTGAGACCAATTTTTACCCTAGGGGCATAATTTATATAACTTTTGTAGAAGCCCTGAAGTTGAAGCTATGTGCCAAATATGAAAGCTGAGGACCTTCTAGTTTTAGAGGAGATGATGTTCAAAGTTTTCACTATATGTTTCTATTGAAAACTGAAAACCCCTGGGGCAGGGCCAATTTTGACACCAGGGGTATAATTTATATAACTTTTGTAGAGGACCAACAGATGATGCTATATGCCAAAGATGAAAGATGAGAACCCTGTAGATTCAGAGGAGAAGATTTTTAAAGGTTCAAATTGTTGACGACTGACGACGGACGACGCACACCGCACGACGGACGACGCACGCCGACGGACGACGGACATCAGGCAATCACAAAAGCTCACCCTGAGCACTTTGTGCTCTGGTGAGCTAAAAATCAGCAAATTATTCTTGATGTCATTATTTCTAACATGAATAATCAACAGGGTAAACTGTCTCACTCCCAAATAGTGTTGTCTGCTTCCATAGTCAACTTTGACTTTTCTTCCTTTTTATTTACAAGATAACAACAAACTACAGTTACAAACAGTGTGGATCTAGATCTAGTTACAAACAGTGTGGATCTAGATCTAGTTACAAACAGTGTGGATCTAGATACAAACAGTGTGGATCTAGATCTAGTTACAAACAGTGTGGATCTAGATCTAGCTACAGTGTGGATCCTGATGAAATGCCGAGTTACTCCACACCTCATCAGGATCAAAACTGCTTGCAAATGTGACCAAAGAGTCTCCCAAAGCAGTTAAATAAATTATATTTCAAATAAAGGTTCTACCGGTGTCTGGTCTTTGGCAATCATGTCGAGCCAGATGCAATATCTCATCCGGACACTCACCATGTCAAGCCAGTCGCAATATCTCATCTCACCATGTCGAGCCAGATGCAATATCTCATCCGGACACTCACCATGTCGAGCCAGATGCAATATCTCATCTGGACACTCACCATATTGAGCCAGATGCAATATCTCATCCGGACACTCACCATATTGAGCCAGATGCAATATCTCATCCGGACACTCACCATGTCGAGCCAGATGCAATATCTCATCTGGACACTCACCATGTCGAGCCAGATGCAATATCTCATCCGGACACTCACCATATTGAGCCAGATGCCATATCTCATCTGGACACTCACCATATTGAGCCAGATGCAATATCTCATCCGGACACTCACCATATTGAGCCAGATGCCATATCTCATCTGGACACTCACCATATTGAGCCAGATGCAATATCTCATCCGGACACTCACCATGTCGAGCCAGATGCAATATCTCATTCTGACACTCACCATGTCGAGCCAGATGCAATATCTCATCTGGACACTCATCAATATCCTTTTTTTTTTTAACTCTCTGCATGCTAGCTGTAGATTCTCCTGCCATTAATAACCTATGCAAACAGTCTGGATCCAGATCAGACCCCACATAATGTGGAGCTTGATCTGAGATCCACTGCTTGTCACTCAGGCTCAACTTCCGCCAAAAAAATAAAACCAGAAAAAGAAAATTAATAGTTTTGAAAATGTTGCAGACGACAAAATTACTTAGCATCCAAAGATTTTATTATCCATGCCAACAGTTTGGATCCAGATGAGATGTTGAGTACCTTAAAATTTCATCAGAATACAAAGGGGTAACTTTCTGAACATCCAGAAATCAAGACCTATCGTGCATGTACATACAAAGAAAAGTCGATCTGTTAATGATGAAGGAAAATCAATAAGTTTGAGATGATGCAATCACAGGTATCTGGTTCAATGTCACAGTGTTTCAAGACAAACTGTTGTTTCTGATCACCCGTGGCTCACAATGTCAGTCTATATGTTTTCAGCCCTTTACCTCATGAATATTCATGGAGAAATAATGACATCATGAATATAAATTACATAAATTTTTATTATGGCACATGAAATCAGGAATTATTTGGCCATAGCAGAAATTGTAGAATCAGATCTATATAATTCCTTTAGCAATCAGAGCAGACCCTGATCAGACAGCTCGTACAGGAACTGTCTAATATGGGTCTATTCCGTTTCCAAAGGTGTAAATAGGCATTCGTATGGAGTTATGTGTTAAATACTCACACACAATTCTAACTGACCAAATGTTAGAAAAGTTTTGATTCTAATATCATATAAACCTGTCTTGATTCTAATTAATCTTATTCAATCTTTATCGGAATTCTAATCATGTCTCTTTGTGAAGTTTAATCCAATTTAATTGCACAACTTAACTCTGCATGCTAGCGTAGAAACTGTGATTACCTATACAAACAGTTTGGATCCAGATGAGACGCCGCGTCTCATCTGGATCCAAACTATTTGTCATCTTGACCATATTTTTGCAAACAAATGAGAGAAAGTTTATTTTAAGAAAAGAAGTAGACGACAATTGTTGCAGACGAGAAATTACTTAGCGTGCAAAGAGTTAAATACCACAACTAAATAGTACATAAATTATTCATTTTACATAATTTCATAAACAAATTTGCATACTACCACATTAACTGAATTAAATTCAACCACGAGAACTCCAGTCTAACTGCACAAGTTAACAATACAATCTGTTTATTATTCATTGAATACCCGTGTTTGTACCTGATGACCTAGATACAAATCCTGGCAACCATTAGGCATGCATTCCTGGAATTCATTTTTAAGCTGATTTCAAAATACAGAGATATAGTTCATTCTGCAATTAAATATGGGCGTAACAGTATAGACCTGTAACCTGGCCCCGAGGATATAGTACAGACCCATTACCTGGCCCCCAGTACAGACCCATTACCTGGCTCCCAGTACAGACCCATTACCTGGCTCCCAGTACAGACCCATTACCTGGCTCCCAGTACAGACCCATTACCTGGCTCCCAGTACAGACCCATTACCTGGCTCCCAGTACAGACCCCTTACCTGGCTCCCAGTACAGACCCATTACCTGGCTCCCAGTACAGACCCATTACCTGGCTCCCAGTACAGACCCATTACCTGGCCCCCAGTACAGACCCATTACCTGGCTCCCAGTACAGACCCATTACCTGGCTCCCAGTACAGACCCATAACCTGGCTCCCAGTACAGACCCATAACCTGGCTCCCAGTACAGACCCATAACCTGGCTCCCAGTACAGACCCATAACCTGGCTCCCAGTACAGACCCATTACCTGGCTCCCAGTACAGACCCATAACCTGGCCCGATGGTTATGTAACTTCTGAGTCGGAGTTTGAGTTTATTCTTAAGTATCTGATTGGACAGATTTCGAGTCAGGGTCTGTATTGTTTGCTGTATTGATGTGAATTTTAGACTTAAAGTTGAATGGTTCATTACTGTTACCCTTTACTCCATGAATATTCATGCAAGAAATAATGACATTATGAATATTGATTAGATTGTTTTTTTTAAAATAGCAGATGAATACAGAAGAAACCCAGAATTGTAATATCCCGTTACACCATAAATACGCTTTTCTACGCCTTTGTAAACAGAGTAGACCCAGATCAGACAGCTCCTATAGGAGCCATCTGATCAGGGTCTGCTCTGTTTGCTCATGGAATAATATAGATTGGATTTTACAGTTTTAATATATTTATGATATTATTTCTGACATGAATATTTTAGGGAGTAAGGGGTTAAAATGCATTACCCCAAAAATGCCAGAAAAAGGCCCAAGTAAACTTGCTCCACCTAAGTATAGTGGTATGTATATCCATAAAGAATACCATGAAGATCGATCAGAAAGCCTCCCCATGACTGTACATTAGGGTACTTAAACCTTCTCCATATCCAATAAATTGTAACGAAGAATGCCCTTCGGCAACTGCTGCCAAATCATAGATATTTTATATATGAACTCCCTGACATAATACATGAATTATGATGCCTAGTAATATTCAACTGATTCATAGTTGATTCAAAGATTTCATTTTGATCCTATATCCATATCTAAAGATCAAAAGTGTATTTCAAATTCTAAAATTGTCATTTCGCCACCAATCCCTCAAAGAGATGATTCTAAAGAGTGGTAACAACATAAGGTTCCATGGAGAAATAATGGAGCTAGTCTTAAAGATAAGTAGAGGAGCTAGTCTTGAGGATAAGTAGAGGAGCCAATTCTTTTGAAAGATAAGTAGATGAGCTATTCTTGATATCTTATATATGCCTATACCTACAAGACTATAGAGTAAAGAGTTAAGAGAAGGTGGTAGCATTTAGCAGAAAGCTCCGCTAGTTTTTATGTGGTTGTTACAGGAAGGTTTTATTGTACGTACTAATCAGTCTATTTTAACCCATTCCCTCATATTGACGTCTTATGACACCTCTAAAAGTCTCATTTTGAAACCATTGAGATAAATAAAGCATTTGCCCACAATGGTTTCAAAACTGCACAATTCTAAAAGTTATCTACGAGGGAATGGTTTAAGTTATCAAAATGGTACAAAATTCAATTATTCAGCTTTACAAACTGGTGGAGAATGGAGATTAGATATTTATGGTAAATGAAAGGGTAGACAAAATATTCCAAATTGCTTCAGCAATGTCACTCTTGTGGTAGTAACTGTTTTACACAAAACCAGTCTGCTGTATGCCACACAATCTAGTGAATCTACCCTCTTGACACAAAACCAGTCTGCTGTATGTCATCACAAAATACTATCTGGACACAAAACCAGTCTGCTGCATGTCATCAAAAAATTCCAGCTGGACACAAAACCAGTCTGGTGTATGTCATCATAAAATACCACCTGAACACAAAACCAGTCTGCTGTATGCCACACAAAATAATCTCGACACAAAACCAGTCTGCTCTGCTGAATACCCCCCAAGTACTGTAAGTATTCTGACACCCAATCTCCCCTCTCCACTGATTTGTAAAGCCAAGTCAATTTGGCACCATTTTGATAGCTTACAATTAGATATAGGTACAGTAGTAAATAAAGTAGACCCTGATCAAACTGCTCCTTCGATGGTCTACCTTATTTGCCTAAGAAGGTCTTTCCGAACACTCAGGGTAATGAGGATAATCCCCACAAACCATTAGAGGGGTGGGGTTCACAAGGATAATCCCCACAAACCATTAGAGGGGTGGGGTTCACAAGGATAATCCCCACAAACCATTAGAGGGGTGGGGTTCACAAGGATAATCTCCACAAACCATTAGAGGGGTGGGGTTCACAAGGATAATCCCCACAAACCATTAGAGGGGTGGGGTTGACAAGGATAATCCCCACACACCGGAGTGGGGTTCACAAGGAGATTTATCACTGTCTGATCTAATATTTTATGATCCAATTCCAAATCAATTTATGCAGAACAACAGATAAAAGTGCATACTCAAATTCTAAAATCATCACTTCTCAATCAAACTCTGTTTCATGTAAAAAATAATGTACATGTATGTATAAACATTAACCTTTACTCCTTCCTACGCATTTGCAAACAGAGATGACCAAGATCCTATAACAGCTGTCTGATCAGGCTCCATTTGCAAAGGTGTGAAAAAGCATTTATATGAAGGAAAAAGTAAATCAAGGGCAAGTATACTGGCAGATATTCCTTAATGAAAGCTCTGAGCTTACGTACAATATATGTCCATGAATAAAATAAACACAAGACATAATTTTATTTATTTTGGAATGAATATAAGACAACTGAACCTATATATTGTATAGCTAATTATTTAGCCTTTCCCTCATAGCAAAGCCTTTTAACACTTACGGGAGCTGTCTGATCAGGGTCTGCTGGTTGCTTTGTCTATGGTATTATATAGATTGGAAAGGCGCATGTATGAAGTTAACCCTCATTACTCCATAAATATGCCTTTCTACACCTTTACAAACAGAGTAGACCCAGATCAGAATGTTCCTGTAGGAGCTGTCTGATCAGGGTCTGCTCTGTTTGCTTATGATTTAATATAGATATGATTCTACAGTTTCTACCATGGCCAAAAGGTCCTGTGTCTATCAGCTAATGTAACATTTAGTCAAATTAATATTCATGATGATGTCATTATTTTTTACATGAATATACGTGGAGTAAAGGCTTAAGCCGGCAACAAAATTTTGGTCAAGCCATGGACTACACAGAAATTCGTTGTGCGGCTATAATCAATAATTATATGAACTATAATAATCCTTAACCTGATGAATAATTAAAAGTGGCTCTGCCCTTTCTGAATATTAAACAACTAACTGAATCAAACTTTATCATGATGAAAATTATGTATATGACAAACAGTGCAGACCCCGATCAAAGGGGTCCCAAAGGTCTTGTAAATTTATGTGAGTCCGTTCCTGCACTTTATCCCATTCCCGCATATTGACGCCTTTTGACGCTTCTGTAAAAGTCACTTTATGAAACCACTGTGATAAATAGAGCATTTGCTCCACAGGAGCAAATGCTCTATTTATCACAATGATTTCAAAACTACACAATTCTGAAAATTTCCTTGTCTCTAGTTAATGCTCCTTTTTGGCAGATTTGATCAAAGAAGTTAGGTCTAAAAATAGCCTAAGTGGGAATGGGTTAAGGGATAAAATCTCTCTATGGCTAGCAGCAATTGTTAATAATGTATTGATCCACACACACACCAACGTGTCTGCCTTAAAATCATGATTTAACCCATAACAACATGAATATTTATGTAAGACAAAATGACATCATCAATGTGTATCAACTGAATTTGTTACACTTGCATAAGAACACAGGATGTTTTGACAACAGCAGAAGCAGTACAGTTAGACCTTGATGGCTCCTAAAAGAGCTGTCTGGGCTGGGTCTACTCTGTTTACAAAATTATGAAAGGACCATCTTATTACATCTTTGAGCCAGGCTTTGCTCTGTTTGTTTAAGGAAAATAAAGATCTAATTCTTGTGTCCATCTGCTATTATAACAATTAATCTATTTAATATTCATGGTGTCATTATTTCTTACATGAATAGTAATTAAATAAAGAGTTAACCTTTCAATCAACATTGATGGATTGCAGCTTACACAAGTCATGTTGAGTTAGATAACGTTGACTTGTGTAAGCTGCAATCCATAACTATTGACATAACCAGGCTATAAGACGTGCAATTGTTGGGCTTAACCTCTTAACCTCATAGTAAAGTGTGCATTTTATGACCTAAGCAACAGATTTACTGTCAATATATGTCATAAATATACATAAATTAAATCTGATATAATTTATGATGTATTTATACAGTATAGGTTAATACCATAGTCTCTACTTGCAACGTGTTTTAACAAGAGCAGCATGCGGCGCCAACGCTCGTCTGATTTGGAGCTTGTCCAGCAAAATTAAACATTTTGAAAAATATAAAGGGCCATAACTCCAAAATTTTGAAATTAAGAGTTATTGGGCTGCGAAAGCAACCCAAACTTACTGCCGGAGTTATGACAATAGCTCATACAGACGAGCTCAAAAATGCCTAGAACAATTACATAAATTATTCTTTAGAATTGTCTCTTTGAGATGATTCTTAAAAAGGGTCACAACATAGGGTTTGGTGGGAAATAAAGAAGTCCTTCTTGAAAATTTAATTTATGCATCTTATCTTGGCCTATGGAGAAGGGTGCTTATTTGGGAGAATACAGTAATTAGAGTAAACACATCTGATAGACATTGTACAGACAAATAAATACACTACAATATCACAGCTGATAGACATTGTACAGACATTACTACAGTATCACAGCTGATAGACATTGTACAGACATATACTACAGTATCACAGCTGATGGACATTGTACAGACATACACAGTACAATATCACAGCTGATAGACATTGTACAGACATACACTACAATATCACCTCTGATAGATATTGTACAGACATATACTACAATATCACAGCTGATAGACATTGTACAGACATATACTACAGTATAACAGCTGATAGACATTGTACAGACATACACTACAGTATCACAGCTGATAGACATTGTAGAGACATACACTACTATATCACAGCTGATAGACATTGTACAGACATATACTACAGTATAACAGCTGATAGACATTGTACAAACATTACTACAATATCACAGCTGATAGACATTGTAGAGACATACACTACAATATCACAGCTGATAGACATTGTACAGACATACACTACAATATCACAGCTGATATTGACATTGTAGAGACATATACTACAATATCACAGCTGATAGACATTGTACAGACATACACACTACAATATCACAGCTGATAGACATTGTACAGACATTACTACAGTATCACAGCTGATAGACATTGTACAGACATACACTGCAATATCACAGCTGATAGACATTGTAGAGACATACACTACAGGATCACAGCTGATAGACATTGTACAGACATATACTACAGTATCACAGCTGATGGACATTGTACAGACAATACTACAATATCACAGCTGATAGACATTGTACAGACATACACGGCAGTATCACCGCTGATAGACATTGTACAGACATACACGGCAGTATCACCGCTGATAGACATTGTACAGACATGCACGGCAATATCACAGCAGATAGACATTGTACAGACATACACGGCAATATCACAGATAATAGACATTGTACAGACATACACGGCAATATCACAGATAATAGACATTGTACAGACGTACACGGCAATATCACAGATAATAGACATTGTACAGACGTACACGGCAATATCACAGATAATAGACATTGTACAGACATACACGGCAATATCACAGCTGATAGACATTGTACAGACATACGCGGCAATATCACAGCTGATAGACATTGTACAGACACACACTACAATATCACAGCTGATAGACATTGTACAGACATACACGGCAATATCACCTCTGATAGACATTGTACAGACATTACTACAGTATCACAGCTGATAGACATTGTACAGACATATACTACAATATCACAGCTGATGGACATTGGACAGACATACACAGTACAATATCACAGCTGATAGACATTGTACAGACATATACTACAATATCACCTCTGATAGACATTGTACAGACATTACTACAGTATCACAGCTGATAGACATTGTACAGACATATACTACAATATCACAGCTGATAGACATTGTACAGACATACACTACACTATCACAGCTGATAGACATTGTACAGACATACACTACAATATCAAATTCCTTTGATTTCTCCCGGCTTACCACATAAATATAACATAAACTCTTTAAATGCAGGGGCTAAGTTAATGGACATTGGGAAACAGTGACGACCTAGATCAAAGAGCTTTTTGGCCAGGGTCTGCACTGTTTGCCATTTAAAACTCTTTCAAAAAAAGTTTAACTTTTCATATTGTATGATTTTATCATTCAACAATAATGGGAGAATCTATCTTTTTAAAAATTCAACATTCCAAAGGTTAAATTTATACTCAGATGAAATTGATATGTTTTAAGTAATTTCACAGAGCAATAGCTTAGTCATGTGTAGTCAACCTGTTGAACACTAAACAAATTTCATCTGCAAAGAAAATGCTGTCAGCTTTTTAATTCTCAATATACATTAAATTTACATTTTAGTTCCCTTTCTTAACCCATTCCGGCATAGGCTATTATTAGCTCCAACCTCTTTGATTAAATCTACCAAAACAAAGCACTTACTAGAGAGAAGGAAATTTTCAGAATTGTGTAGGTTTGAAACCATTGCGATAAATAGAGCATTTGCTCTATAGGAGCAAAATTAATGCTCTATTTATCACAATGGTTTCACAAAGTAACTTTTACAGGGGTGTCAAAAGGCGTCAATATGAGGGAAAGGGTTAACAACTACTTGATCAGAGTGTCAAACAGTGTGCTATGTTACTCATGGTCTCTTAACTTTTTACTCCATGAATATACATGTAAGAAATAATGACATCATGAATAATGATTAGATTGTTTTATATAACAGCACGTGATCACAGGAAATTTTGCTCATGGCAGAAATAGCAGAATCATATCTATATTATGTCATAAGCAAACAGAGCTGACCCTGATCAGACGGCTCCTTTAGGAGCCATCTGATCTCGGTCTACTCTGTCTGCAAAGGTATAGATAGGCTTATTTATGGAGTAAAGGGTTAAAGTTTCAAACTGTTTGCATAGATTGACCCTTTCCTGCATACTGACGCCTTTTGACCCATTACCACATATTGACGCCTTTTAACGCTTCTGCAAATGTCACTTTGTGAAACCATTGTGATAAATATAGCATTTGCTCCTGTAGGAGCAAATGCCCTATTTATAACAATGGTTTCAAACTACAAAATTCAAAAAATTTCCTTTTCTCTATTTAATGCTCCTTTTCGGTAGATTTATTCAAAGTGGTTGGATCTAAAAATAGCCTATGAGGTAATGGGTTTAAAAGAATTTGTAAATAGTGTGGAACAAGGTAACCGTGACAAAATATGTAATATTCAAAGATGTATGTGATACCGAGGGTTGAGTTGAGTGCAAGACTGTAATAACTACATCTTTTCAAAGCATTTCGAGGGCTTGGTGCAAAACCAAGCCCTCGATTTAAATTCATTGTTTTTCTGAAGTTATCAAAATTAATATTTCTTTCACTTATATTATAAAAACACTATCAAGTATCGAACAGTTTGGATCCTGATGAGACGCCAAGTTTCTCGACGTCTCATCTGGATCCAATCTGTTTGTAGCGACCAACATGAGGTCGCCTCATGGGTTGCTGTTACAACAGTTTTGTGCCCAATCTTCAGAAACATTTTCACAGTAATATGATTTCTCCCTTTAAATGGTAACCAGTTTTGAAAAATAAATATTTATAACAGATCCTGATCATAAGAGAAAATTTCTCCTTGAGGTTTATATCTAGGATGATGGTTTACTCGTCTTCACGGATCAAGGTCAGAGGATGTCCCTATTTGACCTCGTATACTAAGGTCGTGAAAGGCCCTTTGTCAAATTTTAACTCTGCATGTCAAATCACTGTCCTCTGCAAAATTTGTCATCTGCTGCAGATTCCCAAAGAGGATTTTTTCAAAACCCATAATCATGGTGCCAAACAGTTTGGATCCTGATAAGGTACCAAGTTATTCCACATCTCATCTAGATCCAAGCTGTTTGGATCCTGATAAGGCACCAAGTTATTCCACATCTCATCTAGATCCAAGCTGTTTGGATCCTGATAAGGTACCAAGTTATTCCACATCTCATCTAGATCCAAGCTGTTTGGATCCTGATAAGGCACCAAGTTATTCCACATCTCATCTAGATCCAAGCTGTTTGCATATATATAGTTAATCGTGAGTTTGCCACTGACATACCGAGAGGTTTATGACAGCAAGGTATCTCAAAAATGTCAACCCTTTGAATGTGGGCAAATGACTTAGCTGTCAGGTGCAAGCAGTATAGACCCAGATCAGAGGACTACTAGAGGACCAATCTGATTAGAGTCTGCACTGTTTGTCATTGAAAAACCACTCACAAGTCATTCCCTTTCATTGTACATTGATGACAAGACCATTCTACTTTGAAGCCTGAGCATTCTCGACTAATAACAAATCCATTTGGCTCATACTGTAATTTTAATGCTTCAACATCAAGATATTCTCTTCTTTTGACAGATCAGACATTTTTTTTTAGGTATCAGCTGATTCACATTTCTGTCTACGCTTGATAAAATGTCTCTCGAAAACAATCTCAAATTTGTGATAATATATTGCTCAGTGACAAGTTGCATGTCAAATCTGTGCTAGTTTTTTACTGGCAGATGACAACATTGGTGGTTAAGTACCACCAGATATAACAACAAATCAATGCTTGTGGTTTGTCTGTTCAGAATTTCCTCTCAGTGGTGAAGGTATTAACCCATTCCCACTTAGGCTATTTTTAGACCTAACCCCTTTGATTCAATCTACTAAAAAGCAGCATTAACTAGAGAAAAGGATTTTTTCAGAATTGTGTAGTTTTGAAACCATTGTGATAAATATTTATCACAATGGTTTCAAAAAGTGTCTTTTACAGAAGCGTCAAAAAGCGTCAATATGCGGGAAGGTATTAAAGCATGTTCACAGCTCAATATTTTAGGTGTTCAGGGAAATCTATAACAAGAGGGCCATGATGGCCCTAAATCGCTCACCTGGTTACTATAGACATATGCATACACTGTATTTCTATGTAAAAATAAGTCAGCTTTAGATTGGGGCCAATATGGAACCAAGGGCCATCATTTTAGGCCTGGAGTTTAAAATTTGAACAATCTAAATAAAGGAACATTAGATGATGCTTCATATAAGTTTCAAAGTTCTTGGCCTTACAATTTCACAGAAGGAGATTTTAAAGATTTTCCTATGAAAAACTAATAAGCCAGGGGCGGGGCCATTTTGGTCCAGGGGTCATAATTTGAACAATCTTGGTAGAAAACCATTAGATGATAATACATACCAAATTTCAAAGGTCTATGCCTTACAGTTTAGGAGAAGATGATTTTCAAAGATTTTCCTATGAAAAACTGATAAGCCCCGGGCGGGGTCATTTTTGGTCATGGGGTCATTGTTTGAACAATCTTTGTAGAGGACCATTAGATGATGCTACATACCAAATATCAAAGGTCTAGGCTTTACAGATAAGAGAAGGAGATTTTTAAAGATTTTCCAATGAAAAACTGATAAGCCCCGGGGCTGGGCCATTTTTGGTCAAGGGGTCATAATTTGAATAATCTTGGTAGAGGACCAATAGATAATGCTACATACCAAATATCAAAGGTCTAGGCCCTACAGTTTCAGAGAAGATTTTTAAAGATTTTCCTATGAAAAACTGATAAGCCCTAGGGCGGGGCCATATTTGATCCAGGGGTCATAATTTGAACAATCTTTGTAGAGGACCATTAGATAATGCTACATACCAAATATCAATGGTCTAGGCCTTACGGTTTCAGAGAAGAAGATTTTTAAAGATTTTCCAATGAAAACTTGATAAGCCCCAGGCGGGGCCATTTTTGGTCCGGGGGTCATAATTTGAACAATCTTTGTAGAGGACCATTAGATGATGCTACATACCAAATACCAAAGGTCTAGGCCTTACGGTTTCAGAGGAGAAGATTTTTAAAGATTTTCCTAAGAAAAACTGATAAGCCCAATGGGCGGGGCCATTTTTAGTCTTGGGGACATAATTTGAACAATCTTTGTGGAGGACCATTAGATGATGCTACATACCAAATATCAAAGCTCTAGGCTTAGTGGTTTCAGAGAAGAAGATGTTTAAGTAAATTGTTGACGACTCACAACGCACATACGCACGACGCTGGAGCCAGCCCCCTCACAATACCTCACCTGGCACTTTGTGCCAGGTGAGCTAATAAAAGTTTCTGTCATTTCTCCACAAAGCCTATCTTGTTGATACTCAAAAGAATTGACTCCAACTGGATTTAACTCGATTCTTCATGAATATCCCTTTCCCTCACTGATGCTTGACGCCTCCGTAAAAATAATTTTTTGAAAACCTTTGTCATAAATAGAGCAAATGCTCTATTCATCACAATGGTTTCAAAACTACACAATTCTAACATTTTCCGTTTAGCTAGTAAATGCTCCTTTTCAGCAGATTTATTCAGAGGTTCAGTCTTAAAATAGCGAATGGGGTATTCAAGCACTGTGAAAATCAATTACATGTAATTTAATTTTTGTATCAAAAATGTGAAACAAGGATATTTATTGCCAAACAATAGGGAATCAGACTTGCATCACAGAAGCAAACAGAGCAGACCCTGATCAGACAGCTCCTATAGGCATCCTTTGATCTGTGTATACATACTCTTTTTGAAATAGTGTAAGAATGGAATTATCATGTACAATGTTCAAGTGATATCCACTTACTGGTATACAGTATAACCTTGGTTATCCGACATACCTTCGGACCGCCTGAGACTGTCGGATGCATCGGTGTGTCGGTTGTTCAAAATCGGAAGAGAAATATACAACGACGATAAACATTGACTGTTGATATTTATTTACATTCGGCATGAAACCCGTTAGAATCAAATGTTAACATTCTTCACGCTACGTAAATGTCGTAGGAAAAATGAGTGCAGCAATTCTGAAAGTTTATGAAAATAAATGCACACTGGAACTCTGTTATACCGAGGACCGTTTTCCTGAGGTATCCGGTGGTCTGTGTCGCCGATTTTTTTTTTGTAAATACCTTATAATATGATTGAATATCGCAATGAAACATACGCTATATTTCACCCCAAACCCTATATTTCAACCCCATTAGACGGCCAGCAGACAGCCTGGCGGCCCGATTGAAAAGTGTGAAAACCCAATACACACTTTCAGAAGACTCGACTGTCAGAATGGAGGCTGAGCATCGTAACTTTCCGACATTACGGAAATCGTCGATCGAAATATCGTGACCGCTTCGGAAACTTCCGTTATGTTGGGAAAGTGCATAGATTGGCCGCGTCGGTGTATTTCGTTATGTCGGAAGTGAACGAAATAAACCAAGCGTTGATATTGGCCTAAGGGGAAGATTATAATCGATGGCCTGATAATCCTTTCAACTCTTTTACCTGTTAAATGTGCCAATATGGGGTGTTGAGAAGTTTGTGTGCACGTTACTTTAATTGCATGGCGTCGGGTGTTTATGAAAAACAAACATCATTAGAAATCTAAACCCTGACTCAGAGCGGGGTTGGAGGTTATATGCTAATGTAGAAAAGGGTGTGTACTCTTTGACCAATCGAGGTTATATGCTAATGTAGAAAAGGGTGTGTACTCTTTGACCAATCTAAATTTAAAACCCCAATAAATCACACGCGACATCACATGTGACCTTTCATTTTCTGGAAACGGTGACCTTTCATTTTTTGAAAACAGCGAGAGGCATATTTATTGTTTTAACACAGCGAATTTTAATCGGATTAGGGGTTTGTGACAGGCCAAGAGGCAATTAACATTTTTCTCCCATACGCAAAATTTGACATCCTATCAACAAGTCAGTTTCGCTCGAAATTTCTTTATTTTAGGATGAGGGGGTTTATGTAAGTTTATGTAAGTACCCAGATAAATATCAGTGTGTCTAACAATTTGGATCCAGATGAGACGCCGAGCAATTCTGCATCTCATCTGTATGCAAATTGTTTTCATCAGTTAGATCTGGCAGAACAAGTAAAGTACATTTTATTTCAGATCGAGTTTACACCTAACGTTATTCAAACAACTATACATGTTTTCTATTACATGGATTAAGTGTATGATCACAACGATAATAACCTGTAATTATAGATTTAGCCTGTACCCAAAATGTCGCGGAAGCGATAATTGCTCAGTTATAGGTGGTCCCAATTCAATACAACCGTCAACGTCGGATACGCAGGTGTGAAAAATGCCGCAATTATCACATTGGGACTTCCAAACAGTGTCGGATAACGGTTACGCGAGGATCCGTAAAACCAAGGTTTTAATTACATAGAACAAAGAAGGAAATGTTCGGGACCAAACATTGCTGTCGGATAGATTAGTTTGTCGGATGCAATAGGTTTCGGATAACCAAGGTTATACTGTATTATGTACCATAACTTTTCAGACACCATAGGCCAAGATAAGGTGCATAAATTAGAACATTTTCAAGAATAGCTCCTTTATTTCTCCACCAAACCCTATGTTATATGTAACCACTCTTTAGAATTATCTCTTAGAGATGATTCTATGGAGTGGTCACAACATAGAGTTTGGTGATTTGGTATTCGAATACGCATTTTTATTTGTTGCTCTGGGATGCCCAAGCTCATCTTTCCATTGGTTTGTAAAATAATTTTTTCAATTTGCACCATTTCGATTACTTTTTACTAGACTGACACGGCAGCCAATAGTACAGACTGATCAAACTGCTCCTTTATAAGTAGTCTGATCTGGGTCTGCACTGTTTGCCCAAGTTTGTCTGATTATACTCTAGGCAATACGGTTACATATTGGTTAGAAAGCCATCCTCTGATAAATGTCAGAGCCATGCCCTTGTGGCACATATGCCATGCCCTTCTGGGAAATATGAGGCATTTCATGTAATCCAATAAAATTCGGTGAAGCAACTTGAAATTAGTGCTATAAATTTCCATTATTTCATTAATAATGCATATATTGATAATCAATTGAATAGTCCAATATTTAATAAAACTTTCCAGGGATATCCCAAAATCAATGAAATGCTGCACATCTGTCCCACATTTCCAAATCCATCTAAAACATTGATTTGCAACTGATTGCAAGAGTTTATTTCAATTCTATTGGTCTATGTTACAGAGATGCTTAAATTAAACTTTGTCGTGAATCACCTCATATGATTTATCAGGGCAACAGATAAAGATGCACTCTCAATTACTAAAATCGTCCTTTTTCCACCAAACCCTATCTTGAGACCACTCTTTTAAGAATCATAAGAGATGAGTTTACTATTTGAGTATGCATGTTTATCTGTTGCTCGGATTGCAGTATTGATTCAAATCAAGAACTACATAAATTAACCCTTTACTCCATAAATATGCCTTTCTACGCCTCTGCAAACAGTAGACCAAGATCAGGGTCTGCTCTGTTAGCTTACGAAATAGTTAAGTATAGATATGATTCTACAGTTTCTACTATGGCCAAAAACTCCCAGGTCTATATGCCACTATAATAAATAATCTAATTTTAGCCTATGTTGTGACCACTCTTTAGAATATGATCCCTTCGAGACTGTTCTAAAGAGTGGTCACAACATGGGGTTTGGTGGAGAAAGGACTATTTTAGTATTGGAGAAATAAAGGAGTTATTTTAAAAATGTTAATTTTTACCCATCTTATCTGTACCTCTAATTACTAATCTTATCTGTACCTCTAAATTACCCATCTTATCTGTACCTCTGGTTTACCCCTCTTATCTGTACCTCTGATTCACCCATCTTATCTGTACCTCTAATTAATCATCTTATCTGTACCTCTAAATTACCCATCTTATCTGTACCTCTGGTTTACCCATCTGATCTGTACCTGATTCACCCATCTTATCTGTGATTTACTCATCTTATCTGTACCTCTTATTTACCCATCTTATCTGTACCTCTGATTTACCCCTCTTATCTGTACCTCTGATTTACCCCTCTTATCTGTACCTCTGATTTACCCACCTTATCTGTACCACTAATTACTCATCTTATCTGTACCTCTAAATTACCCATCTTTTCTCGCTTCTCAGCCGTGCTAGATAAACTGAGTTACTAAAAATAGCCGTACTAGAAATCCTTATCTGGAACACCGAACTCTTACAGAATTATACCAACATTTCTGTAGGCAACAACCTTATGAATTGAAATTAATATTAGTAATTAGCACGAATATGAAATTCTATTTATCATATAAGCACTTTAAAAGCCTATTTAATTAACCGAAGACGTTGTTTTGTAGTCACTCGGTCATTTATATTTTACGCCAAAACGTAACGTTTGTGGTTGTCATAACAAATGACGTCATTTTGGTGTCACGCCTAAAGTTGTTGCTATTAGATATGGAAGTCGTATTACGCAATGCAAAGTAGTACTTCACAAAATTCGTTAATTTACTTGGTTTTAGGGCGTATTTCAGCGAGAAAAATAATCAAGCATGCGATTTGTTAAAGCCGGGGGGGGGGGGGGGGGGGGGGGTTCTATACCCTCGGTTGGTCTGTTCCTATCGGAAACTCGCTAAAGCTCATTTCCGACTGGAACAGACCAACCTCGGGTATAGAAACCCCCGTTTTTAACAAAACCCATGCTTGATTCTATTAATCTGTACGTCTGTTTTACCCATCTTATCTGTACCTGTTTTACTCATCTTATATGTACCTCCTATTCACCCATCTTAATCTGTACCTCTGGTTTACCCATCTTATCTATACCTCTGTTGTTTATCTGAATATTTAGGATAATTACGGTACCAGTAAATTATTGTTGTTGACCCATGTCAAATTGATAACGACCTACAATCTGATCACATAAAGACAAGTTGTTTCAATTCTTTCTTGATACGATCACAATTTATTGTTCCACTTTTAGGGCACTTGTTTGGTTTGGATTTGATTTTATTGTAATTCTAACTCTTTACTCCATAAATACACCTTTCTAAACATTTGCAAACAGAGTAGACCCAGAACAGACGGCACCTGTAGGGTCTACTCTGTTTGCTTATGCTAAAATATAGACAGGGATTCTACAGTTCCTGCCATGGCCAAAACTTCCTGTGTCTATGTGCTATTATAACAATTAATCGAATTAATATTCACGATGTTATTATGCCTTACATGACACCTGGTTTGGTGTCTCATCAAGATCTAAGCTATTTGACACCTGGTTTGGTGTCTCATCAAGATCTAAGCTATTTGACACCTAGTTTGATGTCTCATCAAAATTTAAACTATTTGACACCTGGTTTGGTGTCTCATCAAGACCTTAGCTATTTGAAACCGGGTTTGGCATATCATCAAGATCTAAGCCATTTCACACTCGATGACTAGTTTTTCCAAAGCTGGAACAAATCAAAGAAAGTTACAATTGTAACAAATATACAGAGTTTGGACAGAATAAATTTCGAGGGCTTGGTGCAAAACTATTGTAACTCCTTCACAAAGTGAAGGAGTTACAATAGTTTTGCACCAAGCCCTCGCTGATTTTATTTTTTTCAGCACCGTAAGAGTTTGTATAGACTTACTGCATTCAACTCTGCCGTGGAATCAGCCTGCTGGATGCTATTGTCTAAGTAGGAGTCTGAGGTCTGAATATTTCTGTTCATGTCGGTCATATTTCCTGACAGGGTCTTCCTGTCCAAGTCTTCCAAGTAATGGCCTCCAGAGATTGCACCTTCATCTTTAATTTGTATGTCTGCATGATAGGGATTGTGGTCACCATTCACCATTGGAGGGGAGTAAGAATTTGGGTCTGTGTTGCCATTTATTACAGCTTGGTTATATGGTGGAGGGTTGTGGATCCCTTTCCCAGCCCTGTTGTCTAGTTCAGGATATTGGCGTATGCGAGGGCTATGGCCATGGGAGTGACCATAGGACATTTCTGTCGGTGGGAGAGCTGAGTCCATACCATACACTGGTGTACTTCCCTGCACTAGTCGAGCGCTGTGAGTTGAAACAGCATCTCGATTGGTTGCATCCAGACCAACATTAGCAAATTCCTCACAAAAGGTACTCGCAAGCCAGTCCATATCACTATAATCCATTGTGTTTCTGTACTAACAGTTTTCTGAGTGAATTGTCTACCAGTCAATTTCCTTCCAGTATAAACAAGTTTTAACAAAACAACAAATCAATATGGTCTTATTACATACCAAAGATTTTCATATACATTCCTTTCCTCTAACCAAACATAACACACATAAAACCTATACATGATATATAGAGTTACAGTATTCTCTGAGGTCACGCCACCACCTCACACAACTATTTCTGTTTGTCTCACTACAGTTTTCTCTGATTCAGTGACAAATTTTCTGTCAGAATTACAATCAACACTCTACAACTTTTGAAAACCACAAACCTAACTGAAATGATTTCCCAATATTAGCTAACTCCCCGATACACATCTTGCGTCTTCCTAATGTAAACACTTTCAGACTGATCCTCCTACCTACTATGATATATCCGCCAATCTATAAATAGTACCAAGATATTGCTCGCTATTTTTCGCTGGTGAAGTAACTTTACACTTAAACCATGTCCAATAAGTTTTGCTTTGTTGACAGAAGGGTTTTTTCTCCTCAATAGTCTATTAAATTCAGTCAGACAGCACTGACAACAGCTTGTTTTAGCCCTGTCCCTGTGATGTGAATTACTTGTTTTAGCCCTGTCCCTGTGATGTGAATTACTTGTCACAGCCTTGGCACAGTTAAGTCACAAACGGCAAGCCAGTAATACGCAGAAAATCAATATTTACATGTAGTCAACATATAATTTTCTCATAACTATTTCTAGATCTGAAAAAAACTTTATGCATGAATATTACTCTAAATATAACAGGTCTGTAACAAGCAAATCTCTTAAACCATGAAACAACCTAATAGTTAATCCTCTTAACACTAAATTAGATGACACTGACAAATATCCAGAAATGTTTGTAAATCCGTTATGTTGTCTCTAAAAGCTCCAACAATCCAAATAAGTTTTCAAGTCGCTATGTGAATATTCCCTGTTGTTCTGACTGTACAAAATTGAATTCAGAGCTTGTGACACAGATATATAATTCCATCTGCTTCAGGCTGATCAATAGTTTTCAGGCGTCATTGATCAAAGGCCTCCCTTCAACAAGCCTTGGTCACCAATGCCAAATATAAATGTGCCACCACTGACATACAGCACTGGTGTATTACTTATGTAGACTTTACATATATGTGGCTTGTGTTACGCTGTTAACTCCAACAACTAAGATTACAGGTTTACCTGTGCCACAGTTTACGGTCTGGTTAAAGGTGATTGCACACAGCTATATTATACTGGTCTGATTTCAAGTGTGTATAGACTAAGCCAGGCTAAATCCTTCAAACCGCTGCCGTATCGGCTGTAACAGCATAAAAATGTCCTCAGTGTTTGTAAATATTTAAGATTACATTCAGATACTAAGTGACCGATCCAAACTACCATATTGTTTATTATTTAGGAGAATTATATAAGAGACAGGAACATGAGACTGTCATTTTGAGACCGACAGTTTAAGCCAATAGAAAGGTTTGTTTATCTGGGACTCCCGACTTTATCTCAAACAGCGGAGGTGACCTCACATGCACCAGACTATTTTGTAACCAATCTATCACATTGTCGAGAAAGTTTCTCAGGTAGTATGTAGTATAAAACAATCTGTTTAACCACCTTTACTGTATGAATTTTCACCAAAGAAATAATCACATCATGAGTATTCATTAGCTGTTAAGCATAATCACATCATGAGTATTCATTAGCTGTTAAGCATAATGACATCACAAGTATTTATTAGCTGTTTAACATAATGACATCATGAGTATTTATTAGCTGTTTAACATAATCACATCACAAGTATTTATTAGCTGTTAAGCATAATGACATCATGAGTATTTATTAGCTGTTTAACATAATGACATCATGAGTATTTATTAGCTGTTTAACATGACATCACGAGTATTTATTAGCTGTTAAGCATAATGACATCATGAGTATTAGCTGTTTAACATGACATCATGAGTATTTATTAGCTGTTCAATATAATGACAAATGTACACGGGATGGGATGTTTTGGTATTGGTAGAAACTATTATAAAGCAAATAGAACAGACATTATAGGAGCCATCTAATCTGGGTCTACTGTGTTTTTAACCCTTCTCTAGCTGAATTTTAAAATACATTTCTCCTTCTTACCCAGGCTCTGTTGTATAATTACATATATCTTCACTGTGTACAAGTATTTCGCTGTGCAATCACTGCTGTGGAGTGCACTGGTTGCACAATCAACTTGTAAATAGTGCAGACCCTGATGAGACAGCTCCTGCAAGAGCTGTCTCATCTGGGTCTTCACTATTTACAGGTAGGTATATTGACGCGAATAGCAAGCGAAAGGTTACAGGCGTAGAAAAGGGTTTGTATGAGTGAGAGGGTTAACCCCTTTACCTCAGAATATTCATGTAAAAAATAATGACATCATGAATAGTGACATCATGAATAATGACATAGTGACATCATGAATAGTGACATCATGAATGACATCATGAATAGTGACATCATGAATAGTAATTAGAAGAAGTTTTATATTGACACATGAATACAGGAAATCTTGGCCATGGCAGAAACTGTAGAATCATAAACAGAACAGGTCCTGCTCAGATGGAATGACGATCGCAATGCTTTGTGCGTACCTAGACTTTACCTACTGCGCTAAACTGCTGACAACAATGCTGCCTTCATTTTTATCTAATATACTAAACTCGGCTGTTTAAAAAAATGGTCCGAGAACATGCGAAATGCTGCTCTCCCTTAAAAATGGACTCGGCTGACCTTTGACACGTCAGACCTAGTTGTTTGACTATAACAGATGATCCAAGAGCAAACAACTGCCATCTTTCAGAAACGAAATGTTTTGAAACAATATTGACTTTCATTTTTAGGAATCATTAATGTCCCAGTCACATTGAGCTTATGACCATCTTAACCCATTACCTCATAGGCTATTTTTAGATACCTCTTTGAATAAATCTACCGAAAAGGAGCATTAACTAGAGAAAAGGATTTTTTTTTAGAAATTTGTATTTTCAAACCATTGTGATAAATAGAGCATTTGCTCCTATAGGAGCAAATGCTCTATTTATCACAATGGTTTCACAAAATGACTTTTACAGAGTCATTAATATGAGGCAATGGGTTAAAACCTTTTGCTACAGGGAAAACAGAATCATGATATCAGTTGCACAAAGGCACGGGAGCAACAATGTCAAATGCTCCAGTGGTCAATTAGCTTGGGGCAAGGATTTTAATTACAGTAAAACTTCACCTAATGGTCACCTTATATGAAGGGTCACCTTGTCTTAACGGTCAGTTTGAAATCCTCCCGACGAAAATCAGTCTTTAATGCACCTGTTTCAGACGGTCACCTTCTTTCCACGGCAGGCGGCCACTATATTTCACCCCAAACCCTATATTTCAACCCCATTAGCGCCCATATTTACAGTACATGTTGTATTTTACCTGTATATACAAGGATAAAATATAATTTTTTGGATAAGGCATTAAAGTACATGTAGATATATTTTGTGTTTGTCTGACCAAACAGAAAAATCTCCCAAAATATCCACCCCTCGATTAAGTGGTCACCTCGCTTAACCCTTTCCCCCATACAAACGTGTTTTCACGCATTTGCAAACAGAGTAGACCCAGATCAGACCGCTCCTAGGAGCCGTCGGATCAGTTCTGCTCTGTTTGATTATGAAATTTGATAGATCTGTTTCTATACTTGCTAAAGTGGCTACAGTGTTCCACCCTCCATGTTTCATTATAACAAATTTGTATATGAATATTCAGTAGGTACTGAAATTTGAAATAAACTTAGAACAGGGAAAGGGTTAAGTGGCCAATTTGGTCGCTTTCCTTGACTGGCCGCTTACCACAGGTTTTACTGTATTAACAACAGGAACTCAAAAAAACATGGTAATATACATCCAAAGGACATGGAATATATGTATAATATACAACCAAAGAAAAAGGTGTTTATATAATTATAATACACACTCAAAATCATGTACGATATACATCTAAAGGACAGGGTGTTTATGTGCAATATACACCCAAAGGACATGTGTGTATGTACAATATACACTCAAAGGACATGATGTTTATGTACAATATACACTCAAAGGACATGGTGATATACACCCAAAGGACTGGGTGTTTATGTACAATATACATCCAAAGGACAGGATGTTTATATACAATATACACTCAAAGGACAGGGTATTTATGTATTATATACATCCAAAGGACAGGGTGTTTGTATACAGTATACACTCAAAGGACAGGGTGTTTATTTACAATATACACCCAAAGGACAGGATGTTTATATATGATATACACTCAAGGACAGGGTGTTCCTGATATACACCCAAAGGACAGGATGTTTATATACAATATACACCCAAAAGACAGGGTGTTTATATATAATATACGCTCAAAGGACAGGGTGTTTATATATGATATACACCCAAAGGACAGGGTGTTTATGAAAAATATACACTCAAAGGACATAGTGTTTATGTACAGTATACATCCAAAGGACAGGATGTTTATATACAATATATCTGTACACTCAAAGGACAGGATGTTTATATACAAAGGACAGGGTATGTTATGTATGATATACACCCAAATGTACACAGGCATTAACATGAGGCAATGGGTTAACATATGAATTTCTAAAAAATCATGGAGGAATCAATTTGTTGACGGGAAACATATTTTGTATCTACATTTGCCATGACCTTTAAAATGTCAGTCAGGGTCATATGCACAACTCATTTTCAGCTTATGGGTAACTTTCGGTCAAGTGCTTGTAAGCCCAGTTTGACTGGGGTCTCGGCCTACCCTCTGTACACACCACAGTACCGACAGTACCCCGTATGTTTCTTTTCCAACAATGCACTGTATCTAACAGGAATGCACAATTGGATACCCTCCAATTTTATCATACAGACCAGGTGGTTGATGTTTACACTTCTGTATTGCAGTATGTGATACAACAAGTAACCTTCAAATCTAGGTCTAGAAATCTGGTAAAATATATTGCCTAAACATTTCTAAAGGTCATTTTTCATTTAACACAATTTTCCTAGAAACTTATTGGATAAGAGAGTGTACTCAATTTACTGGGAGTAAAGTAAAACAATATATAGCAATCAACCAAAATAAGTCTGGTTCTGGGTTTACGATACAGGTGGTTACTTAATGCAGAATAAAAGTTAGGCACAAAGTTCCTCTAGGACCTTTCTGCATTATTTTTTTCCTGCATTAATCAGAGTTAACCCTTTCCTCCATAAATACACCGTTCTACGCCTCTGTATAGGTCACTTTTTGAAACCATTGTGATAAATAGAGCATTTGCTCCTATTTATCACAATGGTTTCAAGTTACAAAATTCTAAAAATTTCCTTTTCTCAAGTTAGTGCTCCTTTTGGTAGATGCATCCAAAGAGGTTGGATCTAAAAATAGCCTATGTAGGAAAGGGTAAAGCAACCACCTGCTCATTCATTATGTGTTCACTATAGACTGGTTCGTCTGTATCTGGAGATTATTTCTCTATCAAGCACTATATTGTGACCACTCCTTGGAATCGCCTTTTTAAGATGATTCTAAAGAGTGGTAAAACATGGGATTTGGTGTAGAAATAAAATAAGTTATGCTTGAAATTATCTGGGCCTCTGTTTGAGAAGTGAAACATAAAATAACTAAGGTGGGAAAGTAACCAAAATATTTTGGCAGACAAACTTAGGCAATTAACACACAACCTGATTCAAAAGTCACCTAGTATCAGCGGTCACACTATTGTAAGGGGCCATTAAAGGACCCTCCAAATGAACAAGAAGGCCATAATGGCCCTGATATCGCTCACCAGACAATCAGGAGGAGATTTTCAAAGTTTTCACTATATGTTTCTATAGAAAACTGGTCATCCCTAGGGTGGGGCCAAATTTGACACCAGGGGCATAATTTATATAATTTTTGTCGAGGACCTCTTCTTTGCGATTACTACACTCCCTCATTACGTGTAGGCACCTGAACATGATGCTATGAGTCAAATATGAAACCTGAGAACCTTCCAGTATCAGGAGAAGATTTTCAAAGTTTTCACTATATGTTTCTATAGAAAACTGGCCACCCCTAGGTGGGGCCAATTTTGACCCCAGGGGCATAATTTATACATATTTTGTAGAGGACCTGCAGATAATGCTATGTGCCAAAGATGACAGCTGAGAACTCTGTAGATTCAGAGGAGAAGATTTTTAAAGGTTCAAGTTGTTGACAACAGACCATTTGTGGTCTGGTGAGGTAAAAACACTATATATTACATCTGATAAATGTGATGTGTGAAAACAATTTTCATGGCTATCAATTGGCACCAACAGACATTTTGTCACCTTTAAATGCAAAGCGTGTCGGTTGTTCAAACCATATTAACTGGGGAACATCCCTCTCGGAATCACCGGAAATTGTAGGTCGTGTGAACGATGTGATTCCACTCAACAGGTACATGTAAGCGAAAAAACTATTTGAGAAACCAGTCATGTCAAAAATGGCTACATCATTTACAAGTATCGCCGTAGGTCACTATTTCAATATTCACCTGTGGCACATGTATTACTCAAATGAGAGGACCGACACTTATGGATAAGCGAAAAAAATATTAAAGAACGACAAGCAAGGCAATTAATTTAATCTGGCTTATGATTATTATGTCTCCATCATCATCACTCGAAAGTGTGCTTGACACCTTTTGATGCCTCTGTAAAAGTCACTTTTTGAAACTAGAGCATTTGTTCTATAGGAGCAAAAAAAATTTAATGCTCTTTTTATCTGAATGGTTTCAAAACTACACAATTCTAAAAAGTTCCTTTTCTCTAGTAAATGCTCCTTTTTGGTAGATTATTCAAAGAGGTTAGACCTAAGAATAGCCTAGGTGGGAATGGGTTAACTATGGCAAGTGTCTGCCTATACTAAATATACAGCTGTCAATAAAGTCTTTCTACGTGTATATATGTGTATATACAAGGACCATATTTTTAAAATGCTAATAAGTTGTGGTTTGCTTGGCAAGTTTTCAAATGAAAATCAATATTTCAAAATAATTAGCCTGCCACATAAAAGGCTAAAGGTTAACTTGTTACATTATAGAGACATGCCTTTGCAAACAATAGACCCAGATCAGATTACCCCTATAGCCGTCTGATCTGGGTCTGCTGTTTGTATTATGACCAATATAGCTTTGATTCCACAGTTTGAGTCATAACTCTTTGCACACTAAGTATCTTTTTTGCCTGCAACAATTGTCGTCTGCTTCAATTCTTAAAATAAAATTTCTTCCATTTCTTTGCAAATATATGTTTAAAGTGTCAAATAGTTTGGATCCTGATGAGATTTTGCATTATGTGGCATCTCATCTGGATCCAAACTGTTTGCATCGTTAATGACAGTTTCGCTGCTAGCATGCAAATGGATAAATCAGCAAATCAATATTCGTACAGTCATTATTTCTCTCAAGGATGAGTATTGACAACTACAGTCTTCATTTATAACCTAAATAAACCCTTTCCCTGTTGAATATTCATGTAAGAATTAAACCCTTTCCCTGATGAATATTCATGTAAGAATTAAAAATAAACCCTTTCCCTGTTGAATATTCATGTAAGAATTAAACCCTTTCCCTGATGAATATTCATGTAAGAATTAACTACATTATGAATATTTATTAGCTGAAATTTGTAATTATTTGTCATAATTATGTACACAAAACAAATTCAGTATTGATAGAAACTGTAGATTCAGATCCATTATATTTTCATAAGCAAACAGAGCAGACCCTAATCAGCAGGCTTGTATAGGAGCCGTCTAATCTGGGTCTACTGTTTGTAAAGATGTGTAAATTTTGTAAAAGTTATCATAAGGGTTAAATGTTTTCAGCTTAACTCATTAAATGTAGGAAACGAGTTAGCCAGAATTTGCGTGCAGTGTAGACCTAGATAAGAGGACTAGAAGAGCTCTTATCAGGGTCTGCAATGTCATTCACAATCCCTTTGACCAATTCATACGGAGTGAACTCTATCCTTAATAGTTTCTTTAATCGTGACCTCTGACACCAGCGATCGTCTACGATTGTCAGTGACTAAATTAAAAGTAATGCTTTACAGTCACAATGGAGATGCTTCGGCTGCTGACGATATTGCACCAAGTCACTGGTATTCCTACAAAGGTTTCACAACCACTACCGACCTGTTGTGTGGTCACCTGGTGTATACCTAGTAGCGGGTAATCTTTCTTTAGACAGTCACTGGTGATTGCATGACAGTTGTAGGTAATTGTAGAAAGGTCACTGACAGTCGTACGATCGTAGGTAAGATCACCAATGACCAGTTAAAGATTGTTGGGGACCATTGTATGACGATTACCTAAAACCTCTAAGATTACCTCTTAAAGACCACCGGCAACCAGTTCAATCATAAGAAGTTGTTGTGCATGATCAACAACCTCTCTATGACTGAAATTGGTTGCACTACTAGAAACGACTACTGAAGACCACACACGATTACCAGTGACTTGTTGTATGAATATCGGCAACCAGAGGTCGCTAGCAATCGTAAACAGGTCTTAATAGGTCGTAAGGCCTATTGGGACTGGGCCCTTAGTAATTCTGTCTGCAAAATGAAAAATATCTACTTCTCTTAAAATAACATTACTCCCTAAATATCAAACAATTTGGATCTTAACCAATCACCATCTTCATCCTCATTTACTCCCGAAATATCAACCAATCACCATCTGCATCCTCATTTACTCCCTGAATATCAACCAATCACCATCTACATCCTCATTTACTCCCTAAATATCAACCAATCACCATCTGCATCCTCATTTACTCCCTGAATATCAACCAATCACCATCTGCATCACTATCTACATCCTCATTTACTCCCTAAATATCAACCAATCACCATCTACATCCTCATTTACTCCCTAAATATCAACCAATCACCATCTGCATCCTCATTTACTCCCTAAATATCAACCAATCACCATCTACATCCTCATTTACTCCCTGAATATCAACCAATCACCATCTGCATCCTCATTTACTCCATGAATATCAACCAATCACCATCTACATCCTCATTTACTCCCTGAATATCAACCAATCACCATCTACATCCTCATTTACTCCATGAATATCAAACATTCTGGATCCTAATGAATAACCAAATTACTTCTTGCAAACACAGTATAGATCCTGATCAGAAGGCTCCTGTGGGAGCCATCTGATCAGTGTCTGCTCTGTTTGCTTAAAATATAATATAGATATGACTCTACAGTTTCTGCCACATGGCCAAAACTTCCTGTGTCCATGTGCTATTATAATAATTAATTAATAATTATTATAATAATTAATTAATTTAATAAACTAAACAGGATGATGATGATGATGAATATTCATGAGGTCATTACATAAATATTCATGGTGTAAAGGGTTAATCCTTAAATGAGTACCCCATAGCTTGGATCCTGATGAGATGGTGATTTACCCATGTCACCTGAATCTAAACTGTCTGATCAATCTTAGCATGATAAGGGTGAAAGGAGATCATTGGACTTGTGTAAGAGTCTTTTGTCAAAATGCGATTTTGTATTATTTATTGGAAGAGAATCAAACAGAGCAATGACGTCAAACAGCACCAGAGTTCGGCCAAATGTAAACTGAAATCATGGCCAATTTCCAATACCTCAAGCCATTGTATCGTATTCTCCCCAATAAATCCTCTCACTCTAATAAATGCCCACTTACTTTTGCTGAAAGAAACTAACGATGAATAAAATAACTAAAACCCTATAGAATAACCATTAAATAAAGAAATATAGCTTTTTTCAAAAAACATGTGGTAGCTTAATGCAGACAAAAGCTCTCCTAGAAGAGACAGTTCTAAAGAGTTGTCACAACATAGGGTTTGGTAGAGACGAAAAGGAGTTATTCTTGAAAATGGAAGAAAGGGTTACAAGGCATATCTATGGAATACAGTGATAAAGATTACTTATGCATGCAGATGAAAATTATTTGGAGTTGCAAAGAATTAACCCTTTACTTGATGAATATTCATGAAAGAAATAATGACCTGATGAATATTAATTAGATTCATTTTTATAATGGCATATGAACACGTAAATTTTGGCCATGGCAGAAACTGCAGAATCATATCTATATTTCATAAGCAAACAACAGAACAGTCCCTAATAAGACGACTCCTACAGGAGCCATCTGATCTGGGTCTACTCTGCTTGTAAAGGCACAGAAAGGCGTATACATGGAGTAGAGAATAAAACTACAAAGGGTAAACTACTCTGAGTATTGATTTAACCCATTCCCCTCATAGGCTATTTTTAGATCCAACCTCTTTGAATAAATCTACCGAAAAGGAGCATTAACTAGAGAAAAGGACATTTTTAGAATTTGTAATTTGAAAACATTGTGATAAATAGAGCATTTGCTCCTATAGGAGCAAATGCTCTATTTATCATAATGGTTTCAAATAATGACTATAAACTTTTATAGAGGCGTAGAAAGGCGTATATATGGAGGAAAGGGATAAACAAATGTCATTCATGGTGTTGTACACCATCATTTGGGTCAGATAAAAATCTTGTCAAGGCAACCGTGGAAAAAGTGCAAATTTTATATTCTAAGCAAACATGCAGCACGATAAAATGTTTTTGAGAACAGATGGCAGGCACTGAAATATCAACCCAGCCATTATTATGGCAGATGGCTGCCTTCATATCCAAGAGACAAAAACTACAGATAACCCAAACCACTACAATAGCCTCATAGCATGCCATTAGTACCAGACCACCACCAGAACATACCATTAGTAAATCTCTCATCTAAAGTGCTTGAAATATTTGGCTGTAAATGACTGGTTCTTCTTTTACCTAATAAATATTCATAGCAGACTCCGTCCGTTATAAATAATAACAAAGGTCCGGATAAAATGTGTTCCGTAAATTAAAACATTTTCAAAAATAACACCTTTATTTCTCCACCAAATCATATGTTGTGACCACTCTTTAGAATAGTCTCGAAGACACAATTTTTTAAGAGTGAGTGAGTGAGTTGAGTTTTACGTCCGACCAACAACATTTCAGTTATTTGCAGATGGCACCCACTTGAGACAAGTTATAGTGCTGCCTCACTGGAATGCCCCTGCCGCGGGCACATGATAGGACACCCCACCTAGTCACATGATCCTGACACCGGGCTGACCAGTCCTAGAACTACCCATTTAATGTTGAACGTAGACATGGGAGCTACTTAGTACCAACTTTAACAACTTTTGGTCTGTCACGGCCTGGTATCAAACCCACGACCTTTCGTATCGCAGGTGGATGCTCTACCACTGAGCCACGCGGCCGGTCAATCACAACACAGGGTTTGGTGGAGAAATTTTTATTTTAGTATGAGAGTACACACTTTTATCTGTTGCTCTGATTAATCAACTATCTGTCTGATATCATATAATACAAGTGAATACATTACTATGACATAGAATAATAATCATATCTATGATAATCTATAATCAAACAGATCAGACTCTTATCAGATAGCTCCTACGGGAGCCATCTGATCTAGGTCTACTCTGTTTGCAATGGCGTCAAAAGTCTTGATCAGGATAGGTAAAGAAGACTCAGATCAAACTGCTCCTGAAATAATATTAGCTTAACCTGATGGGGAAATAGATGATTGCACAGGTCTAGATAAGATGAGTAAATTAAAATGTTTTCAGGAATAACTTCCTTATTTTCCCACCAAACCCTATGATGTGACCACTCTCTAGAAATGTCTCCAAGAGATAATTCTAGACAGTGGTCACTACATAGGGTTTGGTGGAGAAATGACAATTTAAGTATTTAAGTACACATTTTTATCTGTTGCTCAGATTGCAGTATTGATTCAAATCAACTGCATAAATTAACCCTTTACTCCATAAATATGTCTTTCTACACCTTTGCAAACAGACTAGATCCAGATCATGTGGCCCCTGCAGGAACCCTCACATTATGGTTGGCTGTTTGCTTGTGAAAGAATATAGACTGGATTATAATTGTGTAGTTCTGAAATCATTTTGATAAATAGAGCATTTGCTCCATAGGAGCAAATGCTATTTGTCACAATGGTTTCAAAAAGTGATTTTCCTCGAGGAGCTTTGTGCAAGCCTTTCATCCTGCATTAAGCTATCACCTGTCCTACAGATAGGTATTGATGTTAATTTGGACGTCCAGTTTAGAGGGGTGTTACTGTTTAATTTAATGTTCATTGCAACAACATATTCAACACAATGACACTTTCTGTAAGAGTGAGAGAGTGAGTTTGGTTTTAAAGCATTGTGACACTGAATAGGTCATATAGCGCCGATGAATGATGAGATGACATGATGATGAGGTATGATTTCAGGAAGATGATCTTTCTGTAGGAACGAACATGGATGTGTAACGAGAGTGGACTGTACATAATTTCAAAGTATGCTGTCTGTTTAGATCTACATTCTTTATTCTCTCAGTTCACATAAAGCAAAGAGACATTGAAAAACTTTAATGTTTGCTTTTACAACCAAAACAGAAGAACTCATAAAAGATTAGCCCATAAAGAATAAAGCTGTAAGCAGATACCTGGTCGATATTCTTGTCTGTGTAGATATACCAGTGAGAAGTAAACATGTGACCTTTTACTCCATTATTCCACTTATTTTAATGACTTTGCAAACAGAGTAGACCCAGATCAGACAGCTCTGATTGCTTCTATATTACAAATGTGATTCTCATCTGCCATGGCTACAAATCTCCATAGTTTATAATTCTAATACAAGAATGAAATTAATTAATATTCAAAATGGCAGAAACTGTAGAATCACACCTAACCGGTATATAATCACACCTAACCGGTATATAATCACACCTAACCGGTATATAATCACACCTAACCGGTATATAATCACACCTAACCGGTATATAATCACACCTAACCGGTATATAATTCCTTAACCCATTACCTCATAGGCTGTTTTTAGATACAACCTCTTTGAATAAATCTACCGAAAAGGAGCATTAACTAGAGAAAAGGAAAATTTTAGAATTTTGTAGTTTGAAACCATTGTGATAAATAGAGCATTTGCTCCTACAGGAGCAAATGCTCTATTTATCACAATGGTTTCACAAGGTGACTTTTACAGAGTCGTCAAAAGTCGTCAATATGAGGGAAAGGGTTAACCGTTGCCCTGTTCTATGTTTATTTCAAATTTCAATACCTACTGGATATACTGAATATTCATGGACAAAATAGTTATAACGAAATATGGAAGGTGGAAAATTGAAGCCATTTTAAAAAGTACAGGAACAAATCTGTCAAATTCCAATAGCAAACAGAGCAGACCCTGATCAGACGGCTCCTATAGGAGCTGTATGATATGGGTGTACTCTGTTTGCAAATGCCAGAAAAGTGGGTCTACTCTGTTTGCAAATGCCAGAAAAGGTATTTATATGAGGGAAAGGGATTTATAAGCAAACAGGTCAGACCCTATTCAGACTTGTCTCTATGGAATAACAAGTAAAAGGAAGACATGAGCTTCATACCATTCAAAAAAAAAAATTAGCAGTCAAAGGGACAACATTCAAAACTTAATGTCTCCAGAGTTATGTCCCTTTAAGTCTTTGAATGAGTAATACAACAAATACATTACAAATGAACCCTTTACTCCATGAATATTTATGTAAAAAAAATGACAAGATGAATATCAATTAGGGGGACTTCTGTAGTTTTCTTGTTAATGTCACTGACAGAAACTGTAGTGTCAGATCTATAATAATTTCATAAGCAAACAGAGCAGACCCTGATCAGATGGCTCCTGTAGGAGCCATCTGATCTGGGCCTACTCTGTTTGCATAGGTATTAAAGGAAAGGGCATAGCTAAAGAGTAAAGTGTTACATTGATTTTCACCTTGGAATGAGATGTGCCAGTGCTGTCAGTCACATACAACCATCACATCTTGGCATTTAACCCTTACAGTTTCCAGACTTCAAAGTAGAACGGTCCATCACTGTTTAAAGTAGAGTCCATTCAGGATTCACACAAGGATTGGATTTGTTAGATGGTCTTGAATGACAACAAGTGTAGACCCTGATCTGATGGTTTCTACAGGATAAGGTTCTACACAGTTTGCAAATGCCAGAAAAACCTGTTTCCTGCATTCGAAGGAAAGTGTTGCATTTATTTTTAGCTGGACGAAATCGATTTTATTGACTAACTAACTAGAATAGCCTAATTACAAAACAAATCACAGTTACCATTCTTGATAATCTGACATCAACATTTTATACCCCATCGGCACAATAACAGCAGACATTCGATCTTTGATGCATTCGATCAACGCATTCGTCTGAATTACCTAATGGCTATGGAAACATAAAACTGATATAAAATTCCCCTTGCTTTCCATTAGACACATAACAAACCTGTTCAACATTAACCAGCTCTTACAATTAGGGTGAATCCTGATCAGAGACGCCCCGACTTATATTACTCATCAATATCAACTTGATTGGAGCATCAACAAAAGTTTGTTAAAGTTTTGAAAGAATCAGATTTAGTTCTAGAAAAATTCAGCCCAAAATGATTGTCGTGCCAAGGGCAGCTGTAGATTTAAGGGACTGAAACATCAGAAAAGATCGAGAAACATGATAAGGGGCCTTGGTGCATGTCTGCCCACATGAATACAGTCATACAGTGTTCATATTAGACTTTAGCACGCCCTGTGAAAACTGTTATTTGCAACTTTCTCAAAAAAAGAGAGAAAATACTCTTCTTTTCATCAACATGTCCCATCGTTTTGGGCCAATCTGAGAATATTATTATGACCCGGTGCCTAATCTGAATCCAAACTGCTTGCCAAGGTTATTTAACCCATTACCTCATAGGCTATTTTTGGATACATCCTCTTTGAATAAATCTACCGAAAAGGAGCATTAATTAGAGAAAAGGATTTTTTTTTAGAATTTTGTAGTTTGAAACCATTGTGATAAATAGAGTATTTGCTCCTGTAGGAGCAAATGCTCTATTTATCACAATGGTTTCACAAAGTGACTTTTACAGAGTCGTCAAAAGTTGTCAACATGAGGGAATGGGTTAATCCAGTGATACACTTAAAGGATGCTATTTGTCCATCATACTCAGTTTTACACATCTCTGCTGCTACCATATTTACTCTACATTTAACCCATTACCTCATAGGCTATCTTTAGAACTATTACCTCATAGGCTATTTTTAGACCTATTACCTCATATGCTATCTTTAGACTCATTCCCTCATAGGCTATTTTTAGACAAATTACTTTTAGACCAAACCTCTTTGAAAGGAACAGAAAGTTTTAGAATTGTTTAGTTTTGAAACCATTGTGATCCATAGGGGCAAATGCCCTAGATTTATCACAATGATTTCAAAGAGTGACTTTTAGAAAGGCGTCAATATGAGACAATGGGTTAAGTACACCGACTCTCACAGTTACATATAAAGATGAATAACCATAATTCGGCACCACTTTAACCCTTTACATTCAAAATCTTTGCAAACAGAGTAAACCCAGATCACACACAACTATTGTAGGAGCTGTCTGATGAAGGTATGTTCTTGCTTGATTACAAAACTATAGGTCCAATTCTACAGTTCTATCTGTGGTCAAAAACTCTTTTGTTCAAGATGCCATTATAAAAATTCATCGAATTAATATACATTATGTCATTATTTCTTACATGAATATTCATGAAGTAATGTGTTATATGAGCCTAACTAAATAGCAAACACTGTACACCCTACCAAACACTGTAGACCCTACCAAACACTGTAGACCCTACCAAACTGCTAATTCAGGGTTTATTTATTCCATTACATGTATACACCTGTCTATTCCTTTGCAAACATAGAATACCAGATTAGAGGGATCCTATAGAAGCCATCTGATCAGGGTCTGCTCTGTGTGCTTTTGATATTATATTGATCTGATTGTACAGCTTTTGTCACAATAAAAATATTTTATGCACAGTACCATTATACAGTGAATTACTGGGTACCCAAATGAAGGAGCCATTTGATCAACATCTAAACTATGTGCTATGTCAGTCTCCATGAATATTCATGTAAAAAATAATCACATCATGAATTTTAATTAAACTAATTCTTATAACGGCACATGGACCTGTGAATTGTTGGCCAAAGTAGAAACTGTAGATTCATAATCTATACTATTTCATATGCCAAGAGAGAAGACCCTGATCAGATGGCTGACTAATACAGGTAGGCATACACTGTTTGCAAAGTCATAGAAAGGCATATTTAAGACATAGAAAAGCGTATTTAAGACATAGAAAGGCGTATTTAAGACATAGAAAAGTGTATTTAAGACATAGAAAGGCGTATTTAAGACATAGAAAAGCATATTTAAGACATAGAAAGGCGTATCTAAGACATAGAAAGGCGTATTTAAGACATAGAAAAGCTTATTTATGGAGTAAAGAGTAATCAAAATGGTACTGAATTTGCTTTACCCTTTCCTCCATAGTCTATTTTTAGACACAACCTCTTTGAATCAATCTACCGAAAAGGAGCATTTACTAGAGAAAAGGAAAAGTTTAGAATTGTGTAGTTTTGAAACCATTGTGATAAATAGAGCATTTGCTCCTATTGGAGCAAAGGCTCTATTTATCACAATGGTTTCATAAAGTGACTTTTACAGAGGCGTAGATAGGCATATTTATGGAGGAAAGGGTTTAATATATATTTATGGAGGAAAGGGTTTAATAAATCAACAGAGAGAGAGGAGATCTGGTGTCCAAATTGCCCAGGTAACCGGAGTAATTACGGTATGCACAGCCTCACCCATGCTAAGTGAGGCGGGGAAAATGTCACCCATCCTAACAACTGTAACCTATGTTAAATCTTGACACCAACTATCACATACAGAAGAACCTCTCCATTGCCACCACAGTATGATTTGTATGAAAACCTTAAAAAGCAAGTGGTTGTTTAATGCAGAATAACAGTAATGCAAAAAGCTCCCAGAGGAGCTTTTTGCGTCACCCAGAGGAGCTTTCTGCATCACTTTTGTTCTGCATTAAGTTACCACCTGTCTTAAAAATCCAGATTTACACTTCTATTGTGTGGTTGCTTTAGAGAGCCAGATTTACACTTCTATTGTGTGGTTGCTTTAGAGAGCCAAATTTAAACTTCTATTGTGTGGTCGCTTAAGAGAGCCAGATTTACACTCCTATTGTGTGGTCACTTTAGAGAGCTTTTACTAAATGCCATTTACCCTTTCTATGCAATGGTTAACCCGCAAACTCCATAAATACATATTTTAACGCCTTTGCTAACAGAGTAGACCCAGATCAGATGGCTCTTATATAATCTGTTCTGTTGTTTATGAAGTACAGTAAAACCCCGCTAATGCGACCACTTAATAAACAGCCCCTGGTGCCGTTTAAAGCAGGTGGTTGCTTAATGCAGGACGAAAGTTATGCAGAAAGATCCTATAGGAGCTTTCTGCATAACTTTAGTCCTGCATTAAGCTACCACCTGCCTCTGACACCCAGAATTATGCCCCTTTTTGGTGGTCGCATTAGCGGGGTTTTACTGTATTATAGATATGATTCTACAGTTTCTGCCAATGCCAAAAGTTCCTGTGTCCATGTGTCATTGTAAAAAAGAATCTATATCAATATTCATGATGTCATTATTTCTGACATGAATATTCATGGAGTAAGTTTAAATTTAGATGCCATGAAACTCATCTCATCGGAATCTAGACAGTTCAAAACTTTTAACCCTTTACTCTATGAATATTCATGTAAGAAATAATCATATTTATATTATATCATAAGCAATCAGAGCAGACCCTGATCAGGCAGCTCCTATAGGAGCTGTCCGATCTGGGTCTACTCTGTTTGCAATGACTAAGAAAGGCGTATTTATGGAGTAAAGGGTTAACTTTGTATTTGGTAGAATTTAAAGCAGGATACAATTTTGCAGATTTAGTTTCACAAGAGTTATGCGATGAATGTTTTTCAAATTCAAATATTCTAGAAATTAATGTACAGATTACTATTAAACTCTTTGCACGGAAGCAGTGTATTTATATTACACCAAACAAAGTGAAACCATTTGAATCCAGATGAAGCGCAGAATATCTTGGGAGTATTATCAGAATCAAAACTCTTTGACATCGTCTTTTCGAAGAGAAAATCGGACTTGGTGCAAAACTATTCTAACTCCTTCACTTTGTGAAGGAGTTAGGATAGTTTTGCACCAAGCCCTCGAAATGGATGTACAGTCGAGACTGCCTTAGCGACCCCCTGGATTCAGCGACTCCCTCTCATATGTGACCGTGTTTCATCCCGCCTAACGTATTTTCCTATAATTTTGGTCTGAATTAAACGACTCCCTGTCTTACGTGACAAGCGACCCTGATTTTGCGAACCAAACATAGGCTTCGGTCTGTATTAAACGGCATTCAATTATCACTGTTCACAGTTTTTTTGTTTGTTTACATAGCGCGTCGGTTTTTCACACCATATTAATGACAGTAGGGAAAACCCGGGATTGTAATCATGCGTGAACTAGCTGGTTCCCGACTTCCGCTCTACAGATACATGTACGCGAGCAGAATATTCGGGAAACCAGTCGTGTCAAACATGGCTACGTACGTCGTATACAAGATTCGCCGGAGGAGATTTCGAGCGACAAAATTGTTAAAGAACGACAAACAAGGCAACTAATTCGATTTGGTTTGCAATTATTACGGGCTCTTTATTTCAGAACGGTCTTTAATCAGTATGTGCATAATACATGTCTCTATCAACATTACTCGAAAGTATGCTTGGTAATCTGCACCTAGTTTATATTTATATCATTAAGTGTTTAATTTAGTGCATGCACTTACATGTGTACTATATTTGTACACTGTATCGTACACGCACTAATGTTCTGGTAAGTGAAAACTTTATTAATTTATTAAACTTTTAAATTAGCGTTTATTTGTGATAATAAATGTTGTATAAATCTATTAAATAATAGATACATAATTATATTGTATTAGACTGGATTAGTACACAGTTTTATTTTTCCCTTATGTAGATCTCTTACATGTACATGTAGTTTCGGTATACGTCATGTATTATATCCTAGGTCTGTATTAAGAGACTCCCTGTCATATGTGACCTTTTTCATGAAGTCCCTTGGAAGGTCACATATGACAGTCTCGACTGTACATGTAAAATTAACTTTGAGAATTTTAGAAGAGGGCAATATTTTCAGATGACGAATTTTTGACAGAGTTAAACTTTATCATGCTTGGCCTGGTTAGCATTTGCAAATGACTGGATCCAGATCAGATATTATCATTTGCAAACAGACTGGATCCAGATCAGATATTAGCATTTGTAAACAGACTGGATCCAGATCAGATATTAGCATTTGCAAACAGACTGGATCCAGATCAGATATTAGCATTTGTAAACAGACTGGATCCAGATCAAATATTAGCATTTGCAAACGGACTGGATACAGATCAGATGTTAGCATTTGCAACAGACTGGATCCAGATCAGATATTAGCATTTGTAAACGGATTGGATCCAGATCAGATATTAGCATCCAGATGAGATGTCAAGTAACTCAGCGTCCGATCAGGATCCTGGCTGTTTGACACTCTGTCAAGCATATCTCAAAGGCTTGAACAAATTTGGAAGTAAAAGTTATAGGGGAACAAGCTCCCTTTCCTCCATATATAGGCCTTTCTACGCCTCTGTAAAAGTCACCTGTTTAAACCATTGTGATAAATAGAGCATTTGCTCCTACAGGAGCAAATGCTCTATTTATCACAATGGTTATTCTAAAATTTTCCTTTTCTCTAGTTAATGCTCCTTTTCCGCAGATTTATTTCAAAGTGGTTGGATCTAAAAATAGCCTATGGAGGAATGGGTTAAAGAAATAATATTTGTGTCAGCATAAAATGTAACCCTTTGAAAGCTGAATTTTCAAAGTGGAATGGTCCATCATTGCTTCATGGAAGAGTCCATTTAGTATGGAAGGTTTAAATTTGTGAGAAGATTTTCAAAGAAAAACAGTGCTGACCCTGATCAATGGACTCCTCTAGGAGCCATCTGATCTGGGTCTACTCCATTTGCAAATACTTGTACACTAATTCTTCCCATTTAACAGGTTAATATAATCATGAATACCTTTCAAAGGGATCAAATAATATAATTCTTTCATACGATTTACACAAAAAATTAATTCAGTTAAGTTTTCCACAAACTTCATCTGAACAATTATGTATTTCAAATGAAATTCAAAAACACACTAAGGCCTGACAAAAGTAGGACTTGAGAATGAGAGAACTAGGGTATCTTATAAATTTGAATGCAGTCACATTCTACCTTGTTAAACAAATATCCCGTGCAAATAATATTGACATTTTTTTTTTGTTGGGGCAGGTTTTGTTCAATTTCATAGCAACTTGGTCTCAAAGTGGCGGAATGAAAATCCAATATTTATTTTTGCTGTAAATTTCCGACACATTTACCTTGTTTTTTGTTTGCCTCAAGTTACTACAGGCAATACGGCTCATCATCATTCACGTAATTCCCAAGGTTATTAAAATAATTACAACAAGTTTTCTGTCAGACAAACTACGGCAAATAGGGCAGACACAGATAAAACTCTTCCTGAAGAAACTGTTTCAACAGAGACTTAGGGCAAATAGTGCAGACACAGGTAAAACTCTTCCTGAAGAAACTGTTTCAACAGAGACTTAGGGCAAATAGTGCAGACACAGGTAAAACTCTTCCTGAAGAAACTGTTTCAACAGAGACTTAGGGCAAATAGTGCAGACACAGGTAAAACTCTTCCTGAAGAAACTATTTCAACAGAGACTTAGGGCAAATAGTGCAAACACAGGTAAAACTCTTCCTGAAGAAACTGTTTCAACAGAGACTTAGGGCAAATAGTGCAGACACAGGTAAAACTCTCCCTGAAGAAACGGTTTCAACAGAGACTAGGGAAAATAGTGCAGACACAGAGATTACATTAGTTGCTTATTCCTTCATAAAAACCACTTTTCACACATTTGCCAACAGAGTAGACCCAGATCGGATTGCTCCTAAATGCATACAAGAGGGCCATGGTGGCCCTGATATCGCTCATCAGACAATCAGGAGAACATTTTCAAAGTTTTCACTATATGTTTCTATAGAATACTGACCAGCCCTGGGGCTGGGCCACCTTTGACCCCAAGAGCATAATTTATATAACATTTCATTGTAGAGCACCTTAACATGATGCCATGTGCAAAATATGAAAGCTGAGAATCTTCCAGTTTCAGAGTAGAAGATTTTCAAAGTTTTCAATATATGTTTCTATTGAAACATGGCCACCCCTAGCTATAGAATGCGGCCAATTTTGACCCCAGGGGCATAACTTATATTACTTTAGTAGAGGACCTGAACGTGATGCTATGTGCCAATATGAAAGCTGAGAACCATCCAGTTTCAGAGAAGAAGATATTCAAATGTTTCACTATGTTTCTATAGAAAACAAGGCACTCCTGTGGTGACACCAATATAGACCCCAGGGACATTATTTATATAATTTTCGTAGAAGACCTACAGATGATGATATGAATATGTGCCAAAGATGAAAGCTGAGAACCCAATAGATTCAGAGAAGAAGATTTTTAAAGGTTCAAATTGTTGACGATGGTCGATGCATGCCAACGAACGATGGACATCAGGCAATCACAAAAGCTCACCAGAGCACAAAGTGCTCTGGTGAGCTAAAAAGCGTTTATATGAAGGAAAGGGAAGAATTCAAATGTTTCAAGCCATTCAAGTGGCTGCTTAACCCATTCCCGCATATTGACGCCTTTTGACGCTTCTGTAAAAGACACTTTGTGAAACCATTGTGATAAATAGAGCATTTGCTCCTAAGGAGCAAATGCTCTATTTATCACAATGGTTTCAAGACTACACAATTCTGAAAAAATCCTTTTCTCTAGTTAATGCTCCTTTATGGTAGATTGAATCAAAAGGGTTAGATCTAAAAATAGCCTAAGTGGGAATGGGTTAATGCTGGGTGAAAGTCTTTCACCCTGCCTTAAACTGCCACCTGTCTTGATTTTCAAGATACTAATTTGGGAGTCCACTTCTGAAGAGAGGCTTTATTGTTTTTATGGGAAAATGCTTCTTGAACCGTTACTCCATAAATATGTCTTTCTATGGCTTTGAGAACAGAGAAACCCCAGATCCTCTGGGAGCCTTCTGATCAGGGTCTGCTCTGTTTGCTTAAGATATATAAATATGATTGTACAGTTTCTGAAATGGCCAAAAATTCCTGCGTCTATGTGCTATTACAACAATTAATCTAATTAATATTCATGAGATCAATATTTCTTACATGAATATTCATGGAGTAAAGGTTTAATGTATGAGTGAACTAGTTTGGAAATACAACCACTGAAAGTACACGCTAATGGGACATTTTCTTGCTAAGTTTTACAATTAAATACAATTACAAAACACTTAATTAGCATAAATTCTTCCAACCTTCTACTTGATGAATATTCAAATGAGTCTTTACCCACTAAAACCCATCCAGACCAACAGATAAGTGTGTGCACTAAAATATTGAAAATCATTATTTCTCCACCAAACCATATGTTGTGACCACTCTTTAAAACCGTCTCTTCCATGCGATTCTGAAGAGTGGTCACAACATTAGGTTTAGTGGAGAAATAAAGGAGTTATTCTTGAAAAATGTTTTAATTTACGCTGTGAAGATCGTATCTGGACCTCTGAATATCAATGAGTACAATTCCTGTATCAATAATGTAAAACAATGAAATTTAGAACTATAGTAAACAGTAGAGATAGAGAGATCTGTAACATTATAATAACTATAAGCAAAATGAACTGACCTTGATAAAACAGCTCCTACCGGAGCAGTCTAATCTGTGTCTACTCTGTTTGCAACAGTGTGAAAAGGAGAGCTTGTCAAGTAAAGTGTAGGAGTGCAGAGGTACTGTATACATATTTTCAATTTCGCATTCAAGAGATTGCAATGGAAATTTATCTTTGACAGTCCAGTACTATTTTGAGAAAATTATCACTTTACTCAATGAATATTCATGCAAGAAATAATGACACCATGAATATTAATTACAGGACTTTTAATAATGGCATGCGTACACAAAAAAATTTGGCCTTGGCAAAAACTATAGAATAAGATCTACAGCAAAACCTCTCTATAACGGCCACTAAATTGTGTTAATTAGTTGGTATTTAGGGCAGGTGGCTGCTTAAAGAAAGGTGAAAGTAAAACAGAACGCTCCAATAGGAACGTTCTGTTTTACTATTACCTTGCTTTAAGCAGCCACCTGCTTTTAACACAAAATACCTGATGTAATTTAGTGGCCATTATAGAGAGGTATTACTGTATATAATTCCATAAGCAAACAGAGCTACTGCAGGACCCATCTGTTCTGGGTCTGCTCTGATTGCAACTGCATAGAAAGGTATATTTATGGAATAAAAGTTTTAGTGTACAGTAAAACCTCTCTATAACGGCCACTAAATTACATCAAGTATTTTGTGTTAAAGGCAGGTGGCTGCTTAAAGCAAGGTGAAAGTAAAACAGAACGCTCCTATAGGAGCGTTCTGTTTTACTTTCACCTTGCTTTAAGCGGCCACCTGCCCTAAATACCAAATAATCAACACAAATTAGTGTCCGTTATAGAGAGGTTTTACTGTATAAGGTGTCCATTCAAACAGTAGGCTATGTTTGTTTTGTAATAAAATTGATGCTTTTGACAACAGGATTTTATTTATCATGCTCCTGTAAGCCTTTTTACCCATTCCCTCATATGTTATTTTATCATCAAACCTCTATAAATAAATATACTGAAAAGGAGCATTTACTTAGGAGCAAATGCTCTTAGTATAATGTATCACAATGGTTTCAAAACTTCTTAATTCTAAAATCTGCCTTTCTTCAAGTGCAAATGCTCTATTTATCACAATGGTTTCAAAAATGATCAACAAGAGTACCGCATACGGTACATAATACGCCCACTTGCAAACTTTGATTCAACATGCCTTATAAGTGTTGACATTTTCAAATCTGTGCTTCAGATCTTGATTTCAATATCAAGGTGATACTATTTTTTAAAAAATTGAAGTGAATGTCTTTTTTTAAAAAAAAGTTAATTCTCATATTTGCAGATTTTTGTAAAGTGCAACGGCCATAACTCTGTAAAGACAAACTGAATGAACCTCAAAATAAACTCAGCTTCAAATTTTGTTGCTTAAAACATTTGTGTTAAGTTTCATTTATATGATTTTAATAGTTTTCCCAGAAAACAACAGACAAACTAAAAGGTGACCGACTAACAAAGCAACGAACACACGAAGTTCAAGGACCATAACTTTAGAATAAAATGACATATCAAATCCCCCGCAATATGTGAAAATTCACATTAAGGTTTAACCATATAAAAAAATTAAAGTAAATCTCATTTCAAATGAAAAAGTTATGGCCATCCTCATATTTGCATAGATTTGCATTATTTTTTTAAGTGCAAGGGCCAGAGCTCCGAAACAACAAATCAAATGATCTTCAGAATCGACTTAGCTTCAGGTCTTGATGCATTAAACATGTGTATGAAGTTTCATTAATATCTGTCAAACAGTTTTGCAAGAAAACAGCGGACAATCTATATGCATTATATTTGCATTATTTTTTATGTAAAAGGGCAAAAACTCTGAAACGAAAAATAAAAAAAAACTCGAAATCAACTCAGCATCAGATCTTGATGCATTAAACATTTTTGTGAAGTTTCATTAATATCTCTCAAATAGTTTTCCCAGAAAACAGCGGACAAACTATTTGCATTATTTTTTAAGGACAAGGGCAATAACTCTGAAACGAAAAATCAAATGATCCTCAGAATCGATTCAGATTCAGATCTTGATGCATTAAACATTTGTGTAAAGTTTCATTAATATCTGTCAAATAGTTTTCCCAGAAAACAGTGGACAAACTATTTGCATGTATTTGCATTATTTTTTAAGTAAAAGGGCCATAACTCCAAAAAGAGTAATCAAATGAACCTCAGAATTGACTCAGCTTCAGGTCTTGATGCATTAAACATTTTTGTGAAGTTTCATTAATATCTGTCAAATAGTTTTCCCAGAAAACAGCGGACAAACTATTTGCATATTTTTGAAGGACAAGGGCCATAACTCTGAAATGAAAAATCAAATGAACCTCAGAATCAACTCAGCTTCAGATCTTGATGCATTAAACATTTGTGTGAAGTTTCAATAATATCTGTCAAACAGTTTTCCCAGAAAACTGCGGACAAACAAAATGTTGACGGACGAACGAACGAACGAACGAACGAACGGACGGACGGACAGGGCCACGACAATATACGACCACCTTTATTAGGTGGGCGTATAAAAAGGAGGCATCAAAGGTGTCAATATGAGGAAATGGGTTAACATCTTTGCAAACAGAACTGACCCAGATCAGGCAGCCCCTGTAGGAGCTGTCTGATCAGGGTCTCTTCTGTTTTCTTATGTCTGAGATAATAATTATAATGACATATTACCTTTTTCTGCCATTATCGAATTCTATTTTTCAAAATGCCATAATTAAAATTCATATTTTACGTGAATATTCATGAGATATGGGGTTAAAATTCAGTACACGGGAACCAGTTCATGGGCAGCCAACCAGGCTTATGACATGTCAGCTATAGTGGCATGATCCTTTTTGTCTAACTCTTAAATTACTGTATATCTTAAACATAAAACATCCCAGTGTCACCGATTTCTGTGTTTATTCAGCCATTAAAATGCTGAATTTTCAAAAGTAGAATAGTCCATCATTGTCAAATGGTCAAGTCTAATCGGTATGAAAGGGTATAACTCCCTAGAGAATGTTGAATAACAAACATTCCAGAGCCTGGTCAGAGGGCACCTCTTGGAGCACTGTGAACTGGGTCTACACTGTTTGCAAATGGAAGTACATGCGTTTTTCTCATTTAAAGTGTTACATGGAAAAAAAACTATGCCAGGGCGTACTTATAACAAAAATAAAATATAAACACAACCCATTTTATGTTTCTTTTTGATAGTTCATAGAATCTGGATATCCCATTTATTTACAAAATGTAAAAAATGTTTTGTTTTTTTCACCAATGAAAAACTTAGATACTCCTGGGGAAAGCAGTCGCTCAAAGTATCTCATGTGATCCAAAACCAGAGTTATAAATAAAGGTCTCGATCAAACCCTACATTGTTACAACTGTTTAGAATCACCTAAAATATTTATTACCATTAGTTTTTTTTACTGAAAAAACATGCTCGCACACTATAGCGCAGCTGCCATACATATACATGTTATTTAAAGTTTAGCATTACTTTCAAATGTTAAATCTTTTCTTCACCAGAACCTACGCTGTGACTACTCTTTAGAATCATCTCAGAGAGACAATTCTAAAGAATGGTCACAAAATAGGTTTTTGTGCAGATCCATATCAGGGGGCCCCTATAGGTTCTCTCTGATATAGGTCTACACTGTTTGCAAATGACAGAGCATGCCTCGTCTGGGCTGAAAGGTTTCAGGGATGTTCCTACTGAAGTGAATCATGTACCGGTACATGGAGCTGTAGATAAGACGTACATGGAGCTGTAGATAAGACGCATACTGATCCATTAACCCATTCCCTCATATAAACGTGTTTTCACGCATTTGCAAACAGAGTAGACCCAGATCAGACGGCTCCTAGAGGAGCCGTCTGATCAGGGTCTGTTCTGTTTGCTAAAAGAATCGGATAGATCCGTTTCTTTACTTTCTTATATGTCTACAATGTTCTACCTACCGTATTTCTTTATAACTATTTTCTTAATGAATATTCAGTAGGTATTGAAATTTGGTCTAAATACAGAACAGGGAAAGGGTTAAATCCGTTACTTTCTCAGCTGAATCCCATCAGCCAAACTCCATCTTGTTGCTACTCATTAGAATTGTCTTAGAGTGATTATTTAACCCATTTCTCCATAGGCTATTTTTAGATCCAACCACTTTGAATAAATCTACCCAAAAGGAGCATTAACTAGAGAAAAGGACAATTTTAGAATTTTGTAATTTGAAACCATTGTGATAGAGTATTTGCTCCTATAGGAGCAAATGCTCTATTTATCACAATGGTTTCAACAGGTGACTTTTTCAGAGGCGTAGAAAGGCGTATTTATGGAGGAAAGGGTTAAATGAGTGGCAGCAAGATATGCAGCAAGGTGATGGAGGACTATTAAAAAACCACAGAGCTACAGATAAAGCTGCATACTCAAATACTAAAACAGGACATGAAGAATCATATATATATATATATATTATTTCATAAGTAAACAGAGTAGACCCTGATCAGACGACTCCTACAGGAGCCGTCTGATCTGGGTCTACTTTGTGTGCAAATGTATGAAAAGGTGTTTATATGAAGAAAAGGATTAATTTTTAATGAGGTTGAGTCCGTGATTACGCAGTACTCCAGACAAGAGGGTTATATAACAATTTCCTAACAATACTTCCTTCATTACTCTAAACTCTTAGATGCAATCGTCTCTCGCACAAATTTCTGACAAGCCAAGTAGTTTCACAACATTGGGTTCGGTACAAAAATATTTAACCCTTTCCCTGTTGTAAAACATCTAGGTAGAACCACCGACCTACCGCAAGCCAGCTTGATATTGAATATTTGTAAATGGAATAATGGCATCATGAATATCTATTAGCCAAATTACACATGTACACAGGATTTATTTGTATTGATAGAAACTGTCAAGTCAGAGCTATTAGAATGTCACAAACAAACAGAGCAGACCCTGATCAGACACCTCCTACAGGGGTCTAGCATACCCTTATCAGACAGCTCCTACAGGAGTCTAGCAGACCCTGATCAGACACCACCTACAGGAGTCTAGCCTAGGTCTTCTCTGTCTGCAAAGGAATGAAAAAAACATTTATATGAAGGAAAATATTACCACTTTCCCTGTTGAAAATTCATGTAAGAAAAAAATGACCTCATGAATATTTAATAGGTTAATTTTTAGCACATTTATTCAAAGGGGTTTCGTCTAAAATTAGCCTAAAAGGGAATGGGTAAAGACAGGTTAACTGTAAGGGTAATCCCATAATCTGAAGTTCAGACAAGCAGTGACAGGGTGAAATAGTGCATGATATTTCTGTACAACTAAATCAGATCACAGGCAATGACTGAGTGAAATGCATGATATTTCTGTACACCTAAATAATCAGACATGCAATATACATGTTCAAATACTTAACCTTTTCCTTGTTCGGTATTAATGTAAGAAATTATGACATCATGAATATTTGTTAGCTCAAGGAAACTTCTTTGCTTAGACAAAAACTGTAAAATCAGATCTATATCATGTAAAAAGCAAACAGAGCAGACCCTGATCATCAGATGGCTCCTAAAGGAGCTGTCTGTTCGGGGTCTACTCTATTTGCAAATGTGTGAAAATGCATTTATATGAAGGAAAAGGTTAACTCATTACCGCAGATTACAGTTTATAAACCTTCGTCTATCTCCTGTATTAGGATTATCATTAACCCTTTCCTCCACAAATACTTCTACAAACTTCTTTAAAAGTCACTTTTTAAACCTTTGTGATAAATAGAGCATTTGTGATAAATAGTTTTAAAACAACAAAATTCTAAAATTCTCCTTTTCTGTAGTTAATTGATGCTCCTTTTCGGTATATTTATTCAGAGGTTAGATCTAAACATAGCCTATGAGGGAATGTATAAGACCTTAACCCTTTTCCTCATATAAACATTTGTAAACACGTTACACTGTACACTTGCAGGAACCATCAGGGTCTGCTCTATACCTGCAGGAACCATCTGATCAAGGTCTGCTCTATACCTGCAGGAACCATCTGATCAGGGTCTGCTCTATACCTGCAGGAACCATCAGGGTCTGCTCTACACCTGCAGGAACCATCTGATCAGGGTCTGCTCTATACCTGCTGGAACCCTCTGATCAGGGTCTGCTCTACACCTGCAGGAACCATCTGATCAGAGTCTGCTTTATACTTTGCAGGAACCAGCTGATCAGGGTCTGCTCTATATCTGCAGAAACCATCTGATCAGGGTCTGCTCTATACATGCAGGAACCATCTGATCAGAGTCTGATCTATATCTGCAGAAACCATCTGATCAGGGTCTGCTCTTCACCTGGGGAAACCATCTGATCAGGGTCTGCTCTATATCTGCAGAAACCATCTGATCAGGGTCTGCTCTACACCTGCAGTCTGAGTATGTCACTTTATCTGTCAGAGTACACACTTTTATCTGTCTGAGTACGCCTATTTATCTGTCTGAGTACGCACATTCATCTGTCTGAGTACGCACTTTTATCTGTTACAATACTCTGTACATGAGACAGAGTAATTCGTCTTCTAATCAGGACCTAATACTTTCAGAATCTAGCAGACTATAAATTTTGCAGAGATCAATTACTTAAGCGGACAAAGACTTGACCCAGCCCGGTCCCATAATCAGGGTAACGGCATGTGGGGAGAGACAGATTACGGGCTAAAAATATATATAAATGAGCCGCGTCAGGAGAAGAGGTTCTTTAACCTTACCCTTTCAGTGAGGGGGAAACGAGTCATTTATGTCCTTAGCAAACTGTGTAGGACCAGACGACAGGGCTTCTTTACGAACCCTCTCATCAATGTCTGCACTGTTTGTCATGTTACACTTTTCTATAAAGACAATCCCATATATATTCATGGTAAGCTTGACCTGTTTGAATTTTGGAAACTCACCGTTGTAAGGATTAATTATCACTCAACAAAACTGTTGTCTGCACAAAATTAACAGTTTCTTCAAAATAAAGATGTATTTTTCTTACATTTCCTGTCAGAAACATAATCAGTCAGTAACAAATGATCTGGATACTGGTGAGACACAGATACTCTAATTCTCATCTGGATCCAAACTGTTTACAAATTTATCTGGTTAACAGAACACTAGATTAAGACAAACCAGCATTATGTCAGTATTTCACCCATTACTCCATAAATAGGCCTTTCTACGTCTTTGAAAACAAAGTAGGCCCAGATCACAAAGCTCCCATTTTCAGGTTGCTCTTTGTGACTAAAAACAAACTTTATGCATGATCACCTAGTCTAAACCGTAGTTCTCAGCTCAATATAGTTCATTTGGATTCAATCTAGTAGGGTATTCTTAATGACAAACAGCACAGAACCTGACCAAAGGATTCCTTTTAACTCCGTATAATTATGTAATAAATAATGACACTATTATTATTTAGTAGAAGCAGTCTGATCAGGATCTGCTCTGTTTGTTTGTGAAATAATATTGACCTGATTCTACAGCTTCTGCCATGGTCAAAATTTCCTGTGTCCTTGTGTCAGGATAAGAAAGAATCTAATAACTATTCATGATGTCATTATTTCTCGGATGAATATTCATGTAATAAAGGGTTAAAGGTTAAGCACTCAACCAACAATAATTATTCAGAATATTGAAGGTTCAACCCTGGTCATACTGTATAACAATATAACTTCACCCTTTACGCCATAACGAGGGCTTGGTGCAAAACTATTCTAACTCCTTCACTTTGTGAAGGAGTTAGAATAGTTTTGCACCAAGCCCTCGATATTAAATACTCATGTAAGAAATAATCATGCCATGAATATTAATTAGTTTCTTTTTTTACAATAACACATGAAAACAGGAAGTTTTGGCCACGGCAGAAACTGTAGAATCATATCTGTATTATTTCTTAGGTAGACCCTGATCAGATGGCTCCTATGTCTTTTAACACTTTTGCAAGCACAGAGGACCCAGATCAGACGACTCATGCAGGTACTGTCTGATTAGGGTCGGCTCTGTTTGTTTATCCCTTTCCCTCATATAAACGTGTTTTCACGCATTTGCAAATAGAGAAGACCCAGATCAGATGGCTCCTAGAGGAGCTGTCTGATCAGAGTCTGCTCTGTTTGTTAATGGAATTTGAAAGATGTTTCTTTACTTCCTAAAATGGCTACAATATTTCACCTTCCATATTTCATGTCCATGAATATTCAGTAGGTATCGAAATGTGGAATAAATATAGAACAGGGAAAGAGTTATGGAATAATATAATATCTCATTCTACACTTTCTGCCATGGCCCAAAACGGTGTATTCATTTACCAGTCTAATTCAAATAAATATTCATGATATCACTGTCTTACATGAATTTTATGGAGTAAAGGGTTAATTAGCTTTAAACACTAAAGACTGCATATCAATCAGGTTGTATCCAAATCTTGCATCTTATCATTGGACCAGTTCCTCAGTATTTAGTTTTGATTCCTCAGTATTTTATTTTGATGCAAGCTGATTAAAAATGCTGGTCCATTCAGTTATCATTTTGATGCAAGCTGATTAAAAATGCTGGTCCATTCAGTTATCGGAGGCCAAGCAATCTGCTGGGTTCAAATGAGGTCAGTTTGTGGTTTTGTCTGCCTTGTTACTACAGTTACGGATTTGTGTCCTCAAAGTACAGCCGGTTTAAATATTTAGACAGTGATAAAAGTACATTCACAGGTTAATATGAATGCATCATGACAAAACTCATTTCGGTGACTTTTTTATAACGGCATGGCCGGCGCTGGATACATGTTATCGTATTTGATGTTTACCTAATGGTGTAATTCACGTAGGGGTCACATGTACTTTTACCAACACTTATCTGACCCTCATATATTTTTTCTCAGACAATCTTTGTGAAATCTGTCAGATTCAGCCCCCTTATATCTTTACTTCATAAATATTGATATAATAAATGATGACATCATATAGATTATTTGTCCGAAAACTTATTGTGGCATATGAGGCTAAAAAGTTTAGGCCATGGCAGAAACTGAAGTATCAGATCTATGTTATTCATACATGACCCGTTTGATCTCGGGTTTTCTCTGTAAAGGTATTAACCCTTTCCCTGTTCTATGTTTACTACAAATTTCAATACCTGCTGAATATTCATTAAGAAAATAGACATTATAAAGAAATATGGAAGGTGTAACATTGAAGACATTTTAGAAAGCAAAGAAACAGATCTATCAAATTCTATTAGCAAACAGAGCAAACCCTGATCAGACGGCTCCTGTAGCAGCCGTCTGATCTGGGTCTACTCTGTTTGCAAATGCGTGAAAACACGTTTATATGAAGGAAAGGTTAAAAGGAGTATCTATGAAGTAGAGGGTCAAGTATAATGAATAAAAATGAACACATCAAAATCATGACCAAACAGGATTTGAAATTGCTGCTGGTTTGCCAATTTTCATCCAAATAAGAAAACTGTGCACACATTCCATATAAACTGTTGCTGTTTGTATAATTAGGTATTTCTAAGGCAGTCTGCAAGGCCTAGTGACCTTCAGATTCAGAAGAATGCTGGTTCAATCCCTTGTGAGCCTGAGTTAACCCATTTCCTCAATAGTCATATTGACAACTCTGTAAAAGTCATTTTTTGAAACCATTGTGATAAATATGGTCAGCACAGTGGTTTTAAAATAACACACTTTTCCTTTTTCTCTAGTTAATGCTTCTTTTCAGTAAGATTTATTTAAAGAGGTGTAGTCTAAAAATAGGATATGAGTGAATGGATTAACCCGCCAGTGTATGAGAGAACGAATTAACCTGTCAGTGTATGAGTGAATGGCTTAACCCGTCAGTGTATGAGTGAATGGCTTAACCTGTCAGTGTATGAGTGAATGGATTAACCTGTCAGTGTATGAGTGAATGGCTTAACCTGTCAGTGTATGAGAGAACGAATTAACCTGTTAGTGTATGAGTGAATGACTTAACCTGTCAGTGTATGAGTGAATGGCTTAACCTGTCAGTGTATGAGTGAATGGATTAACCTGTCAGTGTATGAGTGAATGGCTTAACCTGTCAGTGTATGAGTGAATGGCTTAACCTGTCAGTGTATGAGTGAATGGCTTAACGCGTCAGTGTATGAGTGAATGGCTTAACCTGTCAGTGTTTAACTACACTCAGTATTAACCCTTTATTCCATGAATATTTATGTAAAAATAATGACATCATGAATGTTAATTACAATAATTTTTGTAATGGCACATGGACAAGGGAACTTTTGACCATAGCAGAAACTGTAGAATCGTATCTATATTATTTCATAAGCAAACCTGATAACCTGATAAGACCCTGATCAGACAGCTTCTACAGGAGCAATCTGATCTGGTCCATTCTGTTTGCAAGGCATAGAAAGGCGTATTTATGGTGTAAAGGGTTAAAGGCTTAAACTCACTGGAGGATTTTGAATGACAACCAGTGTAGACTCTCAATCTTGGTCTACACTGTTTGCAAATGGGTAAATACTGAATCCACTCCACTCCAACAACAAGAGCACCGCGAGACGGGGCAATATACGCCCGAAGGCTGTTCTATTTACACAATGTGTGAACCTTCAGAAGTTGCGCATATGAGGTCTATTAGGGCTAAGGCAATAGCAAGGAGAGTAAAACTGCTTATTGTAATAGTAATCTTTTATTTGTCTTTGGGCCTACTGAAAGCTGAAGAAATTATGTTGAAAAATAAAGGAGGAGTTAGTTGCACAAGAAATTGCTACCCGAAACTATCAAAGGGCAATAACTCCAGAATGAAAAATGATATGAGAGTTATCTCACTGATATGCACAACTACACATCAGTATCTATCATTCCTGAAAGTTTGAAGAAATTATGTTGAAAAATAAAGGAGGAGTTAGTTGCACAAGAAATTGCTACCCGAAACTATCAAAGGGCAATAACTCCAGAATGAAAAATGATATGAGAGTTATCTCACTGATATGCACAACTACACATCAGTATCTATCATTCCTGAAAGTTTGAAGAAATTATGTTGAAAAATAAAGGAGGAGTTAGTTGCACAAGAAATTGCTAACGGACGGACGGACAGACAGACGGACGGACGGACGACATGCGCCATACCATAATACGTCCCTTCGGGCGTATAAAAATGGATGAAAATTCAGCATTCAAAAGGATTAACCTTTCCCTGTTCAAAATTCATGTAAGCAATAATGGCATCATGAATATTTATAACAATTAGTTTAATTTTGACAATAGCATAATGAACACAGGCAGTTTTGGTGTTTAAGTATAAACTGTAAAGTCAGATCTATTATAATTTCATTAGCAAAAAGAGCAGACCCTGATCAGACGTCTAATCTGGGTCTACTCGGAATGAAAAGGTATATGATGGAAAGGGTTAATGATATCACATGGGATCCTATTGGAGCTGTCTGATTAGGGTCTGCTCTGTTTGCTTTTGACATGATATAGATCTGATAATAGTTTACCTTATAAAAATTAGCTAATAAATAAATATTCATGATGTCGTTTATGAATGTTAAACAGGGAAAGGGTTAAAGCTGGAGTCACAAAAAGTAACACTAAGAAACAGTATAAACCAAGATCTGAATGTTCATTCAAGAGCCTTCTAATGCACTGATCGCCTCACAAGTAATTAAGGTCACATCAGCAAATGAAGTAAAATGTCTGCAAACATCTACACACAATTATAGTCCAGACAAATTGGCCGGAGGACTGGACTCATAATTCCAGACAGACTGGACAGACGACTGGAAGCAGACATCAAGTGGGCTCGAAAACAAATCAAAGTTTCGTGTACATTTAGAAGTATATCTGCTGAGAGACATCAGCTTATCGCAAGCCAACACCAAATTCACGATAACATCTACAAACACCGTGCATTTGTCTCATCAATGTCCAAATTATTTTAAGCGTTGGTCGTGTTTGAAAATACAACGAAGAAAACTGCTCTTTGAGAAGTACAAAAAATACAGTTGAGCTTCGATACTTCATTATCTAGAACTCCGATAACAGGAACTTGGAGATAACTCAAAATAAAGTTTGGTCCTTCCAAACTTTACAATACAGAATTGTTGTAAAATGTTTCATTACGCATATCTAGAAACACATATGACAGCTTAATGCAGGTCAAAAGTAATGCTGAAAGCTCCTGCAGGAGCTTTCAGCATTACTTTTGACCTGCATAAGCTGTGAAATTGAGAAATGGTCCAAATTAAAAATCAAATGACTTGAATTTCTGTTATCTTGAAGTAATTGTATGGTCTCTTGAAGTTTGAAATATTGAAGTTCAACTTTAGGCATTTTTTTTAATGCATTTATGTTTTCCTTTTTTCTTAAAATTCCAACTTGACTCTAACTCAGTGCTAAGAGCGACCTGACATGCTTTTGCAAACAGCTTGACTCCAAATAAAACGCCAAGTAACTTGGCATCTCATCAGGATCCAAACTAAATAACACTTCAGTCAACAGAAGTTCCCCAACTGTGGCAAGTATGTTTCTACTTCCAAAACCAGTATCTGAGACAGCTCCTGCAGGAGCCATCTGATGAAGGTTTGCTCTGTTTGCTTATCAAATAGATCTGAATCTACAGTTTCTGTCATGTGTCAAGATCAAAGTCTACCTTATCAATATAAATAGTCATTATTTCTTATATGAATATTCATGCAAGAACTCATGACTTCATGAATATTCATTAACCCATTCCCACTTAGGCTATTTTTAGACCTAACTTCTTTTATTAAATCTACCAAAAAGGAGCATTATCTAGAGAAAAGGAAGAGTTTAGAATTGTGTAGTGTTGAAACCATTGTGATAAATAGAGCATTTGCTCCTATGGAGCAAATGCTCTATTTACCACAATGGTTTCATAAAGTGACTTTTACAGAAGCGTCAAAAAGCGTCAATATGAGGGAAGGGGTTAACCAATTAATGCCCAGTGTCTATTAAAAACGACAGGCAAACTGTGTAGATCCAGATCAGGGAGCTCCTGTAAGCGCCCTCTGATGACAGTCTGCCCGTTTGTTGAACCCATCAATGTCAACAGGTTGTTCCTGCAAATATTTTGTTGGCTCGCTGTGCCCGCGCCACATGAAAACTGTACAAGTCCCAAAGAAAGGTCTGGGACGGGTTTAAATCCTTAATAATATGGGAATAAATGATTTTTGTATTCTTTGCGAAGCAATAGAATACAAAGGTGGCGTTCCACAGCCAAACCATGGTACCCTCGCCGGCCAGACAAAATAGTGCAAATTACTGACCTGCATTCGATGGATACAAAGGGTGTTTAATAACATGGCATCCGGAACCAATCGTGGTATACTATATCTTACATGAAAACGCTTCGTAACATAAGCTTCAGCTTAGTATGTGCAAAAATCAACAAAACCGACAAAATACAGCAATGTGTAAGAAGGGCGCACGGATATACAAATATCAGTCACATGAAGAAATCACGTAATCATAACATGAATGAAAATACTCAATGAATAAAGAAGCGCGAGCCCGGTGACCTTATGCAAGCGATTAGGTAATCACGCCAACGACTGCGAGTGGTCAGTGTGATAATAAGCATAGTGTGAAACGGCTGAAGTGTCAGCTGCAACTGTATCATCAACTGGATAGAGTGTTAATGCCTTCCCTTATAGATACGCAATTCCATGCCAAAGCGAACTTATTCGATATCAGATTGATACCATGCAAAGAATACTGCAGCGTCTACAACGCTTTGATTTACAATGGCCTTGATGAACAAACGAAATTATTGCCCTGGCAGAAAAACTTTAGAATCAGATCTATACTTTTTCATAAGCAAACAGGAGCCATTTGATCTGGGTCTACTCTGTTTGCAAAAGTGTCAAACGTTGTCTCTATGAGGTGAAGAGTTTAGTTGGCAGTGGCAACATCACTATACCTAAAGCATGCACTTTGAGCAACTGTATCAGATACATAAGAACAGGATGTAGGCTGGATAAAAACTGAAGTATATGCTTATATGATTAATTACAGGATCCAGTCAACTTCTAGAACAATCTCAGTGGAGACATGGACAGCGGGAAGATGTAGGTCTGAGTGTAGGTGTGGGACCACACGTTTTTCTTTTCGACACTTTGACATTTGGATTAAGCTATTTCCTGATTATTATACATGTATGAAAAAATAACGAGACAGAGAGAGTGCAAAGAAAGCAGATGCAGATACAAACAACACTGTTGTTGTTTTAACCTTTCCTTTTAATGCCTCTGTTGTTGTTTTAAGCCTTTCCTTTTTCATGCCTTTGCAAACAGAATAGACCCAGATCAGTTGGTTATTACAGGATCAGCTGTTTGTTTATGGTATAATATAGATTTGTTTCTAGTTTTTGCCATGACCAATTCCTGTGTTCATTTGCCATTATAAAACTTTGTGTAATTGATATTCATGTCATAATGTCTTACATGAATATTCATGGAGTAAAAGGTTAAAACATTTGCAATGGCGATCACATAAATGTCCATAGCAGACTCAACCCATTATTACATAAATATGTAACCTTTTAATGCCTTTGCAAACAGAGAAGACCCCTGTTTGTTTAACCCATTACCTCATAGGCTATTTTTAGATACTTCTTTGAATAAATCTACCGAAAAGGAGCATTAACTAGAGAAAAGGAAATTTTAGAATTTTGTAGTTTGAAACCATTGTGATAAATTGAGCATTCGCTCCTATAGGAGCAAATGCTCTATTTATCACAATGGTTTCACAAAGCGAATTTTACAGAGTCGTCAAAAGTCGTCAATATGAGGGAATTGGTTAAGGATTTCTACAGAGATCTGATACTAGTTTCTGCAATGGCCAAACTTTCCAGTTTTCATGTATAATTATAGAAAATAATCTAATACATATTCATGATTGATGTCATTATTTCTTACATGAATATTCATTGAACAAGGGTGTTAATATTCAGTGACTGAGGACATTGTTCACAAAGCCTAATCAGTTGCGAGTCACTTTTGATAATGTTACTGTATTTTTCTTCTGAATTTTTTTTTCTGCCTGGTTTGGGGATCAAGCTCAGGACTTCATGGCTTTCATTACTTGTTTCATGTCAAGCTCTCTAGTCTATATTGTACAAGGCTGCACACCTGTGACATGAGTTGCACTGACATGAAAGTTCAAGGCTGTTCAAGACTGCACACCTGTGAAATGCGTCGCACCAAATGAAAGTTCAAGGCTGTCTGAGACTGCACTGCACACCTGTGACATGAGCAACTCCACAACCAACATTTTATTTAACCCTTTCACTGCCGAAGTCGCATAAATGCACCATGACAAATAGTGCAGTCCCAGTTCAAACGCCCCCTTTTCAAGGCGGCGTCTGATCAGGGACTTCACTTTTTGTCTCATTCTCTATTTCTATATATGTGCTTTATTCTTTTGAAATTTGAATTTATTTATCTCATTTCCTTATTGTACCGAATGCTTTAACAAAATTTGGATTGCAGACGACAATTAGAAATTTGGCGCCGAAAGGGTTAACCATTTACCTGTTAGAGACACCTTAAGATGAATTTGCAAACAGAGCAGATCTAGATCAGACAGCTGCCATAGAAGCCATTATATCAGGGTCTGCTCTGTTTACTTTTGGAGTAATAAAACTCTGATTCTACAGTTTCTGTCATCATAATCAAAATACATCCAATTAACCCATTCCCCCATAGGTTATTTTTAGATCCAATCTCTTTGAATCAATCTACTCAAAAGGAGCATTAACTAGAGAAAAGGAAAAGTTTAGAATATTGTAGTTTAAAACCATTGTGATAAATAGAGGATTTGCTCCTATAGGAGCAAATGCTCTATTTATCACAATGGTTTCAACAGGTGACTTTTGCAGAGGCATCAATATGAGGGAATGGGTTAATTAATAAACATGACATCATTAGTTCCTATATGCATATTCATGAAGCAATGGGTGAACAACACATTTGGTTTTATTGCCTATTGTATAAACCTTTACTCCATGAATATTTGAGAAAAATAATGACATGATGAATACAAATGTATTAACTAAGACTATTTTTTATAATGGCACATGGACATAAAAACATTTGGACACGGTAGAAACTGCAGACTCAGATCTATGTAATTCCATCAGCAAGCAGAGCAGACCCTGATCAGACGGCTCCTAAAGGAGCCATCTGATCTGGGTTGACTTTGCTTGAAAAGGCATTGAAGCGCGTATTAATGGAGTAAAGGGACAAATAACTGGGTTGGGTTCACAACATGGGTACGATAATTAGGGAAATGCCAATGAATGGATTGAGGTAACACACACTTTGTGTTGTCTTCACCCACACCCACTCACTGGATAATTTAATCTTTACCTCATAAATATTCTTGTAAACAATAATGACATCGTGAATATTTATTTGCTGAATTAATTAACCCTTTCCTTCATATAAATGCATTTTCACAAATTTGCAAACACAGTAGATCCAGATAAGACAGCTCCTATAGGTGCTATCTGATCAGGGTCTGCTCCACATGCTTATGGGCATGTTACAGATCTGATTCTACAGTTTTTGTCAGAGAAAAAGATTCCCTGGAAAATGTTACATTATAAAATTTTCAGCTCATAATTATTCATGATGTCATTATTTCTTACATGAATACTAAACAGAGAAAGGGTTAACCCTTTCCTCCGTAGGCTATTTTTAGATCCAACCTATTTGCATAAATCTACCCAAAAGGAGCATTTACTAGAGAAAAGCAAAATTTTAGAACTGTGTAGTATTGACACCATTGCAACAAACAGAGCATTTGCTCCTAAGGAGCAAATGCTCTATTTATCACAATGGTTTCCAAAAGTGACTTTTACAGAGGCATAGAAAGGCGTATTTATTGAGGAAAGGGTTAAGCAACACTCAATGTTTTAACGTTGGCAGAAACTGTAGAATCAAATCTACATGTATATATTTGCACTGGCAAACAGAACAGATCCTGATACTAAAACGTGTCTCAATGGAGTAAAGGATTAATCCTCATTTTGTTAAGTATGACTGGCATCCCATCAGAGGATCCAAACTGTTTGATACTTGGTCACAGCTTGAATGAAATTGAAACACTTTAAAGTGACACTCTCTAAATTTGTAACATGTTTTAATAACTCCTAATAATTACATTAATCATTTGTTTATATGCTGAAAAGAAGAATATCGCAAGAAAGCCAATCGAATAAACACTAAAGAAGACACAACTTTCACGTGCTTGATATGTTATTCGGAAATGTATTATTATTTATTCAGATCACTTTTTAGTTTTGTTACCTGTTTGACCAAGGTCGATAATATTTTGCTTATGAAAAATAAGTTAACCCTTTACCTCATAAAAATGACTTTTCAAATTGTAGACTCTGACCCTGTAGGAGCCTTTTCAAATAGTAGACTCTGATCCTGTAGGAGCCTTTTCAAATAGTAGACTGATCCTAAAGGAGCCTTTTCAAATAGTAGACTCTGATCCTGTAGGAGCTGTCTGATCAGGGTCTACACTATTGCTTATGGAAAATAATATTTGATATGACTCTACTGTTTCTGCCAATTGGCAAACCTTTCTTATGTTCATGTTTTATTATAATAATTAATCTTAATCTAATTAATATTCATGATGTAATTATTTCTTACATGAATATTCATGTCTGCTTCAATTCTACAAGTATGTCATTTAACCCTTTCCTCCATAAATACGCCTTTCAACGCCTCTGTAACAGTCACTTTATGAAACCATTGTGATAAATAGAGCATTTGCTCCTATAGGAACAAATGCTCTATTTATCACAATGATTTCAAAACTACACAGTTCTAAACTTTTCCTTTTCTCTAGTTAATGCCCCTTTTCGGTAGATTGATTCAAAGAGGTTGTGTCTAAAAATAGCCTATGGAGGAAAGGGTTAAATCTCAGCAAGCTACTGTCTGCTAAAATTGTTGTCTACTGTATTTCTATCATTATTTTTTTTATTCATTTCTCTTCAAGAAAGTAGTGTCAAACAGTTTGGATCCTGATGAGAAGCTGGGTTATAATTACTCAGTGATCAGGATAAAAAAATGTTTAAAAAATACAGGTTCATGGAAAGTACTGAAAGAGTAAAAAATCTACACTCCCTGCATGTTTGACAAGTTTCTGTCCAATTAATATCAATCTATTACTGTCAGTTTTTCAGCTTATAACTGAATGCAAAAATAAGGTTTATCATTTCACATACTAAATGACCCATGTTTATAGTATGTGATGCATGTTTATCCCTTTCCCTCATATTGACGACTTTTGGCGACTCTGTAAAAGTCATTTTGTGAAACCATTGTGATAAATAGAGCATTTGCTCCTATAGGAGCAAATTTAATGCTCTATTTATCACAATGGTTTCAAACAACAAAATTCTAAATTTTTCCTTTTCTCTAGTTAATGCTCCTTTTCGGTAGATTTATTCAAAGAGGTTGTATCTAAAAATAGCCTATGAGGGAATGGGTTATAGTATGTCATATTGTCATGGTAATGTTATCTTAATCAGTTTTCATCGGTTTACTAGGAGCCTTCTGATCTGGGTCTACTCTATTTACAAAGTTGTGATAAGATGTCTGTATCAGGTAAAGGTGCAATCGTTTTTCCTCAGGATACTTTCCGTTGTTTTGTTATATACGAGTAGTCATGTTGTACCCACGTACCATCTGCGCCTCACCTCATTGATTTCTTAGTAGCTAGTCTCGCAAACAATTTGGACCTAACATAAAAAAGTTTCAACATTGACAATGATCAGGGTTCCCCAGTTCCCATAAATTTAAAACCATTAACTTTTGACTAAACTAACCATTTACCTGATGAATATTAATGGAAAAAATAATGACATCATGAATATTTATTAGATTAGTTTTGTTTTAACCCTTTCCCTGTTCAATGTTCATGTAAGAAATAATGACATCATGAATATAAATTAGCCGAAATCATTTATTAAACATAGGACAAAAGTAATGCAGAAAGCTCCTGTAGGAGCTTTCTGCATTACTTTTGACTTGCATTGAGCTACCGACTGCCTTACAGACCTATAAATACATGTACACATCTTTTTTTTATGGCTGTTATATCTTGTCAGAAACATAATCAGATTTGACAAACAGTTGACTAGGCCCCAAGTTACTCAGCATTATAATTATCTGGATCCAAACTGTTTGACAAGATCCCAAGTTACTCTGCGTTATAATTATCTGGATCCAAACTGTTTGACAAGGCTCTCAAGAATTTGCCAGCTTAACCCTTTACTCCATAAATACGCCTTTCTAAGCCTTTGCAGACAGAGTAGACCTATTTTGAATCAGACGGCTCCTACAGGAGCTGTCTCATCAGTGTCTGCTCTGTATACTCATGATATAATATAGAATGATATGATTCTACAGTTTCTGCCATGGTCAGAGGTCCTCTGTTCTTGTGCTATTATAACAAATAATCTAATAAGAACTCATGATGTCATTATTTCTTACAAGAATACTCGTGGAGTAAAGGGATACTGAGGGTTAGCCTTTAGCACTCTTGTCCTTCAACTCTTAACCCTTCTCTTGCTGAATTTTAAAATACATTTCTCCTTCTTTACCCACGCCCTGTTGTATAATTACATATATCTTCACCGTGTACAAGTATTTCGCTGTGCAATCACTGCTGTGGAGTGCACTGGTTGCACAATCAACTTGTAAATAGTGCAGACCCTGATGAGACAGCTCCTGCAGGAGCTGTCTCATCTGGGTCTTCACTATTTATAGGTAGGTATATTGATGTGAATAGCAAGCAAAGGGTTTATTATCAAAGTAGAATATCCCATCAGTATTTAACAAAAGAGTCCATCCAGTATGAGAGGGTTAAACTAGAACTATCACTAAAGGTGATGAATACCCTCACACGGCAGCCTTGATTGCAAATCCAAGTTTTGAACATGTAACAAGACCAAATAACAAAAATACCCAAAGTTCAAATAGAGAAAATTCTGTAATGGCTAACACCAAACACAGGAAAATTGTGTCTTGCACATATACTATTCGTGTTTAGTATGTATGGCAAGTATCAATTTAATAAGTTTGAAAATGAAGGAGGAGTTTGTGACACCAACTCCCCATGTTTCACGCAAAAATGACAAAAAATATTCAAAGTTCAGGGGGGGATAATTCTACAATGGCTGACCGTAAACACATGAAAATTGTGTCTTGCGCATCTGCTATTTGTGACTATTACGTATACCAAATATAAATTCAGTAACTTTAAAACTGAAGGAGGAGTTTGCGACACCAACTCCCCATATTACAAGCCAAAACAAGTATCAAGTGAATCAGGTTGAAATTGAAGGAGTTCAAAGTACAGGATTTTGCCTGCCAATTTCAAGACCAATTTCAAGGACAAAGGTCAAGGTCAAGGTCACAGAGACCTGAAATTTGTGTCTTGCACATATACTACTCCTGAGTAATATTTATGCCAAGTATCAAGTGAATCAGGTTGAAATTGAAGGAGGAGTTCAAAGTACAAGATTTTGCCTGCCAATTTCAAGGCCAAAGGTCAAGGTCAAGGTCACAGAGACCTGAAATTTGTGTCTTGCACATCTACTACTCCTGAATAACATTTATGCCAAGTATCAAGTGAATCAGGTTGAAATTGAAGGAGGAGTTCGCCGTACAAGATTTTGCCTGCCAATTTTAAGACCAATTTCAAGGACAAAGGTCAAGGTCACAGAGATTTGAAATTTGTGTCTTGCACATCTACTACTCCTGAGTAACATTTATGCCAAGTGTCAAGTGAATCAGGTTGAAAGTGAAGGAGGAGTTCAAAGTACAAGATTTTGGCTGCCAATTTCAAGACCAATTTCAAGGCAAAAGGTCAAGGTCAAGGTCACAGAGACCTGAAATTTGTGTCTTGCACATCTACTACTCCTGTGTAACATTTATGCAAAGTATCAATTGAATCAGGTTGAAATTGAAGGAGTAGTTCAAAGTACAAGATTTTGCCTGCCAATTTTAAGACCAATTTCAAGGCCAAAGGTCAAGGTCAAGGTCACAGAGACCTGAAATTTGTGTCTTGCACATCTACTACCCCTGAGTAACATTTATGCAAAGTATAAAGTGAATGAGGTTGAAATTGAAGGAGGAGTTCAAAGTACAAGAATTTGACTGCCAATTTCAAGACCAATTTCAAGGCCAACGGTCAAGGTCAAGGTCACAGAGACCTGAAATTTGTGTCCTGCACATCTACTACTCCTGAGTAACATTTATGCCAAGTATCAAGTGAATCAGGTTGAAATTGAAGGAGGAGTTCAAAGTACAAGATTTTGCCTGCCAATTTCAAGACCAATTTCAAGGCCAAAGGTCAAGGTCAAGGTCACAGAGACCTGAAATTTGTGTCTTGCACATCTACTACTCCTGAGTAACATTTATGCCAAGTATCAAGTGAATCATGTTGAAAGTGAAGGAGGAGTTCGCCGTACAAGATTTTGCCTGCCAATTTCAAGACCAATTTCAAGGCCAAAGGTCAAGGTCAAGGTCACAGGGACCTGAAATTTGTGTCTTGCACATCTACTACTCCTGATTAACAATTATGCCAAGTATCAAGTGAATCGGGTTGAAACTGAAGGAGGAGTTCGCCGTACAAGATTTTGCAGACAGACCGCCCGACCGACCGACCAACCGACAGGCTGATTCCAGTATACCCCCCTCAAACTCTGTTTGTGGGGGTATAATAAGCTAGATGATACTGACTAACAAACAGTGCTGACCTTGACTGGAGAGCTCCACAAGGACTGAATTGTTTGTAAATGACTGGACAGGGTAAGTGTTGATGGTTAGCTGATGACTGGACAGGGTAAGTGTTGATGGTAAGCTGATGGCTAACATCCGAGTGCCCTATTGTAAGTATCATACCAGCAATTATAATTGCTTTTCTTAGAAAATATCTTAATATAATGTGTGGGAAAATATGTAAGGGGGGATGGAAGAGGGAGTAGTAGAAGGCATAGGGAGGGGGTGGAAGAGAGACAGAGTAGAAGGGCTAGGGAAACATTTACCAGATGTCTGATCTGGATCCAAACTGTTTGCCAAGAAATGACAAGTTTATTTACCTGACAGAAATGCCTTTGCAAACAGAGCAGACCCAGCTCCTGTAGGAGCCATCTGATCAGGATCTGCTCTGTTCACAATAATATACCTGTAGATCTGATACTAGCTTCTGGCATGGCCAAAGATTCTGTTGTTCAAAATGCCATTATAAAAGTTCAGCTAATTAATACGAATAGTTCATTAGTTTTTACATAACTATTCATCAGGTAAAGGATGAAATAAAACAACCATATACTGTAGAACCTGTATTAACCCTTTCCTCCATAAATACGCCTTTCTACGCCTCTGTAAAAGTCACTTAATGAAACCATTGCTGTTTTTATCACAATTGTTTAAAACTACACAGTTCTAAAATTTTCGTTTTCTCTAGTAAATGCTCATTTTGGGTAGATTTATTCAAAGAAGTTGGGTCTAAAAATAGTTTGTGGAGGAATGGGTTAAGTGGCCATCAAAAAGGTCGGACAATTGATCAGTTAGGCAGGTGGTAGCTTAATGCAGGTCAATTTAAAGCAATGCAGAAAGCTCCAATAGCAACTTTCTGCATTGCTGTTGACCTGACCTGCATTAAGCAACCACAAAAGGCGTATTTATGGAGTAAAGGGTTAATTGTCCTATTAACTATACAACAGGCCAGATCTAAATATAACAGTTTTCTTTCCATCTGTAATTACTTCAGCTTTACTATCCAGAAGGGAGGCAATCCAGTTGTTATCAAAAAGTGCAAAGGGAGATAACCTACCTTTTATGTATGCTAAAAACAGCCAGCTAAAAATAGTCACTGGTAAAACAACAGGCAGCTATAGAAAACTGGCTACCCCTGGAGTGGGGCCAATTTTGACCCAGGAGCATGATTTATATAACTTTGGTAGAAGACCTGAACATAGTGCTATGTGCCAAATATAAAAGCTGAGAACCTTCCAGTTTCAGGAGAAGATCTTCAAAGTTTTCACTATATGTTTCTATTGATGGACACCCCCAGGACGAGGCCAATTTTGACTCCAGGGCATAATTTACAAAACTTTTGTAGAGGACCTATAGGTGATGCTGTATTCCAAAAATGAAAGCTGAGAACCCTGTAGATTCAGAGGAGAAGATTTTAAAAGGTTTAAATTGTTTACGACAGACGACGAATGACGCACAACACACACCGATGGACAACGGACATCAGGCTATCACAAAAGCTAAAAAGTGTGACTGACAGACCAACAGACAGACAAGACAGACAGACGATGGAAAAGTGATCAATTGAGACACACTGCCTCTGATCATCAAGTGACACAAAAATCAGCTAATAAATATTCATGATGTTGTTATCTCTTGCATGAATATGGAACAGGAAAAGCGTAATTTAATCATCTGATCTGGGCCTCTGGTCACGTACCATCTCATATGGATTAAAACTGTTTTGACACTCTCATTATGTCTATTTTATGGAAATAGGGGAGACCTTTGGAATATTTAAGAAAGTTACGATTATTTCTGGAATACAATTACTGCTACAGACCAGAGCAACAGATAACGGTGCATACTCAAATACTAAAATCATCCTTTCTCCACCAAATACATTGTTGTGAATTTAACACTCTTTAAAATTGTCTCGAAGAGGCGATTCTAAAGAGTGGTCACAACATAGGGTTTTGTTGGAGAAATAAAGAAGTTATTCTAGAAATTGTTTTAATTTAAGCATCTTGTCTGGACCTCTGCACAGACTTCTTAAAGGTGATCAAACAGGGGTTGAAACGAACAAAACTCTTTTGACATCTGTATTGCCACACAAGCTCACATTTGACAGGCAGCAGATACCAAGAAAAGTTTTAATTTCAGGCATGTGGGCAAGTTTACGCTGAGCTGGGCACAAAAATGTTTCCATGCAAGAGACTTCTAATTAACACTGTGCTAGTTTCTGTTAATTTAATGTCTACAAAAGTGTTGGTTCCCTTCAGTAGCTGGAAACAAAATTCTACAGTAAAAATTGTTTAAACCTCTTCAATCATATAAACACTTTTTCATGCTTTTGCAAACTGAGTAGACCCTGCTGCCGTCTGATCAGGGTCTGCTCTATTTACTTATGGAATTATATAGATCATGTCTATGCATAAAATTCCCTTGAAACCTTTACCTTATAAAAGTAATGTTAATGAATATTCATGAAGTGATCAATTCATGCATAAATCTTCATGAGGGAAAGGGTCAAGTGTCCATGTAATGATTAAAATCAGAGTTGTTAAAAGGAAATGGTGGCTTAACCCTTTACTCTATGAATATTCATGTAAGAAATAATGACATCATGAATATTTATAAGATAAGTATTTATAATGCCACATGAACACAGGAATATTTGGCCAAGCCAGAAATTCTAGAATCACATCTATATTATTTCATAAGCAAACAGAGCAGACCACCATGCCACATGTAAAGGTACTTTAGGATCTCGACAAACAGTGATAATGGGGGACCATTTCAAAAACTATAATCTTTTCTTCATCAAACGTTATGTTGTGACCACTCATCAGCAGCATCTTGAAGATCAGTGGTCGAGACATTAGGTTTTGAGGCAGAAACTGTACAGTCACATCTATATTATATCGTAAGCAAACAGAGCAGATCCTGATCAGACAGCTCCTACAGGAGATGTGGGTAAGGGTTTGTCTTGCTGTTCTGCCAAGAGTTTCACATATCAAAGCAGACTCTGATCAGGCGGCTCCTATAGGGGCCATCTGATCTTGGTCTATGCTGTTTGCAAAAGCATAGAAAGGCGTATTCATGGAGTAAAGGGTTAATGAATAAACATAGGTAACTTTAAAAACAGGTGGCTGCTTAATGGAGGACAAAATGCCAGACAAAAACAATGCAGAAAGCTCTAATCCTTTAACCCATTCCTCCATTGGTTATTTTTTGACCCAACCTATTTGATTAAATCTACCAAAAAAAGGTGCATTAACTGGAGAAAAGGACATTTTTAGAATTTTGTAATTTGAAACCAGTGATAAATAGAGCATTTGCTCTTATTGGAGCAAATGCTCTATTTATCACAATGGTTTCAAGAAGTGACTATTACATCTTGGAGGAAAGGGTTAAGATCGAAATTCACATCTTTTCAATAACATTATTTTCATTAGGCCTCCAGCCTTCATATATCAAGCCTCCGGCCTAAATCCAATAATGCCCCCCCTCCTTCACAACAAGTGCTTGGATTGGGGGTCCACTTTACTGTGCTCCATTTATCTGAAGCTCTGACCGTTCCCCCTTCTTTTTCAATTTGTTTTTCGATTACTTTTTAAATGACCCTCCTTTGCAGAACTGTAATGCCCTGCATTATTAGGAACAAGATGGTACTCCTCTTATCTGGAGCTCTGCCAGCCCATAATCAAGCAAGTTTCTTCCATTATGTTGATTGTCTGCTTCAGTTTTCGAGGTGAATGTCTTCGGTATATTTTAAAATTGTGTCACAAAGACGATCATCAATTCATTAATTACTAGATCATCTTTTTTTAAAATTACCATCATTAAACCATTAAATGTCACGTTATGGTTTTGGGCTCTTTGATTAAATTTTTTTTATCAAGTATCAAATATATCAGAGATGAATAATTACTAAGAACGTGTTCTGGATCAAAACTGTTTGCAAATACAAGTCAAACAGTACTCTAACATTAACGCTTTCAACGCTGAATTTATCAGAATGGACTAGTCCATCAGTGTTTAACTATACAGTCCACTCAATATGAAAGGTTTAAACTTGCTACAGGAATTTAAATGACAAACAGTGCAGACCCTGATCTCCTCTAGGGGCCCTCTGATCTGGGTCTACACTGTTTGCAAATGTCAGTGCATGTGTGTCCCGCATTGAAAAGGTTAACGACTATTTTACTCACTACTAAAGGACAGTCACTCGTATAAAATTCAAAACTGAAAATGTTAAAGCACTTATGGACCTCTACAACTATTACCCGTATGACTGAGCTCGTTCATTTCCCCTCTTCCCATCATGCACCACTATCAGAAAGTGTGAACACATAAAAGCAACCAATTTTTGCCCGAACCCTTGCATCAGCAGTTAAGATCACTATCTTTTGGGAAAAGCATACCAGTAATTGTTCTGAATGAATACACCATATTTTCTATGATTCTGCACTGGATGTTGAGCATGACTTAGTATTTTTCTCACTCTGACGAACACTTAGTTCACTGGAACGCCCACTTCTACGAATTGTTGGTACAAACACACACTGTTATAAATACTTGGTAGAACACAGTAACAGAACTTACACAGTTACTAGCATAATGAAACAAAAACACATCATAAACATGCCTTTGTTGTGAATGGTACTGAGGAAATGATTACGAAAAGCACTCATGCTTAACATCCTTCCAAATGTACAACATATACAAGAGCAAGAGATGTTTGGCTGTGCAATACCATAACATACAGTGTACAAAAGATCAAAACAGATCAGTTGAAGCATTGATAAGATGCATAAAATAAAACTTTTTTTCCGAGAATAACTCCTTTATTCTCCACAAAAACCTATACTTTGGTTCTCCACCAAAACCTATACTGTGTAAAATGTAAATAGTTCCTTTATTGTTCACCAAAACCTAAACTTTGAATAGCTTCTTTATTCTCCGCCAAAACATTTTATTCTCTACCAACACATTTTATTCTCTACCAAAACATTTTATTCTCTACCAATACATATACTTTGAATAGCTCCATTTTTTCCCTGCAAGACATGTTTTTGAATAGAGCTTTATACAGGAGAGTGGTCCTAACATAGGGTGGAGAAATGATATAGGAGAGTGGTCCTAACATAGGTTGGAGAAATGATACAGAACAGTGGTCCTAATATAGGTTAGAGAAATGATACAGAACAGTGGTCCTAACATAGGTTAGAGAAATGAAACAGAACAGTGGTCCTAACATAGGATGGAGAAATGATACAGGAGAGTGGTCCTAACATAGGGTGGGGAAATGATACAGAGCAGCGGTCCTAACATAGGTTGGAGAAATGATATAGAACAGTGGTCCTTCAAGAGTAAAGACATCCCTGATATTTAATCTTGCCAAATACAAACAAGAGTGTGTTTGTGAAACACTTAGGCCCCTGACCTTTGACCCTGAAGGATGACCTTGACCCATGGACCCCGGAGTTGAACACGACATATTGTCTTTGTGTGGTGCCATTTGTGCCAGGTTATAGGAGAGTGGTCCTAACATAGGGTGGAGAAATGATATAGGAGAGTGGTCCTAACATAGGGTGGAGGAATGATAACAGAACAGTGGTCCTAACATAGGGTGGAGAAATGATACAGAAGAGTGGTCCTAACATAGGGTGGAGAAATGATACAGAACAGTGGTCCTAACATAGGGTGGAGAAATGATACAGAAGAGTGGTCCAAACTTAGGGTGGAGAAATGATACAGGAGAGTGGTCCTAACATAGGGTGGAGAAATGATACAGGAGAGTGGTCCTAACATAGGGTGGAGAAATGATACAGAAGAGTGGTCCTAACATAGGGTGGAGAAATGATACAGAAGAGTGGTCCTAACATAGGTTGGAGAAATGATACAGAACAGTGGTCCTTCAAGAGTAAAGACATCCCTGATATTTAATCTTGCCAAATACAAACAAGAGTGTGTTTGTGAAACACTTAGGCCCCTGACCTTTGACCCTGAAGGATGACCTTGACCTTTGACCTATGGACCCCGGAGTTGAACACGACATAGTCTTTGTGTGGTGCCATTTGTGCCAGGTTATTTTGAAATCCATTCACAGAGAAGGGGACATGAAGTTTGGGATGGACGGATGGAAGGACAGACGGAAGGATGGACAATGCGACAACTATATGCCCACTGTTGGGGGGCATAAAAAAGTTTTACCGGCAAAAGGCATCCTTGATATGTAATCTTGCTAAATATACAATAAGTAAAACAGAAAAAGACATTGCCCAAATGTAATCTTGCCAAACATACAATAAGCTCAGGAGCAAAGGTCCATGGGCCATAGGACATATTATATGTTATGTGGCCACAAATATAAATACAGCAGGATCAAGGGCAAATGAGATCTGATGTGTTCTCCAGCACGGACATACAGCCCGACGTACTGACATACATACGGACAAGGGTAAAACTTAATGCCCGGTCGCCTTAGGCTGGGTCATCAAAAAACATCTCTGATGTTATCCTGCCACAAATAGAGTTGGATCAGAGACTAAAGACATCTCTGATATGTTATCCTGCGACAAATATAGTTGGACCAAAGACTAAAGTAATTTCTGACATGCTCCTAAGAAGCAGTCTGATCAGAATCTACTCTGTATACAAAGTCACTATGGACACTGAAATGCCTGAAATAAAACTCTGCAAGTATTGTTTCCTGTTTTATCCATATTCTTTCTATTTTCATTCCAAGCTGAAGTCAATTGTTTTGATGAATACAATACAATGAACACTCGTTATAACGACATTCAATATAATGGAATACTCATTAAACTGTTATGAATTTGGAATCATACAGTAAAACCCCTCTAAACTGAAATTTTAGTGAAGAAGAATTTAGATCTTTTTAGGCGGGTGGCTGCTTAGTGCAAGATGAAAGTAATACAGAAAGCTCCTCTGGGAGCTTTCTGCATGCTTTTCACCCTGCATTAAGCTGCCACTTGTCTTACAGATTGGTATTGATGCTAATTTGGACGTCCAGTTTAGAAAGGTGTTACTGATTAACCCTTTCCTCCATAGGCTATTTTTAGACCGAACCTCTTTGAATCAATCTACCCAAAAGGAGCATTTACTAGAGAAAAGTAAAATGTTAGAATTGTGTAGTTTGAAACCACTGTGATAAATAGAGCATTTGCTCCTATAGGATTTATATGCTTTTTCTATAGGCATAGAAAAGGGAATTTTTTTTTAGAAGTTTGTAGTTTGAAACCATTGTGATAAATAGAGCATTTGCTCCTATAGGAGCAATGCTCTATTTATCACAATGGTTTCAAGAAGTGGTTATTACAGAGGCGTAGAAAGGCGTATTTATGGAGGAAAGGGTTAACTTAATGTTCACTACAATGACATTTTCAATACAACATTTTCTGTGGGAATGAACGTGGTCATGGTAACACGAGTTGGCTGTATTAAACCTTCTCCTACTAAGCTTTGCAAATACAAACAGTTTGGATACAGATGAGTTGCTGTTTGATACTTGGTCAATACACACTAAGTAAGTTTTCATCTGCAGCAACTGTCGTCTGCTTCAATATTTAATTTCTCTCACTTCTTTGCAAAAATATAATGTCAAATAGTTTGTATCCTGATGAGATGCCGCATTATGCAGCATCTGATCTGGATACAAACTGTTTGCATAGATAATCAAGGTTTTTCCACTGGCATGCAAAGAGTTCACCCTTTACTCCATAAATACACCTTCTTTGCCTTTGCAAACAGAGCAAACCAAGATCAGACAGATCCTGTACACACTGTCTGATCAAGGTCTGCTCTGTTTGCTTATATTATAAAATAGATATGCTTCTACAGTTTCCACTATGGGTGAATTTTCCTGTGTTCATGTGCCATAATAATTTTTTTATCTAATTAATATTCGTGACGTCATTATTTCTTACATAAATATTCATGAAGTAAAGGTTTTAACTCTTTCCTTCATATTCAGCAGGTACAGGTATAGAAGTTTGTAATAAATATAGACCTGGGAAAGATCGTAAAGACCGCAACAGATTGAAATTTGTAATAAATATAGACCTGGGAAAGATCGTAAAGACCGCAACAGATTGAAATTTGTAATAAATATAGAACAGGGAAAGATCGTAAAGACCGCAACAGATTGAAATTTGTAATAAATTAGACCTGGGAAAGATCGTAAAGACCGCAACAGATTGAAATTTGTAATACATATAGACCTGGGAAAGATCGTAAAGACCGCAACAGATTGAAATTTGTAATAAATATAGACCTGGGAAAGATCGTAAAGACCGCAACAGATTGAAATTTGTAATAAATATAGACCTGGGAAAGATCGTAAAGACCGCAACAGATTGAAATTTGTAATAAATATAGAACAGGGAAAGATAGTAAAGACCGCAACAGATTGAAATTTGTAATAAATATAGACCTGGGAAAGATCGTAAAGACCGCAACAGATTGAAATTTGTAATAAATATAGACCTGGGAAAGATCGTAAAGACCGCAACAGATTGAAATTTGTAATAAATATAGAACAGGGAAAGATAGTAAAGACCGCAACAGATTGAAATTTGTAATAAATATAGAACAGAGAAAGATAGTAAAGACCTCAACAGATCAGAGTTTGAGAAAACAGTTTTTTTTCTCAGCATAAGAGTTAACCCTTTCCTCTATAAATACATCTTTCTACGCCTCTGTAATAACCACTTCTTGAAACCATTGTGATAAATAGAGCATTTGCTCCTATAGGAGCAAATGCTCTATTTATCACAATGGTTTCAAATTACAAAATTCTAAAATTTTATTTTTCTCTCGTAAATGCTCCTTTTGGGTAGATTCATTCAGAGGTTGGGTCTAAAAATAGCCTATGGAGGAAAGGGTTAAGGCTTGGTAGATTCACCTTTTCACACCTCTGTCAGGTGGTTACTGTAGGAGCCTTTTAATGAGGATCTGTTCTGTATGCTTATAAATGGAATTATATATAGAATCATTTCTGCAGTTTCTGCCAGTGCCAAAATTTTGTATTAGTGTGCTATTATAGACATTAATTGGGATGTGTTTGATTTGAAAGGTGTGAACATGTGTATATATGGAGCAGTGTGTTAAACTAAGCTCTCTCTATGGTAAGGTAAGAAGGAATTTGGGCACAGGAAATGAAACACACTATCACTGTAAGTTAGCAGTCTCCTCTGCAATGCATCGATTTCACTGATGGTAAAATAGCAAGGGAAAATACTCTATCTAAATATATTATATTCCTTACAGAGTAGTTTCCCTTCAAAATATCATACTTCTGAAAAGTAGGGTAACTGTGCTGATAATTAGCATTTTGAAACAGAAGTGATTTCCCTTGTGCAGTCTTTTACATGAATTTTCATTTAAACTGCCAATTTAAGTTTATAAAATAGTGTCAGAGGGATCAATTGGATCACCACTCCATTAGTTTCATTTAACCCATTCCCTGTTCTATGTTTATTCCAAATTTCAATACCTATTGAATATTTAAAGACAATATAGTTACCATGAAATTTGGAAGGCAGACAATTGTAGTCATTTTAGAAAGTAAAGAAACATATATTTCAAATTCCATTAGAAAACACAGCAGACCCTGATCAGACAATTCCTATAGGAGCCGTCTGATCTGGGACTACTCTGCAAACGTGTAAAACGGCATTTATATGAGGGAACGGGTTAAAGTTATCAAAAATAGTGCTGAATTGTTCAGCTTTTCAAGCTAGTGTAAGAGGGGTATGATTCAGCTAGTGTAAGAGGGGTATGATTACGCTAGTGTAAGAGGAGTATGATAAAGCTAGTGTAAGAGGGGTATGATTAAGCTAGTGTAAGAGGGGTATGATTAAGCTAGTGTAAGAGGGGTATGATTAAGCAAGTGTAAGAGAGGTACGATTAAGCTAGTGTAAGAGGGGTATGATTGGGTATATATTTATTAGAGGTAAAGATTGCTCCTGTGCTAACAGAGGGAGAGTTTGACATTGCTCCTTGTCCTGACAGAGGGAGAGTTTGACATTGGTCCTTGTCCTGACAGAGGGAGAGTTTGACATTGATCCTTGTGCAGACAGAGGGAGAGTTTGACATTGATCCTTGTGCAGACAGAGGGAGAGTTTGACATTGGTCCTTGTGCAGACAGAGGGAGAGTTTGACATTGATCCTTGTGCAGACAGAGGGAGAGTTTGACATTGATCCTTGTGCTAACAGAGGGAGAGTTTGACATTGATCCTTGTGCTAACACAGGGAGAGTTTGACATCGCTATTTATGCTAACAAAGGCAGAGTTTGGCATTGCTCCTTGTGCTAACATAGAGTTTGACATTGCTACTTGTGCTAACAAAGGCAGAATTTGACATTGCTTCTTGTGCTGATAGGAGAGTTTGACATTGCTATTTGTGCCAACAAAGGCAGAATTTGACATTGCTACTTGTGCCGACAGGAGAGTTTACATTGCTCCGTGTGCTAACAGAGGAAGAGTTTGACATTGACCCTTGTGCTAACAGAGGCAGAGTTTGACAATGATCCTTGTGCTAACTGAGGGAGAATTTGACATTGCTCCGTGTGCTAACAGAGGGAGAGTTTGACATTGCTCCTTGTGCTAACAGAGGCAGAGTTTGACAATGATCCTTGTGCTAACTGAGGGAGAGTTCGACATTGCTCCGTGTGCTAACAGAGGGAGAGTTTGACATTGCTATTTGTGCTGACTGACGGAAAGTTCGACATTGCTCCGTGTGCTAACAGAGGGAGAGTTTGACATTGATCCGTGTGCTAACTGAGGCAGAGTTTGACATTGATCCTTGTGCTAACTGAGGCAGAGTTTGACATTGATCCTCCCATTAACAAAGTAGTGCAGAAGTTTGACATTGCTCCTAGTGCTGACAGTGCATAAGTTTGACATTGCACATTGTGTTGACAAAGGGGAGATTGACATTGTTCCTAGTGCTGACAGAGCATAAGTTTGACATTGCACCTTGTGCTGACAAAGGGGAGATTGACATTGCTCCTTGTGCTGACAGAGGGGAGTTTGCCATTGCTGCTTGAGCTGACAGAGCAGACATTTGACACTGTGCCTTGTGCTGACAGAGGCAGACGAGTATACTGAACAGTTTGACATTGTTCCTTGTACTGACTGAGCAGACTAACTTAACATTAGGATTATTCTGATACAGATCCTTGACATGACTAGACAAACTAACATAATTATTGGTCTGACATTACTCTTTGTGCTGACTGAGCAAAAAATTGACATTTGTAATGCTAATTGAGCTGAGTAGGATTTTTACATTGCTCCTTAAACTGACTGAGCAGAATTTTGGTATAGCTCCTTCTGCTGACTGAGTAAACTAACATAAAGATCATTTTGACATTGCTCCTCACTATGAATGAGCAAACTTTTGACATTACTACTGGTGCAGAGCAGACAAACATAATGGTTATTTTGACAATGCTCTCTATTCTGATCGACTGACATTGGGTTGACATTTTCTATAACAGAGAACTTGTTCCAGGTGATGTGACAGTGCACATGTACGTTTCATTCTGTTGTCGGAGTACTAATACTGATAGTAGGTATCTTGGGAAGAATTTCATCTATCTCCACTTTACATTTGACAGGATAAACAACAATTTTCTTGAATCAATGCACCTGCTCAACGTTTTGTCAAGTTTTGCTATTCTGTAACCATTTGAAAGAGGGAATCAGCTTAATCTTTTCCTTCAAATAAATGCCTTTTCATGCATTTGCAAACAGAGTAGACCCAGATACTTAACAGAGTAGAATAGTCCATCAGTGACAGCTATACAGACAACTCTGTGTGAAAAGCATAAACTTGCCAGAAGAGTTTGAATGGCAAACAGTGCAGACCATTGTTGGGTTTTATTTTGCTTTAACCCTTTAAAGACATTAGAATCGTAATTGGTGAGAACTATTTAAATTAAACTTGAGATTTTAAATATTTCTATATATCTTATATGTATTGTTTTAATGTGCTAAACTTTATCCTATATTTACAGGCTGTTTTGTTTTTAAAGTGTTATTGTGTTATGTTACTATAGTTGGCAAATAGCTTCTGATATAGCTAATGTTATTTGTTGTAATCCAGACTGAAAATAAAGCTTCTTGTATCTTGTATCTTGTACCATGATCAGAGGGCTCCACAGGAACCCATTCCGCTAGCAACTCTCTGATCTGGGTCTACACTGTTTGCAAAGACAGTATGTGTGTCCAGGATTAACTAGGAGAAGCCATCCGATCAGCGCACAGACTGCCATTCAGAATCCTAAGTCAAAATTTAAATCTGATTATACTACCTTTAACCCTTTCCCTGTTGAATATTCATGTAAGAAATAATGACATCATGAATATTTATTTGCTAAATGTTTATAATGGAATATGAACATGAATGTTTTACCTTGGCAAAAACTATAGAATCAAATTCATTTTAATTTCATAAGCAAACAACAGACCCTACGAGAACAATCTGATCTGGGTCTACTCTGTTTGCAAAGGTGTGAAAAGGCGTTTATACAAAGAAAAGCATACGCTTTGTTAGTATTGGGTTTTATTTTGCTTTAACAATATTTCAGTCATATAGCGACATCCAGCTAACAAGAGTGCCAAAATGTCACAAAATACGCCTGTCAAATGTCTGGAAGTTAAAAAGCAATTACTCCATATCAGGTCGGACAACTTAGATTGTTGTCAAAATTGGTAACAAGCTATGACAGAAAGGGTCATAAAGTAAGGGGAGATAATTCTGGAGTATCAGAGGCAATCTTGCTGGTTATCGAACTTGACTGAGACATTATGGTAATATATGTGCTGACCAAATTTGGAAAGGATTGGATTACGTTTGTTTGAGTTAGAGAGTGGACAAGCGAAAGTTCACGGAAATTCATAAAGTAAGGGGAGATAATTCTGAAGTGTCTGGGTCTGGGTCCATTTGGCTGGTAATCAAACTTGACTGAGACATTATGGTACCGTAATAAACATGCTCACCAAATTTGAAAAGGATTGAACTACATTTGTTTGAGTTAGAGAGCGGACAATCAAAAGTTCACGGACAGACAGACAGAGATCGACAGAGAGACGGACTGACAGCGCCATGACACAATACGTCCCATCTGAGGACTGGAGTATAATTACTGGTAGACGAAGAGCCCCGAGATTTCCTGTGCACGGAACAAATTGCAATGTTTCCTGCATACAAGAACAACTGAGTAGAACCATAAGCAGGAAAGAGTTAAACCATTCCAGCTAGATTTGTTGATGTGTTTAGTATCCATATTTGGCCATTTAGGAATATGAACATCCCATAAAATGGAAGTTTGTTTGCAAATTTCATCGAAGTCTCTATCATTGTTTCTTTAACCCTTTACTCCATGAATATTCATGTAAGAATTAGTAAAATCATGAATATTCATGTAAGAATTTAGTGAAATCATGAATATTCATGTAAGAAATAAATGAGATCATGAATATTCATGTAAGAAATTTTTAGTGAGATCATGAATATTCATGTAAGAATCAGTGAAATCATGAATATTCATGTAAGAATTAGTGAAATCATGAATATTCATGTAAGAACTAACCACATCATGAATATTCACTAACTGCATTTTGCTTTAATAAGACATTGCACACTAGTGACAAAACTGTCATCACCAAATGCAAACAGTTTGGATTCAGATCAGATGTATAATGTGGTGTCTCATCAGGATCCAAACCGTTTAACAGATTCCCTCATTGGCTATTTTTAGATCCAACCTCTTTAATGAATCCACCCAGAAGGAGCATTTACAAGAGAAAAGTAAAATTTTAGAATTTTGTCGCTTGAAACTATTGTGATAAATAGAGCATTTGCTCCTATAGGAGCAAATGCTCTATTTATCACAATTGTCTCAAAAAGTGACTTCTACAGAGGCGTAGAAAGGTGTATTTATGGAGGAAATGGTTAAGACTATATTTTTGCAAAGAATTCAGACAGATGACAATTGTTGCAGACAAAAAATTACTTAGCATGCAAAGAGTTAATATAAGCAATTGTTATTGGCTAAAAAAACCCACCAATAAACTGTCCAATTCTTCCTACATGGAGAAGATCTGCCTCCCAATTTTTAAGGTCTCGAAATAAAATTCCAGTGCCTACGTCATTCCTTGAAGATGAAAATGGCAGTTGTACGTGTAAGAATTTTTGTGTCATGGGAGTTCAAGCATTATGACGTTAGTATTATGACTTGTTAATCTACTTGGCAAGTTTCATAATTGTTATTTTTCCTTGAGAAACAATTTGTCCTATTGGTAAACTTGTCAAACGATTGTAGTTTCATACTGCTGAGAAAGTCTGCCAACCTTGAACCTGATAGAGACATCTCTTTAACACATTTGCAAACAGTGTAGAACCAGATAAGACAGCTCCTGTAGGAGTCATCTGATTCAGGTCTGCTCTGTTTGCTAATGAAATAATACCAATCTAATTCTACAGTTTGTGCCATGGTGAATTCCCTTTTCCCTTCTTTAAAATGTCATTATATTTAAACTCCGGTAACTAGTATCCCATTCCCTCATATTGACAACTTTTGACGACTCTGTAAAAGTCACTTTATGAAACCATTGTGATAAACAGTTCATTTGCTCCTATAAGAGCAAATGCTCTATTTATCACAATGGTTTCAAACTACAAAATTCTAAAACTCTCCTTTTCTCTAGTTAATGCTCCTTTTCGGTAGATTTATTCAAAGAGGTTGTATCTAAAAATAGCCTATGAGGTAATGGGGTATTCATGTAATGGGGTATTCATGTAAAACTCAGGTAACTAATATTCATATATAAACTCAGGTAACTAGTATTTATACAGGCATTATTTCTAACTTGAATATTCATTGAGGACAGGGCTAATATTCACTGAGGACAGTGCTAATATTCATTGAGGACAGGGCTAATATTCATTGAGGACAGGGCTAATATTCACTGAGGACAGTGCTAATATTCATTGAGGACAGGGCTAATATTCATTGAGGACAGGGCTAATATTCATTGAGGACAGGGCTAATATTCATTGAGGACAGTGCTAATATTCATTGAGGACAGGGCTAATATTCATTGAGGACAGGGCTAATATTCATTGAGGACAGTGCTAATATTCATTGAGGACAGGGCTAATATTCATTGAGGACAGGGCTAATATTCATTGAGGACAGTGCTAATATTCATTGAGGATAGGGCTAATATTCATTGAGGACAGGGCTAATATTCATTGAGGACAGATTCATTGAGGACAGGGCTAATATTCACCATATAAAGTGATACTGGCATTACAAAATTGATCTTAGCTGAAAACAATTGTTGAAAAAAGAGCTCTCCATGAAGATGCCATTTCTCCTTCGTTTTCATGAAAATCACTGTTTATCCCTCTTTCATACAAATGCCTTTTCAAAACTTTGCAAACAGAGTAGACCCAGATCAGATCAGATGACTCCTGTAGGAGCCATCTGATCAGAATCTACTCTGTTTACTTATGTAGTTATAATAGATCTGACTAGTTTCTTCAAATATAAGAAACTTTCCGTTTACAACTTCAGCAGATAATTATTCATGATATCTTACATGAATATTCAACAAGGGGAGGGTCAATAACCCTTTACTCCTTAAATATGCCTTTCTACGCATTTGCAAACAGAGTAGATCCAGGTCAGATGGCTCCTACAGGGTCTGCTCCGTTTGCTTACAGTATAATATAGATCTCATTCTACAGTTTGTTTTGGAAAAAATTGCATGTATTAATACAGTAAAACCCTGAACTCTCGAACCCCGGAAAACTCGTTCACTACCCTTAATTCGAACTAATTCTGCGGTCCCAACTCCTTCCTTCTTAAATTCTATATGTTCGACCTCGGATAATTAGACCATGCGAAACTCGAACTCTCGAACTCATCTCCCGGTCCGCTGATTAATAAAACAGTGCAAAGTACCTTTGATAAGTCGAACCGTTGTCTTACCTGTATGGATGTGTGCCGAACCGAAGATTCACACCGCTCAGGTGACTATCTCAGCTCGCCGATAATTACGTGATTGGTAGACAATGGGTGAATGTGTCATGTTTTATCAAGGTGTTAAAAATTAAATGTGTGTGTTTGTGAAGGTTGTTTTGAGCTAACATTGACTGTCATATTGTAGGGGTATAACACGATCGCAATGTTCAAACTTCATCGTTTACAATGGCAGAAATAACAGTTGAACGAATATATTTGTTCTCCTCTACTTTTATCCGTGAATGTTTATTGAGTTAATTTATGGCCCTATATGCGAATCCACTTACGAAAACAAAAGGAATAGTTTTTCCCCAAAACTGATCTGTTGCAACCATCTTAATAACGGAATTTTACCAATTTTGTGTGTTCTCATAGATATTTAAATAGGTTGTAGACCGTTGTACATAAATCGAGACGATGATGACAGGTCGTTCAGTCCCATTTTTTAACCAGACCAAAATGGCGAGATATATACATAGCATAGATACGTTCATGACAGAAACACGAAATTTGGAATAAGGGGACAATGTTTTTATAGAATTATGGGTTGCATTAGTATTTTCATTGTATTGCAAAGGCAGCAAAAACAGTGAGTTTTGTTATAGAAGTTAATTTATTAATTTTCGACATGAAAATATTCTCAAACTCACGTTCGAACAATTTCTGTACAATTTGCTACCAAACGAATATGAGACTCGGATCTTTCGAACCACACTTAATTCGAACTAAAATTTATGGTCCCCAAGGTGTTCGAGAGATCGGGGTTTTAGCATCATATGTCATTATTCTTTCATGAATATTCATTAGGTAAAGGTTTGGATTGGTTTTTATCAGGTTTTACGTCGCCTTAACAGTATTTCAGTCATATTTTTATTAGGTAAAGGGTTAAGCCTTTCCCAGTTCAATATTCATGTAAAAAAGATTGCCATCATAAATATTTATCAGCTGAGTTTCTATGTTCGCATAGGTACACAGGATTCTGTGGTATTAGTAGAAATTGTAGAGTCAGATCTATCATAATTTTCAAGAGCAAACAGAGTAGACTCTGATCAGACAGCTCCTACAAGAGCCATCTGATCTGGGTTTTCTCTGTTTGCAAATATGTGAAAAGGGCTTTATATGAAGGAAAGGGTTAAATATACACAATAAGAGTAATAGCTCCTGACCCGATGGTAGTAATGATGAACAAATGTGTGAAGTTTGATTAGGAATAGTGAAGCTGTGAAAAATCGTCTAGGTTTTTGCACGCGAGACAATGTTGACGCCACTAAATGGTGTTGACACCAAAGCTATTATAATTCCTTTGAAAAACTAAGGAGTCTGGTGAGATAGTAAACAAAAAAATTAATGACAACAGCCAGTGTCAAGGAACTCTTAAGTGATTGCCTGTACCTTTTAATTGTTTGCAGACAGTTAAAGTGCAATATGTTTAAGGGTAATAACCTATACTTTAACTCAATTCATGTTCGTTAAATGACGCAAAAATACCTAAAGTTACTGACTGACTTTGAAACTTTCACAGATTAGTAAACAGGTTTGGCACTTTACTTATGTGGTTCTTGAAGCAGTAATTTTAAATGGAAATAACAGTTTTAAAACTAATTGGTAGCCTTGACTGTCAGGATAATGATAACTACCTAATTCACCCTTAATGATATCTACTTAATTTAACCTAAATGATATCTACCTAATTTACCCTAAACAACATCTACCTAATTTGACCCTAAACAATATCTACCACCTGATTTATCCTATGTACGATATATCTACCTGATTTACCCTAAAAAATATCTACTTGATTAAACCTAAAAGATATCTACCAGATTTACCCTAAATGATATATCTACCTGAATAAACCTAAAAGATATCTACCTGATTTACCCTAAACAATATCTACCTGATTAAACCTAAAAAATATCTACCTGATTTACCCGAAACAATATCTACCTGATTAAACCTAAAAAATATCTACCTGATTTACCCTAAACAATACCTACCTCATTAAACCTAAAAAATATCTATCTGATTTACCCTAAATGATATATCTACCTGAATAAACCTCTGATTTACCCTAAACAATATCTACCTCATTAAACCTAAATCTGATTTACCCTAAATGATATATCTACCTGATCAACCTTAAAATATATCTACCTGATTAACCCTAAAAGATCTCTACTTGATTAACCCTTAATCTACCTGATTAACCCTAAAAGATATCTACCTGATTTATCCTAAATGATATCTACCTGATTTACCCTAAACAATATCTACCTGATTAACCCTAAATGACATCTACCTGATTAACCCTAAACAGTACCTACTGTAAATATTCAGACAATCAGTCTCCCCATTCCATCAGTTTTTTAAGCTGAACAATTTGATGTCATTTTGATAACTTGAAATTAGACAGAGGTAGTAGTAAATAGTGTAGATCCTCATCAAACTATTCATTCAGGAGTAGTTTGAGAAGGGTCTACACTAATTGGTCAAACTGTTCATTCAGGAGTAGTTTGAGAAGGGTCTACACTAATTGGTCAAACTGTTCATTCAGGAGTAGTTTGATCAGAGTCTACACTAACTGTTCAAACTGTTCATTCAGGAGTAGTTTGATCAGGGTCTACACTAATTGGTCAAACTGTTCATTCAGGAGTAGACTGATCAGGCTCTACACTAATTGTTCAAACTGTTCATTCAGTAGTAGTTTGATCAGGGTCTACACTAATTGTTCAAACTGTTCATTCAGGAGTAGACTGATCAGGCTCTACACTAACTGGTCAAACTATTCATTCAGGAGTAGTTTGATCAGGCTCTACACTAATTGGTCAAACTGTTCATTCAGGGGTTGTTTGACAAGTCTCTACCTATAGGAACAAATGCTCTATTTATCACAATGCTTTCAAACTACAAAATTCTAAAAGTTTCCTTTTCTCTAGTTAATGCTCCTTTTCGATAGAATTATTCAAAGAGGTTGGATCTAAAATAGCCTATGAGGTAATGGGTTAACCCTTTACCTCATGAATATTCATGTAAGAAAGAATGACTGAATTAATACATATTATTTGAAATTTTTAAAATGGCATTTAGAACATGTGACCTTTTTACCATAGTAGATTTAAATTCAGAATCAGATCTATATTATTTTTATAAGCAAACAGGTCAGAGCCTGATCAGAGTGTAGGATCTTTCTGATCTGGTTCTGTGTCTGATCAGAGTGAAGGATCTTTCTAATCTGGGTCTGTGTCTGATCAGAGTGTAAGATGTGTCTGATCTGGGTCTGTGTCTATAAGCTAAAGTGTTAACACTTTCAGTGTGGAAAGCGAGTCACTAATGTCCTTTGCAAACAGTGTAGACCCAGATGAGAGGGCTCCTACAGGGTCTGCAGGGTCTTCAGGTTCTGCAGTGTTTGTCATGTTACACTTTCCTTAAAAAAATATCTGAATATTCACAGTAAGCATGACCTGTTTGAATTTTGAAATAGTTCATTTGAAAAATTAGCATTGAAAGGTTTAAGGGTATACAGTTTGAACTCATATCCCACCCCCGTAAATGAATGTTGGATAGGGGACGCATGTTTTTAGCTGGCTTAAATCTTGTTAAGGGACCCGTTTTGTAGGAGTAAGATCTTACAAGGAGGTGTTTTGACTGGTACAAGTGATTGTTGACTAAAGTTATGACTATATTTGGCCTGTTTTTCACACGGTATTCTAAAAAGGTTGCAGACGTCCATGCTACCATGGCAGTGCCTAATTCTTAGCACACAAGCAATGAAACGGTGATTACCTACGCAAACAGTTTAGATGCTGTATAATGCGATATCTCATCAGGATCCAAACTATTTGACACTTTGACTATGTTTTTGCAAAGAAATGAAAGAAATTGCATTTTAAGAATTTAGGCAGACGACATTGTTGCAGACGAAAATTCAGAGATTGTTAGAGTTAAGTTGTAACATGCCTATGGGGAATTTATTATGATTTTAGCAAATAGTTTGGAGCCAGATGATAGCTTGAGAAGCCTGCTGTTTCATCAGGACCCAAATGTTTTGAAACTCTGATCATTATCTTAACCCTTTACTCTATGAATATTTATTAACCCTTTCCTCCATAGGCTATTTTTAGACCCAACCTCTTTGAATGAATCTACCCAAAAGGAGCATTTACTAGAGAAAGTAAAATTTTAGAATTTTGTAGTTTGAAACCATTGTGATAAATAGAGCATTTGCTCCTATAGGAGCAAATGCTCTATTTATTACAATGGTTTCAAGAAGTGGTTATTACAGAGGTGTAGAAAGGCGTGTTAATGGAGGAAAGGGTTAAGAATTATTGAATATCAGTCTAGTTTTATAAAGGCATCATGAAAAAAGAAAATTTTGACACACATTCAGAGCAACAGAAGTGCATACCGGCATTCCTCCACCAAACACTATGTTGTGATGAAGATGTTACAGCGTAGTCACAGTATAGGGTTTGGTGGAGAAATAAAGAAGTTATACTTGAAAATGTTTTTAATTTATGCATCTTATCTGGACCTCTGCACATTACTATACCTTATTATGCTAAATATAAATATGCCTTTCTATGTCTTTGCAAACAAAGTAGACCCATATCGGATAGTTCCTTATACATGTAGGAGCTGTCTGATCAGAGTCTGTTGGCTCATGATATAATATAGATATGATTCTAGTTTCTGTCATGGCCATAAATTCCTGTGTCCATGTGCTATTATAGCAATTTATCTAATTAATATTCATGATGTGATTATTTCTTACATGAATATTTATCAGGTAAATAGATGAGACAGCAAGAAACTAGGCATCTCATCAGGATCCAAACTGTTTGACACTTTGCCAACTAGGTATCTCGTCAGGATCCAAACTGTTTGACACTTAGTTATGGTTACTGAAAAACAAGAAGAAAATATTTTGTAGCAGACAACAGTCTTTGCAGACGACAATTACTTAGGGTAGCATGAGCTATGAGCCAATTGTTATTGTTAGTCATGGTGAAAAACCAGTGGTATTTTTTTCTTTCGGCAGATATTCTCTGAACCACTCATCACACAAAGGCGATGGATTATACTGCACTTCCGCTTTCCGGTACACAAAGTAGATCACTTACTGCATATACAGTACAAACTATCTATAGCGACCAGGTAATTAACCCGTTCCTCCATGCGCTATTTTTAGACCCAACCTCTTTGAATGTGTAGTTTTGAAACCATTGTGATAAATAGAGTAATTGCTCCTGTGGAGCAAATGCTCTATTAATCACAATGGTTTCACAAAATGACTTTTACAGAGGCATAGAAAGGAGTATTGACGGGGGAATGTGTTAATAAATACTGAGGTCGTTTAAAGTAGGTGTTAGCTTAACCCTTTCCTTCATATACACGTTTTCACACATTTGCAAGCAGAGTAGACCCAGATCAGATGGTTCCTAAAGGAGCCATCTGATCAGGGTCTGCTTAGTTTGATGATTGAATTTAAAAGATTTGTTTTTTTACTTTCTAAAATGGCAACAATGTTCCACCTTCCATATTTCTTTATACTATTTTATCCATGAACATTCAGATGATATAATTATTGAAATTTTGAATAAACGCAGAACAGGAAAAGGGTTAACCCTTTACTCCCTGATAATTCATATAAGAAATAATGATGTCATGAATAATTATGAGTCAAATTTTAATGAGGGCATAATGAACACATGACATTTTTGGCTCAAGGGAGGTAATCTAATGCTAAGGGAGGTAATCTAAAGCAGAAACTGTAGAATCAGATCTATATTATACCATGAGCAAACAGAGCAGACCCTGATCAGACGGCTCCTATAGGAGCCGTCTGATCTGTGTCTACTCTGCTTGCAAATGCATGAAAAGATGCTTATAAGAGGGTTAAATAAGGGCTGAATAAGACCTAATTTTAATGGTTGCTGTGGCAACAGGTTTTACTGTAATTTATCAAACCATAAAAAGGGGACAACAGTACAGAGCTCCAGCTAAGGGAGGTAATCCCATGCTAAGGGAGGTAATCTAATATTTTGCAACAATGCTCTCCTTTAGTTGCGCCTTTTCATTTATCATCTCTTTGTAATGATTAACCCTTTCCTCCAGATACACCTTTTAACATATTTGCAAATACAGTAGACCCAGATCCTGTACAATAGGAGCGATCTAATCAGTGTTTACTTTGCTTATGAAATAATAGATTTGATTCTATTGTTTCTGCTATGGCTAAATATTCGTGTTTATATATCATTATAAAAATGATTGATCTGATTAATATTCATGATGACATTGTTTCTTACATAAATATTCATGAGCGAAAAGTGTAATGAGTACTAACAAGTCAAAGGTCAAAGGTTCATATAAGATGCGTAAATTAAAACATTTTCGAGAATAACGCCATTTCTCCACCCGATGGTCGCAAGATCTGGTGGAGAAAGGACCATCTTTTAGTATTAGTACACACCTTTATGTGTTGCTCTGACAAATTAGGGTTTGTGGCTAAACCAGGACATTTGCATCTGAAGTCCTTCCCTTATCAATACGTAAATACCAACTTCCAAGGGACATAAATCTGTCAAGATGCCAGACTGAGTTATATCTGCAGTATACAGTTATACAATTTGTGACGATGTTCCATCCCTCAGACATTAAAAGTACACAGTTTATGCTTGATCGTCATTTGGCTTTACAGGTTGTTGACGACTTGCAACAGATGTGGCAAAGTGCATTTCTGTTGACTCAGATTTATAGAAATGTATCTCATATTGGACATTTGTACTTTACTGGAACTCTCACACTTATACATAGAGGGTTGAGTGCAGAACTGTTGTAATTATGTTATATTCATCAGTAGATTTCCTTAACCCTTTACTCCATAAATATGCCTTTCTACACCTTTGAAAACAGAGTAGACCCAGATCAGACAGCTCCTGTAGGAACCATCTGATCAGGGTCTACTCTGTTTGCAAGGCATGAAAAGGTGTTTAAATGATGAAAAAGGTTAACTAGAGTTAGTGATGAAAAGGGTTATCTATAGAGTTAGTGAAAGTGTTAACTATCGAGTTAGTGATGAAAAAGGTTAAATATAGTTAGTGAAAGGGTTAAATATAGAGTCAGTGATATGGTTAACTATAGAGTTAGTGATGAAAAGGGTTATCTATAGAGTTAGTGAAAGGGTTTAACTATAGAGTTAGTGAAGGGGTTATCTATAGAGTTAGTGATGAAAAGGGTTAACTAGAGTTAGTGATGAAAAGGGTTAACTATAGAGTTAGTGAAAGGGTTAACTTTAGAGTTAGTGATGAAAAGGGTTAAATATAGAGTCAGTGATGAAAAGGGTTAACTATAGAGTTAGTGAAAGGGTTAACTATAGAGTTAGTGATGAAAAGGGTTAACTAGAGTTAGTGATGAAAAGGGTTAACTATTGAGTTAGTGAAAGGGTTAACTATTAGAGTTAGTGAAAGGGTTAAATATAGAGTTAGTGATGAAAAGGGTTAACTATAGAGTTAGTGATGAAAAGGGATACATATAGAGTTAGTGAAAGGGTTAACTATAGAGTTAGTGAAAGGGTTTACTATAGAATTAGTGAAAGGGTTAACTAGAGTTAGTGCACTTACTGTGAAGGCTTAAACTTGCTAGAGGAAATATTAAGAACAATACCGTATGACCAAATAATCATGCAACTCTTTAACATCTGCCTTTCATCTCAGGGTGGAGTCATGCAGCTGAAAGAAATTTCTGATGACCAGATCCAGTGTCATTAACCTCTTGATATTAAAGGTTTTTGCAAAACACTGTAGACACTGATAAAAGAAACAGAAAATCTTGCTTGATGAGCACTCAATTTTTCTATAGCTCTGACACTTACCATAAATGCGTCATCTGGAGTGCTTGAGGTGGGCTCCATGAACTGATTTGAGGAACAGCTATTGTATCCTGTTGGCCCAGCAGCATCCCAGAGTTTGGCTTCCATGGTTCTGGGCAGTCCCGGGAAGTCATTCATCATATGGTAGGCTGCATGGAGAAAAAAAAATGCAATTTTTTACCGATGGATTGATATGGTAATGTTTTTAACTGAATTGTAATACAGTTGAGCCTGTTCTAAGTGACCATTCGTTTACTGAACATAGGAGTCTTTAAAAGCAGGTGGATGCTTAATGCAGTGTTCAAACTAGGCTGCGCCACTACACAATTGGTGGTGTTTTACCAAATGGCACAAAATTAATAAAATCAAGGCCCGACAGGCACAATCGAAAATCCATTAGCTTTTCAGTATAGTTGGTTCTTTGTGTTTCTTAGCGTCCTTTTTGTATCTGGATGTATACACGAAGACTGGTACACAACATATCTAGATGCATACACATAGACTGGTACACAACATATCTAGATGCATACACATAGACTGGTACACAACATATCTAGATGCATACACATGGACTGGTACACAACATATTTTGTTGTGTCTGCATGTACAGTAGTAAAATTTCAATTGCCATTCAACAATATATAAAAATCTAGCCAGCATCTCAAATTTCAGACTATTTTTCTGCCCCTCCATCTAATATCGAAGTCAGCAAATCAGAAACACGTCAAAAATCATCCACAATCACAAATGACACTTCTCATGGCAATAATTCCAATGTCCCCAGTAAAACAGCTTCAATATGCTATTATAACAATTAATCTAATTAATATTCATGGTGTCATTATTTCTTACATGAATATTCATGGAGTAAACTGAGTGTATACCGACATTTGAAAACTACTGTACTCCAAGATCATTTTTCTCAATCAAATTCTTCTAGCAACTTCAACCCATCTCCTTCATGAATATCTATGCAAGAAACAATGACATCATGAATATTTATTAACTCTCAAGTTTTTGATTGGTCAGATTTGAGCCTTTGGCTCAAATCTGACCAATCAAAAGCTTGAGAGTATATTTGTGTATGAATATAGGATTTATAGGCCCTGGCAGAAGCTAGAGTCTCCATAAGCACACAGGGCAGACCCTCATCAGATAGCTCCTACAGGAACTGTCTGATCATGGTCTACTCTGTTCATAAAGACAACAAAAGGCATTCCTATGCGGTAAAGGGTTATTAAAGTAGAATTTCTCTATATTTTCTACTCTTTTTGCCAAGGCGTGACAAAGATTTATATCTGGCAAAGGGAAGAGTCGTTCATACTTAGGCTGCAGTCCCACTAGCATTTGTGATTGTTAAAGACCATTGGTGACCTCTGAAACCGGCGATCGTCTGCGATTGTCAGCGACTAAATTAGACTAGTAAATTGTGTCTGTAAGACACAGCAATGCCCCCGTGGTGGTGCTTGCCTAGCTGCACCTAAAGTTCCTAAGTCATTTGACCTTGACGTTAGGCTTGCAGGCAGCATGGGCTGGGTGCGCAATGAAAATTTGGATGGTGGTTAATGTGTATATGCAATTCCGTGCCAATAGCTATAATGGTTAGTGAGATATAAGACAATGAAAAAACTGTGACAACCAACTGCACGTAAAAGCGTGACAGACGGACAGACGGACAGGTGCAAAACATAATGCCCCCCTATCGTCAACGGGGGCATAAAAAATGTTTCACTGTCACATTGGAGATGCTTCTGCGACCATCGTACGACAGGTTGCTGATGACCATGCACCTTGTGACTGGTATTTGTACATGTTGTATGGTCACGTGGTCTATGCATAGTCGCGGGTTCTCTTTAGGCAGTCGCTGGTGATCACATGACAGTCACAGGTAATTGTAGAAAGGTCACGGACAGTGATTTGATTATAGGGACGATCACCAACGACTAGTTAAAGATTGTTGGAAACCTTCGTACGACGATTGTACGATTACTTAAAACCACTAAGGTTACATTCTAAAGACCACCGATGACCAGTTTAATCATAAGGAGGTTGTTGTGCATGATCATCAACCTCTCTACGACTGAAACTGGTCGCAAAAACCAATGATTACTGAAACTGTGACTTTTCATGCAAACTTCGTATGAATATCGGCAACCAGATATAACTAACAATCGTAAACAGGTCTTAAGGGGTTGTAAGGCCTAGTGGAACGGGCCCTTAAGGTGGTCATTGTGCATGAGCAACCTATCTACGACTGAAATTGGTCGCACAACTGGGAACGATTACCAATGATTACAAAGATCACTGATGATTATCAGTGACTTGTCGTGCGACCTTCGTACGAATATCACCGACTAAAGATCGCAAGCAATCATAAACAGGTCTTAAGTGGTCGTAAGGCCTAGTGGGACTGGGCCCTAAACTGAGTCTTTTGTTAGCCCTTTCCCTGTTCTATGTTTATTCCAAATTTCAATACCTGCTGAATATTCATGGACAAAATGCTTAAAATGAAATATGGAAGGTAACACATTATAGTCATTTTAGAAAGTAAACAAATACATAGATCTATCCAATTCAATTAGCAAACAGAGCATAACCATTCCACTTAACCCTTTCCCTGTTCTGTATATAGGTCAAATTTCAATACCTACTGAATATTCATTAACAAAATAGTTACAAAGAAATATGGAATGTGGAACGTTGTAGACATTTTAGAAAGCAAAGAAACATGTCTATCAAATTCTATTGGCAAACGGAGTAGACCCTGATCAGACAGCTCCTCTAGGAGCCGTCTGATCTGGGTCTACTCTGTTTGCAAATGTGTGAAAACACGTTTATATGAGGGAAAGGGTTAAGAAATTCAACAGTCAACTCTTTATCTCAGGGATATTAATGTAATGGATCCGTTAAAAGGATCTATTCCCAATGCAAGGTAATTGTTTTCCCTCTTTTGAGAAAAAACTCCCAATAGAGACAAACGTTTGACTAAAATGCAAAACAAAAATGCAAAATAATTTAAATGGGACAAAAATGCTTTCCAAATCATTTAGTTTTACACGTAAAAAAGTTCTGAAATAGGCCCAGAAATAGGCCAGGCATGAAAAACATTTTGCACAAGGGAAAGGGTAAGTATTATGAAAAATTAATAAGCAAAAAGAGCAGATGCTGTAGATCGAATGGTTCTACTGGGTCTACTCTGTTTACAGAAGCATGGAAAGGCGTTTCTAAAGAGCCATCTGATCTGTGTCTACTCTGTTTACAGTGGCATGGAAAGGTGTTTCTAAAGAGCCATCTGATCTGGGTCTACTCTGTTTACAGTGGCATGGAAAGGTGTTTCTAAAGAGCCATCTGATCTGGGTCTTCTCTGTTTACAGTGGCATGGAAAGGTGTTTCTAAAGAGCCATCTGATCTGGGTCTACTCTGTTTACAGAGGCATGGAAAGGTGTTTCTAAAGAGCCATCTGATCTGGGTCTACTCTGTTTACAGTGGCATGGAAAGGTGTTTCTAAAGAGCCATCTGATCTGGGTCTTCTCTGTTTACAGTGGCATGGAAAGGTGTTTCTAAAGAGCCATCTGATCTGGGTCTACTCTGTTTACAGTGGCATGGAAAGGTGTTTCTAAAGAGCCATCTGATCTGGGTCTACTCTGTTTACAGTGGCATGGAAAGGTGTTTCTATCAGGTGAAGGATTAACCATTCACTCCATGAATATTCATGAAAGAAATTATGATATCATGAATATCAATTAGATTAATTTTTTTAACAAATGAAATTTTTGCCCAAACCCAAACTGTCGAATCAGATTTGTATAATTCTGTTAGCAAATAGAGCAGACCCTGATCAGACAGTTCCTATAGGAGCCATCTGATCTGGGTCTACCCTGTCTGCAAAGGCATAGAAAGGTGTATTTATGGAGTAAAGGGTTAAATAACCTGATCAGGGTCTGCTCTGTTTGCTGATGATATAAAATAGATATGACTCCTACATTTTCTGCCGTGGCTAAAACTTCCCATGTCCATGTGCTATTATAAACATTAAGCTAATTAATATTAATGATAATTATTTCTTGTATGAAATACTGAACAGGGTAAGGATTACATGTTCGGATGCTGTGTTACTCTATCTCACCTGGATGCAAAGTACATGTATCTGCACAGCTTGTATCTGTATAACCAGTACTGCATCAATACCTCGCTAAGGGTTGATCAGTGTATACTATTGCATGGTAAATAGACATGGATAAAAAACCAATTGCAACATCAAAGACGTACAAGTGCTACATAAAACACATACGACTACAGCTCCCTGTGGCCCACTTCATCTCAGGCTTCTCAGGGTGCATGTACTCAGCGCTGGATCAATAAACTTAACCCTTTGATTGTCAGCACACATGCATCTGCATTTGCAAACAGTGTAGACCCAGATCAGAGGGAGCCCTCTGACCAGGGTCTGCACTATTTGTCATTCAAAATCCTCTAGCAAGTCTAAGCCTTTCATACTGAGAGGACTACAGTTAAACACCGACGGCTATTCCACTCTGAAAATTTCAGCATTCCCAACACACAATCAGCCAAACCCTGATCCCTTTAAACAAAGTTTAGATCCAGATCACAAGTAACTATGGATCCCATAAAAATGCCATACTGTTTGGTACTACAGTTTCAATTTCAAAATTATATGGGAGAAAATATTTAGCAGATCACAGTTTTTGCTGACGGCACTTACTAAACAAGTCATGTGTGGGCTCATTTATCTCTGCAACTGCTATGCACGACCCCGGCTGATACTTTGCAAACAGCATGGACTCGGACAATCCTCATTAGAATCCAAGCTGTTTGACACTCAGTCAGTTATATGACTTTCTCAAATGTTTAAACCAATCTAAAGTAAATCAAACTTCTAGCAAATCAGTGTTTGTGCCGACCTATTTCTTCCAGCAGGCTAGAGGGGTTAACTTGTATAAACTAAAGTGAACTCAGAAACCTTTCAAAACCATAATGGTTTAGCATATGGGTCTAGAAAGTCATAGCAGAGGTCTACAAAAGCATTTTCAACAAGATGTGTTTGTGAAACACTATGCCCCATCATATATTTGACCTCTGACCTTGAAGGATGACCTTGACCTTGACATGTCGCCCCTCAAAATGTGCGACTTTATGAGATACATATGCATGCCAAATATCAAGTCTCTGTCTGTACTGGCTCAAAAGATAAGACCAATGTTAAGGTTGTGTTAAAGTTACAGACAAAGAAACAGACAATTTGACCTTTGACCCTGAAGGATGACCTTGACCTTGACATGTCAAATATGCAGCCTCATGAAATACACAAGCATGTCAAATATCAAGTCTCTATGTCTACTGGTCCAAAAGTTATGGCCAATGTTAAAGTCGGTGATTTGACCCATATATTTGACCTCTGACCTTGATGAATGACCCTGACCTTGACATGTCACCCCTCAAAATGTGCGGCTTTATGACATACATATGCATGCCAAATATCAAGTCTCTATCTGTACTGGCTCAAAAGTTATGACCAATGTTAAAGTTGCTGACAAACAGACAAACGGACAAACAGACAGACAAACAGACAGGGCAAAAACAATATGTCCCCTGACTATCGTCAATGGGGGCATAATAAAAATAGCTCCTTTATTTCTCCACCAAACCCTATGTTGTGACCACTCTTTAGAATCGTCTCTTTGAACATAGAGCTTGTTGGAGAAATGATGAACTTAGTATTTAACCCATTCCTCCATAAATACGCCTTTCTACTCCTCTGTAAAAATCACCTGTTGAAACCATTGTGATAAATAGAGCATTTACTCCTATAGGAGCAAATGCTCTATTTATCACAATGGTTTCAAAACTACAAAATTCTAAAATTTCTCTTTTCTCTAGTTAATGCTCCTTTTCGGTAGATTTATTCAGTGGTTGGATCTAAAATTGGCCTATGAGGAAATGGGTTAAATACCTATTCTGACTTAGAACCAGATACAAACTACAGTTACTGAGAAGTTCAACAGAGGACACCAGATACAAACTAGAACTGTAAGCCAAAGGCTAACGAATACCCCCCCCCCCCACCTGTCTGCTTGTCAGAACACCTATCATCAGTCTGAACATATGTACATACAGATAAATGAAGAGATTTAAAAACAATACATGCCCCAACCTAATTTATGTAGTAACAAGAGGGCCATGATGGCCCTGAAATCGCTCACCAGAGGGAAAGCTTTTTAAAGTTTCAACTACATGTATGTTTCTAAACAAAACTGGACACCTGTTTTGTGGGGTGTTATTTGACCCTTTCTCTGTAAAATTATAATGGCAAGCTTTCTGGGATGATTTGCTTTATTATAAATATTTTCTAAGTCCAATACCGAACGTTTACCGACCGTTAACTTGGAAAGCATATATCGCACAAAAAATATGTGGAAAAGTTTCATTTTCCATTACATTTTACTATGCATAACCTAACAACTCCTTGATATATTGCGTATTTAGAAACGAACGACAACCCTTGTAGAGCACGTTTCGTAACAAAACCAGTTCACACCTGAACGTTTCGAGCCCCGTACTGATGATTGTTTCAAAGCAGAAATTGTATAAAAATTGCGATTTCAACAATTTATACAAATGGAATTGTTATGGAAATGGAAAATTAAAACTTGTTAAGAATAACTGGTGATAATAACCATTGTGATAAATAGAGCATTTGCCTTTGTGATAAATAGAGCATTTGCTCCATAAGAGTAAATGCACTATTTATCACAATGGTTTCAAATCTACACGATTCTGAAATTTTCCTTTTTTCTAATTAACCCTTTTCCTCATATAAACATGTTTTCACGCATTTGCAAACAGAGTAGACCCAGATTTACCTCTTTGAATAAGAATACAACATTTCTAACATATGACAACCCTATCACAGCTTAGCAGGACTTAACCAAAATGAGCACACAGTTTGAACTCAGATCTGACACATACCGGTATGTAAATTTATATGTGGTTTGTATATGAGTTAATTTACTCCTATGGAGCAAATGCTCTATTTATCACAATGGTTTGAAATCGCCACAATTCTGAAATTTTCATCTTCTCTAATTAATGCTCCTTATCAGTAGATTTATTCAAAGAGGTAGGATCTGAAAAAAGCCTTTGTGATAAATAGAGCATTTGCTAATCATTGTGATAAATAGAGCAAAAGCTCCATAGGAGTAAATGTTCTATTTATCACAAAAGTTTCAAATCTACACAATTCTGAAATTTTCCTTTTCTATAATTAATGCTCCTTATCAGTAGATTTATTCAAAGCGGTAGGATCTGAAAAAAGCCTTTGTGATAAATAGAGCATTTGCTCCATAGGAGTAAATGCTCTATTTATCACAATGGTTTCAAATCTACACAATTCTGAAATTTTCCTTTTCTCTAATTAATGCTCCTTATCAGTAGATTTATTCAAAGAGGTATAATAGTCACTTTATGAAACCATTGTGATAAATAGAGCATTTGCCTTTGTGAGAAATAGAGCATTTGCTCCATAAGAGTAAATGCACTATTTATCACAATGGTTTCAAATCTAAACAATTCTGAAATTTTCCTTTTCTCTAATTAACCCTTTTCCTCATATAAACATGTTTTCACGCATTTGCAAATAAGAGTAGACCCAGATTTACCTCTTTGAATAAGCAGACAACATTTCTAACAGATGACAACCCTATCACTGCTTAGCATGACTTGACCAAAATTAGCACACAGTTTGGATTCTGATCTGACACAGACCGGTATGTAACTTTATATGTGGTTTGTATATGAGTTAATTTACTCCTATAGAGCAAATGCTCTATTTATCACAATGGTTTGAAATCTATACAATTCTGAAATTTTCCTTATCAGTAGATTTATTCAAAGAGGTAGGATCTGAAAAAAGACTTTGTGATAAATAGAGCATTTGCTAACCATTGTGATAAATAGAGCAAAAGCTCCATAGGAGTAAATGTTCTATTTGTCACAATGGTGTCAAATCTACACAATTCTGAAATTTTCCTTTTCTATAATTAATGTTCCTTATCAGTAGATTTATTCAAAGAGGTAGGATCTGAAAAAAGCCTTTGTGATAAATAGAGCATTTGCTCCATAGGTGTAAATGCTCTATTTATCACCATGGTTTCAAATCTACACAATTCTGAAATTTTCCTTTTCTCTAATTAATGCTCCTTATCAGTAGATTTATTCAAAGAGGTAAAATAGTCACTTTATGAAACCATTGTGATAAATAGAGCATTTTCTCCATAGGAGTAAATGCTCTATTTACCACAATGGTTTCAAATCTACACAATTCTGAAATTTTTCAAGAGGCAGATTCTGAAAATATCCTATGAGGGAATGGGTTAAAAAACAGTGTGAGCAAACAGAGATCTGAAGCAGACAACTTGATAGAGTTTTGACCAGGAACTTGACCTATTCAGTGATTATGCAACACAGATGGAGTGACCTCAATCCCTCTAGTTCAGAGGAACCTTTATAGTGTAAAATAATATTTAAAGTATAACCAACAGGGCAGGGCCAATTTTAACCTCAGAACTATGATATTTACCAATGTCAATAAGGAATACTAATTAAATCTATACACCAAATATCTAAGCTCTGTGACATGTAGTTTTTGACAAAAAGATTTTTGAAGTTTTCCCCATGCCTAACCTAAGTGAGCCCAGCATTCTGCTACTTGTACAGAAAACAACAGTCAGCTAGAAAAAACTGGCCACCCCTCGGGCCGTGGCGGGGCCAATTTTGACCCCAGGGGCATTATTTATATAACTTTTGTAGAGGACCTATAGGTGATGCTATGTGCCAAAGATGAAAGCTGAGAACCCTGTAGATTCAGAGGAGAAGACTTTTTAAAGTTCAAATTGTTGACGCCGGACGACGGACGACAGACATCAGGCGATCACAAAAGCTCACCCTGAGCACTTTGTGCTCTGGTGAGCTAAAAATGAAGAATAATTCAGAGAAACAAGACCCTTTCATGAGGTTTTTGTCAAATCCAAAGTTCTAAAGCTAGGTACCTTTTCAGAAAAAACATTAAGTTCAAGGACAATAACTCTCTGACAAAAATTATTCAACCAGACTCATATTTGAACTTAAGCTGTACCTCATCTGTACCTTTCAAAAAAAGTCTGGAAACTCCCAAATTTGAAGAAAAAAATTAAAGTTCAAGGGCAATAACTCTGGAAATAATTATTCAACCTGGCTGAGATTGTAACATAATCTGTAACCTATCTAGATTTAGCTTTGTACTAAATATACAGTTGATATCTCGAGTCACTATCATAAAAAGTCCAGAAAACCGGAAAACATTGGTATGGGACTAAAAAGGGGAGATAACTCCTGAAGTAGTGGTCCGATCATAATGGAAATATGCCGTGCACAGGTTTATATGGTCATATGGCTATACATGAACTTTCAACAAAATTGAACCAAAACTGTAGAAGAAGAAGGCCGGACAAAATTGTGTCCACGGACGGACAGACGGACATGCTAACGGATGGGTAGTTGTGTGACTTTTTCCTTTGATCTTTTCTTGTGTGACTAGTCCCACAAGAAAAACTATTTTTGGCTCTAACTTTGGAAAAGAATGATCTGGAAGCTAACCCTAACCCTAACCCTATGTCCCACAACTGGCCAGGTTAATGTCACAAGAAATGGCCAGGTTAATGTCAAAAGAGATGGCCAGGTTAATGATTTTACTTGTGGGACTAGTTAGAAAAAGTCACACAACTACCCTTTGGTGAGTGCGGACGGACGGACAGACGGACAACCTGATTCCAGTATACCCCCCCCAAACTTCGTTGTGGGGGGTATAACTACAGTTACTGAGGGTTCAACATAGGACACCAGATACAAACTACAGTTACTGAGAAGTTCAACATAGGATACCAGATACAAAATACAGTAACTCAGGGTTCAACATAGGACACCAGATACAAACTACAGTTACTGAGGGTTCAACATAGGACACCAGATACAAACTACAGTTACTGAGAAGTTCAACATAGGATACCAGACACAAACTAGTTACTCAGGGTTCAACATAGCACACCAGATACAAACTACAGTTACTGAAGGTTCAACATAAGACACCAGATACAAACTACAGTTACTGAAGGTTCAACATAGGACACCAGATACAAACTACAGTTACTGAAGGTTCAACATAGGACACCAGATACAAACTACAGTTACTGAAGGTTCAACATAGGACACCAGATACAAACTACAGTTACATAGGGGAAATCAGTTCTGATCCTTGGTCCCACAAATATACTCACAGACTAATGAATGAATGGACAGACAGACAGACAGGGGTTACATTTAACCCATTATCTGATGGAGATGCTTTTTAACCCTTTCCCTCATATAAACGCCTTTCCACGCATTTGCAAACAGAGTAGACCCAGATCAGACGGCTCCTATAGGAGCAGTCTGATTAGGGTCTGCTCTGTTTGCCAATGGAATTTGATAGATCTGTTGCTGTAATTTCTAAAATGGGTATAATGATCCACCTTCATTATTTCATTATAACTATTTGTCCATAAATATTCAGTATTGCAATAAACATAAAACAGGGAAAGAGTTAAATACCTCTGCAAACAAAGTAGACCTAGATATAATGTCTCCTGAAGGAACTGTCTGATCAGGATCTGCTCTCTTTCCTAATGGAATTATATAAATCTGTTTCTATAGTTTCTGCCATTATTTCTTACATGAATATTCATTGAGTAAAGGGTTACATGAATATTCATTGAGTAAAGGGTTACATGAATATTCATTAAGTAAAGGGTTAACAATTTGCTCTGTTTTCCAGATACGATTCTTATAAGCAGCCCTACCTTTTTGATGTTGAAGAACTTTATCTCTACTGAACCTTTAACCCTTTACTCCATGAATATTCATGTCAGACATGATGACATCATGAATATTTATTAATTCTTATCATGGTAGAAACTGTATTATATCATAAGCAAACAAAGTAGACCCTGATCAGACAACTTACTACAAGAGCCATCTGATCTAGGTCTTCTCTGTTTGCAAATGTTTTGAAAGGCTATACAGTAAAACCTCTCTACAACGGCCACTAAATTGTGTTAATTAGTTGGTATTTAGGGCAGGTGGTTGCTTAAAGCAAGGTGAAAGTAAAACAGGATGCTCCTATGGGAGCGTTCTGTTTTACTTTGACCTTGCTTTAAGCAGCCATCTGCCTTTAACACAAAACAATTGATGTACAGTAAAACCTCTCAAGAACGAACACTAAATTACATCAAATATTTTGTGTTAGAGGCAGGTGGCTGCTTAAAGCAAGGTGAAAGTAAAACAGAATGCTCCTATAGGAGCGTTCTGCTTTACTTTCACCTTGCTTTAAGCAACCACCTGCCCACAATATCAACTAATAAACACAATTTAGTGGTCATTATAGAGAGGTTTTACTGTAATTTAGTGGCCGTTATAGAGAGGTTTTACTGTATATGGCGTCAATGGTTAATCTGTTGCTGAGTTACTGGGTGTCTGATAATTGTTAACAGATTACCAGGTGTCTCATCTGGATCCAAACTGTCTCCAAATATAATCACTAATTCACCAAAGTATGTAGTTATAAACAACAGATAGAAAGTTTTCTTTTCTGATATGGATCCAAACTAAGTTATCACAAATTCTCCTAAACATAAATAATAACAGACACATGGAAACTTTTTCTTCACCCAGTACGTCATTTGTTTTTCGCACGCTTTTATCTGACGTATATAGTCATGTCAGAAATAAGGACTGCGGTGGTCCAGGTAAGATGCGTACATTAAAATATTTTCAAGATTATCACTTTTATTTCTCCACCAAACCCTATGTTGTGACCACTCTTTAGAATCGTCTCAAAGAGACGATTCTAAAGAGTGGTCACAGCATAGGGTTTTGGAGAAATGACGGTTTTAGTATCCGAGTACGCATGTTATTGTGTGAATATTAATTAGCCAAAGATTTATAATTGCATTATGAACTCGTAACCTAATGGCAGAAACTGTTTAATGAGATCTATGTTAGGTTATAACCAAACACAACAGACCAATAAAACCAAACAAAACAGTCCTTATAACCAAACACAACAGACGTTATAACCAAACACAACAGACCTTGATCACACAGCTCCGGTCTGATCTGGGTCTACCGTGTTTACAAACATGTAAAAATGCATAACAAGGGTTAAATTATTACGAATTTCAAAGTCATTTAAACTTTTAAATTGTGTCATTTTCACCAGAAAGTATTAGTCTACATAATACATTTTATGTATTAATCCTTTCCTTCGTATCAACGCCTTTTCACGTATTTGCAAACCGAGAAGACACAGATCAGACGGCTAATAAGTATTCATTATTTCTTACATGAATATTGAGTAGGAAATATCTCGCTTCTTCAACACAACCTAAAGTTCTCCAAATGAAATCACTGTTCACAGTTGAAATTAAATCCATAACAGTTTTCAGTTTCAAAGCCCAAAACAAACACTGATATAAAAAAAATTTGTAACAACAAAAGATATACATTTCTAGGAAATGCATGTTACCTATCAAGGTATCCATCTATATGTTATCCTTTTCATAATTATGTTATCCTTTCGATATGTTATCCATTCTATGTTATCCATCTATATGTTATCCTTTCTATATGTTATCCTATCCTTTCTATATGTTATCCATTCTATGTTATCCTATCTTTTCTATGTTATCCATCTATATGTTATCCTATCCTTTCTATATGTTATCCGTTCTATATGTTATCCTATCCTTTCTATATGTTATCCATCTATATGTTATATCCATCTATATGTTATCCATTCTATATGTTATCCTTTCTATATGTTATCCTATCCTTTCTATATGTTATCCATTCTATATGTTATCCATCTATATGTTATCCATCTATGTTATCCATCTATATGTTATCCTTTCTATATGTTATCCATTCTATATGTTATCTATTCTATATTCGTGATTGAATTAAGAATAAGTTGTAAAGCGCTATGGAATTTGCAAACTAAGCGACAATGTTGTAGGCTTGGCATCTTGTCAGGGTCTTCATGGTTTGGAATTTTTATATAATCAGAGCTACTGTGACATACTGATACATGTATATCCAATTATTCTCAGCCAAACCCTTGTTGGTACTCATTAGTACTCAGACTGACTGACTGACTGACTGTTCTAATGAGTACAAACTGGAGTTGGAAGGGAAACTATTACAAACAATATTTGACCTAGATACCCTGAGTACAACTCTGTATAAACCGATAGAAAGCTGGATGTTCAAAAAGGATTCATCAGTCCTGGATTAATTATCAATACTGTCAATTCTGTACAAAATGTTAACACTTTCCTCCATGAATATTCATTTAAGAAAATAATTTATGACATCATGAATAGTAATTAGATTAATTTGTTATAAAAGCACGTGGACACATGCATTTTTGGCCATGACAGAATCTGTAGAATCATATCTATATGATATATTATATCATAAGCAAACAGAGCAGACCCTGATCAGATGGCTCCTATAGGAACTGACTGATCTGGGTTTTCTCTGTTTGCAAAGGCATATAAAGGTATATTTATGGAGGAAAGGGTTAAGTTTGTTACTGTCATTACTTTGGGGGCTTTGTTAACCCCTCCCCTGTTTAATATTCATGTAAGACATAACAACCTCATGACTATTTATTAGCTGACTGTTTACAAGGGAATTATTTTGGCTTTGACAAAAACTGTAGAATCAGATCATCTATATCATGGCAAAATCAAACAGAGCAGACCCTGATCTGATGGCTTCTACTAGGAGTCATCTGATCTGGGTCTACTCTGTTTGTAAAGGCATGAAAATGTGTTCATATGGGGGAAAGGGTTAACTCTTTACTCCATGAATATTCATGTAAGAAATAATGATGTAATGAATATCCATAAGATTAATTTTTATAATGGCATAATTATGGGCTAGGGAAATTCCCCCATAGTAAAAACTGCAGAATTGTATCTATATTATATCATATTAACCCTTTCCCTCGTATAGACGTGTTTTCACGCATTTGCAAACAGAGTAAACCCAGATCAGACGGCTCCTAGAGGAGCCGTCTGATCAGGGTCTGCTCTGTTTGCTAAAATATTTTGATATATCTGTTTCTTTGCTTTCTAAAATGTCTAAAATGTTCCACCTTCCATTTTTCATTATAACTATTTTGGTAATGAATATTAAGCAGGTATTGAAATTTGGCTAATATACAGAACAGGGAAAGGGTTAAGCAAATAAAGCAGACCCTGATCAGATGGCTCCTGTAGGAGCCATCTGATCTGGGTCTCCTCTGTTTGCTAATGGAATTTGATAGAACTGTTTCTTTTCTTTCTAAAATGGCTACAATGTTCAACCTTCCATATTTCATTATTACTGTTTTGTTCATGAATATTCAGGTATTGAAATTTGGAATAAAAATAGAACAGGGAAAGGGTAAACCTCCGTAACTCAAGAGACATGTGCACTGTCATTTGCAAACAGTGTAGACCCAGATCAGAGGGCTCCTAGAGGAGCCCTCTGATCAGGGTCTGCACTGTTTGTTATTCAAGATCCTCTAGCATAGTTAAACCTTTCATACTGAGTGGACTCTACAGTTAAATACTGATGGGATATTCCACTTTAATATTTCAGGGTCGACAGGGTTAAAATATTATCTGTTCATACTTAATGAACCCTGTTGTAAAGTAATGATGGACCATTCCAAAACATTTTGACCCTTTTCCTTTGAATATTCATGTAAGAAATAATGACATCATGAATATTTATTTGCTGATTTTTTATGGCATAATTTTGTACACGACATGCTTTGGTATTGGTAAAAATTGTAGTCAGATCTATTGTAGTTGTAGTCAAATCTATTGTAGTTGTAGTCAAATGTATTGTAATTTCATAAGCAAACAGAGCAGACCCTGACCAGACAGCTCCTATAGGAAAAGCCTGAAAATGTAGGTATTTATGAAAGGGAAAGGTTTAATCATTCACAGCTTTAACACATTACCTCCTAGTGACGCATTTTTGCACCTCTATAAACTTCACATTTTGAAACCATTGTGATAATAGAGCATTTGCTCCACAAGAGCAAATGCTCGATTTATCACAATGGTTTCAAGCCTACACAATTCTAAAACTCCTTTTCTATAGTTAATTCTGCTTTAAGGTATATTTATTCAAAGAAGTTAGGTCTAAAAATAGCCTAGGAGTGAATCCAATACCTATACAAACAATGTAAGACCCAATATTAGAGGTATTGAAAATACTTTCTGAGGCTACACTGTTTGCCAATATGAGAATGTATGTATTCAAATGCAGTAGTAATTGAATATTCAAATGTGCGTTACCTGAATAACAAAATTCACTTTTCATGTCGACGGTAGATCCTGTTAGATCCATGTCACATGCAATACCTACAAAATTCATCCTCTTTCCTAAATACCAACTGAGATATTGATCATATTGTAGCGTTATATAAACCACCGATAATTATACCAATATATGGATCAGTCAACCAAACAAGCAAGTGAGTACAATAGTCGCAAGTGGCGTTTATGTCCTCTACCTGCACTGGTCAATAGGTTCAACAGGCTGTGTGAATAACATGACCTTTCAATACATATCTACAAAAATCGCATCTGGATCCAAACACAACATTGTCATGTATTCCCTTAACCTTTTACTCCATGAATATTCATGTAAGAAATTACGACATCATGAATATTAATTTGATTAATTATTAAAATGGCGTATTAACACGAGATTTTTGCCAAAGCAGAAACTGTAGTCATATCTGTATTATTTCACAAGCAAACAGAGCAGACCCTGATCAGACGGGTCCTATAGGAGCCGTCTGATCTGAGTCTACTCTGTTTGCAAAGGTGTAGAAAGGTGTATTTATTGAGTAAACGGTTATGGTAAATTTATTTCATTCTTTTTTTGCAATTAGTTTGGATCTAGATCAGAAATCGAGGAAATTGACATCTGATCATAATCCAAACAATTGGACACTCTGATCATGGAGAAAATGAACTTTTAACTCTTTCCCTGTTCTGTATGTAGGCCAAATTTTAATACCTACTGAATATTCATTAATCAAATAATTATAAAGAAATATTGAAGGTGTTACATTGTACACATTTTAGAAAGCAAAGAAACAGATCTATCTAATTCTATTAGCAAACAGAGCAGACCCTGATCAGACGGCTCCTCTAGGAGCCGTCTGATCTGGGTCTACTCTGTTTGCAAATGCATGAAAACACGTTTACATGAGGGAAAGAGTTAACTCTTTATTCCATAAATGGCTCTCTGATCAGGGTCTGCTCAGTTTGCTTTTGATATAATATAGATCTGATTCTACAGTTTCTGTCACGACAAAAAATAAGTTTGTTAATAGTGCCATTATAAAAATTCATTGAATTAATATTTGTGACATCATTATTTCTTGCCTGCATATTCATTGATCAAAGGGTAAATAATTTGTAGCGGACGGCGATTTAGCAGATAACAATTACTTAGTATGCAGAGTTACCAAGCAACTGTTATTGACATAAGTTCGACGTACATTATGACATAATCTTGATCTATTTCTTTTATATTTTTGATCTACTAAAATAGAGTGTGTATATCAGATTATTACATCGAAATAAATTTTGTATAAATACCCTTAGGAACAAACAGGTCAAGAGATCCAGATAAGATGTGTAAATTAAAACATTTTCAAGAATAACTTCTTTATTTCATGTTTGGATATTATCACCAACACTATGGTCCAATGTTTAGATATTATCACCAACACTATGGTGCAATGTTTAGATATTTTTACCAACACTATGGTCCAATGTTTAGATATTATCACCAACACTATCGTCCAATGTTTAGATATTATCACCAACACTATGGTGCAATGTTTAGATATTATTACCAACACTATATGGTCCAATGTTTAGATATTATCACCAACACTATGGTCCAATGTTTAGATATTATTACCAACACTATATGGTCCAATGTTTAGATATTATCACCAACACTATGGTCCAATGTTTAGATATTATCACCAACACTATGGTGCAATGTTTAGATATTATTACCAACACTATATGGTCCAATGTTTAGATATTATTACCAACACTATGGTCCAATGTTTAGATATTATTACCAACACTATGGTCCAATGTTTAGATATTATTACCAACACTATGGTCCAATGTTTAGATATTATTACCAACACTATGGTCCAATGTTTAGATATTATTACCAACACTATGGTCCAATGTTTGGATATTATTACTCAGGATTCCTTATTGTGATTGGATCATTTTTGTAAAATATTAAACTTTTTTTCATAATCAAGCTCTGGGTTTGATTAGATTTTATCTATCTAGCTTATGTGTTGACAATAATATATCTATCTAACTTATGTGTTGACAATAAGATATCTATCTAACTTATGTGTTGACAATTAAGATATCTAACTTATGTGTTGACGACAATAATATATCTAACTTATGTGTTGACAAATAATATATCTAACTTATGTGTTGACAAATAAGATATCTAACTGAATGTGTTGACGATAAGATATATATCTAGCTTATGTGTTGACAATAAGATATGTGTTGACAATAAGATATGTGTTGACAATAAGATATCTATCTAAGATATCTAGCTTATGTGTTGACAATAAGATATCTATCTAGCTTATGTGTTGACAATAAGATATCTAGCTTATGTGTTGACAATAAGATATGTATCTAGCTTATGTGTTGACAATAATATATGTATCTAGCTTATGTGTTGACAATAAGATATCTACTGTAAAACAGGTTATATTCGCGTCATGATTATTTCGCGTAAATGTGATTTTGTATTAATTCGCGTCATGATGATTTCGCTACGGCGTCCATCTCGCTAAATTAACTTAACGGAAATAGACTCGTATAAAACTCTGCCGAACGCTGTAAAAAGGGCAAAGAATAAATTTCTGCCGAATGTATGTAACTGCCGTCGGCAATTTAGGGGTTATCAATCGATAATTTATAGCATGCGTTAAGGCTTGTATTTACCAGTATTCAATTTTGTATTTGTTTTGAGAACTTTACCCAAAACTCGGATGTATGGCACAGCGTGACACACCGGTCTACTGATGAAATGGTGGAAATGTAAGCAACAAAGTTACTACTCATTTATTACTTCGGGGTCTTATTTGGATCAAAACTGTCTGCAAAAGAAATGGTTATCACGATTTGTCCATTATGAGGCTAAAGGTTAAATCAGTGCCCCTATTGAGACTTGGACGGTAAACGTGTGAAAACAAATTGACAAGTTTGTGTATGTATACGTGTTGATCTGTTAAACGCTGCTTGGCATAAGCCGGTATTCAATAGTCAAAATGAGTGAATTGTTTTTCACAAACACATAGAGTCAAACCTGTTTCAAAATTCCGTAATTGTACAAAAACAACCAGATGTTATCTACGACAATTTACCACTTGCCGTACATGTATACATGTATGTATATAAGAGTTACTTCCCTTTTCACGGAGATCAATGAAGCAGAGAAACATTCTTCCATGTTTCGGTCTGTATTTTTTATTTAAACACTTTTTTGTTTACTAAACAAATATATGTAAGCAATACACTTCATCCAACATTTGTGTTGAACGAAGAATGTTATCAATGCAGAAAACACATGGACGACGACGTGATAAATCTGACCATATTCCGGATATACCGATTTCGGACGTTACTCCTTTTTATACTTGTTACTGATTTATTAGCGAAAATATTGAATTCGCGGGGCAACGCATTCGCGAATTAGCGCGAAATATATATTGTCGCTAATAAAACCTGTTTTACAGTATATAACTTATGTGTTGACAATAAGATATTTATATAGCTTATGTGCTGACATATTGCCATTATAAAGATTCAGCTCATTGATATTCATACAATACATATAAATTCTTTACATGAATATTCATGAGGTAATTATTAGCTGAAATTTTACAGTGGCATATAATTATATGTTCTGCGGATTACTGGAAAATGGATGATTCCAGAATTGTCCTGCGTATTTTAGGAACTGCAATAATGCTTGACCATTCTAGAACTGCCATGTACGATTCTAAAATTGTGCAATGCAAACTTACAACAAGTTCTGTGATAAGCATATCTATCATGCTTTGTTGTTTCCTTATTATTAGCTTAACATTTATCACTCAATTGTTTTGATCTACAATTTTGATTGGATGTGGGTATACCATGTTTTTCTGAAGTAGGTGTAACTTGTGAAAAACAATCATCAATATATGTTTCTGTTAACTATCAAGCGGCATAACTTAAATGAAGTCGATTTTATTTGAAGAACTTCAGGGAGATAATTTAGTTATATTTGAGTTCACACCACCAAATCATTGTCTGCAAACAAGCATCCAAGGAGATTTTTCCTACGTTTCACATCAAAAACATGTTACATGGCATCTCAACTAGATCTACATTGTTTATTTAGTTTATCATACATCTCTGTTTGTGTGCCCCGAGTTTGTTATTGACCCTTTCCTCCATAAATACGCCTTTCTACTCCTATATATAGGAGCGATCTGATCTGGGTCTGCTCTGTTTGCTCATGGTGTAACATAGATTTGATTCTACAGTTTCTGCCATGGCCAAACATTCCTGTGTCTATGTTCTATTATAACAATTAATCTAATTAATATTCATGAAGTCACTATTTCTTACGCAAATATTCATGGAGTAAAGGGTTAACCCTTTCCTCCATAAATACACCTTTCTACGCCTCTGTATTAGTCATCTGTTGAAAACATTGTCATAAATAGAGCATTTGCTCCTATAGGAGCAAATGGTTTCAAATTACAAAATTCAAAATGTTTCCTTTTCTCTAGTTAATGCTCCTTTTCGGTAGATGCATCCAAAGAGGTTGGATCTAAAAATAGCCTATGGAAGAAAGGGTTAAACAAGAGGGTCGTCACGGGTGACAAATGCCCCCAAAGTGTTTGACACCGAAATGCATTTTGGTGGAAAAACAATACAATGTAATGCAGGTGTAACATGAAATTTTGATGCTGTTAAAAATGACACAGGAGTCAGTTCTTAACATTAGAAACAGAACCTTTGACGATTATGATAGCTAAGAAAAGAGCCAAGCGTCAAAACTTAGTTAAAAAGGACCCTAAGTCATTCTCAACGTTAAAAAGGACCCTGGGTTGATTGTCAACGTTTAAGGTATAGGAGATATGCTCTGGACAAGCTTTTTGTATCTGGTAAGATATAGGAGATATGCTTCGGACTGTAAAATTGAGGTCAAAGGTCAAGGTCAAGGTCAGTGATCTGAAAATGGTACATGACTCTCCCCCATCCCAAGATGAACTCACAAACCAAATTTGGATTCTGTAGCTGGTAAGGTATAGGAGAAATGCTCCAGACAAGCTTTGTGTAAAATCTAGGTCAAAGGTCAAGGTCACAGTGACCTGAAAATGGTACGCGACACTCCGCCATCCCAAGATAAACTCACACATTAAATTTGGAATCCGTAGCTGGTAAGGTATAAGAGATATTCTCTGGACAACCTTTTTTGTAAAATTGAGGTCAAAGGTCAAGGTCAAGGTCACAGTGACCTGAAAATGGTACGCGACACTCCGCCATATGAAGGTGATCTCACAAACCAAATTTGGAATCCGTATCTGGTAAGGTATAGGAGATATGCTCTGGACAAGCTTTTTGTAAAATCGGTCAAGGTCAAGGTTAAGGTCATAGTGACCTGGAAATGGTACATGACATTCCGCCATCCCAAGATGAACTCACACACCAAATTTGGAATCTGTAGCTGGTAAGGTAAAGGAGATAAGCTCCGGACAAGCTTTTTGTAAAATCGGTCAAAGGTCATGGTCAAGGTCACAGTGATCTGAAAATGGTATGCGACACTCCTCCATCCAAAGATGAACTCACACACCAAATTTGGAATCCTTAGCTGGTAAGGAATAGGAGATATACTCCGGACAAGCTTTTTGTAGCTGGTAAGGTATAAGCGTTTTTTAAAATCGAGGTCAAAGGTCAAGGTCAAGGTCACAGTGACCTGGAAATGGTACGCGACACTCCGCCATCCCAAGATGAACTCACACACCAAATTTGGAATCTGTAGCTGGTAAGGTAAAGGAGATATGCTCCGGACAAGCTTTTTGTAAAATCGGTCAAAGGTCATGGTCAAGGTCACAGTGATCTGAAAATGGTACGCGACACTCCTCCATCCCAAGATGAACTAACACACCAAATTTGGAATCCTTAGCTGGTAAGGTATAGGAGATATACTCCGGACAAGCTTTTTGTAGCTGGTAAGGCATAAGCTTTTTTTAAAATCGAGGTCAAAGGTCAAGGTCAAGGTCACAGTGACCTGGAAATGGTATGCGACACTCCGCCATCCTAAGATGAACTCACACACCAAATTTGGAATCTGTAGCTGGTAAGGTAAAGGAGATATGCTCCGGACAAGCTTTTTGTAAAATCAAGGTCAAAGGTCAAGGTCAAGGTCACAGTGACATGAAAATGGTACGCGACACTCCCCCATCCCAAGATGAACTCACACACCAAATTTGGTATCCGTAGCTGATGTGACAAAGGAAATATACTCCGGACAAAAGGTACACACACCCACCCACCCACCCACCCACCCACCCACACACCCACCCACCCACACACACACACACCCACACACACACACACCCACCCACACACGCACGGTGCGATCACTATATGCCGCCAAAGCCTAGCTTTGGGGGCATAATAAAAAAAAATGCCTGGGAATTAACGATTCCATGTCTGACATGGTGAAAGTCAGCAAGAAATAAACGTTCATGCTCAAATACTAAAATAGTCATTTCTCCAACAAAGAGCCAATTCTAAAGAGTGAATCACAACACAGGGTTTGATGGAGAAATAAAGGAGCTATTCTTGGAAAATGTTTGTGTGCCATGAATTTGTTACTGATTAACCCATTCCCACATAGGCTATTTTTAGATCCAACCACTTTTAATAAATCTACCCAAAAGGAGCATTAACTAGAGAAAAGGGAAATTTTTAATTTTTTGTAGTTTGAAACCATTGTGATAAATAGAGCATTTGCTCCTATAGGAGCAAATGCTCTATTTATCAGAATGGTTTCACAAAGTGACTTCTACAGAGTCTTCAAAAGTCGTCAATAAGAGGTGACTATTACAGAGCCGTAGAAAGGTGTATTTATGGAGGAAAGGGTTAACTAAAGGCCTGTGAATTAACCATTATTTCCCGTAAGCCTTCGGATTCTACAGTTTTTGTCAAAGCAAGAAATGCCTTGAAAAATTTACATTATAAAACTTCACCTAATAAATATTCATGAAGACATAATTTCTGATACGAATATTGAACAGGGAAAGGTTAATAGCACAGGATGGGATTTTGCAAACAGAGAATGAAATTAATGCAATAATGCAAAAACAAAATGCTTAGCCTATTTTCATCACCTATATGTTATTCATACTCTTAATCGATCAGTATATGAAATCTGCATTGCCCAATCAAGCATTGCCCCGCTTATGCAGGGACGACAATAATAAATACTCACTAAAATTAGTTTTTCATAAAACAAAGATGTGGAAGTGGGTGAAATCACTCCTACTTCTCTGACTACAGTTTGCTCAATGAATATTCATGAAATAAAGAATGACATCATGATAATTAATTAGATGATTTTTTAAAATGGCATAGGAATATAGGCATGTTTTGCCATGACAGAAACTAGAGAATCAGACCTATATATTCCCATAAGCAAACAGAGCAGACCCTGATCAGATGGTTCCTACAGGAGCCCCCTGACCTGGGTCTACTCTGTTTGCAAAGGCATAGAAAGGCATATTTATGGAGCAAAGGGTTATAGAGAAAGAGGAAAATTATTTTCAGTATTGCAGTTTGTTTTTTTCATTCAAAGAGTTAACCCTTTGCACGCTAGCGGCGAAACTGTGACTACCCATGCAAACAGTTTCATCAGGATCCAAACTGTTTGTCATCCTGACCATATTTTTGCAAAAAAATGAGAGAAAATTTATTTTAACCCTTTCCCTGTTCTATGTTTATTCCAAATTTCAATACCTACTGAATATTCATGGACAAAATAGTTATAATGAAATATGGAAGGTGGAAGGTTGTAGCCATTTTAGAAAGTAAAGAATTAGATCTTTCGAATTCCACTAGCAAACAGAGCAGACCCTGATCAGACGGCTCCTCTAAGAGCCGTCTGATCTGGGTCTTCTCTGTTTGCAAATGCGTGAAAACACGTTTATATGAGGGAAAGGGTTAAGAATTGAAGCAGACGACAATTGTTGCAGACGAAAAAATTCTTAGCGTGCAAAGCGTTAAAGTAATCGCCAAGCCAGTGCAACAGTTAAATGTGCATACTCATATTAAACGTCTAAAGAGTGGTCACAACACAGGGTTTGGAGGAGAAATAAAGGGTTTATTCTTGAAAATATTTTAATTTACACATCTTATCGGGACCCCTAGGCATTCAAAGTGTTAACCCTTTCTCTGTTCTATGTTCATTTTAAATTTCAATACCTACTGAATATTCATGGCCAAAATAGTTATAACAAAATATGGAAGGTGGAATATTGTAGCTATTCTAAAAAGTAAAGAAATAGATCTATCAAATTCCATTGGCAAACAGAGCAGACCCTGATCAAACGGCTCCTATAGGAGCTGTCTGATCTGGGTTTACTGTGTTTGCAAAAAAGTGTGAAAAAACGTTTATATGAAGGAAAGGGTTTAAACCAATGACTGTCTTCTGCACAGACAACATAAACAAAACTATGACTCATAATGTAACTCACTCCAATAAAGATGGCAGACTTGATTTTAATTCATAATAATACTTTGAAATTGCTTTCCTGTCATTTCCCACAGTGCATACTTAACTACGATTTCCTGCGTAGAAGCCATTACCGGTACAGCTTCTCATGCACACCCGACCCATCGCTGTTCAACTACCCATTAAGGCATTTACCCAGTTTTACATGGCTTGTATAATTCATCAGCCAAAGCAATTTTGATCAGGTCATCGTAAGTGTAATGCAAATTAAAAACAAAGAAAAAAGGCTGCAAGGTTTTTATCAATTCTGCAGATCATCACTTTGATGTCAACAATATAATCAAAATCAGCTGATTAAATGTCATGCACTTAACCCTTTACTTCAATGATAAACCTTTTAATGCGTTTGCAAACAGACTAGACCCAGATCAGACGGCTCCTGTACGAGCCATCAGATCAAGCTCTGCTCTGTTTGCTTATGGATTTATATAGTTCTGATTCTACTTTCTGCAATGGCTAAAATTTCCAGTGTTCATATACCACTATGTAAATTCATCTAATTAATATTCATGATATCAATATTTCTCACATGAATATTCATCAGGGTTAACTGCTAAACACTTAAAACCTCAATCCTGATGTATCATACTGATTTCCAACCTGCCATGCAAAGGTCCAGATAGGATGCATAAATTAAACATTTTCAAGAATAACTTCTTTATTTCTCCACTAAACCCTATGTTGTGACCAGTCTTTAGAATCGTCACGAAGAGACGATTCTAAAGAGTGGTCACAACATAGGGTTTGGTGGAGACCGAAGAGATGATTCTAAAGAGTGGTCACAACATAGGGTTTGGTGGAGAAATGACCATTTGAGTATGCACCTTTATCTGCTGATCCACTCTACCCTTTGAATGCAGGGGAACAAGTATATTGGCATACTTGTAAAAAGCGCAGACCTCTCGCAAACAACAGCCTTTCATACTGTATAGACTCAAGCCTTTGCAAAACAGGGTAGATCCAGATCAGACAGATCCCATAGGAGATATTTGATCAGTGGCTGCTTTGATAAAAGAATTGTATAGATTTAATTCTACAATTCTGTCATGGCCAAAACATGTTTTCATATACCATTATAAAAATTCAGCTAATAATAATTAATAGAATTATTTCTTACATGAAGGGGTTAATTCTCTCAAGAGTTTCTCCCACTTTACTCTATATATAAACATTTGTATGCATTTGCAAACAGAGTGACCCAGATCAGACAGCTCCTACAGGAGCCATCTGATCAGGGACTGCTCTGTCATTACACTTTTGCCAACTGAGAGTAGATTCAGATCAGATGACTCCTGTAGGAGCCACCTAATCAGGGTCTGCTCTGTTTGCTTATGAATTAATACAAATCTGAACCTACAGTTTCTACCATATTAAAGAGATGCCATAACATTTCTTCAGCTAAATAGTATTCTATATTCATTATTTTGTTTATATAAATTGTTATCAGGTAAAGGTGGCAACACCATCTGAGAGTAGAAAAGGTGCAAAAATCATACAGATAGATTCTGAGGTCAAACAATGGGCAGTATTGGCACTACAATCATGGACAAAATAGTGTTAAAATTCTCTAGAAGATCCTGTCTAGTTTTACAGATCATATTACCCAGTCGGTGTAAAGTTTAGCTTATGTGAAAAAGAAGTATAACTCTGAACAGATGAAAGCTTAATTCAGGAAATTGCCCTGCATTAAGCAACAGTCATAGACAAAATAGCAGGGTTACAGATAAGGGGAGTATTGGGGTATTTACCCGATTAAAATTGTGGAAAAAGCAATTGTTTTTCAAAACACAGTGTTGTCAGCTCTCAAATTGTCTGCTAGCATTTATTTCTGCTCATATTGTTGTCTGCTCTCAAATTGGTGTATTTACTGTTGTCTGTTCATGTTATTGTCTTGTCACATGGTTGTCTGCAAATTGTCTACTCGCAGTGCTGTCTGCTCACGTTCTTGTCTTGTCACATGGTTGTCTGCAAATTGTCTACTCATAGTGCTGTCTGCTCATATTATTGTCTTGTCACATGGTTGTCTGCAAATTGTCAACTCATGTTATTGTCTTCAAATTGTCTGCTCACGTTATTGTCTTGTCACATGGTTGTCTGCAAATTGTCTACTCATACATACATGTGATAACCTGCTGAGGCATGTCAGGTAGATTTAGGAAATTTGTCAGGTAGATTCGACTTTTGTCAGGTAGATTTTACTGACACGACAAAATATATGGAGGAGAAAAAAGAAATTTGCTTGATATCTATGTTTGTTATTCTTTTTCACATTATCATTCATACTTTACCATAAATGCTCCATACCATTATAAACCTTACATTACACACATAACATTTACACACTTAACCCTTTCGCTCATATAAACACCTTTTTCACACATAAATTTGCAAAGAGAATAGACCCAGATCAGAACAGGGAAAGAGTTAAAAACAAATACTTATAATTGACATGCAGTAATAATTCTAGATTTTTTTCATGGGTCAAAGCACGAAGTAAATACTGTATTTACTTCGTGGTCAAAGGGACTCTTTGAAATCAATAGGTCTCAAGCCCAAAACACTGGGTTCCTTATTAAATAATGTCATGAAAAAATCAAGATTTATTACTGTTTTATCACATATAAATTAAAAAGATATTCCATTTTATCTTATTTTATAATAACATTTTCAGGGGGGTTGGCTTATTTTATAGCCCTTATTTAGCTATACTCCCAAGGACAACCTTTACTCAGTTCAAGTTTTTTAAACCTTTACTCAGTTCAAGTTACTGCAAACATTGAGCAGTCACAGAAATGTTGAAATCCAAACAGGTCCAGAGTCCGTGTTTAAGCCCGTATCTACAATCGTCGCGAAAACTGATGACATTTCAACTTTATATAGTTATTATTTTTTGAAGAGTTTGTGATGGTAGATAATATTTCATGGTGTTTTCATTTACTTCTTTAGTGTCCTTACCACTTATTATATTAATGAAAAAGTAATTTTGTGTACAAATCAAATTCATGATTATCAGTCCAAGCAGTCTTTATTTTCGAAGTGTTTCGGCCCATTGCAACAACGAGGCCAAGCACAGCTGTCTTTGACAAGGAAGCAGAGAAGCATTTCTATGTCTTACAACTTAATTATGAGAATATAATTCCTATTATAGGGTCATGATACTCCTATGTGACCTTGGTTGAGTAATAAACCTGCTGCATGTGATATTTGTGGTAGACGTTTGCATTTTGACACGACTGGTTCCCGAACATTTTATTTGGTAAAGTAGTAGAGCGAAAACGGGAACCACCTCGTGATTATGTAATTCGGGTGTTCTCCATGGTCTCCACGGGGGATTCCCTTGATTGGTCCCTACCAAAACAGACCAAGCGTGGATCACAGCATGATAGCAAGCTAAAGATGGTCTGTGTGTGTAGAGAACTAACAGATAAACTCCATCAGGGAGGAAAATATATGTCACATAAACTTTCAAAACGGTAGACCGTTCAAGTAGAACGGTAAACCACCTCTGAAAATGGTAGAATTCACCTACCGTCGGTAGTTATCACATGTATGACTCATAGTGCTGTCTGCTCATGTTGCTGTGTCTGCTAATATTGCTGTCACCTCATATTGTTGCCAGCCAACACTGTTGTCTCATCACATTTTGTTGTCTATTCATGTCAATGTCTGTTTATATTCTTGTCTGATCATATTGTCTACTCATATTATCGTCTGTTCATATTGTTGTCTCATATTGTTGTCTGCTCATATTGCTGTCTGTTCATATTGATATCGCATATTGTTGTCTGCTCATATTGTTGTCTGCTCATATTGTGCTGTCTGCTCATATTGTTGTCTGCTCATATTGTTGTCTGCTTATATTATCTTCTGCTCATATTGTTGTCTACTCATATTATAGTCTGCTCATACTGTTGTCTCATATTGTTGTCCGTTCACATTGTTGTCTGCTCATATTGTTGTCTGCTCATATTGCTGTCTATTCATATTATGTCTGTTTATACTGTTGTCTGTTCTTATTGTTTTATTGTCAGCCCAGTTAACAGTCTCTCAGCTTATACTGTTTCTGATCATATTGTTGTTTGCTCATATTAATGTCTGCTCATATTGTTATTTACTCAAATTGTTGTCTCATACTGGTGTCTTTTCACATTATTGACTGCTCATATTGTTGTCTGTTTACAAAGGTGTAGAAAGGCATAGGTTAATAGCAATTATTAAAGTAGCTCTAATTTCCACCTGTCTGCTACATGTATTTCCTTCCCTACAACAAACAATTTCTGTGTCACTGGCAGAACTTGCTCCAGAGAGGGAACACTGTATGTGTATGTCTGTGTCACTGGCAGAACTTGCTCAAGAGAGGGAACACTGTACGTGTATTTCTGTGTCGCTGGCAGAACTTGCTCGAGAGAGGGAACACTGTATGTGTATGTCTGTGTCGCTGACAGATGTTTCTCAAGAGAGGGAACACTGTATGTGTATGTCTGTGTCGCTGACAGATGTTTCTCAAGAGAGGGAACACTGTATGTGTATGTCTGTCGCTGGCAGATGTTGCTCAAGAGAGGGAACACTGTATGTGTATGTTATGATGCATATTTATGCATTTTTGTGTAATTTTGGATATACTCGTTTTGGCTTATGCTATATGGTTTTGAAACTGATCTTGGTAACTTTTAAATCTTTGTGCAGGCAATTTATTGTTTAATATTTGTCACTGGTGTTTTTAGCACCATTCTTTTCTCCAGGCTTACAGCAGCAACTCAGCTGAGATGAAACCATATGACATGCAACTCTAGTGCTTTGATGTTTAGGCTGTCAATAAAAAGATTTCTCACCTTTTGTTTCTCATGCATATGGTCTCATCTTGAGCACATTTCACTGGCTTGTTAAATTTTGTATATAAATGGTGTAGTTTTTCAATGCAGAGATAGACAAGAGTACCGCATACGGTACATAATACGCCCACTTGCAAATTTCTCCGATTCAACATGCCTTATAAGTGTTGACATTTTCTAATCTGTGTTTCAGATCTAGATTTCCATATTAAGGTGATACTATTTTTTTAAAAAATGAAGTGAATATCTTATTAAATAAAAAAGTTACAGCTAATCCTCATTTTTGCAGATTTTTGTAAAGTGCAACGGCCATAACTCTGTAAAGACAAATTGAATGAACCTCAAAATATACTCAGCTTCAAATTTTGTTGCTTAAAGCATTTGTGTTAAGTTTCATTTATATCATTTTAATAGTTTTCCCAGAAAACAAAACACAAACTAAAAGTTGACCGACTAACAAAGCAACGAACACACGAAGATCAAGGACCATAACTTTAGAATAAAATGACATATCATACCCCCCAATATATCTGTGAAAAATCACATTAAGGTTTAACCATATAAAAAAAATGAAGTAAATATCATTTCAAATGAAAAAGTTATGGACATCCTCATATTTGCATAAATTTGCATTATTTTTTTAAGTGCAAGGGCCATAACTCCGAAACAACAAATCAAATGATCCTCAGAATCAACTTAGCTTCAGGTCTTTGATGCATTAAACTTGTGTATGAAGTTTCATTAATTTCTGTCAAACAGTTTTGCCAGAAAACAGCGGACAAACTATTTGCATATATTTGCATTTTTTTAAAGTAAAAGGACCATAACTCCGAAACGACAAATCAAATGAACCTCAGAATCGACTCAGCATCAGATCTTGATGCATTAAACATTTTTGTGAAGTTTCATTAATATCTGTCAAACAGTTTTCCCAGAAAACGGCCGACAAACTATTTGCATATTTTTTAAGGACATGGGCCATAACTCTGAAATGAAAAATCAAATGAACCTCAGACTCAGCTCAGCTTCAGATCTTGATGCATTTAACATTTGTGTGTAGTTCCATTAATATCAGTCAAATAGTTTTCCCAGAAAACAGTGGACAAACTATTTGCATGTATTTGCATTATTTTTTAAGTAAAAGGGCCATAACTCCGAACAACAAATCAAATGAATCTCAGAATCAACTCAGCTTCAGATCTTAATGCATTAAACATTTGTGTGAAGTTTCATTAATATCTCTCAAATAGTTTTCCCAGAAAACAGCGGACAAACTATTTGCATGTATTTGCATTATTTTTTAAGTAAAAGGGCCATAACTCAGAAACGACAAATCAAATGAACCTCAGAATCGACTCAGCTTCAGATCTTGATGCATTAAACATTTGTGTGAAGGTTCATTAATATCTCTCAAATAGTTTTCCCAGAAAACAGCGGACAAACTATTTACATATTTTTTAAGGACAAGGGCCATAACTCTGAAATGAAAAATCAAATGAACCTCAGAATCAACTCAGCTTCAGATCTTGATGCATTAAACATTTGTGTGAAGTTTCATTAATATCTGTCTAATAGTTTTCCCAGAAAATAGCGGACAAGCAAAATGTTGACGGACGAACGAACGAACGAACGAACGAACGGACGGACGGACAGGGCCACGACAATATACGACCACCTTTATTAGGTGGGCGTATAAAAAAAGTAGAATAGCTCTGTGCATACGAAAAGAAGAAGTTTGGAAATACTCTGTGAAAGTTAGAACCTCTGTGAATTTAAGTTTTGTAAATGTTTGAGACTTTGACTGCTAAGTGGTAACATTAGAGAACTCTAAGCGAATGAATTGATATTTTAGTTACCGGACATTAGTGACATTGAACTTTGTGTTTAGGATAACTTACGTGAACAGTTAACTCTTGTTTTGAGGTAACTTAAGTGAACTCTTATTTGAAACTGTAATTGCTGGTATTTTGTGTTGGATTGTTATTAAATTTGGTAAACTGTGTACGTGTCTAGGTTTTGGAGGCAAAGTAATGGCATACCACATCTCTGAAGTTATGGGCCAGAGGATTACGAAACCCGCTCATAATATGTATGTCTGTCGCTGGCAAATGTTCCTCAAGAGAGGGAACACTGTATGTGTATGTCTGTGTCGCCGACAGATGTTGCTCGAGAAAAGGAACACTGTATGTGTATGTCTGTGTCACTGGCAGATGTTGCTCAAGAGAGGGAACACTTTAAGTGGCAATGACTGTCAATGGCAGAACTGACACACAAAATCATGAACAGTACCAGATACATGCATAAACCAATAACAAAACAATACTAGCCCTTATAATAATGCTCAATCTTCAAATGGACTATTCCAAAATTCAAACAGGTCAGGCTTACAGTGTATATTTATGGACCTTTCAGAAGAAAAGTGTAACATGACAAACAGTGCAGACCCTGATGAGAGGGCTCCTCTAGGAAAAGAGATTAGTGACTTGTTTCCCACATTGTAAGGGCTAGTATCACAATAGGGCTGCATTATAAATCAGAAATGGACTGCTTATCAGATTATCCTATTTTTACCATATTTTGTTAAATGAGAAGTAAATCATTTTAACTCTTTGCATGCTAGTAGCGAAGCCATGCTTACTAACATACAGTTTGGATCCAGATAAGATGTCCCATAATGTGGTGTCTCATCAGGATCTAAACTGTTAGACACTTTGACCATATTTTAGCAAACAAATGAGAATAAATTTTATTTTAAGAATTGAAGCAGACGACAACTTTTGCAGACGACAAATTACTTAGCATGCAAAGAGGTAAGAGGAAAAAGGCACCTTTTTCTATTGGAAGGAGAACACATTATATCTACTCCAAATATGGGTGGTCTAAGGCCCCTAGGGTCACCTTGACCTTTAAGTTACTGTCATGTGCATTGCTCATGCCATACCTTCCAATGGACCTTTACTTTCAATGGAGCTCTATACTTTTGGGAAGTTTTGTCATATTCACATAATACCATGAAAAAAGAACTATATGAGACATGGTCCAAAGGCAATAAAGTAAAACACTCAAATAAGTGTCATTATCAGTCTTTAAGACAGGTGGAAGCTTAATGCAGGGTGTAAGTCATGCAGAAAGCTCCTTTGAGAGCTCCTTTGAGAGCTTTAAGCTCCTTTGAGAGCTCCTTTGAGAGCTTTCTGCATCACTTACACCCTGCATTAAGCAACCACCTGGCTGAAGTTCTCGATTCTTCTTTACTGAAGTTCAGATTAACAAGGTTTTACTGTAGGTAAGGCAATATTTGCATAAAGTGACAAACCAGAGGATGGCTTTACAAACCAATAAAAACCGACAACTAGTATAATAACTACAAGTCCCTGATTTAGGGCACAAAATGTAGAGCAAAATGAAATCATTTTCTCCCTACTACAAATCGATTCACCTAAATACAGGGCGACCATGGAATCTTAAGATCTAAATATTATTGTGTGTGAAATGTCTGTACAATGGGCCCTAACCTATTTCAAACAAGACCTCCAGCTGGCTTGCTCATACAAATATGACAAGCCCCAATAAAAGCCCCAACTGTGAATGAGAAAAGTCAATATACAGTCCTTTTAACCCTTTACCTCATATAAACATTATTTTATGCCTTTAAACACAGCGCAGACCCTGATCAGCTTCAGCTCTGTTTGCTTATAAAATGATACCTCAATATGCTTCTACTGTTTCTTCCAAGGTTAAACAATTTCCTTGTTCATTTCCAACTACAAAAATCGAGTGAATTAATAATCATAAAGTCATTATTCCTTACAATAATATGCATGTAAAATGTTGACTCCTTGCAAACTTAACAATTGTCATATACAAGTCAGATGGTCAAAGTTTAGATCCTGATGAAATGCCAATGTGCTGTCTCTGATCTGGATCAAAACTTGATCAAAACTGTTAGTATAGGTGTTCATGAATTTGATGCTAAACGTATGAAGAGTTGAGTATAACAAAACAACTTCCAGAAATAAAAAGAAATAAGGCACCACTTTAAGTACAAACTGCCTATTCACTTTACCATTCTTATGTTAAAATATATCTGAATATCTGATCTGTTGAACCTTTCACGGACTTCAGACTCATTCAATCCTTTGAGATACTATTGACAGGATGTCAAACAGCTTGGATCCTGATGAGACACTGAGTGTCAAAAAGCTTGGATCCTGATGAGTTACTTGGCATCTGATCTGGATCCAAACTGTTCGCAAATATAATGTCAGTTAAGGCGCTCTTAGCATGAGAAGGGTAATCCTTGAACACATTTAACTTTTTCCCTAATATAAACACATTTTAACTCCTTTGCAAACAGAGTAGATCTAGATCAGATGACTCCTGTAGGAGATGTCTGATCAGGGTCTGCTCTGTTTTCTTATGGAATTATATAGATCTGATTCCACAATCTCTGCCACAGTCAAATTTTCAGTGTCAAACAGGAAACAGTGATAGTCAGTGTCATCTTTACAAAAATAAACGTGTACAGATTTCCCTATAGCAGTCCATATGTACAGATTTCAATATAGCAGCCTCTATGTACAGATTCCCATATAGCAGTCTATATGTACAGATTTCCCTATAGCAGCCTCTATGTACAGATTCCCCTATAGCAGCCTATATGTACAGATCCCCTATAGCAGCCTATACGTACAGATTCTCATATAGCAGCCCATATATACATATTCGCCTATAGCAGCCTATATGTACAGATTCTCATATAGCAGCCCATATGTACAGATTCCCCTATATCAGCCTATATGTACAGATTCCCCTATAGCAGCCCATATATACATATTCCCCTATAGCAGTCTATATGTACAAATTCCCCTATATCAGCCTATATATACAGATTCCCCTATAGCAGACTATATATACAGATTCCCCATTAGCAGCCCTATATGTACAGATTCCCCTATAGCAGCCCATATGTAGATTCCCCTATAGCAGTCTACATGTACAGATTTCCCTATAACAGCCTCCATGTAGATTCCCCTATAGCAGCATTCATGTACAGATTCCCCTATAGCAGTCTATATGGACAGATTCCCCTATATCAGCCTATATATACATATTTCCCTATAGCAGTCTATATGTACAGATTCCCCTATATCAGCCTATATATACAGATTTCCCTATAGCAGCCCATATGTATAGATTCTTGCAGACCCTCCCCTAGGAGCCCTCGGATCTGGTTCTACACAGTTTGCAAATGCCAGTGCACACATTCCCTGCATTCAATGGGTTAGTTGTATCATCCAGAAACTGAAAGATCACCTGGCAGGGTGAAAAATTCCCAACATGAAACAGATGATATAATGGGAATTTTGTGCAACCATTGATCTATCGTCTATTGGACAATTCACTAGCCCCTACCCTCATATTAATGCCTTTTGAAACCTCTTTGAAACCATTGTGATTAAGAGAGTATTTGCTCCACAGGAGTTTCTTTTTATCATAATGGTTTAAAAACTACACAATATTGTAAACTTGTCCCTTTTTTCTAGGGTCTGCACTGTTTGCTTGTAGAATTATATAGATAGGGTCTGCACTGTTAGCTTGTAGAATTCTATGGATAGGGTCTGCACTGTCTATAGATAGGGTCTGCACTGTTAGCTTGTAGAATTCTAAAGATATGGGTCTGCACTGTCTATAGATAGGGTCTGCACTGTTAGCTTGTAGAATTCTATAGATAGGGTCTGCACTGTCTATAGATAGGGTCTGCACTGTTAGCTTGTAGTATTCTGTAGATAGGGTCTGCACTGTCTATAGATAGGGTCTGCACTGTTAGCTTGTAGAATTATGTAGATAGGGTCTGCACTGTCTATAGATAGGGTCTGCACTGTTAGCTTGTTGAATTCTATAGATATGGGTCTGTACTGTCTATAGATAGGGTCTGCACTGTTAGCTTGTAGAATTATAGATAGGGTCTGCACTGTTAGCTTGTAGAATTCTATAGATATGGGTCTGCACTGTCTATAGAAATGGTCTGCACTGTCTATAGATAGGGTCTGCACTGTTAGCTTGTAGAATTCTATAGATAGGGTCTGCACTGTCTATAGATAGGGTATGCACTGTTAGCTTGTAGAATTCTATAGATAGGGCCTGCACTGTCTATAGATAGGGTCTGCACTGTTAGCTTGTAGAATTTTATAGATATGGGTCTGCACTGTCTATAGATAGGGTCTGCACTGTTAGCTTGTAGAATTCTATAGATAGGGCCTGCACTGTCTATAGATAGGGTCTGCACTGTTAGCTTGTAGAATTCTAGAGATATGGGTCTGCACTGTCTATAGATAGAGTCTGCACTGTTAGCTTGTAGAATTTTATAGATATGGGTCTGCACGGTCTATAGATAGGGTCTGCACTGTTAGCTTGTAGAATTCTATAGATAGGGTCTGCACTGTCTATAGATAGGGTCGGCACTGTTAGCTTGTAGAATTCTATAGCTATGGGTCAGCACTGTCTATAGATAGGGTCTGCACTGTTTGACATGATTCTGCAGTTTCTTGCATAGCAAAAAATTCCAGTAATTCCATCTGCCATTTTAAAAATATTAATATTCATGATTTCATGATTTCTTCCATAATGAAAATTGACATGATCATGTCTTCTTGTATATTCTTATGTCTTACCTTTACAGAGGTCCAGATAAGATGCATAAATTAAAACATTTTCAAGAATAACCTCTTTATTTCTCCACCAAACCCTTTGTTGTGACAGCATAGGGTTTGATAGGGAAATGACAATTTCAGTATTTGGGTATGCACAACATAGGGTTTGGTGGAGAAATGACAATTTCAGTATTTGAGTATGCACAACATAGGGTTTGGTGGAGAAATGATCAGTACCTTTATCTGTTGCTCTGCTTTGTCATGTAAAATGTGCAGTTTACTTAACAATCTGTTTACCTATATAACCCCTCCATCACCACCCCATTTCCTACTGCATTAACCCTTTCCTTCATATAAACACCTTTTCACACCTCTGCAAACAGTGTAGGCCCAGATCAGACAGCTCCTGTAGGAGCCGTCTGATCAGGGTCTGCTCTGTTTGCTTATGAATTTATAATAGATCTGACTCATTTCTACCAATACACTACAATCCAGCATACATGTTACCATTATACACTACAATCCAGCATACATGTTACCATTATACACTACAATCCAGCATACATGTTACCATTATACACTACAATCCAGCATACATGTTACCATTATACACTACAATCCAGCATACATGTTACCATTATACACTACAATCCAGCATACATGTTACCATTATACACTACAATCCAGCATACATGTTACCATTATACACTACAATCCAGTCACCCATAAAAAAAATTCCCTCCATAAGTTGCACATGCATGGCAAGTTTGAAGTATGTATGTGCAAAGGCTTCAAAATTATCGCCAACATTAAAGTTGGACACAAACCAACAGACAGACAGGGCAAAAACAACATGCCCCCTTCCCTTTGATCGGCGGGGGTGGGTGTGGGGGTTAAAAATGTTACGCCTTATTATTAGAGATTATGAACATTTATACATTGATTGATAACTTCATGAATATTCATAAACTTTTATTTTTATGGGATAAAATTCAAGGGAATTTTTAGCCTTGAACAAAAACTGTATGATCAGATATAATTATATAAGTTCATAAGCAAACAGATCAGACGGCTTCTACAGGAGCTGTCTGATCTGGATCTACTCTGTTTGCAAAGGCGTTAAAAAGCATCAAAGTGAAGGGTGGGTGTAGACCAAGATCAAACTAGAGGTTTGTTTTTGTCACAAAAACAGATGTCTCCCCCTCCCATCCTCTTTCCAATACACAAGTGTAATGTCTGTAACTCCAAACTTATCAGGGTCTAATTTTTAAGTCATCAGGGGCAATAACTCCAACATTGTCAGGGGGAGACAATTCAAAAGCCCCAGGTACACAAAAACACATGTTTGTCAACATTCTTGTGAAGTTCGGTGACTCTAGTACTAGTGGTTTCATAGATACATGTGACACAAAGTAAAGTTTCTCTTATTCTAAGTCATAAGGGGCAGTAACTCCAAAGTTATCAGGGGGAGACAATTAAAAAACCCAGATGCACAATAACTCATGCTGTTGAACATTTCTGTGAAGTTTGGTGACTCTAGCCCTACTGGTTTCAGAGATACGCGCAGCACAAAGTTTCTCTAATTTTAAGTTATCATATCAGGGGCAGTAACTCAAGAATTATCAAGGGGAGACAATTCAAAAGCCCCAGGTACACAAAAACACATGCTTGTCAACATTCTTGTGAAGTTCGGTGACTCTAGTACTAGTGGTTTCATAGATACATGTGACACAAAGTAAAGTTTCTCTTATTCTAAGTCATAAGGGGCAGTAACTCTAAAGTCATCAGGGGGAGACAATTAAACAAGAGGGCCAGAATGGCCCTGAAGCGCTCACCAGACAATCAGAGTAGAAGATTTTCAAAGTTTTCACTATATGTTTCTATAGAAAACTAGCCGGTCCTGGGGCGGGACAGTTTTGACCCCAGGGGCATAATTTAGAAAACTTTTGTAGAGGACCTGAACATGACGCTATGAGCCAAATATGAAAGCTAAGAACCTTCAAGTTTCAGGAGAAGATTTTCAAAGTTTTCACTATTTGTTTCTATTGAAAACTGCCCACCGCTGGGGCGGGGCCAATTTTGACCCCTGGGCCGTAATTTATATAACTTTTGTAGTGGACCTGAACATGATGCTCTGTGCCAAATATGAAAGCTGAGAGCCTTCCAGTTTCAGAGAAGAAGATTTTCAAAGAGTTCACTGTTTGTTTCTACTGAAAACTGCCCACCCTGGGGTGGGGCCAATTTTGACCCTAGGGCCATAATTTATATAACTTTTGTAGAGGATCTAAACATGATGCTCTGTGCCAAATATGAAGGTTAAGAGCCTTCCAGTCTCAGAGGAGAAGATTTTCAAATATTTCACTATTTGTTTCTATTGAAAACTGCCTGCCCCTGGGGCAGGGCCAATTTTGACCCCCGGGCCATTATTTATATAACTTTTGTAGTGGACCTGAACATTATGCTCTGTGCCAAATATGAAAGCTGAGAGCCTTCCAGTTTCAGAGAAGAAGATTTTCAAAGATTTCACTATTTGTTTCTACTGAAAACTGCCCCCCCCCCCCCTAGGGCGGGGCCAATTTTGACCCCCGGGCCATAATTTATATAACTTCAGTAGAGGACCTGTACATAATGCTATGTGCCAAATATGAAAGCTGAGAGCCTTTCAGTTTCAGAGGAGAAGATTTTCAAAGATTTCACTGTTTCTATTAAAAACTGCCCACCCCTGGGGCGGGGCCAATTTTGACCCTAGGGCCATAATTTTTATATCTTTTGTAGTGGACCTGAACATAGAGCTATGTGCCAAATATGAAAGCTGAGAGCCTTCCAGTTTCAGAGAAGAAGATTTTCAAAGATTTCACTATTTGTTTCTATTGAAAACTGCCCAACCCTGGGGCAGGGCCAATTTTGACCCCAGGGCCATAATTTATATAACATTTTTAGAGCACCTGAACATGATGCTCTGTGCCAAATATAAAAGCTGAGAGCCTTCCAGTTTCAGAGAAGAAGATTTTCAAAGATTTCACTATTTGTTTCTATTGAAAACTGCCCACCCTGGGGCGGGGCCAATTTTGACCCTAGGGCCATAATTTATAAAACTTTTGTAGTGGATCTGAACATGATGCTATGTGCTAAATATGAAAGCTGAGAGCCTTCCAGTTTCAGAGGAGAAGATTTTCAAAGATTTCACTATTTGTTTCTATTGAAAACTGCCCACCCCTGGGGCGGGGCCAATTTTGACCCCAGGGGCATAATTTATATAACTTTTGTAGAGGACCTGAACATGATGCTATGTGCCAAATATGAAAGCTGAGAGCCTTCTGGTTTCAGAGGAGAAGATTTTCAAAGTTTTACTATATGTTTCTATTGAAAACATGGAACCCCTGGGGCGGGGCCAATTTTGACCCCAGGGCCATAATTTATATAACTTTTGTAGAGGACCTAAAGATGATACTATGTGCCAAAGATGAAAGCTGAGAACCCTGTAGATTCAGAGGAGAAGATTTTTAAAGGTTCAAATTGTTGACGACTGACGACGCACGACGGACGACGGACGACGCACGCCGACGGACGACGGACATCAGGCGATCACAAAAGCTCACCCTGAGCACTTTGTGCTCTGGTGAGCTAAAAACCCAGATGCACAATAACTCATGCTGGTGAACATTCCTGTGAAGTTTGGTGACTCTAGCTCTAGTGGTTATAAAGATATGCATGACACAAAGTTTCTCTCAATTTTAAGTAATATCAGGGGCAATAACTCCAAACTTATCAAGGGGAGACAATTCAAAAATCCCAGGTGCACAACAACTCATGCTGGTCAACATTCCTGTGAAGTGTGGTGACTCTAGCCCTAGTGGTTTCAAAGATATGCACGACACTAGGTAAAGTTTGTCTAATTTCAAGTCATCAGGGGCAGTAACTCCAAAGTTAACAGGGGGAGACAATTCAAAACCCCAAGAGCAAAACAACTCATGTTAGTGAACAATCCTGTGAAGTTTGGTGACTCTAGCCCTACTGGTTTCAGAGATACGCGCGACACAAAGTTTGTATAAATTTAAGTATTTATATCAGGGGCAATAACTCAAAAAATTATCAGGGGGAGACAATTCAAAAACCATAGGTGCACAACAACTCATGCTGTTGAACATTCCTGTGAAGTTTGGTGACTCTAGTACTAGCGGTTTCAGAGATACGCGCGACACAAAGTTTTTCTAATTTTAAGTCATCAGGGGCAATAACTCCAAAGTTATCAGGGGGAGACAATTCAAAAACCCCAGGTGCACAACAACTCATGCTGGTGAACATTCCTGTGAAGTTTGGTGACTCTAGCCCAACTGGTTTCAGAGATACGCGCGACACAAGTTTGTGACGGACAGACGGACATTCTAACAAATGGGTAGTTGTGTGACTTTTTCCTTTGATCTTTTCTTGTGGGACTAGTCCCACAAGAAAAACTATTTTTGGCTCTAACTTTGGAAAAGAATGATCTGGAAGCTAACCCTAACCCTAACCCTATGTCCCACAACTGGCCAGGTTAATGTCACAAGAAATGGCCAGGTTAATGTCACAAAAGATGGCCAGTTTAATGATTTTACTTGTGTGACTAGTTAGAAAAAGTCACACAACTACCCATTGGTGAGTGCGGACGGACGGACGGACGGACAGACAGACAACTCTGGCAAAAACAATATATCTCCCCATAAATGGGGGAGACATAACTAGTTGCCAAAATTTGTCTTTCCAAATTCTTACAGAAGTTATGTTTAACTTTTAATTTGCTGAGCAAAGTTTTATTTTTCGCAAAATTTTGACCACTTCACTTTCAAAATACAATTAATCAGAATGGATCTTTGTAAGATGCCGAGTTACAGGATTCAAATTGTTTGCAAGGTAAATTAACCATTTGCAAACAGAGTAGACCCACATCAGAAGCTCCTATGGTAGCCGTCTGATCAGGGTCTGCTCTATTTGCTTATAGTATGATATAGATCTGATTCTACAGTTTCTGCTGAAGCCGAAACACCTTGTGTATATATGCAAATTATATAAATTCAGTTAACCCATTACCTCATAGGCTATTTTTAGATCAAACCTCTTTGAATAAATCTACCGAAAAGGAGCATTAACAAGAGAAAAGGATTTTTTTTTTATTTTGTAGTTTGAAACCATTGTGATATATAGGAGCAAATGCTCTATTTATCACAATGATTTCAATAAGTGAATTTTGCAAAGGCGTCAAAAAGCATCAATATGAGGGAATGGGTTAACAAGTATTCATGATGTCATAATTTCTAACACAAATATTAAATAGGCAAAGGGTTAAGGGTTCACCCTTTCAATTCAGAAAACAAGTGTACTGGTATTTACAAACCGTGTAGACCCAGATCAGAGGCTGCTTTCTGACCAGGGTCGGCACTTTTTGTCATTCAAAATCCTTTGGTAAATTATACTGTACCAAATAAATAGACTCGATTATCGAACCTTGATGAATTATTCCACTTTGATAATTCAGCATTCAAAGGGTTAACCCTTTGCCTCATATTAACCCTTCGCTTGCTATTCACGTCAATATACCTACCTGTAAATAGTGAAGACCCAGATGAGACAGCTCCTGCAGGAGCTGTCTCATCAGGGTCTGCACTATTTACAAATTGATTGTGCAACCAGTGCACTCCACAGCAGTGATTGCACAGAGAAAAAATTGTAGACAGTGAAGATATATGTAATTATACAACAGGGCATGGGTAAAGAAGGAGAAATGTATTTTAAAATTCAGCAAGAGAAGGGTTAACACTTTTTAAGCCTTTGCAAACAGAGTAGACCCAGACCAAACAGCTCATCAAGGGTCTACTTTGTTTGCTTATGAAATTATATAGATCCAATCTTACAGTTTTTGTCTAAGCCAAAAATTCCATAAAAATTCTACATTATAAAAATGAAACTGATGAATATTTATGAGGCGACCAATTCATGCATAAATGTTCATTAGAGGTTAACCATGTTTAATGTTATAAACATTTGGGTTAAAACCTTTGAAGAGCAGTGGTAGCTAGCTCTACATGTATAAATCATAATTTAATTTCGGGCATCTGCACACATCAAAGACTAGTCATTAACGCAGAGATGGAAATAAAAATGCTACTGCGTAACTTCTTGTGCTTCTAATGCTAATTTCAACCCTTCTCGAGCTAAGTCTGACCCGACTTGCATTTACAAACAGCTTGGATCCAGACGAGATGCAGAGTAACTCCGCGTCTCATCATGACCCATGCTGTTTGACACTTGGTCAAAAGTTTCTTACAAATTTGAATGAATCTGACTGAAGCAAAAATTGTAACCGGTCAGGTTTTTAACAGAATTCATTATTTTCAGCTAGTGAAAAGTTAAGTTAATTTACTCCAGAGTTCTCTACATTTATGAGTGCTTTATTCTTTTTTTTTTTCAGCTGCAGTGTAGCGCTTGAGTGCTCTATCTCTTAATTAAATTGTGGACACCCAGCAAGTCTGACAAAAATTTAGAATAAGATCAGAATATGCACATCATACTGTCAGAGAGAAATAGATGACTTCCAAATCATTGAACTATTACGGAAGAGAAAATATTCCCAATGAAACCAATATTCAGGTTATTTCATTTGCAAAAGTCCAGCTCTCTGCATTTAAAGGGAGGAACATTTCCTGGTAGAATGCATTTTACACATATATCTTTACAGCAACTTTTCGCAACTGGTACGCAGCTGCTCCAAACATGAGTAAAACCTTTAGCAAGTCTATAACACATACCTATTCAAACAAACAAATTTTAAAACTGATGTCCACTTCTCAGGTATGAGAATTGAGAACCAACGTTCCAAGTATCAAGGATCACAAATTCACATTCAAGATCTCCAATACCTGATCTGAATGTGAACTGTGTTGAAAATGTGTTTTGAAATGTTACAGAAAGGTTAAGTGTTGACTATGCCTCAACATTTCATATTTATATTGAAAACTTCAAAGGTGTTTCATTTCTGTTGCCTAGGAACCTACCAACCATAACATGCAGCTGCAATCTTTGAGACTTTGACTCCTAACAAACAATTTTTTATGACTTGCTCTACTTCTCTACTAAAGCCACTTTAGTAAGCCAGGCAATTCTTACTCTTGAAATACTAACAGAATGGCAAACCATCCATACTAAGATTGCCCTATTTACGATACAACCCTTAGCCTGTCCTATTTACGGCCTGCTATGAACATGACATCTGCTTAAGCTCCGGTCTGTTGCCGTTGTAGTTTGTAACCATTGTGATAAAGAGAGCATTTGCTCCTATAGGAGCAAATGCTCTCTTTATCACAATGGTTTCAATCGGTGATTTTAACAGAGGCGTAGAAAGGCTTTTGAGATAACAGAGTGTCAAACAGCTTGGATCCTGATGAGGTGCCAAGTTACTTGGTTTCTCATCTGGAGCCAAGCTGTTTGCAAATGTCAGTTAGGTCATTCTTAGCAGACTAAGGGTTAATATTCAATCACCCTGTCTCCCCATTCCACCTGTTGGTAAAGGTGTAGAATTCAATATGACACTATTCTGACAACTTTAACTCTTTGCACCGTCGCAGGGTTCTCACAAATTATAGAAAGTTAAATTCCCTGATTTTTCCCTGACTCTTCCCTGACTATTTTCCAATGGAAACAAGATGTGTTTGTGAAACACTATGCCCCTGATTTGACCTTGATGTATGACCTTGACTTTAACAAGTCATCCTTAAAAATGTTCACCTCCATTTATAAGTTGCACATGCATGCCAAGTTTGAAACATGTATGTTGAATGGCGACAAAATTATCCCCAATCTAAATTTGAGTCATAATTTGACATTTGATGTATGACCTTGACCAAAATGAGTCATCCCTAAAAATGTTCGCCTGCATAAGTTGCACATGCATGCCAAGTTTCTATGAAGCATGTATGTTGAATGGTGACAAAATTATTGCCAATCTAAATTTGACCCTTAATTTGACCATTGACCTTGATGTATGACCTTGACCTTAACGAGTCACCCCTAAAAATGTCCGCCTCCATTAGTAGCACATGCATACCATGTTTGAAGTATTTATGTGCAATAGTGACAAAATTATCGCAAACGTTAAAGTTGGGGACAAACCAACCATCAAACCAACAGATAGACAAACCAACCAACAAACCAACAGATAGACAGACAGAGCAAAAACAATATCTCCCCCCTCCCCATGGGGGCATAAAAAGAAATAGCTCAAAAGGCAAGGGATGCATAAACACTGTTCAGTTTCCTCTTATACCCTAAGTATGTATAGTCATATACAGACTTAAACTTTTATTAAAATTCAAATGATTTTTCTTTTCTGTTCCTCTTCCAAACTGATTCCTCAAACATCGACTTGATTTCAAAATTTTCCTGACTTTTCTCTGACTTTTGCCAAAATTTCAAATTTCTCTGACTAAATTAAAAATTCCCTGACTTTTCCCTGACCTTGATTCCCCAGACTTTTCCTTGACCGTGGGAACCCTGCCTAGCCGTGAAACTGTGATAACCTATTCAAACAGTTTGGATCCAGATGGCACGCCGCATAATGCCACATCTCATCAGAATCCAAACTGTTTGATGTTGTATAGGTTATTACAGTTTCGCGGCTATCGTGCAAATATTCTCAGAATGGTGCCATATTGAATTCTACAGCTTTACCACAAGGAGCCGTCTGATCTGGGACTACTCCGTAAAAAGTATGGCTGAGTATGATCAAGATCTGAGAATGAAAAAATCAGATCAAGATCTGAGAGAGAAAAAACAAGAAAAGGATGTCAACATGACAGCAAACTGGGTTTTCCTTCCCTATAGATGTGTGCAAAGCTCTTTATCCGATACCCCTGCTGATCATGTATAGTCTTGACTAAGGCTATGTCTTGGGTTGGGAGACCACAAAATAGTTTGATAAAAATCTAAAATAAGAGATGCACAATGGCATTATATGCGGAACATTCTTTCAAAGATACATGAAATTCGTTTAGAGGATTTAGGAGGAGTTGCGCTCATGAATTGAGTACCCAAACTCCATGTACTATTATGGCTAAGTCCATTTTTTGTTATAGAATATCACGAAGTATTACATAAGGAATGTTTTACTACCCATAAATCCTAAAGTCAAATTACCTCCCCTGAAATAAGTCAGATCGTAAAGATCATCCTTCATGCACATCTTCATATGACGTATTACCTTCTGTAAAAGATTCATTGAAATCCCACTGTTCTGTTCAAGATTCATTGAAATCCAACTACCCATGTACGCGGAGCTGCACTTACAAGTTCAACCATACATAATATCTGGAATAAATCTCAAAGTCTGATTAGCTCCCCTGAAATTCGTCTTCATCGATATCTTCATAATTATGGTGTACTACTTTCTGTTAAGGTTTCATTGAAATCCTACCACCCATGTAGGAGGAATTGTGCTTACAAGAATGGACGGACTAACTAATGGACGGACGAACAGAGGTAAACCAGTATGGACCCTACTTCGTAGCTGGGGTATACCAACTATATTGCGTTCTTGCTACATACAAGGTTTTATGAAATTCTGTGGAACAGTTTGAGACGAGTTGCGCTTACAAGGATAGGGTCAAATGACTAAGTGATTTCTAAGTTCAAAGGGTCATAACTCCCAGAAAAAATGCAGAAGGAAAATTCGCCAACAAAATGCACATCTACATATTGTGTCCTTGCTACATTCAAGGTTTTAAGAAATTCTGTTGAACAGTTTGAGAGGAGTTGCGCTTACAAGATTGCCAGCTGCCCATCCGACCAATTGACTGCCCGCTCGTCAGTCCGCCCGCCGTACATCACCATTTCAATAACCGGATTTTCTGTGGAAAAGCTGGTTAAAAATTATATTTTTGCCCACGATCCAACTTTGCCAAAATCTGATGACCATGATACATATCATTTTGTATATGATATGAATCCATGAAACAAAAGTTAAAACTTGGTAAAATCTGCTATTTCTTAACAATTTAACCCTTTCAATGTTTCATATTCATGTACGAAATAATGACATCATGAATATTAATAAGATTATCTTTTTTTATATTTGGATATGAACATGGGACATTTTGGCTCAGGCAGAAACTGTAGAATCAGATCTCTATACAATGCTATATGCAAAGAGAGCAGACCCTGATCAGACAGATCCTACAGATAGATCCTACAGGAGCTGTCTCATCTAGGTCTACTCTGCAAAAGCATGAAAAGGTGTTTATATGTGGGAAAGTTAAATGGATACCAAGAGCACTTTTTGCTAACATAAGCTAAATATCTGATGTGCACTTCATTTTTTACAAGTTGAAAAGTTCATATTTCTCCTTATTTTTCCATACTGCCTACTTTTGCACAAGAAATCACAGAGGGGTTTTAACCTGTAACGTACTGTATGTGACTGAATTGTGATAATCATTGTAAACACCTTCAATCCAGACTGTCTGAGACATGGGGTACATTTAATCGAGACTGTCCAAGACATGGGGTACATTTTTGTACACAACTGAACCCTTTCCCTGTTTCTTAGCGGTCAGAGTTAACCCTTTCCCTGTTTCGTAGCGGTCAGAGTTAACCCTTTCCCTGTTTCGTAGCGGTCAGAGTTAACCCTATCCCTGTTTCGTAGCGGTCAGAGTTAACCCTTTCCCTGTTTCATAGCGGTCAGAGTTAAATATCAGTTCTATTTTTGAAAATGGAGTGGATGAAAAGTTGAGAATAAAATTTGCACTGTTGGCTAAAAGTTAAAAAGTAAAGAAAAAAATCTGACTCACTGGAAAAATACAGCACTCTACTCAAAATAGCTGTTGTGTTCAAACATCAGACCAGGGGTATTTTTAGTTAAATATTCATGGAAAACTAGAACTACCACTAAAGGAGATGAATACCCCCACTAGCACATTCGACACAGAGATGGGGGTTATAGAAATAAATCACTACAATATCGGCTACAGTTTAGAAAGAAAACTCCGGAAAACCTGAAATTTCCTAAAAATTTCTAAGTCAAAATGCTGTAATTCCATTAAAAAGTCAATGTAGTGTAACAAAATTCAAACTTGATCTGTAACTCATGATTATAAAGCTACATACCAAATATCACATCAATATCTGCAAGGGTTTAGAAAAACTCTGGAAAACCTGAATTTCCGGAAAAATTTTAAGACTTTGTAAAATCACTGTATTTCCGTGAAAAATCAATGAAGCAAAACAAAATTCGAACTTGATCTGTAACTCATTATAATAAAACCACATACCAAATATCATTTCAATATCTATAAAGGTTTAGAAAAAAAACTCTGGAAAACCTGAATTTCCAGAAATTAGTAAAACCACTGTATTTCCATGAAAAATCAATGAAGCGTAACGAAATTCAAACTTGATCTGCAACTCATTATAATAAAGCCACATACCAAATATCACTTCAATATCTGTAAAGGTTTAGAAAAAAACTCCGGAAAACTGAAAAATAACAAAGGGCAATAACTCCAAAAAAACATAAAGTAATGCTGAAAGCTCCAACAAGAGCTTTCAGCATTACTTAAGACATGCATTAAGACGTTAACTTGAGAAATTGTTCAGAATGGAAATCGGATAACTCAAACATCTGTTATCTCGAAGTAATTTGTATTATCTCTTGAAGTTCGAGATATCGAAGTTTAACCCTTTCCTCCATAAATATGACTATCTACGCCTCTGTAAAGGTCACTTTAATGAAACCATTGTGATAAATACAGCATTTGCTCCTATAGGAGTAAAACCCCGCTAATGCGACCACCTGAAAGAGGTATAATTGTGCGTGCTAGATGCAGGAAGGTAGCTTAATGCAGGACAAAAGTAATACAGAAAGCTCCTAGAGGTTTTGTCCTGCATTAAGCAACCACCTGCTTATAAAGACACCCATGTTTATTCATTAAGTGGTCACATTAGAGGGGTTCTACTGTATATATATAATTTCAAAAGCAAATAAGAGCAGATCCCGATCAGAGAGCTCCTGATCTAGGTCGATTCCATTTTCAAAGGGGTTAAAAGGTGAATCTATGATGAAAAGGGTGAATTCATAATGACATCATAATTGATAACATAAAATTAGACTGACATACAGTAGAACCCCTCTGATGCGACCACTTAATAAATACATATGGTTGTCTTTATAAGCAGGTGGTTGCTTAATGCAGGGCAAAAGTAATACAGAAAACTCCTCTAGGAGCTTTCTGTATTACTTTTGTCCTGCATTAAGCTACCACTTGCATCTAGCACCCAGAAGTATACCTTTTTTAGGTGCTCGCATTAGCGGGATTTTACTGTATTAGCAAATAGCGAAGACCCTGATCAAATGGCTCCTCCAGGAGCCATTTGATCTGGGTCTGTACTATTTGCCGAAATTTCTCTGAATACTCTTTGTAATTGGGGTAAGTGATGATTCAGCTTCACAATCTACCTAACCCTCAGTAACTGAGTACAGTTTCGCATAAATGCTGTGCAAGTGTATGAACAACTTTATTTTCGATACATATCAAAGTCATAAACCTGAATACTGGTGGTAAACATGCAAGCAAGAACCATTAACCAGTGGTATAGTGAGTAGTTTGTTTATGAGTGGAAATTCACCTGTCGTCAAACTTGTTTGTTTCTATCCAATTTGTATACTCACTCAAATTGATGTCAGAGTTGCAGGTGCTCTTAATTGACCCTTTACTCCATTAATAGGCCTATCTACGCCTATGCAAACAGAGTAGACCCAGATCAGAGGGCTCCTATAGGAGCCGTCTGATCAGGGTCTGCTCTGTTTGCTTATGGTGTTACTGTAATATAGATTCTACAGGTTCTGTCTGAGCAAATTAGGTCATGTGTCCATATACAATTATAAAGATGAACTAATTAATATTCATGATTTCATCATTTCCTACATGAATATTCATGGTGTAAAGGGTTAACTCTATACTTGATAACCCCACATTTACAAACAGAGCAGATCCAGATCAGATAGCTCCCATTGTCTGATCTGTTCTCTTATATATGTTACAGATCTGAGTTCAAGGTTATAAAGCTTCTGAGTCTGTGTCTGAGATCATTCTCAAGTATCTGATTGGTCAGATTCTGAGCAAGCTCAGAATCTGACCAATCAGATGCTTGAGAATGATCTCAGACTCAAGCAAAAAGCTGATTCTCTACTGTTTGCCACACCAATAAGTTTCTTTATTCTACATTTTAACCCTCTGCCAGACCTACAGATAAAGGTGCGTACTCAAATACTAAAATTGTCATTTCTCCATCAAACGCTATACTGTGACCACTCTTTAGAATCGAATCTTCCAGATGATTCTAAAGAGTGGTCACTGTATAGGGTTTGGTGGAGAAATAAAGATTTTAATATTTAGGTACCTTTATCTGTAGCTAAAGTTTTTAAATGACACATGAACATATGTATGTTTGGCCATGAAAGAAACAGTAGAATCATATCTTGTTTATTTCATAAGCAAACAGAGCACACCCTGATCAGACAGCTCCCAATGCAGAAAGCTCATAGGGAGCTCATAGGGAGCTTTCTACATCACTTTCTGTTTGCATTAGGCCACCACCTGTATTTTGATCAGACGGCTCCTACAGTAGGCATCTGATCTGGGTCTACTCTGTTTGCAAATGCATGAAAAGGCATTTATATGAAAGAAAGGGTTAACCCATTACCTCATAGGCTATTGTTAGATCCAACCACTTTAAATAAATCTACCAAAAGGGAGCATTAACGAGAGAAAATGAAAATTTTAGAATACTGTAGTTTGAAACCATTGTGATAAAAAGAGCATTTGCTCCTATAGGAGCAAATGCTCTATTTATCACAATGGTTTCAACAGGTAACTTTTTTCAGAAGGCGTCAATAAGAGGAAACGGGTTGATACAGTAGTCGCTTTAGAGCGTTTCTACTGCCATATATTTTGCTGATTGGATGATACTATATAGATTCAATAAAGAACGGAATGCAGTATTATTGCCTTATTCTTCCACACGCTTCCATCTAACTTGCACACTCGGCAGTAAACTTTCTGGCACTTGCACTAGGAATCCACATCATTTTGCCAAGCAGTCTGATACAAAACTAGGATCTGAAGAAGTTGCTACATAAACTCCCATATAAAATGTCAGCATAATGTGACTGGGTGCATGTTCAAGACATGTACTATGAGAAGCTATACAAACTTATTCATCATGTGTCAGCATAATAAGACTGTGTGTATGCTAAACCCATAATCACTTGCCATAGTGTAACTGGGTGTATGTTGAACAAGAGCACTGCATGCATGCTGGAACCAATGCCTGTCTATTGAGACATCTTAAATTTCCTCCATAAAGGGGCATAATTTTGTAAAACAGCTTATAGAGTTATGACCCTTGGACAGATTGTATCCCTTGTAATGGTGAACAACAAGTGTGCAAAGTTTCCTAAGATTTGCTTGAATAGTTATAAAACAATAGCCAATGTTAAAGATTTAGACCAAATATCAAAGGTCAAGTCAAAAAACATAAGATTGATGGTATACATTGTTCATCTGATCTACCATCCTGCCCCAGGTAACTTTGACATCTTGTCTACCATTCTGATCCAGGTAACTTTGACATCTCATCTACCATCCTGCCCCAGGTAACTTTGACATCTTGTCTACCATCCTGATCCAGGTAACTTTGACATCTTGTCTACCTCCCTGCCCCAGGTAACTTTGACATCTTTTCTACCACCCTGCCCCATGTAACTTTGACATCTGATCTACCACCCTGCCCCAGGTAACTTTGGCATCTTGTCTACCATCCTGATCCAGGTAACTTTGACATCTTGTCTACCACCCTGCCCCAGGTAACTTTGACATCTTTTCTACCACCCTGCCCCAGGTAACTGACATCTGATCTACCACCCTGCCCCAGGTAACTTTGACATCTTGTCTACCACCCTGCCCCAGGTAACTTTGACATCTGATCTACCACCTTGCCCCAGGTAACTTTGACATCTTGTCTACCATCCTGCTCCAGATAACTTTAACATCTTGTCTACCATCCTGCTCCAGATAACTTTAACATCTTGTCTACCATCCTGCTCCAGATAAATTTGACCCTGTACTCCATAAATATGCCTTTCTACGCATTTACAAACACAGCAGACCCAGCTGTCTGATCAAAGTCTGCTGTTTTCATTTGGAATAATATAGATCTGATTCCACAGTTTCTGCTTTGGAAAACATTGTGTGTTAATAAGTCATTTCGAAAATTAATCTGATTAATATTCATAATGTCCTCATTTCTTTCATGATTACACATGTTTTCATGGAGTAAAAGGTTACTATACACAACCTTTGTACATAATTTGAAAACGAGAAGCCAAGTTCAGTATTCAATCAGGATTATAGATTCGAAGCATATTTAGAAAATGTAATTACAATCTGCCAAACTCTATATTTCTGTAACTCATTAGAATCGCCTTGGCGAGGGTTAGGGTAGCCTTGGCGAGGGTTAGGGTTAGCCTTGGCAAGGGTTAGGTTTAGCCTTGGCGAGGGTTAGGTTTAGCCTTGGCGTGGGTTAGGTTTAGCCTTGATGAGGATTATGGTTAGTCTTAACAAAGGTTAGGGTAGCCTTGGCGAGGGTTAGATTTGGCCTTAGCAAGGGTTAGGGTTAGCCTTGGCGAGGGTTAGGTTTAGCCTTGACGAGGGTTAGGTTTAGCCTTGGCGAGGGTTAGGTTTAGCCTTGGCGAGGGTTAGGGTTAGCCTTGGCGAATGTTAGGGTTAGCCTTGGCGAGGGTTAGGGTAGCCTTGGCGAGGGTTAAGATTAGCTTTGACAAGGGTTAGTGTAGCCTTGGCGAGGGTTAGCCTTGGCAAGGGTTAGCCTTGGCGAGGGTTAGGTTTAGCCTTGGCGAGGGTTAGGGTTAGCCTTGGAGAGGGTTAGGGTTAGGTGAGGTGATTCTAAAGAGCTGTAGCTAGATAGAGGTTGGCTGAAAAATAAAAGATTTTGACAATTCAGTATACGTCTTATCCACAGCTCTGACACTTGTCAATTGAAAATGTCAGAAAATTGATATTTTCACACACAAAAATGCTAGCATGCCAAAGGTTTAATAATGAAGTATTTGTTGCTATGGTGATTTTAGCAAGGCTTGGATAGATCAATACAGTGGTCAAGCTAGAAAATAACCTTCACAATAACCTAACATAGCACATAATGGTATACTGGACTGAGTGCAAACCTGTGGTACAAATTCAACTAGCAAAACAGCAAATAACTCTGCATCTCATCAGAGCAACAGATAAATGTGCGTACTCAGATAAATGTGCATACTCAGATAAATGTGTGTACATGTGCCTACTCAGATAAATGTGCATACTGCATACTCAGATAAATGTAAATATGCCCACTCATATAAATGCGTACTCAGATAAATGTGTCTACTCAGATAAATGTGTCTACTCAGATAAATGTGTCTACTCAGATAAATGTGCTAACTCAGATAATAAAGTCATCATTTCTCCTCCAAACCCTATGCTGTGACATATTTAGACATCTTGCAACAGCAAAATAAAACAACACAAGAGTGTTTGAAGGAACACATGTGTCACCTACAAACAGACAGACAGCCAGCCAGCCAGCCAGCCAGACAGACAGACAGACAGACAAATGGACAGATAGACAGACGACGGAAAAGTGATCCTTAAGTGACACACTGCCTCTCAGCAGGTGACACAAAAAACATGCAGTGAAAGACAGTATATAGCCCAAAACTACAGATAAAGGTAACTAAATATTAAAATCTTTATTTCTCCACCATACCCTATACTGTGACCACTCTTTAGAGTATTCAGGAAGTAAAGGTTTGCTCTAGGAGCTTTTCTGCATTACCTTTGTCCTGCATTAAGCAACCACCTGCTTATAAAGACACCCATGTTTATCAATTAAGTGGTTGCATTAGAGGGGTTCTACTGTATATTAAACCTTTACTTTGTGAATATTTCATGTAAGAAATAATGACATCATGAATATTGATTCGATTATTTTTTATAATGGCACATGAACACAGGAATTTTTGACCATGGCAGAAACTGTAGAATCATGTGTGTTTGTTTATATCATAAGCAAACAGAGCAGATCCTGATCAGTCTAATCTGGGTCTACTCTGTTTGAAAAATATGGATCTGATTCTATAGTTTCTGCATTGGCAAACATTTCATGTATTAACCCATTCCTCAATAGGCTATTTTTAGACACAACCTCTTTGAATCAATCTACTGAAAAGGAGCATGCATTTACTAGAGAAAAGGAAAAGTTTAGAATTGTATAGTTTTGAAACCATTGTGATAAATAGAGCATTTGTTCCTATAGGAGCAAATGCTCTATTTATCACAATGGTTTCAAAAAGTGATTTATAAAGAGGCGTAGAAAGGCATATTTATGGATGAAAGGGTTATTATAATCCATTTTAAACATTAATCTAATTAATACATAAATATTCATGAGGTAAAGGGTTAAACACAGTGAAATAGAAGAAACTTTCAGATACGCAGCTGTCTGACACACTGTACCAACAACCACTGCATCCACTGTACAAACAACCCAGGAAACTTAGTGACACCTGTTAGCACTTATAGGGTGATAAAAAGACAACTGGAGCAAATGATGTGGAGTATATTGTACACATTTTGACTGGCTGCCAAAAACCCGAACTACCGTAAGTGTTCCGACACCCGGTCTCCCCGCTTCATATAAATGCATTTTCATGCATTTGCAAACAGAGCAGACAAAGACCAGGGTCTACTCTGTTTGCTTATGAATTTATAAAAGATCCAACACTACTGTTTCCACTAATACCCAAATCACCTGTGTACATAATTATGTCTTTATGAAAATTCAACTAATAACTAGAATTGTTTTTGATACAAAAACTGATGTCTCCTCCCCACCTCCCCCAATGTAAAAAAATCATTCAAAAGTCCCATACCTCTGCAGAAAATCATCGAACAGGAAAAGGAATATGCACAAGTAGGCATGGTGCTGATAAATCCTATGAAGTTTCATGAAAATCTGACCAAATGTTTTCAAGAAACCGTGCAAACAAATTAAAATTGGACAGATGGATGGACAGACGAACAGGCGGACTGATGTCACCTACAAAAACAATATGTCATGATCTCATTATTCCTTACATTAATATTCAATGAGTAAAGGGTGCAGTATTCTCAGTATTATCTCTACTTATGGTGTGTCTACATGCAGTATTCTCAGTATTATCTCTACTTATGGTGTGCCTACATGCAGTATTCTTGGTATTATCTCTACTCTACTTGTGGTGTGCCTACATGCAGTATTCTCAGTATTATCTCTACTTATGGTGTGCCTACATGCAGTATTCTTGGTATTATCTCTACTCTACTTGTGGTGTGCCTACATGCAGTATTCTCAGTATTATCTCTACTTATGGTGTGCCTACATGCAGTATTCTCAGTATTATCTCTACTTATGGTGTGTCTACATGCAGTATTCTCAGTATTATCTCTACTTATGGTGTGCCTACATGCAGTATTCTTGGTATTATCTCTACTCTACTTGTGGTGTGCCTACATGCAGTATTCTTGGTATTATCTCTACTTATGGTGTACCTACATGCAGTATTCTTGGTATTATCTCTACTTATGGTGTGCCTACATGCAGTACTCTTGGTATTATCTCTACTTATGGTGTGTCTACATGCAGTATTCTCAGTATTATCTCTACTTATGGTGTGTCTACATGCAGTATTCTCAGTATTATCTCTACTTATGGTGTGCCTACATGCAGTATTCTCAGTATTGTCTCTACTTATAGTGTGTCTACATGCAGTATTCTCAGTATTATCTCTACTTATGGTGTGCCTACATGCAGTATTCTCAGTATTATCTCTACTTATAGTGTGTCTACATGCAGTATTCTCAGTTTTATCTCTACTTATGGTGTGCCTACATGCAGTATTCTTGGTATTATCTCTACTCTACTTGTGGTGTGCCTACATGCAGTATTCTTGGTATTATCTCTACTTATGGTGTGCCTACATGCAGTACTCTTGGTATTATCTCTACTTATGGTGTGCCTACATGCAGTATTCTCAGTATTATCTCTACTTATGGTGTGTCTACATGCAGTATTCTCAGTGTTATCTCTACTTATAGTGTGTCTACATGCAGTATTCTCAGTTTTATCTCTACTTATGGTGTGCCTACATGCAGTATTCTCAGTATTATCTCTACTTATGGTGTGCCTACATGCAGTATTATCTCTACTTATGGTGTGTCTACATGCAGTATTCTCAGTATTATCTCTACTTATGGTGTGCCTACATGCAGTATTCTTGGTATTATCTCTACTCTACTTGTGGTGTGCCTACATGCAGTATTCTTGGTATTATCTCTACGTATGGTGTACCTACATGCAGTATTCTTGGTATTATCTCTACTTATGGTGTGCCTACATGCAGTACTCTTGGTATTATCTCTACTTATGGTGTGTCTACATGCAGTATTCTCAGTATTATCTCTACTTATGGTGTGTCTACATGCAGTATTCTCAGTATTATCTCTACTTATGGTGTGCCTACATGCAGTATTTTTTGTATTATCTCTACTTATGGTGTGCCTACATGCAGTATTCTCAGTAGTATCTCTACTTATAGTGTGTCTACATGCAGTATTCTCAGTTTTATCTCTACTTATGGTGTGCCTACATGCAGTATTCTCAGTATAATCTCTACTTATGGTGTGCCTACACACAGTGCATTGTTGAAGTGACAGATGCTGGAGAAGAGCATTTTAATGTAGTCACCTTGTTTAACTCTTTGCATGCAAGTGGCTGATTCTCTTTATGACCTTTGCAAACAGTTTGGATCCACATCAGGCCCACAAAATGTCCAGGGCTTTTTCTCTCTTAATTGGGAAGAGGCCTTAGCCTGCTAATTTTGGGAAGAATTATCGCTAAAATTGCTGATTTGGGAAACAAAAAAGCTGGTGTAAGTTTGGAATTTTGGGAAAACTGCATGATTTTAAAGAAATTTTCAATTGGGAAGGGGCCTTTTATAGGCCTCTGTTATAGAAGGTGAAAAACCCCTGATGTGGAGCCTGATCTGAGATCAAAATGTCTGTTACTCAGGCTCAACATCTGCAAAAAAAATAAAATAAAAAAATAACAATTTTGAAAATGTTGCAAACAATTAAGCAGCAGACGACATTGAGCAGACAACATTACTTGCAAAATGTTAGAAACAGATATTGGAGTTTGATTTTGCAAAGTTACTTATAAGTTCCATTCATGAAACAAAAGACAATGAATTTCACAAAACACTAAAATGTGCTAGATTATTACTATTTCCTCAAGAAATTCCATCGTAAGATTTAACCCATTACTTCATAGGCTATTTTTAGATCCAACTTCTTTGAATAAATCTACCAAAAAGGCGCATTAACTAGAGAAAAGGACAATTTTAGAATTTTGTAGTTTCAAACCATTGTGATAAATAGAGCGTTTGCTCCTGTAGGAGCAAACGCTCTTTTTATCACAATGGTTTCAGCAGGTGACTTTCACAGAGGCGTCAAAAGGCGTCAATATGAGGGAATGGGTTAAGGTTTTATAATAATATACAATTAAGATATAATTCCCAAAAGGGAATTAATATAATACATAAATACTTGAATATCTCTGATACCATGATATCTCCCAGGAGCACAAATTCACAATGAAGATAATATTCTAACAAGAGCACCGCAAGCGGGTGCCAAAGCTCATCTGTCATCATTGTCAAAAAATATAAAGGGCCATAACTCCAAAATTTTGAAATCAAGAGTTATGGTTCTTATGTAGGGGCCTTCCCCTCAATGAGATCTACTAACCTATGAAGTTTCATGTTGATACCTCTTATACTTTTTGAGTTATGGTCAATGTTAAGATTTCGGACGATGACGACGCGGACACCGGAATTACAACAATAGCTTGTGATTCTTCGAAAAAGACGAGCTCAAAAGGGAATTAATATAATGCATAAATACTTGAATAGCTCAGAGCTATTAAAGTATTTATGTATAATAATATATGTATGATTAACATAGTTTAACTCCGTAGTATTTGTCTCCGCCATAAATTTAAGTGTGGAACAAGATGTGTTTGTGAAACACTATGCCCCCTCGATATGATATTTGACCCTGAAGGATAACCTTGATCTTGACATGTCACCCTTCAAACTGTGCAGCTTCATGGGGTACACATGCATACCAAATATCAAGTCTGTATCTCTACTGGTTCAAAAGTTATGGCCAATATTAAAGTTGGTGACCTTTGACCATGAAGGATGACCTTGACCGTGACATGTCACCCCTCAAACTGTGCGGCTTCATGAGATACACATGCATACCAGTATCAAGGCTGTATATCTACTGGTTCAAACGTTATGGCCAATGTTAATGTTGTTGACCTTTGACCTTCAAAGATGACCTTGACCTTGACATGTCACCCCTAAAACTGTGCAGCCAAATGAGAAACACATGTATACCAACTATCAAGTCTATATCTCTACTGGTTCAAAAGTTATGGCCAATGTTAAAGTCGGTGACCTTTGACCCTGAAAGATGACCTTGACCTTGAAATGTCACCCCAAACTATGCAGCTTCATGAGATACACATGCATACCAAATGTCAAGTCTGTATCTACAGGTTCAAAAGTTAAGGCCAATGTTAAAGTCGGTGACCATTGACCCTAAAAGATGACCTTTACCTTGACAAGTTGCCCCTCAAAATGTGCAGCTTCATGAGATACACATGCATACCAAATATCAAGAATCTATCTCTATTGGTTCAAAAGTTATGGCCAATTTGAAGTTGGTGACCTTTGACCCTGAAGGATGACCATAACATGTCACCCCTCAAACTGTGCAGCTTCATGAGATAAACAAGCATGCCACATATCAAGTCTCTATCTGTACTGGTTCAAAAGTTATGGCCAATGTTAAAGTCGGTGATTTGACCCACATGTTTGACCTCTGACCTTTAAGGATGACCTTGACATGTCACCCCCTCAAAATGTGCGGCTTTATAAGATACATATGCATGCCAAATATCAAGTCTCTATCTGTACTTGCTCAAAAGCTATGACCAATGATAAAGTTACAGACAAACAAACAGACAATTTGACCTTTGACCTTGAAGAATGACATTGACCTTGACATGTCACCCCTCGAGATACACAAGCATGCCAAATATCAAGACTCTAACTCTACTGGTCCAAAAGTTATGGCCTATATTAAAGTCAGTGATTTGACCCATATATTTTACCTCTGACCTTGAAGGAAGACATTGACCTTGACATGTCAACCCTCAAAATGTGCGGCTTTATGAGATACATATGCATGCCAAATATCAAGTCACTAGCTGTACTGGCTCAAAAGTTATGACCAATGTTAAAGTTACAAAGAAACAGACAATTTGACCTTTGACCCTGAAGGATGACCTTGACCTTGACATGTCACCCCTCAAAATGTGCAGCTTCATGAGATACACAGGCATGCCAAATATCAAGTCTCTATCTCTACTGGTCCAAAGGTTATGGCCAATGTTAAAGTCGGTGATTTGACCCATATATTTGACCTCTGAACTTGAAGGATGACCTTGACATGTCACCCCCTCAAAATGTGCGGCTTTATGAGATACATATGCATGCCAAATATCAAGTCTCTATCTGTACTTGCTCAAAAGTTATGACCAATGTTAAAGTTACAGACAAACAAACAGACAATTTGACCTTTGACCCTGAAGGATGACCTTGACCTTGACATGTCACCCCTCAAAATATGCAGCTTCATGAGATACACAAGCATGCCAAATATCAAGTCTCTATCTCTACTGGTCCAAAGTTATGGCCAATGTTAGAGTCGGTGATTTGACCCATATATTTGACTTCTGACCTTGAAGGATGACCTTGACATGTCACCCCTCAAAATCTGCGGCTTTATGAGATACATATGCATGCCAAATATCAAGTCTCGATCTGTACTGGGGGGGGGGGGGCATAAAAATCTGGCGGGAACTCAAAGCTGATTGTATAGACTGTGAGCTTGTTTCCAACCAGACTGTAATGCCAGGGTTTCCGTTAGGCAGGTGCCAACGCTCATCCGCCGAGACATTTCAAAATCCATAATTGGGCATAATTTTGTAAAAAAAAAAAAAAAAAGACCTTACAAAGTTATGGCCCTTGGTCATATTGTAGCCCTTGTGATGGCGAACAAGGTAGTGAAGTTTCATAAGATTTGCTTGAATATTTTTAAACCAAAAGACGGATAGCGGTCACAATAGCTCATCCTGAGCCTTTGGCTCAGGTGAGCTAAAAATAAGTCCTTTATATCTCCACCAAACCTATGTTGTGACCACTCGTTAGAATTCTCTTCTATGGAGAAAATCTTCTACTTATCAGAATGCTTGCAAAAATGACTTTTACAGCCGTGTCAAAACGTGTCAATATGAGGAAAATGGGTAAACCCTTAACTCCATAAATATGATTTTTTACACCTTTACAAACAGAGTAGACCCAGATCAGACTTTGTTATTAATCTTTAGCTCTGGTGACTCTGTGGTAACCTTTGCAAACAGTTTGGATCCAGATGAGACGCCGAGTAACTCCGGGTCTCATCAGAATCCAAACTGTTTGTCACTTTTACGCTGTTTTTGAAAAGAAATTGAATCAATGTGTACTTTCAAAATTGAAGCAGACGACAATATATGCAGAAGACAATTGCTTAGGGTGCAAAAGCTTAACCTTTTGATGGTGGCAAATAAGTTGACTGGCAAATGCAGACAGTGCAGTCCAGATCAGACAGTTCAAGCAGATAGATCAGGGTCTGCACTGTTTGTCATTCAAAGTCCACCTGTACCCTCTTATACTGACAGGACTCTACCGTTTAACAATGAAAAACTAATCCACTTAGAAACTTCCTCATTCAAAGGGTTTAATCTGACCACTAGCTGACCTCTATTACCTCAGTCCACTAACCCATTTACTAGCACTAATCTTCTAGTACTAATGCACTAAGGCAAATTGTGTTTACAGGTAATAGGTAAGATTAATTACTGTGTCACATATCAAGGAATGAGGATGGTATATACATGTATACCAGAGCTCCAGACTGATAAGATGCGTGATTAAAACATTTTCAAGAATACAATGTACCTTCTATATAATAATTATTCGTTCACCGAACCCTATCTTGTGACCACTCTTTAGAATCGTCTCTTCAAGAGGATTCTAAAGAGTGGTCACAACATAGGATTTGGAGAAGATATGATGATTTTAGTACTGGAGTATGCATGTTTATCTGTGTACACCCTAATTAAACTTTTCATTCATAAAAATGCCTTTTCACAGATTTGCAAACAGGATAGACCCAGATCAGATCCTGTCTGATCTGGGTCTGCACTGTTTGCTTATGAAATTATACAGATATGATCCTACAGTTTTATTTACCTTGTAAAAATTAATTAATTAATATCTGCAAAAATCATGTAAAACAGGGAGAGAGTTTACCCTTTACTCCATGAATATTCATGAAAGAAATAATGATATCATTAATATTAATTAGTTTATTTTTCATATTGAATTGAGGAAATTTTGGTAATGGCAGAAACCATAGAACCATATCTGTATTATTACATGAGCAAATATACATTTGGTAGTAGACCTTGATCAGACGGCTCCTATAGGAGTTGTCTGATCTGGATCTACTCTGTTTGCAAATGTGTACAAAGGCATATTTATAAAGTAAAGAGTTGACTGGCATTTGCAAAAAGAATAAACCCAGAGCGTGAAAAATGGCATATTAACCCTTTCATCCATAAATACACCTTTCCACGCCTCTGTAAAAGTCACCTGTTGAAACCATTGTGATAAATTGAGCATTTGCTCATATAGGAGCAAATGCTCTATTTATCACAATGGTTTCAAACTACAAAATTCTAAAATTTTCCTTTTCTTTAGTTAATGCTCCTTTTTGGTAGATTTATTCAAAGTGGTTGGATCTAAAAATAGTCTATGAGGTAATGGGTTAATGAGGTGAAGGGTTAACCCTTTCCTTCATATAAAGGCCTTTCACACCTTTGGAAACCCAGTAGACCTAGATCAGATGGCTCCTGTAGGAGACACAGTAGACCCAGATCAGATGACTCCTTTAGGAGACACAGTAGACCCAGATCAGATGGCTCCTGTAGTTAAACCCAGTAGACCCAGATCAGATGACTCCTTTAGGAGACACAGTAGACCCAGATCAGGTGACTCCTTTAGGAGACACAGTAGACCCAGATCAGATGGCTCCTTTAGGGGACACAGTAGACCCAGATCAGATGACTCCTTTAGGAGACACAGTAGACCCAGATCAGATGACTCCTTTAGATGACTCCTTTAGGAGACACAGTAGACCCAGATCAGATGACTCCTTTAGGAGACACAGTAGACCCAGATCAGATGACTCCTTTAGGAGACACAGTAGACCCAGATCAGATGACTCCTTCAGGAGACACAGTAGACCCAGTAGATCCTGTAGGAGCCATCTGATCAGGCTCTGCTCTTACGAAATTACAAAAGAGAAAACTACGGAAGCTGTCTGATCTGGGTCTTCTCTGTTTGCTAACGCCTGAAAAAGTTTATATAATTATAAAGAAGAGCATCTGGCCAAGTATTTAGGGTAAATGTCAGGACTACCTTTTTAAATATGGCTCCTAAATACATACATTGAAAAACTCCATTGGGACTATTTACCACTATCAAGTTATAAATTAATTATCCAAGTATTGTCACCTGCACAATTGGTTGTCTGCTTCAAATTCTTTTTTAAAATTTCCTCAGAGCAACAGATAAAGGTGCATACTCAAACACTAAAATCAGCATTTCTCCACTTAACCCTATGATGTGACCACTCTTTAGAATTGTTTCAAAACTCAAATTCTAATATCATAATTTCTCCACTAAACACTATGTTGTGACCACGTTTTAGAATCTTCTCTTCGAGACAATTCCAAAGAATGGTTACAACCTAGTTGGTGGAGAAATATAGGAGTTGTTCTTGAAAATGTTTAATTTACGAATCTCATCTGGACCTCTGTTCCTTCTCTTAATTTCAAAAACACTCACAACATCAAACAGTTTGGATCCTGATGAGATGCCAAATTATATGACATTTCATCTGGATCCAAACTGCTAGCAAATTAACCCTTCGCTTGCTATTCGCGTCAATATACCTACCTGTAAATAGTGAAGACCCAGATGAGACAGCTCCTGCAGGAGCTGTCTCATCAGGGTCTGCACTATTTACAAATTGATTGTGCAACCAGTGCACTCCACAGTAGTGATTGCACAGCGAAATACGTGTACACAGTGAAGATATATGTAATTATATAACAGGGCATGGGTAAAGAAGGAGAAATGTATTTTAAAATTCAACAAGCGAAGGGTTAAAGGTGAGCACAGAATCTCAATTGATGGCGAAACAGACACTAATTTATTGATTTGTAAGGACTGTAAACAGCAAATACAGACAAAACGGGTATCAATAACGTGACCAAAAACAAAATTCAACATAATGCAGATAAAAATGATCTTGGGTTCTGAGGCATCAATACTTCATGAATATTCATGTAAGAAATGATGACATCATGAATATTGATTAGATCAATTTTTATAATGATATATGAATACAGAATTTTTTTTCCATGGCAGAAACTATAGAATCAGATCTATACTATTTTGTAAGCAAACAGAGCAGACTCTGATCAGACAGCTTTTATAGGGTCTGCACTGGTTGTTATACAAAATCCTCTAGCACGTTTGCAAAGGTATAGAAGGCGTATTCATGGAGTAAAGGGTAAACTCTTAGTATGTGGGACATGCATGCAGTGGCTTTTACAAACAATGTAGACCCTGAATTGAGTCTTTCATACTGAGTGGGCTGTATAGTTGAACACTGATGGACTGAGCCTGTCATACTGAGTGGGATGTATAGTTAGAACACTGATGAGCTGAGCCTGTCATACTGAGTGGGGTGTATAGTTAAACACTGATGGACTGAGCCTGTCATACTGAGTGGGCTGTATAGTTAAACACTGATGGGCTGAGCCTGTCATACTGAGTGGGCTGTATAGTTAGAACACTGATGGGCTGAGCCTGTCATACTGAGTGGGCTGTATAGTTAGAACACTGATGAGCTGAGCCTGTCATACTGAGTGGACTGTATAGTTAAACACTGATGAGCCTGTCATACTGAGTGGGCTGTATAGTTAGAACACTGATGAGCTGAGCCTGTCATACTGAGTGGACTGTATAGTTAGAACACTGATGGACTGAGCCTGTCATACTGAGTGGGCTGTATAGTTAGAACACTGATGGGCTGAGCCTGTCATACTGAGTGGGGTGTATAGTTAGAACACTGATGGGCTGAGTCTGTCATACTGAGTGGGCTGTATAGTTAAACACTGATGAGCCTGTCATACTGAGTGGGCTGTATAGTTAGAACACTGATGGGCTGAGCCTGTCATACTGAGTGGACTGTATAGTTAAACACTGATGAGCCTGTCATACTGAGTGGGCTGTATAGTTAGAACACTGATGGGCTGAGCCTGTCATACTGAGTGGGCTGTATAGTTAAACACTGATGAGCCTGTCATACTGAGTGGGCTGTATAGTTAAACACTGATGAGCCTGTCATACTGAGTGGGCTGTATAGTTAGAACACTGATGGGCTGAGCCTGTCATACTGAGTGGGCTGTATAGTTAAACACTGATGAGCCTGTCATACTGAATGGGCTGTATAGTTAAACACTGATGAGCCATTCATACTGAGTGGGCTGTATAGTTGAACACTGATGGGCTGAGTCTTTCATACTGAGTGGCCTGTATAGTTAGAACACTGATGAGCCTGTCATACTGAGTGGGCTGTATAGTTAAACACTGATGGGCTGAGCCTGTCATACTGAGTGGGCTGTATAGTTAGAACACTGATGAGTCTTTCATACGGAGTGGACTGTATAGTTATAGTCTTTCATACGGAGTGGGCTGTATAGTTAGAGTCTTTCATACGGAGTGGACTGTCACTATAGTTAAACACTGATGGGCTGAGTCTTTCATACTGAGTGGGCTGTATAGTTATAGTCTTTCATACGGAGTGGGCTGTATAGTTAGAGTCTTTCATACGGAGTGGGCTGTATAGTTAGAGTCTTTTATACGGAGTGGGCTGTATAGTTAAACACCGATAGGCTGAGTCTTTCATACTGAGTGGACTCTATACTTAAACACTGATGGGCTGAGCCTTTCATAGATACTGAAATTTTTATAATGGCACTATAACTATGAACAAAGTAATTTTTTATCTTGACAGAAACAGTTGTAAAATCAGATTACTATGAACAAAGTAATTTTTTTATCATAACAGAAACTGTAGAATCAGATCTATTTTATATCAAAAGCAAACGGAGCAGACCCAGACGGCTCCTATTGGAGCCGTCTGTTCTGGGTCTACTGTTTGCAAATACTTAGTAAGGCGTATTTATGGAGTAAAGGGTTAAACAGTTATGGATAATTTCACTTTGAAAATTCAGCATTCAATATCGAGGGCTTGGTGCAAAACTATTGTAACTCCTTCACAAAGTGAAGGAGTTGTAATACAATAGTTTTGCACCAAGCCCTCAATATACAAATAGCAGCTCAATTTTCTAAGGCAAAGAAAAAAATTATCCGTGTTTGTAACTCTTAACCCTTTCCTTGTTCAATATTCATCTCAGGAATAATGACATCATGAATATTCATTAGCTTAATTTTTATGAGTCTAGGTACACAGGATATTTTGGTTCAGGCTGAAACTATTCAGACTGAAACTAAATAAAGTCAATATGGCATCATTTTGATAGCATGATAGACTAACTGACTGACCAACTGACCGACCGACCAACCAATCCACTGATCAACAAACAGACCAACCGACACACATCCAACCCCATAACATAATACGTCATTCCCTTAAGAGTGTATAAAAAAAAGTCATATCAAGACAAGACTACAAAATTCTTTGAAGGACAAGCCCATCTAAAATTGGACTTACTTCGTGACTGATACTTAGTTTACTGTTGTGACAAGTTCAACCCTTTCCCTGATGAATATTCATGTATAAAGTAATGACTGTATGAATAGTCATTAACTAAATTTTTAGATTAGCGTCAGACAGTGCTACAGATAACGATGCATACCCAATTACTAAATTCCTTATTTCTCCACCAAACCCTATACTGTGACCACTCTTTAGAATCGTCTCTTTGAGACGATTCTAAACAGTGGTCACAGTATAGGGCTTAAGTTATTCTTGAAAATGTTTTGATTTATGCATCTTATCTGGAGCTCTGTTGGCATTATATTATACACAAGGCAAGTTTTGGTCATGGTAGAATCAGATCTATATATTTCAAAAGAAAACAGAACAGACTTTTATCAGATAGTCAGTACAGGAGCCATGTGAGGTCTACTCTGCTTGCAAAGGCGTTAAAAGGCATATATCAATAAGACAGGTACAAGACAGATATCAGTCGGGTATCAGACAGGTATCAGACAGGTATCAGTCAGGAATCAGACAGATATCAGACAGGAATCACAGATATCAGTCGGGTATCAGACAGGTATCAGACAGTAATCAGACAGATATCAGTCAGGTATCAGACAGGAATCAGACAGATATCAGTCGGGTATCAGACAGGTATCGTCAGGTACTGTAAGAATTGTAGATAAGCATATTAGAAAATCAAATTAATCCTTTACTCCATAAAATATGCCTTTATATGCCTTTGCAAACATAGTAGACACATATCAGATGGCTCCTGTAGAAGCTGTCAGATCAGGGTCTGCTCTGTTTGCTTATGACATGATAAAGATATGATTCTACAGTTTCAGCCATGGTCAAAATCTCCTGTGTCTATGTGCCATCATAACAATCAAATTAATATTACTTCTTTAACAAATAAACATGGACTAAAGATTTAACTATTTCTTTTTTATTTCACCACCAACCCCTATCTTGCTGTAACTCATTAGAACTGCCTCTTTGAGGTAGGGTTTGAAAACAAGATCGGGTTTGGCTGAGAACTATGAGATTCTGATATACAGTAGAACCTGTCTTAACCCATTCCCTCATAGGCTATTTTTAGATCCAACCTCTTTGAATAAATCTACCGAAAATAAGCATTAACTAGAGAAAAGGATTTTTTTTAGAATTTTGTAGTTCTGAAACCATTGTGATAGAGCATTTGCTCCTTAGGAGCAATATCACAATGGTTTCAACAGGTGATTTTTACAGAGACGTAGAAAGGCGTATTTATGGAGGAAAGGGTTAACTCTTAACACTATAAATATGCTTTTCAGTGCCTTTACAAACAGAGTAGACACACATCAGACAGCTCCTATAGGAACTGTCTGATGTGGGTCAGCTCTGTTTGCTTTTGAAATTACATAGATTTTATTGTAAAGTTTTTGCCATGGCCAAAATTTCTTGTGTTCATGTTCCAACTGAAAAATTAATCTTATAAATATTCATGATGTCATTTATTCTTACATAAATATTCATGGAGTAAAGGATTAAGCAGAAGTGAGACAGAAACTTTATGACAGATGGTGCCCCTGATAGAGTGACTTTTGATACCTTTGCAAACAGAGTAGACCCAGATCAGACGGCTCCTGTAGCAGCCACATGATTAGGGACTGCTCTGTTTGCTTATGAAATAATAAAGAGTCTGTCTTGGTCAAAGTTCCTTTGTTATGAGGCCATAAAAAAAATATCGGCTAACTGATATATGTGACCGATGGTTGGGGCGGCCCCTGATCACGTGATTGGGGAATTAGCGATCAAGCGGTGGCTAGGGGCTACCGCACAGTCCTGGTGGTTGGTTAGGCTGTAGACCACCGGCCGCGAACTATTCTCAAATTGTAGAAGTACCCTTTGTCATGAATATGAAAAAGGGCTTAGTCCCCTGACGGGGAACAGTAAATATACAAGTCCATTTCTTCTGTAGATATTGTATTTACTTCCACAAATGGTAATATAAAGTTCACAGATGAATGTTAGTAGACACTTAGATAGATAAGACAAACTTTGATAGACACATCTAAGGCAAACACTGTGTAAAGAAAACTGTTCTGAAGAATTGTATAAGAAGACTCAAAACTTAGACTTAAACTCAGACTCAGACTTAGACTCAAAAACTCAGACTCTCACTGACTTTAATTTTGGAGAAATTCTTCTAATATTTTCCAAGGGGACAGGTAGGGAATTGATCAGTAACCAATGAAATTTTAGAATAGTAAATAGGAAATAAATTACTGACCAATAGCAAGCCTTGTGAGAAATCACAAGATCATCTAGTTTATCAGTTTAACTATCAGTAATTAATATGTCTGTTTGGAAAGGTGTGCATGCTACAGTTTGGCAGGTTGACACTGGTCAAAGCCAAACTGATTATATCAGTCAGCTTAATTGTAATGGTGATGATAGCATGGCAATATTATGATCTGCCCTGCAGTTAGGAAGTCTAAATCATATTGCTGTCATATAGCAATGCACTGATTAGAATCTAATATATTTTGTATATAGTGGTTTCTTAAATTAAAACTTAAATGAAGTATTAAATAACTTTGAACATTAAATTGTATTACTTGAAAATATCAAATTAAACTTATGAGTATGAAATTATTATGTAAGAATTTATAATAATATTTAAATGTAAACTAGAAAATTGTGTCTGTAAGACACAGTGATGCCCCCGTGTAGGTGCTTGCCTAGCTGCACGTAAAATTTCCAAGTCATTTGACCTTGACCTTGGGCTTGCGGGCAGCATGGGCTGGGTGTGCAATGAAAGTATGGATGGTGTTTAAGGTGTATATGCAATTCCATGGCAATAGCTACAGTGGTTAGGGAGATATAAGACAATGAAAAAACTGTGACAAAAAACTGCACGTAAATGTGACAACCAACTGCACCTAAAAGCGTGACAGACGGACAGACGGACAGACAGACTGACGGACAGACGATGGACATGTGCAAAACATAATGCCCCCTGACTATCGTCAACGGGGGGGGGGGGGGGGGGGGGGGGGGGCATAAAAATGAGTTTGGTATACCTGAATATTCATCAAGCTGAAACTATAAACTGAGGGTCTATGCCACTTAAGTTCTACTATATCATGTTATCTATAGCCCTGATGTAAGTGGTTAAGTTTAGGGTCACCTGGACAACCCGGATGTAACGGCAGATCCTTGTCAGCATTGCTTTATCTAGTGTACTTTTATACCTGTCCAATACGAACAAATAACCCCATGTACATGTACTTCTGTGTGCACAATGAAACAAAATCAACAATGAGTCATCGCTACATGTGACTGTACATCCTCCGAGTCCGATAGACCTCACTTCTTATCTTACAACAGTTCACTTCCAGACCAAAATGCCAATAACCTTTTTCCCTTGTATAGACCCCTTTTCACGCATTTGCGAACAGAGTAGATCCAGATCAGATTGCTCCTATAGGTGTCATCTGATCAGGATCTGCTCAGTTTGCTTTTGTCATGATATAGATCTCTGATTCTACCGTTTTTGTCAAAGCAATAGATTTCCTTGAAAAGTTTACATTATAAAATTTCAGCTAATAAATATTCATGATGTCATTATTTCTACATGAATATTCAACTGGCAAAGGGTTAAAGTTACATTAAATCTCTATATTTATAAATAATACAGTAAAACCTCTCTATAACGGCCACTAAATTACATCAAGTATTTTGTGTTAAAGGCAGGTGGCTGCTTAAAGCAAGATGAAAGTAAAACAGAACGCTCCTATAGGAGCGTTCTGTTTCACTTTCACCTTGCTTTTAAGCAGCCAGCTGCCCTAAATACCAACTAATTAACACAATTTAGTGGCCGTTATAAAGAGGTTTTACTGTATATCATTTTTACAATTTTTGAATTTCAGCAGGCCACACTTTTAATACTTATCTTGATAAGCGCGACCTAGACGGTATATGCAAACAACTGAGATCAAAATCAGGTGCTGAGTACCTGGATCCAAACTGTTTGGCATTCAACCAATAAGGTTTCCAAAGTTTGATAGAATCAAAAATAAATTCAAATCAGAGTTTGAGCAGAAGTAAATTTTGAAGCATGACGATGAAAGAGCTGATTACACTTGAAACTTCACAAAGCATTGCAGTGATTATGTAGGCATTTCCTTTGTGAAAACCCAGTGCATGCGGTTAACCTATTCCCTTATAATGACGACTCTTTAAAAGTCACTTTAAAAGCCATTGTGATAAATAGAGCATTTGCTCCTGTAGGAGCAAATGCTCTATTTATCACAATGGTTTCATACTACAAAATTATAGAATTTTCCTTTTCTCTAGTTAATACTCCTTTTCGGTTGATTTATTCAAAGTGGTTGGATCTAAAAATAGCCTATGAGGGAATGGGTTAACCCTTTCCCTGTTCAATATTCATGTAAGAAACAATGACATCATACATATTTATTAGCTGAATATTTATAATAGCATAATTATACATGATGTTTTGATATTGGTACAAACTGCAGAGTCAGATCAACCAAACAGAGCAGACCCAGATCAGATGACTAGACTATCTGGTCTAGGTCTACTCTGTTTGCAAAGGTGTGAAAAGGCATGGGTTAAATGTTAACATTATGGTATGACTAAACCTAACAATATTTAATTCAAGTTAACTGACATAAGTCACAAACCAAATGAATGCATGAGTTATTCTCATCACATCAGTGAATCTGGGAAAACAGTGTCAACCCAGTGAGATAGTAAGATTGTAGTTACTAGGCATCTTATCTGGGTCCAAACTGTACATATACATACCATATTCTCTCTAATAAACACTTCCCAGAGTGTTACATTTTTTAACAGGAGATTCTTGCATTTTGAACACAAGTTGTTCCTTAATTCAGAATGAAAGCAATGCAGAGAGCTCTTAAGGAAGCTTTCTGTATTGTTTCCAGTCTGCATTAAGCTAACATCTGTATATTGAAAAACCCTATATATCTTTATTTATGGTTATTATATAGGGGTTAGTTGATTTATTCGTCATTGGTTTCTTCCCCCCCCCCCCAAATTAAGGGGGCATATATTAGTGGGGGAATTTATTAGTGGGGGAATTTATTAGGGAGAATATGGTATGTAATAATGACTGTGCTGCTAGTATGATGCAAACAGTTAACTAATCTAATTACCCCAAGTAAAAAACACAGGCAAAGAGTGCAGCCTAGACCAAATGCAGGAGCCATTGGACCATCTTATTGACCATTAAAAGAGTACAGACATAGACCAAATGCAGGAGCCATTGGATCATCTTATTGACCATTAAAAGAGTACAGACATAGACCAAATGCAGGAGCCATTGGATCATCTTATTGACCATTAAAAGAGTACAGACATAGACCAAATGCAGGAGCCATTGGATCATCTTATTGACCATTTAAAGAGTGCATACCTGGACCAAATGCAAGAGCCATTGGATCATCTTCTTCACCATTTGCTACTATGTCCCTCTGATTTTGAAGTTATTTAATTTTAGCAGATTATACTCAAACAAGAAATGTCCACATGACATCAAACCGGGTTTTCCTTCACTATTAAAGAGGAAGTCCCCACAATGATCGCATATTTTTAATAGTATCATAAAACTTGGTATTTGTTTTGCTCTATCATTATTATGAAGGTTCCCAATTTGAACTTATATCGAAAAATGCCCCTGTGATACAAATAAACCGATTTCATCAATACTGATAATTTTTGTTCTACAACACAATATTATCGGCCTTTTCCGTTAAATTCTTCCGCGTTTTGCCGATGATCACCCGATCCCTCCATTGTTTACGTAATAGCTTTCTCGGAAGTGGTCGGAGAATCACGAATAGGGCGAACAGTTACGAAACTAAAACCCAACCCGAATAAAACTGAAACATCGGGGATTAAAACCGGGATCGGCGATATCAAACACATGAATGTTTTGTCATTATAAACGGTAATTGGATGGGACTTTTTGCGATATACTACTTTTCAGCATATAAACAAATGAGTTTTGTACATTTTAAGAGTTTATGAAACGTGTCAAATGTAGGGACATCCCCTTTAACTAGTAACTTCTAAGTTCAAAGGGGCATAACTCCGAGAAAAATTGCAGGGGGAAAAATCCCAGACAATATGCGCATCTACATATTGTGTCTATGCTACATACAAGGTTTTATGAAATTCTGTTGAACAGTTTGTGAGAAGTTGCGTTTAATTACAAGGATCGGGTCAAAAGACCTAGTGATTTCTAAATTCAAAGGAACATAACTCCGAGAAAAATAGCAGAAGGAAAATTTCCCGACAATATGCACATCTACATATTGTTTCCTTGCTACATGCAAGGTTTTATGAAAATCTGTTGAACAGTATCAGAGGAGTTACGCTAACAAGATTGGCAGCCGCCCGCCCGACTGACCGCCCGCCGTACATCACCATTTCAATAACCAGATTTTCCGTGGAAAACCCGGTTAAATATAAATTTAGCAGAAAACAAATGTGATTCTAATTTCTGAAATAAATAAACTGATTGAAATTTACTTTGAAATTTGTTAGATGTAATTGCCTTTTTTTTAAATAAACAGAGAGAAATTTTCCTTTGAAAACTTTAACCCTCTCCTTCACATAAAAAAGCTTTTTTCACATATTCACAAACACAGAAGAACCAGATCAGATGGGTCCTACAGGATCCATCTGATCTGGTTCTGCTCTGTTTGCTTATGAAATTATACTAGATCTGACTCTACAGATTCTACTAAAACTAAACAAAACATTGTGTACATAATTATGCCATTATAAAAATTAAGAAAATTAATATTCATGGTGTCATTATTTCTTACATGAATATTAAACAGGAAAAGGGTCAAAGCTGACAATATAATTTTTTTATGGCGGACAATTAGTTGGTTGGTTGCCTTTCTTGTGGTCACATCATGGAGTCAGTCAAGTTCAAGCACCTGCAGCTCCTCTCCAGCATTTCCAGTGGGTTGTTTAGATTTTACATAGGTGGTCTAGTAAAACAAAGTCCACAAAGTTCATTGATCCTTTCCCTTATATAAACCCCTCTTCACTCCTTTGCAAACAGAGTAGACCCAGATCAGATGGCTCCTGTAGGATCTGCTCCATTTGCTTATAAAATACTACCGCTTTTTGACTGAGTCAACACTTACTTCTTCTCTTTGAGGCAACCATAATGAGTAGTCTTAAGATAATTCAGTGAGTAGTCATAAGATAATTGTAATGAGTAGTCATAAGATGATTGTAATGAGTTGTCATAAGATAATTGTAATGAGTTGTCATAAGATAATTGTAATGTGTAGTCATAAGATGATTATAATGAGTATTCATATGATAATTGTAATGGGTAGTCATAAGATAATTGTAATGAGTAGTCATATAAGATAATTGTAATGTGTAGTCATAAGATAATTGTAATGAGTAGTCATATGATGATTGTAATATGTAGTCATAAGATAATGGTAATGTGTAGTCATAATATAATTGTAATGATTATTCATATGATAATTGTAATGTGTAGTCATAAGATAAATGTAATGAGTAGTCATAAGATAATGGTAATGTGTAGTCAAAAGACCGTTCTAATGAGTAGTCATAAGATAAATCAGTGAGTAGTCACAAGGCAATTGTAATGTGTAGTCAAATACTGTCATATGATAATTCTAATGAGTGGTCATAAGACAAATCTAGGGCACAGATGAGACATAAGAAGTCACCAAAATTATAACAGACAGCTGATATGTACAAGTCACTGTGAAAAGTAAGCATTTGTAGCGAACAGTTCACAGAATGATGTAACAATTGTCAGATAAAGATATAAGAGATGAGATTTAGCAAATTTAACCCTATACCCCATGAATATTCATGTAAGATACAATGACATCATGAATATTAATTTGGTTATTTTTTATGACACTTTAACACAGGAATTTTTGGCCATGGCAGAAACTGTATAATCATATCTATACTATATCATACGTAAACAGAACAGACCCTGATCAGACGGCTCCTCTAGGAGCTGTCTGATCTGAGTCTACTGTTTGTAAAAACGTCGAAAGGTGTACAGTTTATGGAGTAAAGAGTTAAGCGAACTTTTTTATACTTCTCTACTAGACCCTGCTCCACTGTTACTCATTGGAATCATACCAAAGAGGCCTGAGCTACAGATAAAGGTGCGTACCCACATACTAAATTCAGTCATTTCTCCACAAAACCCTATACTGTGACTACTCTTTAGAATCGTCTCTTCGAGACGATTCTAAAGGGTGGTCACAGTATAGGGTTTGGTGGAGAAATAAAGAAGTTATTCTTTAAAACATTTTAATTTACCCATCTTATCTAAAACTCTGCAAAGAGGTCATTCTAATGAGTAACAGCAAGGTAAGATTTGGCTGAGAAATAAGAGATTTTGCCTCATCATGCCTTTGCATACAGAGTACATGTAAACCCAGATCAGATGGCTCCTGTTGGAGTCATCTGATCAGGGTCTGCTCAGTTTGCTTATCATTATGGAATAATATAGATCTGATTCCACAGTTTCTACCAATACCCAAAGAGCATGTTTTCATATCCCATTACAAAAATCATCCAATAAATATTCATGTCATTATTTCTTTCATGAATATGCAACAGGGAAAGTGTTAACCCTATTTCTTTCTTAAGCCTGTCCCTGTTTAACCCTTTCCTTCATGCAAAGGCCTTTTTATGCCTTTGCAAAAAGAGTAGACCCAGATTAGACGGCACTTGTAGGAGCTGTCTGATCAGGGTCTGTTGTTTGCTTACGATATATAAGAGATTTGATTCAACAGCTTCTACCAAAATCAAAACATCCTGTGTGATTATGCCATTATAGAAAGTAAGCTGATAAATATTCATGATGTCATTATTTCTTACATGAAGTCCACAGGGAATGGTTAAATGTATATATATATATGTAAGAAATAATGACATCATGAATATTAATTAGAATATTTTCATTAATTATATATGGACATTTTGGATCAAGCAGAAACTATAAAATCAGATTAATAATCTACCATAAGCAAACAGAGCATACATGTAAAGGTGTTTATATGAAGGAAAGGGTTAACCCTTTACTCCATAAATATGCCTTTATACGCCTTTGTAAACATATTAGACCCAGATAAGATGGCTCCTGTAAGAGCTGTCTGACCAGGGTCTGCTCTGTTTGCTCATAAAATAATAAAGATATGATTCTACAGCTTCTACAACTTCCAAAATTTCTAATGTTCATGTGCCATTATAAAAATTAAACTAATCAATATTCATGATGTCATTGTTTTTACATGAATATTCAACATGAATATTCATGGCGTAAAGGGCTCAAGATAAAAGGGTTATTGAGTTATTGTATTACTTTGAGAACCCAGATCAAATGACTCCTGTAGGAACATGGAAAGGGGCATTTTTTCCAAATGGGGGACACCTTAAAGTTAGATCTACCAGTATATTATTTCATAAACAAACAGAGCAAACCCTGATCAGACGGCTCCTATAGGAGCCGTCTGATCTGGGTCTACTCTGTTTGCAAATGCGCGAAAAAGCGTTTGTCAGAAGGAAAGGGTTAAGACTACGTGTAAGGATATATTTTTTTAAGTAAATGTAGGACAGAAAATGAGTTTATACCTTTCTTGTCCCTGACCTTCTTTCAGACTGTCATAATTACAGCTGTGACCCAGCTCTGACCCCACAATCAGTGACAGGAGAGACAAGCTGGGGTAACAGATGGACAGTTTATTACACTAAATACCTTTAGTATTCGAACAAACAAACACAGACAAATAGTGCAGACCCGCATCAACCGGTTCCTAAAACAGCTGTTTCATCTGGTTCTTCAATATTTGCTTCTATGTCAGTCTAATTTAAAATAGAAATGGTTCCAAACTGACTCACTCAGCTGTACAGCCTAGTGGAGAGGGCAGATCAGGTGTCCTTATACTGTATAATCTGAGTACATTGTAAACACAGCTACAAGTACATATCTTATAAGCACAAGAAAGTAAGTCAAAAGGAGTACAAAAAGTAAGTCAAAAGGAGCCCTGCTATACAAACACTGACCCTGCTATACAAACATTAGCCCTGCTATACAAACACTGGCCCTGCTATACAAACATTAGCCCTGCTATACAAACACTGGCCCTGCTATACAAACATTAGCCCTGCTATACAAACACTAGCCCTGCTATACAAACACTAGCCCTGCTATACAAACATCAGCCCTGCTATACAAACACTGGCCCTGCTATACAAACACTAGCCCTGCTATACTAACACTAGCCCTGCTATACAAACACTAGCCCTGCTATACAAACATTAGCCCTGCTATACAAACACTAGCCCTGCTATGCAAACACTGACCCTGCTATACAAACACTAGCCCTGCTATACAAACACTAGCCCTGCTATACAAAACACTGACCCTGCTATACAAACATTAGCCCTGCTATACAAACACTGACCCTGCTATACAAACATTAGCCCTGCTATACAAACACTGACCCTGCTATACAAACATTAGCCCTGCTATACAAACACTGACCCTGCTATACAAACATTAGCCCTGCTATACAAACACTGACCCTGCTATACAAACACTAGCCCTGCTATACAAACACTGACCCTGCTATACAAACATTAGCCCTGCTATACAAACACTGACCCTGCTATACAAACACTAGCCCTGCTATACAAACACTGACCCTGCTATACAAACATTAGCCCTGCTATACAAACACTAGCCCTGCTATACAAACACTAACCTTTAGGATTTGCAAACTGTGTAGAAGCAGAATAGCCAGTGTGTTTTAAGCATTTCCCTGTTCAATATTCATGCAAGAAATAATGACATCATGAATATTAATTAGATTATTTTTTAGAATGGCATAAACACTGGAGGTTTTTGGTTCAGGCATATATTATACCATAAGCAAACAGAGTAGACCCTGATCAGACAGCTCCTATTTACTCTGTTTGCAAATGCATAAAAAACACAACTTTTTTATATGAAGGAAATTGTTAAAAAGGATGTTATTAACTGGCCATCCTGTATCTATATATCAATTAATCCAGTACTGCTGATATAATAATATAACCTTCTTTGTATATTGTATACAGGAAAAAGATCAACAGAAACTGTAACACAAGGCTCCCTGCTTTTGTCGAGCCTTTTTATCGCATCATGTTAGACTGATGACATGCCCAACAGAATCAGAGAACTCTGTCAGGAGCTCTCGGAGAAATCTTTTAGGAGCTCTCTGATCTGAGTTTACAGTGAATCCTGAAGGGGAATACGGAACACTAAAAAATAAATCATTTCTCACTGAAACACTGGGGGCATCAAACCTACCCTACCGTAATCAATTCCTGAAATATTCCAACATGAAAACTGATGCAAATAGAGCAGACCCAGATCAAACTTCAGCTTCAGGAGCAGTTGGTTGAGGCTTTACACCAGTCGCAACTCCATTTGTTTAACCCATTCCCCCATAGGCTATTTTTAGATCCAACCACTTTGAATAAATCTACCCAAAAGGAGCATTAACTAGAGAAAAGGATTTTTTTTAGAATTTTGTAGTTTGAAACCATTGTGATAAATAGAGCATTTGCTCCTATTGGAGCAAATGCTCTATTTATCACAATGGTTTCATAAAGAGACTTTTACTGAGGCGTAGAAAGGCGTATTTATGGAGGAAAGGGTTATCGTAAAGCTATCAAAACAGTTCCAATGTCACTTATATAGCTTTACAAACCAATTGAGTGGAGAAACTGGGAGCGTAAATATTTAGGGTAAGTACAGGACATCATGTCACATTATTCTGACACAAGGTCACATTATTCTGACACAAGGTCACATTATTCTGACACAAGGTAATCCAGAGAAATTGTTCGCAAGAGAGGGAGGGAAAAGCCGTTTTATTCACTAATTTGCATACTTGCAGCGAATTGTGCTAACCTATGCAAACATTTTTCATCGAAATGTAACTCAAAAAGTCGCTTAGCGTCTCATCAGAATTCAAATTGTTTATATGAAAAGAAACCAAAGACGAAGACTACTCTGAAAATAATTGCAGACAACAGTTATTGCAGATGAAAATTATTCATTGCGCAAAGAGTTAAAAAGCTCTATGCAGCAGAGCATTCATAAGTAAAGCTCTCTACAGCCCAGCATTCATAAGTAAAGCTCTCTGCAGTAGACCATTCATAAGTAAAGCTCTCTGCAGTAGACCATTCATAAGTAAAGCTCTCTGCAACAGACCATTCATAAGTAAAGCTCTCTGCAGTAGACCATTCATAAGTAAAGCTCTCTGCAGTAGACCATTCATAAGTAAAGCTCTCTGCAGTAACCCTTCATAAGTAAAGCTTTCTGCAACAGACTGTTCATAAGTAAAGCTCTCTGCAGTAGGCCATTCATAAGTAAAGCTCTCTGCAACAGACCATTCATAAGTAAAGCTCTCTGCAGTATACCATTCATAAGTAAAGCTCTCTGTGGCAGAGCATTTATAAGTAAAGCTCTCTGCAAGAGACCAGTCATAAGTAAAGCTCTCTGCAACAGAACACTCATAAGTAAAGCTCTCTGCAGCAAAGCATTCATAAGTAAAGCTCTCTGCAGTAGATCATTCATAAGTAAAGTTCTCTGCAGTAGAGCATTCATAAGTAAAGCTCTCTACAGCAGAGCATTCATAAGTAAAACTCTCTGCAGTAGACCATTCATAAGTAAAGCTCTCTGCAGTAGACCATTCATAAGTAAAGCTCTTTGCAGTAGACCATTCATAAGTAAAGCTCTCTGCAGTAGACCATTCATAAGCAAAGCTCTCTGCAGTAGACCATTCATAAGTAAAGCTCTCTGCAACAGAGCATTCATAAGTAAAGCTCTCTGCAGTAGACCATTCACAAGTAAAGCTCTCTGCAGTAGACCATTCACAAGTAAAGCTCTCTGCAGTAGACCATTCACAAGTAAAGCTCTCTGCAGTAGACCATTCACAAGTAAAGCTCTCTGCAGTAGACCATTCATAAGTAAAGCTCTCTGCAGCATGACCATTCATAAGTGTGGATCTTTAACCTTTTCCCTGTTCAATATTCATGTAAGAAATAATGACATCAGAGTAACAGATAAGGGTGCGTACCCATATACTAAAATCATCGTTTCTCCACCAAACCCTATACTGTGACCACTCTTTAGAATTGTCTCAAAGAGATGATTCTAAAGAGTGGTCATAGTATGGGGTTTGATGGAGAAATAAAGGAGTTATCTTTGAAAATATTTCAATTTACGCATCTTTTCTGGAACTCTGGACATCGTGAATATTGATTAGCTGAATTTTTATAATGTTAACTTTTCAAGCGAATTATTTGCTTTGACAAATACTGTAGAATCAGATCTATATCATGTCAAAAGCAAACAGAGCAGACCCTGATCAGACAGTTTCTATAGAGGCCATCTGATCTATGTCTTCTCTGTTTGCAAATGTGTGAAAAGGCGTTTTATGAGGGAACGGGTTAACCACAAATCTGAGGAGAAAATATTTTGTCAAGTAAAAGTATTTCATAATTCAGATTTTGAAAACTTAATTCTCTTTAATTACTTCTCCAGGAAGGTATAAGAATATCAAACAGTTAAGATCCTGGTGAGGCAGCAATGTGTAGAGTAGTGTGTATGATGAGGCAGCAATGCGTAAAGTAGTGTAAAGTAGTGTGTATGATGAGGCAGCAATGTGTAGAGTAGTGTGTATGATGAGGCAGCAATGTGTAAAGTAGTGTGTATGATGAGGCAGCAATGTGTAAAGTAGTGTATGATGAGGCAGCAATGTGTAAAGTAGTGTATGATGAGGCAGCAATGTGTAAAGTAGTGTGTATGATGAGGCAGCAATGTGTAAAGTAGTGTATGATGAGGCAGCAATGTGTAAAGTAATGTGTATGATGAGGCAGCAATGTGTAAAGTAGTGTATGATGAGGCAGCAATGTGTAAAGTAGTGTGTATGATGAGGCAGCAATGTGTAAAGTAGTGTATATGATAAGGCAGCAATGTGTAAAGTAATGTGTATGATGAGGCAGCAATGTGTAAAGTAGTGTATGATGAGGCAGCAATGTGTAAAGTAGTGTGTATGATGAGGCAGCAATGTGTAAAGTAGTGTGTATGATGTGTATGATGAGGCAGCAATGTGTAAAGTAGTGTGCATGATGAGGCAGCAATGTGTAAAGTAGTGTGTATGATGAGGCAGCAATGTGTAAAGTAGTGTGTATGATAAGGCAGCAATGTGTAAAGTAATGTGTATGATGAGGCAGCAATGTGTAAAGTAATGTGTATGATGAGGCAGCAATGTGTAAAGTAGTGTGTATGATGAGGCAGCAATGTGTAAAATAGTACGTATTAAGAGGCAGCAATGTGTAAAGTAGTGTGTATGATGAGGCAGCAATGTGTAACGTAGTGTGTATTAAGTGTATGAACCCTAACACTGGATTTTTTAACAATTGCAGAATATTAGAATCATCTCTATATTATGGACTATGCAAACAGAGTAGACCCTGATCAGACGGCTCATACAGGAACCAACTGATCTGGTTTTACTCTGTTTGCAAAGGTCTCTGTCAGCTGAATGATTTAAAACCAGTGGGATGAGGAGACTTAGTATCCAGACACTTAGGGTAAATAATGCAGTGCCATATTTCTCTTAAATATTCTGACACCCAATTCCCAACTCTCAATCAGTTTGTAAATCTGAATAAGTTCGTTCTGCATCATTTTGGTAATGTTAGCCCTTTACTCCATAAATATACCTTTCTACATCTTTGCAAACAGGGTAGACCCAGATCGGATCCTATAGGACCCGTCTGAGCTGGGTCAGCTATATTTGCTTATGATATTTATAATACAGATAATGATGCTACAGTTTCTGTCATGGTCAAAAGATCCTGTGTCCATGAGTGTGCTTTTATAATAATTAATCAAATCAACTCTTTGCACGCTAGCGGCTAAACTGTGATTACCTATGCAAACAGTTTGGATTGGATCCAGATGAGACGCCGCATAATGCGGCGTCTCATCAGGATCCAAACTGTTTGTCATCTTGATCATATTTTTACAAAGAAATTAGAGAAAAGTTGTTTTGAGAATTGAAGCAGACGACAATTGTTGCAGACGAAAAAATTACTTAGCATGCAAAGAGTTAATATCTGTCATTATTTCTTACACAAATATTCATGAAGTAAAGAGTTAAATGAAACCAATAGCGTTAAAGATAGAAACTGTTATAATTTGGATAATTACGGTCACCAAATTAATACTGTCATACTTCTGAGACTTGTCATAGTTTATATCACGATCATACACCTGAAGCTTGTAGGAAATATACCTTTACCTGATAGAGAAGCTTTTGCACACCTTTGCAAACATAGTAGGCTCCTGAAGGAGCCATCTGATCAGGGTCTGCCCCATTTGCTTATGGAGTTGTATAATAAACCTGATTCTATAGTTTTTGCTAAAGTCAACAAATCCATTACAAAAATTCAGCAAATAAATATTCATGATTTTATTATTTCTTACACAAACATTCATCAGGGAAAGTGTTAACCCTTTACCTCATAGGCTATTTTTGGATACAACCTCTTTGAATAAATCTACCGAAAAGGAGCATTGTCTAGAGAAAAGGAAAATTTTAGAATTTTGTAGTTTGAAACCATTGTGATAAATAGAGCATTTGCTCCTGTAGGAGCAAATGCTCTATTTATCACAATGGTTTTATAAAGTGACTTTTACAGTCATCAATATGAGGGAATAGGTTAACCCTTTAATCCATGAATATTCATGTTAAGAAATAAATGACCTCATGAATATTAATTAGAATATTTATAATAGCACAAGGAAAGAGGAATATTTTGCCATGGCAGAAGCTGTAGAATCATATCTATATTATTTCATTAATAAGTAAACACAGCAGACTCTGACCAGACGGCTCCTGCAAGAGCTGTCTGATCTGGGTCTACTCTGCTTGCAAAGGTGTATAAATGCATAAAGGGTTTAAAAAAGGGGTAGATGTGTTCAGTTAACCCTTTACTCTATAAATATGCCTTTCTAACCCTTTGCAAACATAATAGACCCAGATCAGACGGCCCTTCTAGCTAGGAGCTGTCTGATCAGGGTCTGCTCTGTTTGCTTATGATATAATATAGATATGATTCTAAAGTTTCTGCCATATTATTTCTAGCATGTATATTCATTGAGTAAAGGGTTATGTCACAGACAACAAACACTTATCACTATGAGGAGAAAAGGTCAGAAGAGTCAGCTATTGTCACAGAGCAACCAATCGATTACTCGTTATGATGTCTCAGTCTCGTGTTTTATGATAGCGGGGCACTTTGTTATATATATAACCCTTATCGTACAAACTGTTCACTTCCTTCTAATTGACACTGTAGTGTGTATCCAGATCAGACGACACACCGAAATTTTCAGTATACATTTCTTTCAGCAAATAAAGCTATATAAATTTTAACCAAACTGAACTCTGTTGTTTTCATCTTACATGTATTTATTGGGTGTATGTATTTAATTTCCTCATACTAAGTGCATGCTGAGATTTTCTAATTGTTAACTATCGCCTGAAACTTTGGGAAGATTATTAGTCATATCCTGCCAAAGAGCGGTAAAATCCTGTACACATGTACTGCGAAAAAGTGCAAAAAGGTAACCAACAGAACTCATGCTGACACAACTTAAACTGACACAACTTAAAGGGACGTTTTCAGAAACAATTTTATCAAAGTATCATGAAAGGGTTAAATGAGGAGGATTTCATACACACGTTAAAAACTAAAATAAAACACACTCACATGTTTATATCCTGTGGTATTTCCGAGACAAGTCACACAATACTTTTGTATTTTCAAACTATACTAAATCCAGTGAGGTCCAGGACAGTACATATGTAATGAAAAACCAGAATGATTGATTCACACAACCTGGCTCCGTAGAAAGTCACTAGACATCCATTCACCTCAAGATCACAGTGGTCAGGTCCCGTTTTGACAGTATCCGAGCTGCCACTTACAACTATTGATTTTATGAATGATCTGATTGACCCAAGAAAATGTCTCTAAAAATAGCTCACTATGACCGACTAAAGGAGTGGCTTCCTGTCTAGTGTGCTCAGCTCAATGCACATACCAGCAACTCGGGAACCAGCTCAAGTTCAACTAGGTACTTTGTATGATGAGGCAATATCTAGAGGGTCTGTTTACATACAGGTTTTTCTCATGGGGTATTCATGCAGCAGGCTTTCCATTGCTATTTCAAAGGGTATTTCTCTGTATTTTAAATCCTTTGGGATTTGATTTGGGTCAGTGGTCAGATATATCTGATCTACATATTGAGGGGGGTTGTAAAGTTGTCCTATTTCTAGATGATACGACCAGCACACAACTGATTTACTTTCATGAGTTGTCTTACTTTTTGTCTCTTTTAAAAATCATGAAAAAGATAAAAGAAAATATATTGCTTGATATGGCCTTAACCCTTTCCTTCATAAAAATGCTTTTTAGTCCATTTGCAAACAGAGTAGACCCAGATCAGACAGCCCCTATAGGAGCCATCTGATCAGGGTCTGCTATGTCTGCTAATGAAATAATATCTATAGACATGATTCTACAGTTTCTGCCATGGCCAAATATTCCTGTGTTCTTGTTCCAATATAAACATTAATCTAACTAATTATTCATGATGTACTTATATGAATATTCATTGAGTAAAGGGTTAGGTCCTGCAGTTTGTGCTGAATATTCAAGCGACATCATGCTAGTTTTGCAAACAGTTTGGATCTAGATGAGATGCCAAGTAACTCTACATCACCCCAGGAGCCAAACTGTTTGACACTGTTTCTGAAAGGATACTTATAGAATTGCAGCAGACGACAATACTAGCAAACCATCATTTAGAGAGGTGAAGGTTCGTACAGTATTCGAGTTACAATGAGTGATGATCCAGATCAACCAGCATGGTGGAATCACAATTTCATTCAGGATTAGTAGCATAAACATTAATGTTCAACAGAAACTTGCACAAATCTAAACATTAATGTTCAACAGAAACATGCACAAATCTAAACATTAATGTTCAACAGAAACTTGCACAAATCTAAACATTAATGTTCAACAGAAACATGCACAAATCTAAACATTAATGTTCAACAGAAACATGCACAAATCTAAACATTAATGTTCAACAGAAACATGCACAAATCTAAACATTAATGTTCAACAGAAACATGCACAAATCTAAACATTAATGTTCAACAGAAATGTGCACAAATCTAAACATTAATGTTCAACAGAAACATGCACAAATCTAAACATTAAAGTTCAACAGAAATGTGCACAAATCTAAACATTAATGTTCAACAGAAACATGCACAAATCTAAACATTAAAGTTCAACAGAAATGTGCACAAATCTAAACATTAATGTTCAACAGAAACATGCACAAATCTAAACATTAATGTTCAACAGAAATGTGCACAAATCTAAACATTAATGTTCAACAGAAACATGCACAAATCTAAACATTAATGTTCGACAAAAACATACACAAATCTAAACATTAATGTTCAACAGAAATGTGCACAAATCTAAACATTAATGTTCAACAGAAACATGCACAAATCTAAACATTAATGTTCGACAAAAACATAGACAAATCTAAACATTAATGTTCAACAGAAATGTGCACAAATCTAAACATTAATGTTCAACAGAAACATGCACAAATCTAAACTGTGATTAATGTTTTATGACAGAAACTTGCACAAATCTAAACATTAATGTTCAACAGAAATGTGCACAAATCTAAACATCAATGTTCAACAGAAACATTCACAAATCTAAACATTAATGTTCAACAAAAATGTGCAGATTTTTGCCAGGTCAATCTCTTGGCCTTTCTTTAGATACGTTTACAATCTACTGACACATTTGTGATCCAGATGAGAATTATGACAAGTAACTTGTTGCATCTCATCTGAATCTAAACTATTTGAGAAATGACTATTTTTGAAGAAAAAAAATGGAAACAAGAGGGCCAGAATGGCCCTGAAGCGCTCACCAGACAATCAGAGGAGAAGATATTCAAAGTTTTCACTATATGTTTCTGTTGAAAACTGGCTACCCCTGGGGCGGGGCCAATTTTGACCCCAGGGCTATAATTTATATAACTTTTGTAGAGGACCTGAACATGATGCTATGTGCAAAATATGAAAGCTGAGAACCACCCAGTTTCAGAGAAGAAGATATTCAAAGATTTCACTATTTGTTTCTATTGAAAACTGCCCACCCCTGAGGCGGGGCCAATTTTGACCCCAGGGCCATAATTTATATAACTTTTGTAGAGGACCTGAACATGATGCTCTGTGCCAAATATGAAAGCTGAGAGCCTTCCAGTTTAAGAGGAAAAGATTTTCAAAGATTTCACTATTTGTTTCTATTGAAAACTGCCCAACCCCTGGGGCGGGCCAATTTTGACCCCAGGGCCATAATTTATATAACTTTTGTAGAGGAACTGAACATGATGCTCTGTGCCAAATATGAAAGTTGAGAGCCTTCCAGTTTCAGAGAAGAAGATTTTCAAAGATTTCATTATTTGTTTCTATTGAAAACTGCCCACCCCTGGGGCGGGGTTAATTTTGACCCCAGGGCCATAATTTATATAACTTTTGTAGAGGACCTAAACAAGATGCTATGTGCCAAATATGAAAGCTGAAAGCCTTACAGTTTTAGAGAAGAAGATTTTCAAAGATTTCACTATTTTTTTCTATTGAAAACTGCCCAACCCCTGGGGCAGGGCCAATTTTGACCCCAGGGCCATAATTTATATAACTTTTGTAGAGGACCTGAACATGATGCTCTGTGCCAGATACGAAAGCTGAGAGCCTTCCAGTTTCAGAGGAGAAGATTTTCAAAGATTTCACTATTTGTTTCTATTGAAAACTGCCCAACCCCTGAGGCGGGGCCAATTTTGACCCCAGGGCCATAATTTATATAACTTTTGTAGAGGACCTGAACATGATGCTCTGTGCCAGATATGAAAGCTGAGAGACTTCCAGTTTCAGAGAAGAAGATTTTCAAAGATTTCACTATTTGTTTCTATTGAAAACTGCCCACCCCTGGGGCGGGGTTAATTTTGACCCCAGGGACATAATTTATATAACTTTTGTAGAGGACCTGAACAAGATGCTATGTGCCAAATATGAAAGCTGAGAGCCTTCCAGTTTCAGAGGAGAAGATTTTCAAAGATTTCACTATTTGTTTCTATTGAAAACTGCCCACTCCTGGGGCGGGGCCAATTTTGACCCCAGGGCCATAATTTATATAACTTTTGTAGAGGACCTGAACATGATGCTCTGTGCCAAATATGAAAGTTGAGAGCCTTCCAGTTTCAGAGGAGAAGATTTTCAAAGTTTTACTATATGTTTCTATTGAAAACAAGGAATCCTTGGGGCAGGGCCAATTTTGACCCCAGGGCCATAATTTATATAACTTTTGTAGAGGACCTAAAGATGATACTATGTGCCAAAGGTGAAAGCTGAGAACCCTGTAGATTCAGAGGAGAAGATTTTTAAAGGTTCAAATTGTTGACGACTGACGACGCACGATGCACGACGGACGACGCACGCCGACGGACATCAGGCAATCACAAAAGCTCACCCTGAGCACTTTGTGCTCTGGTGAGCTAAAAATGTACTGGTAAGAATTTAAGTACATGACGATTTTTTCATATCAAATTTACTTGGTAAAAAAGACCATAACCTTTACCATGCTGAAATAATTCTCAGTAGACTTTTCTTTTAACCCTTTCCCTGTTTAACCCTTTCCTCCATAAATGCGCCTTTCTATGACTCCGTAAAAATCACCTGTTGAAACCATTGTGATAAATAGAGCATTTGCTCCTATAAAATTTGACCCAATTCCTATTGATTGGTCAGTATCAAAATAGCAGAGATGCTGCCAGGATTTCAATTTGGTGGGGGAAATCCCCCATCAAATAAAAAAAAAGTGGGGGACCTACTGGGGGGGGGGGGGGGGGGACAGTTAACGGGCAGTAGTTATTACTAGTTAATGCATCCATTTACATTTGTAAGTAAACATATTAGATCTAGTTTTCTTACTTTCAACACACAAAGACACATGTCTATTAATTCAAAAATATCCCTTATACATAATGGGCATTTTCTCCAACTTTCATCCAAGCCATTGAATTTTCAAACATCTAAAAGATTTGAATAGCTAGATTCTTTTGCTGTGGGAATACTTTCAATTGCAATATAGGAAGCTGTTCTCATAGCACTTATCAATGCCTCGGTCCTTTCATCTAATTCTGACACCAAGTTTGAAACTTTTAACAACTTACTTTCAATGACAATGTTATGTTATGTGATCGGCAGACTCAGTCTGTCTTGTTAGAGTTGATGTGCGGTAGTTAACGCATCCACTTGCACAAGTGAACGTGTTGGTATTCTTTCTTTCAACACACTTTTAGTAAAAGTATTGTAACAGGACGGCAAAAACGGGCTTTCGTGGGCGGACGACTTACAGGGACAAATACGACATATCAAATTATATAGTGAACGGAATTTATTTAATTATCAATGATGAAATAGACTTATGGTTCTAATAAGTTACTAAAATGTCTCTTGTAGATCTAGTTCGGGTTGGCTTCTTAATTGTTAATGTTTGTGTAAGTTCTGGGGTCTCCTAGGGCTAGTAAATGTAATATTTACGTTTCCGTCATGGCCTGTGTCCTTTAATTTCACCCGCTGCTTGAGTTTATATAGTTTCTTTAGTTCCTTGTATTTCTGTATGGTGGTTAAATAGAGTTTAAAAGACTTTTGATGAATTAATTTTTAGATGTTGTCTGGCCGAAATTTGAAAGAGGAAAGCTCCCGCCTGCTGCGCGCGTTAAGCTTTATACTTCCCGCGACTTGATACATTGCCAAGAGATTCCCAGCGGTTATCAGGTCCTCTCCTAAGCCATTGAGTAGCCAGTCTCTTTATTCCGGAAAAGTATCATTTTCGGATCCTCGAAAATGATTATAACACCAATAGCATTAATCTGTATACTTATAATACCTATCACATTATTTCATTTATAGAAATAAAGCGATATTGATCCAAAACTACTTTTTCTCTACTATAGATAAATGTAAGTAATTATTACATCATACATGACGTCACATTCCATGCTTTTTGATGACGTCACATGTGTTGTTGTTTGTATTGTCATCTTCAGTTATACATGTACCTTTCGTTACACATCCCCCACCCTTATTAAATAATCCTCCTGGATTATACCCTAAACAACAACAACATGACTCCATTTATAAACTTGTACTTTGGACATCCGTCGCAAACATGTAATATGCAATATAAACATAGAGACAAAAAAACAACTGATGAACACATGTTATTAATGTAAAAGAAAGATTTCCGAGTTTCTGTCACAATATCAATCCAGCCATAGTGAGCAAGTGATGGCCTATAACCTCAATTTGACTCCCCAATCGTCCAATTTGTCAGTTATAATGTCTGTATCGTTCCACCTGTCACAGTTCTCTATACTTTTGACGATGCTCCATGACATACGAGAGCCTACGATGTCTCCTTTTGCAACACTTTTAAGGTACGCAAAATTGTATTGCCGAATCTTTCCATCGACCTTATCCGAATCATTGTCCTCCTCCTGGGGCCTACCTTCTCCATCTAGTGAGAGGAAAGAATATTTGTCCAGCAGCGCCTTTCTTGAAATGCATGGAAAGTCAGCACTTTTCCTCTTCTCAAGAAATAACGAGGCATATTCATGTGCCATAAGTTTTTGATCTCCAGTTAATTGGCGCCAATTTGTTGGAGGCCAACACAGTTTCTGTCCATTACACTCTATCTCAAGTTCTATAACAGCTGTCCAGTCCCTTTTAGCTGGAGGGCATATTGGCATAGCTCCTCTCCGCAGCAGTCTATATGCTCTTGCCCGTAGTCCTTCCCCGATGCCTCTATAAATGGCATGGCTCGATCCTGAGCTTGACGTGCTTGACGAACTGCTGACGGAACTAGCGTCACTATCGGTCCTCTCAACTACCGGTATACCAGTTGCATCCACTCCTCTTCTCTCGATAACTCCCGTGTTCTCACGCTGTTCCACATCTCTCCTGATCACCATAGTATCTCCTTGGTTTCCAACATCACTGCTCCCTGACTCCTTATTCCAATCTGTTCTAGCAACATTATCATTATTATCTCCAGTCTCATTTACAGCCTTCCTACTCGACGCGTCCTTTCCCATTGCAGATCTCATACTAAGTACTCCGACTTCCTCAATTTCGATGTTATCCTCATATTTTTCAAAATCGTCCATATCTAAATCTTTCTCCCTACTAATCCTTGGTTGTTTCCTTCCTTTTCCTGTTTTATCATTCAATGTCCGCTTTCTGTTCACAATTCTTTCTTGTTCTTTTCTCTCCACCATTCTCCTGTCTTGCTCAATCCTATCAATTCTACCAACATCACACTCTTTTCTATTCTCTTTTCCGCAAACAACACTATCATTTTCCACAACACTTCTGCGCTCCAAAGACTCCCTCGATTTACTCCGTTCCTTTCCTTCCACAATCTTCATTCCTGCCTTCCAACCGTTATTCCACTTTACTGCCCTTTCTTTCCTGTCAGCAAACCCTTCTGTCCAGTTCCTTATGGCCTTCCGTGCATCATAAGCAGCACTGCTGTCATAGGCTGTGGGGGTATTTACAATCTTAGCATAATCCTCCGGATATGCTGCAAAGTAGAAGCCATTTGATCTACTGAACCTGTCCCTTGGTACACTTACGTCGTGGTGAGAAGATTTTACGTGTACCTCCAAATCACTTATCTTAGTGAAAGTTCGATCTTTTCCACTGCACCAGGGACATACAACGGTGAGGCGGCGATGTTCCGCAGATACTAGATGTTTGACAAGTGCGGTCCTTGTGGTGAACATCGCTTCACATAACCAACAGTTTTCCCTGAAAGAAGAACATGTTTTTGAGTGGAACAGAATAGTTTGAATGTTGGGATTCATTTCTAATACAAATTAAAAGTAAGTCAGTCCGCCCACGGGATTTTCGCTGTCGCACAGAAAATATACGTACTCGCTATCGCGCTTCATGTTGAAACAGAACAAGTATTCAATCCTTGAAATGTTTATTTACATTCTACATAATGTTAATTAACTTCTTACACTATTATACATATTATGGCTATTTGTGAATCCTGTAAATGATTGTTAACACATCAGACACAACTAAATGCAGTGAACATGTATCTATGTGTATATTTCATTAACATTTACAGCTCTTCTTTGCGTATCCAACAAGGAACCTTATTCCCGCGATATTGATACAATCGGTCTACATGGTAGGCTTATGATTTGCCTTTCGACGACTGCTTAACCATGCAGACTAAGTCGTTCACAACTCTTGTAGCTATAAAGGGTCCATTCCACTTGTAAGCCAACTTCGAACTTATTTCCACTTCAATAATTTTATCTGTTTCATTCATTAAGGCAATGAATGCCCCCTTTCCATATGAGTCTAGAATACCGTAAAGTAATTTAAAGTCTGCACTGCTCGCTATCTCCGTGTAATCAATAAAAACCACTTCCGGTAAAATAATTTCATTTGGTTCCTCAACAGGTACCAACGTACAGCTGGTGGGTGGAATATCTGCTGCCCCTTTGACAAGGATCCTACAAACATTGATTGTTTGTTCTTCTGTGTAACATTTTACCAAGTTTCCATTCTTTATGCAAAGTTTCAATTTTTCTAAGTTAAACGTCTTTACATATTTCATAATGAAATCCTGCTCCAATATTCCAGGCAAAACTATGTCACCGACTATGACAGTTGCTTCTATTATACATGCATAGTTCCCCAAGTTGACATTTACTTCAGTATATCCATATACTGTAAGTTTTGCCCATTCGACTCCTTGGACCTTCAGGTCCCTTTGATACAGTGACAAGTAACACTCGCCTCCACACTGTTCATATGTTTCCTTTGATATAAGTGAGGCAGTGACCTCACTGTCCAGCAAAACGTGTATTGCAGTGTTGTTGACACTACCTTTCATATACAAGCCGTTGTCCAATGTATACGGCTTCCTATTCATCTGGCCAATTCTTGAAGTTGGTTTCTCTTCTCCATGTAATTCATTTATATAGCTAGGTCGTTTTGTGTCAGAATCCGCCACTTCACGACCTACTGAAGTGACGGTTTGGAGTTTCCCCACTTTTCTCGAGGCTTGTTTCTTTGCAAGTCCCTATTTGAACAATTTCTATACAACTGATCACTTGAGCTATATGCAAAGCGTGTCCTTCTAATGCAGTCTTTCCGATAAGCATATTCTATCATGTCCAATGACTGTTCTAATATTTTAAACGCATCTTTTATGGCATCAAAATCTGTTATAATCTCCGATTCAGTACATCCGATATTATTCGACTCTTTATCACAGCTCGATATTCCTATAATATGGAGCATTCCTGCATCTGTGGTTGTTCTGCCTAGCACGTCCTCGTAGCGTTCTATTACTTCAACGGCCTCCCTGATTGTCCTGCAGCCCTTATCCACAAGTCTGCACCTCATCTCAGGCGAACAGCCTCTGATGAAATACTCTAACGCCAACATCTCCTGTGCTTCTGGGCCTAACGACACGTATGCCTTATTCGAATATAGTCGAATCTCATCATCGAATGCAACAACCCATTTACTTTTGCCACGGGTCCTCGTCTGAATTTTGGACATCCATCTACTTGCCTGTCTTTTAATATTGCGTGCCTGGTGTCTGTAGTACCGCTCTGGTGCTTTATAACTGTGATCTCCTTCTTCTCCTCTGACTCTGATGTAGTCATCGTCTCTACTCACAGGGTGATTGGTATGAAAATTTACCTCGGAATCTGAATCTTGTTTATCGGCCATATTGTCTTTTGATGTTGTTTGAACTTTCCTATAGAGGTGTTGTATTAGCAAGTATCCGTCAAGGTGTTAATAAACTCTATTGTAATTAGATTTGATTCCGAGTTAGCCCCTGCCCTTATTGTAGATCCACAAATGCACAGATCCGAAATCTCCCTGTTTTCGGATCCGAAAGCTCCTAACGTTCTGATGTTCGTAATCAAAGTCCCTAATGTTCGGATCCAAAAATGCGCGGATCCGAAAGCTCCGAATGTTCTGATGCAAAACTGCGTGGATCCTAAAGCTCCCGATGTTCGAAATCAAATTACACGGATCCGAAAGCTCTCAAAGTTCGGACCCGAAAGCTCCCGACGTTCTGATGTTCGGAATCAAACTGCGCGGAGCCGAAACCTCCCGATGTTCGGATCCGAAAGCTCCTAAAGTTTTAATGTTCGTAATCAAAGCCCCTAATGTTCGGATCCAAAAATGCGCGGATCCGAAAATTCCCTAATTTCGGTATTAAACTGCGCGGATCCGAAACCTTCCGATGTTCGGATCCGAAAGCTCCTAAATTTTTGTTGTTCGGAATCACAGCCCCTGATGTTCGGATCCAAAAATGCGCCGATCCGAAAGCTCTCAATGTTCTGATGAAAAACTGCACGGATCCTAAAGCTCCCGAAGTTTGAAATCAAATTGCGCGGATCCGAAAGCTCTCAAAGATCGGATCCGAAAGCTCCCGACGTCCCGATGTTTGGAATCAAACTGCGCAGAACCGAAACGTCCCGATGTTCGGATCCGAAAGCTCCTAATGTTCTGATGTTCTGATGCAAAACTGCGCGGATCCTAAAGCTCCCGATGTTCGAAATCAAATTACGCGGATCCGAAAGCTCTCCAAGTTCGAATCCGAAAGCTCCCGACGTTCTGATGGTCGGAATCAAACTGCGCGGATCCGAAAAATTTCTGTATTCGGATCCGAAAGAAGATCTATGCGGATCCGAAAGCTATTGAAGCTTCTGAAGTTCTGATGTTTGTAATAAAAGCGTGCGTATCCGTAAGCTCCCAAAATTCGGAACCGAAAACTCCTAACTTTATGATCCAAAAACTTATGTCCGGGTCCGAAAGTGTGCGGATCCGACGCTCCTAAAGGGATTACCAAGTATGATGTATTCAAACAAATTCCGATTTTCAGATCCGAAAGTGTTCGGATCCGAAAATATTTCTAAAGACTCTAAAGATATGCGTTTTGCTGTAATAAAACCTCCACCCAGTAAAAATGGAAATGCCCGTTATATCTGCTGGATCCAAGATGCTAAATTCCTATAAGAATCGCACTTCTGACACCATTGTAACAGGACGGCAAAAACGGGCTTTCGTGGGCGGACGACTTACAGGGACAAATACGACATATCAAATTATATAGTGAACGGAATTTATTTAATTATCAATGATGAAATAGACTTATGGTTCTAATAAGTTACTAAAATGTCTCTTGTAGATCTAGTTCGGGTTGGCTTCTTAATTGTTAATGTTTGTGTAAGTTCTGGGGTCTCCTAGGGCTAGTAAATGTAATATTTACGTTTCCGTCATGGCCTGTGTCCTTTAATTTCACCCGCTGCTTGAGTTTATATAGTTTCTTTAGTTCCTTGTATTTCTGTATGGTGGTTAAATAGAGTTTAAAAGACTTTTGATGAATTAATTTTTAGATGTTGTCTGGCCGAAATTTGAAAGAGGAAAGCTCCCGCCTGCTGCGCGCGTTAAGCTTTATACTTCCCGCGACTTGATACATTGCCAAGAGATTCCCAGCGGTTATCAGGTCCTCTCCTAAGCCATTGAGTAGCCAGTCTCTTTATTCCGGAAAAGTATCATTTTCGGATCCTCGAAAATGATTATAACACCAATAGCATTAATCTGTATACTTATAATACCTATCGCATTATTTCATTTATAGAAATAAAGCGATATTGATCCAAAACTACTTTTTCTCTACTATAGATAAATGTAAGTAATTATTACATCATACATGACGTCACATTCCATGCTTTTTGATGACGTCACATGTGTTGTTGTTTGTATTGTCATCTTCAGTTATACATGTACCTTTCGTTACAGTATATTTCAAAACTTTGTTCACCAATGATTTGAGACGAGATAGCTGATATTTTGTGATCCTTCCATTTTTTTCGGATTGGACATTTTGTTTAAGGATCATCATCGTGTTCGTTTTTCGAATCCGAAATAGCTGGAGGCTTTTTAATTTTCTGCTTCCATCTCCGAGGTTTCCATAGATGGACTCACCACGGGGCGAAATAACTCACTTATTTCTCTTTTATTGCTAGACATTTTTTTCTGTCGTCTGCAGCATGCACAAAATGTCAGGAAAGTAGACCGGAAATGGTGTACATAGGCATTTCCCCGCATCATTCGTTATTCAAATATAGATTTTTCAAAATGCGGGAACCAGTGTCAATTGTCAATTACAGGTATCCCTCTAGGGAGTTATTGATCGAATGGGAGACCGCTAACAATAGGATTTGGGGTATTCCAACTTCAGTGCTATTTGCGATGCCGATACAGACCTTTCTGTTTGGATTTATTTTGCACGCACTGGATAATATTTTTTGCGGGACAATCCTTTTGAATGCGGGATAATGCCCCCACCATTTTGAGAAACAAGAGTGCCAGTGGGCACAATATACGCCCGTCGAGGTTTTGTTCAACATAAACTGGGGTTAACGTATTTGCTAAATTCAAATTCGAAGTCCAATTTTGCGACCAAGTTTCAAGGTTGTAAATAGGCATACTTTAACAAAAAACCTTAACCAAAAATTCTAAATTAAAAAGTGCCATAATTGTGTAAATGCTTGAGATGAAGATGAAGCTTCTGATGGTGAACAAATGTTATGTACTCTTGCCTACAGGTGAAGCTTGTGATGGTGAACAAGTGTTCCAAGTTTAAAAGATTAATCTAAAAGGGTTATGTAAATAAGTGGACTTTAACCAAAACATTAACCAAAATTTCTATGTTAAAAGGGGGCATAATTCTGTCAAAATGTTGGACAGAGTTATGTACTCTTGCCTACAGGTGAAGCTTGTGATGGTGAACAAGTGTTCCAAGTTTAAAAGCTTAATCTAAAAGGGTTATGTACATAAGTGGACTTTAACCAAAACCTTAACCAAATTTTCTAAGTTAAAAGGGGGCATAATTCTGTCAAAATGTTGGACAGAGTTATGTACTCTTGCCTACAGGTGAAGCTTGTGATGGTGAACAAGTGTTTCAAGGTTAAAAGCTTTATCTCAAAGGGTTATGTAAATAAAAGGACTTTAACAAAGCCTTAACCAAAAATTCTGCATTAAAAAGGGGAATGATTCTGTCAAAATGCTTGACAGAGTTGTTTTCTCTTGCCTACAGGTGAAGGTTGTGAGGGTGAACAAGTGTTCCAAGTTTAAAAGCTTTATCTCAAAGGGTTATGTAAATAAATGGACTTTAACAAAGCCTTAACCAAAAATTCTAAGTTAAAAAGGGGCATAATTCGGTCAAAATGCTTGACAGAGTTATTTTCTCTTGCCTACAGGTGAAGGTTGTGACGGTGAACAAGTGTTCCAAGTTTAAAAGCTTTATCTGAAAGGGTTATGTAAATAAATGGACTTTAACAAAGCCTTAACCAAAAATTCTAAGTTAAAAAGGGGCATAATTCAGTCAAAATGCTTGACAGAGTTATTTACCCTTGCCTACAGGTGAAGGTTGTGACGGTGAACAAGTGTTCCAAGTTTCAAAGCTTTATCACAAAGTGTTATGTAAATAAGTGGACTTGTTCCACATAAATTGAGGTTAACATTTTTGCTTAACGCAAATGCTAAACGCAAATTCTAAGTCCAATTAAGTGACCTTGACCTTGGATAAACGAGCCGGGACTTGGCAGGCTACTGTAGCATGTCTAGATAAACATTGTGGTTAAATTTGGGAAGGATCCACCAAGCGGAACTTGAGTTAGAGATGTTACAGACAGACAGACCAGTTTTTGCTAAACGCAAATTCTAAGTTCAATTGTGCGACCTTGACCTTGGATAAACAAACCGGGACTTGGCAGGCTACTGTAGCATGTCTAGATAAACATTATGGTTAAATTTGAGAAGGATCCACCAAGCGGAACTTGAGTTAGAGATGTTACAGACGGACAGACAACCAGACGGACAGACAGCGCCATTCCATAATACGTCCCGTTTTTTCAATCGGGCGTATAAAAAGGGGGACCGAGGCAAAGATAAGCGGGATCCCACAAATCCCGCGCCCTGACAGCATCTCTGAAATAGCATTCCGGGCAAGAAAAATCATGTTGCTGGATTTTTTGCGGGACTAAATTCGTTCCGATAAAAATTCATAACAATGATTATTTTGAAATTTATGATTATTAGAAGAAAACTAAATGTAACCATTGCTGACATAATGGCGTTTTCCATATTAACGCACCATTTTCATAGAGGCTATTGACAACAAGAGTACCGCATACGGTACATAATACGCCCACTTGCAAACTTTCTCCAATTCAACATGCCTTATAAGTGTTGACATTTTCTAATCTGTGCTTCAGATCTTGATTTCCATATTAAGGTGGTACTATTTTTTTAAAAAATGAAGTGAATATCTTATTAAATAAAAAAGTTACAGCTAATCCTCATTTTTGCAGATTTTTGTAAAGTGCAACGGCCATAACTCTGTAAAGATAAACTGAATGAACCTCAAAATAAACTCAGCTTCAAATTTTGTTGCTTAAAACATTTGTGTTAAGTTGTTAAGTTTCATTTATATCAACCGACAAACTAAAAATTTACTGACTAACAAAGCAACAAACACACAAAGTTCAAGGACCATAACATTAGAATAAAATGACATATCAAAACCCCCGCAATATATGTGAAAATTCACATTAAGGTTTAACCATATAAAAAAATTGAAGCAAATATCATTTTAAATGAAAAAGTTATGGTCATCCTCATATTTGCATAGATTTGCATTATTTTTTTAAGTGCAAGGGCCATAACTCCGAAACATTTAATCAAATGATCCTATGACTCGACTTAGCTTTAGGTCTAGATGCATTAAACATGTGTATGAGGTTTCAAAAATATCTGTCAAATAGTTTTCCCAGAAAACAGCGGACAAACTATTTGCATATTTTTCAAAGGACAAGGGCCATAACTCTGAAATGAAAAATCAAATGAACCTCAGAATCAACCCAGCTTCAGATCTTGATGCATTAAACATTTGTGTGAAGTATCATTAATATCTGTCATATAGTTTTCCCAGAAAACAGCGGACAAACTATTTGCATGTATTTGCATTATTTTTCAAGTAAAAGGGCCATTACTCCGAAACGACAAATCAAATGAGCCTCAGAATCGACTTAGCTTCAGACCTTGATGCATTAAACATTTGTGTGAAGTTTCATTAATATCTCTCAAATAGTTTTCCCAGAAAACAGCGGACAAACTATTTGCATATTTTTAAGGACAAGGGCCACAACTCCGAGACAACAATTCAAATGAACCTCAGAATCAATTCAGCTTCAGATCTTGATGCATTAAACATTTGTGTGAAGTTTCATTAATATCTGTCAAATAATTTTCCCAGAAAACAGCGGACAAACTATTTGCATGTATTTGCATTATTTTTTTAAGTAAAAGGGCCATAACTCCGAAACGACAAATCAAATGAACCTCAGAATCGACTCAGCTTCAGATCTTGATGCATTAAACATTTGTGTGAAGTTTCATTAATATCTCTCAAATAGTTTTCCCAGAAAACAGCGAACAAACTATTTGCATATTTTTTAAGGACAAGGGCCATAACTCTGAAATAAAAAATCAAATGAACCTCAGAATCAACTCAGCTTCAGATCTTCATGCATTTAACATTTGTGTGAAGTTTCATTAATATCTGTCTAATAGTTTTCCCAGAAAACAGCGGACAAACAAAATGTTGACGGACGAACGAACGAACGAACGAACGAATGAACGAACGGACGGACGGACGGACAGGGCCACGACAATATACGACCACCTTTATTAGGTGGGCGTATAAAAACTAGTTCACGGATTGAGAAAACTACGTGATTAAACAATGCACGAATCGATAGGGTACCACGAATCCATATAGGAATTGGCCATAGTAATGGGTTATTTGAGATGCAAACTTCATTAAATTCCCTGGAAGACGTTAGATAAAAAATGACCCTTTGGTGTTTTTGATAGAGTGTCCATTCATCTGAAAGAAACTGATCTTAAAAAGTTTCAAACATAAGTGTTCATGTTAAATTGACGAAAACGAAAGTAGTTTCAAATTTAGAGACTTGTGATGTAACGGGAAAATTTGCAACGTATCACGTGATCTCGGACTGTGTCGATAAACCAGGTAAGAATCGTTTAAATTTTAATTACCGTTTCACTCTGCTTTTAATTATTTCACTTGGACTGTGTATTCTTAAATTTAATTTGAATACTGTTGCACAGTAGAACTGTAAATCGCGCATAAATCGATAAAAAGTATGACTATTTTGTTTCGAGACACCAGAGGGGTACACACTACACAGTAATGTTACTCAGTCGATATGTTTCAAATCCACAAGGCAAAGGCTGAAATAATGACTTTTAACAAGCTAAGATAACAATAACTAGAGGTTTGTTTTTGTCACAAAAACAGATGTCTCCCCCTCCCATCCTCTTTCCAATACACAAGTGTAATGCCTGTAACTCCAAACTTATCAGGGTCCAATTTTAAGTCATCAGGGGCAATAACTCCAACATTATCAGGGAGAGACAATTCAAAAACCCGGGGTACACAACAACACACGCTGGTCAACATTCCTGTGAAGTTTGGTGACTCTAACACTAGTGGTTTCAGAGATACACACGGCACAAAGTAAAGTTTCTCTTATTTTAAGTCATAAGGGGCAGTAACTCCAAAGTTATCAGGGGAGACAATTAAAAAACCCAGATGCACAACAACTTATGCTGGTGAACATTCCTGTGAAGTTTGGTGACTCTAGCCCTACTGGTTTCAGAGATATGTGAAGCACAAAGTTTCTCTAATTTTAAGGTATATCAGGGACAATAACACAAGAATTATCAGGGGGAGACAATTCCAAAACACCAGGTGCCCAACAACTCATGCTGGTCAACATTCCTGTCAAGTTTGGTGACTCTAGCCCTAGCGGTTTTAAAGATATGCATGACACAAAGTTTCTCTAATTTTAAGTAATCATATCAGGGGCAATAACTCCAAAGTTATAAAGGGGAGACAATTCAAAACTCCCAGGTGCACAACACCTCAAACTGGTCAACATTCCTGTGAAGTTTGGTGACTCTAGCCCGAGTGGTTTCAGAGATATGCACGACACTAAGTAAAGTTTGTCTAATTTTGTCATCAGGGGAAGTAACTCCAAAGCTAACAGAGGGAGACAATTCAAAAAACCCAAGAGCAAAACAACCCATGCTAGTGAACAATCCTGTGAAGTTTGGTGACTCTAGCACTACTGGTTTCAGAGATACGCGTGACACAAAGTTTGTATAAATTTAAGTGTTCATATCAGGGGAAATATCTCAAGAATTATCAGGGGGAGACAATTAAAACAAAAGGGCCATGATGGCCCTAAATCGCTCACCTGGTTACTATAGACATATGCTTACACTGTATTTCTATGTAAAAATAAGTAAGCTTCAGATTGGGGCCAATATGAAACCAAGGGCCACAATTTTAGGCCTTGAGTTTCAAATCTGAACAATCTAAATAAAGGAACATTTGATGATGCTTCATATAAGTTTCAAAGTTCCTGCCCTTACAATTTCACAGGAGATTTTAAAGATTTTCCTATGAAAAACTAATAAGCCAGGGGCGGGGCCATTTTGGTCCAGTGGTCATAATTTGAACAATCTTGATAGAAAACCATTAGATGATAATAAATACTAAATTTCAAAGGTCTAGGCCTTACAGTTTAGGAGAAGATTTTAAAAGATTTTCCTATGAAAAACTAATAAGCCAGGGGCCGGGGCCATTTTTGGTCCGGGGGTCATAGTTTGAACAATCTTTGTAGAGGACCGTTAGATGATGCTACATACCAAATATCAAACGTCTAGGCCTTACGGTTTTAGAGAAGAAGCTTTTTATGAAAAACTGATAAGCCCCAGGGCGGGGTCGTTTTGGTCAAGGGGTCATAATTTGAACAATCTTTGCATAGGACCAATAGATGATGCTACATACCAAATATCAAATGTCTAGGCCTACGGTTTCAGAGAAGAAGATTTTTAAAGATTTTCCTATGAAAAACTGATAAGCCCCGGGGCGGGCCATATTTGGTCCAGGGGTCATAATTTGAACAATATTTGTAGAGGACCATTAGATGATGCTACATACCAAATATCAATGCTCTAGGCCTTACAGTTTCAGAGAAGAAGATTTTTAAAGATTTTCCTATGAAAAGCTGATAAGCCCCGGGGCGGGGCCATTTTTGGTCCGGGGGTCATGTAGAGGACCATTAGATGATGCTACATACTAAATACCAAAGGTCTAGGCCTTACGATTTCAGAAGAAGATTTTTAAAGATTTTCCTATGAGAAACTGATAAGCCCCGGGGTGGGGCCATTTTTGGTCAGGGGGTCATAATATGAACAATCTTTGTAGAGGACCGTTAGATGATGCTACATACCAAATATCAAAGGTCTAGGCCTTAAGGTTTCAGAGGAGAAGATTTTTAAAGATTTTCCTATGAAAAACTGATAAGCCCCGGGGCGGGGCCATTTTGGTCAGGGAGACATAATTTGAACAATCTTTGTAGAGGACCATTAGATAATGCTACATACCAAATATCAAATGTCTAGGCCTTACGGTTTCAGAGAAGAAGTTTTTTAAAGATTTTCCTATGAAAAACTGATAAGCCCCGGGGCGGGGCCATTTTTGGTCCGGGGGTCATAATTTGAACAATCTTTGTAGAGGACCATTAGATGATGCTACATACTAAATACCAAAGGTCTAGGCCTTACGGTTTCAGAGAAGAAGATTTTTAAAGATTTTCCTATGAAAAACTGATAAGCCCCGGGGCGGGGCCATTTTTGGTCCGGGGGTCATAATTTGAACAATCTTTGTAGAGGACCATTAGATGATGCTACATACCAAATATCAAAGGTCTAGGCCTTACGGTTTCAGAGGAGAAGATTTTTAAAGATTTTCCTAAGAAAAACTGATAAGCCCCAGGGCGGGGCCATTTTTGGTCCGGGGGACATAATTTGAACAATCTTTGTAGAGGATCATTAGATGACTCTACATACCAAATATCAAAGCTCTAGGCTTTGTGGTTACAGAGAAGAAGATGTTTAAGTAAATTGTTGACGACGCACGACGCACATACGCATGACGACAGACGCCGGACACTGCTCCCTCACAATACCTCACCTGGCACTTTGTCCCAGGTGAGCTAAAACATAGGTGCACAACAACTTATGCTGGTGAACATTCCTGTGAAGTTTAGTGACTCTAGTACAAGCGGTTTCAGAGATACGAGCGACACAATGTTTTTTCTAATTTTAAGTCATCAGGGGCAATAACTCCAAAGTTATCAGGGGGAGACAATTAAAAAAAACCAGGTGCACAACAACCCATGCTGGTGAACATTCCTGTGAAGTTCGGTGACTCTAGCCCAACTAGTTTCAGAGATACGCGCGACACAAGTTTGTGATGGACAGACAGACAGACAGACAGACGGACGGACAGACAGACAGACAACTCTGGCAAAAACAATGTCTCCCCATAAATGGGGGAGACATAACTATGCTTATAAATAGATGAATTTTAAGAAATTTAATATTCTTCCATTTTTTCTAGAGCAAAATGGGCAATACAAGTGATTTATCTGCATGCTGACTGTTACAGGAATTATTATGCACACAAGAAGTTTTAGCAGAATATATACCGGCGTCTCGTAATAATATTGTATGTCTGACATCTTACATCATAGGTCTTTGGTCAGTAGAGGAAGTTTAAATTGAGAGCAGCTTCAGACTAAGGAGAAACAGAAGTCAATTCGAGGAGAAGCAAAATCAGTTGAAGGTTGAAGGTAAGTACACTGGAGACCCGTTATAACGCGGGTCTGTGGGGACATAAAATTCAACCCGCGTTATATACGGAACCGCGTTGTAACGAGTTTTTTTTATCTGGGTACTTACATAAACTCCCATCTTCCTAAAATAAACTAATTTCGAACGAAACTGACTTGTTTACTTTGTTTCCCCACCCACTCACATAGCTCTTTCAGATTCTATTGACAAACAGAGTAGACCCTGATCAGACGGCTCCTCTAGGTGCCGTCTGATCTGGGTCTACTCTGTTTGCAAATCCGTGAAAACACGTTTGTATGAGGGAAAGGGTTAAACAAAATTACAAATTAAATCGAGTATGATTTCTAGCAACCAAGTATATTTCATAATACCAAGCCTGTTGACGGGATGTAATTGCCTCTGGGTCTGTCAAACCCCTAATCCGATTAAACCTGCTGTGTAAAACAATAAACATGGCTGTCACTGTTTTCAGAAAATGAAAGGTCAAATGTGATGTCGCGTGTGATTTGTTGGGGTTTTAAATTTCATTTGATTGGTCAAAGGGTACACACCCTTTTCTGTATAAGCATATAACCTCCAACCCCGCACCGAGTTGGGGGTTTAGATTTCTAATGATGTTTGTTTTTCATAATTAAAGTGCGAACGTTTGTGGCTTTGCCAGTGAAAAAATTCAATACACGCGCATCTCAATTATACACACAATTAATTTGTAACGAAAGTTATGCAGTTAAGATTTTACTGGTTCCCGTTCTATTAGGGCATCATGCGCATGGTACGAGCCGGTAATCAGCTGTGTGTATTACATTCATGGCGGCATATATACGAGTTGATAGTTGTCAGTTTTTCACACGTAAGATTGTCTTCAATTGTTTATGTAGGGACGGGTGTTTGTTTTTATCCTTTTGCCTGCTGCTGGCGGATAAGTTTACCTAAGTTTATTTTATGTATCATTGCGATATTCAATCATATTACTATAAATGAGGTATTTACAAAAAAAAATTCGGGGACACAGACGACCCGCGTTATATCGGATACCGCGGTAAAACGGTCCGCGTTATAACGGATCTCCAGTGTATGTGGTCAAAAAGCACTAAAAAATATCAGTTGATTTTCTTTGAATGAAAATGATTGTTTTACTGGCCAAACATGTTTCACAAAAGATGTGTTTGAATTAGCTTATTGACAGAAAGTGTTCAGGTTGTTTCTTTTTACTTTTTCACTGTACACATAAAATGAGTCACAGCTATATAAATAGGGTTCGGGAAACAGATGAATTCATAACAATTTGAAGTATCTCAAGTAGAGACCAAAGCAGTAAACATACTGAAGTAACAGGAGGAAAAGTGCAGCCCGGGACAGGACTTGAACCCAACCCGGGACCCCTCACTACAGGGCGATAGCTCTATGAACTGAGCTACCCGGACTGCTAGTCTCATTAACGAGCTGTAAGACAGCATGCTAATTTGTGATGGTTGCCGTCTGCCGGGATATCGTTAAAACCAGAAGTAGCTCGATATCACCATTGTGAACTACCCGGACTGCTATACAAGCTCCACACACAAGAACCACTACAATACCAAGTTTAGCAGTTCCAGTCTAGATCAACCTCCACTAGTCTTTAATTTAGGCAAACAATTATTTGTCTAAAATACACCTATACAAGGTGTCACTGTCAGTATTTCTCTCTGCAAACAGAGTAGACCCGTAGGTGACCAGACGTTTCGCCCACTAACTAGTTCGCGCCCTGGACGTTTCGTCCCCAGGACGTTTTGTACCTGGTCGTTTTGCTCATGTGGTCGTTTCGCCCACCATATATAATATGTTAGCAACCTGGCTTCTGAGAATAACCCTTTCCCTGTTGTATATTTTGTCAAAAGTTCAACCATTAGAAACTAGAGAATCAAATCAACAAAATTCTAAATTCATACAGTGCAAGATCCAGATCAAAGAAGATCTTACCAGCTGTCTGGTCTGGGTCTACCCTGTTTGATAAACATCCGAATAATACATACAAAACAACCAGCCAACAAATGGTATTTGATTAAGATCCAAACTATTTTCTAAACCTGTTTAAGAGTTTTCCAAGCCCAAATTTCAAACTGTTGAATTGTTGCATTTTTACTTGGGCATGAACTGTCATTATCTCAGGATGCTTGTAATTTTCTCAGGATGTTAACAAACTATGTGACACGTGTAACTCTTAATGTAAAGAGTATATGTTGACAGCTCGAAAGAACCGAAAGCATTTTATGTCATTTCATAAGGGCATTGTTTGACGATGACAGAAAGCGTATTTCTTCACAGTAAACTTTTTTAACATTATCATAAACTTCAATGCATATATAATTCATCGATTCTTTCCTTATATAAGTGATAACGGAAAACACAATTCACATCGGCGACCGAAGTTTCACTATAATTTGTATGGGTCCTTTCAACGGACCCTTCATAATTAACTTAAAACTTGTTTCAAACCATTTAGACATATCTCTAGAACAGTCGTAGCGTGTAGCGTTTGTCGTTTATTTTGCATAACTTTCCATTTGTCGACCAAGTTGTTGGTGCTGAGTTGGGTGCACAAACAAACATCGTTTCGTTCCCGTGCTGTGTCGTAGTAATGAAAATCAGGGCGAGTGACCCAATTAATTAATAATCGGAACACTCGGCTTTTTTCGTCTGAAATAGTTATTCTCGTTCATCTCTCGTAGCAAGAGTCTGCATGAACGAGACTGTCTAAAAGTACCAAAATATTGCGAATTTCAAAGTTTTACACGAAAAGCACTGCACTATTTCAAAATTTAAAACAGAAAGATGTTATATGGCACACTTTCAGCGGTACCGAAAAATCACTACATGTTTGCGAACGTATGCTTGTGACTCTTTGTTTATTAAATTCTCATCATTATTTACTCCAAAGTAAAGTCTGCATTCAATGAATGTGTTATTCACACATTTGGAAGATCTAATGCCTCATAGACGGATTTTTCAAAAGGTTACGACAGGGTATCGAGAAGGTGTGAATAATTAACTCGAAGGTGGGAAAATACTGTGCTCGAATTAAACAATCAATAAAGGGAACCAGAATGATCTGCGGGACCAGCACACATGCTCGAATTTTCGGATTATCGCTATTCGGATTAATGCAGGTATTTTCAATGAGATTTGATAGAATTTGAGCCGGGACCTCAAGATTCCCTTGGAATAGGCGGGTATCTTGGAAAAACAAGAGTCGAAATAACGCCGTTATACTGTAATGTAAAGAGTATATATACTGGAGTTACACTTATACTGATACTATGACCGAGCGCCTTCTCTCGTTACGGGGAACTTACTTCATAAGCTACTCGCTTCTTGTGAGATTATCTTTTAATTATTAATATCATATCAGTTTATCCAGTTCACCTTCTAACTTAATCTATCTACTTCTTAATCTCACTTTAACTTCTTAATTTCTTATTCTGTCCTTCCTTCTTTACTTCCTAAGTTCTTCCTTATACCTTAACTCTCTTCACTTTTGACTCTTACTCTTCTTAACCCTATCCTTCATTCTCCCAGACTCTTAACTCAACTCTTAACTTTACTTATTCTTACATGACTGTCCTGTAACTCATTTCATTCTCTACTCTCCACTCTTACTTTTCACTCCTTCAACTTCAACTCTCTCTCAATTCTCCAGATTCTAGCCACACCCACACATAATTCATATCAACCAACCATCTTCTTCTATTCATCTTTCATCATCTATCTTTCATTCTGTACAAACTCTTAATTACCCTAATTACTACCTCTCATACTAATCTGTTGTCTCCAGACCTTCAAAACCTAAATCTTTGTTTGCCTCTTAGTGTCACCTTTAGAGGTTTAGCCAATGCTTAACAAACTCTTATTTGCACATACTGGCCAGACTGACCTAATGTTTGTTTACTTACATCCAGGCAGTCAAAGACAGATACCATTAGCTCTTTTGTAAACTAATTATATTTTGATAAGTCAGACTACCAAGCATTAAGCAGGATCTATACTTCCTGAAAGCTGAGTCTTCAGAGATCAATCAGTTAACATATGTGACCAGTTAACTCACTATCTATGCAGACTCTATACTGTACCCAAATCTACAATTTCTGAAAGCTCTATAAATTAATATTTCATCAATCAAATTTTTATCAACATCATTTTCATAACTCTGTGACAATACTAGTAACCTTTCCCTCATATGAACGTGTTTTCACGCATTTGCAAACAGAGTAGACCCAGATCAGACAATTCTGAAACTCTAAAAAATGGGACTTTCTGAGAATTAAATTATTGGAAAATTGCATTTCGTAACTATTATTTTTTTAGGGGGCGAAACGACCAGGGTATGGGAGGCGAAACGACCAGGATCCCTATTGGGAGTGAAACGACCAGGGTGGGGGGATGTTAAACGACCAGGATCCCTATTGGGAGCGAAACGACCAGGTGCGAAACATCCAGGGGGCGAAACGACTGGTAACCGACCCAGTTCGGCCATCTCCTAGAAGCCGTCTGATCTGGGTCTGCTTTGTTTGCTTATGGTGTAATATAGATCTGATTCTACAGCTTCTGCATGAGCTTAAATTCCATGTGTTCATATGCCATTATAAAGAATTAATATTCAAGATGTCATTATTTCTTACATGAGTATATACAACAGGGAAAGGATTAAAACAGGGTCTACATCAGACTGTACAAAAGTTTCATCAGAACTAATAATAACTACACTTTTTTTTTTTTTTTGTGTGTGTGCAAAATATGCAACAGTGTTGTGTCTCTATCCAATAATATGAAATTGCAGTTGTCTGTAAAACACATTGTAGTTGTCCATGTTATTACACATGTAATTGCAGTAATGCATGAACAAACCTAAACTATGTAATTTGGTGACAAAACAATGCAGACATGGTGCATTCAGAGGGTTGTTACTGTAGACATAGTGTGCAGTCAGCAGATAATAACTTCCTTTTTATCAAGATTTTTTTATGCAATGTGTACTGTTATTTGAAAAGGCAACTGATAAGAATGATAAAAGAATGATAAAAAATCCTTTTATACAGTTACTTTCCAATCAACCATGTTTGAGCAATTAACAGTTTTGATCCAAATATGTTGTTTAGTTACTTTATTCTGTATCTGTATCTAAACTGTCCTGTATCTGTATCCAAATTGTCCTTAAAAGTTTGCCAATAGTGTTAATCCTGTCCTTCCTACAAGTGCTTTTTATACGCCCACCTAATAAAGGTGGTCGTATATTGTCGTGGCCCTGTCCGTCCGTTCGTTCGTTCGTCCGTCAACATTTTGTTTGTCCACTGTTTTCTGGGAAAACTATTTGACAGATATTAATGAAACTTCACACAAATGTTTAATGCATCAAGATCTGAAGCTGAGTTGATTCTGAGGTCCATTTGATTTTTCATTTCAGAGTTATGGCCCTTGTCCTAAAAAATATGCAAATAGTTTGTCCGCTGTTTTTTGGGAAAACTATTTAAGAAATATTAATGAAACTTCACACAAATGTAAAAAATGCATCAAGATCTGAAGCTGAGTCGATTCTGAGATTCATTTGATTAGTCGTTTCGGAGTTAAGGCCCTTTTTCTTAAAAAATAGTGCAAATACATGCAAATAGTTTGTCCGCTGTTTTCTGGGAAAACTATTTGACAGATATTAATGAAACTTCACACAAATGTTTAATGCATCAGGATCTGAGGCTGAGTTGATTTTGAGGTTCATTTGATTTTTCATTTCAGAGTTATGGCCCTTGTCCTTAAAAAATATGCAAATAGCTTGTCTGCTGTTTTCTGGAAAAACTATTTGAGAGATATTAATGAAACTTCACACAAATGTTTAGTGCATCAAGATCTGAAGCTGAGTCAATTCTAAGGTTCATTTGATTTGTCGTTTTGGAGTTATGGCCCTTGTATTTAAAAAATAATGCATGCAAATTATTTGTCTGCCGTTTTCTGAGAAAACTATTTGACAGATATTAATGAAACTTCACACAAATGTTTAATGCATCAAGATCTGAAACTGAAATGATTCTGAGGATCATTTGATTTTTTGTTTCAAAGTTATGGCCCTTGTCCTTAAAAAATAATGCAAATACATGCAAATAGTTTGTCCGCTGTTTTCTGGGAAAACTATTTGAGAGATATTAATGAAACTTCACAAAAATGTTTAATGCATCAAGATCTGATGCTGAGTCGATTTTGAGGTTCATTTGATTTGTCGTTTCGGAGTTATGGCCCTTTTACTTAAAAAATAATGCAAATATATGCAAATAGTTTGTCCGCTGTTTTCTGGCAAAACTGTTAGACGGATATTAATGTAACTTCATACACATGTAAAATGCATCAAGACCTGAAGCTAAGTCGATTCTGAGGATCATTTGATTTGTTGTTTTTGAGTTAAGGCCCTTGCACTTAAAAAAATAATGCAAATCTATGCAAATATGAGGATGGCCATAACTTTTTTCATTTGAAATGATATTTACTTCAATTTTTTTATATGGTTAAACCTTAATGTGAATTTTCACATATATTGCGGGGGTTTTGATATGTCATTTTATTCTAAAGTTATGGTCCTTGAACTTCGTGTGTTCGTTGCTTTGTTTGACGGTCAACTTTTAGTTTGTCTGTTGTTTTCTGGGAAAACTATTAAAATGATATAAATGAAACGTAACACAAATGTTTTAAGCAACAAAATTTGAAGCTGAGTTTATTTTGAGGTTCATTCAGTTTGTCTTTACAGAGTTATGGCCGTTGCACTTTACAAAAATCTGCAAAAATGAGGATTAGCTGTAACTTTTTTATTTAATAAGATATTAACTTCATTTTTTTTGAAAAAATAGTATCACCTTAATATGGAAATCAAGATCTGAAGCACAGATTAGAAAATGTCAACACTTATAAGGCATGTTGAATCGGAGAAAGTTTGCAAGTGGGCGTATTATGTACCGTATGTGGTACTCTTGTTTCACACTTGTCAACAGAGTAGACCAGTCAGATATGGCTCCTATAGGAGTCATCTGGTTATGGTCTGCTGTTTGCTTATGAAATTATAATAGATTTGACTATAGTTTCTACCAATACCCGAAAAACTATGTGCATATGCCATTATAAAAAATCAGCTAATAACTATTCATGATATCATTAGTTTTACATGGATATTGAACAGAGGAAGGGTTAAATAGTCAGTAGCTGATTTTAGGGACATAATCACTGCATGTCCTTTTTTGTTTTAGCAAATGGATAGACTTTGCCTTGACCCAGAACTTTCGGCATTGGTCCAGGCATTATCACAGACATGCATGGGAGCAGAATGCTATAACAGAGCCATGAGGCATTCCGGCTATGCAATGTGGGAGCAGAAAACAGGGAATAATTTCAAGCTACTGTGTTTAGAGGATAAGGGACACCTTCCTGGACAGCCTTGACCAGTATACAGGATTTGTCCCCAACAGATACATTTATCATTCTTTTGCTAATTGACTCAACGTAAATCTGTAACATCATGGATTCCGAATGAAGACACTGAATATCCTAGACTCTCGTCCCAATCAAAGCTGTGTGTCACTTATATAGAAAAGAAATTACAATATACATCATGGATAGTGTTTATTTTAGCCATTTACTGGATATACATTTGTACATGCCTTTTAACCCTTTTTACAGTATTCATATAAAAAATAATGACATCATGAATAGTTTTAATCATGTAATTAGATCTATATCATGTCAATAGCAAACAGAACAGATCATGATCAATCAGACGTCTTCTATAGGAGCCATCTGATCTTGGTCAACTCCATTTGCATAATGTGTGAACATGCATTGATATGAGGGAAAGGGTTAAACAGAGATCAGACAGTTCCTGTAGAAGCTTTTTGTTCAGGGTCTTTTTTAAACACATTTTCACTCACTTACAGAGTAGACCTAGATCAGATGGTCCCTTAAGGAGCCATCAGATCTGAGTCTGCTCTGTTTGCTAATGGAATTTAATATATCTGTTTCTTTAGTTTCTATGCTAAAATGACAACATGAATATTTATTAGCACAATTTTGATCATGTAAACCTTTCAAGAGAATTGTTTGCTTTGACAAAAACTGTAGAATCAGATGTATATCATGTCAAAAGCAAACAGACCAGACCCTGATCAGACATCTCCTATAGGAATTGTCTGATCTGGGTCTATTCTATGTAATGCATGAAAAGACGTTTATATGAGGGAAAGTCTTAAATATAGTAGACCCGGATCATAACAGTTCCTGTAGAAACATTTTGGTCAGGACCTATATTATTGCTTATTATTATAAGGACCTATATTATTTGCTTATGCAATAAGCTTTAATTCATTCTGTAGTATCTGCCAAACATGTTCCTGTGCTCACAGACCATTGTAAAAATAAATCCTTTACTCCATAAACAAGCCTTTCTACGCCTTTGCAGACAAGAGTACACTGAGATCAGATGGCTCCTGTAGCAGACATTTGATCAGGGTCTGCTCTGCTTGCATATGAAATAACAATAGTTTAAATCTACTTTTTCTACCATGGCCAACAATTCATATGTACATATGCCAATGTAAAAATCAGTTATTCATGGTGTCGCTACTTTTTACATGATTGTTCATGCAGTGAAGGTTTTATCAAATTGTTATTCATAATGTCATATAATGTCTTAAATTAATATTCATGAATCAACACATTTTCTCATAGGGACAACTTTTGACACATTTGCAACTAAGTAGAAGCCGTCTGCTCAGGGTTTACTGTTACTATTCCATGTTAACCAATTCCCTCATAGGCTATTTTTGAACCCAACCTGTTGAATACCATAAATCTACTGACAAGGAGCAAGGAAAATTTTAGAATTGTGTAGTTTTGAAACCAATGTGATAAATAGAGCAAATGCTCTTTTTATCACATTGGTTTCAAAACAAGACATTCACAGATGCATTAAGAGGTGTCAATATGAGGTAATGAGTTACATGTACAGATATTTGGTTCAAATTTTATTGTTTTGATCTGATGTTTCAAACCTTAACCCTTCGCTTTCTATTCACGTCAATATACCTACCTGTAAATAGTGAAGACCCAGATGAGACAGCTCCTGCAGGAGCTGTCTCATCAGGGTCTGCACTATTTACAAGTTGATTGTGCAACCAGTGCACTCCACAGCAGTGATTGCACTGTGAAATACTTGTACACAGTGAAGATATATGTAATTATACAACAGGGCATAATATTTTTGTTTTGCTTATTTGCTACAGACAGTAACAGCTACATTCTAGTAGCTGCAATTGGTTTGTTAAAACCTGTTAGACATTTCAGACATACACATACTGAATAACACACGAGTCAACAGGAACTTTGTCTTTCTGAATTTGTCTGCCATGTACTCTTTCAGCACTATGGACCTGTTTTTATGTACTCATTACTTTTTCAAACAGTGTAAACCCAGATCAGAAGGCTCCTATAGCAACCCTCTAATCAGAGTCTGTCCTGTTTGCTAATTTAAAACAGTATCTGTAAAATACCCTAAATTCCATGTACAGTGATGTCTCGTTAATCCGGAATTCGTTAATCCGGAAAACTCACGATCCGGACGAAAGTCGTGGGGAACGGATTTTTTGTGCAGTAAATTGACTCGTTACATCCGGAAATTCGCGTTCCGGAACCGGACATAGATTTCCGGTAACCAATCTATGTATTTACCTGTATTTGTGACTCGTTAATCCGGCCGGGTCAGTAGTCCCGGGGCTTAATTGCCCACCCCTGACACTTAACAATAGTGCACCGCGGAGTTGCGAATACTTGTGTTTACAATCACGGGCATGGGTAAAACAACCCCCGACTGTGTGCAAACGGGGGAATCTACCAACAACAACAACAACAACTGGCTATTTATCAAAGCATATGGCACGGGGGTAGTGATGTTTGATATTCATTAATGTTCCTTAATGAGATGCACACTCGCCCAATTAATTTGTTACGTTAAAACCGCGCCGCCATCGTTAAACTGTTAATCACCGTAAATGATTTGCTAATTCAGTATTTATCGGGGTTTCCCGCTATTTAGGGATTCCCTAAGATTCTAACTCACGCGTGAGCTGGCTGGTTCCCGACTTACAAGTACATGTACGAGGATGGAATATTCGGGAAACAGTCATGTCAAACATGGAGATCTACGTCGATTTTACAAAATTTGCCCGCAGGCATATTCGATAATCCACATTGTACTACTCAAATGAGAGAACTGACACTTATGGATAGGGTGCAAAAAGCATTTAGAACGACAAACAAGGCAATTATTTTGATATGACTTGCGATTATTACGGGCATATGCACACATGAACGTTACAAGAAAAAAAATTCTTGATGCGAAAGTAAATGTGTATAGCTACATATACATATACAATGTTTATGATTGAGTTGAAATTTTGCAGCTTACGACGGTGATTCGTTAATCCGGAAAATTCGTTAATCCGGAAATTTCGTCAGGAACGAACGTTTCCGGATTAACGAGACATCACTGTACAGTTGTACACTGGTTCATGTTTTGGTGACAAAAAAGATCTACAAGACAACATAAAAACCCACAAGAGCTACTTCGTGTTGAAAGGGTTAAAAAGCCAACAGTACTGGTCACTACATACACATTCAAATGCTGCTAAGGGCTTTTATCATAGTGTTTTCCCTGAACGTTTACAATAAATGTTTTACACAAAATGCAACTGTCTTGTACTTATTTTATTCCTCTACTCAGAGTTCAGGATAAGCATGCCTTACCAAGTTATTCTTCAAATTCTTCAAGTAACTCAATAACTTATTCAACAATCTCTATGGTGTAACCAAATGAACAAACCTTTATATACACATTATCACATCATAACGGACTTGGTGCAAAACTATTGTAACATCTTCACTTTAGTGGTGAAGTTATAGCACTTTTGCACGAAACCTTCAACAGAAATACTTGGAAAGAAAACAGCACTTTGTAACACCAATACATAACCGTCTATGCTAAAAGCCCCTTGCTAACAGCACTTTCAGTGCTTTGATTTTTTTAAGATATCGGCATAGTTTTGGCAATTTTCCTAAAGGGTCACCAGCGGACTGCTCTTACCAAATTCTATTCAAAGTGGATCACTGGTTTTTGGAGAAGAAGATTTTTTAAGGTTTTCTATATAGTTATATAAGGAAAATATATAAGGAAATCTAGCCCCATCTCCAGCAGTTTTGGTAGATGGTCACAAGAAGACTTTTCCTACCAAAAATCATTTAATTCTGACAATTGGTTTTGGAGAAAATGTTCAAAGATTATTCTTTTGGTTGCCATGGCAACCAGTTATATATGGATCCAGATTCTTTTTTTGCAATTTTGATAGAGCATGATACCAAAATCATTTATGTAAAGTTTGGTTACAATCTGCCATGTCATATTTAAGCAGTTGTTAACGGAGACAGAAAGTCGGATGCAGGATGATGAGTGATCATAAAAGGTCTCCCGAGTGATGCAGGACGATGAGTGATCATAAAAGGTCTCCTGAGTGATGCAGAACGATGAGTGATCATAAAATGTCTCATGAGTGATGCAGGACGATGAGTGATCATAAAAGGTCTCCTGAGTGATGCAGGATGATGAGTGATCATAAAAGGTCTCCGGAGTGATGCGGGATGATGAGTGATCATAAAAGGTCTCATGAGCGTCTCAGGATCATTATTCCTGTCATTAATATTCACCAATGAAAGGGGTAAGAAACAACTAGAGTGTCTCATCAACGGCTTTTTTTTTCACCATTTTCAGATTGATACCCCTCAAATTGGGAATTTTGACATCGTGTTGAACAGTGTTAAAATGCGATTTTTAAAGTAAAATCTGTTTTAGTTAGAAATACTTACCTGCTGTGAAATCTGCCTAAGGCTAATATTTATTACCTACTACCGGAAAAAAGTCGCATGGCCCGGCCGCTGTCATGCACGCCCGCCCGCTGCCATGCACGTCCGCCCGCTGCCATGCACGTCCACTGCCATGCCTATGTATTAACTTGCCCCGTGCCAGCCACGTTTCTACTTTGGTTATTTGCTCCCAAAATAACAACATACCCAGCGGGGTGGGAGGACGGCCTTTTCACAGCAGGTAAGTATTTCTAACTAAAACATATTTTACTTTAAAAATGACATTTTAGTAGCAAAATATGTTACCTGCTGTGAAATCTGTTAACTTTGTCGCAAAGGTGGGAAGGAGTTACTCCCCTAAACACGACAGGGCCAAGATCCAGGTCTGACAGATCCGAATATGCCATTTTAATGGCATAGGAGATCCAGCCAGAAATAGATGCTGCTAAAATCTCGTTCCAGCCCTTAATGGGGATGAACAGCCTCTTTCTGTTTCCCCTCAACGTTTGTACCCTTGTCAGATAGAACTTAACAGCTCTTACTGGACAAAGGGTGTGGTCAGGATCCGAATGATCCAGATCTCTGGAGAGACTGGGGATGACGAAAGGATCCGAAGCCACAGGGGATCCGATGCAGGAAGTAGAGTTTTGGCCAGAAACCCTGGTTGACAGAGTAAGGAAACCGAACCATCAGCATTCCAGCGAAGAAAGCCTTCCTCAATGGCATGAATTTCACTACGAAGTTTAGCAGCTGCAAATGTGAGAAGAAAGACAGTCTTCCATGTGACATGTGTAAGGGACACCTTATCTAAAGGCTCAGGGGTGCTTTAGTCAGGGACCAAAGAACACAAAGATCCGACTTCGGAACCAGAGACTTCGGAACCAGAGAATGCGAAGAAGGTTTCTGAAGTTCAAAGGCATGGATCAGGTCAGAAAGGACAGGGTGAGAACCGATGTCCTTAATCCCTCTGAATCTAAGGGTATGAGAGAGCATGACTTTACACCCTTTAATAGTGCTGACAGCTAGTCTCTTCTCTGAAAAAAGGAAAACTAGAAAGTCGGAAATGTTTTGTATAGAGGGACAGATTGGATCAAATGTTTTAGACAACACCAATCCATGGAGATCTTCCACTTGGCATTGTAAACAATGGAAGTGGAGGCACGTCCGGCCTTGGCGACGATAACTGGCAACTGGCTGAGAAAACGTTCTCTTTCAGAGGCCCGTCCTGATAACGGCCAGACATGAAGATGGAAGAGGGCAGGGTCTCCGTGGAGAACACCACTTGTCTGAGAGAGAAGATCCCGACTGGGCGGGATACAGTGGAGCGACTCGTACAGGAGACTTTAGAAGATCGGAGAGCCAGGATCTCTGTGGCCATAGGGGGGCAACCAGATGAATCCTGCAGTTCGACAGAGGGATCTTCCATAGCACAGCTGGGATCAAGACGAGCGGGGGGAAGGCATACCCGAACAGTCTGTCCCACGGAAAAGACTGAGCATCAACTGCTGGGTCCATGATCGGAGACAAGTACAACGGCAGTTGTTGATTGAACCTCGTGGTGTGCAGATCGACCATCGGACGTCCGAAGATGAAGAAAATCTGTGCCACTACGTACCTCAGAAGTGACCACTCCGCAGACAGAACTTGATGTCTGCGGGAGAGGCCATCCACTAGAACATTCAGCCTGCCAGGAAGATGTTTGGCAAGCAGAAAAATGTGTCTGCTGTGGCAGAACAGGAGAAGATTCCTTGTGCACTTGAACAGTGTGAGGGATTGTTTCCCCCCTATCTTTTGATGTACAAGACCACTGTCGTATTGTCTGTCTGAACCAATACACAGTGGTTTCGAACCTGTAGCTCGAAAAACTTCAATGCTTTGTGAACAGTAAGCAGTTTGAGGTTGTTGATATGGAGCTGAGACTCCTGGGTCAACCAGAGGTCATGAGGCTCCTGATGGGCTTTCCAGCCCGAATTGCTGGCATCCGATATCAGATAAAGATCTGAGTTAGGTGTAGCAAATGGTACTCCCTGAAGGAAACAATCCTTCTCTTTCCACCAAGTCTAAAGCGCCATGAAAGAAAGGGAGTAAAGGGATAGTGGCGGACAAGGGGTCTGTATGAGAATGCCACTGTGTCAGCAGGTAGAACTGAAGCGGGCGTAAATGAAGCCTGCCTAGTGACACAAAGTCTAAGTTGAGGACTCCCAGTAGAGACAGAAGAGAATGTGCTGAGTAGCGGTTCCTCTGTTTGAGGAGATAACAGATGTAGGTGTTCGCCACACGTCGTAGGGAGATCCTCACTGTGTTGGAGTCCATGAGGAAATTCAGTCCCACAAAACGAAAGTTTTGAGAAGGGACGAGATCCGATGTCTCCGGATTCAGTAAGAGACCCAACTGAGAGACAATCTTCCAGCAGTAGCGGAGATTGTGCAGTAGGGATAAACGAATGAGCTGATGAAGCGTAGTTTTTCTTTGGAACGAGAAATAGACGGTTGTAAAAGCCAGGGGAGTTCTCGTTCCGGACCCTTTCTACCGCCCCCTTTTGCAGAAGGGATGCTATAACAGCAACAAATAAATGGGGACCCTGGAAAGAAGAGGCTGACTATTCAAGGGAATATGGTAGCCTGACTCAATGACTAGACGTGGGATATTGTGTCAGGCTGAGGCAAAGTGCAAAAGCCTGGTGCCCACAGGCAGAGAAGGTCGGATGAGTGAGCTGCTGTTTAGGAGAGACCTTAGGTTTGCGCTTTGCAGAGACCTTAGGGATCCTCCAATGAGAAGAGCCCTGAGGGGCAGGGCTTCTAGGAAGGTCCCTGTCTGCTTCTTCCTTCACTTTTATCTGACCTCTGAAAAGGAGTTCAGAGGAGAAGGGGAGAGCTCTCAGTTCATCCTTAAGTTTCCTGAAGGACAGACGCAGACTGCAAACAACTACTGCGTCTAGGGCGAAGCATTTCTGCAGCAGACCCTAGACCCAGGCCTATAGAGATCAAGCTAAGTGGATAGGTGCTGGGTAATTTCAGGGGAAGGATGCTCATGGAAGAGTTCCTCCAAAAGCCGAAATTTATATCCCCAAATTTCTAGAAACGCAGAAATTTAAATTAGCAGAAATTAATTCTAATAAAAGTTTGGCAAAATCGCAGAATATTTTGCCCGCAGAAAAAACACACACTAATACGATGCTAGAGATATTATGCCAAAATATTACTACTAGTGATACGATGTCAATAAATAGCACTACTTGAGGAACAATGTCAATATATGTACTTTGGCTTTGATGGATGACAAACATTGCAGAACCCATAAAGACACTGTGTTTTCAATGTAATAATGGGTCTGTTTCTACTACTATGCTAGAGTTATATTTTACAGTAAAACCTCCCTATAACGGCCACTAAATTGTGTTAATTAGTTGGTATTAAGGGCAGGTGGCAACTTAAAGCAAGGTGAAAGTGAAACGGAACGCTCCTATAGGAGCGTTCTGTTTTACTTTCACCTTGCTTTAAGAAGCCACCTGGCTTAAACACAAAATACTTGATGTAATTCAGTGGCCGTTATAGAGAGGTTTTAATTGAAAATGACTGCAAAAATATCCATACCTGAACATACATGCCTACAAATTAGCTTTGATGCAGTTTTCTAACATAATAAAAGTGCGTACCCAAATACTAAAATTGTCATTTCTCAATCAAACCCTATACTGTGACTTCTCAAAGTGACAATTCTAAAGAGTGGTCACAGTATAGGGTTTTGTGGAGAAATAAAGGAGCTATTCTTCAAAAAATTTAGATTTACCCATCTCATCTGGACCTCTGCATAATAACTATGCAACAAAAGACAATATCAATAGACTATACAATTACTTTGAGTGCAAAGAGATAATGAAGTAATTCAACTCTGTCTCACTATTGCATCATCCAATGGTATCAGGCATCCGATGCTATTACAGTGACTGATCAATCGATTAATATTCAGTGCAATGAACAGATTTCGGTCTTCAAATATTGCCATCTGCATCAATTTTCAAACTACATGCTTTATATTCCATTTATTATCGAAGCATAATTAGTGTGTAAAAGGTTTGGATTCTGAAGCGATGTTTAAGTATTCTGCATCTCATCTGGGTCTAAACTGCTTTCAAACATTACAACCAGTTCATCTATAGCATACTGAAGCTTACATAACAATTCCAGCAATGTCAATAAACCTTTGAATGCAGGAAACCAGTTTAATGACATTTGAAACCGTGTAGACCCAGATCAAATGGCGTCCTAGAGGAGCCCTCTGATCAGGATCTGCACTGGTTGTCATTCAAAATCATGTAGCAAATTTAAGTATTTCATACTGAGGGACTCTGCAGTGAGCCTCTGATGTGCATTTCCTCTTTGAGCACTCACCAGTCAAAGTGATAACATGATGTCATTCTCATTATTATTTCAAAAGCACTGTTTGAACTACAATCACCTGATTTCCAGCACATCACAGCAGGTGTGCCGAGGGAGCATTCAAGCATGTAATTCTACAAGAGGAAGAGAGGTGGGAAAACAGAAAGACATATAAACAAATAGAAGTACAAAGATCTTTCATTATTTCTCTGCTTCTGTTAACCTTTTCCCTGTTCAATATTCATGTAAGAAAATAATGACATCACAAATATTTATCAGCTGATTTTTCTATAATGGTATAATTATGTTCACATGGATTTTTGGTATTAGTTGAATCTTGTATGATTTCATAAGCAAAAAGAGCAGACCCTGATCAGACGACTCCTATAGGGGCCATCTGATCTAAGTCTACTCTGTTTGCAAAGGCATAGAAAGGCGTATTTATGGAGTAAATAGTTAAAGTAAAACGGGTAAAGTAGGAAAAAATGTTTTGCGAAATCCTACATTTATCAGTATCATGTTTCCTTGTTTACCCCTAAATATACCTCCTGAGTCAGCGGAATACATATGACAGATTGTGATTGACAACTCTTTACATGTTAATTAACCCATTCCCTCATATTGACGCCTTTTGTTTGACGCCTCTGCAAAAGTCACCTGTTGAAACCATTGTGATAAATAGAGCATTTGCTCCTATATTATTTATCACAATGGTTCCAAACTTCTAAAATTGTCCTTTTCTCTAGTTAATGCTCCTTTTCGGTAGATTTATTCAAAGCGGTTGGATCTAAAAATAGCCTATGAGGTAATGGATCTAAAAATAGCCTATGAGGTAATAGATCTAAAAATAGTCTATGAGGTAATGGGTCTAAGTAATAGTCTACAGAAAATACTGTCAGAGTGTCAAACGATTTACATCTTGGCAAGATGCCAATTTACTTGTCATCTCATCTAGATCACTGTCTACCATTGCTAACGACAAGTTCAACACTAACGCGCAAAGAGTTTATAGGTATTTACTTGGAGATGTTAAAACCAACAACTCAATTCTAGGAATGCCACTAAGCTACCAATATACAACTAAATTTATTTCAATCTCACGTGCCTGGTAGGAATTTGATTGCATAGCCTCCATCGCTGTGTTGTTATATGGCACAGACTCACAATCGCTTAGCTCCTAACAGTTGGGGTTTCGAATCCCAGTTGTACACTTCAGATTTTTCATGTCAAGAAGTCTTTCAGGCTGGCTTGAGGTTGGTCGATGGTTCAAAGCGAATGTTCTTCCGCGCCTGAAACAGACAATCCTCAATCTGTGATGAACACGAAACAGATTAACCCTTTCCTTGTTTAACCCTTTTCTCCATGAATATTCATATAAGAAATTACGACATCATGAATACTAATTAGATTAATATTTAAAATGTCATATTAACACATAAATTTTTGCCAAAGCAGAAACTGTAGAATCAGATTTATATTATTCCATATACGACCAGAGCAGACCCTGATCAGAGAGCTCCAACAGTGTCATCTGATCTGGGTCTACTCTGTTTGCAAAGGTGTATAAAGGAGTAACATACATGTAAGAAATAACGAAATCATGAATATTTATTAGCAACATGTTTATAATGACATAATTATGTACACATACTCTTTGGTACTGAAAGAACCCATATAGTCAGATCTATTACGATGTAATTTCACAGGCAAACTGTGCAGACCCTGATCATAGGGGTCTGTTGCTCCCTGGGAGTCTATATACTATATAATAAACAAGGGTTCCAACTGACAGAACGAACATCCGTGTACCTCAAATACAAATAAGTCTGTAACTCTTACAATTTATATGACAATCATAATTTCGTAATTTAATCGACTATTTAAAGCCAAGATATTTCACCACAAATACCGCAAGTATAATCTTCTGACGATATTGTATGCATTATTATAAATTCAACAAGAGCTCCATGTGCCAGAGCATTATACCCCCGAAGTATGTGTCGTAGTAACATGCACAATATTAATTTGAGTTGAAAGTCACTGTAACCCTGACCTTTGACCCCACTGACCTTAAAATCAATAGGGGTCATCTACTGGCTAAGACCAACATTCCTACAAAGTATGAGATCAAGTTCTTGAGCGGACTCAAAATCAATAGAGGTCATCTACTTGTCATGACCAGCCTCCTAAGTAAGTTTAAAGAGTGAGTGAGTGAGTTGGGTTTAACGTCCGACCAACAGTATTTCAGTTATTTGCAGTCCGCACCTGCATGAGACAAGTTATAGTGCTGCCTCACTGGAATACCTCTGCCGCGGGCACATGGCAAGGGCACCCACCCAGTCACATTATCCTGACACCGGGCCGACCAGTCCTAGAACTACCCCTCTAATGTCGAGCGTAGGCAAGCGAGCTACTAGTACCAACTTTTAATGACTTTTGGTCTGTCGCGGCCGGGGATCGAACCCACAACCTTCTGTAGTGCAGGCCGACGCTCAACCACTCCGCCAGTAAGTTTGAAGACAGCATACCAGTCCTTATAGTTATCAAGTTATTGAGCTGAGGAGATTTTTGAGTTGATGGTCACCTTGACCTTGACCTTTGACCAACTGACCTCAGATTCAATAGGGGCCATGTACTGGCCATGACCAACCTTCCTACCAAGTATGACGACAGCACACCTAATACTTATCAAGATATTGAGCAGACAATATTTTTTAGTTGAAGGTCACTGTGACCTCGACCTTTGACCGACTGACCTCAAAATCAATAGGGGTCATCTACTATCCATCAAAGGTGTCCGACGCATGCTTGGACTCACCCATAGAACACCCCCCCCCCCCCCACCCCCCCCAAAAAAAAAAAAAAAAAAAAAAAAGTTATCAAAGTATGTTCAACTAGCCTAAAATTATATATTTGAACCCTAAACCACTACGAAAAACAAGAAAAACACGACCCGGAAAAAATTCCTTTCGGGTCTATATATGTATTGAAAGGTACCTAACTATGTCAGATCAATGGCGGAAAATTCAACAGTCATGTTTTTCAAAGTCTTACAGCAAAGCCAATTCAACACCGATTTCAATCATTTTGGCCTTGATCCCTTCCAAATTCCATATATTAAGCGGCACAGTCAGTGCTTTCCTTAAATATTGCTCCGTCTTGTCGCTGCAAGACCGCGAATTTGAAAAAACGCTAGAGCGAAACGATGTGACTCCCACCAGGATGCATAGAAGTATATAGGGGGATCTGTATTCGTTTAACTTTTCAACAAAAACGCGAATTATGCTGAAACACATTCGAAAAACATTCAACTCACCGCAGTTAAAACGATGTTGGCTATTTCCAGTCTGCTATGAGACGCCAGTTTTCTTTCTCCTACTTTCGTTTTGAACGGAGATGGCCATTTCGCTGTGGCCCGGAAGTAGTAGCCAATTTGCATATCTAATAGTTTATGAGCCAGGTCACAGAAAAATGGTCGCATCCGTTCAAAAAGAAAGTTGGGGAAAGAAAACTGGCGCCTCGTAGCAGACTGGAAATAGTAAGCGGCGTTTTAATTGCGGTGAGTTTAATGTTTTTCGATAGTGTTTCACCATAATTCCTGTTTTTGTTGAAAAGATTAACTAATACAGATCCCCCTATATACGTTTATGCATCCAGGCGGGAGTCACATCGTTTCGCTCTAGCGTTTTTTCAAATTCGCGGTCTTGTAGCGACAAGACGGAGCAATATTTAAGGGAAGCACTTACTGTGCCGCTTAATATGTGGAATTTGGAACGGATCAAGACCAAAATGATTGAAATCGGTGTTGAATTGGCTTTGCTGTAAGACTTTGAAAAACATGACTGTTGTATTTTCCGCCGCTGATCTGACGTAGTTAGGTACCTTTCAATACATAATATAGACCCGAAAGGAAATTTTTTTCCGGGCCGTGATTTTCTTGTTTTCCGTAGTGGTTTAGGGTTCAAATTGATAGTTTTAGGCTAGTTGAACATACTTCGATCACAATTTTTTTTTATTTATTTTTTTTTTGGGGGGGGGGGGGGGGGGTCTATGGGTGAGTCCAAGCATGCGTCGGGCACCTTTGCTATCCATGACCAACCTTCCTATTAAGTATGAAGACAGCACACCCAATGGTTGTCAAGTTATTGAGCGGACAAAGATGTGGCTAATGGACAGACAGACAAACAGATGGACGGACGAGCATCATACCATACTATAATACGACTGAAGTTACCTTCGGGCATATAAGAATGATTTTCTCCAAATTTTTCTTGTTCATCCCGGTTTCACCCTATCACCATTAGCCTGACCATTTGCAGTTCAAAATATGGCGTAATTAAATAAAACAACCCCAATCTCCATCTTTTTAGTTCCCAGAATCAAAACGATGATATAAAACTAGCGAGTTTTGCCAGTTAGCTTCTCTGTCATGACCAAAACATTCTCTTGAACTTTCATGCAAGAAATATAACATCATGACTATTTATTAGCTTAATTCTTAAAATAGAACATGTAGAAACAATAGAATCAGATCTATTATAATTTCATAACCAAACAGAGCAGACCCTGATCAAACATCTACTGAAGCCATCTGATCTGGGTCTACTCTGTTTGCAGACATTAAAAAAAGCGTTTGTATGAAGTAAAGAGTTAATATGGTAATTAATATTCACAATGTCATTATTTTATGCATGAATATTTATGTGATAAAGGGTTAACCCTTTACTCCATAATATGCCTTTCTACGCCTCTGCATACAGAGTAGACCCAGATCAGATGGCTCCTATAGGGTTTGGGTTAGGGTAAGTTCAGGGTCTGCTATTTTTGCTTAACCCATTCCCGCATATTGACACATTTTGACGCCTCTGTAAAAGTCACTTCATGGAGTAAAGGGCTAAAATTATTCAATCCAACACACCTTAACAGTTCCAACTTATTTTCAGAGATAAATGTTATCTAATTAATTTGCATGGATACGGTTACATGAAATCTGGTATCTGAACGGAATTAACTGGATATGGATGCAGGTATGGAAACAAAGACAAGGAATGGCAGCCTCATATAAGGTCCTTTGTCCGTAACAGATTCAAGATAATATCTTAATGCCATGATTGACTTTTCCGATAGGCATACTCGAATGTCCATTGTTCCACATATTCTAACCCTTATCTGGCTACTATTGAACCTGGCTTGTGTATCCAGACAGCTCGGTATCTACCGTTATCTGGCTACTCTTGAACCTGGCTCGTGTATCCAGACACCTCGGTATCTACCGTTATCTGGCTACTCTTGAACCTGGCTCGTGTATCCAGACACCTCGGTATCTACCATTATCTGGCTACTCTTGAACCTGGCTCGTGTATCCAGACACCTCGGTATCTACCGTTATCTGGCTACTCTTGAACCTGGCTCGTGTATCTAGACACCTCGGTATCTACCGTTATCTGGCTACTCTTGAACCTGGCTCGTGTATCCAGACACCTCGGTATCTCATCAGAATCCAAACTAGTTGAACTTCAGTCAATAGTTTCTGAAAGCTTAATGTAACCCAGTTTCTCTGAGAGAAAATATGCCCATTGAGTGTGGGGATTGAACTCGAGATTCCTAGTCAAGCACCCTACCGTAAGGCCATAAAAGCTGGCTTGCACAGCAAGGCTGTACAAGTGTTGATACTGGTAAACTACACCCTGTGACATTCTCCCCCATCTATGGGTACGGAGAACAATTCGCAATGACTCCGGAGCAGAAACAGTCACGGCTCCACATTGGGCGTCAAATGTTACCGGGTTTCTCTGAGAGAAAATATACCCATCGGGTATGGAGATTGAGACCTCGGGATTCCAAGTCAAACTCTCTACTGCATTGCAATAATAGCCAGCAAGGCTGTACAAGTGTTGATACTGACAGGTAAACTACACCCTGTGACATTAATTAACCCTTTCCTCCAAAAATTTCTACGCCTTTCTACGCCTCTGTAAAAGTCACTTTATGAAACCATTGTGGTAAATAGAGCATCACAATGGTTTCAAAACTACGGTACCCGATTCTAAACTTTTCCTTTTCTCTAGTAAATGCTCCTTTTCGGATCTAAAAATAGCTTATGGAGGAAGGGGTTTAATCAAAGCAGCAGTACTCAAAATTGCATCAGATCCAAATTTGAGCAGACATTTTTTTTTTGAGCAGACATTTTTTTCCACATCAGTATAAGGGTTATTAACCCTTTCCTACATATAAACACTTTTTCAAGACTTTGCAAACAGAGTAGACCCAGATCAGATGGCTCCTGTTGGGGCAGTTTGATATCAGGATCTGCTATGTCTGCTTATGAAATTATAATAGAAAAACTGTCACGGCCCCACGTTGGGGGCCAAATGTAACCGGTTTTCTTTGAGAGAAAATGCACCAGTCGGGTGTGAGGATCGAACTTGAGACCTCGAGATTCCTAGTCAAGCTCTTTACCGCATCGCCATAAAAGCCAACTTGCACAGCAAGGTTGTACAAGTGTCTGCTTATGAAATTATAATAAATCTGACTTTACAGTTTCTAGCAACTCCTAAAAGTCCAGTGTACATATTATCCCATTATAAATATTAAACAGTTTGGATCCTGATCAGATCCAGAGTTACACAGTGCCTTATCTGGATCTTAACTGCTTGCACAGACGATCACAAGTTTTTTTCACACCACTGGCAGTGAAAGAGCTAACCCTTACAATGCTGAATGTTCAAATAGACTATTCCAAAATTCAAACAGGTCAAGCTTACCATGAATATTCTGAGATATTTTTTAAGAAAAAGTGTAACTAACATGACAAACAGTGCAGACCCTGATGAGAGGGCTCCTCTAGGAGCCCTCTCATCTGGGTCTACACTGTTTGCAAAGAATATTAGTGACTTGTTGAAACACTGTAAGAGTTAATGTTTTTGACAATACATGTTTATCAGATTGGTAATATTTGGTTTATTTACAGTAAATCTACACATGGACAAGTGTCACAGACAAACATACCTGACAAACACAGGGTTATTATTTCTGTCTATCAGTAAATTCTAATTACAGTGAACTTTGTGCTAGCAGTCACTTGTGCTAAGCAGCCATTGGCTTTTAGCTGCCAGTTCAAAGTCCGCATATGAAAAACAAGTATTGTCAAGCAATCCATTGAACCCCAATAGAGACTGCTCCTAGTAGTTATAATCATCACCCTCCAGTTCTGTCAAGCTAAACCAATCTTTTATGTGACTTGAATGACCACTGATCTGTAGCCAACCATGACACAATTACACCTACAGACTGCTGCATATTGCTGCATAGAAAAGAATTGTAAGACTGGTGTTTCATTTCAATTGAGTAGTATCAGTGTTCCCATTTACGTCATAATCATATCTAAATATGCACCGAAAATTGCTGGAACGCAAAATAGTGTTTCATTTCAATTAATTAGTATCAGTGTTCCCATTTACGTAGTAATCATATCTAAATACGCACCGAAAATCATTGGAACGCAAAATAGTCGAGTAAGTTGCATACATGGGATGCAAGATCAATGACCAAAACTTTAGCAATTTACAAATTGAATCTCAGTCTACTTTTCATGGCTTTTTTTCTGAAATGACAACGTATCTATAAATATCAATTCCTGGGTTATTGCAGTTACATAGGAGAGCATATGCCCCGACTTGTTACAATTTCCTCCCTAGTGTCGACATCTAAAATTATGTTATTCTACGAGACACCTTTCTGTTGCGTAGTAACGACATTTGGTTGCTGAAAAAAGATGGCGTCTGCTAGTAAAAAAAAAGCTTAACATGCCAGGAACTTTAAAGCATCACGGCTGCAAGAACGTGGATTTAAAGACTTGTAAGTTAACCCTCAAACGAACAGCATGTGATGTTGTTTTTTTTATATGCACTGAAAATAAAGTGTAAAAAGCATTTGCCAGCAGATACGGTAATTTTCAGTGCTTGTCACATATTTTCTCAGTGAACAGTAGTTAGACAATAAGAGAAACCCTACACAAGATGCATATCGAAAAGCAAATCCATTGAGAAACTTCCTGTTTAGATTCACTTAACCCATTCCCTCATATTGACGCCTTTTGATGCCTCTGTAAATGTCACTTTTTGAAACCTTTGTGATAAATAGAGCATTTGCTCCATTGGAGCAAATGCTCTATTTATCAAAATGGTTTCTAAACTACACATTTCTAAAATTTTCCTTTCGGTGTAGTAAATGCTCCTTTTCAGAAGATCTGTTGAAAGCGGTTGGGTCTAAAAATAGCCTATGATGTAACGGGTTAAGGCTACATGGCAAAAACTCATTGTGAAGCACATTATCAGACTGCTAAGTATCGTAAGCTCTCTGAACTTGTCTTGTAATGTCTTCCTCGATTTATATTTTTATACCAACTGAAAAGGAGATAAAAGTTAAATGATACATCAGTTCAAAGGTCCTAAAATATCTCCACAACTTTGGCAGGAGTGAAATTATCTGGGACTCGGTTGAATTTGCTTGGGACCCAACTTTTGCTGATGCCCTGGGTCCAAGGGACTCGGTAAAATTCAACGCCAACAAGAACACTGAATATGTTTCTATTAATGAAGTGTTAGAATTCTATTCAAATAATACCAATGGTGTGTTAAATTAGCTTCATCTAGTTTCGTAACAATAATCCATGTGTACCAACAATTTGTCACCTCTAGAACAAGATCATGTGACGGTTATAAATCATTAATCATATTTTAGTCAAATACAATAATGAACTTTAAGAACTTGTTCAACTTCGTGCATTATGTGTAATTTTCTCATTCCGCTTCTCGTCAGCTCTTTTTTTTTTAATGGAAAATAATAAATTCAATTGAACAGGATTTTGAACACTTCTATTCCTGACAGACCTAATCACACTCTTATATCAGGCATTTGCAACAACTTTCCAGAGTCCATGCTTATAAAGCTTTTTAGTTGAGTCTGAGTTTGTTCTCAAGCTTTTGATTGGTCAGATTTGAGTTCTCGAGCTTTTGATTGGTCAGAATCTGACCAATCAAAAACTTGAGAACGAACTCAGACGCAACTAAAAGCTTTATCCAGGTTCTGATAAGATGGTTGAATTAAAACATTTCTCCACCAAACCCTATGTTGTGACCACTCTTTAGAATCATCCCCAAGAGACGATTCTAAAGAGTGGTCACAACATAGAGTTTGGTGGAGAAATGACAATTTTAGTATTTGAGTATGCATGTTTATCTGTTGCTCGTTTTTATTTTACTATGAATTCTAAACAGCCTTTTTTAAAATGTCCAACCTATTGGACTTTATTCATTTTCCAACCTATTGGACTTTATTCAATATATCCAACCTATTGGACTTTATTCATTATCCAACCTATTGGACTTTATTCATTGTCCAACGTATTGGACTTTATTCGTTATCCAACCTATTGGACTTTATTCATTGTCCAACCTATTGGACTTTATTCATTATCCAACCTATTGGACTTTATTCATTGTCCAACCTATTGGACTTTATTCATTCTATTATAAATGAGAAATGTGACTGAACAAGGTGTTAAAAGAATTTCAACTGAATGTTGTTTAACCCTTTCTACGCCTTTGTAAAAATCACCTATTGAAACCATTGTGATAAATAGAGCATTTGCTCCTATAGGAGCAAATGCTCTATTTATCACAATGGTTTCAAACTACAAAATTCTAAAATTTTCTGAAAACAAAGTTCTTATTACACTGCTAACCTTGGATCATTGGCTCCGGACAGTTTCGTTGACTGTCATCCGACTTGGTCACTGGAGAACTGCGAGATGTGCTCTGGGATTACTTCCCCTTATCGCCGCAGGGCTCAACGGCGAACAAAGGGTTGTAAATGCCACTAAGAGGGTATGCCCCCTGATCCTGTTCATAGTGGGCTGGTTCCGACGTATCTGAATTGCCTCCCGTACCTGTCTGAGTCTCTGGTTACTATCTCAATCAAGGAGTTTCAACTCGTCCCAATTTATCACGTGGTTATTTTGCATTACATCAGTGCTCCAGATAATTTTTGCACGCTAATGTGTACGTACGCGCACATTTTATTTTCAATGCTGAAAATCAAAATGTAATGCTGACATTCAGCTGAAAGCAAATAAAACAGAAACAAACCAGCAAATCTCTAACCTTTAATTATGACACTAGTAACCACATAGTTGACAAATCGTAATCTGCTGTGTCAAATGTATTTATAATAATTATTGTATGTAGTCAATAACAGAGTTTTAAAGTATTGACGTCACAGTCGATTGGGAACTTGCCTTTTCATCTTGTCTTCCGAAATAACTAAACAAAGTTGGTGTTTTTTCTACATTGAATCTTTTCTTTTGTCGTCCAACGCCAGACGACGCCATGATTTTTTTTGTCAATCAGACGCTTGCAATGTGATTACTCTCGGCCCATTTCGCATAAGGTCTGAAAAAAACGCGACCAGTTCCGATACCCTACCACATTAATTTTAATGTAGTATTGCAGATACAATATACAATATATCCGACTCACCGGAATGGTACGAGGGTGGGTGCGAAAAATCAGAGAAGCTCGGATAAGTACGCCAGTGCAAGCGTCTGTTGACGATCTTCAGATTTTTCAAGTCAACTTCGGCGGAGACAATTTAAGAGAGGCGAAACGCACACTTTTGAAATTTAAATGCGTACACAATTTTTTTATATGTGTATCAGTACGCACGATTTTAGTTTCAAATGCGTTTTTGGTTAAAAAATATGCGTAAATACGCATGTACGCGTCTTATCTGGAGCACTGTTACATGGTCGGTAATTGCACTTGATCGAGACTAGAGACTCAGAATATTCTTGTCTACCTGATAGAGACAGTGTGTGATGCCTTTGCTAACAGAGTAGGCCCAGATCAGACAGCTCCTATAGGATCAGGGTCTCCTCTGTGTTAGTAGATCTAATTCTAGAGTTATGAATAAAGAATGCCTAATTCATACATGAATATTGAATTCATCAGACAAAGGATTAATTATTTTGCCATCTGACAACTAAATTTCATTGGTGTCTTATGGCCATTTGTGCCAAGGGAGGTAAACATGTAAATTTGATATACCTTGTTGAACAGAATTGTCTTTCTTTGACTGTTTTCATCTGCAAACTTTAGCGTCTGATTAATTTCTTGTAGGAGCTGTCTGATCAGGTTCTGCTCTGTTTGCTTATGACACAATATAAATATGTTTCTACAGTTTATGCCATAGTCAATTTACAAAAATATCCTGTGTCCATGTGCTATTATAACAATTAATCTAATTAATATTCATGATGTCATTATTTCTTACATGACTATTCATGAAGTAAAGGTTAATGCTTTGAATATTGAATTTCAAACTGGAATGGTCTATGTTTGTTTAACCCATTCCCTCATAGGCTATTTTTAGATCCAACCTCTTTGAATAAATCTACTGAAAAGGAGCATTTACTAGAGAAAAGGAAACTTTTAGAATTGTGTAGTTTTGAAACCATTGTGATAAATAGAGCTCTATTTATCACAATGGTTTCAGAAAGTGACTTTTACAGGGCGTAGAAAGGCGTATTAATGGAGGAAAGGATTAACCCTTTCCCTCATATAAATGCTTTTCACTCATTTACAAACAGAGTAGACCCAGACCAGATGGCTCCTATATATACGAAACATCTGATTATGGTCTGTTCTGTTTGCTAATGGAATGATATAGATCTGATTCTAAAATTGTCAGGGAATTCCCTTGAAAATTTTACATCATTAAAACCCAGCTAATAAATATTCATAATGTCATTTATTTCTTACATGAATATTGAACAAGTAAAGGGTTATATCAACAGAGTCCATTGAACATGCAGTGGTATAGTTTGCCAGAGGATTATACAGTGTAGACCTGAATCAGAGGCTCCTATAGACGCTGTCTGATCTGGGTCTATACTACAAATGCCGGTACCCTTATTTCCTGAACTCAAAGAGTTAACATTTCTTCCAAATTAAATTAACCCATTACCTCATAGGCTATTTTTAGACCAAACCTGTTTGAATAAATCTACCAAAAAGGAGCATTTACCAGAGAAAAGAAAAATGTGTAGAAATGTGTTGCAATGAAACCATTGTGATAAATAGAGCATTTGCTCCTATGGAGCAAATGCTCTATTTATCACAATGGTTTCAAAAAGTGACTTTTACAGAGGCATAGAAAGTCGTATTTATGGAGGAAAGGGTTAAAATCGAGTCAGTAAGAACAGCAAGAACTTCAACGCATCAATCTCATTTCTAATCCTCAAACACTTTCCATATACAGTGTGGACTCGATTTAACAAAATGGTCGGGACCGGAGCTTTGTTTTCGTAGAATTGAAATTTTGTTGAAACGAATTTTACCTTTTCGGCGATCTCAAACATGGTACTGGCTAGTATTTCAGGAACTTTACTGGTATTTCAAACTGTATATAATATAAAGAATAAACTCATTGTAACGTGTTTGTCTCATTATTCCAAATTATTGATCATTTAACGCAAAACATGATCATATCAGCGAGTGGGTCGCCATTTTGATTGCATAATATTGACAAGTTATATGTACTAGATGGGAAGTAATACATATAGCGTACAGTAAAGACAAGTTGCTTCTTGAATATTTATAATTTTAATTACATTTAAGATTGGCACCATTTAGAATTCTACAGATAAGGGTATTGTATCTAGTTCTGTAACGATTGTATTAACCCTTTCCCTCAAATAAAAATGTTTTCACACACTTGCAAACAGAGTAGACTCAGATCAGACGGCTCCCAGAGGAGCCGTCTGATCAGGGTCTGCTCAGTTTGCTAATAGAATTTGATAGATCTGTTTCTTTGTTTTCTAAAATGTTTACAATATTCCACCTTCCATATTTCATTATAACTACATGTATTTTGTCAATGAATATTCAGGGCTCAAGCAAGACGGCGATTTGTGAGAAAAAGTCTCCCTAACCCTGCTGACTTCTCCCTGTTTTGAGCTTAGGGAGAAGTTTTATTATATAGAAAGTTATAGGGAGATACAAACTCAGGACCAAACTTCTCCCTCAATATCACTAAACTTCTCTCTAATGGAGAGCTCCAGCTTGGGCCCTGATATTCATTAGGTAATGAAATTTGGAATAAATGTAGAACAGGGAGAGGGTTGGTAGAACCTATGATATTTTCAAAATTATGCATTGGTTATCTTTTAAAGAGTAGTCACAGTATAGGGTTTGGTGGAGAAATAAAGAGGTTATTCTTGAAAATGTTTTAATTAACATATCTTATCTGGACCTCTGATCATGTTACATCTGTTTTCACACCTCAACACGTCTATATGTAAACTAAAATGTCGGTGACCATGGAAGGCGTGAAAACTGCATTTTGGTAAATTGAAAGCACTTTTCGTTGAAATCAAAGTGCATTCATAGGTAGATGAACAGATGATGATAGGAACAATATAGGAGATGATGTGAACTGAGAAAAAATGGTCATATATAGTAGAAACCCCAGGTAAATAAACTCGCATACCTTTCATCTATATATCCACAATTATCACACAATTAGTGTACCACAGAACTTCATTAATAAATCTTATGATATCCATTTGAAACTAACAGTCGATTTAATTACACTTAAATAATATTCTGAGTAAACAAGCAAAAAAAATCCAGATGACGTCAGTTTACAAAATTTTAACATGGGGTCTGTATGCCACATGCCATTCGAGAAACTTCACCCAATTCCGGCAAAATGTTTGGCTTGGAAATGAACGACATGTTCTGAATGTGGAGTTTTATCATCCGGGGTGTCAACATCATGCAATTTCAGTTTGCTTGTTGCTGGTGAAATTTATAAAGCTCTATATCTAATTGGTATTATTAGATCTTTTTAAACTGTTTAAACGGTTATACCCCAACTCCAATGGGCGGCCGGTCCACTGCGCTCATGGCGATCTCCAAAATCTTCCAAATCCCAGCAGAAGCGCCGTCATGTGCCTAATTTTGGGATTTGGGAATTTCCAGTACGCTTATAGTACGCTTCAATAATGATCTTGCTACGCTGTTTACGATCCTGTCGAGATGTTGCTGCGCTTCTACGGCGCTCGAGGTCTCTCCAAGATGCTTCTACTACGCTTCCACTACGACACGGGATTTCAGGCTACGCTTCGTCTACGCTTACTACATTGATGTTACGACCTTGCTTCTGTTGCGCTTTTGGAACGTTTCAATATAAAATAGGTTATTAAACTGCTTTCGAAGCAGCTGACCATCATCCTTCGTAGAAAATGGATCAAATTGTTTGGAAGACCCAGATAAAAAAAAAACAGTATTGGGCCTGATTTAGGTCTTCTTTTGCTGAGTCTTTCTATGGTGTGACTCAATCATTAACCTTTTCCCTGTTCAATATCCATGTAAGAAATAATTATCTTATGAAAATTTATTAGCTGCATTTTTAAAATTTAACTTTTTAAGAAATGTTTTTGCTTTGACAAAAACTGTAGAATCATATCTATATCATGTATAAGCAAACAGAGCAGACTCTGATCAGACGGCTCCAATAGCTGTCTGATCTGGGTCTACTCTGTTTGCAAATGTGTGAAAAAGCATTTATATGCGAACAAATATCTGGACCCTTTTGTTGCGATTGCGCTACGCTACTCACGCTGCGGCCACGATACTGCTGCGTTCATGAATTTCTTACCACGCTTTTGCGGCAATTCGAGTCCACGGCGATGCCACTACAATTGATTTGAGCAAGGTCAAAACAATCGCTGTGAAGTGGAGATCGAGAAGCTTCTGTTACCCTTCTACTATGATCAGGGCTTTTCTACTGCGCTGTTGCTGTTCCTCCCACGATTCGCGTCGTTTTACCAAAATTTCGAAGCGTAGCAGAATCGACGCTCAGTTGAATGGGGGTATAACTAGATTCTGCAAACGTTTATTGCTATTAAGCTAAATGGCACCATTTAATCATGTAAATGTGGCAGCCCTAGTATTAAGCTTACAGAATTTTACCATACTTTAGTCAAACTGCCAATTACCTTTAAACCCAAAAGCCTTCGGATGTTTTCACATGTTCGTGATTGGCCAAGGTATGCATGTTTCACACCTTACACAAGTATATGCATGATCAATGGCCTCCAACAACATCTTTAATCCATAGGCGAGGATAATGCTGTAAATGAATTAAACAATGTATCATAATTAGATGAACACACATCACCAAATTTAAACAAGAAATTGGTTAGTTATTGGAACGCATGAATTTTTTTAAATGCGCTTATGTACTGAAAAGTTGCTAAACTCTTTCCTCCATTAATACACCTTTCTACGCCTCTGTAAAAATTACCTGTTGAAACCATTGTGATAAATAGAGCATTTGCTCCTATATGAGCAAATTCTCTATTTATCACAATGGTTTCAAACTATAAAATTCTAAAAAAAGTTATTCAAAGTGGTTGGATCTAAAAATAGCTTATGAGGGAATGGGTTAATGTTCAAATTCAGCACATTAATATTCAAACAGTAATTACATTTTACACGAATGAATTTCATTTGATAAAGAGTAAACCAACCTGCATTGGACAAATATGAAGACAAAAGCAAAATATATTTCTTCATAATTTCCCTGAATCCATTGTTGTTGTTTTTTGGACCTTTTTGGGGTCGAAATTGGGCCCATTCCCCTCTTGAAAAATTATATATTTTTCCCCTCAATTTCAGTGATGCTGATGTCAACAGAATTATTGAAATATTTGGGGAAAAAACTGAGACATTGACTTGTAAACCTACCCTACTGTAAGATGTCTGTGATAAGGGTTTTTACTGTATTAGTTATTACACTAAAAAGTAGAAATATCTCTTATGTACATTGTTTTATTTAATTTCCCATAGTTCCCCTATTTTGCTCTCACGATACATTTTTCACCTATCAAAGGGCCCAGCAACAATTCCCCCAAAAGTGAAAACAAATCACTGTTAATCTGCAGAGTGTTTCAGAGAAAAGGGGTTCAGGAAGAATATTGTTATCAGGCACGGATTTAGAGGGTGGCTGAGCCAGCATACGCCCCCTCCTAAAATTGCCAAAACAATTTTTTTAGTAATATTTTAGATCTATATACAGTAAAATCTCTCTACAACGACCACTAAATTGTGTTAATTAGTTGGTATTTAGAGCAGGTGGCTGATTAAACAAGGTGAAAGTAAAACATGTATTACACACTATTTATGTCATCAAACATAAAAAATCTAGCCCCCCCCCCCCTCCCTCCAAAAACATTTCTACGCCTATGCTAGATAGCTGTATGTGTATTTAGAGTATATTTCAGTGTTATTTCAAGGAATATGTAACCACCAAAGGCACAAAGAATCATGAAGTTTAAGGTTTTGGCCATAGTAATGTTTTCACCTTTTATATCAATGTTATGTATGTGTGTAAATGCATATCACTAGCTATGCCCCTGTAAACACCTGTATGGACTTGTGTAGTTGACTACAACTCTGACACCCGTAACCTGTAGGCTGCTGTGTATAGCTGTGTAGGAATTCGGAAATATGTTTCTGTCAATGAAGTGTCAAAAATCTTTTCAATTAGTCTATACCAATATTTTATTAGCTCAATCTAGTTAGGGAACAGTGGGTTTTTCAGGGAATCAAGACTTATCTATTCCAATCACAAACACCCAAAGTCATTCTTGATTCTATCATACAAAACTTACCCCCTTAAACTGAAAAATAATTTGAATTTTTTTATTGGGTCACTTATAAATTAATTTTGAAAAAAATTGGGCCAGTATGTAAACCCAAGTTTTAGCCTTTAGACTTTCAATAGAATTACCTGGTTGCCATGTCAACCAGATCTTGCTTTGGTGATCTAGTTCATAGGTGTTTGTCGTGTGCTACCCCACTACCCCCCCCCCCTTTCCCGTCTGCAACTACACAGAAACATATTGAATATTGGCCAAAACAATCTCAAAAATGTCAAAACATTGTCAAAATACCATAAAATAACATTTAAAAGTGAACTAAAAAAAATCTGATTTTTTTGTTCACATCAATGTAATAGATAATAACAAGGTAGGTATCTCTGACCACAGAAAATAGGCATGCAGTCACTACAGGTGCCGTAACTTTGTCAAATGCCCATGTATTTTCAAAAACTATGCCTTATATATCGTGGAAAGGATGCCTCCTCGAGACATGGTATTAACGAAACCTCCACTGTACGACAAATTCATTTGAAGACGGGCCTTTAATTCTCAAAATAAGTTGGTCGGCTCCGGTCTGATAGACCCGAAAGAACGTGGAGGTGTGTCTCATGCGGATAACCTCTAATATTACCGTTAATGTCATTCGCCTTTGCGAGCGTCTCGGTGATCGTGACAATTTTATTGCGGCGTGAATTTCAACTGACAAAAAGGATTATTCTTACCATAATCAAGTAAATCTACACCATTTCGTTAAGGAAATGTATTTAAAACAATGTATATCACTGATATATTACAGCATTTGTTCGGTAACCGGCGAATATATTTAGTTTCACTCTTGTCAAATGTGACTTTCGGGTCTATCAGATCGGAGCCGACCAACTTATTTTGAGAATTAAAGGCTTGTTTTCAAATTAATTTGTCGTACAATGGTGGTTTCGTTTGATTACATATTTCGAGGCATCACTCCCACGAAATATAAGCCATAGTTTTGGAGAATACACGGGAAATTGACAAAGTTATGGCACTTTTAGTGGCCGCATGTCAATTTTCAGTGCTCAGAGATACCTACCTTGTTATTATATTATATTGATGTGAATTTTTTTTTTTCAGTTTACTTCAAAATTTCGTGTTATGGTATTTTGACAATATTTTGACATATTTGAGATTATTTTGACCAATATCTTTCTGTGAGGTTGCAGAGTGGGGTAGCAGATGGGCGGGTAGGGGGTAGCACACGACAAACACCTGTGATCTAGTTGAGGACTACTCAAGGGTTTAGTTTGGTTGAAGCTGAACATGTGTATGTATCATTGTATGTATGTCTCTGGTTTATCTCATTCCCTCATACTGACGCCTTTTGACGCCTCTGCCAGTCACCTGATGAAACCATTGTGATAAATAGAGCATTTGCTCCTACAGGAGCAAATGCTCTATTTATCACAATGGTTTCATCATAATTGTTTCAAACTACAAAATTCTAAAAAAAAATCCTTTTCTCTAGTTAATGCTCCTTTTCGATAGATTTATTCAAAGAGGTTGGATCCAAAAATAGCCTGAGGGAATGGGTTACGCTTTCGCGGCCAATGGAGGATCTGTTCATTTTGATAAGGGGCGTGTCATCTGGGCCCAACTGTTTGACACTGTTGTTTCTTTTAAAGAAAACGGAAGATAATAGTAGCAGACGACAAATATTGCAGCCGACAATACGTAGTACTGTAGCGAAAGATTTGTTCTGTGAAAAACACGACTAACGTCGCATAGCAACGGATGATGGACACAGCACCATATTCACAATTCTGGCCAGCATAAAGGCGACAATCAAATAAACAGTACTGATATAGAAATCAAATTGAAAAACACTTACAGTCGGGTGTACTTTAGTTCTAATTAATATGTCTCTCTAACATGACGCTAATGATCAGTTGGGACTTTTGGCGCCAAACAACATAAGTACGTCATATCCGGTCAGTTAATCACAGGTAGCCGTATCATCAACACGTTAACCCTTTTCATGCTATATGCATACATAGGCACAGGCGCAAGTAGAGTAGACCCCATATGAGACACCACCTACGGGAGCTCCTAGAGGAGCTGTCTCATGGATCTGCACTATTTGCGATTATAATTCAGTGGTTGGAATTGATCCAAAGTTAGGTATAATTCAATTAATTAATATTCATGATTAGATGGATGGTTGAAAATTAATTTTGGCCATAGTAATGTTTTCAAATTTTGATGTTACGCACGTGCGTCAGTGTGTATCGCTAGCTACGCACCTGGTTGCTGTGTTTAAATGGCATTATTAAAAAGTCAGCTAATTCATTCAGGCAGAGGGCTTGATTTCATTTCAAATTACTCTAGTGAGTAATTTGAAAATTTAGATTACCCTCCCCCTTAGAATATTTATTATACAACACTTTCAACAAAGCGGGCCTGTTAGGAGTAATGTGTATGATCTATCTGACCGTGCGTCCGCCCGTTCGCTTTCTGGTCTGTATCTTGTTTCCTGTCTGAACCTCTAAGATGTTCCAATGTTTCACAGGGAAAAGCAACGTTTGTCATTGTTGTTTGTTGTTGATGTTTCGTTTTTGTTTTACTTATTTATTTATTTTATTATTTGTTGTTTTCTCTATTTTTCTATTTGTTCTTTTATTATTTCTTTTATTATTTTTCATTTGTTATTATTATTATTAGATCTATTATTATTGTTATTTTATATTTTGTATTCTTTTTCATTTTTTTGTTATATATATTCTTGAGGGTGAATACGTGCGTGCGTGTATGCGTGCACACGTACCTACGTGGGATGTTTGTTTTAAAAAATCAATGTCTTTATTCCAGCTTTAGATATTACTGAAATGCCATGCCTTGACGCATTGCTGTATGGTTGTAAATTATCAGCAAAGATAGAGAAGCGGACTTTATTTAACTTAGCCCTTCCCCTGTTCAATATTCACGTAAAAATAATGACGTCATGAACATGTATTAGCTGATTTTTTATAATGATGTATGGAACTGGTTGTTTTTTCCTTGGCAGAAACTCTTAAATCACATCTCTATAATTCCATAGGCAATCAGAGCAGACCCTGATCAGTAATGCAAAATGGGTTAAGCTGTCGTCTGCCTTAGAGATCCGTAATTACCAAATGGCCGCTTAAGACAGGTTCTACAGAACATCTTCCGACTGGGTGTCAAGGCCTCAGCTTGGGTCTGGATCAGACAGGTTCTACTGTATATCTTCCGACTGGGTGTCAAGGCCTCAGCTTGGGTCTGGATCAGACACTAAGTACAACGACTTGGATCTAGATCAATCAGTATGACACACGCGACTCATTTTAACTTTTTCCGCACTTTTGCCTATCGAGGGCTTGGTGCAAAACTATTGAAACTCCTTCACTTTGTGAAGGAGTTACAATAGTTTTCACCAAGCCCTCGCTATGTGATTGCCATTCGGATTATCTGTTCGAAGAAAATATGGTAGCTTATGAATATTAATTAAGAATATGAATCAGATGAATTTGTATATTGGCATCATAATCAAGGGATTTTTTTATCATAACGGAAACCGTAAAAATATAACAATGTTATTTCATAAGCAATCAGAGCAGGCCCTGGCCAGACCCCCTCCCAGGAGCAGTTTGTTCTGTGTATAGTCTGTTTGCGAAGGCTAGACAGCTCCCCAGGAGCAGTTTGTTCTGTGTCTAGTCCCTCAGAAGCAGTTTGGTCTGTGTCTAGTCCCCCAGGATCCGTTTGGTCTGTGTCTAGTCCCTCAGGAGCAGTTTGGTCTGTGTCTAGTCCCCCAGGAGCAGTTTGGTCTGTGTCTAGTCCCCCAGGAGCAGTTTGGTCTGTGTCTAGTCCCCCAGGATCCGTTTGGTCTGTGTCTAGTCCCTCAGGAGCAGTTTGTTCTGTGTCTAGTCCCTCAGGAGCAGTTTGGTCTGTGTCTATTCCCTCAGGAGCAGTTTGGTCTGTGTCTAGTCCCTCAGGAGCAGTTTGGTCTGTGTCTAGTCCCTCAGGAACAGTTTGGTCTGTGTCTAGTCCCTCAGGAGCAGTTTGTTCTGTGTCTAGTCCCTCAGGAGCAGTTTGGTCTGTGTCTATTCCCTCAGGAGCAGTTTGGTCTGTGTCTAGTCCCTCAGGAGCAGTTTGGTCTGTGTCTAGTCCCTCAGGAACAGTTTGGTCTGTGTCTAGTCCCTCAGGAGCAGTTTGGTCCCTCGTTTGATCTGTGTCTAGTCCCTCAGGGGCAGTTTGGTCTGTGTCTAGTCCCCCAGGATCCGTTTGGTCTGTGTCTAGTCCCTCAGGAGCAGTTTGATCTGTGTCTAGTCCCTCAGGGGCAGTTTGGTCTGTGTCTAGTCCCTCAGGGGCAGTTTGGTCTGTGTCTAGTCCCTCAGGAGCAGTTTGGTCTGTGTCTAGTCACCCAGGATCCGTTTGGTCTGTGTCTAGTCCCCCAGGATCCGTTTGGTCTGTGTCTAGTCCCTCAGGAGCAGTTTGGTCTGTGTCTAGTCCCTCGTTTGATCTGTGTCTAGTCCCTCAGGGGCAGTTTGGTCTGTGTCTAGTCCCCCAGGATCCGTTTGGTCTGTGTCTAGTCCCTCAGGAGCAGTTTGATCTGTGTCTAGTCCCTCAGGGGCAGTTTGGTCTGTGTCTAGTCCATCAGGGGCAGTTTGGTCTGTGTCTAGTTACCCAGGAGCAGTTTGGTCTGTGTCTAGTCCCCCAGGATCCGTTTGGTCTGTGTCTAGTCCCTCAGGAGCAGTTTGGTCCCTCGTTTGATCTGTGTCTAGTCCCTCAGGGGCAGTTTGGTCTGTGTCTAGTCCCCCAGGATCCGTTTGGTCTGTGTCTAGTCCCTCAGGAGCAGTTTGATCTGTGTCTAGTCCCTCAGGGGCAGTTTGGTCTGTGTCTAGTCCCTCAGGAGCAGTTTGGTCTGTGTCTAGTCCCCCAGGATCCGTTTGGTCTGTGTCTAGTCCCTCAGGGGCAGTTTGGTCTGTCTGTGTCTAGTCCCTCAGGAGCAGTTTGGTCTGTGTCTAGTCCCTCAGGAGCAGTTTGGTCTGCGTCTAGTCCCTCAGGAGCAGTTTGGTCTGTGTCTAGTCCCTCAGGAGCAATTTGGTCTGTGTCTAGTCCCTCGTTTGATCTGTGTCTAGTCCCTCAGGAACAGTTTGGTCTGTGTCTAGTCCCCCAGGAGCCGTTTGATCTGTGTCCAGTCCCTCAGGGGCAGTTTGGTCTGTGTCCAGTCCCTCAGGGGCAGTTTGGTCTATGTCTAGTCCCTCGTTTGGTCTGTGTCTAGTCCCCCAGGAGCCGTTTGATCTGTGTCCAGTCCCTCAGAAGCAGTTTGATCTGTGTCCAGTCCCTCAGAAGCAGTTTGGTCTGTGTCTAGTCCCTCAGGAGCAGTTTGATCTGTGTCCAGTCCCTCAGAAGCAGTTTGGTCTGTGCCTAGTCCCTCAGGAGCAGTTTGGTCTGTGTCTAGTCCCTCAGAAGCAGTTTGATCTGTGTCCAGTCCCTCAGAAGCAGTTTGGTCTGTGTCTAGTCCCTCATTTGGTCTGTGTCTAGTCCCTCGTTTGGTCTGTGTCTAGTCCCTCAGGAGCGGTTTGGTCTGTGTCCAGTCCCTCAGAAGCAGTTTGATCTGTGTCTAGTCCCTCGTTTGGTCTGTGTCTAGTCCCTCAGAAGCAGTTTGATCTGTGTCTAGTCCCTCGTTTGGTCTGTGTCCAGTCCCTCAGAAGCAGTTTGATCTGTGTCTAGTCCCTCGTTTGGTCTGTGTCTAGTCCCTCAGAAGCAGTTTGATCTGTGTCCAGTCCCTCAGAAGCAGTTTGGTCTGTGTCTAGTCCCCCAGGAGCCGTTTGATCTGTGTCCAGTCCCTCAGAAGCAGTTTGATCTGTGTCCAGTCCCTCAGAAGCAGTTTGGTCTGTGTCTAGTCCCTCAGGAGCAGTTTGGTCTGTGTCTAGTCCCTCAGGAGCAGTTTGGTCTGTGTCTAGTCCCTCAGAAGCGGTTTGGTCTGTGTCTAGTCCCTCGTTTGGTCTGTGTCTAGTCCCTCAGGAGCGGTTTGGTCTGTGTCTAGTCCCTCAGGAGCAGTTTGGTCTGTGTCTAGTCTGTTTGCGAAAGCGTTACAAGGTGTATCTATAGAAAACGGGATATTGAAACTATTATAGACATTTTCTTCTTCAGTGTTGCTTATTTCCTCAAGCACTTGAGTAACAAGATTTGTTTTAGTGTGTGGACAACAAAAAGTCAGTGGAGTGTATATGTATAAGTACAGTAGAATCCCTTTAATGTGACCACTTAATGAATAAACAATACAGATACAAATCTTTTATTAAGCATTAAGCAAAACACGTTGCTTTTAGCCATCAGAAAACATCTGCACAGAGTAAAAATAAACATGGGTGTCTTAATAAGCAGGTGGTTGCTTAATGTAGGACAAAAGTAATGCAGAAAGCTCCTCTGTGAGCTTTCTCCATTATTTGTGTGCTGCATCAAGCTACTACCTGCATCTAGCACCCATAATTATACCTCTTTTAGGTGGTCGCATTAGCGGGGTTTTACTGTACACAGAAATGCATTCAAATACGAAGTATACATAGAGTATTAATTAATATACATGTACTTACAATGTAATTAGACTTGCATTTACATATACTAAATGATTGCGGCTATTGTTATAACAGTAAATAGTACAGAGCATGTATGTATTTTCTCTCTCTCTCTCTCTCTCTCTCTCTCTCTCTCTCTCTCTCTCTCTCTCTCTCTCTCTCTCTCTCTCTCTCTATATATATATATATATATATATATATATATATATTTGCACGTGAAAGAGACATACATGTATTTATATGTGATTGCAACCAGGACAGACCGAGATGCTTTGAAATACAGAGACATACAGATGTATTACGTGGTCACTTTATTTCACTACACCGGCATAAGCGGTATTCCATTTTCAAAATTAAAGTTATTAAAACTGATGATTCAGCAGTCCGAAACTGAGGATGAGAAACTGAGAATGAATTCCTAGCCAAGGTCAACTTCGCAAATCCAGCGAGCGAAATCTTTATGCAAATTATTATTATACTTCGAGTAAAGGATCTATAGGCTTTTTCATTAATTTCTGTACTTTTGTGGATGGTGCTTATATATTCGTTGCTCACCAAATACCAGTTAATGTCATTCACTTCAACCCCTCGCCTGATCAAATGTCATATAAGAAATAATGACATCGTTAACCCATTACTCCATGAATATTTATAAAAGAAATAATGACATCATAAATATTAATTAGATTGTTTTAATGACACATATACAACGGAAGTTTTGTCTATGGCAGAAACTTAGTAATCATTAGCTTAATCTTTTTATGAACTCATGGCTAAAACTGTAGAACATATCCATACATAAAGTTATACAAGTGTAACATGGTGAAAAAGTTGTGACTCGACTGGGACTCAAACCCAGGGGCTCTGGCTTACCATGCCAACACTCTACAGTACCGACTGAGCTACCAAGTCACACAGTAAAGCCTATCAACTTATTTCACCGCTATCTCTACCCGGCTACACAAGTAAACAGAGCAGACCCTGATCAGACGGCTAATCTGATCTGGGTCTACTCTGGTGCTAAAGCGTCAAAGGGCACCTCTCTCTATCAGGGAAATGTCTCTATCATTAAGGGAAATGTCTTTATCAGGGAAATGTTGAAATTAAGATGCATTTTATTTAAAAACGTTTCGTACATGGAAAGCACCTATGGAATAAAAATTAAAATAAAAATAAATAAATAAATAGACAAAATAATGTCTTGGTCAAGTTAGCGTTATAGTCAAACAACTAGGTCTGACGTGTCAAAGGTCAGCCGAGTCCATTTTTTAGGGAGATCAGCATTCCGCATGTTCTCAGAGCATATTTTTAAACAGACGAGTTTAGTATATAAGATAAAATTGAAGGCAGCAAAAGTTGTCAGCAGTTTAGCGCAGTGGGTAAAGTCTAGGTACGCAGAAGACATTGCGAGAGTAGTTTTTTATTGAGCGTGGGTTCGAATCCCGTGTCGACCTTAAACTTTTTTTTAATGTTTAATGAATAGTAGAGTATTATTTTATGTCATATTGTATAATTGTAATGGCCATTTATGCACATGTTCGTCTATGGTAGGGAAGGGTGCCTTTGTTTGAGTTCGAGTCCTACATTAGCCATATTTTCAATAATAAATCGATGCTAAAATATGAATATAAATATGTTTTAGCAAATGTCTTGTACAAGTGGCTTCTTAATGCACAACAATACTAATGCTCTTAAGGGGACTTTCCTTAATATTTTAGCAAAAAAATATTTTAGTTGATGCGAGACTCGAACCTGCGCCTAATAAAATGTTCGCCGATCATATACTTCTTTATGGTTCTACGTCTTATCCACTACGCTATATTTCCGATAACTAATGCGCTTATTCTTTATACCTATAGCTAAACATTTTCTTTTATAAATGGCACGTGGATATCCGAAATGCTGATCTCCCTTAAAATGGACTCTGCGAACCCGTGACCCGTCAGACCTAGTTGTTTGACTATAGTGGTCTAGATGTAGACGAGCTCGTACAAGAAGCACGTGCCATGCAGATTAGTCTCATCAATGAGCTGTGAGACAGCATTTTGTGATGGTTCCCGTCTGCTGGGATATCGTTAAAACCGAAAGTAGCTCGATGCCACCTTTTAGTCAGGGCAAAGATCTATTAAAAGACAATAGATCTTTGGTCAGGGAGCCAGTAGTGTGAACGTGCGAGATTAAGTTCAATTTATAGACCGCTTATCTGTAGGGTTGCATAATAAAACGAAAGTTGTAGCCAGTATAATTGCCATCTGCTTCACATGTAGTTTCCCTCTGTTTTGTTGCTAAAACATTACCAGAGACGCAGACATCCTAAATATAAGTTATTCAGCACTGACATCTGGATCTAAACTGTCTGCAAGACACCAAATTATCCATCATATTCTTTCGGAAGAGCGTCTTTAGACTAGCCTCGTGGGGAATGGAACATCGTAACGAGGCCGTGACGCTTTTTAGTGTAGTTTCGTTTTGTTTGTTGTTATTTTTTAATAAATTTGATATATTTATGACAAAAAATGACTGGGTGAACATCTGTTTGCGGTCGTTGGCAGTCAGACATTTTTGTATGCTTGAAAATCAAACTCCTTCCTTGTGGCAAGTCTACTTCCGGGACGTACCTTGACAACTCGGCCCGACTAACCTTGGAAGTAAACATGTCCTCTAGATTTTGTAACATCGACCAGGCTCCTGCGATCGAGGTTTTTGCCTTGATTGGGGAATTTAAACGAGATGATCACCAGGACAAAGTGAATTTAAGTGTCGGTGGTACGTATTTTCAGTATTTTAGCTTCCTTAATTGGATACCAATTAGATTCGGCCTGATATATCATTTCGCCCTCAGTCATGTTCGACCTGAATTAACCACTGTGGGGTTTTTTTTTAGCTGTAGATTTAATTGTTATTTTCGAGGTATTTAACAGTGAACCATGGGAATAATATCACTTAAATAAGTATTTAAATAGAACATTTTGTAATAAATATTTCTTTAGCAGGTGTTTCATACACGATACTAGTTCCTACAATATAAAACTTCTGTAGCATGGTCTTACCGTCTATCGAACCTCTTAACCTTTGACAAGGAACAGAAAACGTTTACTGTGAATATTGAAGAAAAAAATAAGTCAGCAGTTCAAAATAATCTTTTATACATACCTTGAAACAATTAAGTAATTTAATTCTCATCTATTAATCCCCAAACAATCCAGTGTTCCCCACCACCCGCATAACAAAAACAAAAATGGCTGCCAGAAAAATATCACCTGCTTATCGAACCTTTATTTTAGAAACTGTTTACTGTAACATAATACTCATAGTCACATGATTTCATCATGGGCACGTGACCTTTGCATAAGCTGAAGGGGTCAGAGCTGTCAAACATTTTTAATGTGGTACACTTTTCAATTTATGTTGATATTCTATAACGTATTAAGAGTTTTCTCATGTTTAGCATAGTTGAAGGAAAAATAAACTGTATTGACCTGTTTATGACGTATATTTCGTTTTTAAAGCAAGAGGCGTTGTTTACAGACAAAGCAACGGTACTCATGATTTTATGACGTAGTATGCACTTGTGCATGCGTAAAAACACAAAAAAATGAAAGGTTCGATAAACAGGTGAGGTTCGATAGAAGGTGAGTCTACGATATTTCGAAATATAACATAATTATCGTTCTTCATCACATTTTTATTCTTTTATATATGTTTTTTTCTATTTTTTATTATTTTTTTAATTTTTTTATCATTCCTGCGAAATATGAAGCAGCGAAAAATAAATATGAATGATAAAAAACAAAATGAAGAATGAATTGTGGCGGTGGTCTAGTGGTAACGCGCTTGACTATCAGTCCGGAAGTCTGGGGTTCAAATCCCAGTCCCTCCCGGAAATTTCAGAGATGCTTTTCTGTGTCTCCCACCCACATATCCTCTCCACCTAGGGGTTAAAATGGGTACCTTTGAGGGTCACTCGCCGGTACTGCGGCTGCATGATTGCGCCATATGTTAGCAGTGCTCAATATTGTGGGCCAATGACCAGGGGAGTAAATGTACAGTCGATTGAGCGGTCATTCGGACTGAAAGTAGACTATAACTAGGTACTTTACTTTTTTTATAACGGGATAATTTGAATGAAAAATAAGCTTGCGTGATGTCAAATTATTTGGACTAACACGATACATGAATAATGGAGTTCAACTGCTCTTAAACTTTTCATCTTTCAAATTAACTGCACAGGCCAGAGCTGTTAGCCCTTTACCTAATGAATGTTAATTTAAGATATACTAGCATAATGAATATTGATTAGCTGATTCATGGTCATGGCTGGAATTGTCCAATGATCAATCAAATAGTCTCATCAGTGAGCTGTAAGACAGCTAGTCTCATCAATGAGCTGTAAGACAGCAGGCTAATTTTGTGATGGTTGCCATCTTACATGTAGTCTCATGGAAATACGTCAAATATGGGGTGGACATTGTTAATTTTCTAATTTACAATTAGGTCATAATCGACATATTGAACTTAATTTTCAATGTAAATCTGCACATTTGTTGTAATTACATCATTCCAACCACAGGCACCCAGCTCATGAAATATGTCTAAAATAAGTTAAAATGTCCCTAAATTAACGTTTTGTAACATTTGGAGTCGAAAAAGCAGAGTTTAGGGCCTTATCATCATTTTGCGTTGACAAAAATTTGCATGAGTAAAACAGAAAAGAAACTGTTCAAGAGTTTTTGTTTGATATCGTTAAAACCGAAAGTAGCTCTATCTCACCATTTAGAGTACTTAAATGTGAACTATATTATTCCATAAGTAAACCAGAGACATATACATTCGGAGATTCAGGCAACAATGCAAACTCACATTAAAACTCTTGAGGAAAAGAGATATTGAAACAAAATATCATATAGGCACTTGGTGCACATGTCTACAAAATACATGTAAATCATGTAGGTGTGAGTTTGAGAAACCAACACATGTTTTACATCAATTTACACATTTAAATAAAAATATTTAGTATTACTACTCAACAGGTAATGCCAAATACTGCATCTATGTAAGTTATTAACAAAATACTCATATTTTAACCCTTCTCTTGCTGAATTTTAAAATACATTTCTCCTTGATTACCCATGCCCTGTTGTATAATTACATATATCTTCACTGTGTACAAGTATTTCGCTGTGCAATCACTGCTGTGGAGTGCATTGGTTGCACAATCAACTTGTAAACAGTGCAGACCCTGATGAGACATCTCCTTCACTATTTACAGGTAGGTATATTGACCTGAATAGTGTAACGTTTTCTCTCTAACTTCCGAGCGTAATATGTATAATATAATTTTCCTTGTGGACTACCTGTCCAAATGATTAGTAAAACAAATGTGAAAGAACCGCGAGAACAGTAACTGAACAAAACAATTATGATTTAACGTATTTACAATATATCTGTATGGTGCCTAGTTATCCTTTGGACTCTTTGAGGCTGGTGCTGTGAAGCTGGCTCTGGTAAGACAGCTTCCTAAAGACGGCGCTTTGAGGCTGGCTCTTTGAGGCTGGCTCTTTGGCGCTTTGAGGCTGGCGCTTTGAGGTGGGCTCTTTGAGGCTGGCGCTTTGAGGCGGGCTCTTTGAGGCTGGCGCTTTGAGGCTGGCTCTTTGAGGCAAACTTTCTATAACCACCAACCTTTTCTCTAAATAAAAAGGTTCCAAACACTGACTGCTCAGTAGTACATAGGTCTTTCCTAATGAGCCAATAAAGCGAGGCTTCCTTGACTCCTTCAACGTAGACCTATCTCAAATAGACCAGTGTAGACTACAGATTGTAGCCCGGGCTACATGCCGCAGACCCTTATTCCAAACCTCTCAATGAAGCGAGGCTCCCGAGAGAAGGTAAGGAAAACGTCTATGACCAACACACCCAAAGCTTCCAATCTGCAATCCAACCAGTCTATACTATATAACCCTGTTGTGTTCTCAGATTCGTCAGTGTTAACTTCACGAAAGTTGCAAACCGTCTCCTCGAAATTAGCTGAAACTCGGCTTTTATACAGCCCTGTGTCACATGGTCTCAATGTTCCGCCTACTATATTTACTGCCCCCTAGTGGATACCGAAGATTAACGATTTATTTACGGAAACTACCGAATGAGATACGTCGTCTATTATTATGGGCGACTGGACTTGTTCAAGCAATTCATTGAGAAATGCATATTAGACCCATACAGATAGATACATTAAAATATACAGAACATAAAGCATGTGCAAACCAAGCATGTCATTCCACGATAAAGATTTACTGACCTTATTTGTTGCAAATAATTCACGTGGGGTTTGCCGGAAGTGTAATTTTGTAACAAGTTGGATAACTCTAACCAAACTATCTAGTAATCAAAGGGCCGAAAGAACGGGTATCTAATCAGATTTCGTCACAATAGCAAGCGAAGGGTTAAGTGATTTATGATAATATGTGAAAACAATCTTGGAAGTTTTTATAATTAATTCAAAACAACAAAGAATAAGTTGTCAATGTCTGTATGTCTCTGAGTAAACACAGTGGACCCAGGTTGTCACTAACAGGTAAAGGGTTAATCAGGCATGCTAGTTTTGTGATAGTTGCCATCAGGGATATTGCCCAAATAAATGTAACTTAATATGATCATGACAAGTGGTAAATACTGGTAATCATGGAAGAAATAATGGCATCATGAAATTAATAAATTAGATTACTTTTTACAATGGTTCATGGACATCATATGTGAATTTCTGGCCACAGTAAAAACTGCAGAATCATATCTATATTATTTCATCAGCAAACAGAGCAGACCCTGATTAGATAACTCCTACAGGAGATATCTGATCTGGGTGTACTCTGTTTGCAAGTGGTGTAGAAAGATGTATAAAAAATTAAGGATTAACTAGGGTTAAGCACTGGGCTATTAGAGATCCTGGTTTCAAATCCCAGCTGAGTATTGGCTACACAGAAAGACATAAATGAGGTTAACCCTTCACTTGCTATTCGCGTCAATATACCTACCTGTAAATAGTGAAGACCCAGATGAGACAGCTCCTGCAGGAGCTGTCTCATCAGGGTCTGCACTATTTACAAGTTGATCGTGCAACAAGTGCACTCCACAGCAGTGATTGCACAGCAAAATACTTGTACACAGTGAAGATATATGTAATTATACAACAGGGCATGGGTAAAGAAGGAGAAATGTATTTTAAAATTCAGCAAGAGAAGGGATAACCCTAATGGAGTATTCCCACCATGAGACACTTGTTATACTGCAAGGAATATGAGGTCTTTAGGAAAAATAAAACAGAATTATAGTGCTGTTTGAATTAACCCATTCCTTTATAAAAACTTATTTTCACGCATTTGCAGACAGAGTAGACCCAGATCAGATGGCTCCTATAGGAGCCGTCTGATCAGGGTATGCTCTGCTTGCCAGTTGAATTCGAAGGATCTGTTTATTTGCTTTCTAAAATGGTACGATGTTCCAACTTCCATATTTCATTGTAACTATTTTGTCAATGAATATTCAGTAGGTATTGAAATTTGCAATAAACATAGGACAGGGAAAGGGTTAAAACCAGGCAACATATGGAGTAATGTTAACCCTTTCCTCCATAAATACACCTTTCTAGGCCTCTGTAATAACCACTTCTTGAAACCATTGTGATAAATAGAGCATTTGCTCCTATAGGAGCAAATGCTCTATTTATCACAATGGTTTCAAACTACAAAATTCTAAAATTTTACTTTTCCCTAGTTAATGCTCCTTTTGGGTAGATTCATTCAAAGAGGTTGGGTCTAAAATAGCCTATGGAGGAAAGGGTTAAGAACAGATCCTTACACAAAGGGTTAAATAACTTCCAGTAACATACCGAAGATTTTCACAACATTTGTTTATTTTTTTCAGCATACCGCACCAGTGAGGGGAAGCCATGGGTACTGCCAGTGGTTCGGACTGCGGAGGCTCAGATGGCTGCCGACCAGACCCTGACTCATGAGTACCTACCAGTGGCTGGACTGGAGGACTACAGAGATGCAGCTGCCAAACTGTTGCTAGGGGAGGACAGTAAATGTATTGCGGAGAACAGGGTAATACACAAGTTCTATTGAAATCCAATAAGTGGTCATCACTCCGTCATAAAAGGAAAACATTAAAAAATCTTCTTCTCCAAAACCAATGGTCCAATTTGAATGGTATTTAGTATGAACAATCTGGTGACCATATTGAGAATTGATTGTAACTACCTCGAATTTTGAACAAACTGAATTAACTTCAGTTGATAAATTTAAAACTACTCTGGTCGTCTTACCTTCATTTTCCAGTGATAGTTATGACTAGTTCACCTCTATCTATTGCCACTGTTTGCAAATGAGTGATTTACCCTTTACTCCATAGGCTATTTTTAGACCCAACCTCTTTGAATGAATCTACTCAAAAGGAGCATTTACTAGAGAAAAGGAAAATTTTAGAATTTTTTAGTTTGAAACAATTGTGATAAATAGAGCATTTGCTCCTATAGGAGCAAATGCTCTATTTATCACAATGGTTTCTAGAAGTGGTTATTACAGAGGTGTAGATAGGCGTATTTATGGAGGAAAGGTTAAGGCCATCATGGTCGTTCTGTTCATTTAGAGAGGATTTACTATATATAGAATCTACAATGCATTGTTTCAACAAAACAAATTTATATTCTGAGATCCAGATAAGATGCGTAAAGTGAAACATTTTCAAGAGTTGCTCCTTTATTTCTCAACCAAGTTGTGACAATTCTTTAGAATTGTGTCTTCACAACATAGGGTTTGGTGGAGAAATGACAATTTTAGTATTTAAATACACACCTGGAAAGTAATTTAAATACACACGTGTATCTGTATCTTTTAGTATTTAAATACACACCTGTATCTGTTGCTCTGTATAATTCTTCATCAGGTGGGTTGTGTGCAGGCTCTTGGAGGCACAGGTGCTCTCAGGGTATGTGCTGATTTCTTAAAGAGACAATTGGGATACGACACAGTGTACGTCTCCAACCCAACATGGGGTAAGTGTCCTTCTGGTGTTTTTATGCCCCCCCCCCCCCCGATCAGATCTGGGGGGCCTATTGTTTTTGCCCTGTTTGTTTGTCAGCAACTTTAACATTGGTCATAACTTTTGAGCCAGTACAGATAGACTTGATATTTGGCATGCATATGTATCTCATAAAGCCGCACATTTTGAGGGGTGACATGTCAAGGTCAAGGTCATCCTTCAAGGTCAGAGGTCAAATATATGAGGGGGCATAAACCTTGTACTACATGAATATTCATTTAAGAAATAATGACTAAGATAACTACTACAATGTATATGTTATGGACAGCAACTTGTCTTTTTTCTACTATAATTTGTGAGTTGTAAGAATCATGCAAAACACGGTTCAAGGGGAGACTAATTGTCACAAATTTTCATGAGGCCTATTAGATTTTTTTAGCTCAAAGGCGGGCATATAGTAATCGCATTGTCCGTCTTTCCGTCTGTCCGTCCGTCCGCACTCACCAATGGGTAGTTGTGTGACTTTTTCTAACTAGTCGCGCAAGTAAAATCATTAACCTGGCCATCTCTTGTGACATTAACCTGGCCATTTCTTGTGACATTAACCTGGCCAGTTGTGGGACATAGGGTTAGGGTTAGGGTTAGCTTCCAGATCATTCTATTCCAAAGTTAGAGCCAAAAAATACGTTTTACTTGTGGGACTAGTCCCACAAGAAAAGATCAAAGGAAAAAGTCACACAAGTACCCATTTGTAAGAATGTCCGTCTGTCCGTCTGTCCTTCCATCCGTCCCAAATTCGTGTCCGGTCTGTAACTTCTTCATCTATCAATGGATTTCAATATAACTTGGCACAAATGTTCACCACATAAAGACGATGTGTCGCGTTCAACTCCCAGATCCATAGGTCAAAGTCACAGGGTACAATTACTTCCTGGTCCATGGTTCAAATGTCAAGGTCACATGGTACAATTTTTGGGGGCATTTGTCACGTGACTGTGACATCTCTTGTTTCTACTATAATTTGTGAGTTGTAAGAATCATGCAAAACACGGTTCAAGGGGAGACTAATTGTCACAAATTTTCATGAGGCCTATTAGATTTTTTTAGCTCACCTGGCACAAAGTGCCAAGGTGAGCTATTGGGATGATCCTGTGTCCGGCGTCCGTTGTCATGCGTATGTGTGTCGTGTGTACGTGCGGGCGTCAACAATTTACTTAAACATCTTCTTCTCTGGAACCACAAAGCCAAGAGCTTTGATATTTGGTATGTAGCATGATGTAATGGTCCTCTACAAAGATCGTTCAAATTATGTCCCCGGGCCAAAAATGGCCCCGCCTCGGGTCTTATCAGTTTTTCATACGAAAATCTTTAAAAATCTTCTTCTCTGAAACTGTAAGGCATAGACCTTTGGTATTTGGCATGTAGTATGATCTAATGGTCCTCTACAAAGATTGTTCAAATTATGACCCCTGGAGAAAAAATGGCCCCGCCCAAGGGCTTATCAGTTGTTCATAGTAAAATCTTTAAAAATATTCTTCTCTGATACTGTAAGGCCTAGACCTTTGATATTAAGTAATTAACTTCCATTAACTTTAATGTGTTAATTCAGTATACAAAGTGAGCTGCTGTATGAAGAGGGCACAATAACCTCTCGCAGTCTCTTAACAGAAAGTGTTAATTCAGCCTATACATACAAAGAGAGCTGCTGTGTTGGCCCTTTCCCTCATATGAATGCATTTTCATGCATTTGCAAATAGAGTAAACCCAGATCAGACAGCTCCTATAGGTATTGAAAGTTGGAATAAATACAGAACAGGGAGAGGGTTAAGGGGGCACAATAACCCCTCGCAGTTTCTTAATTTCATAGTTTTCTAGTTAGTTTTCGAACATTTGCCATACAGTTATCATTTATGCTACTTTCCCCACTTGCTTCAAGGTTCATCTTTGATGACTGCGCCTTAGCAGTCTCATATGAAAATTTCAATAGTCTTTTGTAAAGTGAGCTCTGATCCTTCACAGATTAGCTTCTCTCTTATGAGTGGTAGAGCGTCCGCCTGCGGTACGGAAGGTCGTGGGTTCGATCCCCGACCGCGACAGACCAAAAGTCGTTAAAAGTTGGTACTAGTAGCTCCCTTGTCTACGCTCGACATTAAAGGTGTAGTTCTAGGACTGGTCGGCCCGGTGTCAGGATAATGTGACTGGGTAGGGTGCCCTTGCCATGTACCTGCGGCAGGAGTATTCCAGTGAGGCAGCACTATAACTTGTCTCATGCGGGTGCCGTCTGCAAATAACTGAAATACTGTTAACAGTGTGTTGACGAAGGCTTTGCGATAAAGCCGAAATATCCAGGTAATAATCAATTGCTCTGAGTTAATGGATTATTTACACAAAAAATGAAATGCTGTTGGTCGGACGTAAAACCCAACTCACTCACTCTCTTTTATTTTGTTGCTTTTAACTCTGAAAACTATGCAATTTCTTACCAATCATTGGGTTTGTCATAAGAACAATTACAAACAAGTGTTTGTAGTTCTGTGACAGATAAGACACCAAGTAATTCAGATCCAAGCAATTTGACGCTTGGTCAATAGTTAAGCTGTTTGACAATAGGTCAATAGATCAGCTGTTTGATGCTCAGTCAATAATTAAACTGTTTGACACTTTGTCAATAGTTAATCTGTTTGACACCCAGTCAATAGATAAGCTATTTGACACTTGGTCAATATATAAGCTGTTTGACACTTGATCAATATATAAGCTATTTGAAACTTTGTCAATTAGATAAGCTATTTGAAACTTTGTCAATTAGATAAGCTATATGACACTCAGTTAGTAGTTAGGCTGTTAGAGTTAATGTCTTATGACTGTCAGACAAATTGCTGACTTACCTGACATTAATATTTGCCCTGTACTTTATGTATTTTCTATATAACCCTTTTTGATACCATGAATATTAATTAAATTAATTACACACATGGACACAGGAATGTTTGGCCATGGCAGAAACTGTAGAATTATGTCTATATTACATGTATTCAAAAGCAAATAGAGGAGACCATGGTCAGACGGCTCCTATAAGAGCTGTCTGATCTTTGTCTTCTCTGTTTTCAAAGGCCTGAAAATGTGTTTAGAAAGTTTATATGAAGGAAAGTATTAACCCATTCCCTCATAGGCTATTTTTAGATCCTACCTCTTTGAATAAACCTACCAAAAAGGAGCATTTACTAGAGAAAAGGAAAATTGTGTAGTTTTGAAAGTTGAAACCATTGTGATAAATAGAGCTTTTGCTCCTGTGGTGCAAATGCTCTATTTATCACAATGGTTTCAAGAAGTGACTATTACAGAGGCGTAAAAACTCATTAAAAGGCGTATTTATGGAGGAAAGGGTTAACCTGATTAAATTGCAAACAGAGTAGAATCAGATCAGATGGTTTCCATAGGAGCAATCTGATCAGGATCTGCTCTGTTTACTAATAGAATACTGTCATTAGATATGATTTTGTACTATTTGGCACAGCATTCATTTGTTTTATATTTTTTAACAAGAAAAGAAATTAACCCTTTACTCTATAAATACGCATTTCTAGGCTTTTGCAAACGGAAGAGACCCAGATCAGACAGCTCTTGTATGAGCCATCTGATCAAGGTCTTCTCTGTTTGCATGTGATATAATTTAGATATGATTCTTCAGTTTCTTCCATGGCCAAAAATTCCTGTGTCCATGTGCTATTATAACAATTATTATTCATGGTGTCATTATTTTGCACATGAATATTCATGGAGTAAATGGTTAATATTTCTCGTGGGTGGGGTCTGCCACGAACACTCATCAGATTAACCCTTCGCTTGCTATTCATGTCAATATACCTACCTGTAAATAGTGAAGACCCTGATGAGACAGCTCCTGCAGGAGCTGTCTCATCAGGGTCTGCACTATTTACAAGTTGATTGTGCAACCAGTGCACTCCACCGCAGGGATTGCACAGAGAAATAATTGTAGACAGTGAAGATATATGTAATTATACAACAGGGCATGGGTAAAGAAGAAGAAACGTATTTTAAAATTCAGCAAGAGAAAGGTTAAATGTTTCATGTTTTACCTTGTAGGTAACCACAAGGGCATTTTCAAGGCAAGTGGTTTCTCTCAGGTCAAGGAGTACAGATACTGGGATGCTGCCAATAGGGGACTGGATTTTAAAGGCATGATGGAAGATTTGCAGGTATACATATTGTACAAGGCTCTATGTTAAATGTTACTATGGTAACATGAACAAAAAATAGGCAGACACAGAGGTCCAGATAAGATGTGTAAATTGAAAGATTTTCAAGAATAACATTTATTTTTCCACCAAACCCTATGCTGTGACCACTCTATAGAATTCTCTCGAAGAGAAAGGATGATTTGGGTATTTGAGCATGTACCTTAGTATAATATCCTTCATGTTTCTCTGCCAAACTAGATCTTTTTAGAATGAACTCTCAGAAAAATAAGAGAAGTTGATATAATGAAATGCATTTACTCCTCTGGTGTCATGCTATACAAATGTGATCTAATGGTATGCAGTTACTCCTCTGGTGTTATGCTATACAAATGTGATATACATGTAACTGTATGCATTTACTCCTCTGGTGTCATGCTATACAAATGTGATATACATGTAACTGTATGCATTTACTCCTCTGGTGTCATGCTATACAAATGTGATATACATGTAACTGTATGCATTTACTCCTCTGGTGTCATGCTATACAAATATGTAATAACGGTATGCATTTACTCCTCTGGTGTCATGCTATACACAAATATGTAATAACGGTATGCATTTACTTCTCTGGTATCATGCTATACAAATGTGATATAACGATATGCATTTACTCCTCTGGTGTCATGCTATACAAATGTGATATACATGTAACTGTATGCATTTACTCCTCTGGTGTCATGCTGTATACAAATATGTAATAACGGTATGCATTTACTCCTCTGGTGTCATGCTATATACAAATATGTAATAACGGTATGCATTTACTCCTGGTGTCATGCTATATACAAATATGTAATAATGGTATGCATTTACTCCTCTGGTGTCATGCTATATACAAATGTGTTATAACAGTATGCATTTATTCCTCTGGTATCATGCTATATATACAAATACGATATAATGGTATGCATTTACTCCTCTGGTGTCATGCTATATACAAATATGTAATAATGGTATGCATTTACTCCTCTGATGTCATGCTATATACAAATGTGTTATAACAGTATGCATTTATTCCTCTGGTATACAAATGTAGAGAATATAGAATTAACCTTTTCAGTGCAGAAAACGAGTCACTGATCAATGCCCTTTGCAAACTGTTTAGGCTCTTATGAGAGAACTCATCATCAGAGTTTGCACTGTTTGTCATGTTACACTTTCTTTAACCCTTTCCTTCATAAATACGCCTTTCTATGCCTCTGCAAAAGTGACATTTTGAAACCATTGTAATAAATAGAGCATTTGCTCCTTAGGAGCAAATGCTCTATTTATCACAATGGTTTCAAAACTACAAAATTCGAAAATTTTCCATTTCTCTATTTAATGCTCCTTTTCAGTAGACTTATTCAAAGAGGTCGGATCTAAAAATAGCCTATGAGGGAATGCGTTAACAATTCAGCATTGAAAGTATTAACACTCTATCCTATAAATATGTATTTCTACAGTACTCCTTAACCAACAGCAGACCCTGATCTGATGGCTCATGTATGAGCTGTCTGATCAGGGTCTGCTCTGTTTGTTTATGATAAAGTAGAGACATGATTCTACAGTTTCTGCCATTACCAAAAAATCCTCTGTGTCCATGTGCTGTTAAAACAATCTAATTAATGTTCAAGATGTCATTATTTCTTACTGAATATTCATTTAGTAAAGGGTTGAAGCAGCTCTAGCGGTATGGCCATTTGCCTGTTTACTGCCAATTTCATCGCAGCCTACGATCTGCTACAGCATCACAAATTACTTTTGGAAAAACCTACCATCTTATGATCTGATTTTCATTAATTGATTAATTCCCTAATTCATTCTTATCAAAGCAAACTCGTTAAATATTTCTGAATTTAAGCTTAAACGAAATGATTCATAAAGTAATATTTTCAGAATTCCCCACCTAAATCTGTTGTCATCTTACACGCCGTTGCCCACAACCCAACAGGTGTTGACCCGACACAGGAACAGTGGAAAGCAATCTCGAAATTGTGTGAGGAGAAAGACATTTTTGTTGTCATGGACTGCGCCTACCAAGGCTTCACTTCAGGGGACCTCGAAAAGGATGCATGGGCTGTAAGACACTTTGCAAAGTCAGGGTTTGAATTCTTTACCGCCCAGTCCTTCAGCAAGAACTTTGGCCTGTACAGTAAGTAAACTGAAATAAAATACAATAAAACCTGTTTTAACTTTTTCCTTCATTTAAAAGCCTTTTCACGCTTTTGCAAACAGTAGATCCAGATTAGACAATTCCTAACGGAGCCATTTGATCAGGGTCTGATCTGTTTGCTAATGAAATTATAATAGATCTGACTTTACAGTTATATTCTACATTTATATTTATATTTATATTTATATTCTACAGTATATTCCTATGTACATTTACCATTATAAAAATTTATTCAGCTAATAATTATACATGATGTCATTATGTATGACATGAATATTCAATAATTTCATAAGCAAACAGATCAGACACTGATCACACGGCCAGATCTATTATACTTTCATAAGCAAACAGAGCAGACACTGATCACACGGCCAGATCTATTATACTTTCATAAGCAAACAGAGCAGACACTGATCACACGGCCAGATCTATTATAATTCCATAAGCAAACAGAGCAGACACTGATCACACGGCCAGATCTATTATACTTTCATAAGCAAACAGAGCAGACACTGATCACACGGCCAGATCTATTATAATTTCATAAGCAAACAGAGCAGACACTGATCACACGGCCAGATCTATTATAATTTCATAAGCAAACAGAGCAGACACTGATCACAAGGCCAGATCTATTATACTTTCATAAGCAAACAGAGCAGACACTGATCACACGGCCAGATCTATTATACTTTCATAAGCAAACAGAGCAGACACTGATCACACGGCCAGATCTATTATACTTTCATAAACAAACAGAGCAGACACTGATCACACGGCCAGATCTATTATACTTTCATAAGCAAACAGAGCAGACACTGATCACACGGCCAGATCTATTATACTTTCATAAGCAAACAGAGCAGACACTGATCACACAGACAGATCTATTATACTTTCATAAGCAAACAGAGCAGACACTGATCACACGGCCAGATCTATTATACTTTCATAAGCAAACAGAGCAGACACTGATCACACGGCCAGATCTATTATACTTTCATACTTTCATAAACAAACAGAGCATGCCCTGATCTGGGTCTAGTCTGTTTGCAAATGCTTGAAAAGGTTTTTATATGAGGGAATGGTTAACTGACTTATTGACCAGACAGACAAAAAGATTAAGTTCTTTTTAAAGCAAAGGGCTCTAGCTCTGGTATTCATAGAACAACTCCATATCTGAGATATGACTCCAGATAGACAGAAATGTTAAGTGATTGGAAAAGAAAGGGCCATAACTCTTATTCCAAGGTTAACATGAGTGATACTTGCAAGGCTGCACAAAGTTTCATACAAAACCCATTTCCGGGATAGAACTCCAGTCAGACAAAATAATAGAAAGTATAATAGATAGTTTCTACTTATACCAATCATTGCTGTGTACATATACCATTAGGAAAATTCAGCTAATAAAGATTCATAATGTCATTATTTTAAAAAAATAATTTTTGCATGAATATTAAACAGAGAAAGGGTTACATACTGAGGCTATCACTTGTTTGGGGGGGGGTCAATTCAATGTACATGTACTTGTTTCAAATTGAGCTAATCTTTGTTTTGTTTCTTCTATCAGACGAACGTGTTGGAAATGTTTGCGTAGTCTGCAAGGAGAAGGAAGATAAACCACGCATTCTGTCCCAAATGGAATTGATTGTTAGGACGACGTGGTCCAATCCCCCAAACCATGGTGCCAGAGTCGTAGCCACAGTCCTGAATAACTCCGCCCTGTACTCTGAGTGGTAAGTTGATCATGATATAATAATAAGTGACTCTTACATCTCAAGCAACTTTGCAGTTCATACATATCAATGACTGGGCAGTTCTTAGATTTCAAATAACTTTGCAGTTCATACATTTCAAATGACTGGGCAGTTCTTACATCTCAAGTGGTTGCTGTTTATACATTTCAAATGACTGGGCAGTTCTTACATCTCAATAACTTTGCAGTTCATACATTTCAAATGACTAAGCAGTTCTTACATCTCAAGTTATTTTGCAGTTCATATATTTCAAATAACTGGACAGTTCTTATATCTCAATAACTTTGCAGTTCATACATTTCAAATGAATGGGCAGTTCTTACATCTCAAGTAACTTTGCAGTTCATACATTTCAATGACTGGACAGTTCTTACTTACATCTCAAGTAACTGTGCAGTTCATACATTTCAAATGACTGGACAGTTTTTACATCTCAAGTTATTTTGCAGTTCATACATTTCAAATGACTGGGAAGTTCTTACATCTCAATAACTTTGCAGTTCATACATTTCAAATGACTGGACAGTTCTTACATCTCAAGTTATTTTTCAGTTCATATATTTCAAATAACTGGACAGTTCTTACATCTCAATAACTTTGCAGTTCATACATTTCAAATGAATGAGCAGTTCTTACATCTCAAGTGATTGCAGCTCATACATATCAAATGAATGGGCAGTTCTTACATATCAAGTAGTTGAAGTTCATAAATCAAGTGACTGGACAGTTTCTTAATGTCAAAGACTCTGCATTTGGTATATCGTAAGTAAATAGCCAGTTCTTTTATTTGTAGTTATTTTGCAGCTTTAACATAAACTTACACAAATCATGCTTTGTGAATGTTCAAACAGGAAGGAACACATTAGGAAGATGGCAGAACGTATAAAATCTATGAGAGATTTACTGTTCAACAAACTGAAAGCTGTTGGTTGCCCGGGCAACTGGGAGCACATTATCACTCAACAGGGCATGTTCAGCTACACCGGATTAACTCGTAAGCATTAGGATAAGTGTTGTGTACGCTAACCCTTTACTCCATAAATACGTCTTTGCAATCAGAGTAGACCCAGATCAGATGGCTCCTATAGGAGCCGTCTTGTCTTATCAGGGTCTGCTTTGTTTGCTTATGTTATAGTATAGATATGAATCTACTGTTTGCTTATGTTATAGTATAGATATGAATCTAAAGTTTCTGCCATGGCCAAAATTCCCTGTGTTCATGTTCTATTATAACAATTAATTTAATTATTATTGATGATATCATTATTTCTTCCATGAATTTTCATGGAGTAACGGGTTATGTGTGGGGCTGGATGGGTGTGTGGGGCTGGATGGGTGTGTGGGGCTGGATGGGTGTGTGGGGCTGGATGGGTGTGTGGGGCTGGATAGTTGTAAGCTCACTTTGCATGAAGTGCCAAGATAAGCTATTGGGATTCTGCTTTATTCATCCTCTTTTAAGCTCGTCTGTTTTTCAAAGAAAACAATACGGGCTATTGTCGTAACTCTGGTGTCTGCATCATCATCGTCGTCGTTTTGTCGGAAACTTTAACGTTGACTATTACTTCTTTACTATTCATGCAAACCTATGATACCTCACACTCTTGTGCCCCCACCCCAATAAGGTGGAAGGCATACAGTCTTGCTCTTGTCCGTCTGTCCTTCCGAATGTATGTCCCACATATCTTGTGTATCCAACTCCTCATACACCAATGGGAGGATTTACTTCAAACTTTCAAAGTTGAGCAACACTGATGTGACGATGAGCCTGAAGAAGGGAATTTTTGCTTTGACTGTTTTAAAGAGAGGTATGGGCCTTTGAAATGTTATTTTCTATATAAGGTAGTTAAAGTGCTTGATTAACATGATTTAACGTGATTTCTGCCCAATGCTCTGAATGTCTAAGTGAAGAAATTCAATGAAGCACGGGTAAACGGCGGGAGTAACTATGACTCTCTTAAGGTAGTCAAATGCCTCGTCATCTAATTAGTGACGTGCATGAATGGATTAACGAGATTCCCACTGTCCCTATCTACTATCTAGCGAAACCACAGCCAAGGTGTAAACATTACAATGGGAGCATCCATGTCCTATTGACAAAATTTTCTAGTGACTTCAGTTAACCCTTACCCTCATATAAATGCCTGTTCACGCATTTGAAAACAGAGTAAACCCAGATCAGACGGCTCCTATACAGGCCTCGAAATTTTCTCTATTAGTCACTCGTCCTTTAGGACGAGTGACTAGGAATTCTTACTCGTCCTCCTGAAAAGTTACTAGTCTTACATTTTTAGGCAAACACTGTTAACCCTTCGCTTGCTATTCACGTCAATATACGTACCTGTAAATAGTGAAGACCCAGATGAGACAGCTCTGCAGGAGCTGTCTCATCAGGGTCTGCATTATTTACAAGTTGATTATGCAACCAGTGCTCTCCACAGCAGTGATTGCACAGCGAAATACTTGTACACAGGGAAGATATATGTAATTATACAACAGGGCATGGGTAAAGAAGGAGAAATGTATTTTAAAATTCAGCAAGCGAAGGGTTATACCATCAAATTACTTGAAAATAACTTTGATCTGATTGTGTCGTTAAATCGAAAGTAGAACGGTATCACAAATTGTGGGTACACATATGTGGACTTGCATAGATGGGGCTTTATACGATGTTTGCTACTCTTTTCTTTTCATGGTTTTCTCTTTAATCCCTCGTCTCGTCATCTCTCCCACCACCAAAGAACGTGATCTGTCGCTGATTTGCCATTTCGGTTTGACACCAGCACGCGCAAGATAAAGCGGTGTAGATGTAAACATTTACCCCTCTTACCAGACTGGTTTCAGACTTTTTGAAACAGTGACTATCGCGACGTCGTATCTTTATTCGCTAACATACCGAACATACCCTTTGTTATACACAAAAACCTTTCATTTTTATTTTTTTCCACCGAGTTTTCATCACGTAAAGCCTTTCATTCCATTTAATCAGTTCACTTATGAAACAAAAATAATTGGCTGTTGAAAATACTGAGTCCCAGTCAGCAAGCAACAAGCACTTGCTATAGGAAATCAAGCGTTCAACGGACGCGAGGTTCAAATGTCAAATGTACATAACAACTGTTTGAAACATGAGTTGACCAGACTTTCAGCTCCAAATACATTATTATTTCCCCTTCAAAAAGCTACTCGTCCTGTATGACTTGTACTTCCAAATTTTAACTCGTCCTACACCACTTTCCACTCGTAAATATGAGCGGACGAGGATATTTTCGAGGCCTGCTATATATTTCATTATTACTATTTTGTCCATGAATATTCACTAGGTATTGAAATTTGGTGTAAATATTGAAGAGGGAAAGGGTTAACCCATTGGCCTAATTGACACACCTAGCAAAACAAGTTTAATTTATAGTGACACACTTTGTATATGCTGACATTTGCAAACAGTGTAGCTCCTAGATGAGCCCTCCAATAAGGGTCTGCACTGTTTATCATTCAACATCTTCAACATAGGGTTTTGTAGAGAAATGACAATTTTGGTTTTTGAAAATGCACCTTTATCTTTAGCTCTGGGTCCAAGGTTATAAAACTTCTGAGCCTGAGTCTGAGATCATTCTCAAGCATCTGATTGGTCAGATTCTGATCAAGCTCAGAATCTAACCAATCAGATGATTGAGAATGGAATCTGATTGGTCAGATTCTGTTTGAGAATGATCTCAGACTCAAGCTAAAACTTTTATAACCTTGGAGCCTGGAAATGCACCTTTATCTTTAGCTCTTGACCCTGTATTCTCTATTTCTGGCAATTTTGTGTTCCAGCACAACAGAGTGAGCAAATGGTAAAGAGGTTCCATGTCTATGTAATGAAGTCTGGGCGGATCAACATGTGCGGGATTACAAATGCAAACGTTGACTACGTTGCCAATGCCATGAAAGCAGTGATAACAGAGGGTCAGGGTCAAGGTCAACAGAAACAGAGTAACATTTAGACAGAGAATTACCGCATAGTTAATCTTAAGCACAATGGTGGTGATTTATGATGCTCTTGTTGAACAGTTATATGTTGAGAAAGGTTATGTTACGCGTCATTTCATCAAAATACAAAATAAATAACATGCAAAATGTTAATTTTTATAGAAAGTGAATATAGCTTGTGTTATGAAATTGAAGATACAACAAACTTAAGAGTCAACATTGGGCCAAGCGTGTTGATCCTTCATGTAAACACCTTTTCACCCCTTTGCAAACAGAGTAGATCCAGATCCGATGGCTCCTGTAGGAAACTCTAGTTTCTTCCAATACCAACAGTCCTGTGTTACCTCTTCCCTTCATATAGATGCCTTTTCACACTTTTGCAAACAGCCCTAGATCAGGTGGCTCCTGTTCAAACAATATTACCTTTGTAATTGAATATTTATGTAATAACCAAGACATCATGAATTTTTATTAGCTAATTTTGAATGTTTTGCTTTGACAAAAAACTGTAGAATAAGAGTTATATCATGTCAAAGCAAAAAGAGCCATCTGAACTGTACTCTGTTTGCAAAGGTGTGGAAAAGTGGGGGATTTTTTTATATATTTTTTTTTGTTTTTTTTTTGGGGGGGGGGGGGGGGGGTTGTTAAACTGTGATGTCAGTAGTTTTAATTTTCCCTGTTTTTGTGCATGTTTACTGTATATTTATTGATAATAAAAATGTCCTAGCTACCTCTGTTAGGATGTGATATATCAGAGCTGCTGATAAAGGCATACAGACAGAGCTCCAGATAAGATGTGTAAATTAAAATATTTTTAAGTATAACTTCTGTATTTCTCCATCAAACCCTATGTTGTGACCACTCTTTAGAATAGTCTCTTTGAGACGATTCTAAAGAGTGGTCGCAACATATGGTTCAGTGGAGAAATGACGATTTTAGTATTTGAGTACGCACCGTTATCTTTAGCTCCATACAGATCTATCCAAATGTCATGTTTCTTTTCTAAACGCTATCTTATGTGATATATCAGAGCTGCTGGTAAAGGCATACGGATCTGTCCAAACGTCATATTTCTCTTCTAAACACTATCTTATGTGATGTATCAGAGCTGCTGGTAAAGGCATACAGATCTGTCCAAATGTCATATTTCTCTTCTAAACACTATCTTATGTGATATATCAGAGCTGCTGATAAAGGCATACGGATCTGTCCAAATGTCATATTTCTCTTCTTAACCCTTTTCTCCATAAATACACCTTTCTATGCCTCTGTAATAAGAACTTCTTGAAACCATTGTTATAAATAGAGCATTTGCTTCTATAGGAGCAAATGCTCTATTTATCACAATGGTTTCATACTACAAAATTCTAAAATTTTACTTTTCTCTAGGAAATGCTCTTTTTGGGTAGATTCATTCAAAGAGGTTGGGTCTAAAAATAGCCTATGAGGTAATGGGTCTAAAAATAGCCTATGAGGAAAGGGTTAACACAGGTCCAGATAAGATGTGTAAATTTTCAAGAATAACTCTAAAGAGTGGTCACAACATAGCATTTGGTGGAGAAATGACGATTTTAGTATTTGAGTACACACGTTTATCTGTTGCTCTGAGTCACGTGTTGATATTAGCTCTGATATATATCAGTGAAGCTTGGATAGTAGAGCTGATATTTAAATCAGTCTTGTCAAACATTAGGGAAAGTATCGAATGTTTAATTATGCAAAATGTTTTTGTGAACACATTGATTTGTATACTGCTGTCTGCTGAAATAAACAGAGTATAGGTTCTAACTGTATACCGTATTAGTTCTTATAAGTGCCATTTTTATGCCCCCTACTTTATCAGAATGACACTTATTGATCACTACTCTTTCATCTGTTTTGTTACAAAAAAAATTTTGTTACATGTGTCACTCTTTTTGGAAGTGACATGTATGTTTCATCGAAACACTCTTTGTGTTGGTAAAGGCATGTACATTTTGTTTGAAGATAGAGGCAATAACTGGTATACATGTATTCACTAAGTTGGACCCATCCAAGAACTGGTCTCTTATTGTTAACTTTTGATATACGGTAAAGTCTTGTTGATACTAAACAAGTTTAATTCTGGATTTTTGAAGCTGGCTTAACCCATTACCTCATATCGACACCTTTTGACGACTCTGCAAAACTCACCAGTTGAAACCATTGTGACAAATAGAGCATTTGCACCTATAGGAGCAAATGCTCTATTTATGACAATGGTTTCAAACTACAAAATTCTAAAAAAAAATCCTTTTCTCTAGTTAATGCTCCTTTTCGGTAGATTTATTCAAAGAGGTTGGATCTTAAAATAGCCTGTGAGGTAATGGGTTAATTCAGGATAAAAGTTACATTTGCCGTGCAGTAACCCTTTACTCCATGAATATGTAAGAAATAATGATATCATGAATACTTATATTACTAATTATATTAACTATTATAATAGCACATGGGCACATTTATTTACCATGTCAGAAACTGCGGAATCATATCTATATTATATCAAAACTTCAAAAGCAAACAGCAGACCCTGATCAGACGGCCCCTATAGGAGCCGTCTGGTCTGGGTCTACTCTGTTTGCAAAGACATGAAAAGGTATATTTATGGAGTAACGGGTTAAGCAACCACCTGCTTATACAGACTCATATGTTAACCAATTCCCTCATATTGACACCTCTGCAAAAGTCACCTATTGAAACCATTGTGATAAATAGAGCATTTGCTCCTATAGGAGCAAATGCTGTTTTTATCACAATGATTTCAAACTACAAAATTTTAAAATTTTCCTTTTCTGTAGTTAATGCTCCTTTTCGGTAGATTTATTCAAAGTGGTTGGATCTAAAAATAGCCTATGAGGTAATGGGTTAATAAAGTATGCAGTCATACTAGTAAGACTCTCATGTACTTCAATCTTGTATAACTGCTTTCTACTACAATAAACACGCTGTAAAGTATATACCAGCTTAGTGTATCATATGTGTAATATGCACCTTTTGCTCAATAGAGGCATTCCTGCCTTTGTGAAGAATAGACAAGCGTTATAGTAACGAATAGTAAGCGTTACCCATTTCAGTTTGTGTGTGCATTGCAAAATGTTACGCCTGAAGGTGTTTCTTTTTTTTTTTTTAAAGAACTTTAATGATAGTAATGTCTCACCAATACTACCCCTCAAAAGAAGTATAATTCTGGACTTTTAAAACAGGTAGTAGCAGACTCCTATGTTAATAAATGATGTGGTCGTGTTGCAGAGACTTTACAGTACCAATTCCATTTAATATTCATTATATTTTAAGTTTTTATAATGCTATTATCCCATTCCCTCATATTGGCGACTCTGTAAAAGTCACCCTGTGAAAGTCACCCTGTGAAACCATTGTGATAAATAGAGCATTAAGCAGCCACCTGCCTAAAAGGTCTGAATTCTTCTACATGTATACTAAAATTTTGAATAATCAAGATTTTACTGTAAATAGATGCTCAGAGTGATGTTTATCAAGGTAAGAAGCCAAGGCATTCTTTGGCAGTAAACTATGCACTTATCCATACTACAACCAGCCTTAGTCCTTTGAATGCTGAATTTTCAAAGTGTAATGACCCGTTAGTGTTTAACCCTTTCCCTGTTCTATAATTATTGCAAATTTCAATACCTACTGAATATTCATTAACAAAATAGTTAAAAAGAAATATGGAAGGTGGAAGATTGTAGACATTTTAGAAAGCAAAGAAACAGAGCTAATGGCAAACAGAGCAGACCCTGATCAGACGGCTGATCTGGGTCTACTCTGTTTGCAAATGTGTGAAATACGTTTATATGAGGGAAAGGATTAACCCTTCAATCCATAAATACGCCTCTCTATGTCTTTGCAAACAGAGTAGAACTAGCTCCTATAGGAGCCATCTTATCCGGGTATGCTCTGATTGCTTATGAAATAATATAGATATGATTCTATGTTTCTGCCATGGCCAAAAAACTTATGTGTCTATGTGGCATTATATAAAAAGTGATCTTATTAATATTCATGCCTTCATGATTTCTTACATGAATATTCATGGAGTAAAGGGTTAGTTATAGAGTCCATTCAGTGTGAATGATTAATCGTACTGGTTGATTTTGAATGACAAACAGTGCTGACCTTGATCAATTGGCTCTTCCTCTAGGAGCCTTATAATCTGGGTCCTCTAGGAGCCTTATGATCTGGGTCCTCTAGGAGCCTTATGATCTGGGTCCTCTAGGAGCCTTATAATCTGGGTCCTCTATGATCTGGGTCTGCACTGCTTGCACTCGTTTCCTGCATTCTCAGGATTGATGCTAATGTGATGTTAACCCTTTACTCCATGAATATACATGTGTATTAGAAATAATGCGGTCATGAATATTAATTAGATTATTTTGTTATTATAGCACATGGGCACATGCATTTTAGCAATGGCAGAAACTGGAGAATCATATCTATATTATATTGTAAGCAAATGGAGCAGACCCTGATCAGATGGCTCCTATAGAAGCCATCTGATCTCGGTGTACTGTTTGCAAAGGCGTATTTCTGGAGGAAAGGGTTAAACATTGACCTTATACTTTGGTCATATTTCATTTTACGATGAGATGAGTAGAAATGCTGTTTGTAGTGGCTTTTCAAAATATATGGATGCCATTGATTGCTTGTTGTAAAATTGCAATAGTTTCAGTTTACAATGAAGAAAATATTCCAAAATAGGGAATTAATATAATACATAAATACTTGAACTGCTCTGATCTAATATTTCAACCACTAAGGGCCTTTTTCAAAGATTATCATGTCAAAATACACGTCACATTTTTGTTACATGCATTCAGCCATAAAATCAAATGCTTTATTCTCTTTGATTTTATGGCTAATGCATGTAACAAAAATGTGACATGTATTTTGACATGATAATCTTTGAAAAAGGCCCTTAGTGGTCGAAATATTAGATCAGAGCAGTTCAAGTATTTATGTTTCAGTTTAGTCAAACAATCGCCTCCCCATTCCCCCTCTCTCCTCAGTACTCGCACTACCTGCACCCGATGAAGATTGCAGCCCCTACTGACAATACTTCAAACAAATTGTTTGTCTATATCATAATAACATTTCAGTTGGATGAATATTTAGTGTTGTGGCCCCTGGATCATTTCAAAATATCACATTCACTGACAAGCGATTGTGTGGGGCGGCGGGTATAAATCCCATTTATTGATTCTAATTTTGCCATGTTTGGCTGATTTGAAATTGCTTGAGCTGATTAACTGATCATTTACCTGATACAGATACCTTTTCACGCCTTTGCAAACTGAATAGACCCAGAGGCGGTGTGATCTGGGTCTGCTCTGATTGCTTTTGAAATATTATTGATATGATTCTAAAGTTTCTGCCATGTTAAAATAATTTTGCCTATTGATATTGATTTCTTACTAAATGAGGTGCAGGGTTAGGTGTTAAGTTTATATTTTGTATTCGTATTTCATTGATGACAGACTTATTCTAGGATTATAATTGATTTTGTATACTTATTACATTGATGACAATACTTATTCCAGGTTTATAACTGATTTTGTATTCTTATTTCATTGATGACAGACATATTCCAGACATGACATATTTACTCAGAATGTGCTTTGGTGTATAAACAATTTGAATAGTCTACACTGCTTGCAAATGCCAGCACACTCATGAGTACTGCAGTACTGCATACATGTACTTAAATCTGATATGGATCCAAACTGCAAATTAATACTGTTGCATTTTATGTTTGCTTAACCCATTCCCTCATACTGACATCTTTTGATGCCTCTGTAAAAGTCACTTTTTAAACTATTGTGATAAATAGAGCATTTGCTCCATATGAGCAAATGCTGTTTTTGTCACAGTGGTTTCAAAACTACACAATTCTTAAAGTTTCCTTTTCTCTAAAAAATTCTCCTTTTCAGTAGATTCATTCACAGGGATTGGGTCTTAAAATAACCTATGAGGGAATGGGATAACATTGTAGGCTTTTGTCAGCCCCAATGTTAGTGTATTTGTATCTACTCTAGGCCCCCATTCCCCCAGTGATGCAGCTGGTATTGTGGTTTTATATGATATACTTTCTGTCAGTAGAAAGATACCTGTCCAGTTGTATGTTAACTTGTGTTCTCTTCTCACCCCAGTGCAATGTCTGTGGACTAGGGTTAGCCGATTACATGCTGTTCTCTAAACACAACACCTCTCTCTAAGTGTAGTCTGCTTCATCTGTATCACAGTTTGATAGATACATGTAGATACTGGTAACCAGTCTGGGACTATCTGTATCCCAGTTTGATTGATGCATGTAGATACTGGTAACCAGTCTGGGACTATCTGTTTCCCAGTTTGATTGATGCATGTAGATACTGGTAACCAGTCTGGGACTATCTGTATCCCAGTTTGATAAATACATGTAGATACTGGTAACCAGTCTGGGACTTTGTACATGAAAAATGGTGATAACAGGAGAATAAACATGTAGTCCTAAAATGCAATACTTGTATTATTAAACTATTGTTGGACTAGGTATTAATACAATGCACCTTATTTATATCATGCTTTAAGATTTGCCTCCCTTTTGCTTGCATGCTACTGTTAGATAGCTATAACAATGTTTTTGAGAAATCCAACAAACTTTGACCAGAAGACAGAACATGTAACGTTTTGTTCACTTAGGGACAGTCAAATTAGTGCCAGTGCTGGGTCTTGAAGACAGGTGACGGATTAAAGCAAGTTGAAAGTCCCAAAAAGGAGCTTTCTGCATGACTTTCACCCTGCATTAACCCTTTTTCATACAAACACCTTTTCATGCCTTTGCAAACAGAGTAGATCCAGATCAGACAGCTCCTATAGGAACCATCTGATCAGGGTCTGCTCTGTTTGCTTATGAAATTATACTAGATCTGACTACCAATAGTTTCTACCAATACCAAAACATCATGTGTACACATGCCATTTTAAAACTTGAGCTAATAAATATTCATGATGTCATTATTTCTCACAGTAATATTCAACAGGGAAAGGGTTAAGCGGTCACATACATAAAATATCTAAATTCTTCTCTACTAAAAGTCTGGCTTGAAGGAGTTTTACTGTAACATGTACGTCCAAATCATACCAGATCTGGTCCCATGTATTTTGTCTCTACATTAAAAATTTTAACAGTATTGTATAACTTTGCATTTTTCGCTGATTTATTTTACTGTATCTAGATTGTTAAGTAATTTCTAAAGTAAAAATTTACACTGCTATTTACGTGTTGATTTTCTTTTTCTCTTTTTTTAGCTCACCTGGCACAAAGTGCCAAGGTGAGCTATTGGGATGATTATGTGTCTATCGCCATGCGTTGTCAACAATTTACTTAAACATCTTCTTCTCTGAAACTGCTGAAAAGAAATTGACCAGAGTTGGCCAGGGTATTCCTTAGATGGACCTCTTCAAAAATTGTTCAAATGGTTCAATTCTACGCCATGGCAACAAAATGAAAAAAAATCTTTGAAAATCTTCTGCAAAACCACTGGTCATATTTCAGAATAATTTGGCAGAAATAGTCCTTAGGTGACCCTCTATCAAGTTTGTTCAAATCATGTTGTCTAAAAATAAAAACATGGCCGCCAGGGGCGGGAGTAATTTTCCTTATATATCTATGTAGATAACTTAAAAAATCTTCTCCACAACCATCAGTCAGATTTCAACAATATTTGGCAGGAAAAGTCCTGAGGTGACCCTCTAGCAAGATTGTTCAAACCATGTTGATATCTAAAAAACATGGCCGCCAGGGGGCGGAGCTAATTTTCCTTATATGTATATTAACAAAACTTCTTGTCCAGAACCATATATATATATATATATATATATATATATATATATATATATATAAAAGATAAACTGACACCACTTGTGAAGATTTACATTTTTATTCCCTACCGGTTTCACTACTGCTCATCAGGGGAATAACAAATACATAGCAATGACGTTACTTGGTAACGCCGCAGTAACGACGTCATGACGTCATAAAGACGGCGTCAAATGACGTTATCAAATTCTGTTTAATTTTGGGTTAAATACCCGTATGAAATGACCAACAAATCAGAGATCCATCAACAAGACAAATACCGTTAAGTTCTCATTTAGACCAGTGTTGCAATATCAATCCTAAATTTTCAATTTTTCCATTTTACAAGTTTCACATCGATGATGTTTCAGCTAGGTTACTTATGGAAAAACATTTCATACGGGTATTTAACCCAAAATTAAACAGAATTTGATAACGTCATTTGACGCCGTCTTTATGACGTCATGACGTCGTTACTGCGGCGTTACCAAGTAACGTCATTGCTATGTATTTGTTATTCCCCTGATGAGCAGTAGTGAAACCGGTAGGGAATAAAAATGTAAATCTTCACAAGTGGTGTCAGTTTATCTTTTCAATATAATTTTCTTGTTCTGGACTTTCTTTTTACCTATATATATATATATATATATATAACTTTATTCAAATCCATAAGGCCATCGGCCCATGAGGAATTGTATACATAGTATACACATTTAACATATATTCAAAACTATAACTGACAAAACTATAACTGACAAAACTACAACTGACATAACAATACATAAAAACATCAGTAATGTAATTTTTTCTGGAGAAGGTTGCTAAAACCTAGGGTACATTAATAGGGCTTCGAAAAGTTTGAGATAAGACAAGTGCATCTTTACAATGTGCTTGCCATCATATTGTGACTAGAGTTACACTACAAGAAAAGCATTGATGTAAACATCAAAGGGTGCCATTATAAAGAACAGCCATGCTGGTTTTGTTAAAATCTAATGTGAAACAAAAATGCTTAGAATATGAGTGATCATGATACTTATATGTTGTACTAACCCTTTCAATGAAGATATATAAACGCAGACAAATGAATGATTTTTACATGAAAATATACACTGATTGCCATTATATTAATAAAATCATGCAATCATTCAAAGGTTTAGTTCAGCATATTGCTCTTGGAATTACTACAGACATAAGTATGATTTCAGACACCCTATCAAACAATGAAATAATAATACTTAAAACAACTAAATAATGAGTTTGTCCAAAGCTTTTCAATACTGGGAATTTAAGAAATGAAGCAACTACCGAAATAGTTTAAATTGTAGTTTGATAGATAATTAACACGTTTTTATAAATTATTTGCGTTGATTATTGACGGATCAGTAATTATTAAATCTTAGAAAAGAAAAGTATCATTTTCATTGTAAAATCTTATTCATATATTAATAAACTCTGATAAGATAAGCTTAATGTAGCACACCTATTTGCAGCAAATCTGGAGTTTAACTGTATAGAGGATCTTAAATGAGTGCTCATCACAAACTGCTTCCACGAAACGAGCCTACTATAATAATATGACACGAGTATATATATGGCCTAGAGCCTTCATATTTGGTATGAAGCATGTGTTCATGGTCCACTATGTGTTATGGTCCACTATCAAGATTGTTCAAATTATGGTCCTTGGGTTAATATTTGCCACACCCTAGGGCTCCCGTTATTGACATTGAAATGTATAGGAACATTTTTGAAAACCTTAAAGCCTTCATATTTTTGCATGTAGCATGTGCTTATGGTCCACTATCAAGATTGTTCAAATGATGTCCCTGAGATCAATATTGGCCCATCCCTTGGCTCCCCTTATTTTCACTGACATATATAGGAAAATGTTTGAAAATCTACTACTCCAGAACTTAGAGGCCTTATATTAGGCATGTAGCATGTGCTCATGGTACACTATCAAGCTTGTTTAAATTATGGCTCTGGGGTTAATATATGCCTCACCCTTGTGCTCCCCTTATTTACATTGAAATAAATAGGACACCCCACCCTTGACTCTGGAGGGAGACTATCACTATAGGATTGAACTATGTCCTTCCACCCGTCCTTCTGTCCGTCCTATTGATGCTCTTGGAGTAAAACTTCATATGTACAAAGAGCAGAATGGACGTCATTCTCATAAATTTGTTTTGGGGTTGGTGCAGTGACTATGTATTGCCTTGCAATGCTTGATCTTGTTTACATTGAAATATATAGGAAAACCTTTCAACATTTTTTATTAAAAATGCCTGGATTCTTTATACTTGCTGAATTGTAGCACATGTATGTGCTCATAGTCCACTATCAAGATTGTTCAGAATACGTCCCTTTCGTTCACGTTGACCCCAACCTGGGACTATAGCCTTTCTTACACGGACATTCATTGTAAACGAAAATCTGTGGTAACCAGGTGAGCGATTAAGGGCCATCGTGTCCCTCTTGTGGTTGTTTGCTCTTTTATAGCTCACCTAGCACAAAGTGTCAAGGTGAGCTATTGGGATCACCCAGTGTCCGTCGTCAACAACATGCCTAAATCACTGACTCGATTTTCGCCAAATTTCACAGGAATGATCTGCAGGTGGCCGCCCATGAATATGTATATAAATCATTCAAGTCAATTGCATAAGTAAGTCACAGGAGCTAAAATTAGATTAGACACCCTCCTTAACTACTGGCTGGATTTGCTCTATTATAGGACAATATAGAACTGATTCCACAAATTCTGCCATAGGCAAAACTACTTCATTCATATGCCATAATGAAATCCAGACAAATATTCATGATGTCATTATTTCTTACATCAATATCCACGAGGTAAGGAGATATTTGTAACAGTAAGCACGCATTCCCTCTTAGCAGATTAGAGGTTGAAATGACGGTGAAAAATATAACCTTTTACTCCATGAATATTTGTGAGAATTATTGACTTCATGAATATTAATTAGATTATTTGTTATAATATCACATGGGAAATTTTGGCCATGGCATAAACGGTTTAAAATCATCTCTACATCATATAAGCAAACAGGGCAGATCCTGATCAGACGGCTTCTATAGAAGCCGTCTGATCAGGGTCTACTCTGTTTTCAAAGGCATAGAAAGGCGTATAGATGGAGTAAAATGTTGATCTGATGTTTCGTATTAGATTGCAACAAGTCCTAGCTGATATTGTTTGCGTGATCCCGAAGTACACTTTGCTTGCGTCAAACATATAAATAAGAATGTAATATTGGAGTAGTTATCAGTGGCAGGTATTCAAATTGAGTATGCTGACTTCAGTGATTCGTTATCTTCCACACCCACGCACGTGCATGCAATGGTATACAAACAGTGCACCTTGAGGGCGGCGCAGATTGTCACCCCATAGGAAATGTTGCACAATGGAAACTAGAATAATTACATCGTAGATATCAAATAGATACATTTACGTAATGGCATATGAACACAAGAACGTTTTGGCATGGGTAAAGGCTGAATTCATATGACATATCTATACATGTATTAACCTTTCATTTCATATTATAAACGCTTTTTCACGGTAAGGGTTAAATATTTAGCTAATAAATATTCATGATGTCATTATTCCTTGCATGGATATGTGCCGTAAACCCCAACTCACTCACTGACATGTCTATTAACCCTTTCCCTTATGTAAGCGCATTTTGACGCATTTGCAAACAGAGTAGACCCAGATCAGACGGCTCCTATAGGAGCCGTCTGATCAGGGTCTACTCTGTTTGTTTATGGTGTGATATGTATTTCCTACATGAATATTCATCAGGTAAAGGTTTAATAGGGAAATGGTTCATAAGCAAACAAAGTAGACCCAAATTAGACGGCTCAAAATTGTTTGCAAATGCACGAAAAGGCGTATCGAATGTGGGTTCGGATGCACTTGCATTTGCAAACAGTGGATAGTGTAGACTAAGAATAAGATTAGAAAACTATCACAGGGTATCGGCGTAATTTTTTTTAGCAAATTTAATAATTTCGTACTGGAATGGACTCTACCTTTCAATCCTAATGGGCTATTCCACTTTGAAAGTTCGACATTCAAAGGTTTAACACTTTCCTTCATATAAACGCATTTGCAAACAGAGTAGACCCAGATCAGACGGCTCCCGATGGAGCCGTCTGATCAGGATCTACTCTGTTTGCTTATGGAATAATATAGATCTGATTCTACAGTCTCTGTTATAGTAAAACTTCCTTTGTTATAATGCTTTAAAATAGTTCGGCTCATAACCCTTTCGGCGCCAAATTTCTAATTGTCGTCTGCAATCCAATTTTTGTTAAATCATTCGGTACAATAAGGAAATGAGATAAATAAATGCATATTTCAAAGGAACAAAGCACATATATAGAAATAGAGAATGAGACAAAAAGTGAAGTCCCTGATCAGACGCCTATCAAGGCGGCGTCTGATCTGGGGCTGCACTATTTGTCGTGGTGCATTTATGCGACATTGGCAGTGAAAGGGTTAATATCCATGACAATATTATTTCTATTATGTATACATATCACATAGGGAAAGGTTAAAACTTTGTGAATTAGTAATTAACGCATTAACTCTCACAACGAATCCGGGTCAAGTCGGCCTCGGGTCAACTCGGCCTGGGTCAAGTCGGCCGGGTCAACTCGGCCGGGTCAACTCGGCCTGTTTTGGGGTGGGTCAACTCGGCCCGTTTCAGTCGGGTCAACTCGGCCTTTTCCCGACCGTCAATTAAGTTTATAAACTGCAGCAAAAATTGAAGATCCTGATCGGTGGGCTCCTTTTTTGACAGTAATAACCCATTAAATTTAGCGGACGAGAACAAATGTGATAAGTATGTTGCATGAGATTAACGAATAAAACAGTTGACATTTAGTAACCAGATTAATTAGATCAAACTGATAAGTCAAAACAAATAGATGTGAAAATGAGCGGCATCAATACTTTTGAAGTGAAAATAAGTATAATTTATTAATGGCTTATCTGTTTCATTGATTGTCTGTAATTAAGAACAATTTATGGGAGTGAAAATGTTATTTTGGATCCACTTGTGAGACCGAGTTACTATGAATTTCATCGGGATCCAAACTGTTTGCAAAGATATCACAGGTGCTGGAGAAATCGCCTAGTGACGAAATCGCCTACAATTAGATATATAGTAAACCAATTGACGAAATCGCCTAGAAAGCAATTATATAGTGATTGTATTTCGCACCTATAGTGCAGGTAGCGATGACATGAGAGAACTATACAGAGGGTTTGTAACAAGAATAAAGTGTCCTGTTGTGTTTTTTTTTCCAAATCAAGATGACCAAGATTGGACGATCAGTGCGGCCCCTGATCAACACCTGGAATTTGACAGCCCAATATTACAGGGGTTGATAATTATATACCGAATATTAGCAGAAAGTGAAAATGTCATACGCATGAAACAAGTTATAATATGAGTCTTACTTCTTGTTAGATGATCTGCATCCAATACATTTTCGAAATGCAATTTTAGTTAGTACAAAATGTCGGTAAAAAATAATATAAATCTTGTCGGTGGTCTGTGGAATTATTCACATCCTATGAAGTGACGTATTCCATTTAGTCCCATTATAATAATTTTATTTTCTACTGTGATAACCGACAGTTTTTATAATAATATTGCTAATCCATTTTCTGGATCCAGATCATATTACAGTGATTAAGACTCATGATATTTTCACTCTGCAAATTTGCCATAACTATTGATATCATTATCGCTCTTTTTACCATTTTCTGTCAAAGTTAATGTTGTGATCAGGGGTTACACAGATCGGATCCAGATCATCTGACTAGACATAAGACTCATACAATAACCTGTTCTGTGCGTATGACATTCTTACTTTCTGCATAAATATTATAATTATCGCTCCTTATATATAAATATCTTCTGTCTAATTAATTTTATGTAGTGATCAGGGGCTACACTGTTTGTCAATCTTGGTCAATCTTGATCTGGAAAATAATACCACATAACAAATTAATCTTGTTACAAACATTCTTTAAAGTTCTGTCATGTTATCCGTCCTGTGCCATAGGTGCGAAATACAAACACTATATAATTGCTTTCTAGGCGATTTCTCCAATCGGTTTTCTATATATCTAATTGTTCTTTTTTCTGATTATTGTTGTTTATTAATGTTGCTTTGTCCTGAGAATGAAACTGATCATGGTACGCATCCTAATCTGTTACTCAGAAGTTTCCTTATATGTTCATTGGTATCTGTAGTATCGGGTATCTCTAGGAAACAAAATATTAAAGTAATTCAAAATAAAAAAAAAATATACCATAAAAATAATTCTGAAATAATATTTGCGGGCCGACTTGACCCAGGCCGAGTCGACCCGGCCGACTTGACCCGAGGCCGACTTGACTCAGGGGCCGAGTTTACCCGAGGCCGAGTTGACCCGGGACCCTCACAACCCCATACACGAGTCATAGCCAAACAGTGCAGACCGAGACCAAATGACCCCTTAACTCTTAATGCATGAATATTCATGTAAGAAATAATGACATTATGAGTATTAATTAATTGTTATAATACTAGATGGAGGCAGATTCTTTTGGCCATGACAGGAACTGTAGAATCATATCTATATTATATCAAAAGCAAACAGAGCAGACCCTGTTCAGACGGCTCTTAAAATTACAGGGACCGTCTTATCTGGGTCTACTCTGCTTGCAAATGCATAGAAATATGTAACAAGAGATGTTTGTAAAACATGTACATGTATACCCCCCAGACCCCCTGACCTTTGATCTAGTGACCTCAACTATAGAGGTCATCTAGTGGTCATGACTAATCACCACAGCAACTTTGAAGATCCTAAGCCAAACCACTGATCATTTATTGATCTGAAAACATTTCACAAGTTAAGGTCATGGTGACCTTGACCTTTGACTTAATGACCTCAACAACTATAGGGGTCGTCTAGTGGTCATGACCAACTACCACAGCAAGTTTTAAGATCCCGAACCAAACCATTGAGCAGTTATTAATTGGAAACCATTTCATCAGTTAAGCTCACGATGCCATGATCTTTGATCTAGTGACCTCAAAACCAATAGGGGTCATCTAGTGGTCATGACCAACCACCACAGCAAGTTTGAAGATCCTAAGCCAAACCCTTGAGCAGTTATTGATCGTTAACCATTTCACCAGTTAAGGTCATGGTGACCTTGACCTTTAACCTAGTGACCTCAAAAACAACAGGCCTCATCTAGTTGTCAGATCCAAAGCCAAATCCTTGAGCAGTTATTGATAAGAAACCATTTTACCCGTTAAGGTCATGGTGACCTTGACCTTTGATCTAGTGACCTCAAAAACAATAGGGGTCATCCAGTGGTCATGACCAACTACTGCAGCAAGTTTGAAGATTCTAAACCAAACCCTTGAGCAGTTATTGATCGGAAACCATTAAGCCATTTAAGGCCATGGTGACCTTGACCTTTGACCTAGTGACCTCAAAAACAATAGGGGTCATCTAGTGGTCATGACCAACCACCACAGCAAGTTTGAAGATCCTAAGCCAAACCCTTGAGCAGTTATTGATCGGAAACGATTTCACCAGTTAAGGTCATGGTGAACTTGACCTTTGACCTAGTGACCTCAACCAAACCCTTGAGCAGTTATTTACCGGAAATGATTTCACCAGTTAAGGTCATGGTGACCTTGACCTTTGACCTAGTGACCTCAAAAACAACAGGGCTCATCTAGTTGTCATGACAAACCACCTAAGCAAATTTGAAGATCCTAAGCCAAACCCTTGAGCAGTTATTGATCAGAAACCATTTTATCAGTTAAGGTCATGGTGACCTTGACCTTTGACCTAGTGACCTCAAAAACAATAGGGGTCATCCAGTGGTCATGACGAACTACCACAGCAAGTTTGTAGATTCTAAGCCAAACCCTTGAGCAGTTATTGATCGGAAACCATTAAACCAGTTAAGGTCATGGTGACCTTGACCTTTGACCTAGTGACCTCAAAAACAATAGGGGTCATCTAGTGGTCATGACCAACCACCACAGCAAATTTGAAGATCCTAAGCCAAACCCTTGAGCAGTTATGCTCACAAACCATTTTATCAGTTAAGGTCATGGTGACCTTGACCTTTGACCTAGTGACCTAAAAAACAATAGGGGTCATCCAGTGGTCATGACCAACTACCACAGCAAGTTTGAAGATTCTTAGCCCAACCCTTGATCAGTTATTGATCGGAAACCATTTAACCAGTTTAGGTCATGGTGACCTTGACCTTTGACCTAGTGACCTCAAAAACAATAGGGGTCATCTAGTGGTCATGACCAACCACCACAGCAAGTTTGAAGATCCCAAGCCAAACCCTTGAGCAGTTATTGATCGGAAACTATTTCACCATTTTAGGTCATTGTGACCTTGACCTTTGACCTATTGACCTAAAAAACAATAGGGGTCATCTACTTGTCATGACCAACCACCACAGCAAGTTTGAAGATTCTATGCCAAGTCGTTTATTAGTTATCATTCGGAAACCATCGATCTACCGACCGACCGACCGACCGACCGACAGACCGACCGACCGACCGACCGACCGACATGTGCAAAGCAATATACCCCCATTTTTTCAAAAGGGGGGTATAATTATGGCGGATAAGTGGTTTATGAGTGCTCTTGTTAGGGTCTCTACTGTTTTCCTGAACAAATCAAAGTCAATGGTTTAAGAAAATAAAACCTAGCTGACCAGAACACTGAAATAATTATCATTATCGAATTATCAGACAAGTGACAGTTGGGAGCTTGCTGCATGACTTTCATCCTGCATTGAACAGCCACTTGCCTAAAATGTTCCTTATTCTTCCTTACTAAAAGTTCGGATTGGTGAGATTTTGGTCCAAATTTTGGACGAGTTGACCGTAAATCATATGAGAGTACCCGGATTAAACCTTCAAAACCTTGGTTACCGTCCACTCAACCAGGTATGAAATATGAGATATAAAGTTTCATGTATAACTGCAAGGAAACGGTGTTCTTTGGCAAGTTAATCTAAAGTACATATACATCACTTTCGCTATCGACTGTAAATTGTCATTTTGAAATATTCTGAACGAAACGTGTCCAAGGAGATAGGGACATAGGGTGAATCAAGTAGAGAGCGGGAGAGAGAGAGAGAGAGAGAGAGAGAGAGAGAGAGAGAGAGAGAGACTGCGGAGACAGAGAAAGACAAACAAGTGCAGACATACTGACTAGAGGAACGGAGAGAAAGAAAGAGGCAGAGAGAAAGAGACAGACGTACAGAGCGACAGAAAGGGACAGGGAGAGTCAGCGGTGGAGAGGCAGAGACAGGGAGAGACAAACAGAGAGACGGAGACAGTACAGAAGACAGGCAGACAGAGATGGACAGTGCCAGTTAAATTGCACAAGGATACATCTTTGAGCTATACAAATTATACCCCAATCCTGTGTATTTAAATTTAACATGGTCACATTTATTGCTTTAATCCCTTTATCAGTTCATATGACATGTTCGTCACTGTAAATCCGCCATGTAAGCCAAGATCTTGCACCTTACAGACACCGGTGACACAAAACAAGGCCATTTATTTTACCCGTTAACGCGTAAGGCCATCCTTAACCCTTTACCTCATAGACTATTTTAAGACACAACCTCTTTGAATAAATCTACCGAGAAAGAACATTAACTAGAGAAAAGGAAACTTTTCAGAATGTTGTAGTTTGAAACCATTGTGATAAATAGAGCATTTGCTCCTGTAGGAGCAAATGCTCTATTTATCACAATAGTTTCACAAAGTCGTCAATATGGTGGAAAGGGTTAACCCTTTTCTTCATATGAACACAATTTCACACATTTGTAAACAGAGAAGACCCAGATCGGACGGTTCCTAGAGGAGCCGTCTGGTAGGGGTCTGCTGTGTTTGCTAATGGAATTTGATAGATCTGTTTATTTAGTTTCTACAATGGCTACAATGTCCCACCTTCCATGTTTCATTGTAACTATTTTACCTATGAATATTCAGTAGATACTGAAATTTGGAGTAAACATAGAATAGGGAAAGGATTAATGGTCCACCTAACCATTCTGTTAGCACTTTGAATATGAAAAACGATTTTACTAACATTTGCAAACAGTTTAGACCAAGATCAAATGGATGCTAGACGCGGCTACCCTTTGATCAGGGTATGCACTGTTTGCCATTCAAAATAATCTCGTAAAGTATATACCCTGATATTCTGAATGGACTCAATCCCTCATATTGATGCCCTTTGACTCCTCTGTAAAAGTCACTTTTAAAACTAGTGTGATAAATAGAGCATTTGTACCATAGGAACAAATGCTCCTTTTATCACAATACTTTCCAAACTACAAAATTCTAAAAAAAAGTCCATTTCTCTAGCAAATGCCCCATTTCGGTAGATTTATTCAAAGAGGTTGGATCTAAAAATAGTTTACGAGGGAAATGAGGTAAACAATGATGAGTCTTTCCACTTTGAACATTCAACATTCTTACATTGGACGTGCTTTGTAATTAGTTATCTTAGTGTATGTTTCTTTGTTTGGTATGTTTGGTTGTGTTGTTGTTGTTGTTGTTGTTATTTTTATAGTATGAGTATGCCATCCCGTTTTTCTTTTCATTTTGCTTCTTCTCTGTTCTGTTCCTTTATGTAACCCTTTTCTCCGTGAATATTCATGATAGAAATAATGACATCATGACTATCAACTAGTTTGATTTATATAATGACACATGAAAATGGGAATTTTCGGTCATGGCAGAAACTATCATTACACCTATATTACTTCGCAAGCAAACAGAACAGGCCCTGATATCTGATCAGGGCCTGCTCTTTTTGCTTGCGAAGTAATATAGGTGTAATTCTAGTTTCTGTCATCCTATAGGAACCTACTGATATGTGTCTACTCTGTTTGCAAAGGCGTGAAAAGTCGTTTAAATGGATTAAAGAGTTATAGGAAAAGTGCATGGGCATTCTGTCACCATTTTCGAAATAGAACTAACTGCAGGATGAAAGTATCGAAAACCGAACGGTAACGTTCACAAAAAATGAGTGGTGACGTCCACAGAAGAGCGGTAACGTTCATAGAAAAATGAGTAGCAACTTACTGCGGGATGAAGTGAGTGAGTGAGTTGAGTTTTACGGCACTGCGACACTGAATAGGTCATATAGCGCCGATGAATGATGAGATGACATGATGACGAGGGACGATTTTAGGAAGATGATTTCGGCTAATATCATTCGCTGCAAAGCATCGCATGGGGGATCAAAACCACCGACTTGCCTTCCTTTTAGTTCTAGGCGGATGGGATAATCTCCGTCAAATAAACAAAAACACCCCCGTGTGACCATTCAGCCCCCAGAACCACTGCAAGTTAGGGAGGTCTCTTGGGCTGCAGGATGAAAGTCATTCAGAAAGAGCTATTCCAAAAGAGATTTCTGTATGGCTTTCACCCTGCATTAAGCAGTAACCTGCCTAAAAAGATATTCTTCTTCACTAAAATTCCGTTTAAGAGGGCTTTTACCGTATCAAAGCGGCACCGAAAATGAGCTATGAATATTTATCGAAAGAAAAACAAGCGGTAATGTTCACAAAAAAAGAGTGGCAACGTCCACAGAAGAGGGGTAAGGTTCACCGATAAAAAGAATGCTTGTTAACTTTCACCAAAACATGAGCTGCAACATTTTATGATTTACCGAAAACAAAGGCAGCAACATTTTTTCTACAGCGCCATCAAATATACTTCAAAGCGCATACGAAATCAGCAGGTCAGTAATGTACTATTTGGGCTAATAAATAAATCATTGAAATACATTTATATGTTTTATTTGCTTAATCTATTACTCCATAAATACGCCTTGTAGGCTATTGATACGCCTTTGCAAACACGGTAGTTTCTAAATCAAATTATCCCTGTAAATCCGTCTAATCAAGGTCTGCTTTGTCTGTTTGCTTATGATATAATACACAGTAAAACCTCTCTATAACGGACACTGAATTACATCAAGCATTTTGTGTTAAAGGCAGGTGGCTGCTTAAAGCAAGGTGAAAGTAAAACAGAACGCTCCTATAGGAGCGTTCTGTTTTACTTACACCTGGCTTTAAGCAACCACCTGCCCAAAATACCAACTAATTAACACAAATTTAGTGGCCGTTATAGAAAGGTTTTACTGTAAATATATGATTCCACAGTTTCTACCATGGCCAAACATCCCCGTGCCCATGTACCATTATAACAATTAATCTGATTAATATTCGTGATGTCATTATTTCTTACATGAATATTCATGGAGTAAAGAGTTAAGTGTGCCATAAATAGAGGTTATTACACGGATGACTAGGGCCGCGGAGTGATATTGGCCCGTCACCTTGATATCGTTCTTCGTGAGAACTCGAACAAATAGTTCGCTCCTTCCAAAATTTACAATACAGTATTGTTCTAAAATGCATCACTATGCATATCTAGAAACACATGAGACAGCTTAATACAGGTCGAATCTAATACTGACATATTCTACAGGATCTCCTACAGGAGCGTTCAACATTACTTTAGACGTGCATTAAGCTGAGAACTTAAGACATTGTTCAGATTAGAAATCGAATGACTCGAACACCTGTTATCTCAAACTAATTTGAGATATCGAAGTTCAACTGTATTTGATGTGTATCACGTATAAAAAATGTAGGGAAATCAAATTACCAATGCAAACAGTAGAAAATCTGTATCGTACAAGCAAAGAGAGCAGACCTGGTCAGATATACCCTGCAAGAGCAGTCTGATCTTGATCTACTCTGTTTACAAACACATAAAAATATGTTTCTATCACTTAAAGAGTTAAATATATTCGTCTCAAAAACGAAAACAGTGACGTTCATAAATAACAAATTACAGAAAATCTCTTTGTAGTCTAGATACATATTACATGTAGTGTAAAACAACTGAAAATCCTTGATTATTAATAATTTGAAACTATTCCGTACAAAGCTTGTTTTGAAAATCTTTACACCAGTCTTGAAACTTTTGGATTTTCCTACATACAGAGAGTATACATTCGACTTTCCGATACGTATCTGTACAAATCTGTGTAAGTTTGTCTCATTGCAAATAATCACCAATTTATGGTTTTGTAATAAATCCTCTGGATACGGGAATTGAGTGGACGGTCATTGGCAAACTGTGTTGATCCAGATAAGGACATACTCTGATCAGGATCCACACTATTTGTCATTCAAAACCCCACTAGTAATTACAGGACTTTCAAACTGAATGGACTCTACAGTTAACCCTTTACTCCATAAATACGCTTTTCTACGCATCTGCAAACAGAGTAGACACAAACCAGACGGCTCATATAGGAGCCGTCCGATCATGGTCTGCTCCGTTTGCTTATGATACAATATAGATATGATTCTACAGTTTCTGTAATGGCCAAACCTTCTCGTGCTCATGTGTAGTTATAAAAAATAAACTAATTAATATTCATGATGTCATGATTTCCTTCATGAATATTCATGGAGTAAAGGGTTAATACATTACTGGATATTTCGCTTTGAAAATACAGCGTTCAAAAATTTAATTCCTTTTCCTGATTGAGACTTCTTTTGACTTCTTTACAGAGCAGATCCATGTAGGATTTGTGTGATCCTGATCTGCTCAGTTTGTTTATAAAATGATAGAGATATGATACTACAGTGTCTGACAATATAAATACATTGTTCATGATACTGTTTTAGCCCATTCCCTCATATTGATACTGTTTTAATCCATACCCTCATATTGATACTGTTTTAATCCATACCCTCATATTGACGACTTTCATGATACTGTTTTAACCCATTCCCTCATATTGATACTGTTTTAATCCATACCCTCACATTGATACTGTTTTAATCCATACCCTCACATTGATACTGTTTTAATCCATACCCTCACATTGATACTGTTTTAATCCATACCCTCATATTGACGACTTTCATGATACTGTTTTAACCCATTCCCTCATATTGACGCCTTTTGACGACTCTGTAAAAGTCACTTTGTGAAATCATTGTGAAAAATGGAGCATTTGCTCCTATAAGAGCAAATGCTCTATTTATCACAATGGTTTCAAACTACAAAATTCTAAAATGTTCCTTTTCTCTAGTTCATGCTCATTTTCGGTAGATTTATTCAAATAGGTTGTATCTAAAAATAGCCTATGAGGTAATTGGGATTTAGCTAACTGGGATTTATACACAGAGGTCCAGATGCGTAAATCAAAATATTTTCATGAATAACTTTTGAACCTCTCCACAAAACCCTATATTGTGACCATTTTATATAGAATAGTCTCGAAGAGATGATTCTAAAGAGTTGTCACAACATAGGGTTTGGTGGGGAAGTGACGATTTTAGTATTTGAGTACGCATGTTTATCTGTTGTTGTGTTATACAGTATTTGAGTACGCATGTTTATCTGTTGTTGTGTTATACAGTATTTGAGTACGCATGTTTATCTGTTGTTGTGTTATACAGTATTTGAGTACGCATGCTTATCTGTTGTGTTATACAGTATTTGAGTACGCATGTTTATCTGTTGTTCTGTTATACAGTATTTGAGTACGCATGTTTATCTGTTGTTTTGTTATACAGTCAGTATTTCTTACATGAATATTCACAACTAAAAGGGTAGACCATTTCCTTCATTAATATTCATGTAAGAACTACTTTTAAAAGTGTATGAATATCAATTAGTTGAGTTTTATAATGGAATCTTAAACAAGAAAATATTTGATAATGTCGGAAATTACAGAATTATTGCTTGTTTTGATTCAAATGTGAACTTTTCAAAATAATTTTTTGGCTTGACAACAACTGTAGAATATATATCATGTCATAAGCAAATAGAACAGACTCTGATCAGACGACTCCAATAGTAGCCTCTGATCTGGGTCTACTCTGATTGCAAATGCGTGAACAGGCGTTTATACAAATAGGAAAAGATTAATACCCCGCAGTACGGGTTCCAAGAGATTCGGGTATTGCCCACATGTCCCTGTGAGCCGTACTCCTTGCACTCCAGGCTGGTGTGCGATGGCGGGACTGCCTACCTTATCAGACATCTATACAAATCTTATCACCGGATATCTACGTGATATTGACGATCTAGTGAACGGAAAATTTGTCTACTGCGTGGGTTGGTGATTGATACATAGTTTCATCTTTAACATCCAGTCATCTATAGTGACGCGACAGCTGTAAACTCATAATTTCAGCGATATTTACGATTTATAACTATAGAACAATAATTTACTTCAACAATATTTACGGTTAATAGTTACAGCAGAATAACTTATTTCAACAATTTACGGACATCAGGAACAACGGTCAACATCTAGTGACGTAATCCTTCTTCTGATGAATATTCATATAAGAAATGTCATTATGAATATTGAATACATCATTTTCTATGAATATTGATTAGATCTACATCATTTTCTATAATGTTATATTGGCACAGGATATTTTTCGCCAATCCAGAAACTTGTAGAACCGGATGTATATTATTCTATAAGTAACTAGAGTAGATCCTGGCCAGACAGCTCATAAAGGAGCCGTCTGACCAGGGTCTATCCTGTTTGCAAAAGTGTCCCTCTATTATGCAGAGGTTAAGAAAAGTAAGGAGCCATGCTTCAGTTTGTAAACATTTAAACATTTTATAAAGATATAAGGACACTTTAAGTCGTACAGATCTTTCGCAATCAAATAAAAAATATATTGCGCAAAATACTTCAGATTTTACTATGCCCCAAGAGTGTGCTTGTGTCTATGGTTAGAAATAAATACTTTAATAAAATGTTGTTTCATTTTGGAATCAATATCATTATGTTTGTTATCTTCGACTAGCTAACAAAATCGAAATCCCAATATAGCAAACTAGTTTGAACATCATGTGTTACTTACATGGGCTACTTACTTTGTGGGAGTGTATAAACCCCCTTTCCCCAAATGAATATTCATGACTGGCTCCGCCCATTTTGAATATTAATTTGATTCTTGTATTAAATATGGAGATTTATTGTCATGGAGGAAAATAATAACACCTGTAAACTGAAGCAGACAGAGCAGACACTGGTTAGACACATCCCACAGAGCAGACACTGGTTAGACACCTCTGGTTAGATACCTCCCACAGAGTAGATACTGGTTAGACACCTCCCACAGAGCAGATACTGGTTAGACACCTCCCACAGAGCAGATACTGGTTAGACACCTCCCATAGAGCAGACACTGGTTAGACACCTCCCACAGAGCAGAGACTGGTTAGACACCTCCCACAGAGAAGACACTGGTTAGACCTCTCCCACATGAACTGTCTGATCTAGGTCTGTTCTGGCTGCATTGGCGTAAAAGATTTGCAGTATGGAATGGAATATTAAATGTCTATTCTAAGCTATTCTATGAATATGCTTTCGAATTTACCTCCTCTAAACCTGTAACCATTTCCTTTATATAAACGCCTTTTCACGTATTTGCTAAAATAGGAGCCGTCTGATCAGGGTCTGCTCTGTTTGCTTATGATATGATATAGATATGAAATTACATATTTGTCAAAGCTAAAAAACTTCCCTTGAAAAGTTTACATTTAAATAAATTCAGCTACTACATATTCACGATGTCAGTATTTCTTACATGAATATTGAACAGGGAAATGCTTCAGGATGTGTAATAACAGGTGCAAAATCATAACAACTTGTCCATTGCAACTGCATCATCTGACAGAAGTGATTCTGCAGAATTTACCGCATGTTCTGACATACGACAATCGCAACTTCTTAACCCATTACCTCATAGACTATTTTTAGATACAGCTTCTTTGAATAAATCTACCGAAAAGGAGCATTAACTAGAGAAAAGGAACATTTTAGAATTTTGTAGTTTGAAATCATTGTGATAAATAGAGCATTTGCTCCTGTAGGAGCAAATGCTCTATTTATCACAATGGTTTCACAAAGTGACTTTTACAGAGTCGTCAAAAATCGTCAATATGAGGGAATGGGTTTATTATACTGATATAGAATCAAATAGTATAGACACTGATCAAACGGTCGTTTGATTTGGGTCTGCCCTATTTACCAAGTTTGTAATTAGGTCAGTTTCCAATACACAATTAACCCTTTCCCTCATAGGCTATTTTAGACCCAACCTCTACCGAAAAGGAGCATTAACTAGAGAAAAGGAACTTTTTAGAATTTTGTAATTTGAAACCATTTGCGATAAATAGAGCATTTGCTCCCATAGGAGCAAATGCTCTATTTATCACAATGGTTTCAACAGGTAACTTTTACAGAGTCGTCAAAAATCGTCAATTTGAGGGAATATGTTTATTATACTGATATAGAAGCAAATAGTGAAGACACTGATCAAACGGCCGTTTGATTTGGGTCTGCAGTATTTACCAAGTTTGTAATGAGGGTAGTTTCTAATACACAATTAACCCTTTACTCCATGAGTATTCATGTACGAAATAATGACATCATGAATATTATTTCAGTTAATTTTTACAATGACACATGGACAAAAAATGTAAAAATCGTAGAATGCCGTCTACACTAGTTCACAACTATTTACTAAACATATCTCCTACAGGAACCGTATGATCTGGGTCTACTCTGTTTACAAAGGCGTAAGGCGTAGAAAAGCGTATTTATGGAGCAAGTGGCTGTACTCATCTTTAACATCTGAACTATTTTGCTGCCAAATTTTGTTCTCTGCACACTATATCGTCCTCTACAATTTTCTTTTTTTTTTCTTTAACCCTTTCCTCCATTAATACGTCTTTCTACGCCTCGTAAAAAGCCCCTTTATGAAACTATTGCGATAAATAGAGCATTTGCTCCTATAGGAGCAAATGCTCTATTTATCACAATGGTTTCAAAACTACACAATTGTAAACTTTTCCCTTTCTCTAGTAAATGCTCCTTTTCGGTAGATTTATTCTATATATTATTGGGTCTAAAAACAGCCTATGGAGGAAAGGAAAGGGTTAATAAAAATAACAGTCACAGTAAGTTAGTAACACACAGATTTGATCCTGATCAGACATCCAGTTAATCGGTGTCTCATCTGGATCCAAACTATTTGCATATGTAATGCGACATTGGCAGCAATAGAGTTCAAGGAGAGTGGTCAACGGATGGGTATAGTTCAGAGTATTCAATAACCCTTTCCCTGTTCTATGTCTGTTACAAATGTCAATACCTACTGAATATTCTATAACCCTTTCCCTGTTCTATGTCTGTTACAAATGTCAATACCTACTGAAGATTCATGGACACAACAGTTATAATGAAATATGGAAGGTGGAACATTGTTGCCATTTTAGAAACTAAAGAAACATATCTATCTAATTATATTAGCAAACAGAGCAGACCCTGATCAGACGGCTCCTCTAGGAGCCGTCTGATCTGGGTCTACTCTTTTTGCAAATGCGTGAAAACACGTTTATATGAGGGAAAGGGATAACCCCATTATGATAGGTTCAACACCCCGCCCATCCCAGCCTTTACATAATGAAATATGGAAGGTGGAACATTGTTGCCATTTTAGAAACTAAAGAAACATATCTATCTAATTATATTAGCAAACAGAGCAGACCCTGATCAGACGGCTCCTCTAGGAGCCGTCTGATCTGGGTCTACCCTGTTTGCAAATCTGTGAAAACACGTTTATATGAGGGAAAGGGATAACCCAATTATGATAGGTTCAACACCCCCGCCCATCCCAGCCTTTACAAACACAGTATGTCCTCAAAATAATAGTTCGTATGCACATATTGTTTTTATCATGCATTTTCTGTGTACGTAATTGTGGTGTATAATACTATGGCACAAGAATAAATCTAACCAATAAAGTCGCATGCTCTTGTGGGCCTACGCAATATTTCTACCCGTCCCAAAGTCCGCCTTTCGTTTGGGCGGGGTATATTAAATCCACACAGTTAAGTCCACCTATAAATTTTGCCAGCCAAAAATTCATCATTAGTAATATACCTTTCAAACGAAAATCAAAGTTAATTGAAAATTTCTAGATATAAGATGACAACCCTCTCAAAATAAGGGTTCGTGGGCTGAAGGGGGCGTTGTTTGCATATTTGGATAAAAAGTTGATACAAACTTGTCTCTGCGGCACATGAACATTAGCGATCCTGGCAGAATACTGAATCCAAGATAAACATAAAACATTTTCTGCCATTACACTTTCGACAAGGATCGCAGTTAACATATAATCCATGAGTTTAAAGGGATTTTGACACACAGAGTAAGTCAGTTAGAAATATATATAATCAAAGTAGTATTAATGATAATAATAATAATGAAGAATATGATGATGATGATTTAATTATAATAGTAGTAGTAATAATAATGATTAAATAATAATAACTATCGTCATCATCATCATCATCATTATTATTATTATTATCATCATAATCATTATCATTATTATTAATATTGCTGTTGTTGTTGCTCTTGTTGCTGTAATTATTTTTTTACATTCATAATAATGTTGTTGTGGTGGTGCTTTTTTCTTCTTTTCCCACCTAGTATTATTAGCAATATTGCTTATTACGTAAATCAGTCAGAACAGAACAGAATAGAACATATCTTTATTTCGTCTCATGTACAGACATGCACACCATGAGGAATATTTACATATCATGTATTACTAAACTGAATCCGGCCGCTTTATGTAATAATTCACAGAGCAACAGATAATGGTGCGTACTCAAATACTAAAATCCTCATTCCTTCATCAAACACTATGCTGTGACCACTCTTCTAAAAAGCGGTCACAGCATATGGTTTGATGGAGAAATAAATGAGTTATTCTTAAAAATGTTTTAATTTACGCATCTCATCTGGACCTCAGAATTTATTTGGCAAAACTACATATGCGTGAACGTTTAGCTTATAGAGTATCCCATGCGTATTTAGCGCGTGCTTCCCTGCGTATTTAGCCCGTGCTTCCCTGTGTATTTAGAGCGTGCTTCCCTGTGTATTTAGCGCGGGCTTATTAATTGTGAACCACCCTCTAGATGCGCTACTGGATAAATTTCAAATTTAGTGCACGTTTTTCACGTGGTCAATATGATCATTCGCTAGTACTGGTCGGCAATTATGAGTACTGCAGTCAAATGGGACATATATTTGGAGGCATGCAATTGGAAAAAATACATTTGTAAACTATTTTCCTTTTCTTCAACATTTTATGTCATGCAAAGCAAAACGCCCCCTGCTGAAAAAGACCCGCCCGGATCATTGTTCGGGAATTCCAAGTAAATGCAAATTTTAGTGTCAAATTTTAGGGACCTTGTGAGATATGGGCAATATCCTGGAATAGCTCCCTCACCCCGGAATGTATCGAAATACCTGTGATATTGCTAAATGTTGAGAATCGGACCCAAAACGTTTACTCGTTTATCGGCACATGTTCGCAATCGATCATCGATTAAAAATCACGATTAAATTCTAATATGGCGGGCTTATTAGAGTTTGGGTAAAGGCCAAATATGGATTTTAGGTTTGCAATAAATGTATATCCATACCAGTTTCTTTGTCTAACGGTAAATTCTGTGTTAAATCTTTGATACAAATGATTCTGTTCTGTCACAACCAGTGTGTAAAACCCTAATCAGATGTTTGGCCTTGTCTTACTTTTACTGTTTGCTGATGTTATAAAACGTTTTGCAGAAACTGTAGAATATTGATACTATTTCATAAGCAAACAGAGTAAGCCCCGATCAGACGGATTTTATAGAACCCGTCTGATCTGGGTCTCCTCTGTTTGCAAAGGCGTTTTGCAGCTGAATATATACACTCGATGGCCATTTATTCGTAGCGCCAACATCATTAACTTCCAAACAGAATGCCCGATCAGTGTGTAACAATTGAACCCTTTCCGTATGAAGGGATCAAATTGTTACACGATTTTGAATGACAATCAGTGTATATATGGATGCATTGTTTTGCCTATAAGCTGAAACTGTATATAATCAGATCTATATTATTCCATAAGCAAGCTGGATGCGGTCCTTCGTACTGGAAGTGGACTATAACTAGGTACTTTCTTTAACCCATTCCCTCATATTGACGGCTTTTGATGACTCTGTAGAAGTTACTTTATGAAATCATTGTGATAAATAGAGCATTTGCTCCTATAGGTTTCAAACTACAAAATTCTAAAACATTTCTTTTCTCTAGTTAATGCTCCTTTTCGGTAGATCTATTCAAAGATGTATCTAAAATAGCATATGAGGTAATGGATCTAAAAATAACCTATGACGTAATGGGTTAAATGGATTTGCTTTGTTTCGGTAATTCGTCAAAAGACGTTTCTACCAAATAAAATCTTGACAAGTAGAGACCGTAAGGAACTTTGTCCCATACAATTATTTACAACTTTGATTAGTTCTAGTAAACACGAACGCAGTACATGTACATACGTACACTGATTTATCGCCTTGATGTCTGGCCAGATGAACATGCTCAAAGGGGAATCGTATACCATGCTGTAATGCTTAACTCATGCCCTCATAGGCTAGTTTAGACCCTCATGGGCTATTTTAGACCCTCATAGGCTATTTTAGACCCAACCTCTTTGAATGAATCTACTGAAACGGACCATTAGCTAGAAAAAAGAAAAATTTAGAATTGTGTAGTTTTGAAACCATTGTGATAAATATTTATAAATATTTATCACACCCATTTCAAAAGGTGACTTTTACAGAGCGGTCAATAGACGGTAATATGAACAGTGGTATAAGCAAGTTAGCTTTTACAGATTGCACGGTAAGTTAGCTTTTACAGATTGCACGGTAAGTTAACTTTTACAGATTGCATGGTAAGTTAACTTTTACAGATTGCATGGTAAGTTAACTTTTACAGATTGCACGGTAATCAAACTATTCCTCAATACTCTCTTTGGTTAGCATTTCAAAATTTCTTGTGTGAATACACCTCTGAAGCCAGAGCACCGTGTTCTGTTTTGGTGTTCCTATGACCTTGATCTTGAAAATGACCTCACATTTAGTAAAATGGATGAAGATATTTGGAGCATATCCTCTCAACCGCTCGTCTCAGGGCTTCCAGTTTATTTTCTTGTTTAGATGCATCTTCGGAAAGTTGGGTGTCTCGTACTACTTAAGTGTCTATGTGACCTCTACCGTGACCTTGACCTCAAATTAAGTAACAGTTTGCAGAGTTCGCCCTTCAACCGCATGGGTTACAGTTTCCAAATTTCTTATGTGGGTGCATCTTTGGAAGGCAGTGTGCCATATACTACTTTGATATATATGCGACATTGACTTGCCCACGCAAAAGGGAAGAAAGATGGAAGCCGATTCTTAGATAAACTAGAATCTTGTTATTGAAATTTTATAAGTTTAGTAAATGAGACTGGTTCTTGTATGTACATCATTGCAGAGATCTCCAGGCTCCGGCAGTATAAATATGTATGTACATCACTGCAGAGATCTCCCAGACCCCGGCAGTATAAATATGTATGTATATCATTGCAGAGATCTCCCAGTCTCCGGCAGTATACATATGTATGTACATCACTGCAGAGATCTCCCAGGCCCCGGTAGTATAAATATGTATGTACATCATTGCAGAGATCTCCCAGGCTCCAGCAATATAAATATGTATGTACATCACTGCAGAAATCTCTCAGGCTCCGGCAATATCAATATGTATGTACATCACTGCAGAAATCTCTCAGGCTCCGGCAATATAAATATGTATGTACATCACTGCAGAAATCTCTCAGGCTCCGGCAATATAAATAATGTATGTACATCACTGCAGAGATCTCCCAGGCTCCGGCAGTATAAATATGTATGTACATCACTGCAGAAATCTCCCAGGCCCCGGCAGTATAAATATATATGTACATCACTGCAGACATCTCCCAGACCTCGGTAGTATAAATATGTATGTATATCACTGCAGAGATCTCCCAGGCCCCGGCAGTATAAATATGTATGTACATCACTGCAGAGATCTCCCAGGCTCCGGCAGTATAAATATGTATGTACAACCTCCATGTACATTAATATGATATGTTAAATATTGTATTCATTTTTCATAACTAAAAGCATTGGAAATGGGGATCCCTAAGGACTAGAAAATATAACATTACGGGGCGACTTTTTTTCGGCAGACACATGAGCACTTAACGCCTGCTGTTGAGAAATACATACATTCTTAAAGTAGGAGAGCCTTTGAAAGCAAAAGCTGCTATGTTAAAAAAGAAAATTGCAGACTCAGTTAAAACGTCGCCCCGTACTTCATTCTCAGTGTTGTTATACCTTCTGATCCTTCGAGATAATGAATTTCAGTACTTCTTGTTCTGAAAATTGAATACCGCTTAAGCCGGTGCTAGGGGGCGTGAGCAGTGTTGCACTTTCAATTACTGTTCATGAACAGACTCAATAAAACCGAGTCTGCAATTTTCTCTTTTTGTGTTGCAAGTTTTGCTCTCGGGGATCACCTCACTTCAGAATTTATTGAATCTGCTCATGAGCAGTTATTAACTGTGCAACACTTCCCACGCCACAATACCGGCTTAAGCAGTATTCAATTTTCATAAACTGATGATCCCGAAAGACTAGAAAATATGAAAATGAAGTTACACAGCATCACCCATATAAAATATTCCCTGTAAGTCCACATCAAAGTGGTGAGTGTATGTCCACTTGTTATATATATGAACAATAGTTACATATGTGCATTTGTAATATATGAACAATAGGTACATGTGCATTTGTAATATACATTGTATGTTCAATTGTAATATATGTTCATCTGTTACAGATGTCAATTCGCAATACGTGTATATGTCCATTCATATGTCCTTAGTAATATGTACTTTTGTAATGTTTGTCCATTTGTAATATATTATGTTCAGTTGCAATATATGTTCATTTGTTATAGATGTCCATTTGTAATATATGTCCATTCGCATGTCCTTTTGCAATAAATATATAAATATACATGATATGTCCATTTGAACGTATGTCCATTTGTACGTTTGTAATAAGTTCTTCTGTAATAATAGCACAGGACCACTCTAAACCGATTTTTATTTACAGAAAGACTTGGGTTTAGAGTCAACCTGCATTAAGCTGCCACCTGTTTAAAAGACATGTTTGAATGATAATTTCAACGTCCTGTTTAGACGGTTTCACTGTTTAGAGGGGTTTTGCTGTTTATAGGGGTTTTACTGTTTAGAGGAGTTTAATCGTTTATGTACATTTGTAGCACATTTTAACGTGCATGCTGTTTACATTAATAAGGCAATCACTTTTCCTATCCCTTTCAAAGAAAAAAGGAAAACCTACTTTGCAGCATTTTTCATATCTCCATGTTTTCTCTTAACCCGTAGCTCGATAAACACATTATGTCCAGTTTCTGGTCTGCTAGAGCATTGGCTTACTTCCAAAGCTCCATGTAAGATACGTAAGTTAAAACAGCATCAATAATAACATCTTTGTTTCTCTACCAAACCCTACGCTGAAACCACTCTCAAGAATTGTCTCGAAGAGACGATTCTAAAGAGTGATACGCCTTTACGTAAATACGCCTTTCTAAGCCTCTGTAAAAGTCACTTGCTAATATAGACGTGCCATTCAGGCTACGTTTAGTAGGCAAACGGTAGTATGCATAGTATGGGATTGTCCTGTTTCAAAAGTCTCATTCTAAAGCACCGGCATACGTCAGCTCCTATATCCGGATAGTATGTCAGCTTAGATTCGCGGTCTAGAAATTATTCATATGCCGGATGTTTGATTTTGATTTCAATAAAAACATTAAACTCCTACGTACATACTCCTGTATCTCATAAAGCCAAAGCTATTTTAAATACGTGTCTCCTCGGTAAACTATCTCTAAACTGGTCCTTTAGTGTAACCCTGTTCCTGTTGCATATTCATGTAAGAAATAATGTCATCATGAATATTTATTACCTGAATTATTGCACAGGTACATTGAACTTAAGATTGTTTTTACCTTCTTGGTAGAAACTCTACACTCAGATCTACATTAATTCCATAAAGGAGAATCTGATCTGGATCTACTCTGTTAGCAAAATCGTTTGTAAGAGAGAAATGGTTAACCTATACACTAAAATGAACTTTTAGTTAAGAAGAATTTAGATCTATTTAGGCAGACGGGAACTTTTTTCATGTCTTTTACAGACCGGCACAGAGTCATGTGCAGAGCGATTTTACTACTAACTAGTAGACTGTTGTTCGCCACATCTTAACCCATTACCACATAGGCTATTTTTAGATACATTATATTATTATTATTATTATTATTATTATTATTGAATAAATCTTTGAATAAATCTACCGAAAAGGAGCATTAACTGGAGAAAAGGAAATTTTTTAGAATTTTGTTGTTTGAAACCATTGTGATAAATAGAGCATTTGCTCCTATAGGAGCAAATGCTCTATTTATCACATTGGTTTCGAGAAGTGACTTTTACAAAGGCGTAGAAATGCGTATTTATGGAGGAAAGGGTTAAACTTCATTTTATGATAGGCTCTTTCTCGTTCACCGATATCTCTTGCTGATATACACTGATCTCACTTTAATTTGTTTGTCTATTGTTAGACTGAACTCTAAGCAAGCTTGGTAGTTTTGTACCATTGACTGCTTCAATTATTTTGGATATCATCATCTTTCGCTTATATCAAACATTTTCCGCTTGTCAGTCAGTTTGGTAAATCGGCATTTCAACTGGGCCATATCGTTTGCAAAATTAAGCCCATAGTGTTGAGAGAGAGAGAGCCCTATCTACGGATATCTGGTGGGTGGGTGGAAAGTCTGGGTATATGACAATAGCCCTTGACGGCTCGTAGTGTCTACTTGTCCACCTGACGACAACTTAGATTGTTTCTAACATACACTTAAGTGGTATTATCTTCCACCAGATTAATTGATGAAAACCCTTTACAGGGACCCGATAAACGCTTTGTTAATGTCCGATTAACATTGATTATCAACTTTTATTAATTCTGAGTCGAACAAACAGAGGTTAGCCCTTTTCCCTCACGAACATTTTGCATGGATTGATCATTTTCATTAATATCTCGTCTGATCTGGATCTACTCTGTTTGTTTATCATTTAATATACAGCTGAACTATAACTCGAACTTCAAGGGACCATACAAATTAGTTCGAGATAACAGGAAGTTCGAGTCATCCGATATCTTACCTGATTTTTTTTTCAAGGCTACAGCTAAATACAGGTCTGAAGTAATGCTGAAAGCTCCTGTAAGGAGCTTTCAGCATTACTTTAAACATGTATTAAGCTGTCACATGTATTTCTAGATATCTGTAGCGATACATTTTAGAGCAATTTTGTAGTGTAAGTTTTGGAAGGACTGAACTTTTTTGTTCTAGTTATCCCAAAGTTCAACTGTAGATATAGATTTAAAGTTTTGTCCGTGGCAAAATATATTTTTGTTTCTAATGCCATTATAAAATTTCAGCTAATCAATATTCATAGTGATTATTTCTTACTAAATATTTATAATGTATAGGATTAATTTGAACTGTCTCATCCGCACTTTAATATTTTTATTCGAGTTTGCAATTGTTCGAGCTAATTGTGATGAAATATAGTCCAATACCATATCGAGGGCTTGGTGCAAAACTATTCTAACTCCATCACAAAGTGAAGGAGTTAGAATAGTTTTGCACCATGCCCTCGATATGCGGATTACAATAGTTCATGACATATGCCTGAAACCTTTGCGACCGAGCTTGTCACTCTTGCATTGGCCATACGAGCCACGAACGCGTCCGAAAACGAAATGGACACTCGCCTTCAGAAATCTATGACAGTCAAGCCATCGCCTTCAGAAATCTATGACAGTCAAGCCAAGACATGACCTTTTTAATTTTACTTTGCAGGTATTCTTCTAGTTCACCATGATGATGTGGATGTTGGGTGCGCTATGTCTGTTAGCCACCATAGGAGCAGACAGCGCAGCTGATCCGAGTAAGTTAATTAACAATTTATTCCTATATTATTCAACCCTTTCCCTGTTTAGTATTCGGTAAAGAAATAATGATATTATGAATCTTCGCTGAATTTTTATATTGGCATGAGTACGCATAAAGTTTTGGCATTGGTAGAAATTGTAGAGCCAGATCTATATTAGTTCATAAGCAAACAGAGCAGACCCTGATCAGACGGCTCCTCTAGGAGCCGTCTGATCTGGGTCTACTTTGTTTGCCAATACGTGAAAATGCGTTTATACGAAGGAAAGGGTTAAGGAAAATATTTCGGAACCCACCCATTTGTCCTTTATCTCATGAATATTCATATAAGAAATAATGACATCATGAATAGCAATTAAATAATTTTTATAGTGGCATTTTATGAAGACAGTCTTTTGGTCATGGCATCTACGTATTAATTAATATTCATTAAGAAGCATTGCATATATGAATATTAATTACCTATGTTTATAATGACGCACCCACAAGAAAAACTATAGAATCCAAGTCTGTGCAATTTTCGTCAGCAAACTGTACAGACCCTGATCGAACTGATTGTGCAAACCGTCTGACTAGGGTCTGCTCTATTTGCATTTAGAGGTCAAAAGGCGTATCTATTGAGTACAGGCTAATGCAGCGTAAAAGTTATACAGATTTAATAGCACTTTTCTGTATGACGTTCATTTGCATTAACCAGCCACCTGCCTAAGCAGATCTGAATTAGTTTTACTAAGAGTCAAGACATTTTAGAGGGGTTCATCTGTATATCCCAAATCTGGCTCGTCCTGCTAGGTTCGTCATTTTGGTATGTATAGCACAATATCTTGGTGATAGCAAGACACCCCCAGATTTGACCTAAATCATCTGAAAGAAAAACGGATAGCCGTGGTTTTATTAATGCACCCAATGACAAAAGGTTTAACCCATTACGTGATAGAGAGTTTGCAAACAGTGTATACCCAGATAAGAGGGCTCCTTGTGAATTTGTATAAATCTGATTCTACATGGTTAAAAAGTCACGTGTCCATGTACAATTATAAAGATTCAACTAAAATGGTTTCTTACATGATTATTTACCCGATGAAAGATTAACCTTTTCTTTCATATATCATAAACGACCTTTCCTGCACGTACCAACAGAGTAGAGCCAGATCAGACGGCTCCTTTAGGAGCCGTCTGATCAGGGTCTGCTCTGTTTGTTTATGACACGAAATATATGTAATTCTTCAGTTTTTGTCGAAGAAATTTATCATAAAAATTCTGCTAATAAATATTCCTGATGTGATTATTTCTTCCCTGATTGTTTACTAGGTAAAGGATTTAGACACCGCCTTGTTCCTATTCAGTGTACTATTTACTTAGCTGTATGAGATAATGTTCACCTATAATATCTAGGTGGGGTTTGACTAGTTTCTTTGTGCACTAAATATTTAACATTTTAACTCTTTCGCTGCCAAATTTTGTCGTCTGTAAACGTTGTCGTCTGCTACAAGTTTCATCTTTTATTTTTCTCCACTTTTATTTTAAAAAAAAGTCATAGTAACAAACGGTTTGGATCCTGATGAGACGTCGAGTTACTCGGCATCTCTTCTGGTTCCAAACTGTCTGCATATGTAATCTCAATATACAATATTGGCAGCGAAACAGTTTTAAGGGTTTTCCACAAGTATTTGCACGAGAATCAGTTGTCGTCTGCTACGTTGTTCTTTATGCACGCTACGTTATTTTCCTTCAATATATTTAACCCGTTACTCCATGCACATTCATGTAAGAAATATTGTCACCATGAATATTGATTAGAATATTTCTATAATGGCCACTGAACAATAGAAATTGGGCCATGGCAAAAACTGTAGAATCAGATCTATATACTAGAGTATAGCTGCACTTAAATATCTCGAACTTTGATAACTCGAAGTAAAAGTTCGACACTTCTAAAATGTACAATACAGAATTCTTCAAAATATCTTACTATGTATATATAGAAACACATGTGACAAACTTAATGGAGGTTAAAAGTAAAGATTAGAAATCGGATGACTCGAACCTCTGTTAGCTCGAAGTAATTTATATGATCCCTTGAAGTTTGAGATATTGAAGTGCATCTGCATTTAACCCATTTCCTCATATTGATGTTTTTGATGCTCCTGTAAAAGGAGCAGTTGGAGTAAATGCTGTATTTATCACAATGGTAAATGTATAAAAACGCCTCAATTCTAAAAGTTACCTTTTCTCTAGTAAATACTTCTTTTCAGTACATTTGTTTAAAGAATTTTGGTCTAAAAATAGCCAATGAGGTAATTGGTTAAAATGCAGTCAAATAGTTTGAGTACTTACGAGACGCCGAATTACTAGGTCTATCACAAGTTCTTTCATAAATACGTTTTCACGCATTTGCAGAGTAGACCCTGATCAGAGGCTCCCATAGGATATGTTTGTTTATGAAATTATAATAGATCTGACTCTACAGTTTCTACAAATACCACAATTTCATGTTTGCATTATAAAAATATCAGCAAATATATATTCATGATGTTTCTATATCTAACGTGAATATGCAACAGGGAAAGGTTTAGCAATCTGGGTCCATGCTTATAAAGCTTTTAGTTGAGTCTGAGTTTCGTTCTCAAGCTTTTGATTGGTCAGATTTGAGTTCTCAAGCTTTTGATTGGTCAGATTTGAGCCAGAGGCTCAAATCTGACCAATCAAATGCTTGAGAACGTTCTCAGACTCAACTAAAAGTTTTATAAGCATGGACCCTGCTTGCTTCAAACTCCAAGCCTTGCAAACAGTTTGGATCCAGGTGAGTTACCCTTTGTCTCCTCATGTTTCAAACTGTCTGTTTATTATTATATGCTTTCCCTTTATTCCATAGATATACGCCTTTCTACACCTTTGCAAATAGAGTAGACCATGATCAGACGGCTTCTGTAAGAGCCGTCTGATCAGGGTCTGCTCTGTTTGCTTATGATATAATATAGATATGATTATATAGTTCCTGCCATGAACAAAACTCTCTGTGTTCATTCGTCATAGAGTAAAGGATTTAGAAAAGAAGAGCATTGTATTGCAGCGATAAGATACGTGGCAGTGGCATAGTTAAAATTGACAGATCTGAATTATTTATTATCAATATTCCATCTTTTACATATTGTCGACCGCAAAATGTTGTCAATTTCAATTTTCATTTTTGTTTAAAAAAATAACATTGACAGAATCAAATCTAATGAGAGGCTGCTTTACTCTGCGTCTCGTCTTGATCCAAACTGTTTGTATAAGTACTCACAGAGTTGCCATTGGCAACGAAAGCCTTAACCCTTTCCTCCATATGCAATTTTTAGACCCAACCTCTTTGAATTAATCTACCCAAAAGGAGCATTTACTAGAGAAAAGTAAAATTTTAGAATTTTGTTGTTTGAAACCATTGTGATAAAAAGAGCATTTGCTCATAGGAGCAAATGCTCCATTTATCACAATGGTCTCAAGAAGTGGTTATTACAGAGGCGTAGAAAGGCGCATTTATGGAGGAAAGGGTTAACCCATTCCTCCAGTCTTAACCCATTCCCTCATATTGACACCTTTTGACGCCTCTGTAAAGGTATTTTTGTAACATTGTAAGAAATAGAGCATTGGGTCAATAGGAGCAAATGCACTATTCATCACAGTAGTTTCAAAACTACACAGTTCTCAAATTTTCCTTATATCTAGTAAATTCTCATTTTTAGTAGATTTATTCAAAGAGGTTTGATTTAAAACTAGCAAATGGGGGACTGGGTTAAACACATCTCTGATTCTGCGATCAAGATCCAACTTGTTTGTTGAGTCGGCGGCTAAACTAAGTCAGATGATTGGCATAGATAAATGTAGAGAAAGTAATGTTTGTTTGAAATGGATTAGCCCCTACCCCTGCTGTGAAAAAAAAGTTTGCTCAAATTGAGTTCTGTTCAATTCTTACTACTAGCGAATCGATCCAACTTTTGTTAATGTTGACTCGCATTTTCAGACACCCTGGATCTTAATGAGCCGGTTAGTTACTCGTCGTCTCATATAGATCCAGGTTGTCTGAACATGTGAGTTAGGCTGCAATTAGTGGATAAGTATGGCGTTTGCGTTTCGGTCATTTATTTTATTCTGATAAGAGCGAAGAATCATTCTTGACCTTTTGAACTTCATTTGTAAAGGTGTGAATATCTCAAATGTCACTCATAATTATTAATATACAGCCAGATCCAAAATTATAGGACCGGGCGAAGCCTCCATCAGCTTTCTAGGTTGAATATATTTTAAAAAATTACAATTTACAAACCAGAAATTGTTATACAGTAGAATCTGTCTTAAGTGGCCATCCAAAAGAGATGTACAGCAAAACGAATTAACACAATTTAGTGGTAGCTTAATGCTGGGCAAAAGTAATGCAAAAAGGAGCTTTCTGCACAACATTGCTCAGCATTAAGCCACCACCTGTTGTTTAAGGCTCCTGTGTTCAATAAATGTCAGACCATTCATGACGAGATCTACTGCAAACCTTTATCTCATTAATAATTATTCATTAATATATCATTTCATGAATATTCATTGACGGGATGTTCATAACCGTACCCAAACAAGGAAACTTTTGACTATTACAGAAACTTCAGAACCAGTTTTATATAGTTTTATTAGCAAACAGAGCAGAGCTTATAAAACTTTTTAGTTGAGTCTGGGTTCGTTCTCAAGCTTTTATTGGTCAGATTTGAGTTCTCAAGCTTTTGATTGAAGCCTCTGGCTCAAATCTGACCAATCAAAAACTTGAGAACGAACCCAGACTCAACTAAAAATTTTATAAGCATGGATACTGATAGAAACTCTAGAAGTGTTTTATGACGTTTCCCACGAAAGTATGATAGACAGATGACGTCACAGCAAGGAGACTCGATATCATGACAGCTCGGTGATACAAAAGCCAAACGATTCGATATAGAACGATAGCACTATAATACAGTCACGTGATAAAATGATAACTCAATCATACGAAAGCACATTCCAACATCACAGTCATAAGATAGCACTATACCATTTTGTATGACATGTTAATGAAACAAAAGCACTACAATTCAACATCACGGTAAAAAAAAAAGATAGCACTGTAGTACGGCGACATGAAAGCGTGAAAGATCGGCGAATCTAAACCTCGTGTGGTGACTGTAAAAAGTCGCTTTTACTTAATTCTCAGTGTTGTTTATTTTTCTGGTCATTCGGGATCATCGGTTGACAGTCTGACCAAGTTTCGTTTAAATTGAAGAAACACAGATACTTTCAGGATTAAGTGGATGGAGTTGTTTGATGACAAGTACTTGAAATTAAAGTTATTTACGGTTAAACCACAAGTACTATTGTAAATCAGTTAACTCTTTGCCTGGTGCATATTCATATAAAAAATAATGACATGCATATTAATTAGGTGTACATGTATTTTTATAATTGCATATGAACACATGATATTTTACCTTTGCAAAAATTCTAGAATAAGATCTACAGTAGAACCTGTCTTAACCCATTACCTCGTAGGCTATTTTTAGACCCATTACCTCATAGGCTATTTTAGACACATTACATCATAGGCTATTTTTATAAACAACCTCTTTGAATAACTCTACCAAAAAGGAGCATTTATTAGAGAAAATAATTTTTTTAGAATTTTGTAGTTTGAAACCATTGTGATAAATAGAGCATTTGTCCCTATAGGAGCAAATGCTCTATTTATCGCAATGGTTTCAACTGGTGACTTTTACAGAGGCGTAGAAAGGCGTATTTATGGAGGAAAGGGTTAAACAGCCATTCATTTATTGAACACGAGTTTTAAAACGCAGATGGTTGCTTAATGCAGGGTAAAAGGGATGCCAAAATATCCTATATGAGCTTCTTTTTACCTGTATTTTAACCCTTTCCATGTTCTATGTTTATTCCAACTTTCAATACCTACTGAATATTCATGGACAAAATAGTTATAATGAAATATGGAAGGTGGAACACTGTAGCTATTTTAGAAACTAAAGAAACAGGTCTTTAAAATTCCACTAGCAGACAGAACAGACCCTGATCAGACGGTTCCTATTGGAACCGTCTGATCTGGGGCTACTCTGTTTGCAAATGCGTGAAAACAAGTTTATATGAGGGAAATGGTTAAGCTACCACCTGCCATATAGACCCTTAATTTGACCTCTTTTTGATAAATGTTCTACTGTTTATAATCCCATGAGCAAACAGAGCAGAGCATGTAGAAGCTGTCTGATTCTGAGTCTACTCTGTTTGCAAAGGCGTGGCTATGTGCTTCTGTTATGTACATGGTTTTGACATTATTTTTTCCGACATGTTAGGTGCTGAGTAGTTCCACCTACCACTGTCGATAATTTGATAGAGACTATAAAACTATGTTGACACACAGAATTGTACACCGGGGCTGACCCGGGCTGTCATCAGTTCATCTCTTATCTACCTGTCTGTCAGCAAACTTGTGCAATTCTTTGATCTCCAGTGTATATTTAATACTCTAAATCTTGACAAACGATTTGCCTGTCGAAATCTCAACTGTACGCCTTTACAAACAGAGTAGACCCAGATTGAACGGCTCCTGTGGGAGCGTCTTACCAGAGTCTTCTCTGATTGGCTCTTGAATTACATAGATTTCATGCTACAGTTTCTGCCATGGCAAAAAAGCATGCTGTGTTCCTAACCGTATATACAATTTCAGCTAATATTTATCCATAATGTTATCATGTCATACATGAATATTCATGAGGTAAAGGATTTAAATTTATATTACAATAATCCCTGGTCGATACATGTAGCTAATCATTTTAACCCTATACTCCATAAAAACGCATTTCTACGACTTTGCAAACAGGGCAGACCCAGATCAGACTGCTCCTGTAGGAGCCGTCTGATCAGGGTCTGCTCTGTTTGCGTATGACATAATATAGATCTGATTCTACATTTTCTGCCGTAGTTAAATATTATAAAAAAAAAATACAGCTAATCAATATGCATGGGGTCATTATTTCTTACATGAATATTCATGGAGTAAAGGGTTAACACGAAGAGACCAGGTACAGTACCAGGTACAGTATCAGGTACAGTATCAGGTGCAGTATCACGTACAGTACCAGATACAGTATCATGTACAGTATCAGGTACAGTATCAGGTACAGTATCAGGTACAGTATCACATACAGTATCACGTACAGTATCAGGTATATGGTTAAACTAATTCTTCCATTTATTTTCTGTTCCAAATTACGGTGTGAATATTAACACACAGACCGAGAATTAGACTTCTTTTAAGTTTAATGTGGCGTCTGATCAGAGTCTATACTGTTTGCTGATCGAAATTTCAATATAAAACAAAACGATGCCAGGCATCCCTTCAATTAAAAAATGGACTAATCCAATATATAAACATGGAAGAATCCACTGGGCGCAAATGGGTTAAGCAACCACCTGCTTTTTAAGATTCCTGTGTGCAATAAATAAATGGTCGCTCAGGACATATTCTACAGAAGACAGCAACTGTGGCATCGTGGACAAGCCGTGTCAATGAGCACTGTGATCAGACTAAAGGACCAGCAGAGAAAATGCGTAGGGGTATGCACTTCAAACAATGGGTAGATAACAAAGTGTCAAGAATGAGAACGGAATAGTTTGTTCATGTGAAATGACATGCAAATCGTCAGCAATCGTCGATTATTTACTTGTTAGTTTTTGAACTGCTTAACCGCTTTACTTGTTAGAGATATCATACAGAAAACCAGACCAGACAACCCTTGTATGTGTGGTCAGTTGAACGTAAAACCAGATCAGACAGCTCTCGTATGAGTGGTCAGTTGAACGTAAAACTAGATCAGACAGCTCTTGTATGAGTGGTCAGTTGAACGTAAAACCAGATCAGACAGCTCTTGTATGAGTGGTCAGTTGAACGTAAAACCAGATCAGACAGCTCTTGTATGAGTGGTCAGTTGAATGTGAAACAAGATCAGACAGCTCTTGTATGAGTGGTCAGTTGAACGTAAAACTAGATCCGACAGCTTTTGTATGAGTGGTCAGTTGATTGTGAAACAAGATCAGACAGCTCTTTCATGAGAGGTCAGTTGAACGTAAAACAAGATCAACCAGCTCTTGTATGAGAGGTCAATTGAACATAAAACAAGATCAGACAGCTCTTGTACGAATAGTCAGTTGAATGTAAAACAAGATCAGACAGCTCTTTCATGAGTGTTCAGTTGAACGTAAACAAGATCAGACAGATCTTTCATAAGTGGTCAGTTGAACGTAAAACCAGATCAGACAGCTCTTGTATGAGTGGTCAGTTAAATGTGAAACAAGATCAGACAGCTCTTTCATGAGTGGTAAGTTGAACGTAAAACCAGACCAGACAGCTCTTGTATGAGTTGTCAGTTGAACGTAAATTTTCACAGCCATAACCCTAACAATACTGAAAAGATGTCTATCCATGATCTGATCTGCAGCCACTCTCCTTTAACCCTTTCCCTGGTCTATGTTTTCCCCAAAATTTCAATCCCTGGTGAATATTCATGAACAAGAAAGTTGCAATGAAATTTGGAAGGTGGAATAGTGTAGCCATTTTAGAAAGTAAAGAACATATTTTGCAAATTCTATTAGCAAACAGAGCAGACCCTGATCATAGGGTTCCTATAATCGTACTGCATTAACACATTCCGTCTTATTGACGACTATTGACGACTCTGTAGAAGTCACTTTGTGAAACCATTGTGATAAATAGAGCTCTATTTATCACAATGGTTTCAAACTACAAAATTCTATGTTTTCCTTTTCTCTAGTTAATGCTCCTTTTCGGTAGATTTATTCAAACAGGTTGTATCTAAAAATAGCCTAATAGGTAATGGGTAAAGCAACCATCCACCATCAGCTTTTATTGACATATTTCTTTATCTAATTTGCTCGCTATAGGCAGATGCAACGGTATACTTATTTAAGATGGCTTGTCTGTAGCTGTAGTGTGTATGTATTTATCTGGGATTTACTCATGTCTTACCGTATTTATTTAGTAAAAAAAAAAATCATAGCAAATCAATTGCATGTAAATTTTACTGCCATGTGGTAATAAATCGAGTTTTTATCAGTTTTATTGAAAAAAAGGGAACGCTTAGTGGGCGTGGACGTCGAATCGCAAACATTGGACCGGTTTACTGTAAACAACAGCACAGGAGTTAGCAGAGTTTAAACACATTAAACGTTTAAACACTGAATTTTCAGAGTGGAATAGCCCGTCAGGGTTTAAATATAGAGTCCACTCTGTATGAAAGACTTAAACTTGTTAAGAGGATTTTGAATGACAAACAGTGCAGACCCTGATCAGAGGGCTCCTCTAGGAGCCCTCTGATCTGGGGCTACACTGTTTGCAAATGACAGTGCATGTGTACTCCGCATTCAAGGGGTTAATTGCGTTTTATGACAAAGGTTTGTAGATAAATGATCAGCAATGTGCCATTCCCCACGTCGACTTTAGTGCCCTCGGTATCTTTTGGCAACGTCACTGGAGAAAGACACGCTGTTTGCATAATGTGTATGTTGTCAATATGCACTTTTTATCAGTAATGAAATAAAGTTATCGCATATTTCAAATCGTTCTCATCAAAGGTGTGTCCAATTTGTTGCCCAGTCCCGTCTGTAATCTATATATGGAAGTTCTGGAGGGACTTCCGACTTCTGACTTCCTACGATTGATCTATAACTGTGATTTCCTACTGACTACTTACTTCTCACTTCTTACTTCTAGCTTCTAACTCGGGTAATACCCCACAGACAAAATGTGCATACATTTGCAATTACATGTATATGCTTTTACATTGTATAAAATTTTAACTAGTAAATATTCAGTATGTCATTATTTCATACATGAAAAATGCACTACATAAATGTTTAACCCTTTACCCCACAGGCATTGGGCTCATGAAATATGTCTAAAATAAGTTAAAATGTCCCTAAATTGACGACTTGTAACATTTGGGGCCGAAAAAAATAAAGCTTGGGGCGTTTTGAGACAAAGCTGAAATTTCGTATATTCCATATAAGAGAATATATAGAATATACGAAATTTCAGCTTTGTCTCAAAACGCCCTAAGCTTTATTTTTTCGGCCCCAAATGTTACAAGTCGTCAATTTAGGGACATTTTAACTTATTTTAGACATATTTCATGAGCCCAATGCCTGTGCTTTACCCCATGAATATTCGTGTAAGAAATAATGACATTAAGAACACTTATTAGCAGGATTTTTTTTATAATGGCACAGAGAACACAAGACATTCTGGCCATGACAGAAACTGTAGAATCAGATATATAAAAGTTATATAAGCAAACAGAGCAGACCCTGAGCTATGTCTGCTTAGTTTGTAAAGTGTCTATATATAGTCATCTGCTCTGGGTCTACTCAGTTTGTAAATACTTTAAACCCGTAATTGAAGGGTTACACACTGTACAGTAAAAATACCCTCAACCGTAATTCCAGTAAAGAATAATTTAGATACTTTCAGGCAGGTGGCTGCTTAATGCAGGGCGAAATCCACGCAGAAGGCTCCTAGAGGAGCTTTCTGCATGACTTTCATCCTGCATTAAGCAGTCACCTGTCTCCAAGACCGATATTTATTCTAAATTTAACTCTAGTTAAAAGGGGTTTTACTGTACATGCAAAGAACCAGCAAAATGTGAAGAAATAATGACATCAAGAATGTTAATTAGCAGAATTTTTAGAATGACAAACAAAAAAAGGAACACTTTGGACAATTTGGCCAGGATAGAAACATATAATAACTCTATGAGCAAACAGATCAGACTCCGATCTGGGCGTCTGTAGAGCCATCAGATCTTGGTCTACTCATACTGTGAATTGAAACAACGAGCAAGGCATATAGTAAAATGGATTGCCAATAGGTTACAAACACTATAGTTAAGTATGTCATCATCTTTTGTAATTTGCATCACTCTTAGAGTAGGCTAATAGTCCCTGCAATAAACACATAGTCTCAATGGCACCAGGAAACCTGATATTTGTTATGTTCAATCACTGAATTCATGAAGATTGTCAATGGAACTTAATATATCGAAAAATGCCACCTGTGGTAAAAATAAACCGTTTTCGTCGATACTTATAATGTTTTATTGCATTTATAAACAAAATATCTGCCTGTGTTGAACAGTTACGAAACTAAAACGCAACTCGAATAATTACTAATGCGTTGGCGACATCAGTGTCTTCGATTTCAAACACCTGGATTTTTTTGTCTTTTTCAGAGAAAATGAACAGTTAGAATTGTGTAGTGTTGAAACCATTGATAATTAATTATCACAATGGTTTCTGAATGTGACTTTTACAATACAAATATTCTGAAAATGGGTGATCCTTCGAAATCAAAAGTAGAAATGCAAAAAGATAAAATTACAGACTCGGTTTTATTGAGTCTGTTCATGAGTAGTAATTAAAAGTACAACACTACTCACGCCCCCTTGTACATAAAGTTTGAATCAGTATAAAAGTTGTATCTATTTACATGGACATGCGCATATAGTTTTAGAAGAGGTCTTGATAAACTGGTAAACTAGGCTTTGGTTTTTATTATCGTCATCTGGATGGTTTGTTACAGCCCGTTTTGCAATAAAACCATAAAGTGCAATAATGTTCATACTGTTGTATTTCCTGAAAAATGATTCGAGATATATCATCGAATTACTTCAAAATATGTTAATGAGTGGATTAAGTTTGCCAAATGCATTTGTGTTCCTTTTTAAACAAAGTCTAATGATTTTGGACGTCGTCACACAAGTTTACAATCACCTGATGGAGGTATATATTTTGAAGAAAGGTGGAATATATCGAATCGTCGTTCAGGATATGATCAATAACAATGTTTATTGCAATTTGAGATTTTATTGCTGATCGGGTTGTAACGTGAATTGCAATATGGTTTTGTTACTGCCACGCACATCAAATGTTTAGTTACCGCCACGCACGTTGCAATAGAATTATTCAACATGCATTTTTATTGCAAAGCAAGTTGTTATAATGGTCCACCTAGACTTTATATCCAGCAAGATTCCTTAAACTTGCCTCTAAAACTTACAATACTATGTGTTCCATGAAGGGACTTCCAGTAAGAGCCGTATATGGTCTTGATCTGTTTTGTTTGCTTATGGAATTATATAGAAACGGTTCTACAGAGTCTGCCAAAGTCAGAACAATTCTGTGTTCCCTTTTACTATGCTCGTACTTTGAATAATATACATGTATACTAAAATAATTGTGTAAAATATTTTACTTGGCAGACATGTGAACATATTTCCCCATGCTTGATTCTTTGGATACAGGGGCCAAGTTAACTGGCATTTGTAAACGGTGTAGACCAAATCTCACAGAGTAGCTCCCGGGACAGATCTCACAGAGTAGCTCCCTGGACAGATCTCACAGAATAGCTCCCTGGACAGATCTCATAGAGTAGCTCCCTGGACAGATATCACAGAGTAGCTCCCCGGAGAAATCTCACAGCGTAGTTCCCTGCTCAGATATTGCAATGTTTGTCATTCAAAAACCAAATAGACGTTACTTTTTATATAAAGATGGAACATTTCACTTTGAAAATTCGGTATTCAAAGGTTGTATACTGCTGCAGTTAGCCATCTACTTCATGAATATTCATGTAAGGAGTAACGACAACATCAATATAGGTTAACCCTTTCCCTCACATACATGTAAACGTGTTTTCACGCATTTGCAAACAGAGAAGAACCCAGATCAGACGGCTCCTATAGGAGCCGTCTGTCAGGGTCTGCTCTGTTTGCTAGTGAAATTTGAAAGATCTGTTTCTTTACTCTCTAAATGGCTACAGTGTTCCGCCTTCCATATTTCATTATAACTATTTTGTCCATGAAAAATCAGTAGGTATTGAAATTTGAAATAGACATAAAACAGGGAACGGGTTAACAAATAATTACATGTACCTGAAAGTTTATATGAACAAAGGGAAAAATAGCCAAAAACGATAGGAGCATCTCTACCCTGTTCTATTAGCAAATAGAGCAAACCTTGATACCGCAGCTCGTGCAGAAGTGATCTGAGTCTACACCGTTAACAAAGGCATTAAAAGGCGGATTTATATATAAAGTAAAGGGTTAATACGTGTATCAACATTTTTCAGCTTGTATGACCAAACTGTCAAGCGGAACTATTCGTGTATCGACGGAGACGAATGCAAACCCTGGATCGGCAGTGTATTCAAGTGAGTATTGCTATAAAACATACTTATCACCATGTTTTGAAGAGAGTATTGCTATACAAACATACTTATCACAGTGTATGCAAGTGAGTATTGCAATAAAAACATACTTAATCACAGTGTATGCAAGTGAGTATTGCTATAAAAACATACTTATCACAGTGTATGCAAGTGAGTATTGCTATAAAACATACTTATCACAGTGTATGCAAGTGAGTATTGCTATAAAACATACTTATCACAGTGTATGCAAGTGAGTATTGCAATAAAAACATACTTATCACAGTGTATACAAGCGAGTATTGCTATAAAAACATACTTATCACAGTGTATGAATGTGAGTATTGCAATAAAAACATACTTATCACAGTGTATGCAAGTGAGTATTGCTATAAAACATACTTATCACAGTGTATGCAAGTGAGTATTTCACTAAAAACATATATATAGGTCTATCAACCTGTTAACCGTTTAGATCTACCTGTTCAATACTCGTGTAACAGATAATCTCCTGAATAAAATGTTATTTGTGAATAATTTCTCCACTTTATTTTTAAAATATAGGATACATTATATGACCCCTATAAAATGACCAATTAATAAATAAACATGGCTGCCTGTAAACGCAGGTGGTTGCTTAATGCAGGATGAAAGTAATGCAGAAAGTTTCTGCATTGAGCTCCCACCTGGGTATATATTATATGACCCAGAATATGACTTCTTTTGGTGATCTCATTAGAGAGGTTTTGCTGTATTTGCTAATCCCTGTTTAACATTTTCGGCGCCAAATTTCTAACTGTCGTCTGCAATAAAAATGTTGTTAAATCATTCGATAGGCTACAATAAGGAAATGAGATGAATAAATGCAAATTTCAAAGGAATAAAGCACGTATATAGAAATAGAGAATGAGACAAAAAGTGAAGTCCCTGATCAGACGCCGCCTTGAAAAGGCGGCGTCTGATCTGGGACTGCACTATTTGTTGTACATGGTGCATTTATGCGACTGCGGCGGTGAAAGGGTTAAAAAGTGAGTTTTGATCCTCTAAAACTATCATCTGGATCCAAACTATTTGCAAAGGTAATCACAGTTTCGCCTGTACATATTGCACATATTGCCGCCTTTTGACGCTTCTGTAAAAGTCAGCTTTGAAACCATTGTGATAAATAGAGCATTTGTTTATTTGAATAGTTTCAAAACTACACAATTCTAAAAAAATCCCTTTTTGCTAGTACAAAACTACTCATTTCCAAAATGTCCCATTTTTGTCAATAATTGCTCCTTTTCAGTAGTTTTATTCAAAGAGGTTGGGTCTGAAAAAAACCTGTGCGGGAAGGGTGAACTCTTTCGGCGCCAAATTTCTAAATGTCATGTCTACAACCAAAGTTTGTTACAATATTTCGGTAAATTGAAGACTTGGTGTAAATAAATGCTGATTTTAAATAGACAAACCGCTAACATAGAACTAGAGGTTCAGGTAAACAGCGGAGTCCCTTGATCAGATGTTGTATTGAAAAGGCGGTGTCTGATCTGGGACTGCACACTTTGTCATAGATTTTAGTGCATTTTTGTGACACCGACAGTAAAATAGTTTTTAGGTATACCAATAGATTTATTCTTTAATATCTGGACCAAATGCCAACCGGATTCGATAAACACTGTGTTGTGTTATTATATGTTAACAATATGTTGGTTATTATAAATAAACACTGCGTTGGGTTATTATTATATGCAAACACTGCTGGGAGACTGTTATTAAATGTACACACTGTGTTGGGTTATTATATGTATACACTGTGTTTTGTTATGTGTGTAAACACTGCATTGGGTTATATGTAAACACTGCTGGGCTATTAACTTATATATAAACAATATCAGGTTATTATATGTAAACACTGTTGGGTTATACATGTATGTAACCACTGTTGGGTTATTATATATGTATGTAAAAAATGTTGGTTTATTATATGTAAACAATGTTGGGGTTATTATATGTAAACAATGTTGGGATTATAATATGTAAACACTATTTTGGTATCATATGTAAACTTCTACATACAGTAAAACCTCTCTATAACGATCTGTTTTACTTTCACCTTGCTTTAAGCAGCCACCTGCCCTAAACACCAACTAATTAACTAAATTAAGTGGCCATTATAGAGAGGTTTTAATGTATGTGAATACTGTGTTCAAAACTGTAAACCTTTATTTCATTGAGACACCCGTTGACACCTTTGCAAATATAGTAAACCAAGATCACATGACTCCTGTAGGAGTCGTCTAATCTAGGTGTGCTCCGTTTGCTTATAGAATTTCTTGAATATGATTCTATACCATTTTGAAAAGCTATGTATTCATTAGTTTTATACTATAATATGAAATAATTAATTCACAATGGAAGGAATCTGCCATGATAACCAATGAATTAAAGAGTTAACCTTTAACCTGATATTTATTAATAGGATGTCTGCTTCCTCTCCGATCTGTAATGTTTTCACTTACTTCAGACCAAACAGCTTAGATCCTGATGATATGCCGAGATTACTCTCCAATCTGTAATGTTTTCAATTACTTCAGACCAAACAGCTTTGCTCCTGATGATATGCCGAGATATTCAGTGTCTCATCTGGACCCAAGTTCTTTGCTAATGCCAGGCAGCCAGGCAGAGGTGTTAACAAAAAGAAATGTGTATTGTATTCCCTCAGCGATGTTGGCTAAGAAATGTGTATTGTATTCCCTCAACAATATTGGTTAAGAAATGTACACATTGTATTCCCTTGAGCAGCGTTGTTGCTAAGAAATGTGTATTGTATTCCCTCAGCTAAGAAATGTACACGTGTGTAAACTTAAAATCACATATTTCAGGTCTCTGGTATGAAAAACCTATCTGATATCTGACACTCATTCCTTTCTCCAGAGTGAAAATAGATTTTTTTACATGTTTGAAAATTTTATTACATAGGTGGTCGAAAAATTGTTTTGTTTTTTTTATCTTGAATTGAATTAAGCTTGCTGTATTTTTTATGAAAATAAGCTTAAAATCAAAAATTAATGCTCATTTCAGGTCATTGGTGAGAAAAAAAAACGGTATCTGACATGTATGAACAAATTATAATTACAAAATGGGTTTGTAGTGAGCCACAGTTTACTACAAAATGACTTGAACTTTTTTATGTCTGATTAACCCTTTCCTCCATAAATAAGCCTTTCTACGCCTCTGTAATAACCACTTCTTGAAACCATTGTGATAAATAGAGCATTTGCTCTATTTATCACAATGGTTTCAAACTACAAAATTCTAAGATTTTACTTTTCCATAGTAAATGCTCCTTTTGGGTAGATTCATTCAAAGAGGTTGGGTCTAAAAATAGCCTATGGAGGAATGGGTTAACTTGAGATGTGCATATTTTCATAGAAATGGGCTAAATAATACATGTCGACACTCAATGGGCTTTTAATACAAAATGGGTTGCTACAAAACTGCACCGATATTTCTGTTGAAGACAAAAGTTACTTAGTTTTCAAATAGTTAAGATTAATAACCTGCCTGTTGCAGATGGAAGTTAATATGTTTTCAAATGCATAACAAAAACAAACATTGTGTGGAATTTTTGTAATAATATCTGTAATAATTGCTGACAAAATTTACTGTTTAAATGAACAATGCATAACAACAGATAACTTTATTCAACTACTAAAAACATCCTTCCTCCAAACCCTATGTTGTGACCACAAATGTTGGTGGAGAAATAGAGAAGTTCTGAAAATATTTTAATTTACGCATCTTATCTGTACCTCTGATGCTGCGATGTGGTGTTCAAAGGTTTAACCCTTTCCCTCATATAAACGTGTTTTCATGCATTTGCAAACAGAGTAAACCCAGATCAGATGGCTCCTATAGGAACCATCTGATCAGGGTCTGCTCTGTTTGCTAACAGATTTTTATATCTGTTTCTTTACTTTCTAAAATGGCTACAATGTTCCATTTTTCCATGAATATTCAGTAGGTATTGAAATTTGTAATAAACATAAAACAGGGAAAGGGTTAAAAAAAATTCTAAGGGCTAACAAGTATAAGCTTTATATTTGATTTCTGAATTGCAGCTGGGTGGTGTGCTGAGAAGAATAGCCGGGACCAGTGGATAGAAGTAGAGTGGAATGCAGCAGGAATGGGCCTGAAGTCTGTGACTGTCAGTCCGATCGGTGAACAGGCAACGGCCTACCCGAAAGATGTCCTGGTGCAGTATGTTCCAATTGGAGGAAATACACTCACAGACTTCAATTTCGAAAGCGGAAATCTGGTAAAATAAATCAAATTCTTAACCCTTTATTCCTTGAATATTTGTGTAAGAGTAATGACACCATGCATATTAATTGACTGTATCTTTAAAATAACACATGAACACATGAATTTTTAACCAAGACAGGAATTGTAAAATAAGATCTATATTTTGTTGTTAGCAAACAGAGCAGACCCTGAACAGACATGAGCCAACTGATCTGGGTCTGCTGTTTCAAAGCATACTTAACACTTTCCCTGTTCTATATTTAGTCCAAATTTGAATACCTACTGAATATTCATGGACGACATAGTTATAATGAAACATGAAAGGTGGAACCTTGTAGCCATTTTAGAAAGTAAAGAAACAGATCTATCAAATTCCATTAGCAAACAGAGTAGACCCTGATCAGACGGCTCCTCTAGGAGGAGCCGTCTGATCTGGGTCTACTCTGTTTGCAAATGCGTGAAAACACGTTTATATGAGGGAAAGGGTTAAGTATGGAGTAAAGGATTTACCTTTACCTGCTCCATATTCTTGTACGAAATAATGATATCACAAATATCAGTTAGCTGAATCTTTATAATGTAATCTTTTCAAGGATTTTCTTTGCTTTGACAGAAACTCAAGAATAAGATCTGAATCATGTCAAATGCAATCAGAGCAGACCCTCATCACATGGCTCCCTCATCAGATGGCTCCTCATCATCTGGGTCTCTTCTGTTTGCAAATGCGTGAAAAGGCTTTTATATGAAGGAATGGGTTAAACCCTTTATTTGATGAATACTCATGCAAGCCTGTGCACATTAAGAATATTAATTTAATGTTTCCAATTATAACATAACATATAATTCATTGGTATGGCAGAACAATAGAGAATCAGATTTGTTACGCATAAACAAACAGAGTAAATCTGTAATCAGTGATTACTTTATTTAATCTGTAATCTGTGATTACTTTATGTATATGTTTACTGTTTAATATGCATGTAAGAAATAATAACATCATGAATATTAATGAGTCACACTATTGTAAAGCATTATTGACAAAGGATTGTTTGACTGGCAGTGAGTGTACAATCAGATCTAAATAATTCCATTTGTGGCAGAGAATGTAGAATCAGATCTATATAATTCCATTTGTGGCAGAGAGTGTAGAATCAGATCTAAATAATTCCATTTGCAAACAGAGCAGACCCTGATCAGACAGCTCCTACAGGATCTGTTTCACAGACACATTTTGCTTGCTATGAATATCGAGTAGGTATTGAAATATGAACTAAATATAGAACAGGGAAAGGGTGAGGTTAATCCTTACTACCATGAATATTAATGTAGTAAAATCAATTAATGTATGAAAATCAATGAGCTTAATTTATACAAGGGATGTTCAATAAATACCAAAGGTTTTGGAGAAACCGTGTGGCCAAAATTTTCCATGGAAAAACTTTAAAGTCCCATAACTCTGCAGAAAATCGTGAAAGGATATGCACAACTAGGCATGATGCTGATTAATCCTATAAAGTTAGATGAAAATCTGACGAACGGTTTTGGAGAAACTGCCCGGACAAATTAAGATCAGACAGACGGACAGATGGATAGACAGATGGATGGACGCCATGCACAAAAGCACAAAAACATTATGTCTCTCCAGTATACTGGGGGATACATAATGAAAATACCTTATTCTCTGATATTCATATACAGTAAAGCCTCTCTAAACTGGACTTTAAATCAACCCATTCCCTCATAGGCTATTTTTAGATACAATCTGTTTGAATAAATCTACCGAAACTAGAAAAAAGGGAAAAAAAAAAAAAAATTGTAGTTTGAAACCATTGTGATAAATAGAGCATTTGCTCATATAGGAGCAAATGCTCTATTTATCACAATGGTTTCACAAAGTGACTTTAACAGAGTCATCAATATGAGGGAATGGGTTAAGCCTAAATATCGGCCTTGGAGACAGAAGGTAATGGAATATGAGCAAGAAAATGTTTGGCCATAGCGGAAATTGTAGAATCAAATCTACGGTATGTTACTGTATATGTTGTTGTATAAGCAAACAGAGTAGACCTTGATTAGATGGCTTGATCAAGTGTTTATATAATGAAAAGGGTTAAACATATAAAGAAGAGGATCGGACATGAAGCATATCATCTATCACAGCAGACCTTGATCTGACCATTCATAAGGCTGTCCGATCTCGGTCTACTCTGTTTGCAAATCAGTAACTATGCATCTTTATTTGGTAAAGAGTAAACTTAAATATGTTAACCCATTCCCTCATAGGCTATTTTTAGATCCAACCACTTTGAATAAATTTACCGAAAAGGATCATTAACTAAAGAAAAGGAAAATTTTAGAATTTTGTGGTTTGAAACCATTGGGATAAATAGAGCATTTGCTCCTATAGGAGCAAATGCTCTATTTATCACAATTCAACAGATGATTTTACAGAGGCGTAGAAAGGCGTATCTATGGAGGAAAGGGTTAAAAAAGGAATAAATTGTAATAAATTCATATTACAACAAAATATGCAAGGATTAACTGTATGCTCATCTTATTTTGTTTTAGGTTATTAAAATGGACAAGGCTACAAATGCAACTGTCAGCTTTAATCAAGGGATAGCAATGACTAAAGTGGGATTTTTCCTGAGAGATTTTGAAAAGACTGCTTGTATGAAACTACAGCTGAAAGGGTGTCCAATCACTGGTAAGTGCAATCAAAGGAAAATCAAAGCGTTGAAGATGCTGCAGTATTCTGTGCATCAGATCAATGTGTTGAAAATCAAATTTCTGATATCGAATAAGTGTGCTTTGGCATGAAATTGTGTATCTATACCGGAAAGGATTAAAACTCTTTCAGTGGGTAAATTAAGTTGCAGCTGACACTTCAGCTGTTTACCGCTATGCTTTTTATCAAACTGACCACTCTCAGTTTATGGGCGTAATTACCTAATCGCTTGCATAAGGTCATCCGACGCACACTTCTTTATTCATTGAGTAACTGCCTCATGGAGAATACTTTCAATCATATTATGGTCATGTGATTTCGTCATTTGACTGAATATTCATGGAGGTTATATGTGGGAATTGGTTCAATGGTAATTTTTTGCGAAATTCATTTTTATGTTCCCGATTTCAGTCAATACTCAAAGAATTGTTCAAGAGCATGGCCAAATAAAAGACTAAAGTGTTTGTTTCTAACTCCCTTGTTTTGCACTCAGTATAATAGGGATAGTAAGAAGGGATGCCATCTAGTGTGAGTTTGAATACCCTCATGTATCAGTGCTTCTTCACTCTGGTTGTTTAAACAGGGAAAAGGGTTAAACAGGGAAAGGGTTAAACAGGGAAAGGGTTAACACTACTTAATGAACACTATACATCCTAATAGGAACAAAAAACAATGAAACAGAAAATTGTACCGATAAATCATTTAACACACGTCACATGCGGTAACAATGACACAAAACTCAGCATGGCTGCTCTGTTTGCTTATGAAATTATAATAGATCTGACTCTACAGTTTCTTCCAATTACCAAACATTCTTGTGTTCATTTGACATTATAAGCATTCACCTGATACATATTCATGATTTCTTACATGAATATGCAACAGGGAAAGTGTTACATATTCATGATTTTTCTTACATGAATATGCAACAGGGAAAGTGTTACATATTCATGATTTTCTTACATGAATATGCAACAGGGAAAGTGTTACATATTCATGATTTCTTACATGGATATGCAACAGGGAAAGTGTTAAACTATCTTATTGGCTCGTCTGTTTTTCGAAAAAGAAAAAAAGTATGAGCTTTGTCGTAACGCATTTTTATCGTTGTTGTCGTGGTCATTCGGAAACTTTAACAATGGCTATAACTTTTATACTATTAATGCCAATCTTACGAAACTTTCACAAAGTTCACTGTCACAAGGGTTAAAATCAAACATACTAGCATTGGCACCCTCTAGCAGTACTCTTGTTGGTTTTTTTAAAGTTATGAAAAAGAGTTATGAAAGAGAATTGATAATTTTGAATTGATTCAATCAATCAAAGGACTGTTGATCACTTCTAGTTGTGTTATCTTTGGTTTATGTATGTTTCTGCATCTACTGATTTCAGAGCTTTGTCCAACATGTGTCAATGGTACCTGTGTTGCAGAGAACACATGCCAGTGTAACCAAGGGTTCACAGGAAGTGGGTGCGATCTAAAAAGTAAAGTAGACCACTAATAGACCATTAACTCTCTGCTCTATAAATTTGCTTTTCAGTGCCTTTACAAACAGAGTAGACCCACATCAGACAGCTCCTATAGGAGCTGTCTGATGTGGGTCTGCTCTGTTTGCTTTTGAAATTACATAGATTTTATTGTAAAGTTTTTGCCATGGCCAAAATTTCTTGTATTCATGTTCCAATTGAAACAATAATCTTATAAATATTTATGATGTCATTTTTTCTTACATAAATATTCATGGAGTAAAGGGTTAAGCAGAAGTGAGACTGAGAATCTTTATGATGGATGGTGCCCCTGATTGAGTGACTTTTGATACCTTTGCAAACAGAGTAGACCCAGATCAGACGACTCCTGTAGCAGCCACATGATTAGGGACTGCTCTGTTTGCTATGAAATAATACAGATTTTGCCATGGTCAAAGTTCCTCTGTTATGATGCCATCATGAAAAATCATCTAACTGATGTTTACAATACCGTTATTTCATACAATAATATTTCTCACATACCTTCCCCTATCTCCGAGTTAGAACAACAGGTTAAGATTTCCTTATCTGTAACACGTGTAAGATCACTTTAGAACGTATGACGTCATATATGACGTCAAGCCATGGAAACCTATGTTTACATGTCATTTAAACGGCGAAAATACACTTTTTTGATATGTGAGAAAAAGAATCTGATGCTCGTTGTCTTTTAAGATCACATGTTCCTAAACTCACCAAGAAAATGTTATTAAGCTCGCCAAGGCTCGCTTAATGACTTTTTCTAAGGCTCGTTTAGGAACATGTGATCTTAAAAGACAACTCGCAACAGATCCTCTATATACAGTTGAACTTCGATATCTCGAACTTCAAGGGACTATATAAATTAGTTCGAGATAACAGAAGTTCAAGTAATCCTATTTGTAATCTGGACTTTCAGCATCACTGTAGACCTGCATCAAGTAGTGAAATGTGTTTCTAGATATGCGTAGTGATACATTTTAGAGCAATTCTGTTTTGTAAGATTTTGTAAGGACCGAACTTTTAGTTCGAGTTATCCCGAAGTTCGAGTTATCCGAGTTCGAGATATCGAAGTTCAGCTGTACATGAATATTCATCAAGTGCTTGAGAAACTATAAACTGAGTCTCAACTGTCAAACAGCTTGGATCCTGAGATTGTAAATAATAAAAGAAACATTGTATAAAGCCATAAAAAAACAACAACATAAAATTCTACTTGTACAACCATCTTTGTTTATGTACAATTTTTTATCCTTTCACAATAAAGTTGTGGAGAAGAAGAACACCAAACACCCACGTTTCTACTGTACATGTATTCCTGTGTTGGTGCTTTGTGATCATAAAACAGAACAAACCACCAAACACAGAACCATCAAACATTGTAAACACGTTCTTCATGATGAATACTTGCACTACTCATTAGTGATGTGCCGATGAATTGCAGTACTTGGCGATCATGTCGTGAAGGTTCCGACGTGATGATCGACGAAGGACAGGTCATCGTCGACAATTTATAGACAACCTTATGGAGACCATACAGTTTAGCAAACAGTAAAAACCAAACGTCAGATCAGGGTTTTACATATTGTTTGTCTCATTATTTTAACCCGAACAGAATTATTTTATAATCTAAGAGTTTACCCTTACCAAAAATCATGTTTTACACAAAGAGAATGGTCCGGATATACATTGACTGCAAACTTGCAACCCATATTTGGCCTTTACCCAAACTGAAATAAACCCACCATATTCGAAATTTAATCATGGTTTTTAATTGATGGTTAATTGCTAACATGTGCCAATGATAGAGTAAAGTTTTTTGGTCAAAATACTACTAATCATCGTATAGATTATCAAGATCATAGGTTAAAGGTCAAGGTCAGCCAAGGCAGATTTTGAGAACCTCATGATCATTATCAAACAAAGAATCATCAAACCACGAATTGTTGTTTGTAGCATGCTTGTAGCACATGATGACTATACGGTACAATGTCTCATGATGAGACATTGTACCGTATAGATTTGAAGGTCAAATGTCAAGGTCACAGAGGTCAAATACTATTAACAGACACATTATAAACATAGTATGAAAGAAACCAAGGTTATGATGGTGATGAAACATAAATTTTATCATATATATATCATATACTTTAACCATTTCAGTACAGGAAACAAGTCATTGATATCCTTTGCAAATAGTGTAGACCCAGATGAAAGGCTCCTCCTATGGAGCAAATACTCTATTTATCACAATGGTTTCAAAATGTGAATTTTATAGAGGGGCAAAATGTGTCACTAGGGGGCAATGTGTTAAATGGTGCACATTCTGACCTCAACAGTTAGGTCAATCATTTAACATACTTTTAACTCTTTCACTGCTAATCTCACATCTGCTTGTTACTGTGACTATATTTTTTTAAACAAAAATAAAGAAAAAAAAGAAAATTGCAGCAGATGACATACATGTAGTTCGCAGACGACAAAAAGTTTGCTGCAAAAGAACTTAGTGCTGATGCTTGGTGACGCTCCACTTAGTGACACCGTTATTTTATATGGGTTCTAAACAAACAGTGGAGACAAAATCTGTCATTCTTTTGATAAACATCATAATAACATCTATATTATTCATATATTGCATCCTCTTATTCATGGTTTGACTTATTATACCCCCCACAACGAAGTTTGGGGGGGGTATACTGGAATCAGGTTGTCCGTCTGTCTGTCTGTCTGTCTGTCTGTCCGTCTGTCTGTCCGTCTGTCCGTCTGTCCGTCCGTGGACACAATTTTGTCCGGCCTTCTTCTACAGTTTTGCTTCAATTTTGTTGAAACTTCATGTATAGCCATATGACCATATAAACCTGTGCACCGCATATTTTCATTATGATCGGACCATTACTTCAGGAGTTATCTCCCCCTTTTAGTCCCCTACCAATGTTTTTCGGTTTTCTGGACTTTTAATGGAAGTCACTGGAGATATCAACTCCATATTTAGTACAAAGCTAAATCTAGATAAGTTACAGCTTATGTTCCAATCTCAGTCTGGTTGAATAATTATTTCCAGAGTTATTGCCCTTGAACTTCAATTTTTTTCTTCAAATTTTGAATTTTCCAGACTTGTTTGGAAGTGGTTGGAGATTTTAACTTTATTTTTGGCATAAAGCTAAATATAGATTTACAGCTTATTCCCAATCTCAGTCTGGTTGAATAATTTTTGCCAGAGTTATGGCCCTTGAACTTAATTTTTTTATCAAATTTTCAATTTTCCGGTGTTTCTTTAGAAGTGGTTGGAGATATTAACTTTATATTTGACATAAATCTAAATCTAGATCAGTTGCAGCTTTAGTTTGAATATCAGTCTGGTTGAATAATTTTTTCCAGAGTTATGGTCCTTGAACTTAAGGTTTTTCTGAAAAGGTATGGATTTGTTTAGAACTTTGGAGTTGACACTTCACAAAAATAAACAAAGCTGCTTGAACTTAGTGGATGACATTGTCTGGCAGCAGTCGTAACACTTCTTTGAATTTTAACAACAGACTTATCTCCCTTTTTGGACTTGACAATATTTGGTAAAAGTTGCTTTATTTATGTTTGTGATTGATCTTGGATTGAATATTATATGTTTCTTTATTGATGAACATCTTGTCATTTTTATTACATAAATTGGGTTTTATAAATCTCTTCATGTTTCTGTACGTACATAATTATGTTCAACGATTGATGATAGGTGTTCTGACAAGCAGCCAGGTGGGGGGTATTCGTTAGCCTGTGGCTTGCAGTTCTAGTTTCTTCTTTCTTTTTCAGCATGCACTCCAGTATCTGTTGGTATTGGCGATGGGAGGCTGCCAGACAATCAGATATCAGTGTCATCCCAGGCTCACGGTCACGCACAAGATCAGATTCGTCTTGGTACTCTCCATTTTCTTGTCTCGCTTTTTAACCCATTCCATCATAGGCTATTTTAAGACCCATTACTTCATAGGCTGTTTTTAGACTCATTACCTGATAGGCTATTTTCAGACTCAACCTCTTTGAATAAATCTACTGAAAGGAGCATTTACTAGGAAAAAGGCAGATTTTAGAATTGTGTAGTTTTGAAACCATTGTGATAAATAGAACAGCAAATGCTCTATTTATCACAATGTTGTCAAAAAGTGACTTTCACAGTGGGGTCATAAGGCGTCAATATGAGGGAATGGGGTTAAGCCCTCAGCATTTAAATAAAAGCTGAATTTTTCAAAGATGAATGTTCCACCATTGTTTAATGGTAAAGTCTTTGGGAAAGGAGATTTTAAAGAATGATCATAGCATTGGGTTTAGGGAGGTGAAAGAATAAAGAAGCTATTCTAGAAAAGGTTTTAATTTATGCATACGGCTGATATTGGTAGAAACTGAAGAGTCAGATCTATTATAATTTCATAAGTAAACAGAGCAGACCCTGATCAGACAGCTCCTACAGGAGCCATCTGATCTGGGTCTGCTCAGTTTGCAAAGACATCCACTCATTATGAATGGCTTTAATTTGCTCAAGGATTTTGAATGACAAACCAAGCAGACCCTGATCAGTGGGCTCGTCTAGGGGCCATCTGATCTACACAGTTTGCAGGTGGCAGTGCATACATGTCCACAATGCAATGGGCTAAAGGATAGTTGATTGTTGTTACAGATCAAAGTACCACAGGGTGGTGCCCAGCCACAAGTGACAGGTCGCCCTGGGTCAGAATCCATCTTGACAAACCCACGATGATCAGCATATTGGAGTTCCAGTACCCAAAAAGGGAAGAAGGAGAAGCCAAGAAGTACATGTCAGAGTTTGAGCTCCAATACATTGCACCTCAGGATTCTTCAGGAATTTTCAGAACCTTTGCAACAGTAGGTACCGCACTTAACCCATTCCCTCATAGGCTATTTTTAGACCCAACCTCTTTGATTTTGTCTACTGAAAAGGACTAATAAAGAAAAAAATTAGAATTGTGTAGTTCTGAAACCATTGTGACAGAGCATTTGCTTCTTTTCTCACAATGGTTTCAAAAGGTGATTTAACCCTTTCACCGCTGATGTCGCATAAATGCACAACGACAAATAGTTCAGTCCCAGATCAGACACTGCCTTTTCAAGGCAGCGTCTGATCAGGGACTTCACTTTTTGTCTCAATCTCTATTTCTATATAAGTGCTTTATTCCTTTGAAATTTTCATTTATTTATCTAATTTCCTTATTTAGTTTAACAAAAATTGGATCGCAGACAACAGTTAGAAATTTGGCGCTGAAAGGGTTAAACAGAGGTGTCAATATGAGAGAATGGGTTAACACTTTAACCCCGAGTGACGCATTTTTGCGCCTCTATGAAATTCACATTGTGAAACCATTGTGATAAATAGAGCATTTTCTCCTATATGAGCAAATGCTCTATTTATCACAATGGTTTCAAACTACAAAATTCTAAATTTTTCCTTTTCTCTAGTTAATGCTCCTTTTCGGTAGATTAATTAAAAAAGGTTGGGTCTAAAAATAGCCCAGGAGAGAATGAGTTAATGTTCTACCATAGTTTAGGTCTTTCCACGCTGGCAGCGAAACCATGGTTACCTATGCCAACAATTTGGATCCAGATAACATAATGTGGCATATCATCAGGATTCAAACTGTTTGACATTTTGACCAGAGTTTTATAAGGAAATGTGAAAAATTATTTTAAGAATATTGAAGCAGAAGACAATTGTTGCAGACAAAAAATTACATTTACATTAGTAGATATAAATCATCGTAAGAGGAAAGGTAAGGTGCAAATAACCACTAGTATATTAGTAGATTTATTCAAATTAGAATTCAGTCAATTCTATGGTTGCTACATTTTCAAACTGCATTAACCCTTTCCTCCATAAATACGCCAATCTACGCGTCTGTAATAACTACTTCTTCAAACTATTGTGATAAATAGAGCATTTGCTCCTATAGGAGCAAATGCTCTATTTATAACAATGGTTTCAAACTACAAATTTCTAAAATTTTACTCTTTTCTAGTAAATGCTCCTTTTGCGTGGATTTGTTCAAAGAGGTTGGGTCTAAAAATAGCCTATGGAGGAGTAGGTTAAACACCCATCTATAAGGTTCCCGTGTGAAGCTGTTGAAGCCTTTAGTTTTCTGCACCTTTGCAAATAGAGCAGACCCAGATCAGATGGCTCCTGTACAAACAATCTGATTAGGATCTGCACTGTTTGCCTATGAGATTATATAGATTTCATTCTACTTTTTCTGCTACAGCCAACAATCCTGTATCTATTCACTATCATAAAAAATAATCTAAGAAATATTCATGACTTTTTTTCTTACGTAAATATTAATAACAGTTTGACATACATTATGACCCTTTCCTCCATATATATGCCTTTCTAAACCTTTGCATACAGGGTAGACCCTGATCAGATGGCTCCTGTAGCAACTATTTGATGAGGGTCTGCTGTGTTTGTTTATATAATATAGATAGGGTTCTACAGTTTCTGTCATGGCCAAATATTCCTATGTCATGCTATTATAACTATATAATATAACTCATTTATTCAATAGACCATGCTGGCAGCATTACCCCACCACGCTACACCGACCTCATTTGTTCAAAACATCATGTTAATCACATTACTTCACCATGCTACACTGACCTCATTGTTTCAATATACCATGCTAACAGCCTTACCCCCACCATGCTACACTGACATCATTAATTTTGTTCAATAGACCCTGCTAACAGCATTACCCCCACCATGCTACACTGACCTCATTGTTTCAATATACCATGCTAACAGCATTACCCCGCCATGCTACAGTGACCTTATTTCTTTAATAGACCATGCTAACAGCATTACCCCCACCATGCTACACAAACCTCATTTGTTCAATAGACCATGTTAATCACATTACCCTGCCATGCTACACTGAACTCATTTATTCAATAGACCATGCTGACAGCATTACCCCATCATGCTACACCGACCTCATTCGTTCAATACATCAGGTTAATCACATTATTTCACCATGCTACACAGACCTCATTTGTTCAATTTGTTGAATATATCATGTTAACCACATCAGTTCACCTTGCTATTGTGACATAAATGAATGGTCACCTCATGTTAACAGTCAGTTTGAAATCCTCCTGATGAAAATCAGTCTTTAATGCATCTGTTTTAGATGGTCACCTGCATTCTGCGGCACATTGACCTCATTTCATCCAAATTTTTATACCCCACCACCAGATCAGAAGGGGGGTGGGGGTGGGGGGCATATTGTTTTTGCTCTGTCAGTCTGTTGGTTAGTTTGGCCCCAACTTTAACCTTTGCGATAATTTCGTCGCTAGCCATTGCACATACATACTTCAAACTTGGCATGCATGTGTAACCTATGGAGGCGAACAGTTTTAGGGGTGACTTATTAATGTCAAAGATCATAATATCAGGGGCATAGTGCTTCGCAAACACATATTGTTTCACAATGCTTCAGTAACCTAACTTCTTCACCATGCCACAGTAACCTCATTTTTTCACTATGCGGAGCTGACCTCATTTCATCCCATGCCAAACTGACCTCATTTCTTCATCATGCCGAGCGAACCTTATTTCTTCACCATGCTACTGCAACCTCATTTCTTCCCCATGCCACAGTGACCTTATTCTTATTTCATCATCATGTCATTGTGACCATATGTATTCATGATACCACTATGACTTCACCATTACAGAATGATCTTATTTCTTCACCATACCTTTGTGACCTTATTTCTTCACCATACCTTTGTGACCTTATTTCTTCACCATACCTTTGTGACCTTATTTCTTCACCATACCTTTGTGACCTTATTTCTTCACCATACCTTCGTGACCTTATTTCTTCACCATACCTTTGTGACCTTATTTCTTCACCATACCTTTGTGACCTTATTTCTTCACCATACCTTTGTGACTTTATTTCTTCACCATACCTTCTTGGCCTTTTTACTTCCTCATACTGTAGTTATTTTATCACTCTACTCCAGTTGTGTCATTTCTTTACTAAATGCCAAAGTGAATAATAATATCAAGTTGCATTTGTCTTATTGCCTCTATTACAGGACATTACAAGTTTGAATGGAACCCATCATTTCACAGTGAGTCTTCTTCCACCTGTTACCACAGACACAGTCCTGATCAGGCCTACAGAAACAGTAGTTCAAGCCTGTTTTAAACTAGATCTGCAAGGATGTGACCCAAAGGGTAGGTTTAATCATGCACAGCACATTTTAGCCTGTTTCAGTTTGTTCATTCTTTTAACCCTTTCCCTGTTCAATATTCATGTAAGAAATAATGACATTATGAATATCAATGAGCCAAACTATGTTAACCCTTTCCTCCATAGGCTATTTTTAGGTCCAACCTCTTTGAATGAATCTACCCAAAAGGAGCATTTACTAGAGAAAAGTAAAATTTTAGAATTTTGTAGTTTGAAACCATTGTGATAAATAGAGCATTTGCTCCTATAGGAGCAAATGCTCTATTCATCACAATGGTTTCAAGAAGTGGTTATTAGAGGCGTAGAAAGGCGTATTTATGGAGGAAACGGTTAAGACATTATTAACACAGGAATTTTTTTTTGCAACAAAGTGCAGGATCAGATCATTTCATAAGCAAACAGAGCAGACCCTAATTAGACAGTTCCTACACGAGCCATCTGATCTGGGTCTACTTTATTCAAGGGCATGAAAAGGCGTTTATATGAAGGAAAGGGTTAAAAAAAAAAGTGCATTTCATATTAATGAATTTGGGTATAACATTTATATAAATGAATAAACTCAAGTATAATATTACAGAGTAACAAACACAGGTATGAAGTACATTTTATTTAAGTCAAGCATAATGTTATCGGGTAATGTAATATAATTATAGGTATAGCATTATATGGTGATGATCTCAGGTGTAACATAGGTACTGGACCTGGATATGTGCATTCAAAAGCGCTTCACATGGGTGAAATCACTTATCGGAACGAACCGCATGATTATCTATCCAGACAATGAAGGATATACAATAGATATACAATATATATATATTATATTACTAGCCGGAAGGAACTACATGATTGTCTGTCTGGTCAATGAAAGATATGCAAAAGATATACAATAGATATGAAATCACTAACTGCAAGGAACTGCATAAACTGTATTAACAAACTTGATACAGACAAGTTGACTGAAAGCCATGCTCATCAACATCTTAAATTAGAATAAATGGGCTGACTGAAAATCATTCCATTTATATGACTATTGGGTCAACTGTGAAATGAACTCAGATTTAAGATAATCTACCCATGTATAACTGCATGTACCTGGTAATGAAATCAGAGATATGTAGCATCTGTCACGAGTTTTCATTTGAGATAAACTTTTCTGAAACGAGTTCATAAAATAAAGTTATTAAGCGAGCCTTTGCTGGACGAATTTAAGAAAAGTTTTTCTCATATGAGAAGGAGTGTCAGATTCTTTTTATCACCTAACTGCAACACTTTTGATGTAAATGTACATGTATGTTTTGATTTTTCCATGATTGGGAAGCGTGTGACTCTATCGTGTGACGTTATCGTGTGACATCAAATCTTATACGTGATCTTGATAATGGGAAGTTAAATATGGCAGACTTTAACGTATTTCAGGTCTATGCAATACTGGTTGGTGTCAGAATAATGGCACATGTATTGGAGAGAACACCTGCAAATGTCAACAAGGTTTCTTTGGTGAAAGATGCGAACAAACTATGAACCGTAAGTATGGCAAAACACAGCATCAGTATTTGCCAGTTCTGTAGAGAGTTGAGCATGTTGATTTAACCCATTCCTCCATAGGCTATTTTTAGACCCATCCTCTTTGAATGAATCTACCCAAAAGGAGCATTTACTAGAGGACAGGAAAATTTTAGAATTTTGTAGTTTGAAACCATTGTGATAAATAGAGCATTTGCTCCTATAGGAGCAAATGCTGTATTTATCACAATGGTTTCAAGAAGTGGTTATTACAGAGGCGTAGAAAGGCGTATTTATGGAGGAAACGGTTAACACCTTTCCTGATAGAATGCCCTTTCACACCTTTGCAAATGGCGTAGACCCACATTAGATAACTCCTACAGAAGCTCTTCTGCTTGCTTATGTAATTACAGTAAAACCTCTCTATAACGGCCACTAAATTACATCAATTATTTTGTGTTAAAGGCAGGTGGCTGCTTAAAGCAAGGTGAAAGTAAAACAGAAGCGTTCTGTTTTACTTTCACCTTGCTTTAAGCAGTCACCTGCCCTAAATACCAACTAATTAACATAATTTAATGGCCGTTATAGAGAGTTTTACTGTATAAAGATCAGATTGTACAGCTTCTGCATTGACCTAAAATTCCTGTTTTCTTATATCACTGTAAAAAAAATCAGGTAATAGATTTTCACAATCATGAATTCTCTTAACCCCTTCGCTGCCGTGGGGTAGTACACCCTATGTGCCGGGATCTACTTCAGCGCGTACTCGGCAGACCTACCGGCCTACATAAAATTTCTTATTACTCCACTAATAATCACGCAATCTACACGATATTTTCGCATGCTGCATTTAAACACTTATTTCAATACTCTCTGAAAGTTTCATTGATATACTAACCCTAACTCCTTCCATGCAAAACCACAGTGTAGACGTTCCACAATGGCTAAACATTAGATTCATTACTAATTTAGAAGGAATCTGTGTTAAATCTGTGTTAACTTTTTGATAAAACATGTATTTATGTCTCCCCCCATATTTATATGGGGGAGACATATTGTTTTCGTGAGAGTTGTCTGTCTGTCCGTCTGTCCGTCCGTCTGTCCGTCTGTCTGTCACACTTTTTGTCCGGACGATAACTTCAATATGCCTGATGCCAGTTGATTGAAACTTCATATATGGAAAGAGCATAATGAGAGGAAGTGTCATGCACAAGGTCCATAACTCTGGCTTCACTAATATTGGAGTTATTGCCCTTTGTAAAAAAAAAATCACACTTTTTTGTCCGGACGATAACTCCTATATGGCTCATGCCATTGGATTGAAACTTCATATATGGAAAGATCATGACGAGAGGAAGTGTCATGCACAAGGTCCATAACTCTGGCTTCACTAATATTGGAGTTATTGCCCTTTGTAAAAAATATCATAATTTTTTGTCCGGACAATAACTTCAATATGCCTGATGCCAGTTGATTGAAACTTCATATATGGAAAGAGCATAATGAGAGGAAGTGTCATGCACAAGGTCCATAACTCTGGCTTCACTAATATTGGAGTTATTGCCCTTTGTAAAAAATATCATAATTTTTTGTCCGGACAATAACTTCAATATGCCTGATGCCATTGGATTGAAACTTCATATATGGAAAGATCATAACGAGAGGAAGTGTCATGCAGAAGGTACATAACTCTAGCTTCACTAATATAGGAGTTATTGCCCTTTGTAAAAAAATCACACTTTTTTGTCCGGACGATAACTTCTATATGGCTCATGCCATTGGATTGAAACTTCATATATGGAAAGATCATAACGAGAGGAAGTGTCATGCACAAGGTCCATAACTCTGGCTTCACTAATATTGGAGTTATTGCCCTTTGTAAAAAAAATCACACTTTTTTGTCCGGACGATAACTTCTATATGGCTCATGCCATTGGATTGAAACTTCATATATGGAAAGATCATAACGAGAGGAAGTGTCATGCACAAGGTCCATAACTCTGGCTTCACTAATATTGGAGTTATTGCCCTTTGTAAAAACAATCACAATTTTTTGTCCAGATGATTACTCCTATGTGACACATGCCATTGGAGTGAAACTTCATACATGGAACGATCATAATAAGAGAAAGTGTCATGCATAAGATCCTTAACTCGAGCTTCAATAAATTTAGAGTTATTGCCCCTTGTACATTTGTTTAATTCTTTCTTGTCCGGACGATAACTCCTACATGGCTCTTGCCATCGTATTGAAACTTCATACATGGAAAGAGCATGATGAGAGAAAGTGTCATGAACAATGGCCATAATTCTGGCTTCAATACTTTTGGAGTTATTGCCCTTTGTTACATTTTTTGGCCGATCAATAACTCCTGTTCGACTGATGCTATTGGAATGACATTTTATTTTTGGAAAGAGCATGATGAAAGTAAGTGTCATGCACAAGGGCCATAAATCTGGTATCAGTATTTTTGGAGTTATTAGCTGTTATCATTTTCTTCTTGAAAAATGTAGTGTGGAAAACGCATAATGAGGGGAAGTATCATTCATCAAGACCATAACATTTTTAGTGATTTCCCTTTACATATTGTTTTTATTAGAGGGGAGACATCCGTTTTTTTGACAAAAACCTCTAGTTTCTACCCATTATACATATAACATATAAGGGAAACCATTCAAAATGACTGTCACTTCAAATGTAAAGGATGAGTTGCTTCCCTTACACCATAACATAAATTTACTGCAATTTAACATGGATCGTAATAACCCACAGTCCAGCTCGGGTTATAGCACATAGGAAACACTTCTCGCCCGAGTAAAGCTTGGGGTAAGGCAGCGAAGGGGTTAACAATGTTAATGAGCTAAAGAGTTAACCCTTAACTTCATGAATATTCATATAAGAAATGTATGACATCACAAATAGAAATTAGATTAATTATAATAATTGCACATTTAACAGGAAGTTTTTTTTCCATGGCAGAAGCTGTAGAATCTTATCTATCTATATTATATCATGAGCAAACAAAGCAGACCCTGATCAGATGGCTCTTACAGGAGTTGTCTGATCTGGGCCTACTCTTTTTGAATAGGCATGAACAGCTGCAGTTTATATAAAGGAAAGGGTTGACATTTTTGCATAAATATTCATTGGGTAGAGGATGACATCTGATAAATGAAGATTTCAAAACTGTCATCAAATATTATTTTACACTGATGGATTTGATCATAACCCAAAGACTGATTGCGGATCAAAACTCCAGATAAGATGTCTTAATGTAATCATTTCCCTTATTTCTCCACCAAACCCTATACTGTAACCACTCTTTAGAGTCTCAAAGAGACGATTTCAATTGACCCTTCCCTTGCTATTTACGTCAATATACCTACCTGTAAATAGTGAAGACCTAGATGAGATCAGGGTCTGCACTATTTACAAGTTTATTGTGCAACCAGTGCACTCCACAGCAGTGATTGTACAGCGAAATACTTGTACACAGTGAAGATATATGTAAATATACAACAGGGCATGGGTAAAGAAGGAGAAATGTATTTTAAAAATCAGCAAGAGAAGGGTTAAGAGTGGTCACAGCAAAGAGCTTGGCGAAGAAATGACGATTTTCGTATTTGGGTATGCATCGTTATCTGTAGCTCTGTTATGGATTATTAGTTTTTATTGTTTATATAAACATTTCCGTTACAGTGCTTAAATGCTAGAAATGTAGTGAAGTTTGAATTACATGTTATTTCTTGATAAAGGCTACGGCCAAAATATTGAAAACAGAGTTATTTGATATTATAATGGTTCTGGCAGTAATGCTTTCTACTGACAGCAAAACATCCTGTGTACATATTCAGTTATATATATTTAACTAATAAATATTCATAATGTCATGTTTTACATCAATATTCAACAGGGAAAGGGTTAAACTGGTCAGTATTTATACTTGGTGAAGGCTTGCAGTAATATTCATGCAGTTTCTTCCTTGTGTATTTCAGAGATTTCTACTATCAACACAGCCTTCCTCCAGATAACACACAATGTGTTGATTACAACTTCCCTGAACTTCACCATCACCGGCCAGGTAACCCTGACGACTGTCAACAATGTCAATATATTGACTCTGACTGGAACAAAAAGTTTCATTCAACTCAAAGAACCAACAGCATCAACTCTTGCCTGTCTGAAAGATGTAAATATGTGCAAATCTGGCTTTACTTTCGCAATTGATGTCAAATTTGAAAAGTTAGTGGATGGCACGTACATACTGTCAAGCGGAGGCGATCTACCAGACCACCATGGCATAGCTCTATTCTATGCTGAGAATCATCTGACGTACATTGTTACCACCACCACCCAAAGGTGGACAATACAGGTACCATATGTCCCAGTCCTCCATGTATGGCAACATTTTGAAATTACATGGAACAAAGTTCTTGGTATAGAGATACATGTTAACGGGCACCTGTTGGGTACAGTGGGCCGCCCAGCACAAGCCGTTGGAAGACAGAAGGTGGATTTATGTATAGGCTGTAGTCACACTCAACTCCATGTGGACATAAGTATGCAGATCAAGGAATTCCACACCTGGACCTTAGACAGAACTGAACTGGTGAATGCCGGACTGAAACCAGGTGAGAAATTTCGACTGCTTCTCACTATGTAACCCAATGTGCCTAGACTCTTTAATCATTTATCGTATAGAAACACCTTCTCGTGCATTGGCAAACAGAGTAGACCCAGATCAGACAGCTCGGCCGCAGGAGCTGTCTGATCAGGGTCTGCTCTATTCGCTTATTGGACTTATATAAATATGATCCTGCAGGAGCTGTCTGATCAGGGTCTGCTCTGTTCGCTTATTGGACTTATATAAATATGATCCTGCAGGAGCTGTCTGATCAGGATCTGCTCTGTTTGCTTATTGCACTGATATAAATATGATCCTACAGTTTTTGTCTCAGTCCAAAATTTCCTTGAAGATTTTACATAATAAAAATAAGATTAATGAATATTCATGAAGTGAACCCTTTCCCTGTTCTGTATTTAGGCCAAATTTCTATACCTACTGAATATTCATTAACAAAATCGTTAATAAAGAAATATGGAAGGTGGAACATTGTAGCCATTTTAGAAAGTAAAGAAACAGATCTATCAAATTCTATTAGCAAACAGAGCAGACCCTGATCAGACGGCTCCTCTAGGAGCCGTCTGATCTGGGTCTACTCTGTTTGCAAATGCGTGAAAACACGTTTATATGAGGGAAAGGGTTAAAAAGATACATATATGGAATTAATGTAGACACAAACCAAGTTTTATTTTCCAATGGTCTTATTGCCAAAGGATGCTTTCTTCAAACGAAAAATAGATTGGTTCGTTACACAGATTTGAGTGATTCTATGTTAAAATAGTGGCAATAACCCTTTCCTCCATGTATATTCATGTAAGAAATAATGACGTCATGAATATTAATTAATTAATTTGTTGTAATAGCTTATAGAGCAGACCCTGATCAGACAACTCTATAGGATCCGTCTGATCTGGGTCTACTCTGTTTGCAACGGCGTAGAGGGACGAATTTATGGAGGAAAGGGTTAATGGGCTCAAGAAGAGAATCAAGGTGGTTTTCTTTTCAGTATTTTTATGCCCCCGTTGACGATAGTCAGGGGGCATTATGTTTTGCACATGTCCGTCTGTCTGTCCGTGTGTCACGCTTTTAGGTGCAGTTGGATGTCACAGTTTTTCAAGTGTTATAAGTCAGTAATTTCTACACTTATAAACATGAAACTTCACATACACATCTGTGCTATCATTTGGCACCCCACCCATGCTGCCGGCAAGCCCAAGGTCGAGGTCAAATGACTTGGAAATTTTACGTGCAGTTGGTCGTCACATTTACGTGCAGTTTTTTGTCACCGTTTTTTCATTGTCTTATATCTCCCTAACCACTGTAGCCATGGAATTGCATATACACATTAAACACCATCCATACTTTCATTGCACACCCAGCCCATGCTGCCCGCAAGCCCAAGGTCAAGGTCAAATGACTTAGGAATTTTACGTACAGCTAGGCAAGCACCCACACGGGGGCATCACTGTGTCTTACAGACACAATTTTCTAGTTCACAGTTCTTTAAACCTTTTACTCCATGAATATTTATGAAACAATGATGTAATGAATATTAATTAGATTTATTTTTATAATGGCATAATTGATATGAAGACAGGAAATCTTGACATGGCAGACACTGGATAGTTCTATCTATTAGTATTTTATAAGCAAACAGAGCAGACCCTGATAAGACAGCTCCTACCGGAGCCATCTGATCTGGGACTGCTCTGTTTGTAAAGGTGTAGAAAGGTGTATTTAGGGAGGAAAGGGTTAAACCTTTCAATGCTGAAAAGGGAATGGAAAAATATGTGTGATACTTCCAACTTTAAATAAGTATAATCGTATCTTATCTTATATCATAACCTTAGCCAGAGGCCCAGATAAGATGCATCAATTAAAACATTTTCAAGAATAACTTCTTTTATTTCTCCACCAAATCTAATGTTGTGACCACTCTTTAACCCATTCCCTCATATTGACGCCTTTTGATGCCTCTGCAAAGTCACCTGTTGAAACCATTGTGATAAATAGAGTATTTGCTCCTATAGGAGCAAATACTCTATTTATCACAATGGTTTCAAACTACAAAATTCTAAAAAAATTCCTTTTCTCTAGTTAATGCTCCTTTTCGGTCGATTTATTCAAAGTGGTGGGATCTAAAAATGGGTTAAATGACGATTTGTGTTTTTGAGTACCCTCATATATCTGTTGCTCAGGGTTTATAATTGTTTAACGAGTCCATTCAGAATGAAAGGCTTAAATTTGCTAGAGGATTTTGAATGATAAACTTGGCAAACCTCATTCAGAGCAAAGGTGCTTGACGCATGCCTGGACTCACCCATGGAACCCCCCCCCCCCCCCCCCCCCCAAAATAAAAAAAAAAATTGTGATCGAAGTATGTTAAACTAGCCTAAAACTATCTATTTGAACCTTAATCCACTCCGAAAAACAAGAAAAACACGACCAGGAAAATTTTTTTCCTATCGGGTCTATATATGTATTGAAAGGTATCTAACTACGACAGATCAGCGGCGGAAAATACAACAGTCATGTTTTTCAAAGTCTTACAGCAAAGCCAATTCAACACCAATTTTAATCATTTTGGTCTTGATCCGTTCCAAATTCCATATGCTAAGCGACACAGTTAGTGCTTTCCTTAAATATTGCCCCCTCTTGTCGCTGCAAGACCGCGAATTTGAAAATACGCTAGAGCGAAACGATGTGACTCCTGCCAGGATGCATAGAAGTATATAGGGGGATCTGTATTCGTTAAACTTTTCAGCAAAAACACGAATTATGCTGAAACTCATTCGAAAAACATTCAACTTACCGCAGTTAAAACGGTGCTGGCTATTTGTAGTCTGCTATGAGACGCCAGTTTTCTTTCTCCTACTTTCGTTTTGAACGGAGGTGGCCAAATCGCTGTGGCCCGGAAGTAGTGGTCAATTTGCATATCGAATAGGTTATGAGCCGAGTCACAGCAAAATGGTCGCATCCGTTCAAAAGGAAAGTTGAAGAAAGAAAACTGGCGCCTCGTAGCTGACTGGAAATAGTAAGCACCGTTTTAATTGCGGCGAGTTTAATGTTTTTAGATAGTGTTTAACCATAATTCGCGTTTTTGTTGAAAAGATTAACGAATACAGATCCCCCTATATACGTCTATGCATCCTGGCGGAGTCACATCGTTTCGCTCTAGCGTTTTTTCAAATTCGCGGTCTTGCAGCGACAAGACGGAGCAATATTTAAGGAAAACACTAATTGTGCCGCTTAGCATATGGAATTTGGAACGGATCAAGACCAAAGTGATTGAAATCGGTGTTGAATTGCCTTTGCTGTAAGACTTTGAAAAAGATGACTGTTGTATTTTCCGCCGCTGATCTGTCGTAGTTAGATACCTTTCAATACATATATAGACCCGATAGGAATTTTTTTCCGGGTCGTGTTTTTCTCGTTTTTCGGAGTGGTTTAAGGTTCAACTAGAAAGTTTTAGGCCAGTTGAACATACTTCGATCACAATTTTTTTTGTGTATGTGTGGGGGGGGGGGGGGGGGGGGGCCATGGATGAGTCCAAGCATGCGTCGGGCACCTTTGATTCAGAGGACTTCTCTAGGGACCTTCTGATCTGGGTCTACACTGTTTGCAAACATCTGTACTCATTTTCCACATTTAAAGAGTTGCTCTGTTTGCTTATGTAGATCTGCCAAAATTTCTTGTATTCATATGCCATTATAAAACTCCATCTAATTAGCACCCTTGTTGTTGTTATTTTACATATTTAATAGGTAAAGAGTTATCATAATGAGTTATCAAGTTGCATTTTCCTCCTTTGCAGTTCCAGAGATAATCACAACGACTGGTAAGTCTTTATCATTTTATTAACACCATGTTACATTGTACCATAATGAAACTAAATATTTGGTCCTACAAACATTGACAAATTGTGTAGACCCAGATCAAACAGCTTTGATTCAGTTATTTGATCTGTTACTGCCTTAAAATTTTGTTTTCAATTTCAGTTCAAAGTAATCTTAACTCTTTGCAAGTAATTTTGTCGTCTGATAACCAGTTTGGGTCTCAGATCAAGCCCTACATTTTGTTTGGCCTGATCTGGATACAAACCATTTGTATAAGTCATAAATGGTGGTAGAATATGCTGCTAGTATGCAAAGTGTCAATGGTGCTCAAAAGACTTATTCTGAACTTCACAAGGAAGTGGGATGGGGGTGGGGTAAGTAAAAGGTAGACCAAATATTTAGTGCAAATACAATATGCTTTAACCCTTTAATCCATAGATATGCTTTCTATGCCTTTACAAACAGAGCAGATCCAGATCCTGTAGGAACCGTCTGATCAGGCTCTGCTCTGTTTTTCACTTATAAAATAATAAAGAATTGGCTTTACAGTTTCTGCCATGGCAAAACATTCATGTGTTAATATGCCATTTTAAAAATTAATCTAAATAATATTCATGATGTCATCATTTCTGACATGAATATTCATGGTGTAAAGGGTTAGGAAACACATGTTTATATATTACTGTCCCTTGCTATCATTATTGTTTATATATTACTGTCCCTTGCTGTCATTATTGTTTATATATTACTGTCCCTTGCTATCATTGTTTATATATTACTGTCCCTTGCTATCATTATTGTTTATATATTACTGTCCCTTGCTATCATTATTGTTCATATATATCTGTCCCTTGCAGTCATGATTGCTTACAATTATACATTAACCATTTGAATGTAGGAAACAATGGCATATGCAAACAGTGTAGACCCAGATCAGATCAGGATCAGCACTGTTGATCAATGAAAACCGTCTAGCAAATTCAACCCTTTCCTCCATGAATATTCATGTAAGAAATAATGATGTTATGAATATAAATTGGATAAATTTGCTATAATAGCACATGGCTACAGTAACTTTTAGCCATGGCAGAAACTGTAGAATCATATCTATATGATATCATAAGCAAACAGAGCAGACCCTGATTAGATGACTCCTATAGGAGCTGTCTGATCTGGGTCTACTCTGTACGCATAGGCATAGAAAAGCGTATTTATGGAGTAAAGGGTTAAGAGTTTTGTACTGAATCCATTGTTAAATAATTCCATTCCACTTTGAATATTCAACAATCAAAGGATTACGAGAAAAAATATAACTACAATTTAAATGGACTATTCCAAAAAGCAAACAGATAAAGCTTATCATGAATTCAGTGATTATTTTAAAGAAAAGTGTAACATGACAAACAGTGCAGACCCTGGTGAGAGGGTTCCTCTAGGAGCAATCTCATCTGGATCTACACACTTTGCCACGGACATAAGTGACTTGTTGCCCCACACTGAAAGGGTTAACCTTTATTACTTCTGCTGAAGAATTCATAGTCAACCTTTTTACTATTTACCTACAATATCCCACATATTTTTAATCTTAATTCATTTAATTCTTGAATTAATAAAAACATAAAATGCAGAAAATTTATTGCCATGGCAAAGGTCAGTGACATACATGTATTAGCAAATAGAGCAGATCCTCACCGGACAGATCGTAGAGGCACTAAGGTACATGACTACATGTAATGTAAGACAATGTGTCAGTATGGTGTGACATGTGTCAGTACAGTATGACATGTGTCAGTACAGTGAGACATGTGTCAGTATGGTGTGACATGTGTCAGTACAGTGTGACATGTGTCAGTACAGTGAGACATTATGTACATGACATCCCATTAGAATACAAACTTGACAAACTTGAAAGTTTGGCAATCTGATGCAGAGTTTTTAAAACTAAATAAAACTAAAAAAGTACTTTATGAATATTCAAGCAAACCACAAATTTAGCAGGGTTACTTAGACAACAATTTTAGTAAAGTTACTTAGAAAATTTAGCAAAGTTAATTAGTTTTCCTGCCAAATATTCCTGTGTCCTTGTGCTATTATAGCAAATACCATGTAAATCTAATTACTATTCATGATGTCATCTTACATGAATATTCATAGAGGAAAGGTTTAAGAATCTTTGTCGCTGATTTTATCTGCTAGCTTCTGTATCATTCCTCATTGAATACTTCCTCGTAGTTGTGACTCAGCTACTCCATGTCTAAAACAGTCTTCATTTTGTTTTTTACATTAATAACCATAGATATTCAGACAGCAAACAGTGCAGACCCAGATCAAACTGATCAAATAACTGAATGCTCCCCCCCCCATGACACCACATTAAATAATGTTCAGCAATGGTTGTCTGCCTAAAATTGTAACCAGTCTAAAAGTTCAAATACAACAGAAATTGTAGCCAGTCTAAAATTTCAAATACAATGAAACCCTTCTAAAGTGCCAGACAACAAGGTTCAAGGGAAGTGGTAGCTTAATGCAGGACTAAAGTAATGCAGAAAGCTCCTTTAAGAGCTTTCTGCATTACTTTTATCCTGCATTAAGCAACTACCTGTTTTAAAGGGGGCTGTGTTTAATCATTAACCCATTACCTCATAGGCTATCCTTGGATCCAACCTCTTAATAAATCTGCTAAAAAGGATCTGCTAAAAAGGACCATTTACTACTGAAAAGGTAAATTTTATAATTTTTAAATTTATTTTTAACCATTCTGAGCAAAAGATCTATTTATCACAATGGTTTCAAAAAGTGACTTCTACAGAGGTGTCAAAAGGCATCAATATGAGGGAATGGGTCAAAAGGTGTTGGTATGAGGGAATGGGTCAAAAGGTGTCAATATGAGGGAATGGGTCAAAAGGTGTTGGTATGAAGGAATGGGTCAAAAGGTGTCAATATGAGGGAATGGGTCAAAAGGTGTCAATATGAGGGAATGGGATAAGTTTGTCACTTTAGAAAGGTTCTGCAATAGTGTTTTCTCCCATTTCTTTTTGAAAATATAATCAAAGTTTCGAAGATTCTGGATCCTGACATGATGACAAGTTATTCTGCCTCTCATCAGGATCGAAACTGTTTGCAAGTGACATACATGTCAATGAAATTAGATAAAAAGTAGCACCTGACTAGGTTAGACAAGTAGCCCCTGACTAGCTGATGGATTACTATGTATCCTACCTGTAGAGCTAACTTCAGCGGCCCTTTTTTCACCTACAGCCCCAGTTACATCTACAAAAGCCCCTACTACAGCCCCTGGCCCGGGCTACCAGGAGTTCAACCTGACCTTTCTGCACATCATTGGCAATCTTCTTGTCACCCCTGCCTTCAACTTTACACTTCATGGTCGCCCTGCGCTCAACCTGGAGCCAAATGGCCACACAGAAATCGTGCTAGACTGCATGAAACATCAGTACATAGAGCTCCCTAACAGAGGTATTCCTTGTCTGCAGGACATTACAGACTGCCAAAAAGGCTTCACTTTTCGTCTGGAGGTCCAGTTCACCAGTATTGATACTACGAAAAAGACTTACATCCTTTCCAGTGGCGGTGACATGCAAAATGCCAGTGGCATGGCTATTTATCTCCATAGTGACCAGCTGATTTTTGGGGTGAAACAGGGCTTCCGCCATTGGACCGGGACGTATAATATGACTGGCATGATCAACACTAATGTTTGGTACAAGTTTGAAATAAGCTGGAGTGCAGACAAGGGCATCAGTGTGGTTATTGATGGAAATGAGGTTATTAAGAACAATGATTGGACCCCAACACCAATAGTGGCTAAAACAAATCCGGTACTGATTGGCAAGACCGAAGGCTCAAACTACACTTCCTGCATCAAGGTCCGCGACCTTTACACCTGGACAGTCCAGAGAGAGGTCTTAGTTGACAATGGAATCCTGCATAGTAAGAAATATTTCATCGTAGAAACAGAGAAAACAACATACCACAATGAAATATTATATAATCAGAAAGCAAACGCTAATTATACCCCTTCTCCAGCTTATAACAGTATGGCAGTCATTGACAAATAGTTTGGCATCTCATCTTGAACCAACCTGTTTGACATTAACTCTTTGCATGCAGAATAACTTTCACCCTGCATTAAGCAGCCACTTGCCTAAAATTATCTAAATTCTTCTCTACTAGAATTTCCATTTTAGAGAGGTTTTACTGAACGCCAATACACTGTCAGCAAACCGTCTGTAGGTTATTACAAATATACCGCTAGCATGCAAAGAGGTAAAAGGATGTTGTTTCCATAAATGTGCCTTTTTATCAACTTTGGAAACGGAGAATGTTTCTGATCAGGGTCTGTTTGTTTCTGGCTCAATCTATTGATTTAATTCTACTGTTTTTACGAAGACTGAAACTTGACTTTTTCAAAGTTTTAGAATTATGTAGTTTTGAAACCTTTGTGATAAATAGAGCATTTGCTCCTGTGGAGCAAATGCTCTATTTATCACAATGGTTTAAAAAAAATGACTTTTGCAGGGGCGTGAAAAGGCGTCAATATGAGGGGATGGTTAATCCTTTACGTGCTGAATATTCATTTGAGAAATATTGAGTTTATGAATATTAATTAGCTGAATTTATTTATTTATTGATGTATGAACACACATTGGCAATAGCAGACATTGCAGAACAGGCACTCCAACAGGAGCAATCCAATCAGTGTCTACTCTGTTTGCAAAGGTATCAAACGATATCTCTGTCTGGTACAAGGTTAATTAACCATTTGTTGTAATTCAAGCTTTTAAGAAGTTACTGAGTGTCAAACAGCTTGGATCCTGATGAGTCGCTGAGTTACTCGGCATCTGATCTGGATCCAAGCTGTTTGCCATGTGAGTCAGGTCTTGACTGGTAGGACGGGATATTTATAGTTTTTCTTCCTTCACTATCCTTGCTTCCTAGTTTAGTTGATATATAGTTATATACATGTATTGCTTATGCTTCTGTCATGCTTTGTTATCCCTTTCCCTGTTGCATATTCATGTAAGATATCATGACAGCATGAATATTTATTTGCTGGATTTCTATAACGCCATATGTACACGGGAAAGTTTTGTATTATTGGAAGCTGCAGAGTCAGATCTTAGATTTCATAATCAAACACAGCAGACCCTGATCAGACGGCTCCTACTGAAACCATCTGATCTGGGTCCACTCTGTTTGCAAAGGCATGGAAAAGCTTTTATATGAGGGAAAGGGTTAATCCTTTTCTTAATAATCCCACATTTTTGTGCTGTACATCTGAGTAGATCCAGATCTTTAAAAGCTCTTTGATCAAGGTCTGCTCTGTTGACTTATCCCTTTCCCTGTTCTAGGTTTATTCCAAATTTCAATACCCACTGCATATTCATGGGCAAAATAGTAAAAATGAAATATGAAAGGTGCTACATTTGAGACAATGTATAATGTGGCGTCTCATCAGGATCTAAACTGTTTGACACTTTGACCATATTTTTGCAAAGAAATGAGAGAAATTTTATTTTAAGAATATTGAAGCAGACGACTATTGTTGCAAACCAAAAATTACTTAAAGTGCAAAGAGTTAAATATAGCACAGATTACATCATTTACTTTGATTTCTAACACGACACAGAACCTACGGCATATAAACAAAGAATACCGAGAAATGTGTTTCAATCCATGATAATGAACTGCACGCGCTGCATTTCCATCGGCTGTTCCATTTTCCCCCCACACGCGAAATTCTTATCCATGTTCAAATCACACACAGTCAAAATGTAATTTCACATTTCTAAAACTGTAAACATGATGACTCTGTCATAAAGGTTGCAGATATTATGTAAATGGCATAGTTGTTCACTTCGATGTGAATGGTGAATAATTTTTGACTTGGAACTGTTGTTTTCTGTTGAGATTTGGCCCTTTACTCATAAAAATGTCATGGGTTAAAGTCATGTAGAGTAAATGTAACAGCAAAAATGGCTTAACCACTGACAACGCTTCCGGTTTGTCGTATTCTCCAGGGGAATTTTTTTTTTTTAAAAAGTCGTGTTAAAATCGAAATAACAAATTCGTAGCTGTGCATTATCGCGCATTAGATCACAGTTAGTCGTTGAGATGTTGGTAATTAGATCAGTTGGCCTAAAGACCTCGTAATCTAATGACTACATCTCAACTTATTTCTTAAGTTAATAAAGCAATAAAAACAAGAAATATCTTTAAAAAGATCTTTATTGCATGAAACAAACCATGTAAAAACTGAAGATATTTGGAAATTTATGACTAAAATATATGTACAAAGGTAATGTTATGGCCAACTTCTTAAGCCTATCAACTTTGATTTTTCAAGTGGACTGTTCCAAAATTCAAAAACATCATATTTACCATGAGGTACATTTTGATGCCTTTATCTAGAGAGCAGATCCAGATCAGACCACTCCTGTAGGAACCACCTGATCATGATAGGCTATTTGTTTACAGAATATCTTAGATCTGATTCTAGATCATTTGTCATAGAAATGTACATGTATTAACTTATTTTATATAACAATATAAGAACAGTAGTTAATTAATATTCATAAGTGGTGGAGCCAGCCATGAATATTCATTAACCCATTCCCTCAAAGGCTATTTTAAGACCCAACCTCTTTGAACAGAATCTACTGAAAAGGTGCATACACTAGGAAAAAGGAAAATTTTCTATGGAGCAAATTGGTTTCAAAAAGTGAATTTTACAGAGGCGTCAAAGGTGTTAATATGAAGGAATGATTAACCCTTTCCTTCATATACAAATGTAAACACATTTTCATACATCAACATACAGAAAAGAAAAGGGTTAACCCTTTCGGCGCCAACTTTCTAATTGTCGTCTGCAATCCAATTTTGTTAAATAATTCGGTAAAATAAGGAAATAAGATAAATAAATGCAAACTTCAATGGAATAAAGCACAGATATAGAAATAGAGTTTGGGACAAATAGTGAAGTCCCTGATCAGACGCCGCCTTGAAAAGGTGGCGTCTGATCTGGCTGGGACTGCACTATTTGTCGTGGTGCATTTATGTGACATCGGCGGTGAAAGGGTTAAGTAACTTGATTATCACTGTAAAGCACTGATACAAGATGGAACAATAGGTCACATTATGCTGATATTTTTATTTATTTTTGTACTGTTTTTGCTCCCTTTGTAACATCATTAGTAGGTCTTCCTATAAACACCTGCATAATCTCCATTTTAACCATGATTACTTTCTGCTCCAAAGACTGACATAAATCACTAATGGCCAACAAAGAGGGTTTTTTCCCAAACTAAAGCTGACTTTTGCAAGTTTATTTAGCATGAGCTGGGTGGTGTCTCTTTTTTCATCTTCAGCTTCAAAACTAGTTTTTAAGTAACAAAAAATGTTGTAATTTTAAAGTCATTTCGATGATGGACTTGTGAAAAACATAATTTTAACTTGTTCATATTCATTTAAGAAATAATGACATGAATTTTAATTAATTTATTGCAATAGCACATGGACACATGAAGTTTTAGCCATGGAAGAAACTGTAGAATCATATCATATATTTTATATATTAACCCTTTCCTCCATAGATACACCTTTCTACACCTCTGTAAAAGTCACTTTATGAAACCATTGTGATAAATGGAGCATTTAATCCTAAAGGAGCAAATGCTGTATTTAAAACTGTACAATTCTAAAATTTTCCTTTTCTCTAGTAAATGCTCCTTTTGACGGTAGATTGATTCAAAGAGGTTTTGTCTAAAAATAGCCTATGGAGGAAAGGGTTAAGCAAATACAGCAAACTGATTAGACAGCTCCTATAAAAGCCATCAGATATGGGTCTACTCTGTTTGCAAGGACAAAATAATATGCGATTTGTTTGTATGAACCCCATGTTTTTTAAAGGAAGACACTTTATGCAGATCTACTTAATGCTCTTGAGAACCTTTTATTATTCTTTGAGAAGATTAATAACTAGATAAATCTATTTATCTTAATCAATTCCTTAATAGGCTATTATTTATGCATCACCTCATAGGCTATTTTTAGACCGAACTTCTTTGAAAAAAAAACCTTTGAAAAGGAGTGTTTACTAGAATAAGGGAAAGTGTTAGAATTGTTTAGTTTTGAAACCATTGTGATAAATAGAGCATTTGCTCCTATAGAGCAAATGCTTTATTTATCACAATAGTTTCAAGAGAGGACTTTTAAAGAGGCATCGAATGGCATCAATATGAGGAATGAGTTAATATGAGGAATGAGTTAATACACATTACAATATTGTTCTTGTTGAATATATCTGACCAGCTATGTGCCTAGGGATGTGGGTGGCGGTGGGGCGGGGGAATATATGCCTTAGAGTCATTTCAAATATGTCCCTACTATTTGCTGTATAGGTTATTTAACCCTTTAAATGTTGAAATAAACAAAGTGTAATGGCCCATCAATGTTTAACCCATTCCTCCATAGGCTATTTTTAGACCCAACCTCTTTGAATAAATCTACTGAAAAGGAGCATTTACTAGAGAAAAGATACATTTTAGAATTGTGTAGTTTAGAAACCATTGTGATAAATAGCAAATTCTCTATTTACCACAATGGTTTTAAAAAGTGACTTTTACAAAGGCATAGAAAGGCATATTTATGGAGGAAAGGGTTAAATATAGAATCTAATCAGTACGAAAGACCTAAATCTAATAGAGGATTTTTGAATGACAAACAGTGCAGACCCTGATCAGAGGGCTCCCATAGACAGTCTTAGTATTCTCATGACGCTGAGTGTCAGTAGACTTGGAAAGACTGGTGAGAACTTGAAAGTCTTTGGAGCTATGCTTGTAACCTTATTATCATATTCCTTTACTTCATATATATGCAGTTTTACACTTTAGCAAACAGAGCAGACCCAGATCAGACAGCTCTTATAGGATCTGTCTGATCAGGGTATGCACTGTTTGCTTAAATAATGTTACAGATGTTATTCTACACTGCCTGCCATGGCAATGTTTCCCTTTTTTGTGCCATAACAAAAAATTGACCTACATGTGTAATTAATCCATTCCCTCATATTGACGCCTTTTGACACCTCTGTAAATGTCACTTTTTGAAACCATTGTGATAAATAGAACATTTGCTCCATAGTAGCAAATGCTCTATTTATTACAATGGTTTAAAAACTACACAATTCTAAGTGTCCTTTTCTCTGGCAAATGCTCCTTTTCGGTAGATTAATTCAAAGAGGTGAGATCTAAAAATAGCCTATGTGGTAATGGATTAATATTCATGAAATCATAAATTTGTACATTAGTATTCATGAAGTGAAGGGTTAATATAGCCAGCTTTTTTTGTCTGCAAATTTTGTCATCTGCTACAATTTTCAGTTTTCAATTTTTATTTCAAATAATTGTAACATTAACAAACAGTTTGGATCCTGATGAGATGCCGAGTTACTCTGCGTCTCATCTGAATCCAAACTGTTAGCATAGGTTATGACAGATGCGACATTGGTGGCGAAAGGGTAAATATAGCCAGCTATGCTATGTGCAGTTGAGGTGACTGGATCCTGTCCAAGATCATCTCTTGGTTTTCAGATTCTCCGCTTTCACAGCAACCATCTACTACTGCTTCTACTCCTGCTAAAACAACACAAACCACAGCAAGTACCATGAGAACAACAACAGCAGCAAGAGACCCTTGGCTGCCATATGATTTAAGTTTTACCCAGAAGCAGGGAGATAAACTTTTGACTCATGAGGCCAATTTTATGTTCCTCATCCATGGAAATCCATCTCTATCAGTTTTACCATTTACAAATATTCACCCAATAACATTGCAAGGGTACAATGGGCAATATCTGGAACTTAGAAATACAAGCATTAAGTGCATAGATAGATTTGATATATGTGATGATGGGTTTACAGTTGAAATCGGAGTAAATATCCAGTCTGGAGGCTCAGAGAGGCTGTATATTTTTTCAAACGGTGGTGAACATCAAGAACACAATGGAATGTTTCTCTATTATGAAGGATCAGTTATAACTTGTGGTTTTGGTTATGGAAACAATCTCTGGAAAGCATCATTTGAGTACAAGCTTCAGAAAGGAATAATTAACTCCTATATACTGTCTTGGTCTCCGAAACAGGGCATTGTGTTATACATAAATTACATCCTTGTCAAGCAGATACCTACAGCTGTTAAAGTACAGCCCATCACAGACATTGGATATTTCACAATAGGTCAAAAGTATAGTGGTAAAACTACCTCAAGTATAATGGTAGTTGGATTGAAAATCTGGACGACCTCTTTTCAACAACTTCTTCATTATACAGTGTTTTCTACCAAACCAACAACTACGCTAACTCCCAGCACTGTGACAGTTCCACCTTCCACACTCAACTCTGTTTTACAACTGATTTCAACATCTTCATACAATCTAAGCTTTACAAGTATTATCAATAATGTAATTTTAACTCCAAAATATTCATTTCTAGCAGTTGGTCACCCAGTTCTTCAAACTTTGAATTCAGGAGAGACAGCAGTACAGCTAAACTCGTCAAAAGGGCAGTACATTCAAATTGCCAATCAAAGCATTGCCTGTGTTGAAGATCTAGAGAAATGTTCAAACGGATTCACATTTCAGATCAAACTGAACTTCCAGCAGATAGATTACACACAGAAAGTTTATATCATTGATACTGGAGAGAACAATGCTGGATCTGAATCATTTTACTTGTATTATTATAACCATCTCCTGTACTTTGGGGCAGTAGTGGGTCACACAAAATGGTCAGCCAATGTCAGTTATGAATTTAAAATGAACGCCTTCCAAAGAGTTGAATTCAGCTGGTCTCGAACACAAGGGATTCAGTTATATGTGAATGGTATACTACTAAAAGCCTCAAAAGAAACCACAACAGTAAGCATATCTTCACAAGGCCTAAAGTATTTGTCTATTGGAAAGGTTTCTGGAAATGTTTCATCAACTTTAGTGTTGATAACTGGTATTCACTTCTGGTCTGTGTCTCACGAGATACTAGTAGTTGGTCATGCATTGACTACTCAATCAATAATAACAGCTCCTACAACTGCTACCACCTTAAGATCTTCCACCTTAAAGTCGGCTTCCACAGATGTGAATAAAATAACGAGTCACACAACCACAGATGTGAATCAAGTAACAAGTCATCCAACCTTAGATGTGCATGAAATAACAAGCCACCCAACCACAGATGTGAACAAAATAACAAGTCATCCCACAACGCAGTATGTGCCACTTGGGACGAATACCATTACATCTACAGCACAGAGTACTACCATTGTACATCCGTCTGACTACACTACAAGTACAAATCAACCAATCTCTAGTAGTACTAAAATGACGTCGGCAAAACCCACCACCAATACCTCAATAAATACAACAACCAACACTTACAATTTTGAGTTCCATCAGTTCACAGGTAACAAAATCCTTACCACGGCCTTCACTTTGACTGCTCATGGAAATATTTCCATTATACCACTTCCAGCCAACAGAACAGCTGTCAAAATTAATGGATCAACTGGTCAATATATAGAGGTGAAGAGTAGTAATATTACCTGCATGAGTTCACCCCAGTCCTGTACAGGCTTAACAGCCATGGTGAACATTAGTATCTTATCTATTGACCAAACAACGAGGACTTACATAGTTGTAGCCAGGGGTAGTGGTCCATATTTATATTATGAAAACTCAACATTTCACTTTGGTTATATACAAGGACACAATGAATGGTCCTCTTCCGTTGAATTCAAACTTCATGTAAACATCTGGCAAGTTTTCAAAATAGAATGGTCGAGAGTGACTGGTGTTGGATTCTACATTGACGGTCATCTAGTTAAAGTGGCAAATACAAGTGTACACACAAATGAGTCTGTGGACACAACCACTTCTTTAGCAGTTGGTAAAGCAACTGGCCATGTATCCATGTTGATTAGCAGTCTTCAGTTCAAGACAATGTCCTACAGACTTCATGCAGGTGAAGTTACGACCAGTTCAATTAATACAGATACATCCACATTAAAGGCAACAACCACCAAACCAACAAATGGGGGACACACATCTCTCCCCTTGTCATCTCCACTAGCATCAGTGTCCCAATCTGTTACAACACCGAACTTGGTATCTGACACCACTACATCATCTGCAGTAACATTCAATGGTGCAACACAAACAGAGCCTACTACAAACATACCAGGGACAAAAGTAACCAATGAATCTATAACAAAAACCACCCCAGCTGTAGAACATGCAACAAGTACTGTAGCAACAACTACTGTAAAGCCATACAACCTTGGCTTTGTAAACATTACTGGTAACACAATTTACACACACACTTACCAGTTTACAGTCCAGGGTAATGTATCACTGATTACCATTGCACCAGGTGAGAAGGCAGTACAGATAAATGCTTCAAGAGGAGAATATTTAGAGCTCAAGAATCGCACAATACCATGTGTCAATGACAACCACAATTGTACAAATGGGTTCAGCGTGGAGATGAAGATAAAGTTCCTTACACTTGATAGTGTTCACAAAACATACATAGTACAAAGTACAGCTGAAAATACAACTGGAAATGGTGTGTTTGTGTATTTCTTTAACAACATTTTACACTTTGGATATACATCTAAGAATATATCATGGGTTGGAAAAGTCAGCTATCATATTAATACAAATAAGTGGTACAAGATTGAAGTGACCTGGTCAAAGACATTTGGAATAGGTTTATACATAAATGGCATTTTAGTAAAAGTTTCAAATGAAACAACTCAAACAAGTACCAGTGGTTCCTTTGGTAGTATTGTATTTGGAAAGAATGTCGGGATTACAGCCACCAGTTTTATCATTACAAATATTCAGATTGGGACAACAGCTCATGTCACATCATCAACAAATACTCCAGCTGTTTCAAGTACAGAGCCTAGTTCAACTAAATTCAACACAATTGATTATACATCTGTGAGGATAAACTTGTCAACATCTGCAGCTGTCGTGCACACTACCAAGAAATTTGAAACAACTAAAATACATGTGGAAAAATCCACTGCATCAGCAACTCCAGGAGTTTCAGTTTCTTCAACTTCTGACACACAAAGTACAATCACAAAAATAAAATTGTCTACAACTCCAGCTGCAATGTATACCAACATGAAACCTGAGACAACTACAACACATGCAGAAACATCCACCACATCAGCAACTCCAGGAGTTTCAGGTTCTTCAACTGCTGATACACGAAGTACTGTCACAAAAGCCTCCTCTACAGAACATGCAACAAGTATTGTAGCAACAACTACTGTACAGCCATACAACCTTGGCTTTGTAAACATTACTGGTAACACAATTTACACACACACTTACCAGTTTACAGTCCAGGGTAATGTATCACTGATTACCATTGCACCAGGTGAAAAGGCAGTACAGATAAATGCCTCAAGAGGAGAATATTTAAAGCTCAAGAATCACACAATACCATGTGTCAATGACAACCACAATTGTACAAATGGATTCAGCGTAGAGATGAAGATTAATTTCCTTACACTTGATAGCATTCACAAAACATACATAGTACAAAGTACAGCTGAAAATACAACAGGAAATGGTGTGTTTGTGTATTTCTTTAACAACATTATACACTTTGGATATACATCTAACAACATATCATGGGTTGGCAAAGTCAACTATCATATTAATACAAATAAGTGGTACAAGATTGAAGTGACCTGGTCAAAGACATTTGGAATAGGTCTGTACATAAATGGCATTTTAGTAAAAGTTTCAAATGAAACAACTCAAACAAGTACCAGTGGTTCCTTTGGTAGTATTGTATTTGGAAAGAATGTCGGGATTACAGCCACCAGTTTTATCATTACAAATATTCAGATTGGGACAACAGCTCATGTCACATCATCAACAAGTATTCCAGCTGTTTCAAGTACAGAGCCTAGTTCAACTAAATTCAACACAATTGATTATACATCTGCGAGGGTAAACTTGTCAACTGCTCCAGCTGTCATGCACACTACCAAGAAATTTGAGACAACTACAAAACATGCGGAAAAATCCACTGCATCAGCAACTCCAGGAGTTTCAGTCTCTTCAACTTCTGACACACAAAGTACTGTCACAAAGATAGATTGGTCTACAACTCCAGCTGCATTGTATACCACCATGAAACCTGATACAACTACAAAACATGCGGAAAAACCTACCATGTCAGCATATCCAGGAGCTTCAGATTCCTCAACTGCTGATACACAAAGTACTGTCACAAAAGCCTCCTCTACAGAACATGCAACAAGTATTGTAGCAACAACTACTGTACAGCCATACAACCTTGGCTTTGTAAACATTACTGGTAACACAATTTACACACACACTTACCAGTTTACAGTCCAGGGTAATGTATCTCTGATTACCATTGCACCAGGTGAAAAGGCAGTACAGATAAATGCCTCAAGAGGAGAATATTTAGAGCTCAAGAATCACACAATACCGTGTGTCAATGACAACCACAATTGTACAAATGGGTTCAGCGTGGTGATGAAGATAAAGTTCTTTACACTTGATAGTGTTCACAAAACATACATAGTACAAAGTACAGCTGAAAATACAACCGGAAATGGTGTGTTTGTGTATTTCTTTAACAACATTTTACACTTTGGATATACATCTAACAACATATCATGGGTTGGCAAAGTCAACTATCATATTAATACAAATAAGTGGTACAAGATTGAAGTGACCTGGTCAAAGACATTTGGAATAGGTCTGTACATAAATGGCATTTTAGTAAAAGTTTCAAATGAAACAACTCAAACAAGTACCAGTGGTTCCTTTGGTAGTATTGTATTTGGAAAGAATGTCGGGATTACAGCCACCAGTTTTATCATTACAAATATTCAGATTGGGACAACAGCTCATGTCACATCATCAACAAGTATTCCAGCTGTTTCAAGTACAGAGCCTAGTTCAACTAAATCCAACACAATTGATTATACATCTGCGAGGGTAAACTTGTCAACTGCTCCAGCTGTCATGCACACTACCAAGAAATTTGAGACAACTACAAAACATGCGGAAAAATCCACTGCATCAGCAACTCCAGGAGTTTCAGTTTCTTCATCTTCTGACACACAAAGTACTGTCACAAAGATAAAATTGTCTACCACTCCAGCTGCATTGTATACCAACATGAAACCTGAGACAACTACAAAACATGTAGAAACATCCACCACATCAGCAACTCCAGGAGTTTTAGGTTCTTCAACAGCTGATACACAAAGTACTGTCACAAAAGCCTCCTCTACAGAACATGCAACAAGTATTGTAGCAACAACTACTGTACAGCCATACAACCTTGGCTTTGTAAACATTACTGGTAACACAATTTACACACACACTTACCAGTTTACAGTCCAGGGTAATGTATCTCTGATTACCATTGCACCAGGTGAAAAGGCAGTACAGATAAATGCCTCAAGAGGAGAATATTTAGAGCTCAAGAATCACACAATACCGTGTGTCAATGACAACCACAATTGTACAAATGGGTTCAGCGTGGAGATGAAGATAAAGTTCCTTACACTTGATAGTGTTCACAAAACATACATAGTACAAAGTACAGCTGAAAATACAACCGGAAATGGTGTGTTTGTGTATTTCTTTAACAACATTTTACACTTTGGATATACATCTAACAACATATCATGGGTTGGCAAAGTCAACTATCATATTAATACAAATAAGTGGTACAAGATTGAAGTGACCTGGTCAAAGACATTTGGAATAGGTCTGTACATAAATGGCATTTTAGTAAAAGTTTCAAATGAAACAACTCAAACAAGTACCAGTGGTTCCTTTGGTAGTATTGTATTTGGAAAGAATGTCGGGATTACAGCCACCAGTTTTATCATTACAAATATTCAGATTGGGACAACAGCTCATGTCACATCATCAACAAGTATTCCAGCTGTTTCAAGTACAGAGCCTAGTTCAACTAAATCCAACACAATTGATTATACATCTGCGAGGGTAAACTTGTCAACTGCTCCAGCTGTCATGCACACTACCAAGAAATTTGAGACAACTACAAAACATGCGGAAAAATCCACTGCATCAGCAACTCCAGGAGTTTCAGTTTCTTCATCTTCTGACACACAAAGTACTGTCACAAAGATAAAATTGTCTACCACTCCAGCTGCATTGTATACCAACATGAAACCTGAGACAACTACAAAACATGTAGAAACATCCACCACATCAGCAACTCCAGGAGTTTTAGGTTCTTCAACAGCTGATACACAAAGTACTGTCACAAAAGCCTCCTCTACAGAACATGCAACAAGTATTGTAGCAACAACTACTGTACAGCCATACAACCTTGGCTTTGTAAACATTACTGGTAACACAATTTACACACACACTTACCAGTTTACAGTCCAGGGTAATGTATCACTGATTACCATTGCACCAGGTGAAAAGGCAGTACAGATAAATGCCTCAAGAGGAGAATATTTAGAGCTCAAGAATCACACAATACCGTGTGTCAATGACAACCACAATTGTACAAATGGGTTCAGCGTGGAGATGAAGATAAAGTTCCTTACACTTGATAGTGTTCACAAAACATACATAGTACAAAGTACAGCTGAAAATACAACCGAAAATGGTGTGTTTGTGTATTTCTTTAACAACATTTTACACTTTGGATATACATCTAACAACATATCATGGGTTGGCAAAGTCAACTATCATATTAATACAAATAAGTGGTACAAGATTGAAGTGACCTGGTCAAAGACATTTGGAATAGGTCTGTACATAAATGGCATTTTAGTAAAAGTTTCAAATGAAACAACTCAAACAAGTACCAGTGGTTCCTTTGGTAGTATTGTATTTGGAAAGAATGTCGGGATTACAGCCACCAGTTTTATCATTACAAATATTCAGATTGGGACAACAGCTCATGTCACATCATCAACAAATACTCCAGCTGTTTCAAGTACAGAGCCTAGTTCAACTAAATTCAACACAATTGATTATACATCTGCGAGGGTAAACTTGTCAACTGCTCCAGCTGTCATGCACACTACCAAGAAATTTGAGACAACTACAAAACATGCGGAAAAATCCACTGCACCAGCAACTCCAGGAGTTTCAGTTTCTTCATCTTCTGACACACAAAGTACTGTCACAAAGATAAAATTGTCTACCACTCCAGCTGCATTGTATACCAACATGAAACCTGAGACAACTACAAAACATGCAGAAACATCCACCACATCAGCAACTCCAGGAGTTTCAGGTTCTTCAACAGCTGATACACAAAGTACTGTCACAAAAGCCTCCTCTACAGAACATGCAACAAGTATTGTAGCAACAACTACTGTACAGCCATACAACCTTGGCTTTGTAAACATTACTGGTAACACAATTTACACACACACTTACCAGTTTACAGTCCAGGGTAATGTATCTCTGATTACCATTGCACCAGGTGAAAAGGCAGTACAGATAAATGCCTCAAGAGGAGAATATTTAGAGCTCAAGAATCACACAATACCGTGTGTCAGTGACAACCACAATTGTACAAATGGATTCAGCGTGGTGATGAAGATAAAGTTCCTTACACTTGATAGTGTTCACAAAACATACATAGTACAAAGTACAGCTGAAAATACAACCGGAAATGGTGTGTTTGTGTATTTCTTTAACAACATTTTACACTTTGGATATACATCTAACAACATATCATGGGTTGGCAAAGTCAGCTATCATATTAATACAAATAAGTGGTACAAGATTGAAGTGACCTGGTCAAAGACATTTGGAATAGGTCTGTACATAAATGGCATTTTAGTAAAAGTTTCAAATGAAACAACTCAAACAAGTACCAGTGGTTCCTTTGGTAGTATTGTATTTGGAAAGAATGTCGGGATTACAGCCACCAGTTTTATCATTACAAATATTCAGATTGGGACAACAGCTCATGTCACATCATCAACAAGTATTCCAGCTGTTTCAAGTACAGAGCCTAGTTCAACTAAATTCAACACAATTGATTATACATCTGCGAGGGTAAACTTGTCAACTGCTCCAGCTGTCATGCACACTACCAAGAAATTTGAGACAACTACAAAACATGCGGAAAAATCCACTGCATCAGCAACTCCAGGAGTTTCAGTTTCTTCATCTTCTGACACACAAAGTACTGTCACAAAGATAAAATTGTCTACCACTCCAGCTGCATTGTATACCAACATGAAACCTGAGACAACTACAAAACATGTAGAAACATCCACCACATCAGCAACTCCAGGAGTTTTAGGTTCTTCAACAGCTGATACACAAAGTACTGTCACAAAAGCCTCCTCTACAGAACATGCAACAAGTACTGTAGCAACAGCTACTGTACAGCAATACAACCTTGGCTTTGTAAACATTACTGGTAACACAATTTTCACACACACTTACCAGTTTACAGTCCAGGGTAATGTATCTCTGATTACCATTGCACCAGGTGAAAAGGCAGTACAGATAAATGCCTCAAGAGGAGAATATTTAGAGCTCAAGAATCACACAATACCGTGTGTCAATGACAACCACAATTGTACAAATGGGTTCAGCGTGGAGATGAAGATAAAGTTCCTTACACTTGATAGTGTTCACAAAACATACATAGTACAAAGTTCAGCTGAAAATACAACCGGAAATGGTGTGTTTGTGTATTTCTTTAACAACATTTTACACTTTGGATATACATCTAAGAATATATCATGGGTTGGCAAAGTCAACTATCATATTAATACAAATAAGTGGTACAAGATTGAAGTGACCTGGTCAAAGACATTTGGAATAGGTCTGTACATAAATGGCATTTTAGTAAAAGTTTCAAATGAAACAACTCAAACAAGTACCAGTGGTTCCTTTGGTAGTATTGTATTTGGAAAGAATGTCGGGATTACAGCCACCAGTTTTATCATTACAAATATTCAAATTTGGACAACTGCTCATGTCACAACCTCGCCAACAAGTATTCCAGCTGTTTCAAGTACAGAGCCTAGTTCAGCAATATTAAAACTTGACACTACCACATCTACAGGTGTGAACTTTGTTACAACTTCAGTCTCTGTTAATATCGGATCATCTAAAACTGCTGTGCATTCTAGCACAACCATGAAACCATCTCAGCCAGCTTCCAGTGAAGCATCTTTAACATCTACAGGAACTAGAACAACTGTAGAAAGCATAACTACAACAAAGTTATCACAAACTTCAGCACACACTGATGGTGCAATCAAAACTTTATCAACTGTTAGTTTGGGAACAAATGCATTCACAGAGAGTATCACTGCTACAAAGCAAGACCACAGTACTAGAAACACAGAAACTGACTCAACTTTAACAACACCAGAGGACAAACCTACAGTAACTGGTGTCACAGCCATTACAAGTCAGTCAACACCAGAGGACAAACTTACTGGTGTCACAGATAGATATATAACACCAAAGGTTGTTAATTATCATAACTACAACTTCAGCTTTGTTAACATTACTGGAAACTTAATTTATACACCAAGCTTTGTAGTAACTGCCCATGGGACCCTGGATTTGGAAAAACAAACATCAGGTGAAACTGTAGTAAAACTCAATGGCACCAAAGGGGACTATCTTGAAATAAAGAATCAGAATATTTCATGTATCGATGGCTTAGGCGATTGCACAAATGGATTTACTGTCCAGATAAAAGTAGCATTTATTTCACTGGATGTTTTCCAAAGAAATTACATTATTGTTAGTTCAGGAACGGTGCCAGGGTCAACAAACATGTATTTGTACTACCAAAATCATACACTACATTTTGCCTCAGTGTATCACAATAAATTATGGGCCTCAAGTGTTAGATTCGAAATAAAAGAAACTATCTGGCATAGGTTTGAGTTGTCCTGGTCTATTACTAATGGTTTAGGACTCTATGTTGATGGAACTCTAATACAGTCTACAAATGTTTCTTCACCTTCATCAACAAATATTACCGGAATTCCCGGAAGTCTACTTATTGGAAAGACAGTAGGGGCTAGTTATACTGCTACGATGATGGTAACAGGACTTCATTTTTGGTCAGCTTCCCGACAAATCTTGTATAAGGAACACACAAGCACTACAGGTAAGCTGACTGCTTCAGACTTTTAAGTTTGTTTTAGACTTTTCATACTCCCCTTTTGCATGCAGTGATAGCCAACATAGCAACACTAACCGCTATAGATATTCTCCTGGTGTACGGGTATATTGTTATTTGCAGCATGAACAGAAATAAGCTACATCAAGCAACAATGCTATACAAGTGTAGTTGTGTTTATCCCATTCCCTCATATTAACCCATTCCTCCATAGGCTATTTTTAGACCCAACCTCTTTCAATGAATCTACCCAAAGGGAGCATTTACTAGGGAAAAGTAAAATTTTAGAATTTTGTAGTTTGAAACCATCGTGATAAATAGAGCATTTGCTCCTATAGGAGCAAATGCTTTATTTATCACAATGGTTTCAAGAAGTGGTTATTACAGAGGCGTAGAAGGCGTATTTATGGGTTAACATCTTTTGATGCCTCTGTAAAAGTCATTTTTTGATACCATTTTGATAATTAGAGCGTTTGCACTCTTTATCACAATGGTTTCAAAACTGCACAATTCTAAAGTTGTCCGTTTTTCTTGTAAATGCTCATTTTAGTAGATTTATTCAAAGAGATTGGATCTAAAAATAGCCTGTGAGGAAATGGGTCTAAAAATAGCCTATGAGGTAATGGGTTGCTTCTTTTATATGATGGTTTGAACAGTGGCATAGATAAGATGTGTTAATCCTTTCCCTGTTGAATATTCATGTATGAAATATTGACATCATGAATATTTATTAGTTCATTTTGTACACAGGATATTTTGGTATTGGTAGAAACTATTATAATTCCATTAGCAAACAGAGCAGACTGATCAGATGGTTTCAACAGCCGTATGATCTGGGTCTAGCCTGTTTGCAAATGCATGAAAAGTGTTTATATGGCAGAAAAGGTTAAGTAAATAATTATGTTCCAACAAAAAATCCCTATGTTGCGACAACTCTTAAGAATCGCTTGTTCAAGGCAATTCTCGAGAGTGGTCATAGGATTGGGTTTTGTGGAGAAATAACAATTTTAGTGCATGCAGACCTCCAGATTAGATTAATAAATTAAGATATTAAAGTACAACTTCATTATTTCTCCCAAGCCCTAGGATGTGATCACTCTTTAGAATTGTCTCAAAGAGACAATTCTAAAGAGAGGTCACAACATAGGGTTTGGTGGAGAACTGATGATTTTAGTATTTGAGTACGCACATTTATCAGTCGTTCTGGTACATGTATTTGAAAGTTCTGATATTTACAGCAATGAAACAAGTACATACATTGTATATACAAGCATTTCTTTTAGTAGGAAAAATAGTTTTTGTCAATATTTAGAGATGCTGGTTAAGCAATTCTCTCAAATTGGCACCTTTTGATGCTATGTAAAAGATGTGAAACAATGGTTTCAAAAATAAAGAATTCTAAAAAAAAATCCTGTTTTCTAGTAAATGCTCCTTTTCAGTAGAGATTGGGTCTAAAATAGCCTAATAGATGGGTTCAAAGTCAGATTATTGATTTTCTTGACCATTATATGAGTGTAACAAATTGAGTTCAGTTTCTTCATGATCAATCTAATATTTCGAGAATCTTGACTACAATCAAGTATAGAAATGGATTAATACTTTTCCCATATATAAACTTTCTTTCATGCCTTTGCAGACAGGATAGAGCCAGACCAGATGACTCCAGGAGGAGCCGTCTTATCAGTCTGTCGTGTTTGCTTATGTAATGATACAGATCTGATTATATGAGTTAATGTATCATTTTAACAATTAATCTAATTAATATTCATGATGTCATGAATATTCATGCAGTAAAGGGTTAAATAAATGGGTTAAGTAAATGGGTTAAATGAATGGGTTAAGTAAATGGGTTAAGTAAATGGGTTAAGTAAATGGGTTAAGTAAATGGGTTAAATGAATGGGTTAAGTAAATGGGTTAAGTAAATGGTTTCAGTGTTCTCAATCAGAGTAGTTAACAATAGATTGTATTTAACACATTATCTCATAGGCTATTATTAGATACAACCTCTTTGAATAAATCTACCAAAAAGGAGCATAAACTAGAGAAAAGGAAACTTAGAATTTTGTAGTTTGAAACAATTGTGATAAATAGAGCATTTGCTCCTATAGGAGCAAATGCTCTATTTATCACAATAGTTTCAACAAGTGACTTTTGCAGAGGCATCAAAAGGCGTCAATATGAGGGAATGGGTTAAAATACTAATATTCATCTAATTATTATTCATATTTTTCATTAGTGTATATTTAACACGAATGGTCATTACTAACCCTTTCCTTCATATAAATGCCTTTTCATGCCTTTGCAAACAGACTAGATCTTGATCAGACGGCTCCTGTAGGATCTGTCTGATCAGGGTTTGCTCTGTTTGCCTATGAAATTAAAGAGCTTTTACCAATACCAAACAATATATAATATTATGCCATTACTAAAAGTTTAACTAATTCAATACATGTACAATACGATTATGTTGGACTTTTGTGTGTGTTAATCCTTTACCTGATAGAGACCTTTTAATGCTTTTGCAAACAGAGTAGACACAGATCAGATTGTTCCCATAGAAACTGTCTGATCAGTGTCTGCTCTGTGTGCTTATGGCATTATATAGATCTGATTCTACATTGTGTGTCATTGCCAAAATATGTGTTCATACGCCATTAAAAAGGAATCATCTAATACATATTTATGATGTAATTATTTCTTATTTAGTAAAATCTCGATAATTTGAAATTTTGATATAGAAGAATTCAGATCCTTTAGTCAGGTGGCTGCATAATGCAGGGCAGAAGTCATGCAGAAAGCTCCCAGGGGATTAAGAAGTCATGCAGAAAGCTCCCAGGGGATTAAGAAGTCATGCAGAAAGCTCCCAGGGGATTAACTGCCACCTGTCTTAGAAGTCGATAATTATACATTTTTGAATACAGTGAAACCCCGCTAATGCGACCACCTAAAAGAGGTATAATTCTGGGCGCTAGATGCAGGTGGTTGCTTAATGAGGAGCTTTCTGCATTACTTTTGTCCTGCATTAAGCAACCACCTGCTTATAAAGACACCCATTTTTATTCATTAAGTGGTCGCATTAGAGAGGTTCTACTGTAATTAAGATTTTACTGTATATATTCATGAGATAAAAGTTAAATTGAACTATTAGATTACATCGATAATTGATTTATATACAAATCTTATTTATACATTTTACTTCTTTCACTGAAAGTGTTCATTTAACTGGTCCTATTTTGTTAGATTTTCATGGTTTTGAATTTATTTACATTTTAGAGCCCACTACACCAGCCCCTACAACCACTCCTGCGCCAACAACACCGAAGCCGATCCCAGAGTACACATGGAATTTCACCCAGACCTTCGGTACTCACATCACTGTTCATGGAGGGCTTACAATAAAAGATGGGGGGTTGACCTTTACCAACTCCACACAGTACATTGACTTTAGCAAAACCAATCTCAACTGCCTTATAAACCCTTCATCCTGTACCAGTGGACTCACGGTCAAATTTACGATAATTTTCAAGCGACTTGAGGAGAATACCTATCTACTCACCAGTGGGGGCCAGTTTCCTGATGGTATGGGCATAGCTGTACTGTACAGATTCAACCAAGTCCAGTTCATTGTGTCAACTTCCACCCAGTCATGGTTCGCAACCTGTCACAGAAACCAGGTCCAACCAAACAAGCATCATACCATAATGATTTCCTGGCATGTGACCCTTGGGCTGGAGGTATACATTAATAACATTCTTATTGATGGGAACAAGAACCCAACGACCCATGTAACAACTACAACTACTGTAAACACCATCTCTTTCGGAAAGCAGACGACAGTTGTGACCACTTCAGCGCCCATCAAGGTGCAGTACGTGCTTCAGTCTATCACGTTTTGGTACGCTCACTTGCAAATACTGATTGATAGAGGGATCTGCCAACCACCTGTCAAGCCAACAGGTAAGTTCTGCCTATATAAAGGGTTGAGTGGAAGACTGAAGTGACTATGTTCGTTAACACTTTACTCCATGAATATTCATGTAACAAATGATGACATCACAAATAGTAATTACTAGTAGATTATCCCTTCGCTTGGTATTCACGTCAGTATACCTACCTGTAAATAGTGAAGACCCAGATGAGACAGCTCCTGCAGGAGCTGTCTCATCAGGGTCTGCACTATTTACAAGTTGATTGTGCAACCAGTGCACTCCACAGCAGTGATTGCACAACGAAATACGTGTACACAATGAAGATATATGTAATTATACAACAGGGCATGGGTAAAGAAGGAGACATGTATTTTAAAATTCAGCAAGCGAAGGGTTAATTTTTAAAAAGGCATACCAGTGCATGAAATTTTTGTCAATGTCGAATCTATAGAATCAGCTGTATATTGTTCCATAAGCAGACAAAGGAGACCCTGATCAGACGGCTCCTTTAGGAGCTGTATGATCTGGATCTACTCTGTTTGCAAAAGTGTAGAAAAGCATATCTATAGATTAAAGGGTTAGCCTTTATAAGCATTTAAAATGATTCCATTCCTAAAACTTCAAACTTGATCTTGCTTTCAATTTTTTTTGTGAAAAACATTATATAAAGTTTTCAAACAGGATGGATCCTTGTAAGACATAAAGTCACTTATGGCAGTTTTGCCTCAAATTGTAGTCAGGCCAGTTTTGCACTCAACCCTGAAATTGCCTCCGACTGTCTATTTCAAAGTACATGTATAGTATCTCTTCACAGTGTATCATTTTTGGTCTTTAACTCTTTGCACGCTAGCGGCGAAACTGTGATTACCTATGCAAACAGTTTGGATCCAGATGAGACGCTGCATAATGCGGCGTCTCATCAAGATCCTAACTGATTGTCATCTTGATCGTATTTTTGCAAAGAAATTAGAGAAAAGTTATTTTAAGAATTGAAGCAGACGACAACTGTTTCAGACGAAAACTTACTTAGCGTGCAAATAGTTAAGACAGGTGGCAGCTTAATGCAGGGTGAAAGTCATGCAGAAAGCACCCTGTTTTATAGCTCTTGTTTGATACTTGGTCATCATCCTGTAAACAGTACATATACCTTAACCCTTTGCTTCATATAAACACCTTTTCACGCACCTGCAAACAGAGTAGACCCAGAACAGACGGCTCCTATTGGAGCCGTCTGATCAGGGTCTGCTCAGTTTGCTAAAAGAATTTAATAGATCTGTTTCTTTAGTTTCTAAAATGAATAAAATGTTCCACCTTTCAAATTTCTTTATAACTATTGTGTCTATGAATATTCAGTAGGTATTAAAAGTTGGACTAAATATAGAACAGGGAAAGGGTTAACCCATTCCCTCGTATTGATGCCTTTTGACCCATTCCCACATATTAATGTCTTTTGGCCCATCCCTCATATTGATGTCTTTTGATCCATTCTCTCATATTAACGCCTTTTAACGCATTCCCTCATATTGATGCCTTTTTACCCATTCTCTAATATTAACACCTTTTGACCTAGTCCCACATATTGACACCTTTTGATCCATTCTCTCATATTAACGCCTTTTAACACATTCCCTCATATTGACGCCCTTTGACCTATTCTCTCATACTGATGCCTTTTGACTACTCTTTGAAACAATATGTGATAAATAGAGCATTCACTCCATAGGATCAAATGTTCTATTCATCACAATGGTTTAAAAACTACAAAATTCTAAAATATATTCCCTATATGTATGTCTGATTTAATCCTTTTAGCCCTTTGCTTGCTGAATTTTAAAATACATTTCTCCTTCTTTACCTATGTCCTGTTGTATAATTACATGTATCTTCACTGTGTACAAGTATTTCACTATGCAATCACTGCTGTGGAGTGCACTGGTTGCACAATCAACTTGTAAATAGTGCAGACCCTGATGAGACAGCTCCTGGTATATTGAATATAGGTGAATAGCAAGCGAAGGGTTAATAATCCATTGGTGTTTAACCTTTTACCTTTAATGACATCATGCATATTATTTAGATTAGTTCTTATAATGGCACATGAGTATAGGACATTTTGGTTCAGGCAGAAGCTGTAGAATCAGATCTATGTTTTACCATAAGCAAACAGATCAGACTCTGATCAGACAACTCTTACAGAATCTCTTACAGGAGCTGTCTGATCTGGGTCTACACTGTTTTCAAATTTGTGAAAAAGAAAGGGTCAGCTATAGAGTCCACTCAGTAAGAAAGGCTTAAACTTACTAGAGGGTGACAAACAGTGCAGCAACAAACAGTGCAGACCCAGACCAGAGGGCTCCTCTGATCTGGGTCTACACCGTTTGCAAATGACAGCACATGCAAAGGTTTAAATATGAGGTAATTGGCTATTATTTATTTCTCCCTTTACCTGATATGAGACACCTTTTGACAACCTTTGCAAAACAATGTAGACCCAGATTTGATGATTCCTGCTTCCATGCGCAAAAAAACTTTTTAACTCTTTGCACGCTAAGTAATTTTTCGTCTGCAACAATTGTCGTCTGCTTCAATTCTTAAAATGGCTTTTCTCTAATTTCTTTGCAAAAATATGATCAAGATGACAAACAGTTTGGATCCTGATGAGACGCCGCATTATGCGGCGTCTCATCTGGATCCATACTGTTTGCATAGGTAATCACAGTTTTGCCGCTAGCGTGCAAAGAGTTAAATGCCATTATGAAATCACCAAATAAATATTCATGATGTTATTAGTTCTTACATGAATATTCATCAGGTAAATGCTTATTCTGTATTTTATTCAGAAAAACCAACAACCACACAGAAACCAACAACCACACAGAAACAAACACCTGTGGTTACTTTGTTCCCAAAAACTACACCGCAGCAGTGCCCTGTGGGCTGTGTTAGTGCTGGTAAGTAAACACCTTTCTATGAGTACCTTATTTATTCAGTTTGATAAATTTTAGAAAACAGTGCAGACCAATATTAAAACTGCTCCTCAATGAGCATTTTGATCACAGTATATACAACGCTATTTGATTTGTTTTTAATTAACTCTTTTCCTCATGGAAATGCCTTTTCACACATATACAGTAAAACCCCGCATATGCGACCACCTAAAAGAGGTATAATTCTGGGTGCTAGATGCAGGTGGTAGCTTAATGCAGGAGAAAAGTAATATAACTTTTGTCCTGCATTAAGCAACCACCTGCTTATAAATACACATATGTTTATTCATTAAGTGGTCCCATTAGAGGGGTTTTACTGTATTCGCAAACAGGGTACACCTGTAGTAGCTTGTCTGATCAGGGTCTGCTCTGTTTGCTTTTGGAATTATATAGGTGTGATTTTACAGTTTCTTCCATGGTTAAAAAACTCCTGTGTTCAAGCACCATTATGAAAATTATGCTCATAAATATTCATGATGCCATTATTTCTTACATGAATATATAACAGGAAAAGGTTTATCAAAAATGTACGAACTCGAGTTACCCTATTCACCTGTATAAACTGGTGGAGAGGTAGTACTGGGTGACCTGTATTTAGAGTAAATTCAGTTAATTTGGTCATTTTAAATTTTTTAACCAATGAATGCGAAAAACAAGTGCTCAAAACAGAGGGCTTCTATAGGAAAGCATTTTCCCCATGTTCTTTGACAATTACCTCATAGGCTATTTTTAGACTCATGACCTCATAGGCTATTTTAGGCTCATTACCTCATAGGCTATTTTTAGATTCATTACCTCATAGGCTATGTTTAGACCCTATCTCTTTTAATAAATCTACTGAAAAGGTCACTTTTTGAAACCATTGAGATAGAGCAAATGCTCTATTTATCAGAATTGTTTCTAAGCTATACAATTCTTTTTTTTTGTTCTAGTTAATGCTCCTTTTCTGTAGACTTATTCAAAGAGGCTGGATCTAAATATAGCGTATGAGGTAATGGGTCATTGCACTTTGAAAATTCAGTATTCAAAGGTTTAATCTTTACCACTGTCATATGTGACATGTTTTGTTATGTCCCACTGAAGGTCACATAAATTTGCTTTTTCAACCATTTCTTTGCAGAACCCTCAACAGTAAAGCCTTCAGCAACAACAACAAAGAAACCTGTTACACCCAAACCAACCAATCCTGTGACTCCGCCCCCTCCTATTACTGCCACACCCTCTCGCAAACCAACCACAGAGAGAGGCCCACCCAACTACGTGACAGACCCAAAACTAAAACCTACTGTTGACAATGGCACTAAAGCCTATCTGGCTTGCTTGTTTAAAACTGCTGGACTGGATGTAGAGTTCACAGTGTCATTGCTGATTGATGGTAAACGTTTCGACCAGAGAACCAGTCCGGGTAATACTGGACAGGTACTGTTTGCCGTCTCCAAATTGAACATGAATTTGCTGAACAAGAAGGTAGGCCAACATGTTCTAATTGTTGAAAAGGGCATAACCCTTTATTCTGTAGAAACACTTTTGCAAACAGATATATATAGGAGCCTTCTGATCAGGGTTAGCTGTTTAATCATGGAATTATATACTGTAGATCTGATTCTAGTTTTTACTATGGCCAAACATTTCCATCATATCCCATTATAAATATTAAGCTAATTATTATTCATACATGCATTGTTTCTTACATGAATATTCATTAATTAAAAGGTTAACCTTTACTCCATAAATAAGCCTTTCTACACCTTTGCAAACTGAGTAGACCCAGACCAGATAGCTCCTATAGGAGCCATCTGATCAGGGTCTGTTCTTTTTATGCCCCCCAGATAAGATCTGGGGGGCATATTGTTTTTGCCCTGTCTGTCTGTCTGTCTGTCTGTCTGTTTGTCTGTTTGTCTGTTTGTCTGTTTGTTTGTCAGCAACTTTAACATTGGTCATAACTTTTGAGCCAGTACAGATAGAGACTTGATATTTGGTATGCATATGTATCTCATGAAGCCGCACATTTTGAGGGGTGAAATGTCAAGGTCAAGGTCATCCTTCAAGGTCAGAGGTCAAATATATGGGTCAAATCACCGACTTTAACATTGGCCATAACTTTTTGACCAGTAGAGATAGAGACTTGATATTTGGCATGCTTGTGTATCTCATGAAGCCGCACATTTTGAGGGGTGACATGTCAAGGTCAAGGTCATCTTCAGGGTCAAAGGTCAAATGGTCTGTTTTTTGTCTGTAACATTAACGCAACTTTAACATTGGTCATAATTTTTGAGTCGGTACAGATAGAGACCTGATATTTGGCATGCATATGTATCTCATGAAGCCACACATTTTGAGGGGTGACATGTAAAAGTCAAGGTCATCCTTCAAGGTCAGATGTCAAATATATGGGTCAAATCACCGACTTTAACATTGGCCATAACTTTTTGACCAGTAGAGATACAGACTTGATATTTGGCATGCTTGTGTATCTTATGAAGCTGCACATTTTGAGGGGTGAAATGTCAAGGTCAAGGTCATACTTCAGGGTCAAAGGTCAAATTGTCTGTTTCTTTGTCTGTAACTTTAACATTGGTCATTACTTTTAAGCCAGTACAGCTAGTGACTTGATATTTGGCATGCATATGTATCTCATAAAGCCGCACATTTTGAGGGGTGACATGTCAAGGTCAAGGTCATCTTTAAAGGTCAGAGGTCAAACATATGGGTCAAATTACTGACTTTAACATTGGCCATAACTTTTGAACCAGTACAGATAGAGACTTGATATGTGGCATGATTGTGTATCTCATGAAGCTGCACGGTGTGAGGGGTGAAATGTCAAGGTCATTCTTCAGGGTCAAAGGTCACCAACTTCAAATTGGCCATAACTTTTGAACCAATAGAGATAAAGTCTTAATATTTGGTATGCATGTGTATCTCATGAAGCTGCACATTTAAGGGGATGACATTTGAAGGTCAAGGTAATCTTTCAGGTTCAAAGGTCACTGACTTTAACATTGGCCATAACTTTTAAACCAGTAGAGATACAGACTTGATAGTTGGTATACATGTGTTTCTCATTTTGCTGCACAGTTTGAGGGGTAACATGTCAAGGTCAAGGTCATCCTTCATGGTCAAAGGTCACACACTTTAACATTGGCCATAACTTTTGAACCAGTAGAGATACAGACTTGATATGTGGTATGCATGTGCACCCCATGAAGCTGCACAGTTTGAGGGGTGACAGGTCAAGATCAAGGTCATCCTTTAGGGTCAAATATCATATTGAGGGGGCATAGTGTTTCACAAACACATCTTGTTGCTAATGAAATTATAACATACATGACTCCTCCATTTCTACCAGTTCTTCAAGGATGTGTGTACACGTGCCATTATAAAAATTCACCTTGAAAATATTCATGATGCCATTTCTTCTATGAATTGTCATGGAGTAAAGGGTTAACCCTTTCCTCCATAAATACGCCTTTCTACACCCCTGAAAAATCACCTATTGAAACCATTGTGATATACATGTATAGAGCATTTGCTCCTATAGGAGCAAATGCTCTATTTATCACAATGGTTTCAAACTACAAAATTCTAAAAAAAAATACCTTTTCTCTAGTTAATGCTCCTTTTCGGTAGATTCATTCAAAGGGGTTGGGTCTCAAAATAGCCTATGGAGGAAAGGGTTAAGGCTATTGAAAAAAAAAAGTATATCTACATTACCTACTGTATAATAGAGGTCTGATAAGATTCGTTAATTAAAACCTTTTCAGGATTAACTCCTTTATTTCTTTACCAAACCCTGTGTTGTGACCACTATTTATCTATTGCTCTGTGTTTATTAACCCATTCCGTCATAGGCTATTTTTAGATCCAACCTCTTTGAATGAATCTACCAAAAAGGAGCATTAACTAGAGAAAAGGAAAATTTTAGAATTTTGTAGTTTTGAATCCATTGTGATAAATACTTATCACAGTGGTTTCAAAAAGAGACTTTTACAGAGGCGTAGATTGGCTTATTTATGGTTTTGTGTGAGGGCTCTTCATTTCTCTTTAATACTCATAGTTATTATTACTTCTTGTTAATTGATGCCTTTGCAAACAGCACACCCAGGTCAGACAGAGCCATCTCAAATAATGACATCATGAATACTTTCTAGCTAATATTTATGCCTAAACCTATTATTGTTATCCCTTTACCTAACAGAGATGATTTTTGACACTTTTTCAAACAGTAGAAGCAATTTGATTGGTTTCTGCTCTTTTGAAATAATATACAGTAAAACCCCTCTAATGCGACCACTTAAGAAATAACCATAGCTGCTTTTATAAGCAGGTGGTTGGTTAATGCAGGATGAAAGTAATGCAGAAAGCTCCTATTGGAGCTTTCTGCATAACTTTCTCCCTGCATTAAGCTACCACCTGCCTCTGCCACCCAGAATTATGCTCCTTTTTGGTGGTCGCATTGGAGGGGTTTTACTATAGATCCTATTCTGCAGTTTCTGCCATTGTCAATAGTATCCTTGTTCATGATGTATTTGTAATTAATATTCATCATTGCTGAATGAATATTCATCAGGTAAAGTGATTAAAAATAACCATTTATAATTGTAAATGTCTCCTTTCAGATTCAGTGTCTCGTATATGCCAGATACGTGGGTGGGACGCATGTCACTGTTACATACCCTAGCAACATCGTCACTCCCAAAATCACTGTGAGTATCATACTATTTTTAGCTTGTCTGTTTTCGAAGATAAAAGTCGAGCTATTGTATTCATGCACTGGGTTGTAGGTGTTGGTGTAATCGTCGGCGTGCAAAAACTTTAATGTAGTTGTTTAATAAAAAAGTATAACAGGTATCAACATGAAACTTCATAGGTTGGTAGATCTCTTTTAGGAAAAGTGTATGGAGTGGACAAGCACCAAATCAGACAAACATTAGTGCCGCATGTGGCTCTTGTCAACTCTTTACAAGGGGTTCTTATGCTTATGCTTACACTAATATCTATTATAGTCTCTAAATACCTTCATGAATACTCATTAGTCATTGCAGTGATAAGATGTTAATCGTTTCCCGCATATAAATGCCTGTTTCACACATTTGCAAACAGAGTAGACCCAGATCACATGGCTCCAGTAGAAGCCGTCTGATCAGGGCTTTTGCTGTTTGCTTTTGACATACTATAGATCTGTGTCCATGCTTATAAAGCTTTTAGTTGAGTCTGAGTTTCGTTCTCAGGCTTTTGATTGGTCAGATTTGAGTTCGCAAGCTTTTGATTGGTCAGATTTGAGCCAAAGGCTTAAATCTGACCAATCAAATGCTTGAGAACGTTCTCAGACTCAACTAAAAGCTTTATAAGCATGGACCCTGATTCTTCAGTTCTTGTTTAATCAATAAATATCCCTTGAAAAGTTTACATTATAAAATTGAAGTAATAGATATTCATGTTGTCATTATTTCTTGCATGAATATTGATCAGGGAAAGGGTTAAGTGTTACCATAGTTTCTTATGACAAACTTGAGTATCTTTGGACCTATAAGTGGACCAATATCAGCCTTCTGATGCTCTGTTTGCTTACCCCATTCCCTCATAGGCTATTTTTAGATCCAACCTATTTGAATAATTCTACTGAAAAGGAGCATTAACTAGAGAAAAGGACAATAATTTAGAAGTTTGTAGTTCTGAAACCATTGTGATAAATAGCGCATTTGCTCCTTAGGATGTTTTCAAAAAGGAGTAGAAAGGCTTATTTATGGAGGAAAAGGTTAACTATTTCTTTCACATAAATGCATTTTCACACATATTCAAACAGAGTAAACCCAGATCAGACGGCTCCTATAGGAGCACTCTGATATGAGTATGTTCTGTTTGCTAATGGAATTCCATAGATCTGTTTCTATACTTTCTAAAATGGCTACAATGTTCCACATTCCATACTTCATAATAGCTAGTTTGCCCATGAATATTCAGCAGGTATTGAAATTTGGAATAAACCTAGAACAGTGAAAGGGTTAAAAAATTAAAATACATCTGCCTCAACAGTTTTTATTATACGCCCACCTAATAAAGGTGGTCGTATATTGGCGTGGCCCTGTCCGTCCGTCCGTTCGTCCGTCCGTTCGTTCGTCCGTTCGTCCGTCCGTCAACATATTGTTTGTCCGCAGTTTTCTCGGAAAACTGTTTGACAGATATTAATGAAACTTCACACAAATGTTTAATGTATCAAGATTTGAAGCTGAGTTGATTCTGAGGTTCATTTGATTTTTCGTTTCGGAGTTATGGCTCTTGTCCTTAAAAAATGCAAATAGTTTGTCCGCTGTTTTCTGGGAAAACTATATGAGAAATATTAATGAAATTTCACACAAATGTTTAATGCATCAAGATCTGAAGCTGAGTTGATTCTGAGGATCATTTGATTTTTCGTTTCAGAGTTATGGCCCTTGTCCTTAAAAAATAATGCAAATACATGCAAATAGTTTGTCCGCTGTTTTCTGGGAAACTATTTGAGAGATATTAATGAAACTTCACACAAATGTTTAATGCATCAAGATCTGAAGCTGAGTTGATTCTGAGGTTCATTTGATTTTTCGTTTCAGAGTTATGACCCTTTTACTTAAAAAATAATGCAAATATATGCATATAGTTTGTCCGCTGTTTTCTGGGAAAACTATATGAGAGATATTAATGAAACTTCACACAAATATTAAATGCATCAAGATCTGAAGCTGAGTCAATTCTGAGGTTCATTTGATTTGTCATTTTGGAGTTATGGCCCTTTTACTTAAAAAATAATGTAAATACATGCGAATAGTTTGTCCGCTGTTTTCTGGGAAAACTATTTGAGAAATATTAATGAAACTTCACACAAATGTTTAATGCATCAAGATCTGAAGCTGAGTTGATTCTGAGGATCATTTGATTTTTCGTTTCAGAGTTATGGCCCTTTTACTTAAAAAATAATGCAAATATATGCATATAGTTTGTCCGCTGTTTCCTGGGAAAACTGTTTGAGAGATATTAATGAAACTTCACACACATGTTTAATGCATCAAGACCTGAAGCTAAGTCAATTCTGAGGTTCATTTGATTTGTCGTTTGGAGTTATGGCCCTTGCACTTAAAAGAAATAATGCAAATCTATGCAAATATATATGAGGATGGCCATAACTTTTTCATTTGAAATGATATTTACTTCATTTTTTTTATATGGTTAAACCTTAATATGAATTTTCACATATATTGCAGGGTGTTTGGTACGTCATTTTATTCTAAAGTTATGGTCCTTGAACTTTGTGTGTTTGTTGCTTTGTTTGTCGGTCAGCTTTTAGTTTGTCTCTTGTTTTCTGGGAAAACTATTAAAATGATATAAATGAAACTTAACAGAAATGTTTTAAGCAACAAAATCTGAAGCTGAGTTTATTTTGAGGTTCATTCAGTTTGTTTTTACAGAGTTTATAATGGCCGTTGCACTTTTCAAAAATCTGCAAATATGAGGATTAGCTGTAACTTTTTATTTAATAAGTTATTCACTTCAATTTTTTCAAAAATAGTATCACCTTAATATGGAAATCAAGATCTGAAGCACAGATTAGAAAATGTCAACACTTATAAGGCATGTTGAATCAGAGAAAGTTTGCAAGTGGGCGTATTATGTACCGTATGCGGTACTCTTGTTAACCCTTTCCTCCATAAATACGCCTTTCTACACCTCTGTAATAGTCACTTTTTGAAACCATTGTGATAAATAGAGCATTTGCTCCTATAGGAGCAAATGCTCTACTTATCGCAATGGTTTCAAAACTACAAACTTCTAAAAGTTTCCTTTTCTCTAGTTAATGCTCCTTTTCAGTAGATTTATTCAAAGAGGTTGAATCTAAAAGTAACCTATGAGGGAATGGGTTAATACCAAAACTTCATGTATACATATGTTATTACACACATAAATTCAGCTAATACATATTCATGATGAAACTGTTTTTTACATGAATATTCAATGGTAAAAGGATTAAACATTATAAATTTGTACATGTACAATATGCAAGATTCACAATCTTAAAAAGGTCTTTAGTAAGAGTTTCCTGTTGACATCTTGGTTTTGTTCTTGTAGGTGTCTACAAATCATATAACTGTAGTAGAGGGCAAGTCAACACAATTTGTGACGGTCATTTCGACAGCGCCCCCTCAGTTTTACTGCTGTCAAGGGTGTAAAGGCGACTGTCAGGTCAGTGTCGTGGGCAGCTTCCACTATAACCATAGAATACAACAGAGGTGTAACAACAACTACATAGCCCAGGCCCTTATAGGTGAGTGTATAACAATAATTACGTAGCCCAGGCCCTTATAGGTGAGTGTGTAACAATAATTACATATCCCAGGCCCTTATAGGTGAGTGTATAACAATAATTACATAGCACATGCCCTTATAGGTGAGTGTATAACAATAATTACATAGCACAGGCCCTTATAGGTGAGTGTATAACTAATTACATAACACAGGCCCTTATAGGTGAGTGTATAACAATAATTACATAGCACAGGCCCTTATAGGTGAGTGTATAACTAATTACATAACACAGGCCCTTATAGGTGAGTGTATAACAATAATTACATAGCACAGGCCCTTATAGGTGAGTGTATAACTATAATTACATAACACAGGCCCTTATAGGTGAGTGTGCAACAATAATTACATGGCCCAGACCTTCATAGATATCTGTTACAACAACTACATAGTCCAGACTGTCATAGGTATCTGTAACAACAAATACATATCCCAGGCCCTCATAGATATCTGTTACATCTACTACATTATGTAACATAGCACAGGCCCCCTTAGATATCTGTAACAACAAAAAAATAGCCCAGGCCCTCATAGATATCTGTAAAATCAACTGCTTGGCCCAGGCCCTCATAGATATCTGTAAAATCAACTGCTTGGCCGAGGCCCTCATAGGTATCTGTAAAACAAATACATTGCACATGCCCTCATAGATATCTGTAAAAACAAGTACTTGGCCAAGGCCCTCATAGATATCTGTAAAAACAAATACATAGCCCAGGCCCTCATAGATATCTGTAAAAACAACTACTTGGCCCAGGCCCTCATAGGTATCTGTAACAACAAATACATAACCCAGGCCCTCATAGATCAAATACATGTACATAGTCCAGACTGTTATAGATATCTGTAACAACAAATACATAGCCCAGGCCCTCATAGGTATCTGTATCAAAAGGTGCATAGCCCAGGCCCTCATAGGTATCTGTATCAAAAGGTACATAGCCCAGGCCCTCATAGGTAGTTGTATGTGTAACAATATTTATCTAACATGTGATGCTCTTAAAAAGCCAGTTATTTATACACTTGTATGGAAAATAAAAGAAAAAAACAACATTAAACAGACTGAGTTTGAATATGTGTGTTTATTTCAAAATGCCATAAAAAAGGTTTCTCATATGATTTGAATACATTTGTATGTCATTCATGTATGATAAGAAATACTTGAACTAATATACTATTTTCCATATCTGGGTGATGTTTAAAACTGCCCACATGATGTATAACAAGAGTCTAGAATTTAAGGAATAAATCTATGTGAAAATTATGGTTGAAAATAAAATTGTATTGATGGACAGAGACCAGGAATGTGCAGTTATCATACAAGAGTACCCGTGCTGTTATCATACAAGAGTGCACGTGCAGTTATCATACAAGTTTGCACATGAAGCACTATAAGTGGAGGAAAAAGGAAGGAGGTGGAATTAATTTTTGTGTCTGCATTGGAATAGCAGCTTGATAGGTGGTGGATATTGAGTTTTGATAGTAATAAATCTTGCAATGGTGAGGGGGTGGGGGATCATAGAGTGATTGAATACTTAACTCTTTCTCTGTTGAATATTTATATAAGAAATAAACTGTAGAATCAGATCTGTTATAATGTCATAAGCAAACAAAGCAGACCCTGATCAGATGGCTCCTACAGGAGCCATCTGATCTAGATCTTCTCTGTTTTCAAAGGCATGAAAAAGTGTTTATATCAAGGAATGAGTTAACCCTTTCCTCCATAGGGGTATTTTATTATCAAAAATACCTTACCTGCTATGTTTAGCTACTATACCAGTATGCTTTTAACACCTTCCGGAATTTTTTGGTGCCACCACCTGCCTATGCCCTGATTTTGTCATGACCCGGACACATGCGGTCCGCGATTTAGACCTAATCACAATAATCCTCATTCTATTTCCGGAAGGCTTACTGTACAGACGTGTATCGACAGTGATAAGGTCAGTCAGAACAAACACCACACTCTGGAAATTCGAAGACCAATTCGAAGACTACTTGGATACGCTCCAAATTATTTGGAAATTAATCATATCGTATTCGATACTTGATATTTGATTTTACTCCAAAAAGCTCTCGTAAATTGCAATGCCCCAAATACGAGGCGCGTGCAACCACAGGAAGGGAGACTGGGATTCACACAAAAAAAAGACCTGTCTCTCTTGCTGTGGTTGCAGAGCATCATCTCCGTGCGACACTTCTATTAAGTGGTCACAGGAGAAATGGAAGCAAGCAGCTTCCAGACGGACGCATGCGAGCCGGGCTGCTAAAAAGCGTGCATCGACAGATGCACGCTCGCAGCGGTCCGACTCGTCTGCGTCCAGTCGCAGCGTGGCGGGGGCCCGATCAAGGGATCGCTCGCCACTGCTGAGCGACTCGGCAGCCGAATTATCGGCTGCCAACCCTCCCAAATCACTTGGGAAAGGTGCCGACCTATTCGCACGTGGCACCGGGCAGATATTGCCCGGTGACGTCATAGGCCCGGCCATTACCTCGCCAGGCACCGGGCAACATTTGCCCGGACCCGGCGCCGGGTATAAATTGACTGGGCCCGGCTCCGGCCATGCCTCGCCGGGTCCCGGCTCCGGGCAAAATTTGCCCGGCCCCGGCCAAAACTTACCGGGTGAATTACCCAGCCCGGTCTTACCTGGTCCCGGCTCCGGCCATGACTCGCCGGGTCCCGGCTCCGGGAATAATTTACGCGGCCCGGGTTTACACTCCGGTCATCCCGGGCAGATTAATTTGCCCGGCGATAATGAGACTGCGTCTTACGCAGACACTCGCCGGCCATCGGACTTTGTTTCCCCGCGATTGTACCGCACAGTGCATCAACCGAATGTAGACACTACAATGTCGGCTCTGCACAATAGCACTCGCGGATCTCCGGCTAAACCTTCAGGGCATGAAACGCCCCAGAAGCGAGAAAGCCGCGGTGATTCACGGAGACATTCAGTGAGCTCCCGAGGTTCATCCCGAACCGGAAGTAGTTCAAGCTCTTCCGGAAGTGGATCCTCCACAAGCCCTCACCATTATAGGAGAGGCCATCGGAGTAATTCTCGGCGGCGCAAACGCACTAGGAGTCCTTCCAGGCGTCGGCGCTCGCATTCGAGACACTCCCGGCGGCGCATGCGCACTCGGAGTTCTTCCAAGCGTCGGCGCTTGCATTCTAGAAGCCATTCTAGACGCCGTTCACGTTCGAGGAGCCCCTCGAGACGTCGGCGCTCACGTTCTAGAAGTGATTCTAGACGGCGTACATCTAGAAGTCGATCGCGCTCTCATAGGAGGCATCGGTCTAGGCGAGTATCTCACACGAAATCATCTCGCCGACACCGCTCTCCATCCAAGAGTAGACATGAGTCTAAACGCTCTACACGTCCTACTCCTGTGCATAAACAGAGCGGTCGCCAGGCAACTCTTCCGGTGACACCGGAAAGAGAAATGCCCCCCCCGGATGTACGCCCCCCCCGGACATGCAATTGCCCCCCCCCCCCCCCCCCCCCGGTCAACTGCCCCCCCGGACATACAAATTTTGCCACCCCGGTCATCTGCCCCCCGGTCATTCCTATTGTATCAATAGGACAACCGCTGGCGGCCCTGCACACCGGCAATCAGTTTGCACACCCACATAGGGTAGTGGCAAACCAAATTGAGCAAAATCAGTCAACCCAATTGACTTCGGCACACGGTTTGAGGCCTCATATGACTTCTACTAGAGTCACACAGAGCCTCCCGTCAAACGCCACACCTTCAAACCCAAATACTATTTGGATAAGAAACGAATCTGGCATTCTGGAGATGGCGAACATTGAGCCGTTGATACACAATCCGGTCTCTAGTTCGAGCCTCCCTGCGTTTCTGCCTAACAGGCCACCGTCGCCCCCCCTCTCTATAAGGGCACCGGTTGACGACTCTCTTATGCTGGAAGGTGACAATGTCACTGTGGTACCCAGCAATAGAGACACTATGGCCCCCCCGGAACTACATCCGGACTTGTCCATGAGTAATGGCGATCGCCCTGATCCCCCCCCCTCTGAACCAGATGGCTCAGAAGCGGGACAGGAGCTAGATCAATACTACCTGGCCCCAATCAACCAGGTGTATGAGGCCATGTTTAGTTCACTAGATGAGGAGAGTTGCCCTCGACCTCCTCAGACAGTTATCGGGGAACCGGTAACTGTCACCGAGAGGAGGGCCCGCAAGCGTGAGCCCGACAGAGTCGGCCGCTCCGCGTGGGCAGACTTACGTCTACCGATCGGTTCTGCCACCACGGCGGTTTTCCAGGCCTTGGAGCTGGCAAACAAAGTCAATCCCAATCAGGTCTGGAAAGCCCCAAAGGACTCTTCGGATCCTAAACCGGTGGAGGGTGGCAAGAGTTATAAACCTCCTGTGCCTGATCCCAAGACAGGGTTAGATCTGTCCAAGATCCCCCACCTAGACAATGACGCGGGGAAACTGAAGCAGATTTCAGTCCCCACAGCTTCATCAGTCGCTAGTATTCCATACTCCATGCTGGAGTCGTGGGAATTACGCGAGAGGAAGGCATTAGGGCTGGCCAATCAATTGGACCTGATGGCAGCCTCTGCCTTTGAGATGTCCTGTGAACTTACGGATGCAGTGCCCGAAGAACTTCGGGCACTTCTCATCCACCTGTCTCGCACGACGCAGGTGTTGTCCTACAACTCTGCGTCGTCGATGGCGGAAATGTTACGTTTCCGCCGAGACATGGTTCTCGAGACGGTCACACTCGGTTTCATGCTGGAACCGGGTATGACATCTCTCAGGACGGCCCCCTTTACAGCTGACACGCTGTTTGGGGGGCGCATCAACGCTGCGTTAGCTGCTGACAAGGACGACCAGCTGCACGCTTCGTTGGCACGGGGTAGCATTAACCAACGCTCGGGCGGAGTTTTTAAACAACCTGTTTCAAAATCCCCCACAGCAGCCCCTCAGTCCAGGAAGGGAGGACGAAAAAGCACCTTTAATAGGCGCTCGATCATCCCCCCTCCTGGAGGCCAGAACCGGCAACCTTCAATTAAGAAGGGCCCCGGTAAAGGCCGTTTCTCGAAGGCCGAGTCTAAGGACTCCAAGCCTTCTCCCTACAAGGGCGGCCCTCCAAAGGGCCAGCCCTAGGGACTCGCCCTTTCTGCCGCCCCCGCCTCCGATGCCGGAGATACCAGTTGGAGCCAGGTTGGTGTTCTTCACCGAACGCTGGCTCCAAATAACAACAGACGCGTGGGTCCACTCCCTTGTGTCAAGCGGCCTCACCTTCCAATTCAAGGAAAGGCCGCCTCTCTCACGCGTTCCAATCGAACTGGTATCTTCGCATCCACATATCCCAGACGCCATTCTCGGTCTTCTGGGAAAACAGGCGGTGGAAAGGGTTCAAGACGTCCGGTCTCCAGGCTTTTACAGCCGTCTCTTTCTTGTACAAAAGAAAAACGGCTCATGGAGACCCGTCATAGACCTGAAAGTGCTAAACAACTTCCTAGTGAAGCCCACTTTCAAAATGGAGACTCCGGCCCTCATCCGGAAATCCATCAGACCCATGCATTGGGGTGTGTCTCTGGACCTGGAAGATGCATTCTTTCATGTCCCAATCCACACCAGCTACCGGAAGTACCTACGGTTCGCATATCGCGGCCAGGTGTACCAGTTCCGTGCTATGCCGTTTGGGTTGGCAATAGCACCTCGAGTTTTCACAAAACTCATGGCTGCTGTAGGTGCACACCTACGTCTGCGAGGTGCCCTACTCCTTCAGTACTTCGACGATTGGTTACTACACCAACTGAACCGCGAAGTACTGTTGTCCAACCTACAATTCGCATGGAACGAGCTCCTTTCTTTAGGGCTCCTCCTCAACGCGAAGAAATCGGAACTAGTTCCAACTCAAGACTTTACGTTTGTGGGAATGAATTTCCTCACACAAACGAACAGAGTCAGAGTTTCTCGGCAGAGAATCGCAGACCTTCTGACGCGGGTCAGATGGGTCCTGTCTCAACCTTTTCTCACTGCCAAACAGTTCCAATCTCTCAACGGTATCCTGAGCTCTGTCTCAGACTTCGTAGTTCTAGGGCGGCTTTACCTCCGCCCTCTACAGATCTACCTGTCAGATCGTTGGAAGTGGACAAGAGAAAATCAGCTAGCTCTGATTCCTATTCTCCCTTCCCTGGTTCCACACCTTCACTGGTGGCTCAACGAGCAAGTGTTGCTGGAGGGAGTTCCACTACTCCCTCCACAACCGTCCCTGCATCTCATCACGGATGCAAGCATGGTGGGCTGGGGAGCCCACCTGGAACCACTCAGCGTGACGGTGTCGGGCACATGGTCTCCACAGGAAACCAAGCTCCACATCAACAATCTGGAAATGAGGGCAGCTCATCTGTCTGTCCTCCACTTCCAAGAGCACATTCGAAACGAGTGCGTTTCACTGTCGACAGACAACACCTCGGTGGTGTCTTACATACAGTGCCAGGGGGGAACACACTCCCGCTCTCTGTTTCAAGAGACGAAGGTCCTCCTGGACTTGTGCAGGGCCCTCAACGTCTCAATATCAGCCAAACACATTCCGGGTCGCCTCAATGCATTGGCGGACGGTTTGTCTCGCAAACACCAGCTTCTTCCTTCGGAGTGGACACTCCATCAGGAAGTAGCGAATCTGATATTCTATCAGCTGGGAGAGCCAATGGTCGATCTGTTCGCAACAAGGAACAATCACCGCCTCCCCCTGTACGTAAGCCCAGTTTACGACCCAGCGGCTTGGGCAGTAGACGCGCTTTCGTTCGATTGGGACCGGCTGGAGGCTTACGCCTATCCCCCGCCAATCCTGATCCCTCAGATCCTAGCCAAGATCAGAGTGAGCAATTGCCAGATCCTCCTGGTGGCCCAGGAGATCATGGTTCAACGACCTCCTAGGTCTGCTCAGAGCCCTCCCCAGGAGTCTGCCCAGCAGGCCAGACCTCCTGTCACAGAGAGGCAACCGACACGCGGACCCAGACATGTTCCACCTACACGTCTGGCCGTTATCCAGCAATCTCTCCGTAAGAAACGCTTTTCTTCGAGAGCAGCAGCCCTCATTGCATCTGCAAGACGGCAATCCACCAGATCGGTATATGACTCCAGATGGAACATATTCACCGATTGGTGTGTTCGAAGGCAAATTGATCCACTCAATCCCTCTACTAGACGGATAGCGGATTTTCTTATCTACCTGTTCGATGAGAAAAAGCTGTCGCTTAGTTCCATCAAAGGTTATAGATCCATGCTTTCTCAAACCCTGGCCTTTCACAAATCTTCTAAGGTTTGTTCGGACCCTACGATTTCCGAGCTCATACGAGCAATGGAACTCAAACGTCCAGTTACCAGATCACTTGCTCCCAAGTGGAATCTAGCTTGTGTACTTTGGTCTCTGACTAAGGCCCCCTATGAGCCATTGGCTCAAGCAACCCTACAGTTGTTAACTTGGAAAACAGTGTTCCTTCTAGCCATGGCTTCAGCCAAGCGCAGAAGTGAGCTTCATGCTTTCTCTGTAGAGGATCGCCATCTTCGTTTTGATTCCTCAGACGGCTCGGTTACGTTGTTGTGTCAACCCGGCTTTTTAGCCAAAACCCAGCTTCCGTCTACGGCTCCTAAGCCGATTAAGATTCCCAGTCTTTCCCGCACCTGCGGCGAAAACGACGAGGATAGACTATTGTGCCCGGTGCGGGCTCTCAAATTCTATCTGAAAAGAGTGAAACCTTTTCGCGGCACACGCAAAAGGCTTTTTCTCCCTTTGTCTGCCTTCATCTCTCGTTGGGTTTCTTCGACAATTAAGAAAGCTTACTCATCACTCTCTTCTAGAGATCTATCTCTATTCAAGATTAAAGCGCATGAAGTCAGAGCTTTGTCGACATCCTGGGCTTTTGTAAATCACACACCCCTAGCGGATGTGTTACAAGCGGCTTTTTGGAGGAATTCCACCACCTTTTCAACGTTCGATCTGCGTTCGTTCGAAAGTCAACATGATAATCTATACATGTTAGGCCCTTTAGTGGTGGCACAAACTGTGGTGACTGCGACGGAACATACTGACTAGTACACTATTCCGTGAAAGTTCATACCATAATTAACGAAGACTAGCTGAGAACCTTGGTTAATGGGTTTTGCTGTGATGGGGAGCAACACGCTAACCTTCCCGCCTCAGCTGCAAACTCAGCTAAACATAGCAGGTAAGGTATTTTTGATAATAAAACAAATTTTTTAAGTAAAATTCATTTTAATTATAAAATACTTACCTGCTATAGGTAACACCCACCTCCCACCCCGCTCTGCGTTCTGTTATATTATTGCGGAACTAGAATGAGGATTATTGTGATTAGGTCTAAATCGTGGACCGCATGTGTCCGGGTCATGACAAAATCAGGGCATAGGCAGGTGGTGGCACCAAAAAATTCCGGAAGGTGTTAAAAGCATACTGGTATAGTAGCTAAACATAGCAGGTAAGTATTTTATAATTAAAATGAATTTTACTTAAAAAATTTGTTTTTAGACCCAACCTCTTTGAATGAATCTACCCAAAAGGAGCATTTACTAGAGAAAAGGAACATGTTAGAATTATGTAGTATTGAAACCATTGTGATACATAGAGCATTTGCTCCTATAGGAGCAAATGCTCTATTTATCACAATGGTTTCATACAGTGACTTTTACAGAGGCGTAGAAAGGCGTATTTATGGAGAAAAGGGTTAAGTTAATTTGGATACAATCATCTTGCACTTTCACTTGTTCTATACTATCAATGGTATACTATGAGTTTCTTCTACCAATTATATCATTCCTTCAACAGCTTTAAACATTCATTTCAGTGAGTCAGAAGCCACCCACCTACAACAGCCCAATCTGTGGCTTTCCTCTGACCACCAGTAACTGGAATGAACATAACAGAATCGAGGTGAAGGCCACCCTGGATAACCGCCGTGATGGCGACCACACCAACACGATGGACGTGATAGGTCATGTGTATAACCAGCCATCTGGCGCTCAGATCACAGTGAGGCCCAGCCATTCTTTCACCATATCATCTGTGAGGGTAAGTGCCAGAGGGATTTCTAGCTAACTCCCATATTGCTGTATTTCCTCCATTGATATACGATCACCCAGTCCCCCTCTCCACCAGTTTGTATATGTGAATTTAGTTTTGCACCATTTTGATAACTTTAAATTTTTACCTGATACTGAAGCCTTTTAACCCATTACCTCATAGACTATTTTTAGATACAACCTCTTTAAATAAACCTACCGAAAAGGAGCATTAACTTGAGAAATGGAAAATTTTAGATTTGTGTAGTTTTGAAACCATTGCAATAAATAGAGCATTTGCTCTTAGGGAGCAAATGCTCTATTTATCACAATGGTTTCATGAAGTGACTTTTATAGAGGCATCAAAAGGCGTCAATATAAGGGAATGGGATAATGTTTTGCAAATGGAGTAGGAGTAGTACTCATCATGAATATAAATTCAATGAATGTTTATAACATGACCACATTAATTTTTGGCTATAGTATAATCTGTAGAATCATATCTTCATTTCATAAGCAAAGAGAGCAAACCCCGATCAAAAGGCTCCTGCAGGAGCCGTATGATCTACGTCTACTCGTTTTGAAATAATTATTTCAAAGTGCAAAGTTATTTCAAAACGGGTTGCTACAAAGCATCTCTAAAAGACTCACATTTAGCTAACAAGTATGTGATATTCGTTATTATTTAGCTAACAAGTATGCGACATTTGTTATTATTTAGCTAACAAGTATGTTATATTTGTTATTATTTAGCTAACAAGTATGTGATATTTGTTATTATTTAGCTAACAAGTATGCGACATTTGTTATTATTTAGCTAACAAGTATGTGATATTTGTTATTCCACAGGTGACTGTTAAGGACAATGACGCCAGTTCTACATGTAAGTCGGTGAACGACCCGCACATGAGAACATTTGACGGAATGTAAGTTAACTCTTAGAATCCCTTTCCCTGTTGAATATTAATGAAAGAATTTGGTGCCAAATTTAAAAGTGTCGTCTGCAATAATAATTTCATTAAATAATAAAGGTATATTAGTAAAACATTTGTTTTTAAAAACCTGTATGATTGCGCTAAAATAATACAGAAAACAGTGAAGTCCCAGATCAGATGCTGCCTTTTCAAGGCGGCATCTGACCTGGGACTGCACTGTTTTCAATGGCCCTGTTGGCACCGAAAGAATTAAAGAAGTAATGACATCATGAATATTTATAAGCTGAATTTTTATAATGGTATATGTACACAGTACTTTTTGGTATTGTTAGAAACTATAGAGTCAGATCTAGTATAACTTCATAAGTAAACACAGCAGATCCTGATCAGTTGGCTCCTATAGGAGACGTCTGATCTGGGTCTGCTACGTTTGCTAAGCATGAAAGAACGTTTTTATGAGGGAAAATTCCTTTTCTCTAGATAATGCTCCTTTTCCGTAGATTTATTCAAAGAGGCTGGATCTAAAAATAGCCTATGAGATAATGGGTCAATTGATACTCTTGATTTTATTATTTCTTACATAAATATTCATCAGTTAAGACAAAGTTCTATATTTGTTTCAGGAACTACAACAACATGAATGAAGGAGTGTATGTCTTATACAAGCACAGCACCCTGCCATTTGAGGTAAATATTCTACTTTCTGATATACCTTAATAAATAAGTAATTGGTCAGCTTATCTTCCCTCTCCATTGGTTAGCTTATCTCCCCTCTCTATTGGTTTATAAAGCTGAAATATTCACTTGACACCATTTTGATAACTTTAACCATTTAACTCCTTGAATATTCATGAAACAGGAAATATGGACCACATGTGGCAGAATCTATATATTTCGTAAGCAAACAGAGCAGACTCTGATCAGGCAGCTCCTGTAGGAGCTATCTGATATGAGTGTACTCTGTTTGGAAAGGCATAGAAAGGCGTATTTATGGAGTAAATGGTTACAAGTGCAATATAATAAAAACTATTTCAGGTGAGAGCTCTGTACCACAAGTGTAGTAAACGCAGCCATGCCACATGTAACTGTGCCGTGGCTGTCAAGTCTGGCGATGATGTCATCACTGTGAGTGGTTGCCAGGGAACAGTTGGGGGTCATCCAGGTCAAGGTCATGGCATTGGCCTAATTATGCAGCAGCTGTTTGGTCACAAGAAGAATGAACTGGCAAAGACACCAATGACCATACAGATCTACAAGAATGGTGACTTCACACCGGGAACCATCATACGGAGATTTGGATGTGGTCAGAAATATGAGGTAGGTTCAAATACAAACCATCTATTGTCTTTAACCCGTTCCCTCAGATTGACACCTTTTGACGCCTCTGTAAAAGTTCTTTTTGAAACCATTGTGATAAACTCAATAGGAGCAAATGCTCTGTTTATCACAATGGTTTCAAAACTATATTATTCTAATGTTTACCTTTTTTTTGGTAAATGCTCCTTTTTAGTAGATTTATTTACAATGGTTTCAAAGTTTCAAAACTACACTATTCTAAACTTTTCCTTTTCTCAAGTAAATGCTCCTTTTCAGTAGATTTATTCAAAGAGGCTTGGTCTAAAAATAGCCTATGAGGGAATGGGTCTAAAAATAGCCTATGAGGGAATGCACTCCAAACAATTGTCATCCACACATTGTCATCTGTTTCATTCTAAAAGCATATCTTTTTTCCATGTTTTATTTTTAAACAAAATTAGTGCCATGGTGTCAAACAGTTTCGGTTCTAATGAGAGTTTGAGTTACTTGACATCCCATCTGGGTCCAGACTGGTCACGAAGATTGTCACACAGAAAATGTGGATAAAACATGTCTCTTATTACCATCTCTAGTAGTGAAGAATGATATCATATTATCTCTAATAAACACCCCCAGGAGCATATGGTTGCTTAATGCAGAATGAAAGCAATGCAAAAACCTCCAAAGGGAACTTTCAGAATTGCTTTCAGTCTGCATTAACCTACCACCTGTATTTTGAAGAACACATTTCTTTTTTTTAATGTTTATTATAATAGTTCTATTGATTGTTAGTTTCCCCCAGAAGTAAGGGTGCATTTACCTGTAGTCCCCCCCCCCAAAAAAAAAGAAAAAGAAAAAAAGTAAGGTTGCATTTACCTGTAGTTACCCCCAGAAGTAAGGGTGCATTTGCCCATAGTTACCCCAGAAGTAAGGGTGCATTTACCTGTAGTTACCCCCCAGAAGTAAGGGTGCATTTACCTGTAGTTACCCCCCAGAAGTAAGTGTGCAGTTACCTGTAGTTACCCCCAGAAGTAAGGGTGCATTTACCTGTCGTTACCCCCAGAAGTAAGGGTGCAGTTACCTGTAGTTACCCCCAGAAGTAAGGGTGCATTTACCTGTCGTTACCCCCAGAAGTAAGGGTGCAGTTACCTGTAGTTACCCCCCAGAAGTAAGGGTGCATTTACCTGTCGTGACCCCCAGAAGTAAGGGTGCTTTTACCTGTCGTTACCCCCAGAAGTAAGGGTGTAGTTACCCCCAGAAGTAAGGGTGCATTTACCTGTCGTTACCCCCAGAAGTAAGGGTGCATTTACCTGTCGTTACCCCCAGAAGTAAGGGTGCATTTACCTGTCGTTACCCCCAGAAGTAAGGGTGCAGTTACCTGTCGTTACCCCCAGAAGTAAGGGTGCAGTTACCTGTCGTTACCCCCAGAAGTAAGGGTGCAGTTACCTGTCGTTACCCCCAGAAGTAAGGGTGCAGTTACCCGTATAAGTGTTTGGGTGTTTATTACAGAGCATACAGTCAGTTTGATATGACCACATCTTTAGACCCCTTTTGCCTTACAGATATGCCTTATCACGCCTTTGCATATAAGGCAGTCCCAGATCAGATCAGTCTCCTGGCTGTATCTGATTCTACATTTTTTTGCCATGGCCAAAAATTCCCGTTAACTCTTTATATCATAATGACATCAAAAATATCAATTGTCATTTTTTATAATGTCATATGAACACAGGTACTTTTGGCCATGGCAGACTGTACAAATCAGATCTTTATTATTTCATAAAGAAACAGAGCAAGAGCCTTCTCGTCTGGGTCTGCTTTGTTTGCAAAAAAGTTTACATAATGGCTAGACAATGGCTAGACCATTCTACTTGGACAATTCAACATTCAAAGAGTTATACATCAATATGAACATGGTCATTACAGCAGAACCTGTCCTAAGTGGCCATTCATATATTGACCATAGGAGTGTAAAAAAGCAGGTGGTTGCTTAATGCAGGGCAAAAGTAATGCAGAAAGCTCCTATAGGAGCTTTCTGCATTACTTTTGCCCTCCATTAAGCAACCACCTGCATTACAGACCCATAATTAGACCTCTTTTTGAGGACCACTTAAGTCAGGTGTTACTATACTCTGTTTAAGATTGAACTGCCAACAGGAATGATTATCACAGCCCAGCAGAGTTACAAGCCCTTCATCAACATCTACCTAAGAGGATCCAGCTCGGACAGACATGAGTCAGAGGGTATGAAAAACAAGTTTATGACAGCTTTTATCTGAGCTCCATTATACAAACACCCAATCTTTAGCCCTTTCGAATACAGGAAACATGTGTACTATCAGCTGCAAACAGTGTAGACCAAGACCAAGATAGGAATGTTCCTAGAGGAGCCCTCTGATCAGGGTGTGCGCTGTTTGTCATTGAACATCCTCTTGCAAATTTTACCCTTTAACCCTTTCCTCCATATGCTGTTTTTAGATCCAACCACTTTGAATAAATCTACCCAAAAGGAGCATTTACTAGAGAAAAGGAAAATTTTAGAATTTTGTAGTTTGAAATCATTGTCATAAATAGAGCATTTGCTCCTATAGGAGCAAATGCTCTATTTATCGCAATGTTTCAACAGGTGATTTTTACAGAGGCGTAGAAAGGCGTATTTATGGAGGAAAGGGTTAATACTGATCAGTCTCTATGCTTAGGCCATTCCCTCATATTGACGCCTTTTTACACTTGTGCAAAAGTCACCTTTTGATGCCTCTGTAAAAGTCACTTTTTGAAACCAGTGTGATAAATAAAGCATTTGCTCCTTTGGAACAAATGCTGTATTTATCAGAATGGTTTCAAAACTACACAATTGTGAAAATTTCCTTTTTTCTAGTAAAGGCTCCTTGTTGGTAGATTTACTCAAAGAGCCTGGGAATTAAAATATCCTATGAGGTATCGGGTCAAAAAATAGCCTATCAGGTATTGGGTCTAAAAATAGCCTATGAGGTATTGGGTCTAAAAATAGCCTATGAGGTATTGGGTCTAAAAATAGCATATGAGGTATTGGGTCTAAAAATAGCCTATGAGGTATTGGGTCTAAAAATAGCATATGAGGTATTGGGTCTAAAAATAGCCTATGAGGTGTTGGGTCTAAAAATAGCCTAAATGGTATTGGGTCTAAAAATAGCCTATGAGGTATTGGGTCTAAAAATAGCCTATGAGGTATTGGGTCTAAAAATAGCCTATGAGGTTATCAGCATTCTAAGGGTTATACTTAGCAGTGTTAGCACAGATCACCTGTTGCATTTTAACCCATTCCTTCATAGGCTATTTTTAGATCCAACCTCTTTGAATAATAAAAATTATAAAAATTCAACTAATGAATATCCATGATGTAATTATTTCTGATATGAATATTGAACAGGTAAAGGGTTAAGGTAAGGTAACGGGCAAACCCAGTCCAAGTAGTATTATTACATTAAGTACTCATCTATCTTTTCAGGACTCTGCGGGAATTTTGACGGATCTCGGCACAATGATGTCAAGCCTAGCACGGCTGCCTTCATAAACCAACACAGGTGAGCTAGGTGTCTTCTTTTTGTAATCTAATAGAGATGCCTTTTGGAACAGAGTGAACCTAGATCAGACAAGTTAACCCTAACCTCCATAAATACACCTTTCTACGCCTCTGTAAAAGTCACCTGTTGAAACCATTGTGATAAATAGAGTATTTGCTTAACCCATAGGAGCAAATGCTCTATTTATCACAATGGTTTCCAAAACAAAACAATTCTAAAATTCTCCTTTTTTATAGTTAATGCTCCTTTTCAGTAGGCTTATTCAAAGGGGTTGGGTCTAAAAATAGCCTATGGAGGAATGGGTTAAGTCATTATCTTTTACATGAATATTGAACAGGAAAAGGGTTACGTGTTTGTTCAATTATTATCGCGCTCTTCCCGTATTTCCCAACCCTTTGTCACGTTTGCATATGTCTCTGGTTATAAGAAAAGCTCAGGAAATATGAGCATATCATTGTGTAGAGCAATTATTCAGCTACAATATGGCACCTTGATTGTTAAAATCTCTTCACTAACAGAATTAAGGTCTCCTAGCGTTATACTGTAGTTTCTTATCTATGTGTGTATAGGTCTTTGAAAGAAGCATGTACTACAAAAAAGAAAAAATAATGAAATTGTGTAGTTTTGAAACCATAGGAGCGACTGTGCTATTTATCACAATGGTTTCAAAAAGTGTCTTTTACAGAGGCATCAAAAGACGCCAATATGAGGGTATGGGTTAACCCTTTCCTCCATAAATACGCCTTTCTACGCCTCTGTAATAGTCACTTCTTGAAACCATTGTGATAAATAGAGGATTTGCTCCATAGGAGCAAATTCGCCATTTATCACAATGGTTTCAATACTACACATTTCTAACATTTTCCTTTTCTCTAGTAAATGCTCCTTTTCGGTAGATTTATTCAAAGAGGTTGGGTCTAAAAATAGCCTATAAGGGAATGGGTTAGATATAGGTTAGACAAGTCTTCATGAAATAGACCGTGCGGAGCGTAAACCGCAGTTTCATTTTGGCGGCAATAATCCAGTCTTAACGAAAAATGAAAAACTGAATAACCAACTCTGATTGGCCAATGGCACAGAATTTTCGAAAACTGCGGTTTAATGGAGTGTTAATTCTACATAATACAGGATTATCAAGCAAAGGATTAAGTAGCATGTTTGTATTTCTTTCTTTTCTGTTGTAGAAGCCAATATGAGAACTTCTTCTATGGTGTGGGTGTGTCCTCACAGCATTTCTTAGGGAAGTATTGCAGCTGTATCAAGGACAAGACCAAGATCTGCCTGACTGGGGTCGGGGCCATGAGATGTGTGTCAACAAGTAAGTTAATCCTTAACTCATTACCTCATAGGCTATTTTTAGACACAACCTCTGAATAAATCTACCGAAAAGGATCATTAACTAGAGAAAAGGAAAATTTTTGAAGTTTGCTGTTTGCAGTTTGAAACCATTGGAGCAAATGCTCTATTTATCACAATGATATCATAAAGTGACTTTTACAGAGTCATCAAAAGTCGTCAATATGAGGGAATGGGTTAACCTGATGAAGATGCCCTTCTTTTCAGTGGCAGCTGTCTAGTTTGATTCTTGTTCTAGATTTTTCACCAATCAGGAACTATGTTACATTGTAACTTTCAGAATGCTAGTATTTAGTAGTAAATTGTGTTTTCATTAGTTAATACTGTGGACTGGCATACAGCCTTATTACACTGCCTCTACACATGATCAAACTAGATGTAAAATCCAGAGTACAGACTGCTAATTTATATTTATGCCTCCACATAGTGGTAGCATATAGGGTTGTCCTTGTCCATATGTACGCACATCTAAAAGAATTAGTCAGAAATCTTTCTTGGAAAGTATTTGTCCAATCCACACCAAACTTTACGCACATGTTTGTGGCCAATATATCTTGGTCAAGTTTGATAGCCATGTTAATCACTTCAGTCCTTTAGGAGTTGCAGCATGTGCAAACAGTAGACCCAGATCAGATGGCTCCTAAAGTAGTCATCTGATCAGTGCTTGCTCTGTTACCTTATGGTATAATGTAGATCTGATACAGTTTCTGTCTGAACCAAAAATGTCCTGTGTTCATATGCATTTGTAAAATTCATCTGATTGATATTCATGATGTCATTCATGATGTCATTATCTTATTAAAATTCATGATGTCATTATTCCTTACATCAAGTGACATGAATAATCAACAGGGAAAGGGTTAAGTATCGGTTTATGTCTTTACACTTGTATGTACTTACAGAATATGATATCACAACCTCACTGGTGAAACAGGCCAAGACTCCCATACTGACCAGGCACAAGAGACAGGCCACAAACCAGCCAACCATCCTCCCACCTACAGACATACCAACAGTACGTAACAGGTTCTTTAACCTTGTCACTTTAATAAGTCAGTATGTCATAAATATATTTATCACATGATCTGCCTTGTGGGAGTGCCATATTTCGCAGAAATGCACTAGTGCATTTTGTATGCAAATAAGAAATCTTTAGTCAATCGTAGTGCTCATTTAAGCGTTGGCCAATCATAGCGCTGTATGTGCGCCGTCCGTTGTATTACTATACTGTTTGTAAGCAATGGCCGAAACAGTCGTCAGCTATAGCCAGTTTGATTTTCTATGGCATTTTTAATACTTATGTGATAAAAAGAATCTTACACGAGTGCTCATTACAAATTGTTTCGCTAAAGCTCGTGTCATATTATTATAGCTAACTCGTTTCATAAAAACAATATGTAATGAACACTCATGTAAGATCCTCTATTCATGTATGAAATAATGTTATTGTGAATATTGCTTAGGTAATTAAAGTTTTATCTAATTTTAAATACACCTTATACACCTTTGGACACAGAGTAAAACCCAGATCAGACAGGTTCCTGTAGGACCCAGATCAGACAGGCTCCTGTAGGACTTGTCTTTTCAGTGTATGCTTTGTTTGCTTATCATGTGACATTAACCGTTACCTCCATAAATACGCCTTTCTACGCTCCTATTTATCACAATGGTTTCAAACTACAAAATTCTAAAACAAATCCTTTTCTCTAGTTAATGCTCCATTTCAGTAGATTTATTCAAAGTGGTTGGATCTAAAAACAGACATAGCAAACAGTTGAGAATCAGATCTGTAACAAATAAGCTAACAGAGTAGACCCTGATCAGACACTAACAGAGCAGACCCTGATCAGACACCTCATGTAGGTGTATAGGGTTAACATATGTGACATAAAACAGGCTTGAGAATATTCTTTTTAGTTTCGAAATTATGTCTGTGTTAGTTTAACCCATTCCCACTTAGGCTTTTTTAGACTTAACCTCTTTGAAAAAGTCTACCCAAAAGGAGCATTTACTAGAGAAAAGAAAATATTTAGAATTGTGTAGTATTGAAACCATTCTGATAAATAGAGCATTTGCTCCTATGGAGCAAATGCTCTATTTATCAGAATGGTTTAAAAAAAGGTGACTTTTACAGAGGCGTCAATATACAGGAATGGGTTAAATCAGGTCCTACTCTCATACATGTGATAATTTTTTCGAGGCAAAGAGGGAGATTAGCTTTTCAAATGAGGGAGATTGTGTGTCAAAGAGGGAGATTTATGCGGATGGTTATTTGATGGTATAATAGGCCAGAGACCTATATTTATATTACATAAATATCTGCAAGAAAAGAACCCCCCACACACACACACACACACACACACACACACACACACACATACACACACACCTGGTTTGAAAGGAGGAGGTATGCGCGACAAACCATCTTAATTACTAGGGCATTTTTTTGCCTATCTAGCAAATTACATCTGTGTAATTTAGTTTGTATTAATTCTATTTTATATCCTATTCCTTATTCTATTCTGTACTATTCTCTGTTCTACATCCATCAACATCTACTCTATTTCCCATTCCTTTCTATTCCATTCCATCCCATTCTCTTATCTATTATAATTCCTTTGTGTTTCATTCCATTCTATTCCATTATCTATTATGTGCTCATATAATCTATTCTAATTACTATTCATTTCTATTCTATTTTGTGTGTGTGTGTGTGTGTGTGTGCTATTATCTATTTCCATGTACTCTCTTCTAATTACCATTTCTTTCTATTCCATTCCATTCTGGCCAATGGATAGACTTGTGTTTATTATTTTAACTGGCCAATTGATAGACATGTGTTTATTATTATTATTTTTACTATCATTATTTACATTATTCTCATTCTTATATTATTATTGACATTATTGTTTTTATTATTTTAATTCATTTTTGTAATGAAATATATCCAGAAATTTATATTCTGAAATAAACATAATACATTTGTCACTTTCTGTCCGAAATATGGTACTATCCAAACACTAGTACACTATCTTTGCATTTTGTAGTTTCATTTTTGGTTTGAAAAGTGCTTCCTATCTCACCAAATTTTGTGTATTTGACATCCATACATTCTATACTCAATGCAAACACAATTTCTTTTGAATATGTTACCAAATGTCTGTGGAAAACAATGTTTGTGTTGCCTCTATGAAATGACACATTTCACCGTTCGAAAAATCCGTGGTTTGAGGAAACCAATTTTTTTTTATTTATTTTTTTCTGATAAAAGCACATTTTCATTACAGTTATGCCATGTGGACATCTATTAATAAACTTAGAACCTAAATTAATTTAATAAAGTAACTATCTAGATGTTTAGTCTCAGAAAATAAGATCGTCTTCAACAGAAATTTAGTAGAACCTGACCGTGAAGAAAAAAGCATGTAATGACGACAGTGTAATACACCAGAGACATATATGCATACACAAATGTTTATGTTACGGAATACACACATGCCAAGGTAAATAACACACCATGCTGAGTTTGCTGACCATATACAGGTAAACCTCTGAAAACCGAACGCCTTCGGACCGGATAAAATGTTCGGTTTTCAGAGGTGTTCGGTTTTCAGAGATTTTTCTTAATGTGAAACCTGAAGGTGATGAATGTGATCTTCTGTAATACCGTTCACTTCTTTTGAACTTATCAGAATAAGATACAAACATCAGTTTCTACTATAGATGAGGGTATTCAGTAACAAGAAAATAATCATATTGTAATATTGTTTTATCTAATTTATACTTTGCCACATATGGATGACATTGGAGCAGGCATGATTGTGTTAAGTGTTTACATCAAACTGACTGTTAGATTCACTGCCTGATTGATTTTATTTATCTTTTATTATTTTTCATAATCAAAAGGCTTGTTCATGTAGAATTACTCTAAACTAAACTCAGTCCATTGAAGTGCTGGTAATATGTAGCATGAACATTTAAGTATCTAAGCATTGTGTTTATGAAATCAAAATTTGCATGTTGAGATCATCTTCCCTTAATTTCAATAAATAGGTGTGAAAAACCATGCCTAATTAAAGTTTTCTTATGATTTCCAAAAGCAACATCAGCTACAGTATTAGCCTATACCCCTGTTGTGTTTTTCACACCTTTGTAGTAACACAGGCAGCTGTCATACACAGTAGGGGTTCCAAAATTCCCTAGTCAAACTATCAACAAGTCAGCACCCCTAATTGGCCCTCAGGGTATGTTCGGTTTTCAGAGGTGATTTACAATGGAAATATAGGTTTCTGTTCCGGAACTTGTGTTCGGTATTCAGAATTCAGAGAGTTCGGTTTTCAGAGAGCTTTTCTTTATAGAATATATAAGGAAAAATTCGGGACCAAAATATTTGTTCGGTTTTTAGAGATTTTCGATTTTCAGAGGTTCGGTTTTCAGAGGTTTATCTGTAATCCCTTTTACTTGGGCCACAATTACACAGCATGGTATTTAGGACATGCTGCGGTGGTCTTTGATAAGGGGCAACATGGCGACGTACTACAAAAGGGACACGGCGCTGTGCCTGCCATGATAAACAGGGCAGTAAATAAGTCAACAACACTGGTTCTTTGAGGCGTCTGGCTAGCGCTTATTGATAAAAAATGATAGAAAATGGGGTGGGAAAAAAATAAAAATCATTTTTATTCAGAAATCGGGAGATTTCGTCTCCCGGCCGGGACTTGCGGGAGTTGGGCTCAAATCCGGTAGTCTCCCGCAGAATCCGGTAGTTATCACATGTATGTACTCTGTATTTTCTTGTTGTCATGTAGGATGGACCGCTAGTGTCAGCGGCTGAGGCAGAGAAAACATGCAAGGATCACATCCTCAACAATCAAGTGACTACTTCATGTACCCCAATTCTAACCAGCAACCTCACGGATCACATACAGAACTGTGTGGACGATTATTTGGTAATGTATTTGAAACAGTTTCCATTAGATTAAACCATTACTCCATAAGTATGCCTTTCTATGCCTTTGCAAAAAGATTAGACCCTGATCAGACAGCTTGTGTAGGAGCAATCTGACCAGGGTCTGCTCTGTTTGTTTCTACAATGGCCAAATATTCCTGTGTCCATGTGCTATTATAACAATTAATGGAATTTATATTCATGATGTTATTAAATCTTGCATGAATATTCATGGAGTTAAGAAAACATTTTATACTTTTTTGTTTTATCCCTTTCCCTTATATAAGCACTATTCCATGCCTTTGCAAACAGAATAGACCCAAAAAGGAGCAGTCTGATCAGGGTCTGCTCTGTTTGCTTATGAAATCAAAAAAGACGTGACTGCAGTTTTTACCAATACTAGAAATTCATGTGTACATGTATTCATGTGCCATTAGAAAAAAATCAACAAATAAATATTCATGAAAAGGTTAAAAAATGAGACTGTATATACATGTAGTAATAAACAGCCTTTTGCATTTAACTCTTTGAATGCAGGGAGCCAGTGAACTATCATTTGTAAACAGTGTAGACCCAGATCAGAGGGCATCAAGGGGATTATGATCAGGATCTGTGTTGTTTGTCATTCAAAGACTTCTAGCGATAAATATTCTTTCATACTGATTGGACTTTATAGTTGAACATGGATTCCACTTTGAATATTCAGCATTTGAAGGGTTAACCCATTACCTCATAGGCTATTTTTAGACCCAACCTCTTTGAATGAATCTACCGAAAAGGAGCATTTACAAGAGAAAAGGAAACTTACAGGATTGTGTAGTTTTGAAACCATTGTGATAAATAGAGCATTTTCTCCTATAGGAGCAAATGCTCTATTTATCACAATGGTTTCAAACGGTGATTTTACAGAGGCGTCAATAATATGCCTCATAAAAATTCTGCTAATAAATATTCATGATGTCATAATTTCTTACATGAATATTGAACAGGAAAAGGGTTAACCCTTTCCTCCATAAATACGCCTTTCTACGCCTCTGTAAAAGTCACTTTATGAAACCATTGTGATAAATAGAGCATTTTGCTCCTATAGGAGCAGATGCTCTATTTATCACAATGGTTTCAAACTACAAAATTTAAAAAAAATCCTTTTCTCTAGTTAATGCTTCTTTTCGGTAGATTTATTCAAAGTGGTTGGATCTAAAAATAGCCTATGAGGGAATGGGTTATATTGTTATTTCTTAGATGCATAATCATGAGGTCACGGGTTAGTATATAGCCACAGCTCGCCTACAGCATCATGGTCTACCCACAGACTGATTACTCAAAAAAAAACTCTCTTATCAGGGTTTACACTGTTTACTGAAATGAAACTTGTATAACCCTTACCGTTATTTTTATTTTTTTGCACGTCTGCTAACAGGGTAGACCCAGGTCAGATGACTCCTGTAGGATCAGGGTCTGCTCTGTTTTTGTATGAAAGTATATATAGTTGAACTTCAATATCTCATACTCTGGTAACTCAAACTTTGTGATAACTCGAAGTAAAAGGTTTGTCTTTCCAAAATTAACAATAAAGAATCACTGCACATATCTAGAAACACATGTGACAGCTTAAGACTTTAGACCTGCATTTAACCCTTTCCCTCATATAAACGTGTTTTCACGCATTTGCAAACAGAGTAGACCCAGATCAGACGGCTCCTCTGTTTGCTAATAAAATGTTCCACTCTCCATGTGTCATTATAACAAATCTGTCCATGAATATTCAGTAGGTATTGAACTTTGTAATAAACATAGAACAGGGAAAGGGTTAAACAGTTTATCTAAGAAGTAAATGTAAAGATTTGTTCAAAAATATTGACATTGAACAGTTTGAGTGAACAGTTTACTTTTACTATGCTAGGCCACCGGAAGCTTTGAATGGGCCAAAGATGCTTTAAGTGACATCGCAGTTGAGTGTGTGGACAACATCAATGACATTCGAGCAGCCAATGAGAGTGGGAACACCAACGTGACAGATGAGATTGATCCTGACATTCTAGACAGCATCAATGAAATCCTCAACAAGTCCTGTGTAGAAGATTGTGGAGACCATGGCTCCTGTGTAGAAGGTACTATTACTGTAGAAGTGACAATCAGTGGTTACGGACTCTATATATTTGTGTATATTTGTAGCTTATCAGTTTTTCCACACAAAAAAATGAGCTATTGCCGTAATTCTTGCGTCCGCTTTGTCGTTGTTGTCCAGAAAATTTAATGTTGGCTATTACTTCTTTACTATTCATGCAAATCTTATCAAACTTCACACACTGGTTCACCATCACAAGGGGTATAATCTGACCAAGGGCCATTACTCTGTAAGTTTGTTTTGCATAATTATGCCCCTTTATGGACTTATGTCTCGACAGATGAGCGTTGGCACCGCATGTGGTCTGCTCTGTTTGATTATGGCTCAATTTGATTGTACAGTTATTGTCAGGGCTAAATATCAATGTGATTGTACAGTTTTAGTCAGGGCTAAATGTGATTGTACAGTTTTTGTCAGGGCTAAATATCAATGTGATTGTAGAGTTTTTTGTCAGGGCTAAATATATCAATGTGATTGTACAGTTTTAGTCAGGGCTAAATGTGATTGTACAGTTTTTGTCAGGGCTAAATATTTCCTTATTCATAAGTCACTATAGAATCTAACATAATTAATATCCATGATGTCATCATTTCTTTCATATAAATGCCTTTTCACACCTTTGCAAACAGAGTAGGCCAAGATCAGACGGCTCCTAGAGGAACTGTCTGATCACGGTCTGCTCTGTTTGCTTATGGTATAATATAGATCTGATTCTGAAGTTTCTGTCTGAGGCAAAATGTTTTGTGTTCATATGCAATTATAAATATTAACATAATTAATATCGTTATTTTTTACAAGAATATTAAACATGGAATGTGTTGAATGAATGTTCATGGAATAAAGGGTTAATGATACATTCAGTTTTAAAATGAGTGTAAAAAACCTGAAGGAGACTGCAATTTCAGCAGGAATTTCTTCCAGAGTTGTCTTCCTCAGTCTTACACTATACAGTACATAAATCTAGTTATCCTACAAAACAGTTCACATTTGAACCCATTCCCTCATATTGACGACTTTTGACGACTCTGTAGAAGTCACTTTGTGAAACCATTGTGGTGAATAGAGCATTTGCTCCTATAGGAGCAAATGCTCTATTTATCACAATGGTTTATAGAATTCTTGTTATCTTACATTCATGTTTCTCTCTTCTTATTTTCTATTAAACTTGATAAATAAAATAAAGCTTGCATCTTATTATTATAGGCAACTTGTTTGATAAAATTATGAAAAACAAACAACCATGTAAGATCACCTGTATCTTTTTTGTTTTCAGCCATCTGCGTTTGCGATGATGGTTACTCGGGAGTCACATGCAACATCTCAAGATCGACTGTGCCGGTCATTTCCATTGTCCCATTCCTGTGTGACATGTCAAGGACATCAGACTGTCAGAGTGCTTTTGTGTTTGGACAAGACTTTGTCGAATCAGCGAGCCTCACCTGTCACTATGAATATGTAGAGGTAATTAAAAAATGTGATGTCTTTCGATAAATATATAGTTAACCCTTTCCGTGTTGAATATTCATGGAAGAAATAATGACATCATGCATATTAATCCTTTCCTCCATAGGTTAGTTTTAGACCCAACCTCTTTGAATTAATCTACCGAAAATAGGCATTAAATAGAGAAAATGATAATTTTTAGAATTTTGTAGTTTGAAACCATTGTGATAAATAGAGCATTTGCTCCCATAGGAGCAAATGCTCTATTTATCACAATGGTTTCATGAAGTGACTTTTACAAAGGCGTAGAAAGGCGTATTTATGGAGGAAAGGGTTAAACAAACAGAGCAGACCCTGATCAGACTGCTGCTGTAGGAGCCATCTGATCTTGGTCTACTCTATTTGCAAATGCATGAAAAAGCATTTGCATGTATATGAAGGAAAGAGTTAAACTTCGCTAATCTAGACACATTATCGGTATCTAGTATCATTCTCAGTCTTTAACCCTTTCCCTCATATGAATATTTTTTCATGCCTTTACAATTTGTAACAGAGTAGACCTAATCAGATGGCTCCTGTAGGAGCTGTCTGATCAGGGTCTACTCTCTTTGTTCATTACATAATACAGATATCAACCTACAGTATTTGTCCCGGCAAATATTTTGTCTGCTGCAATTCTAATCAGATTTTACGTCGCTTTAACAGTATTTCAGTCATATCATGGTAAAAGACCTGGGTCCATGCTTATAAAGCTTTTAGTTGAGTCTTGAGTTTGTTCTCAAATTTTTGATTGGCCAGATTTGAGCCAAAGGCTCAAATCTGACCAATCAAAAACTTGAGAACGAACTCAGACTCAACTAAAGTTTTATAAGCATGGAACCTGATGACATAAAGAGGCTTGATGTTACATGCTGCATTCAACCACTAATGTTACATGCTGCATTCAACCACTATTAGAGGCTTGATGTTACATGCTGCATTCAACCACTGATGTTACATGCTGCATTCAACCACTGATGTTACATGCTGCATTCAACCACTAATGTTACATGCTGCATTCAACCACTATTAGAGGCTTGATGTTACATGCTGCATTCAACCACTGATGTTACATGCTGCATTCAACCACTAATGTTACATGCTGCATTCAACCACTATTAGAGACTTGATGTTACATGCTGCATTCAACCACTGATGTTACATGCTGCATTCAACCACTGATGTTACATGCTGCATTCAACCACTGATGTTACATGCTGCATTCAACCACTGATGTTACATGCTGCATTCAACCACTAAGAGGCTTGATGTTACATGCTGCATTCAACCACTAAGAGGCTTGATGTTACATGCTGCATTCAACCACTAATGTTACATGCTGCATTCAACCACTGATGTTACATGCTGCATTCAACCACTATTAGAGGCTTGATGTTACATGCTGCATTCAACCACTAATGTTACATGCTGCATTCAACCACTAATGTTACATGCTGCATTCAACCACTAATGTTACATGCTGCATTCAACCACTGATGTTACATGCTGCATTCAACCACTAATGTTACATGCTGCATTCAACCACTATTAGAGGCTTGATGTTACATGCTGCATTCAACCACTAATGTTACATGCTGCATTCAACCACTAATGTTACATGCTGCATTCAACCACTGATGTTACATGCTGCATTCAACCACTAATGTTACATGCTGCATTCAACCACTAATGTTACATGCTGCATTCAACCACTAGGACTTATTTTGTTCTTCACTATTTGCCTTGACTTTGGTTTTGTTACGCAACTCAGACAGCTTTGCTCTGTTTTAGGTACAGCAGACTGTCATCCCGTCAGGACAAACTGGCCATGTTAAGGCCACATTTATTTCCATCAATCAAGTGATGTGTCCGTTGCCCGCCATCCGGAGTGCCCTGCTGACTGTCAGTAACGATGGGCAGAACCCGAGCAGCAACAAGTCCATGCAGGTTGTGTACAACTCAGTGTGCCATGCATGCTCTGTGGATGAGACAAGTTTCAAAGCCAGCTGCTACAGAGAGGTAATCTACACTGGAATTGTTAACCCTCTACTGCTGCAAACAGAGTAGACCCAGATCAGACAGCTCCTATTGGAGCTCCTATAGATTCAGGGTCTGCTCTGTTTGCTTATGTTAGAGATCTGGTTCTCCTCTGATTGTCATGGCATTAAAGTTTCTTACTTTATATACATGTATATCTTTGATAGAAGAATTTATTTGTATTCACAATGGAGGATTGTTACAATAATAACATAACATGACAATAGTATTCATAGAGTACATGGTTAACCCATTACCTCATAGGCTATTTTTAGACCCAACCTCTTTGAATAAATCACCGAAAAGGAGCATTTACTAGAGAAAAGGAAAATTTTAGAATTGTGTAGTATTGAAACCATTGTGATTAAAAGAGCATTTGCTCCTATGATACCATTGTGATAAATAGAGCATATGCTCCTTTGGAACAAATTCTCTATTTATCACAATGATTTCAAAAACTGACTTTACAAAGGCGTCAAAAGGTGGCAACTTGAGGGAATGGGTTAATGCACATTACATACATGGGTTAATGCACATTACATACATTTGAATCTTGATATACTTTCAGGACAACAACTGCATCATCGGTGGAGTGTGTTATGGCAATAATGCCAAGAGAGAAGGAGACCCATGTCAGGTGTGTCGACCAGCTGCCAATGATTCTCATTGGTCTCCCAGCTTCGGTATGTCACCTTTGTTCATCATAAATCCTTTACATTATAGAGACAACATTTTGCCAGATGCATTTGCAAACAGAGTAGACCCAGATCAGTTGGCTCCTATAAAAGTTGTTTGAGCCAACTGCAGAAACATGACTGCATATTATAATTTTTTCTTTTCACTTTCCTTACTTTTACCCTTTACTCCATGAATATCCATGTAAGAAATAATGATGTCACAAATATTAATTAGATTTATAGTTATGATAGCACATGGATACAGAAAAGTTTGGCCTAAATAGACTCATATCTATATTATTTCATAAGCAAACAGAGCAGACCCTGATATGTGTCTACTCTGTTTGCAAAGTGTCTACTCTGTTTGAAATGTGTATATATGGAGTAAAGGATTAAAAAGTGTTTGGATGTTCATTGTTGGCCTGCTGGACAGTCAAACATAGAGATAAAAGTCTTAACATTATTTTGTTAACAATCATTTAACATAAAGATGCAATTTATTTCAATTAAATTTTCTGTTGCCACAGAAACGATCTGCCAAGATAAGCCTGCAACCCAGGAGACTGTTAAACAGACTGTTACAGAAGACGACCACAAGTCAACCACTATAGCTCTAGCTGTTGTGTGTGGAGTGTTGGCTGCTGTCATTGTTATCGGTGCCATCTGTCTCATCAGAAAGCAGTAAGTATACAATTACATTAAAACCTGTTTTAACCTATTCCCGCATTGGCTATTTTTAGATTCTACTTCTTTGAATAAATCTACCAAAAAGAAGCATATTCAGAGAAAAGGGAAATTTGAGAATTGTGTAGTTTTGATCCCATTGTGATAATAAAGCATTTGCTCCTATGGAGCAAATGCTCTATTTGTCTTAATGGTTTCAAAGAGTGACTTTTACAGAGGTGTCAAAAGGTAACCAGTTATTGGTGAAACATACCAGACCTAATAAGCAGTGCCTTAAGGGAGAACAAAAGTAATGCAAAAAGCTCCTTCATAAGCTTTTTGCATTTTTTGTGTCCTGCATTTAGCTATTATCTGCTTTTGGTTATAATCCTCAAACAGATTTTACTGTGGTTTAATGGTGAAAAATAAAAACCGAAAAATCCCAGAGGTTTTGTTTTTTTGGCCAAAATGTAACATATTATAGTAGAACATGTCCTAAGTGACCATTCATTTATTGAACGAAGGAGTCTTAAAAAGCAGGTGGTTGCTTAATGCAGGGCAAAAGTAATGCATAAAGCTCCTGTAGGAGCTTTTTGCATTACTTTTGACCTGCATTAAGCTACCACCTGCCTTACAGACCCATAATTAGATTGAGAGAGGTTCTACTGTATATAGGTTGGCCAGTTAAAGTTATATAACAGTGGTAACTATTTACAGGGTATATTATTTTCTTTCTATTAATTTTTTGTATTCTTTTGATGTTTTAACCTCTCCCTCATGAATACTAGTGTAAGGAAAAATGAATGAACGAATATTGATTAGTGGAAATTTATTATTGGCATCATGACAACAGGAATATATGACCTTGGTAGATGTTGTAAAAGCAGATGTATATTTCATAAGCAACCTGAAAACAGAGCAGACCCAGATCAGGTGGCTCTTACAAGAGCCATCTGATCTGGGTCTACTTTGTTTGCAATGGAATCCATAAATATGCCTTTGCAAACAGAGTAGACCCAGATCAGACAACTCTTGTATGAGCCATCTGATCTGGGTCTACTCTATATGCTTAAGAACATTTCAGTTTCTGTCATGCTAATAAATTCATTTGTACATATATGTAATGTCTTTTGATGACAAAATATTTTGTTTGGATCCAGACCCCAGGCACTTCATAAATAAGCCTTTGCAAACAGAGTAGACCCAGATCAGACAACTCTTACAAGAGCCGCCTGATCAGTGTCTGCTCCGTTTCTATGAATAGTTTAGATATATGATTCTAGTTTCAGCTAAGGCCTAAAACTCTTGTGCCCAAGTATCAGTATAAAACTTTATCTTATTAATATTCATGATGTCATTATTTCTTACATGAATATTCATGGAGTAAAGGGTTAACCTGTTAATGCTTAAAGGAATACTTTATAGACATGTATCACAGTTGATGTTCTTTGTTCTACAGAGGGATGTCTAAGAACTCCAAGGCTGAGTTTGGCTCCTACGACATCACAACCCCACCACAGCTTCACCGAAATGAATTCAATGGAGTCAGTAATGCAGCTTACAGTGACACCAGTGTGAAAATGTAAAAAAAACAATGATTCCAAGATGAAAATGTAATAATGGTTATCTAGTGTGAAAATGTAAAAACGAGTAAGTTATCAAGTGTGAAATGTAAAATCAATGATTCCAGAGTGAAAATGTAATATCAGTGACTTGAGCTTGAAAATAAAACAAAACTGTTTATATTTACCATCAGCAGTTTCATATGAAAATGTAGAAACAGTAGTATAACATTAGTGATGACTCCAACATGAAAAAAACGGACACTTGAATTTGAAAATGAAACAAAAATATTGAATATCAACATCGGCAGTTTCAGTGTGAAACTGTCACAACAGTGATTCTAGTGTGGAAATACAACACCAGAAGTATGCAATAGACAAAATCTTTTGAATTAACCCTTTCCTCCATAAATACGCCTTTCTATGCCTATGTAATTATCACCTGTTGAAACCATTGTGACAATGGTTTCAAACTACAAAATTAAAAAAAAATTCCTTTTCTCTAGTTAATGCTCCTTTTTGGTAGATTCATTCAAAGAGGTTGGGTCTAAAAATAGCATATGGAGGAAAGGATTATGATATATTATGTGTACTCATTAATTTCTTTTTATTGAAAAATGTAAAGTACAACTTGAATCAATTAATTATATTGTTCAGTTCTTTTTTCGAATGTGCATGCTTAGATGTAGCTAAACTGCCTTATATCAAAGTTTTGTTTTTTTTCTTCAAATATTAATCTATTCTTGTTGATTATAAAAAGTGTTAACCAATTCACGCATATTGACGACTTTTGACGACTGTAAAAGTCACTGTGAAACCATTGTGATAAATAGAGCATTTGCTCCTATAGGAGCAAATGCTCTATTTATCACAATGGTTTCACAAAGTGACTTTTATAGGGTAGTCAAGTCGTCAATATGAGTCGTCATCATGAATATTTAGTAAGAGGAAAAAAAAATATGGATGAATATTAATTAGCTGACTTGTTAGCATGGTATTTGAACACATAATTTTTTGCCGAGGCAAAAACTGTAGAATCAGATCAATATTATATCATCAGCAAACAAAGCAGACCCTGATTAGATGGCTGCTGCAGGATCTGGGTCTACTCTGTTTGTAAAGGTGTGAAAATGTGTTCATATGAGGTAAAGAGTGAAATCAAGTTGATGTGGCCTCCAAATATGATATTTGTCTATCAAACTGTCAAAATGAATGTTAAGTGTATACACATGTATATTGTTTGTCACATTTTGTTGTCTGTAAATTTTTCTGTCAAAATTACTCTTTTTCTGAATAAATTTCATTCAATGAGTTTTACCAAAAGTTGTAAATGTAATTTTTGCAATTTTAATTTCAGTATACCGTATTATCTCTGATAAATGTTGCCATGGCATTATATTTTATTAAATTTTATAAAAGGAGCTTCTTGCATTTTTACACATGTGGTAGCTTAATGCAAAATAAATGCAATGCAGAAAGCTCTTACATTGCTTTCAGTCTGTACTAAGCTACCACCTACATTTGGAAAACTTGTATTTCTTTATTAACCTTTTCAGAATAGACCCAGACCAGACGGCTCCTGGGTCGTCTGATCAGGGTCGTCTCTTTGCTTATGACCTGATATAGATCTGACTCTACAGTTTTTGTCAAAGCAAAGGAATTGATTGAAAATTTACATGATAAAACTTCCAGCTAGTAGATATTCATGATATCATAATTTTTTAACCCTTTCCTCCATAAATACGCCTTTCTACGCCTCTGTAATAACCACTTCTTGAAACCATTGTGATAAATAGAGCATTTGCTCCTATAGGAGCAAATGCTCTATCAATGGTTTCAAACTACATATTTCTAAAATTTTACTTTTCTCTAGTAAATGCTCCTTTTGGGTAGATTCATTCAAAGAGGTTGGGTCTAAAAATAGCTTATTTAATGAATATTAAACAGGTAAAGGGTTAATGCTTATTATATACATTTTTTGTTGTTTTATTGATTTGTTAGTTCCCCACATAAGGGTGGGTGCATTTAGAGTGAGGGTGTTTATTGGAGTGGGGACGTTTATTAGATAGAATACGGTATACATATTTTGAGAAGTAAAATCACTGATACAACCAAACTTGTTATATGAACATTGTTAAGTTTGAAAAGCTATATTTCTGTACGTTTTGTATAATAAAAGAGACGAGAAAAGTTGTTTTTTATTTTTATTGTTTACATACTAGCATATACAGTAAAACTTGTTTTAACCCTTTCCTCCATAAATATGCCTTTCTACGCCTCTGTAATAACCACTTCTTGAAACCATTGTGATAAATATAGCATTTGCTCCTATAGGAGCAAATGCTCTATCTATTTATCACAATGGTTTCAAACTACAAAATTCTAAAATTTTACTTTTCTCTAGTAAATGCTCCTTTTGGGTAGATTCATTTAAAGAGGTTGAGTCTAAAAATAGCCTATGGAGGAAAGTTAAGCAGCCATTCATTTATTGAACGTAAGTGTTAAAAAAAGGTAGCTGCTTAATGCAGGGCAAAAGAAATGCAGGAGAGCTCCTATAGGAGCTTTCTGCGTTACTTTTGACCTTCATTAACCTTTTTCCTCATATAAACACCTTTTCACACATTTGCAAGCAGTATCGGGGGCAATGACTCAACAATTATCAGGGGGAGACAATTCAAAACACCCAGGTGCACAACAACTCATGCTAGTCAACATTCCTGTGAAGTTTGGTGACTCTAGCCCTAGTGGTTTTAAAGATATGCATGACACAAAATTTCTCTAATTCAAAGTAATCATATCAGAGGCATTAACTCCAAATGTATCTGGGGGAAACAATTCAAAAATTCCAGGTGCACAACAACTCATGCTGGTCAACATTCCTGTGAAGTTTGGTGACTAGCCCTAGTCGTTTCAGAGATATGCACGACACCAAGTAAATTCTGTCTCATTTTTAAGTCATCAGGGACAGTAACTCCAAAGTTAACAGGGGAGACAATTCAAAAAACCCAACTGCAAAACAACTCGTGCTAGCGAACAATCCTGTGAAGTTTGGTGACTAGTCTGCTGGTTTCAGAGATAAGTGCGACACAAAGTTTGAATGAATTTAAAAGTTCATATCAGGGGCAATAACTCAACAATTATCAGGGGGAGACAATTAAAACAAGAGTACCGCATACTGTACATAATACGTCCACTTGCAAACTTTTTCCGATTCAACATGCCTTATAAGTGTTGACATTTTCTAATCTGTGCATCAGATCTTGATTTCCATATTAAGGTGATACTATTTTTAAAACAAGAGGGCCATGATGGCCCTAAATCGCTCACCTGGTTAATATAGACTTATGCATACACTGTATTTCTATGTAAAAATAAGTCAGCTTCAGATTGGGGCCAATATGAAACCAAAGGTCATACTTTTAGGCGGGGCCATTTTTGATCCGGGAGTCCTACTTTGAACAATCTTTGTAAAGGACCATGCTACATGCCAAATATCAAATGTCTAGATCATACCGTTTCAGAAGAAGATTTTCCTATGAAAAAACTATAAGGTTTGGGGCGGAGCCATTTTTGGTCTGGGGTCATAATTTGAACAATCTTTGTAGAGGACCATTAGATGATGCTACATACGTTATACCAAAGATCTAGGCCTTATGGTTTCAGAGAAGAAGATTTTTAAAAAAAAATCCCATGAAAAACTGATAAGCCCCGGGGCGGGGCCATTTTTGATCCGGGGGTCATAATTTGAACAATCTTTGTAGAGGACCATTAGATAATGCTACATACCAAATATCAAATGTCTAGATCTTACCGTTTCAGAGAAGAAGATCTTTAAAGACTTTCCTATGAAAAACTGATAAGCCCTGGGGCGGGGCCATTTTTGGTCCGGGGTCATAATTTGAACAATCTTTGTAGAGGACCATTAGATGATGCTACATACCAAATATCAAAGATCTAGGCCATATGGTTTCAGAGAAGAAGATGTTTAAGTAAATTGTTGACGACGCACATACACACGACGACGGACGACGGACACTGCCCCCTCACAATACCTAAAACTAAAGCTAAAACTTGAAGTGAATATCTTTAAAAAAAAAGTTACAGCTAATCATCACATTTGCAGATTTTTTTGTAAAGTGCAACAGTCATAACTCTGTAAAGACAAACTGAATGAACCTCAAAATAAACTCAGTTTCAGATTTTGTTGCTTAAAACATTTGTGTTAAGTTTCATTTATATCATTTTAATAGTTTTCCCAGAAAACAACAGACAAACTAAAAGTTGCAAAGAAAGCAACAAACACACAAAGTTCAAGGACCATAACTTTAGAATAAAATGACATATCAAAAACACTGCAATATATGTGAAAATTCATATTAAGGTCTAACCATATAAAAAAATTGAAGTAAATATCATTTCAAATGAAAAAGTTATGGCCATCCTGATACTTGCATATATTTGCATTATTTTTTTTAAGTGCAAGGGCCATAACTCCGAAACGACAAATCAAATGAACCTCAGAATCAACTTAGCTTCAGGTCTTGATGCATTAAATATGTGTGTGAAGTTTCATTAATAATTGTCAATCAGTTTTCCCAGAAAACAGGGGACAAACTATATGCATATATTTGCATTATTTTTTAATAAACGGGGCATAACTCCGAAACGACAAATCAAATGAACCTCAGAATCGACTCAGCTTCAGATCTTGATGTATTAAACATTTGTGTGAAGTTTCATTAATATCTCTCAAATAGTTTTCCCAGAAAACAGCGGACAAACTATTTGCATGTATTTGCATTATTTTCTAAGGACAAGGACCATAACTCTGAAACGAAAAATTAAATGATCCTCAGAATCAACTCAGCTTCAGATATTGATGCATTAAACATTTGTGTGAAGTTTCATCAAAATCTGTCAAATAGTTTTCCCAGAAAACAGCAGACAAACTATTTGCACGTATTTGCATTATTTTTTAAGTACAAGGGCCATAACTCCGAAACGACAAATCAAATGAACCTCAGAATTGACTCAGCTTCAGATCTTCATGCATTAAACATTTGTGTGAAGTTTCATTCATATCTGTCAAATAGTTTTCCCAGAAAATAGCGGACAAACAAAATGTTGATGGACGAACGGAAGAACGAACGGACGGACGGACGGACAGGGCCACGACAATATACGACCACCTTTATTAGGTGGGCGTATAAAAACCTAGGTGCACAACAACTCATGCTGGTGAACATTCCTGTGAAGTTTGGTGACTCTAGTACTAGTGGTTTCAGAGATACGCGCGACACAAAGTTTTTCTAATTTTAAGTCATCAGGGGCAATAACTCCAAAGTTATCATGGAAGACAATTCAAAAAACCCAGGTGCACAACAACTCATGCTGGTGAACATTCCTATGAAGTTTGGTAACTCTATCCCAACTGGTTTCAGAGATGCGCGCGACACAAGTTTGTGACGGACAGACGGGCGGACGGACAACTCTGGCAAAAACAATGTTTCCCCATAAATGGGCGAGACATAATTACGAGTGCAAATAGCAGTACATTTCTTCCAAATGGTCTAACGTGAGGACGCCTTGTCATTTATTGGCAGAAGGTCTGGGTTCGAGTGCCAGTTTGGGTTTCATTTTGTACTGCTGTTATTTCATTTGTTATCAAATTTATTCCCTGTGAAACTTTTTTTTTTTAAAAAAAAAAGCAAAACAAATATAACAACACACTGCAAAACGACCCATAAAAGAAGAATTATTTTATTGCTTTTCTATCTGACTGCTTAGTGCAAGTTAAAATCCCCATTGGGGGGATAAAACAAGGTTCGTAAAAAGCTTGACCGAATCGGCAGACTCTTTGCTTTAAATAGCAAGAAAACGGTTAAAATAATTCGATGTAGATTTAATAATTCAATTTAACTTTAACATGTTGCCTGCTAACCGTGACCTACAATAGCTAACATTTGGATCTATATTATACCGTAAGCAGACAGAGTAGACCTTGATCAGACGGCTCCTATAATAGTCGTCCGGTCTGGGTATACTCAGTTTGCAAAGATCACAGTTGTTAAAATGGGGGAAAGGGTTAACCCCTAACTCCATAAATACGCCTTTCTATGCCTTTGCAAACAGAGTAGACCCAGATAAGACGGTTCCTGGCTTCTGTAGAAGTCGTCTGATCAGGGTCTGCTTTGTTTGCTTAATTATGATATAGTGTAGATATGGTTCTACAGTGTCTGCCATGACCAAAATGCCTGTGTACATGTACTATTATAACAATTGATCAACAATAAACATACATATTCATCTAGTTAATATCCATGACGTCATTATTTCTTACGCGATTGGTTTGGTTTTTATCGGGTTTTATGTCGATTTAACAGTATTTTAGTGCGCAACATCAATATGAAAGGCGGAAACATTATTATTACATTATTATGGCCATAATTGTAGAACAATCGAAGGCGAAGGGGATAGATTTTGATAAACGTTGTCTTGTCATACAAGCTTTTACCCCATTTCCTCATATTGACGAGTGTTCTTAGAATACTATGGGGAATATGGGTTAATGAAAATCAGGTACGGTACTTGGTAAACCAGTCTGCTGAGTAAATATAGCATATACTTGTATAGTAAAACGTCTATAACATACAGCTAATACTGGTTTTAACCAATTACCTCATAGGCTAGTTTTAGACCCATTCCCTCATGGATTATTTTTAGACCCAAACCTCTGAATAAATCTACCGGAAAGGAAAAAATATTGTTGTGTAACTTGTGTAGTTTTGAAACAATTGTGATCTATGGAGCAAATGCTGTATGTATTACAATGGTTTCAAAAAATGTCTTTTATAGAAGTGTCAAATGGCGTAAATATGAGGGAATGGGTAAAGAAGATAGCTCAATGACAGCTCCCATAGGGGAGCTCAGAGACATATACATACATGTCTCTGGGGGAGCTTTCTGCATTACTTTGTTCTGCATTTAGCAGTCACATACTCATCAAGACGACCATGTTATCCCTTAACCCTTTCCTCCATGAATATCCATGTAAGAAATGATAAAGTCATAACTAGTAATTACACATGTATATTAATTTATTATATATAATAGCACATGGACACGGGAAGTTTTAGCATTAGCAGATATTTAAGAATCATATCTACATTATTTTGTAAGCAAACAGAGCAGACCGTGATCAGACGGCTCATATATATGTCTACTCTGTTTGCAAATGTGTAGAAATGCGTATTTATAGAGTAAAGGGTTAACCCTTTCCCTTATGTAAGCGCATTTTGACGCATCTGCAAACTGAGTAGACCCAGATCAGACGGCTCCTATAGGAGCCGTCTGATCATGGTCTTCTCTGTTTGCTTATGGTGTAATATAGATCTGATTCTACAGCTTCTGTATGAGGCAAAATGTCCTGTGTTCATATGCTATTATAAAAATAATCTAATTAATATTCATGACGTCATTATTTCTTACATAAATATACAACAGGGAAAGGGTTAAGTGGTCTTCAGGGGCATAGCTAGAGATGCGCACAAGTTTATGCGCGTACGTGACATCAATCTGAAAATATTATTATGGCCAAAATGGAACAAAAATCGAAGGCTAAAGAGTGTAGACTTTGACAGACGTTGTTTTGTCATGTAAGCTTTAACCCATTCCCTCATAGTGACGCCATTTGTCGCCCCTGTTAAAGTCCCGTTTTGGCACCATTGCGATAAATAGAGCATTTGCTCCTATTGGTTTGGTTTTATCATGTTTTACGTCGTTTTAACAGTATTTTAATCATATCACGACGTCCAGCTAATTACAGGTGGAGGAAGAACCAAGAGGTTCTTCTGTGCACGGAACAAAGTGAGTTATTTCGTGCACAGTACATCCATGTAGAAACACCGACCTACCGCTGGAAGGCTTCCTCACATGAAAATTCCAAATTCCCAGACCGGGGGGCCCATTGCTCATATTGAGCAAATGCTCTGTCACAATGGTTTCAAAACTACACAATTCTAAGTTTCATTTTCTGTAATAAATGCTCCTTTTTGGTAGATTATTCAAAGGGGTTGCGTCTAAAATAGCCTATGAGGGAATGGGTTAAGTGGTCGATATAGACAGGCGATCCTGTAAAGGTAAACAACGAGCAGTGTGCCACTAATGTACTTTACAGTTTGGTATGTTCCATGATTTAGGGGTGTCGGCATTGCTGCGGTCCATCTAAGATATGTACTTAACCCTTTCCCTCATATAAACGTGTTTTCACTCATTTGCAAACAGAGTAGACCCAGATCAGACGGCTCCTAGAGGAGCCGTCTGATCAGGGTCTACTCTGTTTGCTAATAGAAGTTAATAGACCTGTTTCTTTGCTTTCTAAAATGTCTACAATGTTCTACCTTCCATATTTCTTTGTAACTATTTTGTTAATGAATATTCAGTAGGTATTGAAATTTGGTCTAAATACAGAACAGGGAAAGGGTTAAAATGCGACAGTCAATCACGATTTTGTCATGCAGGTTTTTGTGCCGACAGAATGCCGATTCCCCCAAAAAGTAGACTGCGCTGAATTTTATGGTTCACTGCTCGTTGTTTTCTTATACTAACAGCTTTGTGCTCATTTACCTCCCCTTAATCATCGTCCAGTCTGTTTCTTCTGTACTGTGTTCTGTGCTCGTATATGGCGTAGTATAATAACACACACAAAACCCTGATAATGTTTGTGGAAACAGATCTGCCGTAGTTGTTCCTACTCAGCCGACTCGTTCAAGCTTTCGACAGACTCATTTATTACCGAGTGGCAAACAGTTCGAATCCTGATGAAACGACGCATTCTTGAAAGCTGTTTGCAAATACCAGCCAGGTGTCGATTGGCTGGATAAAACAATACACTGTCAAATATTAAAGAACCGTAATTCCCGTGCAACATGTCTTACTCACCGAATACTCAAACACACCACGCGACAGTGTCCGTGAAGCACGTGCTGTGCCAGTCTGAACTCCTCGGAGAATTCTACGGCTTTCCCGGAAACTGCCGAGTAGTTACGAATACGACAGTGCCCGAATGTTAGGTGGCTAAGTAGAATAATCCCTTTACTCCATAGATATTCATGTAAGAGGTAACGGCATCATGTATAAATTATTAATCATTTTTATAATAACATATGTATGAATACATTGAATATTTAACCACGGCAGAAAGTGTACAATCAAATCTATATTATGCCATAAGCAAACAGAGCAGACCCTGATCAGACGGCTCCTCCAGGATCCGTCTGATCTGGGTCTACTCTATTTTCCAAGGCGTAGAAAAGCGTATTTATGGAGTAGAGGGTTAACTTCGTAGGACATGGGTGTTCACCATTTTACTCTTGGCATTCGGGATTGCCGTGTTATATTATGAGCATGCGATATACATAGACATCAATGTGAAAAGTTTGAAACAATTCCAGTCAAGAGTGCAAGAGAAGGCATGCCAGTCAATGTGGTTTCGACTTTTTATATATGGAACCAATCAACGTTATTTTATCAGAGAGAGAGAATAAACTACAGCGTTGAGTCATTTCTTTAAGAACATCCGCATATGCCACATATCAGAGTTCTTAACTTATTTGTGCGCAGAGTCCCTTTAAAAGGATAGTGTGTAACAGTATAGACCTAGATCAGAGGGCTAAATAGAAGCCTTCTGATCAGGATCTGCACTGTTTTCTGAACACACTTCTGCCAATGACTTATACCAGCGAATATTCTGCTTGCTGTGCCCGCTCAACTGGATGGGTTCAAAATAGTTTCCTCAAATAATATGGGAACAAAGAGTTAATACCATGTACAAATGTATACCATAGCAGTCAGTAACAATGTTAACCCTTCACTCCATAAATGCGCCCTTTTACACGTTTGCATACGGAGTACACTCCACCAGGAGACGTCTGATCAGAGTCTGTCCCGTTTGCTTATGGAATTATATATATCTGGTTTTATAGTTTCTGCCATGGTAAACATTTCCTGTTGTATTGTACCATGTGGTAATGTGTGCCATGTGGTAGTGTGCCATGTGGTAATGTGTGCCAAATATGAAAGCTGAGAACCTTCCAGTTTCAGGAGAAAATTTTCAAAGTTTTACTATATGTTTCAATAGAAAACAAGGCACTCCTGGGGCGGGGGCAATTTTGACACCAGGGGCATAATTTAAATAACTTGTGTAGAAGACCTGATTATGATGCTATGTGCCAAATATGAAAGCTAAGAACCTTCCAGTTTCAGAGGAGAAGATTTTCAAAGTTTTCATACGTTCTATCGAAAACTGACCACCCCTGGGACGGGGCCAATTTTGACCCCAGGGGCATAATTTATATAACTTTTGTAGAGGACCTGGACATAATGCTATGTGCCAAATATGAAAGCTGACAACCTTCCAGTTTCAGAAAAGAAGATATTCAAAGTTTTACTATATGTTTCAATAGAAAACAAGGCACCACTGGGTGGGGCCAATTTTGACCCCAGGGGCATTATTTATATAACTTTTGTAGAAGACCTGAACATGATGCTATGTGCCAAATATGAAAACTGAGAACCTTCCTGTTTCAGAGAAGAAGATATTCAAAGTTTTCACTATAAGTTTCTATTAAAAACCAGCCACCCCTGGGGCGGAGCTAATTTTGACCCCAGGGGCATAATTTATATAACTTTTGCAGAGGACCTGAACATGATGATATGTGCCAAATATGAAAGCTGAGAACCTTTCAGTTTCAGAGGAGAAGATTTTCAAAGTTTTCACTAAGTTTCTATTGAAAACCAGCCACCCCTGGGGCGGGGCCAATTTTGACCCCCGGGGCATAATTTATATAACTTTTGTAAAGGACCTGAACATGATGCTATGTGCCAAATATGAAAGCTGAGAACCTTCCATTTTAGAGGAGAAGATTTTCAAAGTTTTACTATATGTTTCTATGGAAAACAAGGCACCCCTGGGGGGCAATTTTGACCCCAGGGGCATAATGTATATAACTTTTGTAGAGGACCTACAGATGATGCTATGTACCAAAGATGAAAGCTGAGAACCCTGTAGATTCAGAGAAGATTTTCATAAGGTTCAAATTGTTGACGTGGGACGACGCCCCCCCCCCCCCCCCCCCCCCCCCCCCCCCCCCCCCCCGGCGGACATCAGTTGATCACAAAAGCTCTGGTGAGCTAAAACGCTATATTTCAACCTCTGTTGTGTGGATTAGATCTACACAAATTCTAAACATGTTCATATAGGACATCAGGTGATCACAAAAGCTCACCCCGAGCACAAAAGTGCTCTGGTGAGCTAAAAACATTATATTTCAACCTCTGTTGTGTGGATTAGATCTACACAAATTCTAAATATGTTCACATATCGTTGACCTAATGCATTGTTTTATAAGCGGTGTTTGGCTACATATTTTAGGAAGACGCTGTTATTATACCAAAAACGATTAGTAGCCGTTGATTTGGGATGTTAAGTTCTTTCATTTCATATAAAAATTTAGTGTAGGAGATGCCGTATTAAAAAAGTTTAGACCAAAAACAAAGGACACTTACCTCGTCAACATCACACGTCCGCCATATTGAAAACTCCGATTATTTTCAGTGTACAGTGCTACCATACAGTGATGTTAACAGCGAGCCTTCACTGTAGTTAACCGTTTCCCTGTTGCATATTCATTTAAGAAATAACGACATCATGAATATGAATTACCTTAGTACACATGAATACATGTACAAGACATTTTGGCTGAGGCAGAAACTGTAGCCTAAGATCCATGTAATACTACAAGCAAACAGAGCAGACCCTGAGCAGATGGATCCTATAGGAGCCATCTGATCTGGGTCTACTCTGTTTGTAAATGCGGTTATATGAAGGAAAGGGTTAACAACAGATGGTACACTTTGCGCGAGTACATGTCATATGAGCAAGTTGGATTTTAAGACACTGCAACACTAAAACCTATATAGCGCTGAGACAAAAATTGACAGACCCATATCTTATTTACATCAAGATAAAATATGTGGTATGGCTTGTTTGTTTGTGTTGATTAATGTCCGTTTCTGCTCACTATTGGCAAATTGGAAGCCCCAGAGAGAGGGGAGAGGATACAGAGAAACCCGGGTGCGATGCCATACTCAATTATCAACAGAGTTTCTCTGGTTCTTTTAGATGCCCAGTGAATAGCACTGATACATCAGACCTTGGTTTAGTCTTGTCCCAAGGACTTGGTCCAACGGGGGATCGAACCCAGGACACCTGGTATTGTAGTCGAGCCCTTAAGCCACACGACCATGTCCATCGGTATGGATCCAGAAACTTAACTGCTGGAGTATCAGACAGAGCAACAGATAAGGATGCATACTCAAGTACTAAAATCGTCCTTTCTCCACCAAACCCTATGTTGTGACCACTCATTTGAATCGTCTCTTAACCCTATGTGGTGACAACTCTTTAGAATCGTTTCGAAGAGGCGATTCTAAAGAGTTGTCACAACATAGGATTTGGTGTAGAAATAAAGAAGTTATTCTTGAACATGTTTTAAGTGTTTTGAACGCATATATCCTGTGTGAAAAGTGTGCTATATAAATGTGGTATAATAATAATAATTTACACGTCTTATCTGGACCTCTGTTCAGAGATGCATTAACTCCAGTTTAAGTTTAAACCCTTATTATATCATGTGACTGCATGTAAATGGAGATAAAAATAGAGACAACCAAATATTATATGAAACAACATCTTTATTTCATAATGAAACTGATGCATGAACAATTATCAATGAAAAAATTGTATGAAAATATTTGTTTGCTTTTTTTACGCTGATTGGGGAATCAACATAAATGACTTGGTACATACCAATGATCTACAGTAAAACGTCTCTAAAATTACCAATTAAAAAAATTGTAATTCTTGATAAATGGCCTAATCCTTTTCCTCATATGAACACCTTTTCACACCTTTTCTGAGCAGTCCCTGTTCAGATGGCTCCTACACAGATGGCTCCTACAGGAACCATCTGACCAAGGTCTGTTCTGTTTGCTTATTTGATATAGAAATGATTCTACAGTTTTTGTCAATGCAAAAACTTCCCTTGAAAATTTTACATTATAAAAATTAAACTAATTAATATTCATGATGCCAATATTTTTACATGAATATTGAACAGGAAAAGTGTTAATGCAAAAGTAATGATAAAGGCTCCAGCTTAAAGCAGCTACTTGTTCATAAATTAAGAAGTCACATTAATACAATACAGGTTGAAAGTAATGCTGAAAAGTCCTGCTTGGGCTGACAGCATTACTTTTGACCTGCATTAAGCTGTCATATGTGTTCATAGATATGCATATTGATACATTTTAGAACAATTCTGTATTGTTAATTTTGGAAGGACCGAACTTTTACTTCGAGTTACTCCAAAGTTTGAGTTCTCCGATTTGGAGATATTAACGTTCAACTGTAGTTATGGTAATCGTCAATGTAAGTCCTGACAACCTGAGGTCATTAACGAAGGTTTGGCAGTGCTAAGCTCTCACAAGTTAAAGTCAGTGCTACACTGCCTGGCAATCAGTTCATGTCAAAACCTAGTGGACCTCTCCCCTGGTCCAGTAACTTGAGTGAGGACTCGCGCACCAAATGTAAGAATCGTTGCAGCTCATCTCTCCTGAAGACCTGGAAAACGAAAACAGAATGTGTAGAAAAAACATAAAAGTGTTATTTCTGTTAACCCGTTACTCCATTAATACGCTTTTCAATGTGTTTGCAAACAGAGGAGACCCAGATCAGACAGTTCTTGTAGGAGCTATCTGATCAGGGTGTGCTCTGTTTGTTTATAACATAACACAAATCTGATTCTACAGTTTCTGCCATGATAAACAATTCCCTTGTTCATAGTGACTGTATAAAAGTTAATTCCCTTGTTCATAGTGACTGTATAAAAGTTAATTCCCTTGTTCATAGTGACTGTATAAATAATTAATATCGATGATGTCATTATTTTTGGCATGAATAGCTATGGAGTAATGGGTTAACTTGCAGCAAAAAAATAAAATAATAATATGATGAGAAAAGTTTTACAAACCAGATTCCAGAGCAAATTTCTTCCAAAGACATACCCCAATTACCATAACCCTTTCCCTGATGAATATTCAGGTAAGAAATAATAAATATACAACTAGTGATTACATGCGCCTGAACTTTATAATGGCTTCTACAGGATCTGACTGACGTGGGTCTACTCTGTTTGCAAAGGCGCGAAAGGCACCTCTATCAGGGAAAGGGTTAAGAACTCAGACAGACAATGATAGGCAAACAGTGCAGACCAAGATCAAAGTAACTCCCGAGGGAACAGTTTGATCTGGGTCAACACTAGTTTCTATTACATCAGTCTAATTTAAAAACTTATCAACATGAAGTCAAAGTGTGAGGGGAGATAGTGTGTCTGAATACTTTCAATGCCTTTGCAAACAGAGGAGCTGAGCCGTCTGATCTGGATCTGCACTGTTTGCAAATGACTAATATAGATATAATTCTACAGTTTCTGCCATGGTCAAAATGCCCTGTGTCCATGTGCTATTATAACAAATAATTTTAATCAAAATTAATGATGTCATTATTTCTTTCATGAATATTCATAGATTATGTCTTTTTTCATGAATATTTATGTCAGCCTAGATTTACTTTGAATATTAATTAATTAAATGTTTGTATTATATAAATATAAACCAAGGAAATATATTACCATGGCAAACAGCTGTGTATCCATAACATACATGTATAAGTAATCAGAGCAGATCATGATCACACAGCTTCTACAGGACCTGTCTAATCTGGGTCTACTCTGTTTACAAAGTCATAAAAGGTGTTTTGATTAACCCATTCCCTCATAGGCTATTTTTAGATCCAAGCTCTTTGAATAAATCTACCGAAAAGGAGCATTAACTAGAGAAAAGGATTTTTTTTAGAATTTTGTATTTCTGAAACCATTGTATTCTGAAACCTCCTAAGGAGCAAATGCTCTATTTATCACAATGGTTTCAAAAAGTGACTTTTACAGAGGGGTAACCCTTTACTCCATTAATAAACCCTTTACTCTATAAATATTAGTGTGAAAAATAACGACACCAAGGCTATTAATTAGCTGAATTTTTATACAGGCCAATGAACATGGGAAATTTTGGCCATTGCAGAAACTGTAGAATCAAATCAATATACATGTAAATCCATAAGCATATACAACACACCCTAATGTGACACCTCCTGTTTGCAAAGGTATCACAAGCAGTTAACCCATTCCTCAATAGGCTATTTCTAGACCCAACCTCTATGAATGAATCTACCCAAAAGGAGCATTTACTAGAGAAAAGGACAATTTTTGAATTTTGTAGTTTGAAATCATTGTGATAAATAGAGCATTTGCTCCTATAGGTTTCAAGAAGTGATTATTACAGAGGCACAGAAATGCGTGTTATGGAGGAAAGGGTTAAGCAAATAACTCTGCAGAATATTTCTTCCTCTAGCAAAGGTGCTGTGAAGCTGTGTTTATAAAACCTACCTCGTAAAGTTTATGCTGTTCGGCGGAGACAATATCTGCCAGTTTAACACATTCCTGATACTGCTCGCTGGAGTGTAGTACATTGTGCAAAAGGAAAACCAGTCCCGGTAACACCAGCCGTCTAAGTCTGTCCAGCTGTTCCTGACGGGACATGTCGTCCGAACTCTCTGTGTCCATACATTCTTCCTCCTCCTCCTGAAATAATGTCAACCGTAGATTCTTTCATTAACCCTTTCCCTATCCGATATTCATGTAAGAAATAATGACATAATAAATATTTATTGGCTTAATTTTTATGACCTTGAACTTAATAATTCCTCCCTAAAATGTTTACCTCCACAAGTTGCACATTCATGCTAAGTTTGAAGTATGTATTTTGAATGGCGAAAAAATTATCACCAACGTTAAAGTTGGGGACAAACCAACCAACAAACCAACATACAGACAGAGCAAAAACAGTATCCCCAACTTCCAAACTTGTGCTCATTTATTGAACATAAGATCAGACAGATCCTACAATGTTTTCAATTTATAAACAAGATGTGTTTGTGAAACACTATGCCCCCTCATATATTTGACCTCTGACCTTGACCTCTGACCTTGACCTTGACATGTCACCCCTCAAAATGTGCAGCCTCATGAGATACACAAGCATGCCAAATATCAAGTCTCTATCTCTACTGGTCCAAAAGTTATGGCCAATGTTAAAGTCGGCGATGAAAATGTGCGGCTTCATGAGATACATATGTATGCCAAATATCAAGTCTCTATCTATACTGGCTCAAAAGTTATGACCAATGTTAAAGTTGCTGACAAACAAACAGACAAACAGACAAACAGACAGACAGACAGACAGGGCAAAAACAATATGCCCCCGACTATCGTCTATGGGGGCATAAAAACAATTCATTTGATAATATTACAAATATTAATTAGGACACAAAGTTTTCGGGTTTTGGACATGGAAGAAACTGTAGATTCATATCTACATAATACCATAAGTAAACAGAGCAGACCCTATAGGAGCCATCTATCAGGGTCTACCCTGTTTTCAGAGGGTAGAAATGTGTATTTATGGAGTAAAGGGTTAACAAGGGTAAAGGTTTGATCCAGTTTTTGGAGAGTAAACGCCTACTGTGGAAGTTGAAATGTGGGTCTGTAAAAAGTACCCATTCCCCATGCAAAGTAGGTAACATTTATTTCCAATTTTGTGAAAAATCACAATTTTGATTAAAAAAACAAGTTGAAAATGCTTTCCAAATCATTGAGTTTTACGCGCAAAAGAATTCACAATTATTAAAATGCATTTTTCCCAACATCACCATCTGATACCATGCAAAGGGTATCAGACTTACCTGAGCTTGATCCACCATCCAACCTCCATCAGCAAACAGCAGCACATTGTAGATGTGTTCTCTGGTTGTCTGTAATACATTCACTTAATCATTAGAAATATGAGCAAATTTTATTAGTGATAGAGGGTTTATACATATTTTTGGTGGGCAATAATATCTGTAGTGTCATGAGGGAATGTTGTTGTCCTGAGCTCGAAGGCAACAACAATCTAAAGTGACACTGCTTTTCTGCTTTCCTGTGATCATTTAATTGTTCAAAATACAACCAAAACTATATGCTATTTCTTTGACGGTTCATTCGAATTACATATAGGTACTGTTAAAATGTTGTACTCACGTCTACTGTTGACTTTCCGTCTCACAAAGGTATAATTAAAACAGTTAAACAACAGTGCATGAGCACGAGAATCACCTTGTAATTGGTAATCGGGACTACAACAGCATTTTTTATACAAGAATAGATATGTCTTCCTATTGGTAATAGATGTGTCTTCCTATTGGTAATAGATATGTCTTTCTATTGGTAATAGATGTGTCTTCCTATTGGTAATAGATATGTCTTCCTATTGGTAATAGATATGTCTTCCTATTTGTAATAGATATGTCTTCCTATTGGTAATAGATGTGTCTTCCTATTGGTAATAGATATGTCTTCCTATTGGTAATAGATGTGTCTTCCTATTGGTAATAGATATGTCTTCCTATTGGTAATAGATGTGTCTTCCTATTGGTAATAGATGTGTCTTCCTATTGGTAATAGATATGTCTTCCTATTGGTAATAGATATGTCTTCCTATTGGTAATAGATGTGTCTTCCTATTGGTAATAGATATGTCTTCCTATTGGTAATAGATGTGTCTTCCTATTGGTAATAGATATGTCTTCCTATTGGTAATAGATGTGTCTTCCTATTGGTAATAGATATGTCTTCCTACTCAGGTTTCAAAGCAGACAGTGTTTCTTTCCGATGATTTAACCCTTTCCCTCATATAAACGCCATTGAATACCCTTACAAACAGAGTAGACCCAGATCATATGGCTTACACCTTAATGCACCTTTTCAGGAGATTTATTCAAAGAGGTTGGATCTAAAAATAGTCTAAGAGGGAATTGGTTAAGAGTTATGAGATAGTAACATTTGTTACAGTGGACAAGTATGTGAAGTTTCATAAGAATTGCATGAATAGTAAAGAAGTAATAGCTGATGTTGGTTTCCAAACGTCCATGATGACGACGACAACAACAATAGCTTGGAGTTTTTTCTTAGGAAATCAGGCGAGCTAAAAAGTATCAATTCTAATGCAGACAAAACTTTGCCCAAAATGTTCATGTATCATGTCTGGTTCCTTACCTGTGTCTGCATGGTGAGATTATGTCTCCAGCGCTCTTTTTCCTGGTCGTACTGTTTCACCCTGTGCTCATATGCCACCTTATCGGTGAATGAGCCCCCTGTAGGTAGAGCGGGCTTGGTGGGCTGGCCATGATGATAGTGGTTGAACCAGTCGCTAAAACTTTCCATCGCATCCTATACATAGATACATAAATCCTATAGATGAACTCACATACTTAAAACTCATTTCCTCATATTGACGCCTCTGTAAACATCACCTATTGAAACCATTGTGATAAATAGAGCATTCGCTCAATAGGAGCAAATGCTCTATTGATTACAATGGTTTTAAGACTACACAATTCTAATCTTTTCTTTTCTCCTGTAAATGCCCCTTTTCAGACGATTTATTCAAAGAGGTTGGGTTTAATAACAGCCTATGAGGGAATGGATCTAAAAATGGGTAACTATTCTCTTCTTCATAATGCCATTACAAAAATTCAGCTAATAAATATTCATTGTTTTCTTATTAAATGTTCATGTGGGAAAGGGTTAATAGTTCCCAATGACTTGTAGTAAACCAAACATGGTGAGCCCATACGTTGTGATATATAAGTACTAATCCATAGACTGGTCCAGATGTTTTCCATGCTACTGATGAATTCTTAATAAACTCATCAGGATCTAAACTGTTTGACTATCAATATTTTGTTAATCCTTTCCCTGTTGAATATTCAAGTAAGAAATAATGGCATGAATATGCATTAGCTGAAGTTTTATAATGGGACATGAACAATGTACACATCATTTTTTTAAATTGGTAGAAACTGTAGTCAGATCTATTATAATTTCATAAGCAAACTGGGCTAACCCTGATCAGACGGCTTCTACAGGAGCTGTCTGATCTGGGTCTACTCTGTTTGCAAAGGTGTGAAAAGGCATTTATATGAAGGAAAGGGTTAAACAAGAGTGCTGACCAAATTTGAAAAGGATTGGACTACGATTGTTTGAGTTAGAGCGGACAAGCAAAAGTTCACCGGAATTCATAAAGGGGAGATAATTCTTGAGTGTCAGAGACAATCTTGCTGGTTATCGAACTTGCAGAAGAAAATTACTTAGTATCAAACGGGATAAGTTCTTACCAAGTACGCCTTTATACACAGGTACTCTCGAATGGCGTTTCTGTCATCCCAGGGAAGATCTGTAGTTCCAGTCTGCATGAATAAAAGTTAACAGTTCATTCATAATACTATCTGTGTTGCTACAAATATCCCAACAAAATATAAACAACCATTTACCTCATGTATGCTCATGTAAGAAATTATTAATTAATATCTATTTGCTAATTTTTTTAACACTTTCCTTCATATAAATGCATCTTCATCCCTTTGCAAACAGAGCAGACCCAGATCAGACGGTTTCTATTGGAGGCGTCTGATAAGGGTCTGCTCTGTTTTCTTATGATACGATATAGATTTGATTCTACAATTTCTGCCTGTAATACAAGATTTAGTGAGATTTCATTAAGGTTATTAGCTGCACCTGTTGTAGCCAAGATCTGTGTACCACGTCTACTGAGTCTGGAGGCAGTTTGTCAAATACTTCACGTGCTGCAACAATCTTCTTCAGCGCTGTAAACAAATACAAAACTAGCTTAACCCTTTACTCCACAAATACGACTTTCTACATTTTGAAAACAGAGTACACCAAGATCAGATGGCTCCTATAGGAACCGTCTGATCAGGGTCTGCTCTGTTTCCTTACGATATAATATAGATGATTCAAACTGGCATTTGCAAATGGCTCACAGGGCTGTGGATAAAAAAAGATGGAGTCAGCGAAGAGCCATTTTCATAATTTCTCTTCCAAACCCATAGTTGTGACTACTAGTAATAATTGTCTCCTTGAAAAAATAGTGAATTCTACTTCTAAAATACTCAATTTCCCTTAACTCTGGCTGCACAACCTCTCAATATAAGGACCTGTTTTGCTATAAATGTCCTCATGGCAGCATTAGCTTGTTTCATTGCATGCTGGGAAACATCAAACACCAGCCAGACTATAGATGAGGAACTGCTTATTTATAAATGTTGTTATGACACCATTAGCTTGTTTCAATATCTCAGTGCATTGGGACATGTAAAATAGCGCATTGGGACACGTAAAATACCAGCCAGTCTAAAGCTTAGGACCAGTCCACCTATTGCCATTGCCTTGGTGCTTTGGGACATGTCAAACACCAGTCAATCTACAGCTAAGGACTTACTAAGCTATCAATGTTGTTGCACTGTGACCCATAAACACCAGCCAGCCTATAACATAGCCTATAGACATACTTACCTATAAATGTCCTCATGACAGCATTAGCTTGTTTCATTGCCTCAGCACGCTGGGACACATCAAATACCAGCCAGTCTATAGCTCCTATCTTCTTCTTGTCCTCCTATGAAATACACACTAAACATATAAGCCAAACTGCTGCAAAAGAGATGCTGTGGCAATGATATCAAGATTAGCTCATTCAATGTTGAAAACAAACAGCTGCACTGGCATTTGCAAACTGTAGACCCAGATCAGAGAGTTCCTAGAAGCCCTTTAATCAGGGTCTGCAGTATTTGTCATTTTAACCCTTTCCCTGTTTCACATCCCTGTAAGAAATTAGTACATAATGAATATTCATTACTGAGTTTTTATAATGGTATATAAACACAGGAATTTGTAACCTTGGTAGAAAACGTAGAATCAAATCTTTATAATTCCATAAGCAAACAGAGCAGACCCTGATCAGACAGCTCCTATAGGAGCTGTCTGATCAGGGTCTACTATGTTTGCAAAGGCATGAAAATGCATTTATATGAGGTAAATATATAAGTTAAATATTTTTGCAGATTCTGAGCCTTTCATACTGAATACTCAAACAATAATTCCACTTTAAAATCAAACTTTCAAAGGGTTACAGTCTACCCAGCAAAAAAATCATAAACATCTTTCAGAATTGCTCAATCAGCACAAATATCCAAGGGACTAGTTTATACCCTAGTTAGATATCTAAACTACTAAAAGACAAATCGAACTATCAGACAAATCAAACTATCAGTTGGAATGCAGTGAGTGTGCCACAATAAGTGGAAGATAGAACCTCAATTCTATTGTAAAACCAAAACTGTGATTTAACAGCAGACAAGGGTTCTTCAATTTCTGCAATCAGTATCGCTAACTAAAGCTAAATCACAGATGTTTACCTCGGACACTGCCATGTCCACTTGCTCCTGCTGAGCTGTCTGAAGCTGTGCAAAATCAACATCAGATTTACTGCGGATGTTCTCCACCACTCTCTTAGTGATCAGTGCTAGATCCAGCCCTGCCTCTTCTGCGATGTCCAGATACCTCTGTCTTTCCTCCTGGTTTGTGAAACCTAAATAAAAGCACAAGTCAAACACTAGCAAATTTTTCATTGTAGATATTCCTTCCAATGTTTCAAATTCATTTATAAGCACATCCTAGCTAATAGTGACCCACTCACAGATGGACAAGAGTAACATTGAATGCTCCCCATCTTGGATGACTGGGGCATAAAAAATAAAAACAAGAGCGCCAAGATGGCCCTTAATCGCTTACCTGATTACCATAGATTTAAGATTTTTGCTGGGTAGCCCATGGGTAGGGCCACTATTGACCTTAGGGACAATATCTGAACAATGTTGAAAGTGGATCATGAGCAGTGGTTCTGCAGAACAAGATTTTCAAAGATTTAGTATATTGATTTTATCAAGACAATGGTTCTGACCAATGAAGATTGGGCTAAAACTGTGCCCTCCAGAGTAATTTTTCTAAGATTTGACCTAGTGACCTACTTTTTATTCCCACCCAACCCATGATCACACTCAACCTTGATATCACCAAGACAAACAATCTGAGCAAGTTTGAGGAAGACTGAGCTAAAAATGTGGCCACTGGAGTGTAAACTAGATTTTCTAAGATATGACCCAGTGACCTACTTTTTCACCTCACATAACCCTCTTTCAAACTTGTCTAAGATTTTATTAGGACAATCATTCTGGCCAATTTTCATGAAGATCTGGATATAAATGTGACCTCTAGAGTGTTCACAAGGTTTTCCTACTATTTGACCTAGTTTTTAACCCCACATAACCCACTTTCAAACTCTTTTGAGATTTTATCAAGACAATCATTATGACTAAGTTTCATGCAGTTTGGACAAAAAATGTGACCATTTTCGAACTCATCCGAGATTTTAACAAGACATTCATTCTGACCAAGTTTCATGTGACCATTTTCGAACTCATCCGAGATTTTAACAAGACATTCATTCTGACCAAGTTTCATGAAGATTGAACTAAAATTGTGACCACTAGAGTGTTCACAAGGTTTTTCTACTGTTTGACCTAGTTTTTTACCCCACGTAACCCACTTTTCAAACTCCTCCGAGATTTTATCAAGACAATTATTCTGACCAAGTTTCATGAAAATTGGGCTAAAAATGTGACATCTAGAGGGTTGACAAGGTTTTCCTACTATTTGACCTAGTGACCTAGTTTTTAACCCAACTTGACCCACTTTCGAACTCATCCGAGATTTTATCAAGACATTCATTCTGACCAAGGTTCATGAAGATTTGACTACAATTGTGACCACTAGAGTGTTCACAAGCAAATTGTTGACGACGGACATTCAAGTCTCCCAAAAGCTCACCCTGAGCTTTGCTCAGGTGTCGAGCTAAAAATTGATTATCAAATATATAATAATACTGGACCCTAATGAGATGTGCCTAGGTACCCTATTTACTGTGGAGAGATAAACTTTAATCTTGGGCAATAGTGTAGATCCAGATCTTAAAAGAAACCCTTTGATCAGGACCTTTATAATTCCTAATATTAGTCATGTAAAAAGATCTTGATACACAAATCATATTATTTAACCCATTAACCCTTTCCTCCATAAATACGCCTTTCTACGCCTCTGTAATAACCACTTCTTGAAACCATTGTGATAAAAAATATTTATCACAATGGTTTCAAACTACAAAATTCTACTTTTCTCCTGTAAATGCTCCTTTTGGGTAGATTCATTCAAAGAGGTTGGGTCTAAAAATAGCCTATTGAGGAAAGGGCTAAACCCTGAATTAATTTATCAGTGTTTAGGTATAGAGTCCACTCAGTAGGAAAGGTTTAACATACACAAGGGATTTTGGAGGACAAACATTGCAGACCCTGATCAGAGGACTTATCTAGGAGCACTCTGATGTGGATCTACACTGCTGGCAAATGACAGTGAATGTGTTTCCCGATTGAAGAGTTAACCCATTCCCTCATATTGATGCCTCTGCAAAAGTCGCTTTTTGAAACCATTGTGATAAATAGAGCAGAGCAAATGCTCTTTTTATCACAATGATTTCAAAACTACATAATTCTAAAATTTTCCTTTTCTCTAGTAAATGGTCCTTTTCTGTAGATATATTCAAAGAGGCTGTGTCTAAAAATAGCGTATGAGGGAATGGGTTAACTTCAATATCTGCCATTTTGTACGATATGATGTTCCAAATGGATGAAATTTCAGTAAGTACAGGTCATAATTAATGTGCAGCTTCAGAAAGCCTGGCCCCAGTTCCACGAACATTCTTAAGTTATTACTTAGCTAAGCCTGTTATTTAAAAATGACATAAGAGCATAACTTTTCATAAAGTAATATTTATTGTGGCACAAAGGTGTAAGAGGTTTCCCCCGTTATCGTTTTAAAAATAAATATTGCATTTGATACTAACTGAAGGTGATCTAAATCAAAAACAACATTTAAGAATTTGTAACAGACTTAAGAATTTTACCAATTTCATTTTGGGTTTAATTAAATATTTCATGCAAAAACCGTCTTTTTCTATTAAAAAATATAACAGAATGTCTCTAAGGATTGTGTTTAGATAAAATCATTTCACTTATCTTCTCTATATGCAAAGATAATACCCTTAATAAGTTAAGCCTGGTATTAAGTAATTACTTAAGAATGTTCGTGAAACGGGGACCAGGTCTGCACCTATCAAAGTTATAAATAATTTCTTTAATAGATTTTATAGATCAAGCATCAGGACGACTACAAAATAAACAAAAACCAACTCAGACAGACGATGAAGAGGTGATCCCCAATTATCAGTCTGCCAAATCGGTGACACAAAAACTATATTTAAAATATTTACTCCATGAATATTCATGTTAGAATTAATCACATGAATATTAATTAGATCGTTATAATAAGAATAGACACAAGAAATTTGGTCATGGCAGAAACTGTAGAATCATATCTTAATTTATCATCAGCGAACAGTGCAGAGCCTGATCAGATGGCTCATACAGGAGCCACCTGAACTGGGTCTACTCTGTTTGCAAAGGCGTAGAAAAGTGTTTTTATGGAATAAATGGTTAAATGTCTTTGGTAATTCCTCTAAACTACATTTCGGTTGAGACTAAAACTCAGTGGCGGATTTCTTTCTGTAGTTAGTACATACCTTCAAGGAACTGGGCGTACCAATGGACTTGGGCAGTAGTGGGCAGCTTAGACACATAGAACGCTACTAGATTATTCTGCTTAGCCTTAATCAGCTCTTCAACATAAATTTCCAGCATGGAGTTACAAAGATCTTCCTGAAACATAGATTTCATGCATGGTGTTAACCCTTTCCTTCATATAAACATATTTTCACGCATTTGCAGAGTAGACCCAGATCAGACGGCTCCTACAGCAGCCGTCTGATCAGGGTCTACTCAGTTTGCTTATGGAATTTAAAAGATATATTTCTTTACCTTCTAAAATGGCTACAATGTTCAACCTTCAATATTTTCATTATAACTATTTTGCTCATGATTATTCAGTAGGCATTGATGTTTGGAATAAACATAGAACAGGGAAAGGGTTAAAAAATTATATCTCCTTAAAGTTACAAAGATCCTCCTGAAACAATAGATCTCCTGCATGGAGTTACAAAGATTTTTCTTGAAACAAGCATATCACAAACATGTAATTATATAATTTGTAATTAGCTCTTTACTTGATACTCTCCCTGTTCAAAGCTTTTACAAATGGAGAAGCTATACAATACAAGTCAGTAATGCCACGCCATGAGAAGGACTATAGCCTTCCTAATGTTTGTCCTAATGTTTAGTGAGGTATAACATTGATTACAACATCAGTGGAAACATAACTGACCTTTGTATGCAGTTCTGATGTACGCAGAAACAGTACGAAGTGGGCGATAAACCTGAGGAGATGTAGAGGGGTGGTCGATCTCTGCTGGCGAATTCTCTCATACAGCACCTCAATTAGACCTGAAGCAAACACAGTGAGAGAAAATGAAGCAGGGCTTAAATGCCTAATACATTCTCAGGTGTGTGGCTTAAATGTATTCTCAAACAAGTCTGCTTGGTTCCTAACTTCTATCATTCTGGCAGAAGGTGGAAACCAGGCAAACATCATTGAAAGCATTCTCGAGATTTGAGTCTGAGAACAATTTATATGAAATTCATACATTATAAAATGTTTTGCTTATTAAAGTCTGAATTCATTTTCAAGCATCTGAATTGATCAATAAAACTCAAAATGTAATCAGTCAAATACTGGTGAATGATGTGACCTAACAAATATTTGGTGTAGTCAGGGTTAATATATCTTTGCATATAGACTATTTCACAAGAAAAGGAATCTTTAGAGTTGCACAGTGTGGACATAGATGATCAGTCGTGTTGGTGACATGGTGTCTTTAACCCTTTCCTTCATAGAAACGCCTTTTTCACACCTTTGCAAACAGAGAAGACCCAGATCAGACAGCTCTTGTAGAAGCCATCTGATGAGGGTCAGCTCTGTTTGCTTATGAAATTTTATAGATATGATCCTACAGTTTTTGTCAAAGCAAACAATTCCCTGGAAAAGTTTACATTATAAAAATTAAGTTAACCCATTCCCTCATGATAACGACTTTTGACGCCTCTGTAAAAGTCACTTTCTGAAACCATTTATTTATTTATTCAAAGAGGTTGCATCTAAAAATAGCCTATGAGGTAATGGGTAATGAATATGCTTTAGTCTGGGGATGTCCAATGTACCTGATATATCACCCAGCAGCACATGTTTCTGTACGGTGTGGTACCAGGATTGAGCCTCAGACCTCACAGCCTCGTTCGCCTCAATCTCCTTAAATATGGATCTGGCATCCAACCTGGATAAACACAAATACAGCAGAACCTGTTTTATACATTGTCAAATTAATAAATGAGTTTTATAAAAATCATTTTCTGGCATTCAACCTGGATAACACACAATTATTGTACATCTAACCAGAAGGGAAGATGAGTGTAACTAAATGACCATGTGCATGTAACATCATGGAATTGTTTAACTGACATGAACTGTTTTCAACATTTTCCCTAAAACAACAATTTGGAGCTGAAGTCATCATTTATGACAGGCCAAGCAAGAAGAAACGCTATCTTGTGAAGAATTATTTATGACATCTAATCTTGCTTCATTTGTGATCATGTAGCATGTTTATTACACGTTACAAATACACATTATAAGTGTCTCAATCCTACACTGACACACAAAAACACTTTTCTTATAGATTTAATACTAGAAACCAGTTCTCTATAAAAACTATTTTCTCTTTTGTCTGATGTACAGTAAAACCCAACTATACCTGCATTTTAATCTTGAAATATTTATGTCTCTTCAGGCTGCTGAATGCAGGGTGAAAGTCACACAGAAAGCTTCTTTGTGAATTCATGACTTTCACTCTGCATTAAGCTCCCACCTGTCTAAAAGACCATCACAGATACAAATCTGAATATTCAGTTTAGATAGGTTTTAACCCATTCCTCCATAGGCTATTTTTAGACCCAGCCACTTAGAATAAATCTACCAAAAAGGAGTATTAACTAGAGAAAAGTAATTTTTTTAGATTTTTGTAGTTTGAAACCATTGTGATAAATAGAGCATTTGCTCCTATAGGAGCAAATGCTCTATTTATCACAATGGTTTCAACAGGTGACTTTTACAGAGGCGTAGAAAGGCATATTTATGGAGGAAAGTGTTAATGTAATAAACAGTGCCTTCTCCAGCTTATGGATAGAGGGGGACCTCCACAAAAAAAATGAAAATTAATGTCTACAGATAAACTGATTCCAGTGTAACACATCTCATAATTTTCCCTAACCCTTTCCTCCATAAATACACCTTTCGACATCTAAGCAAACAGAGCAGACCCTGATCAGACTGCTCCTATATGGGCAGTCTGATCAGGGTCTGCTCTGTTTGCTTGTGATATAATATAAATATGACCCTATACAGTCTCTGCCACGACTAAACATTCCTTTGTCTATGTCAGATATTATAACAATTAATCTTAATTAATACCGATGATGTCATTATTTCTTACATGAATATTCATGGAGTAAAGGGTTAATCCATTACTCCATGAATATTCATGTTAGAAATGCTGACATCAAGAATATCAATTGGACTAATTTTTAAAATGGCACATTATCATGAATAAAAGCTTTGCTAAAGCAGAATCTCGGTAGCATCAGATCTATATCGTTCTATAAGCAAACAGAGCAGACCATGATCAGATGGCTCCTACAGGAGCCATCTAATGTGGGTATTCTCTATTTGCAAAGGCATAGAAAAGCGTATTCATGGAGTAAAGAGTTAAACACAGGGACTCATATTTATCAACTGTAGATACAGTGACGCATTCAAAATGTCCTCTTGTTCAGAGGAGCCAATATACTCACTGTTTGTCCCAAAATTCTCCCGGCAGTGTTTCTAGTGGTCTGTCTATTGTAGTCTTCAGCCTGATCTCTTCCTCAGTTTTCAAGTCAACCATAACACGGAAGTAGGCCCACAAGTAGTCGGACCAGGACTTACAGACAGGCAGGATTCCCTTCAAGTTGCCACAAAGCACTGAGTAGATAGCCTTCTCATATGTACTGAGTCGAGGCTAAAATTTGGAAAGAATATCGGGTTCACACTTTAAACAAAAACAAGATTTAAACGAACATACCACAACATGACTCTGATAAGCTAATATGGGTTATATTACAACTTTCAGCAAAAATACACTGTCTGTCTGAGAGATAGAGATAGATAAATGATTGAAAAGGCGTTTATATGAAGGAAAGGCTTAGAAAAATCAAATCCTTTGAATGCTGGTAACAAGTTCACTGTCACTTGCAAACACTGTACACTGAGATCAGAGGACTAGCATGACTTTTGTTCTACACTGTAAACTGATATCAGAGGGCTAGCATGACTTTTGTTCTACACTGTAAACTGAGATCAGAGGGCTAGCATGACTTTTGTTATACACTGTAAACTGAGATCAGAGGGCTAGCATGACTTTTGTTAAACACTGTAAACTGAGATCAGAAGGCTAGCATGACTTTTGTTATACACTGTAAACTGAGATCAGAAGGCTAGCATGACTTTTGTTATACACTGTAAACTGAGTTCAGAGGGCTTGCATGACTTTTGTTATACACTGTAAACTGAGTTCAGAGGACTAGCATGACTTTTGTTATACACTGTAAACTGAGATCAGAGGGCTAGCATGACTTTTGTTATACACTGTAAACTGAGATCAGAGGGCTAGCATGACTTTTGTTAAACACTGTAAACTGAGATCAGAAGGCTAGCATGACTTTTGATATACACTGTAAACTGAGATCAGAAGGCTAGCATGACTTTTGTTATACACTGTAAACTGAGTTCAGAGGGCTTGCATGACTTTTGTTATACACTGTAAACTGAGTTCAGAGGACTAGCATGACTTTTGTTATACACTGTAAACTGAGATCAGAGGACTAGCATGACTTTTGTTAAACACTGTAAACTGAGATCAGAAGGCTAGCATGACTTTTGTTATACACTGTAAACTGAGTTCAGAGGGCTTGCATGACTTTTGTTATACACTGTAAACTGAGTTCAGAGGGCTTGCATGACTTTTGTTATACACTGTAAACTGAGATCAGAAGGCTAGCATGACTTTTGTTATACACTGTAAACTGAGATCAGAGGGCTTGCATGACTTTTGTTATACACTGTAAACTGAGTTCAGAGGGCTTGCATGACTTTTGTTATACACTGTAAACTGAGTTCAGAGGGCTTGCATGACTTTTGTTATACACTGTAAACTGAGATCAGAAGGCTAGCATGACTTTTGTTATACATGTACACTGTAAACTGAGTTCAGAGGGCTTGCATGACTTTTGTTATACACTGTAAACTGAGATCAGAGGGCTAGCATGACTTTTGTTATACACTGTAAACTGAGATCAGAGGGCTTGCATGACTTTTGTTATACAAACTGGTGGAGAGAGGAGATTGGGTGTCGGAATATTAACCCATTTCCTTCTACTGACACCTTCTAACGTCTCTATAAAAGTTGAAACCATTCTGATAAACAGAGCCTTTGATTCATTGCAGCAAATGTTCTGTTTATGGTTTCAAAAGTATACAATTCTAAAAAATTCCTTTTTCCAATAAATGCTCCTTTTCAGTAGATTTATTAAAAGAGGTTGTTTCTAAAAATAATGCAGGAGGGAATGGGTTAAGGATATCTAAATGAAATGTACTATGCATGTCGTTTACTTACATCCTGAGTCATATTCCAGCACACCAGTTTCCAGATGTCCCTGTTGGGGTTTCCTAGCACACTGTTCCGCTGGCACTCTGGGCCGAGACCATCATAGTTAGGGTCATGAAACAACTTCCAGCCCTCCAGTGTGGCTGCCCGCCATGACTGCCCACAGTCCACACACATCTGCTGTGCCTGCAAATATTGCCATAGAAAATAAAGAATACAAGGCAGTCCAAAGGACAACTAAATCCGCCACCTGAATAAAGACTTAACATCTTAACTTCAAATGTGAATTTGACCTTGAGCCGACATGAATGCCACATGTGTTCTGCACATCATATCAAATTAGCTAACATTTGACTCAAGTTTTATGAAAATCCTTCAAGGAGTTTAGAAGATAGCAAGCGGACATGAACATGTAATGGAAATTGAAAGTTAAAACATTTGACCTTAAAATGTGACCTTGACTTTGAGCCAACATGACTGCCACATGTGTTCTGCACATTGTCTCAACTTTGTTAACATTTCAGGCAAGTTTCATGAAAATCCTTCCAGGGGTATAGGAGATATGCAGCAGACATGAAATTATACTTGACCTTCAAATGTGACCTTGACCTTGAGCCGACATGACTGTCACATGTGTTCTGCATGTCGTCTCAATTTAGCTTACATTTGAATCGAGTTTTATGAACATCCTTCAAAGGGTTTAGAAGATATGAAGCGGACACGAAAATTTAATTAATATTGCAAGTTAAAAAACTTGACCTTCAAGTGTGACCGTGACCATGAGCCAATGAGACTGCCACAGTTGTTCTGCACATCTTCTCAACTTGGTTAACATTTGAGGCAAGTCTCATGAAAATCCTTCCAGGGGTAGAGGAGATATTAAGCGGACACGAAATTACACTTGACCTTCAAATGTGACCTTGACCTTGAGTCGATATGACTGTCATATGTGTTCTGCACATCGTCTCAATTTAGATAACATTTGACACAAGTTTTATGAGCATCCTTCAAAGGGTTTAAAAGATATGGAGCGTACACGAGAATGTAATGGAAAAGGAAGTTTAAAACACTTGACCTTTAAATGTGACCTTGACCTTGGGCCAACATGATTGCCACATGTGTTCTTCACACCATCTCAATTTGGTTAATATTTGAGGCAAGTTTCATGAAAATCCTTCCAGGGGTATAGCAGATATGGAGCGAACACGAAAATGTTACGGACAGACAGACAGACGAAGGCCATTCCTATAACCCCCATTCTGCTTTGCGACGGGGGATTAATAAATTGAAGCTGAAACTTTTTTGAATCACATCCTATCTTCAGATAAAGTTGGAATAAACAATCAAAAGTTTTCAGTTTTATATGAATATTCATGGAAGAAAGGGTTAACCTACAATGAAATCGATACAAATGTTGAAATATTTTTTTTCATTCAAAATAAACCATCGCGTTCATTAAATTTACCCTTTTTCATTAAAGAAATGATGACATAAATACATATTGATTCAATCAATTATTAAAACAGCTTATTAACACTTGAACATTTTGCCAAGGCAGAAACTGTAGAATCGGATCTATATTATATCATAAGCAAATAGGTCAGACCCTGATCAGACGGCTCCTACAACAGCCGTCTGATCGGGATCTTCTCTGTTTGCCAAGGCGTAGAAAGGCGTATTTATGCAGTAAAGGATTACCTTCTCAAGCTGGCCTGAGCGGAGACAGACAAGGATGTACTGTAGCAATCTGTCCTCGTCTTCCTTATCAAGGTCATCCAAGAGCTTGCCTTGTCTGAGAGGTGCATCAGGATCCTACAATACAATAAACCATGCAATGTTTGATTCAAAGAAAGCTTAACCTTTTACTCCATAAATATGCCTTTCTATGCCTTGGCAAACAGAGTAGATCCAGATCAGATGGCTCCTGTAGAAGCCGTCTGTTCAGGGTCTGTTCTGTTTGCTTATGATATATATAGCTATGATTCTAGTATCTTCCTTGGCCAATACTTCCTGTGGCCATGTGCCGTTTATAAAAATTAATCTAATGAATATTCATGACACCATTATTTTTTACATGAATATTCATGGTGTAAAGGGTTAATAGTGAAATATGTGAGCATGACTTGAATTCTCCAAACGTTTATTACAGCTTGGTTCCTTCCTACAGTAAAACATTGTCTTTTACTTTACCGACCATTAATAAGGAGTCTAATCTGGGTCTAAAGGCAAGTAGTGGCTTAATGCACGACAAAAGTAATGCGGACAGTTTACAAAGAAGCTTTCTGCTTTACTTCTGTCCTGAATTAACTTTTTCCTTCATATAAATGCCTTTTCATGCATTTACATACAGAGAAGACCCAGATCAGACGGAGCCATCTGATCAGGGTCTGCTCTGTTTGCCTAATAAATTATTATAGATATGACTCTACAGTTTCTACCAATACCAAATAGCCTGTGTACAAATACCATCATAAAAATACAGCTAACAAATATACATGATGTCATTATATTTTACATGAATATTCAACAGGGAAAGGGTTAAACAACGACCTGCTTTCTTCTCCATGAATGAAGGAACCATGTCACAGAGTGGTCACAGTATAGGGTTTGGTGGAGAAATAAAGGAGTTATTATTGAAAATGTTTAAATTTATGCATCCTATCTGGACCTCTGGTACTGTACATATATGACCTGACCTACCAGCTGTGTAATTAGGGGTCTCTCTGTGCCCACTGGCACGCCTGTCTGTCTGTTCTGTAGTCTGTGTAAGGCATTCTCGCTGTAAAACAATAAACTCAGTCATTGCCATCTGTGTAAACCAGCTATAAATAATGTCTGACTTCATAAATACACCTTTGTAAACAGAGTAGTCCAAGATCAGATTTCTCCTGTAGTAGCTGTCTGATCAGGGTCTGCTCTGTTTGCTATGAATGAAATAATATACATATAGATATGATTCTACAGTGTCTGCCATGGTCAAAAATTCCTTTGTTCATAATGCTATTATAACAAGAGCTGTCCGCAGACAGCGCGCTCCACTTTCTTTAGTGCTGGATAGTGTAGTGGAAGTCTAAGTCAGAAAGGGGAGATAACAACAGCAAAATTAATTTAAGGCTTACCTGCCCTTGTTAAATGGGTCCCCCTTGTAATAGTTAATATTTATACCAAAGATGAACCAAATATCTTGGACAGTTTCTGAGACATGGACCTGCAACTGAACCAACAATGAAAATTCTAAGTCGAAAAAGGGGAATAACTATGGCAAAATTAATTTTAGGGTTATCTACCCTTGTGAAATGGATTCCCCTTGTGATAGTAAACATACATACCAAATGCGAACCAAATATTTTTGATGGTTTCTGAGAAAAGGACCTTAACAAAAAGGTGCTGGATAGTGTAGTTGAAAACTAAGTCAGAAAGGGGAGATAACAACAGCAAAATTAATTTAAGGGTTACCTGCCCTTGTGAAATGGGTCCCCCTTGTAATAGTTAACATGTATACCAAAGATGAACCAAATATCTTGGACAGTTTCTGAGACATGGACCTGAACATAAAACTTAACCAACAATGAAAATTCTAAGTCGAAAAAGGGGCATAACTATGGCAAAATTAATTTTAGGGTTACCTACCCTTGTGAAATGGGTTCCCCTTGTGATAGTAAACATACATACCAAATATGAACCAAATATCTTTGATGGTTTCTGAGAAAAGGACCTTAACAAAAAGGTTAACCAATGCCGACGCCGTTGAGAGGGTCATGACAATACCTCCACTTTTTGAAAAAGTGGAGCTAAAAATACAGTTAATTAATATTCATATATTAATTCTTAATAAATATTCATGATGAAAAGGGTTAACACTCATCATTCAGATTTTCCCAGCCGTCATCAAAATTAAAATTGTGTCTGTAAAGATAGACACACCAGCACTGACAAAATTAATTGTTTTGTATCTCGCTAAAGATCCATGAATTATATTCACAAAATACACATAAAGCATGCTAAAACATTGAAATTACCACTTTAAACCTGATAATAAAATGTAAGAATATAATTATCTACATAATAATAATATTTAACTGTTTAGTTTTCGTCTGAGCCAAAACATTCAATCAGAAACTAAATCTCTTCAGGCAAAATTAATCTTTGAAAATTAAAGCAATGACAATTTATTTTTGCAAACAAAGTTATTTTGCAATTGTCTGATAACCCATTTCCTCATAGGCTATCTTTAGATACAACCTCTTTGAATAAATCTACCAAAACGGAGTATTTACTAGAGAAAGGGATTTTTTTTTAGAATTGTGCAGTTTTTAAACCATTATCACAATGGTTTCAGAAAGTGATTTTTACAGAGGTGTCAAAAGGCGTCAATATAAGGGAAAGGGTTAAAAATGGGAAAAAACTCACAAGCCCACTGCTCTGTCAGAGAAGAACTTGACATTGTCTGGGAAGTTGTCAGAATCATCTTGGGCACAGCTCTCCAACCAGTCTACGACAAGCTGTCAAATCATATAACAAACAAGATGCGTTTGTGAAACACTATGCCCCCATCCAATTTGAATGTTAAAGTCGGTGATTTGACTTGTATATTTGACCTCTGACCTTGAAGGATGAACTTGATGTGTCAAAATGTGTGGCTTAATGAGATACATATGCATGCCAAATATCAAATCTTTATCTGTATTGGCTGAAAAATTATGACTAATGTTAAAGTTGTCCACAAACAGACAGACAGACAGGGCAGACAATATGCCCGCCAGATCCGATCCAGGGGGCATAAAAAATGTCAAATTATACCATAACTTGAAAATTGTGTCCATAGGAGATGGATGCCCGCTGGAATGACTGTCTCTAAATCTGACACTTTTTACTATGTTATATAGTCCAATAACTCGGATAAAAATTGTTGGAGCAAAACTTCCCTTCTTTATATACAAATTCACATCAATTTTGTTCATCTGTGAAATTTTGAAGTAAAATCCTGCCATTGGTGTATGAGGAATTGGACACCCAAAATTGCGGGATGTACATACAGACAAACATACAGACGTTGTTTGGGGCAAAAAATCTGTCAAATCGTACAATAAGAGTTACAAAAGGTATGCCCTTCTAGGGATTAACGCCACAGTATGACCAATGGCACATTTGCAAACAGAGTAGACCCAAGTCAGACGGCTCATCTAGGAGCTATCTGATCAGGGTCTGCCATTTGCTTGTGGAATGAAACAGACCGAATTCTACAGTATCTGCCATGGCTGTAAGTTTATATGTCATTAAAAACAAGAGTGTGTTTGTGAAACACTTATACCCCCGACCTTTGACCCATGGACCAGTTTTTGCACACCGACGACGACAACAATGCCTGCGACCAAATTGATCACAATAGCTCGACTTTTCTTTGAAAGTGATGAGCTAAAAATGTGACAACATACAGACCTACCAACCAAATCGCGATGAATGGTCAGACTGCAAAGAAGTGATCCCTAAATGACCCCATTTCTTAAGCAGACTGATGAACAAGAATACATTAAATTTAAAAGAAGGGTGTATGATCAAATACGAGAGCTGGGGAAGTTGTTGGGCACTGACCTGGGCCTCTCTGACAGCTTGATCTCTCACAAAAAAAGCCTCTGCTATCTTGCTGTCACTCTGGTAAACTCCCTGCAACGTGAAAGAACAGCAGTCTAACCTACAGTACTCTAAGAAGTTTCATTTTCAACACAATTTGTCAGTACTCACTTAATTATCATTGCAAAATCCCTATTTTGTCTCTGCACTCAGTATTCATTCAACTCATCAGAAAAGATCCCATTTTTATCATTCTACAAGGTCACGTGAAGGTGATGTCATTTTCCTTTCCCTTTCCAGTTGTGTCTACTATTAACCTTACTGCAGTTATTAGGCTCAGCTCTTTGTTTTGTAAAGATTCATTTGCCAGCAGACTAAACATAGATCAGATAGCTCCTATAGGAGCTGTACGATCAAAATCTGCTCTGTTTGCTTACGGAATATAGATCGGATTCCACAGTTCCTGCGAGTCAAATATTCTATTGTCCACATCCCATTATAAAAAATCATCTAAGTAATATTCATAAAGTCAATATTTCTTACATAAATGTAAATGATAAAATGCCATTTAGGATATCAGTTTTCTTTTTAGCAAAAGTCTGATCCAATTTACAGTCGAGACTGCCTTAGCGACCCCCTGGTTTCAGCGACTCCCTCTCATACGCGACCGTGTTTCATCCCGCCCAACATATTTTCTTATAATTTTGGTCTGAATTAAGCGACTCCCTGTCTTACGTGACAAGCGACCCTGATTTTGCGAACCAAACATAGGCTTCGGTCTGTATTAAACGACATTCAATTATCAGTTTCTTTTGTTTGTTTACATAGCGCGTCGGTTTTTCACACCATATTAATTAGGGAAAACCCGGGATTGTAATCACGCGTGAACTAGCTGGTTCCCGACATCCGCTCTACAGATACATGTACGCGAGCAGAATATTCAGGAAACCAGTCGTGTCAAACATGGCTACGTACGTCGTATACAAGATTCGCCGGAGGAGATTTCGAGCGACAAAATTGTTAAAGAACGACAAACAACTTTTAAACAAGGCAGCTAATTCGATCTGGTTTGCGATTATTAAGGGCTCTTTAGTTCAGAACGGTCTTTATAAATATTAATCAGTATGTGCATAATACATGTCTCTATCAACATTACTCGAAAGTATGCTTGGTAATCTGCACCTGGTTTATTTTTATATCATTAAGTGTTTAAACCTTTCCTTCATATAAACGTGTTTTCACGCATTTGCAAACAGAGTAGACCCAGATCAGACAGCTCCTAGAGGAGCCGTCTGATCAGGGTCTACTCTGTTTGCTAGTGGAATTAAGATGTTTCTTTTCTTTCTAAAATGGCTACAATGTTCCACCTTCCATACTTCATTATAACTATTTTATCCATGAATATTCAGCATGTATTGAAATTTGTAATAAACATAGAACAGGGATAGGGTGAATTTAGTGCATGCACTTATATGTGTATTATATTTGTACATTGTATCGTACATGCACTAATGTTCTGGTAAGTGAATGATTTATTAATTTATTAAATTTTTAAATTAGTGTTTATTTGTGATAATAAATGTTGTATAAATGTATTAAATAATAGATACATAATCTAATTGTATTAGACTGGATTAGTACAAAATTTTATTTTTCCCTTAAGAAGATCTCTTACATGTACATGTAGTTTCGGTATACGTCATGTATTATATCCTAGGTCTGTATTAAGAGACTCCCTGTCATATGTGACCTTTTTCATGAAGTCCCTTGGAAGGTCACATATGACAGTCTCGACTGTACTAGTTTTTAGCGCTAGAGGTGAGACAGAATCATCTTCACGTAATCATTATTTTCATTTCTTATCATGCATTGGCTCTATATTACAAATACCATGTCACAGTGCAGTAAAACCATATTTATCTATCCACTGATAGTAGATACAAACTCTGCCTGGAGCTGTACATACTTACAGCTTTACTCCATAAATACAGTAAAACCTCTCTATAATGGCCACTAAATTGTGTTAATTAGTTGGTATATAGGGCAGGTTGCTGCTTAAAGCAAGGTGAAAGTAAAACAGAACGCTCCTATAGCGTTCTGTTTTACTTCCACCTTGCTTTAAGCAACCACCTGCCTTTAACACAAAATATTTGATGTAATTTAGTGGCCGTTATAGAGAGGTTTTACTGTACGCCTTTCTACACCTTTGCAAACAGAAACAGAACTCCTGTAGTAGCCATCTGATGAGGGTTTATTCTGTTTACTTATAAAATAATATAGATATGATTCTACAGTTTCTGCAATGGTAAAATATTCCTGTGGTCAAAATAATTAATATTCATGATGTCATTATTTCTTACATGAATATTCATTGAGTACAGGGTTAATAGGAGATAGAAACTCTGCCAGGAGCTGTACCTACTTGTATAGGCTGCGGTTCATCACTGTCATCGTCCATCATGTAGTCGTCCTTCATGGTGGTCACAAGCCGGTCTTTGAAGATGATTTTAACAAGTTTCCAAGTGGCCGCTTCATGACTCAAAAGGTGAAGCACTTCAAACGTCTTAAGGAATCTGACAAAACAGAGCATATTTGAACTTTTGAACTACAATTTCCAACATCCAAAATATATCAACCTGAATCTAACAAAACAGAGCATCTTTTGAACTACAATTTCCAACATCCAAAATGCATCATTATTTGTGTTAGTCTGAATTCCACTTTTACTAAGGACAGCTATTATATATACATATTACTAAATTGAGACGATAGGACATTTTCTTTAAGCTGAATTACTCAAGAGACAAGAGGACCAAGTTTGTTAAATTTTAAAGAGGAACGTTCAATCAGTGTTTAATGATAACTGACTTGAAAGAATATTTATTAGCTGATTTTTTTATTGTATAAAAACATGGGGTAATTTTTGCTGTGGTGGAAATTGTAGAATTAAATCAATATTATTCCACGAGCAAAACAGATAAGAACCCTGATCAGATAGCTCCTATAGGAATTGTGATCAGAGTCTTTTCTGTTTGCAAATGCATAAATATACATCTTTATCAAGCAAAGAGTTCAATAAGTTAATCCTATCCACATAAACACCTTTTCACGCCTTTGCAAACAGAGTAGACCCAGATCAGACGGCTCTTACGGGAGCTGTTTGATCAGGGTCTGCTCTGTTTGCTTATGAAATTATAATAGATCGGACTCTATAGTTTCTACCAATAACAAAAAAAATCCTGTGTACATGTGCCATTATAAAAATTCAACTAATACATATTCATGATGTCATTATTTCTTACATGAATATTCAATAGGGAAAGAATTAAGACTAAGCTTACTTTTCTTCCTGTTTGTAGGCGTGCCTCACCAATTTTCTCAACATTGTCACTTGTTCCTGACATGCACTTTCGTACTGATCGACAAGGGTAAACAGCTCGCCCTGCGACGTGTGATGTCGCAAACACTGTAGGAAATCTGGGTACAGGCTTTTTGATGCTGAAATAGTGACAAATTATCCATAAACATTATAAATAAGAGTTTTGAAAGAACATGTGTACCATCTGCTATCAGATGTATGGCAAAAAAAGTATCTATCACTATTAAAAGGTAATTGATACCCCCAGCACAACAACTTTGATTGCAGATCCAAGTTTGTGCCACCAACTACCCATGTAACAGGACCAAATGACAAAAATACTCAAAGTTCAAATGGAGATAATTCTGTAATTCCTCCAACTAAACACAAGAAAACTGTTCCTTGCACATGTACTATTCATGGTAATTATGTATGTCAAGTACAAATTGAATGAGGAGTTCACGACATCAACTCCCCATGTTTCATGACAAAATAACCAAATATACTCAAATTCGCGACATCAACTCTCCACATGTCATGACAAAATAACCAAAAATACTCAGGGGGAGATAATTCTGCAGTGCCCAGCGCTTAACACATGAAAGTTGTGTCTTGCACATGTGCTATTCGTGTTTATTAACCCCTTCAGTGCCATGAAGACGGGTTTGTAACATATACAAACAGTTTGGATCCAAATGAGACGCCGAGTAACTCGACATCTCATCAGGATCCAAACTGTTTGACACCCTGTTTATCTTTTTATAAAGACATTAAACAAACGTCCATCCTAAAACGAAAATATGTCTAGCAGACGACAATTCTGGCACCGAAAGGGCCAATGCAGGTAAATATAAATTCAATAACTCTAAAAATGAAGGAGGAGTTTGCTACACCAACTCCCCATGTTTCATGCCAAAATGACAAAAAAAATACTAAAAGTTCAAGGGGAGATAATTCTGCAATGCCCAGGGCTAAACACAAGAAAATGTGTCATGCACATCTACACTTCATAATTAATGCATATGCAAAGTCTGATGTAAATCGGAAAAGAAATGCAGAAGAAGTTTGCATCAGAAGATTTGTGCCAGGTTGTGCCTTGGACAGACAGACAGACAGACAGACCAACCGACTGACCAACACACTGACTCCTATTCCCTATTCCTAACTTCTTTTGCTGGGGTATAATAAGCGTAATGAAGAAAGACGAAAAAAGTGTGATGGTCAAACAGACGGATGAACAGGTGATGGATATGCAAGTGAAATAAAACTTGCTGTCCATTTCTATTTTCAATTTAGACTTGCAGTACAATCTAATTATGACAATGTTACTTGCAATATAACTTAGCCCTCCTGCCTGCAGTACAATCTAATCAGGATACTTCTACCTGTAGTATAACCTGGCCCTCCTACCTGCTGTACAATCTAATCAGGACACTTCTTCCTGAAGTACAACCTGGCCCTCCTACCTGCAGTACAATCTAATCAGGACACTGCTACCTGTAGTATAACCTGGCCCTCCTACCTGCAGTACAATCTAATCAGGATACTTCTACCTGTAGTATAACCTGGCCCTCCTACCTGCTGTACAATCTAATCAGGACACTTCTTCCTGAAGTACAACCTGGCCCTCCTACCTGCAGTACAATCTAATCAGGACACTGCTACCTGTAGTATAACCTGGCCCTCCTACCTGCAGTACAATCTAATCTGGACACTTCTCCCTGTAGTACAACCTGGTCCTCCTACCTGCAGTACAATCTAATCTGGACACTTCTCCCTGTAGTACAACCTGGTCCTCCTACCTGCAGTACAATCTAATCAGGACACTGCTACCTGTAGTACAACCTGGTCCTCCTACCTGCAGTACAATCTAATCAGGACACTGCTACCTGTAGTACAACCTGGCCCTCCTACCTGCAGTACAATCTAATCTGGACACTGCTCCCTGTAGTACAACCTGGCCCTCCTACCTGCAGTATAATCTAATCTGGACACTGCTACCTGTAGTACAACCTGGCCCTCCTACCTGCAGTACAATCTAATCTGGACACTGCTCCCTGTAGTACAACCTGGTCCTCCTACCTGCAGTACAATCTAATCTGGACACTGCTACCTGTAGTACAACCTGGCCCTTCTACCTGCTACCAATAGTTACCTGAAGTGCCTGGGTCTTCCTCCAGTAATAATGCTACATTAGTTGTTGTAACCTCATTTGTCACATCCTCCTGCAGCAAAAAAAGCAAACAAGAATAAGTGCATAACCCTCACAAGTCCTGCCTGACATGCATTTTAACAAAATATCATCTACAATTTCAAAGTAAGTATTAACCCATTCCTTTCTATTGACTCCTGTTGATGCCTCTGTAAGAGTGATAAGTAGAGCATTTACTCCATAGGAGCAAATGCTCTATTTATCACATTGGTTTCAACTATATAATTCTGAAATTTTCCATTTTCTTTAGTAAATGCTCCTTTTCAGTAGATATATTCAAAGAGGTTGGGTCTAAATTTAGTCTGGGAGGGAATGGGTTAATTTTCTTGCCTATCTTTTAGAAAAAAAATGAGTGACAAAGTGTCAAGCCATTTGGGTAATGCTCCAAAGGTGCATCACTCTGTTTCCCATTTTGATCCAATCTGTATGCAAAGGTTGTCATAATTTGCAGTGACATTATAGCAGAGAATAAGAGCCACGTGCGGCGCCAACGCTCATCTTATTTCGTACTTGTTCAGCTAATTTTAAAAAAAAATGAAAACGATAAAGGGCTGTAACTCTAAAATTTTGAAATCAAGAGTTATGGTTCTTATGTAGGGGCCTTCCCCTCAATGAGATCTACCAACCTATGAAGTTTCATGTTGATACCTCTTATACTTTTCAAGTAATGAGCTAGCAGAGCTACATTAAAGTTTTTGCACACCGACGACGACGAACCAGTGATCACAATAGCTCGACTTTTCTTTGAAACAGACGAGCTAAAAACAAACAGAATGTGGCTGCTATAAATTATTTTAGCCTTTACTTGATGAATACTCATGTAAAAATAATTATGTGGATTAGCTGAATTTTTATGACGAGATATGAACAAAGGAGTTTTTAGCAATTAACCCTTTCCCTGTTCAGCATTCATGTTTTAATCCTTTCCTCCATAAATATGCCTTTCTACGCCTCTGTTAACATCTATTGAAACCATTGTGATAAATAGAGCATTTGCTCCAATAGGAGCAAATGCTCCATTTATCACAATGGTTTCAAATTACAAAATTCTAAAATTTCCTTTTCTCTAGTTAATGCTCCTTTTCAGTAGATTTATTCAAAGAGGTTGGATCTAAAAATAGCCTATGAGGGAATGGGTTAAAAAAATCACTAAAGGTGATTAATACCTCCACCCTCCACTTTGGAACAAGATCCAGTGACTTCAATACAGTAAAACCCGGTTATAACGAATTCCAAGGGACTGAAGGATTTACTTCGCTATAAACATTATTCGCTATATTGATAGTACGAAGTTCGCTATAAATTATGACTTTGGCACACGACTGTTCAATATTTATTAAACCGTAATTCAGACATTATGCGTAGCGATCAAACTCCCAAAATGCACATCATTAATCGTACAGCTTACTCTTTGTGGAAGAAATCGGTCATTTGCTATTGAACACCCGTTGATGCTTGAAACTTGCCAAATAACTGTTTCATAAATGTCAGTGTTTAAAAAAAATCAGGAGCATTTGGTCGTTGCTCCAATGTCCGATGCAAATTGGGTATAGCGGACAAAGACTGCGTATGTGGGCAGGGGCAAATATTCCTTATAGATCTGTGTCGTCATCGGAGTCAGCGGTAGATTCTATTTTTAGCGGAAAATGCTGATATAAAATGCGAACGGGGAGGGAATAACAAAACCAAAAGACTTCAAGTGTTTATTTTGAAAATAAAAAACGAACATCATATCTTAACAATGTTTAGCTACAACCCGTATTTTTAAGTGCATATATATGCCCCGCGGCTAGCGGTGTTTAATTATACCCTACCACCGTGAAGAATACATGCTTTACGGATCGCTTCACAGTTCGCCCCAACTGGATAGTTTGTGTTTTAACACCTATGCGACATGGTGTTAATCGTGCGAAATACACAGGTGCTTGAAGATAGTAGCAAGGTAAAACTTCGCTTTAACGAAGGAATTTTAAAGTGTTTTGTGAATAAAGGTACTGGAAAATCAGTTCGCCATAAGCGAAAATTCGCTCTAACCAACTTCGCACTAAACATAATAGTCTGTATAGCATTAATGAAGATATCGACCGGGGAACGAAATTTAGTTCGCTATAAGCGGGAATTCGCTTTATCAGAGTTCGTTATAAATAAGTTTTACTGTACAAGAGGTAATAGCTCAATTATAATTTCATCCACACTTGTGAAAAGAAGATTTTTAAAGTCCAATCAGGGAAGGACTCGCATGGACATTATGTCACACACATCTACACATCATTATAAATGCATATGCAAGATTTGTGGTTCATTGGTTCTAAGTTGTGTCTACAATACTTGAGAAGTTATGCTCCGGACAAAAAATTGCTTCTGAAAAGTAACTAAGGGGAATAACTCCCTCTGAAAATCGAACTCATTTAAGCTTTTATTCATGACAATTCTTAAAGCAAATTTGAGAAAAATTGATCTAGAAATGAAAGAGCTAGATGAGCAACAATGTATTTGGATACACGGACAGACTAAGGGATAGAAGGATGGGTCAAAACTATATACCCCAAGCAACTTTACTGCATTGGGCATAATCATCAGAGTGGCAATAGCCCATCAGTGTTTTCACTGTTCTGTGTTTATTACAAATTTCAATACCTGAATATTCATGGACAAAAAGGTTATTATGAAATATGGAAGGTGGAGCATTGTAGCCATTTTAGAATGTAAAGACACAGATCTTTGAAATTCTATTAGCAAACAGAGTAGACCCTGATCAGACGGCTCCTCTAGGAGATCAGAGAGGGCTCCTCTAGGAGATCAGAGAGGGCTCTTCTAGGAGACCAGAGAAGGCTCCTCTAGGAGATCAGAGAGGGCTCCTCTAGGAGACCAGAGAGGGCTCCTCTAGGAGACCAGAGAGGGCTCCTCTAGGAGATCAGAGAGGGCTCCTCTAGGAGACCAGAGAGGGCTCCTCTAGGAGACCAGAGAGGGCTCCTCGAGGAGATCAGAGAGGGCTCCTCTAGGAGACCAGAGAGGGCTTCTCTAGGAGACCAGAGAGGGTTCCTCTAGGAGATCAGAGAGGGCTCCTCTAGGAGCCCTCTGATCTGGGTCTTCACTGTTTGTAAATGTCCAGGCAGTGCAGGCGTGTTCTGGGTTGAATGATTTAAAAGAAAATACAGAAGACTGGGAAACTGTAGAGGACAGTGAGTGGGTTCTAGTTCACTGTTATCCGTGAGTGGCTTACCTCCAACAAAGGTCCCATTCCTGATGTCTGAAAACTGTCATCTTGGAATGACTGTAAAGTGAAATAAATAGTGCAAGTGTAAGTAAGATACTACATACATGTAGCAAAAAAAAACTATATACATATGCTATTATAACAATTAAGCTAATTTATATTCAACAGGGAAACGATTACACAGAGTGGTCTCCGCAACGAATTTGGTGGAGAAATGAGGATTTTAGAGGCCATCTGATCTGGGTCAGCTCAGTTTGCTTTTGACATGATATAGATCTGATTCTATAGTTTTTGTCAAAGCAAAAATATTTCCTTGAAAAGTTTACACTAATAAAATTTCACCTAATCAATAGTCAAGATGTCATAATTTCTTACATGAATATCGAACAGGGAAAGAGTTATTACATAGATACACCTTTTAATGCCTTTGCAAACAGAGCAGACCCAGTCCAGATGGCTCCTTTAGGAGCTGTCTGATCAGGTCTGCTCTATTTGAATATGAAATATGGTACATGTATATATTATGTGTTTGTTCATAGCGCGATTATAAACATTCAGTTAGCATTCATTTAACCCTTTCCTCCATAAATACGCCTTTCTACGCCTCTATAATAGGCACTTCTTGAAACCATTGTGATAAATAGAGCATTTGCTCCTATAGGAGCAAATGCTCTATTTATCACAATGGTTTCAAACTATAAAATTCTAAAATTTTCCTTTTCTCTATTTAGTGCTCCTTTTCGGTAGATTTATTCAAAGAGGTTGGGTCTAAAAATAGCCTATGGAGGAATGGGTTAGTATTTCTTGCATAAATATTCATAGACTAAAGGGATCATCTATAATTGGCAGCAAAATCAGTAAACCAAAATAAATTTTAAGGACAAAAGATGAATGTAACAGATTTACTATAAAGCTAAGCTCACCCATTTTGATGGCTTCAAAGCAAACCGTTTGATCAAACCGACAGGGGGCAAAAATTCACTTGTCCGCTCGTCCTGCATGTAATTTTCTCTTCGTTGTCTATACTGCAGGACTAGTGAGTATTTTGCATTGCCCTCTTTGTCTATATTGCAGGACGAGTGAAATTTTTGAAAAAATTTGTGCCCTGAACCAATCCATTTTACGCAGTTCGATCAGGGTCTACACTATTTGCCTATATTAAAGTTTGCCTAGTGAAATACGGAATGAAATTACGGAAGTTTTACCTTCTGCAGGGACCTGTTTCCCTGTGGGGTCTTCTTCGGTGTAGGACCAAATCTAGACGAGATATCAAACTTGGAACCTGAAGATAAGTGTCTTGGTGTATCTGCAACAAAAACAATACTTTTAATGCCAATATTTCAACATGTATGTAAATGCACAATTAACATCTGTCAAGAAAACTACTCAGTATGCAAATGCTTCCCAACGTTGTTGTACAGTAAGAAGGAATCCTTTAACACTTTCCTCCATAGGCTATTTTTAGATCCTACCTCTTTGAATAAACCTACCAAAAAGGAGCATTAACTAGAGGAATGGAATTTTTTTTTAGAATTTTGTAGTTATGAAACCATTGTGATAAATAGAGCATTTGCTCCTAAGGAGAAAATTCTCTATTTGTCACAATGGTTTCAAGAAGTGACAATTACAGAGGCGTAGAAAGGTGTATTTATGGTGGAAAGGGTTAATTAATTCCCTCATATTGACACCTCTGTAAAAGTCAATTATTTATCACAATGGTTTCAAAACTACACAATTCTAAAATTTTCCCTTTTTCCTAGTGAATGCTTCTTTTCAGCAGATTTATTCAAAGAGGTTTGGTCTAAAAATAGCATATGAGGTAATGGATCTAAAAATAGTGTATAGTTTACAGGAGCTGTCTGATCTGGGTCTATTGTTTGCAAAGATGTCAAAATATGTATATCAAGCCTAAATGCAAACACAGTAGACCCAGATCAGATAGCTTCTAAAGGAAAATGTTTCATACCCTGAAGCCCTGATAGGCAAGATGACTACAAGCATACTTACAGCTACTATGACGCAGAGTGCCCCCTGGAGTACGTTGGACCCTCGACGAAGGTGAGCTGACACTTTCATCCAGAAGTTGAAGGGCTAGTCACATGGTGAAGGATATAATGTGACAATCATAAAACAAAATTTTTAAAATCTTCAGGACAGCAGGTTCTCTTCCTATGCCAGTTTCAATTTACATCAAATAAGAAAATATCAGTTAACTGGTGGAAATAATATCAAATTGTGAAGTATCTAATTTAAAACCTACCTTTTACAAAAAGTTTTTATGAAATGAGTTTATTATAATATGACACAAGCTTTAACTTTTACCATTCCCTTATATTGACCGCTTTTGACATCTCTGTTGAAATCATTGAGATAAATAAGAGCATTTGTTCTATAGGAAAACCAGTGTGATAAATAGAGCATTTACTCCATGGAGCAAAAAAAAAATTTGCTCTATTTATCACAATGGTTTCAAACTAAACAAATCTAAAACTCATTTGGTTTAAAAATAGCCTATAAGAGAACTGATTAAAATTTACTCCATAAATATGCCTTTCAATGCAAAAAGAGTAGCCCCAGATCAGATGGCTCTTGTAATGACTAAAATTTCCCTTCTTCAAATGCCCATGTCAAAATTCAGTTAATTCACACAAGATGACACAAGATGTTAAAATTGTTATTATTTCATACATGAATATTCAAGTAGTAAAGAGTAAAATCATAACAGTGGCAAGGATACATTTCTGGACATTTAGGGCGGTGCTTCTCCGCTTGAAGGTTTTACTCATCTGTTGATCCCTCACAACAGGAGAGCCTGTGTCTAACATAGCTTCCAACGTTTGTAAGCTCCTGCAATAAACAACAACATTAGATGAGCACATGTACAAGAGCTATTTTTTTAATCCTTTACCTAAAAGAGACGACTTTCTACGCCTCTGTAAAAGTCACTTTTTGAAACCATTGTAATACATAGAGCATTTGCTCCTTAGGAGCAAATGCTCTATTTATCACAATAGTTTGTGTTTGATAAGATGTGTACATTGAAACATTTTGAAGAATAACTACTTTATTTCTCCACCAAATCCTATGTTGTGACCATTCTTTAGAATCGTCTCGAAACATAGGGTTTGGTGGAGGAATGGCCATTTTAGTATTTGAGAACGCACCTTTATCTGTTGCCCCGATTCATAATACAAAACCAACAGCTAATTACTAGTCATACATTTGTGTATCTAACATAAATATAATTATATATAAGGTTCTTAAGTTCTGTAAGCAGACCTTGATTAGACAGCTCCTACTGTCAAAATACATTTGTATCTGTTAAAGTTTTAAACTGGGATCAAACTGAATCATGCAGACAAAAACGTGATTTCACACATATTAACCCTTTCCTCCATAAATACACCTTTCTACGCCCCTGTAAAAGTCACTTTTTGAAACCATTGTGATAAATAGAGCAATTGCTCCATTTATCACAACGGTTTCAGAACTGCACAATTCTAAAATTTTCCTTTTCTGTAGTAAATGCTCCTTTTCAGTAGATTCATTCAGAGGATCGATCTAAAAATAGCATATGAGTGAATGGGTTAATGACTTTTAATTAAATATTTTATGAGCTTCATAAAATACTGAGGACTCTACACACCTTCTTCCATGTCTCTGTAGGGCAAATGATTCATCTCTGGAAATATCCTGCCAAAGAAACAATCAAACATTACCTTCTATGCATATGCTATAGTATCGGTCTGAAGCCTTTTCAAAACATAAATATATAATATATGATACTATATTTTGCATTATATCTGGTATGACAGCTTAACCTCTCGTATGAAAATACTTTTTTGGGGGGTTAATAATGGATGCCTACAGGCCCCCTGTTATCCTCAAAAATTTATGAATGCATGTTGCATATGACACGTAAATCTGGTTTCAATATGACACGTAAATCTGGTTTCAATATAACAAATAAAACTATTTATCCCTAAATAGGCATTATTTTAACAAATTGAAATGGTTTTCATACACATCTGATAATAAACAACACCGATTTATAGTCATTATGAATTTGGGCATTTAAAGTAACTCAAATGTAATATTTATAAAAGTCCTTTGAAAAGTAAGGCATGTTGCAAGTGATATTTTCACATAAAGGGATAATGCATGTGACATGCCTTAAATGCCTGGGGAAAACCCTGGCCTAGATGGCAAAGCAGTATGGGTAGCAAAAGTGCAATATATCTGTTAAATTGTCAGTATCTAACAGAACTGCTTACTTCATTTTAGCTCATTATACTCCACTTAAACAATTAACTATGAATTAAGTCATACAAACCGTAAAATGAAACATTTCATTTCAGACTTTTTTCTGGCAATTTAGGGAAAAATGCATTTTAATAATTGGAATTTTTTTCACGCATAAAACTCAATGATTTGGAAAGCATTTTTGGTCCCATTTTAACTTGATTTACATTTTTGTATCATTTTAATAAAAAAAATTGTCTCTAATATGATTTGTTCCCAAAATTAGGAAAAATGTTACCTATTTTGCATTGGGAATGGGTCCTTTTAACGGACATGTGTAGACGCTAGAAAAAGGCATGAATTTAATAATAGCAGAGTTGACCCAACTGACTTGACTCAGGGTCAAGATGACCCTTGGATTCTCATATTCACTGATGATCTAGTGATAACTCTCCAAGAAAAACTCAGATTCAGCCTAAAGGCGCTTACTCTGTTTGCAGATTTTGGTGGTATACTATTAGTAATCCCTGAGAAAGACTGGAAGCGACTACAAAATAATGTCAGTAAAAGCCTAAAAGGCTATACATGTATACAGTTTACTGGGCTTTTGTTTTGGCCAATTTTATAGGCTTTATTAGCCATTATTATGCTATATTCCCAATGGCAAATAGTATGTTTTTCCCCAATTTTTTTATAAAAATTCCCAATATCAATGTCAGTAAAAGGCTTATCTGTCAAAGCATAATATGAAACCATGTAAAATTCCCAATTTTTGACAATTTTCGTGATGAATTGAGTTCTTTGCATAAGCAATGAATACATGGGAGGTATTGGACCACCAGTGATCCCATGCCTTACCGACATACCTGACAACTGCCATTCCGCAAATATGGCAGTCTAGTGCATTTTATTGACATGCATTTGATGGATACAAAGGCATTTAATAACAAGGTATCCGGAAACAATCATGGTATACTATTTCTGACATGAAAATGCTTCATAACAATAGCTTTGGTTTAGTATGTGCAACAAAATCCACTAAATATAGCCATGTGTAAGAAGGGTGCACGAATATACAAATATCAGTCACATGATGAAATCAAGTGACCATAATATGAATGAAAGTATTCTCCCAGAGACAGTTACTCAATGAATAAAGAAGTGTGCATTGGATGACCTTATGCAAGTGATTAGGTAATAAATCACACCCATAAACTGCGAGTGGCAGTTTGATAAATGGGTTTATGGTGAATTCGCCTAATGACCAACTCTCCTACAATTAGATATATAGTAACCCGAATGGTGAATTCGCCTAGAAAGCAATTATATAGTGATTGTATAAATTCGCACCTACATGTATTGTAAGGTATCGATAACATAACAAAACGTGTTTTCAGATAGTGTTGACCAAGATTGAACTTTAAGTGTAGCCCCTGATCATCATATGCATTTGAAAGCACACAATTGGAAGAGTTTGTGAGGGGAGGGGGGCGTTAATAGTTGTTTACTTTGTGTGCAAATCATGTTTAAATGATTCGGAATGAAACGATGAACAATTTGATTGATTTTGACAGATGATCTGTGTACTATCTATACAGTGTTTGATATTAGTTATGCTTGTACAAAGCAAAAATTATAAGTTGGGAAAGCTCTTTGATGTTGATGCAAACTGGCATCATATGGTGAACACTGGCCAGTGCAATCAGTATAAATTGGTTGTTAAGATGAAACCACCCCTTTCAACCAGGTTGTCAAATTTGCGTGTAGTGATTAGGGGCTACACAAATCTTTCGGTTTTATTAAAATAACATCTGGATAAGAAAACAACAAGGCAATTTGTTCTTGTTACAGACAGCTTTAGTTAATTGGTTATTTACTTGTAGATCTTGCTGTAATATAAGGTGTGAAATACAATCGCTATATAATTGCTTTCTTGGCGAATTCACCATTTGGGTTACTATATATCTAACTGTAGGCGAGTTGGTCATTAAGCGAATTCACCAGCACCCGATAATGGATTATGGAACAGCTGAAGTGTCAGCTGCAACTTAATTACCCACTGTTAACTCAGAAAGTGTTAATCCTTTCCCTTATAGATAAGAAATTTCATGCCAAAGCATATTAAGTCGATATCAGAAATTTGATTTCCAACACATTGATCCCATGCAAAAAATACTGCAGCATCTGCAACACTGAATATTATTATGTTGTAAACACAGTGCTTGTAGAAATTGATGCTATATGACAGGTGTGTATCGCAGTGCCGTTAACCCTTTAATATCAGTCTTTAACATTTGCCTTTACCGGTGCATAAAATGTTCGACAATGCTCCAGAGAGGGCCATGAAAAGTAATGGAAGAAGAACCAAAACCCATAATATAGACGCGAAAACCCATTACAATTAGTACAGCGGTTCACCAAACAAAGGTTTAGGTTAAACATTACCATTTTGTTGATTTATCTTTCTATTTATGTCGTTGTCTTTGTTTTACATATGATAAAACAAGCTGAAATACTGTAAATCACATTTTTCCTACTCCAAGTTTCGGTTTTCATCGCTTGCCGGGAGAACTGTCTGAATGTTTCGCGCCCTGACCTTTTTCGTAACTAAAAGTGTCGCACCCTAAATGGCGTTTCAATTTGTATTACTAGGAAAATAAAATACGGTGATAATATCTGCAAGTCATTATAAAAAGGCATTCTGAATATTTTCACTTTGTTCTGATTGAAAGAAAATATTCCGTCATTTTCCTTTTTATTCCTTTTTTTTTTCAAAAAAGTTAAGAGTTGTCGTTCCTTGATGACGGAAGTGATTGTCAGAGTGATTTCCCTTCTTTGTTTTCGTGTTCGCGTGTGCAGCTGGTACATGTTACCAAAAAAACAACAACAATTAAAGTCGCTGTTGCTGTATGCATCGGCGCATTGAACGCATAATTAAATTAGTATTCAGCTGCATCGTGACTGCAGTTATGACAGGATCAAGGGATATTAAGCGGCGCAATGTTAAAATTAGTCGAGTTGTTCCCGATCTTCCAGACGCTAAACCGAAAAGACACGTCAAGAAGGAAAACTACAAATATATCGGCATCGGAATTCTGTGCGCAGCTGCATTATGCATGGGTATCTTTTTAAGGTATGCTGTAAAACAGGAACCGTTCAAATGGATATTGGACACTTGTAATAACGGCGCATAAAAGTAGCACAGGTTTTAAAACAAAACAGACTTTTAGCACAACAGACCCTTACTCCATGTATATCCATGTGAGAAATATAATGATACGACATATGCAACCAGTGCAGACCCTGATCAGATGGAAACAGGTCAAACCGGCCCCAAGTCAAACCGGCCTCAAGTCAAACCAGACTCCAAAAAGTAAAACCGGACCTCAATTTGGTCAAACCGGCCTCCTTATTATATTTTGGCTGGTCAAACCGGCCCCACGCATAAAAAAGCTTCTAATATATATCTTTTTAATAATGAAATGTTTTATTGATACTTTTTAGTTTTATTACTTTTTTTTTATCACGAAATATAATGTTCGAGAAACCTGTGATGAGGAAAATTTCCATTTCTGCATATAATGTAACCGAACAATGAACACCTTATTATTTTTTGCTACAAATACTAATTGGTATGTTATGCATGTGGCGGTAAATTTAAGGTACTTAACTCTTTCCCTGTACTATGCTTATTTCAATACATACCGACTATTCAAGGACAAAATAGTTACTAAAGGAAAAGATCTTTCAAATTCCATTAGCAAGCAGAGCAGACCCTGATCAGACGGCTCCTAAAGGATCCATCTGATCTGGGTCTACCCTGCTTGCAAATGCGTAAAAACACGTTTATATGAGGGAAAGGGTTAATGGTAATAATCCCATTTATTATTGTTAAAGATGAACACTAATCGCTAAGGGATGCACGTGGCGGTAACACATAAATATATTTAGCTGTTAATCCCTTTGTTTTCAGTGTCGGGTTCCGTCAATAAACAGGCTACATTAATTTTCGGCGTTTTTGAAGAGCGATATTCTGTTCAGTGATTGTTTCACCTGAACAACGCGGACAAGTCTAAGTGCTCTACGGATAGATTATTTATATGTGTAGGATATATAGGATGTATTCAACGGACAGGTTAATTATATGTGTTTTAGAGTATGTATGATGTTTTATGTATATGTTCCATGCTCATTAAACAGATAATTTTTAACCCTTCAATCCATGATTATTTATGTTAGCAAGACCTATAATATTCCATAGCAAACAGAGCCTACCCTGTAAGACTCAGTCAGGGCCATCTGGTCTGGGTTTCCTTTGTTTGCATTGATGATTGTAGTCAGCCCTTTACTCCATAAATATGCCTTTCTATGCCTTTGCAAACAGAGTAGATCCAGATCACATGGTTTCTATAGGAGATTTCTGATCAGGTTCTGCTCTGTTTATTTACAGTATACTATAGATCTGATTCTATATTTTCTGCCTAAGTAATGATAAAAATGAAACTAAGTAATATCAAATCATAGAGTAAAGGTTGAAAAGAACCTAAAACGAATACACGTACATTTATATGAAGGAAATGGTTAATTCTTATTCTGAAAAAAAAAAATCGAAATTTTCACTCGATATCATTTTACAAAATTTGAAATAGATTTATGTCTACTTTTGAATGTTGCTTTATTTTTGTGTGCAAATATGTCTATATACACCAAGATAAACGATCATTCAGAGACATACATGTATGTCTCTGGTTCATTCAACTGACACAATGAACGCGTGTCTAATTTGATTACCACAAACAACATACACGCGCGTGCCATTAATTTGATTATCACACCTACCGAAAGACACATGCATGCCATTAATTGGCATTAACTAAGCGCCAATGTCACTTAATCTAAATGCGAGCCGAGTATAAACTAGTGCCGAATTTCCAACTGATCAAAATATATGTGATAACCAACTAGATCTACCTTGGGTTTCTAGAAATATTTAATATTTAACATGGTTAAAAAATCGATTTAAAAATGTGGGGCCGGTTTGACCAAAAAAATAATTCATGTGAGGCCGGTTTGATTTTTTGGAGGCCGGTTTGCCCAGGGGCCGGTTTGACTTGGGGCCGGTTTGACTGTAATTCGATCAGATGTCATATCGGACACTGCGATGCAATACTATACTAGATTACGTCACATGTTTTGTTACTATAACTTCTAAGAGCACGAATTTTAGTAGTCCAAATTATTTAGACGTTTCGCTTGCTCTTTATTAAAAATTATATATCTCTCCAAGCATCAACATATGCCAGAAAATGAAAACTGTAAAATATCAATAATAATGAAGGGAAATGTTGATATTAGCATATGCGGCGGCTTTCTATGAAGGACTAGAATTTTAGGAACTCTCCTGCTCATTGAAAGGATAGAACCAAATAGATCTAATTATGGTTAAAAATTCAGTATACACCAGTCTGTAACAGAAACGTCTCTTTGAGACGATTGTAAAGAGTGTTCACAACATAGGGGTTTAGCGAAGAAATAAAGGAGTTGAACATGTTTTAATTTACATATATCTTATCTTGGCCTCAGGGTTTTAAAACAAATAAATTTCAAAAAACTTCCTGATTCTTAATTCATTCAAGCACCTTAACCCTTTCCCTGTTCGAAGTTTAGTCCAAATTTTAAAACCTCACTGATTATTCATTAACAAAATAGTTATAAAGAAATATGGAACTTGGAACATTGCAGACATTTCAGAAAGCAAAGAAACAGATTTATCAAATTCTATTAGCAAACAGAGTAGACCCTGATCAGACGGCTCTTATAGGAGCCGTCTGATCTGGGTCAACTCTGTTTGCAAATGCGTGAAAACACATTTATATGAGGGAAAGGGTTAACACTTTCCCTCATAAAAATGCTCTTTCACGCATTTGCAACCAGGAACTATAGGAACTGACTGATCAGTGATCAGGGTCTGCTGACTCTGCTCTGTTAGCTTCTTCTACAGCTACCAAGGTAAAAAAAAATCCTGTTTTCATCATAAAAATACAGCTAATAAATATTCATGGTGTCTTAAATTTTTGTCTTAACCCTTCTCTTGCTGAATTTTAAAACACATTTCTCCTTCTTTACCCATGCCCTGTTGTATAATTACATATATCTTCACTGTGTGCACTGGTTGCACAATCAACTTGTAAATAGTGCAGACCCTGATGAGACAGCTCCTGCAGGAGCTGTCTCATCTGGGTCTTCACTATTTACAGGTACGTACATTGACGTGAATAGCAAGCGAAGGGTTAAATGAATGTAAAACAGGGATAGGGAATATAAATTGTAAATCTTTTGTTCATATTACAGGTATAGAATGTTTTTGAGAGAAAAAGTAAAGACCCCGCTATATGCCCCTATGATGTTAGACAAAGATAGTTCTTCTCCTGAAAAAGAGCCAACAAGATTCTGGGGGTCATACAGGTCAAACACATACTTTGGTATGAAGACTAGAAGTGCACGATCACCAGTGTTTGGACTGATGTGGCTGAACCAGTTGGAGGGACAGATGCCGCCACCTATCAGGCATTGGTGTGATCAGGTCAGTCCTTTAACCCTTTACTCTATAAATACGCCTTCGCAAACAGAGTAGACCCAGATCAGACAGCTTCTCAGACCGTAAGAGCCATCTGATTTTGGTCGACTTTATTTGCTTATGAAATAATATAGACATGATTCTACAGTTTCTTCTATGGCCAAATATATTCCCATGTCCATGTTCTATTATAAACATTGATGTCTATCATTATTTCTTAAGTGATTATTCATAGAGTAAAAGGTAACCCTTTACCTTATGATTGTTAATTTATGATTTCATGCAGTGTTGTGTCAAGGCCGAGCTCTTGGGATTTGTAGAATTTCCTCCATAGGCTATTTTTAGACCCAACCTCTTTGAATAAATCTACTGAAAAGGTGCATTTAGAGAAAATGAAAATTTTAGAATTGTGTAGTTATGAAACCATTGTGATAATTAGAGTATTTGCTCCTATGGAGCAAATGCTCTATTTATCACAATGGTTTCAAAAGGTGGCCTTTACAGAGGGAATGGGTTAAATATTCGTGTAAAAGATAATAACATTCGTCATAATATGAATATTCGTTAGCTGAATTTTGATAATGACATATGTACCCAGGATTTTTTGGTATTGGTACAAATTGTAGATTCAGGTCTTTTATAATTTCATAAGCAAACAGAGCTGACCCTGATCAGATGACTCCTACAGGCCATCTCATCTGGGTCTACTCTGTTTGCAAAGGCATGAAAAAATGCTTATATTAGGCAAAGGGTTAATATTTCTCTGTTTGTGCAGGGTGACAAGCTGTCCAAATATGGCTGGCTGAAACATGATGGTGTGAATTTCGGAGCGCAGGAAATTCATGACAAGGAATTTGTCATCACAACAGAGTTTGTGAAGAGGCCTGGGGGTCAGCATGGAGGTGACTGGACAGCAAGAATCTCAGCAAAACCAAATGCAAAGGTATGTTTCTGATGATCCTGCGGAGAACTTCTCAAGTCGTAATTTTTATATTGAATATTCAATCAGTCATAGAATTTTTCAGTTACCCCTTTCTTTCCTCCATAAATATGCCTTTCTACGCCTCTGTAATAGCCACTTCTTCAAACCATTGTGATAAATAGAGCATTTGCTCCATAGTTTCAATAATACATAATTCTAACATTTTCCTTTTCTCTAGATAATGCTCCTTTTTGGTAGATTTATTCAGAGGTTGGGTCTAAAAATAGCCTATGAGATAATGGGTTAAGTATTACAACACTGTTAAAATAAATGTCTGCTCAACATTGGACCTGGTGCAATTTGTATTGACCTAGGGTCATGACACAAGCTTTTGAGAAATTATTGACCTAGGGTCATGACACATGCTTTTGAGAAACTATTGACATAGGGTCATGACACAAGCTTTTGAGAAACTAATTGACCTAGGGTCATGACACAAGTTTTTGAGAAACTAATTGACCTAGGGTCATGACAAGCTTTTGAGAAACTAATTGACCTAGGGTCATGACACAAGTTTTTGAGAAACTATTGACCAAGTGTAAAACACACTCAAATCTTGAGAGACAGCGTTTTTACTCTGCGTCTCATCTGGAGCCAAACTGTTTGCATATGTGACCCTTTCCCTGTTGAGCATTCATGAAAAAAAATAATGTCCTCATGAATATTTATAGCTGATTTTTTGCTCGTCTGTTTCGAAGAAAAGTTGAGCTATTGTGATCACTGGGTCGTAGTTGTCGTCGTCATCTGCGTGCAAAAACTTAAATGTAGCTCACTACTTGAAAAGAGGTATCAACATGAAACTTCATAGGTTGGTAGATCTCATTGAGGAGAAGGCCCCTACATAAGAACTATAACTCTTGATTTCAAATACTTTTCAGTTATTGCCCTTTTGCCCTTTTTCAAAATGTGTTAATTTAGCTGACAAGCACCAAATCAGACGACCGTTGGCGTCGCATGCGGCTCTTGTTTACAATTCCATATGTATGGTATTGGTAGAAACTATAGACTCAAATCTATTATAACTTCATAAGCAAACAGAGCAGACCCTTATCAGATGGCTTCTACAGGAATTTTTATAATGCCATATTTACATATGCCAACAGGATTTAGTGGATCTGGGTCTACTCTGTTTGCTAATGTGTGAAAAGGCATTTACAGTTGGACTTTGATATCTCAAACTCGGATAACTGGAACTTCGGGATAACTCGAACAAAAAGTTCAGTCCTTCCAAAACTTACAATACAGAATTGGTCTAAAACGTATCGCTACAGATATCTCAAAACACATGTCACAGCTTAATACAGGTCTAAAGTAATGCTGAAAGCTCCTACAGGAGCTTTCAGCATTTCTTTAGACCTGTATTAAGCTGTGACCTTGAGAAATTGTTCCGATTAGAAATCGGATGACTCGAACTTCTGTTATCTCAAACTAATTTGTATGGTCCCTTCAAGTTATCGAATTTCAACTGTATATGAAGGAAAGGGTTAAACCATTATTTGAAATATTTCAATTGCAGAACCCAGGAAAGCCCAGACTGGTTTCACTGATGTTTTATGTGGCTCTAGATGGCCAGGGTCAGTTAGAACCGGTACTGCCAAAGACGGGTCAGAGACTCAACGTTGTCAGGGGAGTCACTGAGGAACTTGGGAACTTCCGTCTCACGTTTCCAAAGTCAAGCTCAAATACTGCACAGAAGTACAATCATCTGGTTACGTATGCTAGCAGACTCGATCAGCTCAAAGATATTCTCATGAGTGGTATGAAGGTGGAGGCATGGGACAGAGCCCGAACAGTGCCATACTTTATACTTGGTGGGCGGCTGGTGCCCAGGGATGCTGAAGGGGGACCAAATTTTATGGTGCATCAAGTAACAGCAGAACTACCATTTGAAATGGAGGTTTTATTTGAGTCCAACAGCTTTGCCAACAGGCCAGATAAACTGCAAGGGGACGTGTTTGAAAAAGAACTTGCGCAACATGTAGACAATTTTAATGTGAAATTTTCTAATCTGTTTAATCTTCAGTCCAAGGGATATTCGGAAAAGGAGATTGACTTTGCCCAAGCTGCTCTCAGTAACATGGTTGGCGGCATTGGGTATTTCTATGGCTCATCTCTGGTACAGTCCGTCTACAACGAGGAGCCCGTGAGATACTGGAGCGCCCCACTCTACACGGGTGTGCCTTCCAGATCATTTTTCCCAAGAGGCTTTCTCTGGGATGAAGGCTTCCACAATTTATTGATAAGTAAATGGAATCCAGAAATATCAAAAGACATTTTGTCCCACTGGTTAAACTTGCTCAATATGGAAGGCTGGATCCCCAGGGAGCAGATTCTTGGTGATGAGGCTCGGGCAAGGGTACCTGATGAATTTGTTGTCCAGAAAAATGAAAATGCAAACCCGCCCACACTTATGTTACCATTGCAGAGACTGATAAAGGACATGGTTCACAGTGATAAGGAGTCTGATAAAGCCTTCTTGAAAGCAGTGTTTCCAAGATTGAAGGTCTGGTTTCAGTGGTACAACACAACCCAGGTGGGTTCCAAACCCTTCACCTATAGATGGAAAGGAAGAGATCCAAACACTAATAAGGAACTTAACCCAAAGACCCTGACATCTGGGCTGGATGATTACCCACGGGCCTCACACCCGACTGATGATGAATACCATGTTGATCTTCGCTGTTGGATTGCTCTAGCCTCTAAACTTATTGCAGATATTGCACAGGCATTAGGGGAGGAGCATTCTGAATACCTGGCCACATACAAACTCCTAACAGATAATAAACTCCTCGATCAACTTCACTGGTCAGAACAGACGAATCAGTATAGTGACTATGGTCTTCATACAGATAAAGTACGACTTGAAATTCCCAAACCTCCTCCTAATTTGCAGGCAGGTCAGCGTCCTCCACCGAGAAGCACAGAGAAAGTGCGGGTTGTTCTACAAAATCCCAAGCTTGGATTTGTAAATGCTTTTGGATATGTTAGCCTGTTTCCATTTCTCCTGAAGATAGTTGAACCAACATCACCAAAACTTTTTAAAATATTGCATGACATTAAGAATGAGAGACTTCTATGGACAGACTTTGGATTACGATCTTTAGGTCAGGTGACTAGTATGTATAATCGTTATAATTCAGAACATGATGCACCATACTGGAGGGGTGCAATATGGATAAATATAAACTACCTAGCCCTTAGTGCTCTACATCACTATAAGAATGCAGAAGGGCCGTATCAACAGACAGCAGCAGAAATCTACACAGAACTCAGGGAAAATATTGTCAAAAATATGTTCAAACAGTATAGGCAGTCTGGATATATTTGGGAGAATTATTGCGACAAGATTGGGGACGGTAAGGGAAGCCACCCATTTACTGGCTGGTCTGCCCTCGTCACCCTCATAATGGCAGAAATATACGAATGACAAAACAATGATTTTTAATGAAAAAAGAATAGTGTAGATCTAGATCAGCAATCATCTTTCAGAGCTTCAGATGAGAGATGCAAAAATCCTTATTTCTCCATCAAACTTTAACCCTTTCCTCCATAAATATGCCTTTCTACGCCTTTGTAAAAGTAACTTTTTGAAACCATTGTGATAAATAGAGCATTTGCTCTATAGGAGGAAATGCTCTATTTATCACAATGATTTCAAAACTACACAATTCTAAGATTTTCCTTTTCTCTAGTAAATGCTCCTTTTCGATGGATTTATTCAAAGATGTTGGGATCTAAAAATAGCCTATGAGGGAATGGGTTAATGCTTTACCTTATGAATATTCATGTAAGAAGTAAAATGGTTGTATGAATATTAATTAGATGAATTTTTATAATGGCATTATGGACAAGCTATGGCAGAATCCATATTATTCCATACGCCAATTGAGCAGATCCTGATCTTATGGTTCCTACAGATACCAGCTGGTCAGGGTCTTAGCAACTACAGTAAAACCTCTCTATAACGGCCACTAAATTGTGTTAATTAGTTGGTATTTAGGACAGGTGGCTGCTTAAAGCAAGGTGAAAGTAAAACAGAATGCTCCTATAGGAGCGTTCTGTTTTACTTTCACCTTGCTTTTAGCAGCCACCTGCCTTTAACACAAAATACTTGATGTAATTTAGTGGCCGTTATAGAGAGGTTTAACTGTACATGTACTGTTTTTTGCTGTGCATGCAAAAGCGGATCTGATTCTTCACTGTTTGCATGATTTTGATTGCTCATTTTAAGTGTGGTTCATCATATTGCTAATGAATGATAATTTTATATTTTATGGACCAAAGCCATATTCTAGTCATATCATCTTAGGAGAATTTGAAATGTGTGCATGTTATTAAAGGTAATATGTCTATAAATGATATGTATTAGAAGTTTGTGAACATGATTTAAGTTTTGAATTTGTTTAACGAAATGTATTGGTGTTGAAGTAATTTAAGTGAAAGTGCTTTGTTATGTGTAATAAGATTGAAAAAAAGGACACAATGTTTTAGACATTTTATATTGAACGATATACATGTACATGTATGTATTTGGGCACTAATCTTTACCTGATGAATATTCATGTAGAAATAATGACATCATGGATATTAATTACCTGAAGCTTTATAATGCCATATAAAAACAGGCATATTAACCCATTCCCTTATAGTGACACCTTTGTAAAAGTCACTTTATGAAACCATTGTGATAAAAAGAGCATTTGCTCCATAGGAGCAAATGCTCTATTTATCACAATGGTTTCAAAACAACCCAATTCTGAAATTTTCCTTCCCTCTAGTGAATGCTCCTTTTCGGTAGATTTATTCAAAGAGGTAGGATCTAAAAATAGCTTATGAGGGAATGGGTTAAACAGGCATATTTATATTATTTAGCCTTGGCAGAAGCTTCATAAGCAAGCAGAACAGATTCTTTTAGGAGCTGTCTGATCAATGTCCGCTGCATTTCCGTATGAAAAAATATCAATGTGATCAGGGTCTGCTCTGTTTGCTTTTGAATAACATAGATCTGCCATGGCTAAAAAATCTCTTTATGATATGCCATTACAAAAACTTAATGTACATGCAGGAATTATTTCTTATTTGGATATTCATCAACAAAATTAACCCATTACTCCATAAATATTCCTTCCTTTCTACACCTTTGCAAACAGGGTAGGAAGTCTGATCAAGGTCTGTTCTGTTTGCTAATGAAACAAGAGCACCGCAAGACGGGGCAATATACGCCCGAAGGCTGTTCTATAAAATTATGTTGAAAAATAAAGGAGGAGTTAGTTGCACAAGAAATTGCTACCCGAAACTATCAAAGGACAATAACTCCAGAATGAAAAATGATATGAAAGTTATCTCACTGATATGCACAACCACACATCAATATCTATCATTCCTGAAAGTTTGAAGAAATTAGGTTGAAAAATAAAGGAAGAGTTAGTTGCACAAGAAATTGCTACCCGAAACTATCAAAGGGCAATAACTCCAGAATGAAAAATGATACGAGAGTTATCTCACTGATACGCACAACTACACATCAGTATCTATCATTCCTGAAAGTTTGAAGAAATTATGTTGAAAAATAAAGGAGGAGTTAGTTGCACAAGAAATTGCTACCCAAAACTATCAAAGGGCAATAACTCCAGAATGAAAAATGATATGAGAGTTATCTCACTGATATGCACAACTACACATCAGTATCTATCATTCCTGAAAGTTTGAAGAAATTAGGTTGAAAAATAAAGGAAGAGTTAGTTGCACAAGAAATTGCTACCCGAAACTATCAAAGGGCAATAACTCCAGAATGAAAAATGATATGAGAGTTATCTCACTGATATGCACAACTACACATCAGTATCTATCATTCCTGAAAGTTTGAAGAAATTAGGTTGAAAAATGAAGGAGGAGTTAGTTGCACAAGAAATTGCTACCCGAAACTATCAAAGGGCAATAACTCCAGAATGAAAAATGATATGAGAGTTATCTCACTGATATGCACAACTACACATCAGTATCTATCATTCCTGAAAGTTTGAAGAAATTAGGTTGAAAAATAAAGGAGGAGTTAGTTGCACAAGAAATTGCTACCCGAAACTATCAAAGGGCAATAACTCCAGAATGAAAAATGATATGAGAGTTATCTCACTGATATGCACAACTACACATCAGTATCTATCATTCCTGAAAGTTTGAAGAAATTATGTTGAAAAATAAAGGAGGAGTTAGTTGCACAAGAAATTGCTAACGGACAGACGGACGGACGGACGGACGGACGGACGACATGCGCCATACCATAATACGTCCCTTCGGGCGTATAATTATAAAAAGACCTGATTCTACAATTTCTACCAATACATGTACTAAAATTTCATGTGTTCATAATTATGCCATTATAAAAATTCATCTAATAAATATTAATGTTGTCATTATTTCTTGAAAGAATATTGAACAGGGAAAGGGTCCTCTAGGAGCTTTATGCATAACTTTTATCCAGCATTAACCCATTACCTCATAGGCTATTTTTAGATCCAACCCCTGTGAATAAATCTACCGAAAAGGAGCATTAACTAGAGTAAAGGAAACTTTAGATTTTCGTAGTTGGAAACAATTGTGATAAATAGAGCATTTGCTCCTATAGGAGCAAATGCTCTATTTATCACAATGGTTTAAACAGGTGACATTTGCAGAGGTGTCAATATGAGGGAATGGGCTATGCTACTGTACCGCCTTTTATCTAAAAAGCACAGAAATTGACCTACTTTTAATGGTCACTATAGACAAGATATACTGTGTATGATGCAAGTGCCAAATAATTTGGATCCTGATGAAACACTAAGGCAGTCAGCATTTCATATGGATCTATAGTGTTTGCATAGACCTTTCTTCAGTCATAGCTTGCCGATTGTTAACGTTTTACCTGTTCAATATTCATGTAAGAAATAATGATGTCATGAATATTTATTAGCTGAACTTTTATAACAGTACATTGAACACAGCATTTTTTTAACCTTGGCAGAAACTGTAAAATCAGATCTTTATAATTCTATAAGCAAACAGAGCAGACCCTGATCAGATTGTTCCTACTGGAGCAGACAGTTCCTACTGGAGCAGATGGTTCCTACTTGAGTTCCTACTTGAGCCATCTGATCTTGGTCTACTGTTTGCATAGGCGTGAAAATGCATTTGTATGAGGGAAAGGGTTAAAGTTTTAGCACTATTTATTTTGTATGTGTACATCCATGGATATATGAAAGCCTAATAATGTCATAGCAATGCTTTGCAGTTTGTTGTTCAGGTTATCAGTTCAGTCATATAGCACAGCATTGTAACAAACTGTAAATGTTGCATGTATGACAAAACATCTCATTTCAACCCTTTACTCCATGAATATTTTTGTAAGAAATAATGATGTCATCAATATTAGTAAACTTAAAGTTTATAATGACTAATGAACAATGAAAGTTTTGACCCTGATAAAAACTGTAGAATCAGATTTGTATAAACCTTAAACTTATTCCTCCATAGGCTATTTTTAGACACAACCTCTTGAATCAATCTACCCAAAAGGAGCATTTACTAGAGAAAAGGAAACGTTTAGAATTGTGTAGTTTTGAAACCATTGTGATAAATAGAGCATTTGCTCCTATAGGAGCAAATGCTCTATTTATCACAATGGTTTCATAAGGTGACTTTTACAGAGACGTAGAAAAGTGTATTTATGGAGGAAAAGGTTAAGCAAATAGATTCTGATCAGACAGGTTCTATAGGAGCCGTCTGATCTGGGTCTACTGTTTGCAAAGACGTAGAAAGAGTAAAGGGTTAAGACACATCCTAACCATTTATACACATATTTAATCTCTAGGTGAAAGTGCCAAAGAATGCTTCTCTGCATTAGGCTCATCATGTGTTTACAGTGTCATCACTTCATTTGGCTCATCATGTTTACATTGTTGTGACTGCATTTGGGCGATTTGGCTCACCATATTTACATTGTTGTGACTGCATTAGACTCATTTGTTTTATGTTGCTATCACTGCATTAGGCTCACGTTACCATTGCCATTGCTGTATTAGGCTCATAATATGTTAACATTGCTGTCACTGCATTGAGTTTATATGTTAACATTTGTCATTGTATTAAGCTTATATGTTATTAAACATTATATGTTAACACTGCATTATGCTCATAATGTGTTACATTGTCACTAATGAGGAAAAGGGTTAACCCTTTCCCTGTTCTATGGTTATTCCAAATTTCAATACCTACTGAATATTCATTCACAAAATAGTGATAAAGAAATATGCATTGTAGACATTTTAGAAAGCAAAGAAACAGAGCTATCAAATTCTATTAGCAAACAGAGCAGACCCTGATCAGACGGCTCCTATAAGAGCCATCTGATCTGGGTCTCCTCTGTTTGCAAATGCGTGAAAAGACGTTTCTTTGAGGAAAAGGGTTAAAGACTCCAATATTCATGGTCTTAGGGTGGAGATCTAAATACAATGGAGAAATACTGGTATAGCTCGGAAAATTGGACCTGGACCCTAACTTACTTAATTTGCATAAATCAAAATTTGTAACATTTCTATTTTTATCTTCGGCATTGCACGGGATTATCCTCAGCAAGTGTCCTGTTAATCAACTATGCATGGAGACACTCGTGATTGTATGGTTTACAAATGCACCGGTTATTGCTTTCCCGTACTTTCAGCGAGAATAGACTTCATGATTTACCAGCGGAGTTTTATTTATACAGCATCATCTCTCTCAATATGTATTCTGCATATGGGTCAGGGTCAGGGTGCAGGTCAAATTTTCCTAGCTATACAGTATGTGTACAACAGTTTAAAATGCTCATTCTTTATGGTAGCTGTATTGCATACTATTTTTAACAATCGAAAAAAAAAGGTTTTATGATACTGGTTGTAGTTTAGCAATGCCAGCATTTTGATTTTCAGATTTTTGATACTTAACCCTTAAACCCATTACCTCATTGGCTATTTTTAGATCCAACCTCTGTGAATAAATCTACTGAAAAGGAGCATTTACTAGAGAAAAGGAACATTTTAGAGTTGTGTAGTTTTGAAACCATTATGATAAATAGACCATCTGATCCTATGGAACAAATGCTCCATTTATCACAGTGGTTTCAAAACGTGACTTTTACAGAGGCATCAAATGGCATCAATATGAGGGTTTGGGTTAGCATATACTAAACACATGCCAAATACAAATGTATTATAAAACTGAAATAAATTTTTATATGAAGTTTTGTATGTCATTATTTAATGAGAATTTATACATTAGGTCTTTCAGTGTGGGAAACAAGTCACTAATGTCCTTTGCAAACTGTGTAAACCCAGATGAGAGAGCTCCTAGAAGAGCCCTCTCATCACGGTCTGCACTGTTTGTCATGTCACTCTTTTCTGCAAAAAAACCCCCTGAATATTCACAGTAAGACCGATCTGCTTGACTTCATTTGAAAATTCATCACTGAAAGGTTAAATGAATTTTCTGTGTCCCTTGGAATAGTCCATTTGAATATGAGCACTGATAGGGATAACACTGGGGGCCAACTACGTTTTATCATCAAAAGTTTTGCTACGACAATTTATATGGGTATTTTAGACCAATTGTTTTCCTAAAAAGCCAGTGTATATATTAGGAAATGTTTTCCTACGAAAACAAAGTTGCCTTCGTAGAAAAACAAATCTATTATAATACCTGTATAAATTCTCGTAGCAAAATATTTGATAATAATACATAGTCGGCCCCTAGTGGTTAATAAATATTCACGTCATTATTTCCTCCTGTACATCCTTGCACAAAGAAAAAAAACTAGGAAACAATCACAAACACAGATAAGGTCTATGCAATCATCTATTCTTAATACATAAAGTAAGAATCAACTTGAGCTGTGTTGCAAAATCACATAAATAAAATAAACAACTTAACCCTTTCCTTCATATAAATATTCTTTCACACCTTTGCATTGCAAATAGAGTAGACTCAGATCAGACAATTTATATACGAGCTGTCTGATAAGGGTTTGCTCTGTTTGGTTATGAAATGATAATAGACCTGACTACAGTTTCTACCAATACCAAAAACATGCGTGTACATATGCCATTGTAAAAAGTCGGCTAAAAATATTCATGATGTTATTATTATTTCTTAAATGAATATTCAACAGGGAAAGGGTTTACCTATAACTCAATGCATGTAAGAATATCAATTAGTTTAATAATGGGCAAAGGCGTAAAAAGCGTATCTCTGGAGTAAAGGGTTAAAACACAAATCGCTGATAGGTGACTGTGTCTGTTTGAAGTCAACTTGATCCACGCTGTGAAAAGGTATAAATGTGCGTGTCACCGAAATTGTGAGTCTGCATCAAGTCATTACATCTTAACCCTTTCCCTCATATAAACGTGTTTTCACGCATTTGCAAACAGAGTAGACCCAGATCAGACGGCTCCTAGAGGAGCCGTCTGATCAGGGTCTGCTCTGTTTGCTAATAGAATTTGAAAGATCTGTTTCTTTGCTTCTTAAAATGTCTACAATGGTCCACCTTTTATATTATTTATAACTATTTTGTTAATGAATATTCAGTAGGTATTGAAATTTGGGCTAAATATAGAACAGGGAAAGGGTTAACAATACAACTGATATATTTCATACGCTTTGAATATTAAGCAGATACATTTTATAATGGCCTTATGAACAAGGGGAATTTTGATGATGACAGAAACTGTAAAAATGTCAGTATTATTTTGTAAGCAAATAGCAGACCCTGATCAGACAGCCCCTACAGGAGTCGTCCGATCTGAGTCTACTATGCAAAGGCAGTCTAATTTACAGTCTTCCAAATGCTGCCAAACTTGACTTATTCTGCTTTACAGAGGAAGGTCGACCAGGCGTCCGGAATACTTTCAAATAACTAGGGTAAAGAGTAAGTACTGCTCTGAAGTATGTATGTGTCAATAAAAAGTAAACAGTATTTTGGATTACATACTAACCTACAAAATGTTAAACTATGAAATCAGATAAAATTATACAGATTATTCTATGGAAAGAAATAACTTGTTACTTTTTCATTACAGGACATGTTGGGATCATAACAACTTATTGTATAAATAATACAATTAAGTTTCGTACACAATAAAAATTTCATGAGCTACGACGGCAACAAAACAATGGTATCCTCATCAAACCTTTATTACTCCTTTGCAAACATAGTAGACCCAGATCAGATAGCTCCTATAGAAACTGTCTGTTCAAGGTCTGCTCTGTTAACTTATCCCTTTCCTCCATAGGCTATTTTTAGACCCAAACTCTTTGAATGAATCTACCAAAAAGGAGCATTTACTAGAGAAAAGTAAACTTTTGAAACCATTGTGATAAATAGAGCATTTCACAATTTCACAATGGTTTCAATAAGTTGTTATTACAGAGGCATAGAAAGGCGTATTTATGGAGGAAAGGGTTAAAGAATTGTACAAGAATATTGAATCAGATCTGATTCTACAGCATCTGTCATTGCCAGAATATCCATTGTTTATGTGTCATTATAAAAGTTAAGTTAATTACTATTCATAAATATTCATGAGGTTAACAATTGGTCAAGCATGACTGAGTGTGCAGATAGTAGAACACAACACGATATAACAGGAGCACCACAATGCAGATGCCATAGCTCCCGTAGGAGCCATTTGATCGGGATCTGCTCTGTTTGCTTATGAAATTATAATAGATCTGATGCTACAGTTTCTACCAATACCAAAATATTCTGAGTGGATATGCCATCACAAAAATTCAGCTAATAAATATTCATTTATGATGTCATTATATTCATGAATGCTAATTAGATGAACTTTTATAATAGGAGCCATATGATCAGGGTCTGCTCTGTTTGTTGATGATATAATATAGATATGATTCTACAGTTTCTGCCATGGCCAAACATTCCTGTGTCGATCATGTGCTGTTTAGATAATTATGATGTCATTATTTGATGTCAGTATTTCTCACATGAATATTCATGGAATACTTGGCATATTTTTGTTTTTATACAACATCACAATCCTAACAAGGATGGCAGAAATACACAGTGTACCCTGAAATAAAGCATACATTCTTGGAATTAATTCTAATTTATTCTACTTGTAAAACCTGTTAATTAAAAAGGAGTCCAATTCTCGATCAATATGGCTGGAGGAAGGTGCTTTACTCCACAATCAGACTATTTTTTTTTATAACTGGATCAGACATACATGTATCACAGATTGTCTACTACTTTCTATGGCAACAATATTACTTTTTATGTTTTCAATACAAGAATTAAATTAATATTCAAAATGGGTGAAGTTTTGCATGAATATTTAAAATGTACAGGGTTAATTCAAGACATAAGGTAACATTTTTTCCTGCATTAACCCATTCCCTCATGATGCCTTTTGACGCCTCGGTAAGTCACTTTTACTCTGAATATAAAGACAAGAAATAATAACATCATGAAAATTAGTTCACTGATTTTTTAACGGTACTATTAACACCATACGTCTCTTTTGTGACGGAAACTGGAGAATCAGACCTACATAAGCAACAGAGCAGACCCTGCAAAAGCATAAAAAGGTGAACTTAGCGAATAAAGGGTTAATCAACCACATGCACTTTAGACTTCTTTATAACTAAGTATACTATAACTATGCACCACTGTCTCACTACAATTATGTATTTTTTTCAATATGGCAGAATTAAAAAATCTTTTCTTACAAAAGGAGAATTATAAAAGCACATGTATAGCAAGGCACTTCAGACAAAGGCAACATGATTGTGGGTCTGTACACACATCAATAACAAAACAAAACAGGTGAAGTGATATCACATGTGACAAAAATAAAGGTTCTTAAATATTCATGAGGTGTAGGGGCCATCTGATCAGGGTCTGCTCTGTTTGCTTATGACATGATATAGATAGGATTCTGCAGTTTTTGTCAAAGCAATAAATTCCCTTTAAAAGTTTGTATTATAAAAAATAAGTTACTAGTGCAATTATAAAACTTCATGTCATTATTTCTTAAATCAAAAGTTTGGTCCTTCCAAAATTAACAATATAGAATTGTTCTAAATATATCATTGCACATACCTTGAAAGTTTGAAACACATGCGACAGCTTGATGCAAGTTGAAAGTAAGGCTGAAAGCTCCTAAAGGAGCTTTCAAAATGAGTTAAGACCTGCATTAAGCTGTGAATGTGAGAAATTATCCAGATTAGAAATCTGATGACTTGAACTTCTGTTATCTTGATGTAATTCGTATGGTCCCTTGAAGGTCGAGATATTGTTCAACTGTATTTGAAATTGTTACAGAAAATGTTTTACACATAAAAAAATGAGCATTAAATCTAAATAATTTACTGTATATATAAGGGGCATAAACAACATATTACAAATAATTAATTTTCTACTGGAATGAATGAAAAATTGGTTATAACTTCAGTTTATATTTCATGATCACAGATAACATACAAAAATCTACCGTATAAAAAAGAAAAGTAAATGGACGGAGTATAGAAAAAAGAGCACAATTAACAATTATTAAATTACAGAAAATATGAATAGAGTTGGGAGCAAATTAAAGAGGAAGTCCCTACAATGATCGCATATTTTCAATAATATCATAAAATTTGTATTTGTTATGCTCTATCATTATAATGAAGGTTCCCAATTTGAACTTATATCGAAAAATGCCTCTGTGATACAAATAAACCAATTTCATCAATACTGGTAATTTTTGTTCTACAACACAATATTATCGGCCTTTTCCGGTAAATTCTTCGACGTTTTGCCGATGGATCACCCGATCCCTCAATTGTTAACGTAATACCTTTCTCGGAAGTGGTCGGAGAATCGCGAGTAGGGCGAACAGTTACGAAACTAAAATCCAACCCGAATAAAACTGAAACATCGGGGAGTAAAACCGGGATCAGCGATATCAAACACATGGATGTTTTGTCATTATAAACGGTAATTGGATGGGGCTTTTTGCGATATACTACTTTTCAGCATATAAGCAAATGAGTTCTGTATATTTTAAGTGTTTATGAAAAGCGTCAAATGTAGGGACATCCCCTTTAACCCTTTACTCCATGAATATTCATGTAAGAAGTAATGACATCATGCATACTAATTAGCTGTATTTTTATAATAACATATGAACACAGGAATATTAACCAAGGCAGAAAGTGTAGAATCAGATCTATATTATGTCATAAGCAAACAGAGCAGACCCTGATCACACGGCTCCTACAGGAGCCGTCTGATCTGAGTCTACTCTGCAAACACATAGAAAATCATATTTATGGAGCAAATAGTTAAGAGGTCTAATTTCATTTCAAGTAGCCATGAATAACCAGATCCAAAGAAGCACTACATACTTCCATGCTGTTGGGCTTCAAATGAATACTCAATGGACTGTTTGAAATTAACAACATTTTTGGCAAGGTAACTGTAACACAAATACAGATATGGTGGATTTTGTTGTTCATTCATTTTCGCATAAATGTTGGTGTGTGTTGTTATTTTTTCAACAAAATAACATGATCTAAAGGAATATGGTATACATGTACTTATTAAACAGGATAAATAAAGTTTTTACAGCAAATTCCAAATGTTTACAAAGGTTATTCCTATCCCTAAAACATGCAAAATATTATCAACAAAGCATTGGATACAAGACTTAGAGAAGCCTTTTGGCACCTTTGCAAACAGAGTAGACCCAGATCAGGATCTGCTCAGTTTGCTTATAAATAAGATAGACCTACATCAAGAGTTTCTACAATGGGGAAAATTCCCTTGTTCATGAAGCCATTATAAAAATCAGCTACTTAATATTTATACAGTAATACAGTAAATCTTTCTGACATGAATATTCATGGAGTAAAAGGTTAATTTTGTTCAACTTACCTGACCTTTAAATATTATACATGTGTGTTCTCGTTACTAGAATTATACTATAAGCATTAAGCAGTACAGCCAAGTACATGGACTTAAAATAGAAAATAAACCTTGAATCTACATGAATAAGAAAACATTGTGGAAAATTACAAATACCTGAATAAAATTATATAAATATTGTGTATTTATATACTAACTACCTGTTTAACTAATATCACAGTCTAAGAACATTGCAATTTATACATAGTCATACGATTTACTATAATTCATCCAGCCCTCAAACACCTCAACCCGTTACCTCATAGGCTATTTTTAGATACAACCTCTTTGAATAAATCTACCGAAAAGGAGCATTAACTAGAGAAAAGGAACATTTTAGAATTTTGTAGTTTGAAACCATTGTGATAAACAGAGCATTTGCTCCTATAGGAGCAAACGCTTTATTTATCACAATGGTTTCACAAAGTGACTTCTACAGAGTCATCAAAAATATAATCACAACATCCAGCAGTATGGATTCCAATGACAGCAAAAAATATTAATGCCTTGAGCAAACAGATCTCTAAAGTTGGTGAATATTTCAATGATGATTCATTATACAATTCTCGTCCATAGTGAAAACATTCAATGAAATTGCTATATACATATATATACCACTAACATTAAAATAGCTCCAGATGTAAACATTTACCGGTATGTTTTAAATTTTAAACAATATTGTTAATGGCCATCAAAAATACAAAAACAGTGAAGTTTACAAAAATAAATTTCTATTTATGTATAAAGTGCAAATATTTGTACATGAGAATTTATAACAAATTGACAAACTATCTTTTGTCATTCCTGCTAAATGTCATCCTTTCCACAAAAATAAATTACTTTTCATGCTTGTTTTAAAAAATCTCACTTTTCATGCTTGTATTAACCCTTTCCTCCATAGATACCCATTTCTATGCCTTTGCAAACAGAGTAGACCCTGATCAGATGGCTCAATCTGATCAGGGTCTGCTCTGCTTGCTTTTGATATACATGTGATTCTACCATTTCTGTTACGATAAAAAATAAATATTTTTTTCATCTTGCCATTAAAAACTTCAAGGAATTAATATTCATGATGTCATTATGTTGTCTGAATATTCATGGAGTAAAGGGTTAAAAATTCTTCAAAGTCATCATCACTACAAGTCTGCAACGTTTTTGATGCTGAATACTCAAAGTGGAATAGTCCATCGCTGTTTGTCCCTTTACCTCCTGAATATTCATGCAAGAAATAATGACATCATGAATATAAATTATCTCAATTATTTATAATGGTATATGAGCCCATGGCAGACACTGTAAAATCAGATTAAGTAATTCCTAAACCCTTTCTTCATACAAACACCTTTTCATGCATTTGCAAACAGAGTAGAACCAGACCAGACAGCTCATATAGGAGCCATCTGATCAGGATCTGCTCTGTTTGCTAATGGAATTTGAAAGATCTATTTCTTTAGTTTCTAAACTGACTAATGTCCAACTTTCCACATTTCATTAAAACTATTTGGTCCATGACTATTCAGTGGGTATTGAGATTTAGAATAAACAAAGAACAGGGAAAGGGTTAGCCCTTTTCCTCATACAAACACATTTTGATCATTTGATTTTGGCCATCTGATCAGGGTCTGCTCAGTTTGTTCATGAAATTATAATAGATCTGACTCTACAGTTTCTAACAAAACAAAAAATTCTGTGAACATTTTCCATTAAAAAACAGGTAATAAATCTTCATGATGTCATTAGTTCTCTAATAAATATTCAACACGGAAAGGGTTCATTTCCTTCTGCTTTATACTGCATCACGCTTCAGCTCTTTAACCCATTCCTCCATAGGCTATTTTTAGACCCAACCTCTGAATGAATCTACCCAAAAGGACCATTTACTAGAGAAAAGTAAAATTTTAGAATTTTGTAGTTTGAAACCATTGTGATAAATACAGCATTTGCTCCTATAGGAGCAAATGCTCTATTTATCACAATGGTTTCAAGAAGTGGTTATTACAGAGGTGTAGAAAGGCGTATTTAAGGAGGAAAGGGTTAACTGATCGAAAGTTTTGTAAACAGAGTAGACATAGATCTGGTGGTTCATGTAGAAGCCATGTGATCAAGGTATGCACTTTTTGCCCAATAAACACAACTTTCTACGCCATTGCAAACAGAGTTGACCCAGATCAGACGGCTCCTGTGTGATTCTTTCTTAGATGAATATTTATGGAGTATGGTTAAAGAATATTATACATGTAGATCTGATTCTACAGTTTCTGTCAAAGCTGAAAATGCATGTGTTCTTATGAAAATTCAACTAATTAATATTCATGATGTCAGTATTTCTTACATGAATATTCATTAGGTAAAGGGTTATTTACTCCATGAATATTTATGAATAAATCATGTATGAATATTATTTATCTTAATATGTATCATAGCATAAAAAAAACAAATAAAAGTTTGGATTCTGACAGAAGCTGTTGAATTAGATCAATATTAATTCATAAGCAAACAGAGCAGACCCAGATCATACAGCTACAATAGGAGCCTTCTGATCAGGATCTGCTCTGTTTGCAGAGGCGTAGAAAGGCGTTTTTATGGAGTAAAGGATTAACCCTTTCCCTCATAGGCTATTTTTAGATCCAACCTCTTTGAATAAATCTACCAAAAAGGAGCATTAACTAGAGAAAAGAATTTTTAGAATTTTGTAATTTGAAACCATTGTGATAAATAGAGCATTTGCTCCTATGGAGCAAATGCTCTATTTATCACAATGGTTTCAAGAAAAGACTATTACAGTGGTGTAGAAAGGCATATTTATGGAGGAAAGGCTTAATAAGCAAACAGTAGACCCTGATCAGACGGCTCCTACAGGAACCATCTAATCAGGGTCTGCTCTGTTTGCAGAGGCGTAGAAAAGCGTATTTATGGAGTAAAGGGATAAATGCTTCATGACGTTCTTAGCTTGTTCAATGAATGTTCACTTAAGAGAAGGTTCTCTATAAAAAAATTCCTAATAATCATCATCATCTACACGAGGAGATGCAAGTTTCTTCAAGAAATGCTTTTTCTTCTTTTTCTTTGTCTTAAGTGGTGGAAGTTTGGACGGATGCTGCCGTGAAGAATAATCTGGGTCACCAACATATTGAGCAGTAACAACATCATCATCCTCCATGATTGGGTTTGCATACGTGTAACCGTTAGATTTTCCAAGCTCTAAGGGGTGAGGATGTTCTTCATAAGATTGTCTGCTACTGGGTCGGAACCTAGCATTGGCATCATATCTGTCATCATCATAGAGTTGCTGCTGCTCAAGGGCTGAGAATGGTTTCTTCTTCAGTTTCTTGGGGCTGAAAGGAGTAAAAAGATCACTAGCTCAGATAGGGAATATTCCTCTGCAAAATTGCTGACTCCTTCATTACCATACAACTGGCAATTTCGGAGGGTAAGAAATTTCGATGAAATTTTGCAGAAAAATTAAAAGTGCAAATCATTCTTTACTCCTATTTAGAGATTTTTCCAAAGAAAATACATGACAAACAGTGCAGACCCTGATGAAATGGTTCCTCTAGTAGCACTCTCATTTAGGCCTACACTGTCTGCAAAGGATATTAGTGATTTGTGTCCTAAACTGTAAGGGTTAAAATGGATTTTGTTGATCAAAAGCACAAGAAGAAGTACAAATACATGTACCATTAAAAAGTATTCTTAGGTTTGACTGAAAATACCAACACTTTAACGCTTTCCCGCATAAAAAACTGACTCTATCAGCCTCTATAAATATCCTCCATTTGCCCTCTCATTAGGGTCTCCTCCGTTTGAACAGTAACACTTTTAAACAAGATGTGTTTGTGAAACACTATGCCCCCTCATATATTTTACCTCTGACCTTGAAGGATGACCTTGACCTTGTCATGTCACCCTCAAAATGTGCGGCTTTATGAGATACATATGCATGCCAAATATCAAGTCTCTATCTGTACTGGCTCAAAAGTTAGAACCAATGTTAAGGTTGCGTTAAAGTTACAGACAAAGAAACAGACAATTTGACCTTTGACCCTAGAGGATGACCTTGACCTTGACATGTCACCCCTCAAAAAATGCAGCCTCATGAGATACACAAGCATGCCAAATATCAAGTCTCTATCTCTACTGGTCCAAAAGTTATGGCCAATGTTAAAGTCGGTGATTTGACCCATATATTTGACCTCTGACCTTGAAGGATGACCTTGACCTTGACATGTCACCCCCTCAAAATATGCGGCTTTATGAGATACATATGCATGCCAAATATCAAGTCTCTATCTGTACTGGCTCAAAAGTTATGACCAATGTAAAGTTGCTGACAAACAAACAGACAGACAGGGCAAAAACAATATGCCCGCTGACTATCGTCAATGGGGGCAGACAAACAGACAGACAGGGCAAATACCCCGACTATCGTCAATGGGGGCATAAAATCCACAAACATTTATGGTAAGCTTGATTTGTTTGAATTTGGAACACATGTAGTCCATTTGAAATTAAGTATTGAACGGGTTTAACTTTTCTAATTATATGTTTCTCTTATGTTTTAGATAAAACAAGATGTGTTTGTGAAAAACTATGCCCCCGCCCAATTTGACCTTTGACCCTGAAATATGACCTTGACATGTCACCCCTACAAATGTGCAGCTTCATGAGATACATATGTATACCAAATATCAAGTCTCTATCTCTAATGGTTCAAAAGTTATGGCCAATGTTAAAGTCAGTGATTTGACCTATATCTTCGACCTTGAGGGATAACCTTGACATGTCACCCCTTAAAATGTCTCTATCTGTACTGGCTCAAAAGTTATGACCAATATTAAAGTTGCTGACAAACAAATAGACAGGCAGGGCAAAAAACAATATGCCCCCCAGATCAGATCTCGGGGCATAAAAAGTAACACAAGGACATTGATGCAATACCGGTAGATAATGGTGTGTATTCAAATAACAAAATCCTCATTTCTCCACCAAACCCTACAATGTGACCACCTATTAGAATCATCTCATTAGGCTTGGCAGATAAATAAAGGAAATGTGTTAATCTATGCATCTTATCTGGGCCTCTGAACATGCAAACAGCCAAACAACCCTAAAATAAAACTAGAGGTTTTTGTCACAAAAATGGATGTCCCCCCCTACCCCTCTCACCCACACATATACACTGCAACATATTGTAATATTCCTCTGCAAAAATCATTTCCATACAACTGGCAATTTCGGAGGGTTAAGTAATTTTTGTGAAATGTTGCAGCTCATATCAAAATTAAAAGTGCAAATCATTCTTTACTCCTATTTAGGGATTTTTCTAGAGAAAAGTGTAACATAACAAACAGTGCAGACCCTGATGAGATGGTTCCTTTAGGAGCCCATTCATTGGGGTCTACACTGTTTGCAAAGGTCATTAGTGACTCATGTCCTACACTGCAAGGGTTAAAATGGATTTTATTGATAAGAAGAGGTACATATACCATCTGATCTGGGTCTCCTCTGTTTGCAAAAGTATCTTTATACGGTAAAGGGTTAAATTTGCTGTGGTTTGATACCTACCTGCTTCTATTGGACAACAAACTATCATGCATGCTCATCTGTGATGCTCGTTTCATCAATGGTGGTGGAAACTTCTGTGTCTGCCGCACCCTCTCTGCCAAACGACTTCTGCAGAGAAAAAATACCAAAGCTATAGATATGCATAGTACTAATCTTTCCAATCCCTCAATTCTCAGCCAATACTAATCTACCCATCCCTCATTTCTCAGCCAATACTGATTCTTCCAATCCCTCATTTCTCAGCCAATACTGATCTATCCAATCCCTTATTTCTCAGCCAATACTGATCTTTCCAATCCCTCAATTCTCAGCCAATACTAATCTATCCAATCCCTCATTTCTCAGCCAATACTGATCTTTCCAATCCCTCAATTCTCAGTCAATACTAATCTTTCCAATCCCTCAATTCTCAGCCAATACTAATCTATCCAATCCCTCAATTCTCAGTCAAACTCTTTTTCTGTTTGTACTCTTTAGAAATGCCTCTGAGAGATGATTCTAATGAAGACATGTAAGCCAGGGTGAGTCAGAGAAATATAGAAAATGTTGTTTTTTTCCTAGATTCCTTAGCCCCTTTCTTTTTAACCCTTTCCTCCGTAGGCTATTTTTAGATCCAACCACTTTGAATAAATCTACCAAAAAGGAGCATTAACTGGAGAAAAGTATTTTTTTTTAATAATTTTGTAGTTTGAAACCATTGTGATAAATAGAGCATTTGCTCCTATAGGGGCAAATGCTCTATTTAGCACAATGGTTTCAAGAAGTGGTTAATACAGAGGCTTAGAAAGGCGTATTTATGGAGGAAAGGTTTAAAGACACATAAAAAACATTTGCAAACAGAGTAGACCCTGATCAAATTGTTCGTGTAGGAACTTCTGATCAGACCCTGCTCTGTTTACCTATGGAAAGTTTTAGATCTGATTCCACAGTTTCAACATTATCCAATGATTTCCTTGTTCGTATGCCAGTATAAACTAGAACTACATTAAAACCTCTCTATAACAGCCCCTAAATTACATCAAGTATTTTATGATAAAGGTAGGTAGTTGTTTAAAGCAAGTTGAAAGTATTAACAGAACGCCTTGCTTTAAGCAGCCACATGCCCTAATATACCAACTAATTAACACAATTTAGTGGCCGTTAGTGGTTTTAATGTATCATCACACACACACAATAGCACACTTGACACAGAGATTGGCCGCTAAATTTTAATTTGTTAAATTACAATAAGGGAGATAATTCATTCATACATGAAGCGACCAATCAAAACCTTTATCATAGGTGTACAACCAATACTTCAAAAAGTTATGTTGAGGTATGACAGAGGACAGCTCCAGACAAAATTTCATTTATTTAAATTAAAAAAAGGGAGATAATTTATGAATCAAGAATCAAAACAAAACCGCAATTGCAGGTGCACAATTTCAGATCATGTTCAACAATAATACACAATTTAAAAAAATCTGTCCAGGCATGGCAGAATAAAGCTGCGGACAATTTTTTTATTTTTTTTAATTATAATAAGGGAGATAATTCAAGAATGAAGTGACAAATCAAATCTATAATCACAGGTGTCCTGAAGAAGAAGTCCTGTTGAAGCATGACGGTGTAAAGTTCAGGACTAAATTTCATATATCAAAATTCAAAAGTGGAGATAATTCAATACCATAAATACACCTTTCTAGGCTTTGCAAAAAGAGTAGACTCAGATCAGATGGCTCTTGTAGGAGCTGTCTGATCAGGGTCTGCTCTGTTTGCTTATCAAATAATATAGATATGATTCTACAGTTTCTATTACGACCAAAACATCCTGTGTCCACATGTCATTATTAAAGTGAATCTATATGTAATTAATATTTATGATGCATTTATTTCTTACAAGAATATTCATGGAGGAAAAGGATAAAAAGAGCTGTTGATAAAAAGAAAGCTAAACCTCTACAAACTATAACCCATTGTGAAGTGTAATGTTGTCCATATAGAACAAGCCAATACTTTAACCCTTTATTCCAGGAATATTCATGTTAGAAATAATGATGTCATGAACATTAAATAGTTTAATTTTTAAAATGGCATATAAACACATTATTTTTTTTACCAAAGCAGAAACTGTAGAATCAGATCTATATTATTCCATAAGCAAACAGAGCAGATCCTGATCAGACGGCTCCTATACGGAGCTGTCTGATCTGGATCTACTCTGTTTGCAAAGGTGTAGAAAGGTGTATTTATGGAGTAAAGGTTTAAGACAATGATTGTGCACAGTCTGTCAGTTTCTTTAGTTTAAAATAGAATACATTATCATACAGCACAACCCTTATCTGACTGATAATAATAGTAAACACTACTTTTTAATTACAGAAAAATAAAGATTAAATAAAAGAAAATGTATCCATGGGACACAGATGCTCCCACGGCAAACAGGAAGTAGATGAATGACAGACCTGAAAAGGGAAACCCTGTACAAGTCACTATGATTATGCTTCAGACCAAATATCAAATCATTCCAGAATACAGAAGCCAAAAAATCTTTGACGAAAATTTTACAGGACAGATATACAGACGTCTGTACAAACGTACAAGGGTAAAACTTAATGCCCCCGTCGCCTAAAGGCAAGGCTATTAACTCTTTGCACGCAAGCAACGAAACTGTATTTACCTATGCAAACAGTTTGGATCTAGATGAGACGCTGCAAAATGTGGCATCTCATCAGGATCCAAACTGTTTGTCATTTTGACCATATTTTTGCAAAAAGAAATGAGAGAAAGTTTATTTTAAGAATTGAAGCAGACGACAATTGTTGCAGACGAAAAATTACTTAGGGTGCAAAAAGTTAAAGTAGAACATGTGTCCATAGAACATGGATGTATCTGCTCATGTGCAATAATAACATTCACCCTTTACTCTATAAATACGCTTTTCTACACCCTTGAAAACAGGGTAGACCCAGATTAGACAGCTCATGAGCCGTCTGATCAGGGGTTCCTCCATTTGCTTAGAGATATGATTCTACAGTTCTTGCCATGGCCAAAATTTCCTGTGTCTATGTGCTATAAAAACAATTAATTCAATAAATATTCATGCTGCCATAATTTCTTAACCCTTTACTCCATAGGCTATTTTTAGACCCTGCCTCTTTGATTAAATCTACCGAAAAGGAGCACTAACTAGAGAAAAGGAAATTTTTTAGAATTTTGTAATTTGAAACCATTGTGATAAATACAGCATTTGCTCCTGTATGAGCAAATGCTCTATTTATCACAATGGTTTCATAAAGTGGCTTTTACTGAGGCGTAGAAAGGCATATTTATGGAGGAAAGGTTTAAAACAAATAATCATAGAGTATAAAGTTAAATATTCAGACACTAAATCTCCCCTCCCAACCAGTGTGTAAAGCTGAATAAACAAATTTGGCACCAATTTGATAACTTAACAAAGACTAACATAGTAACAAATGGTGAAGACCCAGATCAAACTGTTCCTTCAGGATCTGACCTGGGTCTGCACTATTTGCCTAAGTCTGTCAGTCTTTGGCTAACTTTGTTATGACTGTATAGCTATGGCATGACCTACAACCTATGGCAAGAACTGTAACTCTTAACCCTTTCCCTATTTTATATTCAGTCCAAATTTCAGTACCTACTGAATAGTCATGGATAAAATAGTTATAATGAAATATGGAAGGTGGAACATTGTAGCCATTTTAGACACTAAAGAAACAGATCAATCAAATTCCATTAGCTAACAGAGAAGACCCAGATCAGACGGCTCCTGGAGGAGCGGTCTGATTTGAGTCTTCCCTGTTTGCAAATGTGTGAAAAAAATGTTTACATGAAGGAAAGGGTTAATCTCTTTTCCTGGTATGCAGGTTTACATATTGATCAATGATCCATAAGGTTTGATGACTCTTAGTACATGTATGACTTTTGCAGTTACCCGTAATACAAAAACACTGATGGTTAAATGCCAACAATGAGCTTATTGGACACCCAAGAAAGAGGGGAGCGGATACAGAGAAACCCAGGCACGATGCCCTACTCTTATTATTAACAGAGTTTCTCTGGTTCTTTTAGATGCCCAGTGAAAAGCACTGATACATCGGGCCTCGGTTTATAAAGTCTCATGGACTGACAGAGATAGACAGAGTAGGGTAAATCTACTATACCCTCCTCACCCCTTTCTGAAGTGAGGACATAAAAAAAAGTAACACCTATATACATATAAAATTTAAAAAAAATCACAGACAATATACTAAAAGAAGTCAGAAGTGAATATGGCAGAACCTGTCTGTACCCTTTCCTCCATAAATACTCCTTTCTACGCCTCTGTAAAAGTCACCTGTTGAAACCATTGTGATAAATAGAACATTTGCTCCTACAGGAGCAAATGCTCTATTTATCACAATGGTTTCAAACTACAAAATTCTAAAAAATTTCCTTTTCTCTAGTTAATACTCCTTTTCGGTAGATTTATTCAAAGTGGTTGGGTCTAAAAATAGCCTATGGAGGAAAAGCAGAACATGTCTTAAGCAGCTATCAAAAAGTCTTAAGCAGCTATCAAAAAGAGGTCTAATTATGGGTCTGTAAGGCATGTGGTAACTTAATACAGGTCAAAAGTAATGCAGAAAGCTCCTTGAGGAGCTTTCTGCATTACCTTTACCCTGCATTAAGCAAACAAAAGCTATTTAAGACTCCAATATTAAATAAATGAATGAATGGTCATTTCGGACAGGTTCAAAAGATTATCATGTATATACATAAACAGTTAAAAAACGTCACAGAGAATATACAAAATATGTCAGAGGGACATATACAATGCAAAGAAAATATACTGATTATCTACAATACAAAAAAGTAATACATCGTATGTTTACGAAAGGAAAACATACCTATAACAAGATCTACAATATTTACTCTAAAATTCCAGTCACATTTGCTCTATAACTGCCATATTGGCAGCCGTTGATTCAACTGGGAAATATCTGTGGCAGCCGCAGAAAATCTGTGGCCCCTGCACGGCTGCAGTATGGTAAATCCTTATTTCTTACAGATTGTACGGGTCGCCATAGAATTTAAGCGAGAAGTTACAATATCTACGGCCGCCTTTCCTTTTTACAAACCGTAGTACCTACCACTGGAACCATGTATGTAGTAGTTACAACAGTGGAATTCTGCAGCGACCACAGAAATGCTATTGACCATAGAAATTTTAAATCGTACAACCATCGTGGCATATGTGACCGAGGCATAAGTATATGGGCAAACAGACTTAGGAAAATAGTGGAGACTAAGATCAAACTGCCCCTTTAATTGACCACTGCGTTACTTTAATTGACCACTGTGTTACTTTAATTGACCACTGTGTTACTTTAATTGACCACTGCATTACTTTAATTGACCACTGAGTTACTTTAATTGACCAAACTGCCCCTTTAACTGACCACTGCGTTACTTTGGGTCACATCTGGAATCCAACAGTTTGCAAAGGAAAATAGCATGCTAAAGGTTAAGGACAAATGGCGTAATGTTGATAGACTTTTAACACAATTTGTAAACAGTTTTAACCCATTCCCTCATATTGACGCCTTTTGATTCCTCTGTGAAAGTTCTTTTAGAAACCATCGTGATAAATAGCAAATGCTCTATTTATCACGATGGTTTCAAATGTACAAAAATCTCAATTTTTCTTTTCTGCAGTTATTGCTAATTTCCGGTATATTTATTCAAAGAGTTTGGATCTAAAAATAGCCTATGAGGGAATGGGTCAATCAAGATAACACATCAAGGCCTAATCTCTGTTGACATATTATTTTAGAAAATAAAACACCTTTTAACCTTTGCTCTATAGATATGCCTGTCTGTGCTTTTGCAAACAGAGTAGACCCAGATCAGATGGCTCCTCCAGGAGCTGTCTGATCTGGGTCTACTCTTTTTGCCTATGGTTAAACCCTTTACTCCACATATATGCCTTTCCACAATTTTGCAAACAGAGTAGACCCAGACCGAATGGCTCCTGTAGGAGCTGTCTGATGAAGGTCTGCTCTGTTTGCTTATGATATAGATATGATTCTACAGTTTCTGCCATGGTCAAGCATTTCTGTGTCCATGTCCTAACATAACAATTAATCTAGTAAATATTCTTGACAACAGTATTTCTTGCATGAATATATTCATGGTGTAAAGGGTTAAAAAATTATTACAAAAAAGTTTGAAAGGCAAGTGACATTTTGTCTTACGGCAAGAGTATATACATGAGAAGATTTAATGTGTGGTCTTATTGAAAGACCCTGCAATGTTATCAAGCCAAGTCATGGGAGAAAGTGCAATGACACATTATACAGTAGAATCTGTCCTAAGTGGCCGGCAGATCATTTATTGAACATAGGAGTCTTAAAAAGCAGGTGGTTGCTTAGTGCAGGGCAAAAATAATGCAGAAAGCTCCTCAAGGAGCTTTTTGCAATATTTTGACCTGCATTAAGCTACCACCTGCCTTACATATCCATAATTAGACCTCTTTTTGATAGCTGCTTAACCCTTTCCTCCATAAATATGCCTTTCTATGCCTCTGTAATAACCACTTCTTGAAACCACTGTGATAAATAGAGCATTTGCTCCTATAGGAGCATATGCTCTATTTATTAAAATGGTTTCAAACTACAAAATTCTAAAATTTTACTTTTCTCTAGTAAATGCTCCTTTTGGGTAGATTCATTCAAGGTGGTTGGATCTATGGAGGCAAGGGTTAAGACAGGTTCTACTGTTATGTTAAACACCAGGCTCTGGTTCTAAAACATTGTGTCTGAGTCTGATTTCATTCCTAAGCATCTGATTGGTCAGATTTTGAGTTCAAGACAAAATCTGACCAATCAGACACTTGAGAACACTCAAACCAGAAGTTTTATAAACTAGAAACCTGGTCAGCTGCCAGCTTGAATTGCAGCATTTCATCAGGGACTACAGTCGAAGAGGAAATTATAGTTTTAATCCATTCCCTCATATTGAGGCCTTTTGACACCTCTGTAAAAATCACTCTGTGACACCATTGTGATTATAGAGCATTTGCTCCATAGGAGTAAATACTCTATTTATCACAATGGTTTCAAAACTACACAATTTCCTTTTCACTTGTAAATGCTCCTTTTCTGTAGATTTATTCAAAGATGTTGGGTCTAAAAATAGCCAATGAGAAGCCTAGGAGGGGTCTAAAAATAGACTATGAGGGAACGAATTAACCATCAGCAAAGCAACAGTGCAGAGCAGTGTAGACCCTATTCAGATGCTGCATGGTTGCTGATTTGGACCTCGACAATTTGTTGTGCCCTTTTATCTGTAAGTAACCTACACAGAGTCACATACACTGATATTTCAATATGCATTGTAAGCCCCCGCCTGAATTTGGAGTACAAAAAGCTCTGCTAATGGGTGGTCGCTTAATAAAGAATTGGCTGTAGAACTAAGAGCAAACAACCACATACTTGATTCACCGTTTGACATAAATATTATATTATCATTTTCCCTTTGTAAAGATGGGTGCTTCTTATTATCAAGATAATCAATGCTAATATTATGAATAATTTCTAGTATTTAGCATAATATACTTTATCTTACCTCCTACAAAATTCTTGTCATCCCATTGGTCAATAGAGGTCACGAGAAACCCCCATAGATTCCGTATGGGGGTACTAAAAATCCTTATGATGGCTTTACAAGAGTTAATTCCCTTGCTTAACAGTTGGAATGCTTTTCTCTCATTTATCATAATCATTATTAGTTATGCAGTGCTTAGTGTCCCTAATATGGACTATACACTGCCAGCAAATATTTATATGGGACGAGGCGAAGTATTTACACACATGTAAACATCATAGGCCTACGTGTATGTCTTGCCGTAGGGAAGCAAGGGAATTACCTCCCTTTAATAGAATTAAATAAAATATTTTGTATTTGCCTTAAATCTCGTTTATATATTTTCTTTTTTCTTTTTTATCATTGTAAAACTAATTAATGTTTATATTTCAACTCCAATTAAAGCATAAATTTTATGTATGCATATTTTAAAATTATAGTGATAAATACATGTATAAAGTATTATTATATTTAACAGAAAAGCATAAGGGAGAGTTCTAGATAATCTTGAGATGTCCAGTAAATACGATACTTCCAACACTTTTTTAGTCCATTGGGATTCTCCACGTTGTGAATACTCATTAGAATCATCTAGAAAAGACAATTCTTATGAGTAGTCATAACATGTGTTTGATAGACGTTGATTTTAGTAAATCAACATACAGTATCTCTCCTATCTAAAGCTCTGACATGATTGTGATAATATGACATTATTAGATAACTGTCAAACAATACAGAGTTTATACTTTACTGCGATATTATAACTATTAAAGTGATTTGGTAAATGAATATGATATAAGAAATGTCAACATTTCATGATTAACTGTGATATATGGAAGTACCGTACATGTATATAGGTTCTCTAGAGTCGGTGAAAGTGATTTTATTTTCTTTAAAAATATGACAAAATTATACAGACTTTCCATTGATAGTGGACAGATGGTTTTACCCATGTTGAAACGTCTATTATTTGTTCTGTTGTTCATTATTAAAGTTAAGTTTAAACAAACTTCAAACTGTTGTGTTATTTAATATATAATAATTATTTATGCTTATCCTTACAGTTTTAAAATATGCATAAATATAATTTATGCTTTAATTGGAGTAAAATATAAACATTAATTAGTTTTACAAATGTTAAGAATTAAAAATAAAATATATAAACGAGATTTGAGGTAAATAAAGAATATTTACTTTAATTCTGTTAAAGGGAGGTAATTCATAATTCAGGTAATTCAGGCCTATGATGCAAACATGTGTGTAAATACTTGAAATTAAAGGTAGTCGGTAAGATAAATTCGTTATGCAGTGCTTAGTGTCCCTAATATGGACTATACACTGCCAGCAAATATTAATATGGGACGAGGCTTCGCCTCGTCCCATATTAATATTTGCTGGCAGTGTATAGTCCATATTAGGGACACTAAGCACTGCATAACTAATAGTATGCCATTGACCATATGTATCGTATATTTGCATGCTTGTGTATTGTTGGGCCTTTGGCCTTATGTATGAATAAACTACCTATCTATCAATAGAAAATGAGAAAAAAATATAACAAAAAATAACAAATTAACAGTAACAGGTTTTGAAAAGCAAATGGGTGAGAAACATGCCGAAACAATGGTAGAAATAACCAACTAACAAGTAACAAAAATTACCTTTGATAGGAATTTAAGCTGTAAAATAAAGCATGAGAATGTAATATATCACGTTATTCACACATATGGACTAAATTTGGTTGCATATCCTAGGCAACCACAATTTTACTAAATCAAACTTTAAGCAGCCACCTGCCCTATATACCAACTAATTAACACAATTTAGTGGCCGTTATAGTGAGGTTTTACTGTAAGACAAAAAACGTTATATATACTAAAAAAGTCATGTAAGTGTATGACTAGTTATTAATTCTAAACCCTCTCCCTCATGAATATTCATGTACGAAAAAATCACATCATGAATAATAATAAGATTATATTTTATAACAACATTCAACACAGAAAAATGCTGGCCATTTTAGAAACTGTAGAATTAGAAGTTTATTTTTTCCATAAACAAACAGAGCAAACCCTGATCCGACACTCCTACAGGAGCCATCTGAACTGAGTCTTCTCTGTGTGCAAAAGACATCAGAAGGCATTATTATGAGGGAAAGGTGCATGCTAAATAACTGCAGCCTCCATAAAAAATTTAAAATTCTATAAGAAATGGCAACACAACATCAAACCGGGTTTTCCATCACTTTTAACTAGTGATTTCTAAGTTCAAATGGGCATAACTCCCAGAAAAATTGCAGAAGGAAAAATCCCCGACAATATGCACATCTACATATTGTGTCTATGCTACATATAAGGTTTTATGAAATTCTGTTGAACAGTTTGAGAGGAGTTGTGTTTACAAGGATAGGGTCAAAAGACCTAGTGATTTCTAAGTTCAAAGGGGCATAACTCCCAGAAAAATTGCAGAAGTGACCGCCCATCCACCCGCCCAACCCTCCCGCCTTACATCACCATTTCAATTTTTCGTGGAAAACCCGGTAAAAAAATTTGATTTTAATTTTTCTTCCATATCTGAGGTGTTCCTCAACCTGTAATTAGCTGGACGTCGTGATATGACTGAAATACTGTTAAACCGACCTAAAACCCAATAAAACCAAACCAAACATCTCTCCAACATTCACAGTGTCAAACAGTTTGGATGCAGATCAGATGCTGAATTACTCCTTACCAAATCTGGGTTCAAACACAGCGGAACTTTAACCCTTCCCTTCATATAAACGCCTTTTCGTGCATTTGCAAACAGAGCAGCCTCAGGAGCCTACAGGAGCCTTCTGATGAGGGTCTGCTCTGTTTGCTGATGGAATTTGATAAATCTGTTTCTTTAGTTTCTAAAATGGCTACAATGTTCTACCTTCCATTTTTTATAACCATTTAGTCCATGAATATTCAATAGGTATTGAATTTTGGAATAAATGTAGAACAGGGAAAGTGTTAAGTGACCATACAAATTGTTTCAAGATGTTTAAACAGGAGTTCAAGTTTATTTTCTATCTTGGAAACTTTCTTGAAGTGACAGCTTAACACTTTCCTCCATAAATACGCCTTTCTACGCCTCTGTAAAAGTCACTTCTTGAAACTATTGTGATAAATAGAGCATTTGCTCCTATAGGAGCAAATGCTCTATTTATCACAATGGTTTCAAAACTACACAATTCTAACATTTTCCTTTTCTCTAGTAAATGCTCCTTTTTGGTAGATTTATTCAAAGAGGTTGGGTCTAAAAATAGCCTATGAGGGAATGGGTTAAATACATTGTAGATGTTTAAGTTATCCGAGTTTGAGAGATCGCGGTTCCACTGTGTTTATCACAAATTCGCTGCTAGAATGAAAAGAGTTCATAACTTTGAGACTTGACATGACTTACAGTTCTTCTTGGCCTACGTTCGTCCGCTGAAGTTTTGGATCAAAGATCTTGTCAAACAATTCCTTGAACTCCTGCTCTGTTTTGGTTGGGTAGAGCATACGAAGCACGGACTCAAGCTCCTCCTTAGGAATGGCTCCAACACGCACCAGACCAGCTATGAACTCAAGCTCCTACAGAAATAACAAAACACACAGACATTACAAATACAGTGAACCGTCATTATACCGCTACAAGGGCACCCTCTTTATACCGGCAGTATGCATTGAAAGAAAATTACCGTTAAGTCTTTGAACAACCGCTGAATAAATGCCAATAAGACAGGTGATCGCTTAATGCAGAACACAAGAAGGGCAAAAAGCTCCCTTCGGGAGCTTTTTGCCTTTCTTGTGTTCTGCATTAAGCATTCGCCTGTTGGTACAAGTTTAAAACTGGCCATATGGTTCCTTTCATATTTAAACTCCATTGTAACGAGGTTTCACTGTAGCTCAAACAAGAGTATTAGGAGGAACACATGTGTCACCTTCTCGCAATTGAAGTGACAGTGACACTAAGTGACACACCGGCCTCTCGGCAGGTGACACAAAAATGAAGTTTGAGACAGAGGCCTAGATATGATGTGTAAATTTAAATATTTTCAGGAATAGCTCTTTTATCTCTCAACAAAACCTTTCCTATGTTGTGACCACTCTTTAGAAGCATCTCTCCGAGACGATTCTAAAGAGTGGTCATAAAATAGGGTTTAGTGGAGAAATGAAGATTTTAGTTTTAGAATACGCACCTTTAGCTTTTGCTCTGTTGAGAAATTGAAGTCAACCAGTGTAAATGTGTCAACTGGGGACAAATCTGTCACCTGACACATTGTGATTTCAGTAGAACCTGTCTTAAGCGACCATTCATTTATTGAACTTAGCAGTTTTAAAAAGCAGGTAGTTGCTTAATGCAGGGCAAAAGTAATGCAAAAAGCTCCTATAGGAGCTTTCTGCATCACTTTTGACCAGCATTTAGCTACCACCTGCCTTAAAGGACCACACTTATACCTCTTTTTGATGGTTGCTTAAGACAAGTTCTACTGTATTTCTGTACACCAAACAGTCAAAAGTTTAACCCTGTACCTCAAAGAGATGTCTTTTGACATCTTTCTGAATACAATAGACCCACATTCGATGGCTCTTTAGCTCAGGGTTTGCTCTACTTGCTTATGGAGTAATTTAGATCTAATTCTACAGTTTCTGCCATGGCGAAGAGCCTATATTGATATGCCATAATAAAAATGCAGCTAATTCATATTTATGATTTCTTAATTTCTTACATAAATATTCATTAATAGGCAAAAGGTAATAGATTTGGTAGTTATGGTAAGATTGATTGTTCTGAGATATACATGGAGCCCTTGGACAAACAGATGAATAAGAAGGTAAACTAGAAAAAAAGGATTAACCCTTTCCTCCATGAATATTCATGTAAGAAATAATAACATCATGAATATTAGTCAGAATAATTTGTTATAATAACACATGGACACAGAGTTTTATCCATAGCAGACAGTATAGAACCATATCTATATTATATCATAAGCAAATAGAGCAGACCCTGATCAGACGGCTCCTATAGGAGCCGTCTGATCTGGGTCTACTCTGTTTGCAAAGGCGTAGAAAGGCGTATTTATGGAGTAAAGGGTTAAGTAAAGAAAGTAATTCAACAGAATATTTACAGTATGGAAATGAACCATGTTAGCATACCTGATCTTGTATTGCCCGTCGCTTCAGTATCTCATATTCGTACCTGACCTGCTCCAGTGTCTGACTAATTTCTCTGTCCAGCTGGTTCCTGAAATTTAATAAGTTACAATGTCCATGTATGGTTAATAACCTTCCACCCGTTACCTGATTATGACATCTTTTCATGCCTTTGTAAAGTCATTTGATTAGGGTCTGCTCTGTTTCCTTATGGCATAATAGAGACCCGGTTCTACAGTGTTTGCTATACCAAATATTTTTGTGTTCATAATATCATTATAAAACTTTGTCTAATTAATATTCACACAAAGTCATTACTTGTTACATTCAGTAGAACCCTTCTAAACCGGAAATTTATTAAAAAAAGATTTAGTTTTTTAGGCAGGTGACTGTTTAATACAGGGTGAAAAAAATACCGAAAGCTGCTGTCTGAAAGACCGGTTTAATACTAATTTTAATGTCCAGTTTAGAGCGGTTCTACTGTGTATATATTAATATCAATCAGGAAAAGGGATATGGTTTAATGTTTCACACCATGAAAATTATACATGTGATGACATTTTCTCTTCCAAATATAGAACAGCTAATTCAGTGTATTATGATGATCATACAGCTTGAAAAATATAATGTCTGCCTCCCATAGCCAATACCATTTGTTTCTTATTTTTCCATTGCAAACATATAGCAGATAAAACCTAATATAACCAATCATTTACCTGAGTTTCTCCATGGCGACCATATGGTTATGTATAAGTAACATCTTCTTGATTTTGGCTGCGGTTTTGTTGGGGGCTATTAACTGGTTTAGCTCTTCATCCTGCTGCTGAATCATTGACTTCTCCCTCGTCTCCAGCCGCAGCTGCAACTTTTGCTTCAACACCTGAAATATCAGTGACAAAATATGTCAAACAGACATTTGTTTTCCCTTTACTTGTTATTCCAATATTTTTAAAGCTTCAAAAACAGAGGATGTTGAATGACAAACCTTGCAGATCTGGGTCTACACTGTTTGAATATGCCATTTATCCCTTTACTCCATAAATACGCCTTTCTACGCCTTTGCAAACAGAGCAGACCCAAATCAGTAATATTCATAACGAGTGGAATTTAGAAACAGGGTTAATCCTTTCCTTTCCTTCATAGAAATGCCTTTCACATCTTTGCAAACAGAGTAGACCCAAATCAGATGGCTCCTAAACTATTCTCTAACATCAGAGGTTTTGTTCAAGAAAAACAGAATTGACATATAAAGGCTGAAAAGTCAAAATAAAAAATAAAATACAGTAAAACCTAAGGAGCTTTCTGCATTACTTTCATCCTGCATTTAGCTACCACCAGCCTTAAAATCCTTCAACTCCTATTTATTAAGTGATCCCCTTAGAGAGGTTTTACTGAACAAAGCAACAGATAAAGGTGCATACTCAAATACTAAAACCATCATTTCTCCACCAAACCCTATGTTGTGACCACTCTTTAGAATTGTCTCGATAGGGTTTAGTGGAGAAATAAAGGAGTTATTCCTGAAAATGTTTAAATTTAAGCATCTTATCTGGACCTCTGACAAAGCCATTGAGGAGCATGTGTAGATACGAATACTGACCTGTTCCTGAGATAGTCTTTGAGCCTCAAGTCTCTGGTTCAGCTGCTCTTGTTCCTGAGATACAAAACAGAAACTAAATACATGCGCCTCATTCATCACTAATATTAACACTTTACTCCACAGATAAGTCTTTTCATGACTACCAACAGAGCAGACCCAGATCAGACAGCCTCTGTAGCCTGTCTGATCAGGGTCTGCTCTGTTTGCTTATGGAATGATTTAGATCTGATTCTACAGTTTCTTAAATGGACAAAGATTTCAGCGTTAATATGCCATTATAAAAGCTCATTAATATTCAGAATGTCATTGTCTCTTACATGAACATGCAACAGTGAAAGGGTTAATCATATTTAACCCAGTAACGATTAGGCTATTTTTAGACCCATTACCTCATAGGTTATTTTTAGACCCAACATCTTGAACAGAAGCATTTACTGAGAAAAGGATTTTTTTTAGAATTGTCTAGTTTTGAAACCACTGTGATAAATAGAGCATTTCCCCCATTAATCACAATGGTTTTAAAAAGTAACTTATACAGAGGCGTCAAGAGGTGCCAATATGAGGGGAGTTGGTTATACAATGAAATGTATACACTAATATAACATCTGCTTCTGATTACCTCATGATGACGTTTGATGACAGCTTGAGTTTCCGGATCTGACAACACACCCCTGGAATTTAAGTCATCTAAAAGGCTGGTCTTTAGGTTGTGGATGGCCAGCTGTTGTTCCTCAATCTTGGCAAGCTATCAAATATTGACAGGACAATCATACAGTTTTGAATTTTACATCTAACATGTAGAAAGTCAGAATTTCTAAATACACATGAGCATGAACAAAGGATTTTAAACATGGATTTAACACTACATTCATAGAAACACATTTTCACGCCTTTGTTACCACATCAGATCCAGATAACATGGCTCTTGTAGGAGCCGTCTGATCATGTGTGCTCTGTTTACTTATGGAATTTTTAACCCTTTCCCTCATATAAACATGTTTTCACGCATCTGCAAACAGAGTAGACCCAGATCAGACGGCTCCTAGAGGAGCCGTCTGATCAGGGTCTACTCTGTTTGCTAATGGAATTTGATAGATCTGTTTCTTTAGTTTCTAATACGACTAAAATGTCCCACCTTCCACATTTCCTTAGAACTATTTTCTTCATGAATATTCAATAGCTATTGACATTTGTAATAAACATAGAACAGGGAAAGGGTTAAATACATGTGCATGAACAATGCATTTTAAGACATTGATATAACCCTTTACTTCAATAATGGAATAGCAGTAATATCCATAAGGGGTAGATTTAGGGTTAACCCATTCCCTAATATTGGCACCTTTTGACGCCTCTGCAAAAGTCACCTGTTGAAACCATTGTGATAAATAGAGTATTTGCTCCTATAGGAGCAAATGCCCTATTTATCACAATGGTTTCAAAATACAAAATTCTAAAATTTTCCTTTTCTCTAGTTAATGCTCCTTTTCGGTAGATTTATCCAAAGTGGTTAGATCTAAAAATAGCCTATGAGGTAATGGGTTAACCCTTTCCTTCATAGAAATCATGAAATGCCTTTTCCACTATTTGCAAACAGAGTAGACAGATATCAGATGGCTCCTTTAGGAATCCTCTGATCAGGGTCTACTCTGTTCACTTGTGGAATAATACAACACCAAAAAGATACATAAGCCATTATAAAAAATCAGCTAATAAAAATTCACAATGTCATTATTGTTTATATGAATATTCAATTAAAACTTTCTGAATATATAGTTCTATATAGTTCCATAAGCAAACAGAGTAGACCCAGTACAGATGGTTTCTATAGAAGCCAATTGATCTGGGTATACTCTGTTTACAAAGGCGTAGACAGGCGTATTTATGGAGTGAAGGGTTATACTGCCCCTACATGGTATTAAACTGGGACCGTAATATGTAAAGCCTGTCTACTGCAGAGCAATAGATAAATGTGTGCACTCAGACACTAAAATCATTATTTCTCCACCAAACCCTATGTTGTGAGCACTCTTTAGAATCGTCTCTTCGAGACAATTCTAAAGAGTGGTCACAAGATAGGATTTGGTGGAAAAGTTATAGGAGTTATTATTGAAAATGTTTTAATTTAAGCATCTTATCTGGATCTCTGGTCTACCCACTAGACGTCCCATTGAGACACTCCTAATCATACACCTACTTCTTTAGCCTTGGAGAGCTGCAACTCAGCCACAAGGGCTCCAAGTCTTTCCTCTTGTTCCTTGAGAGCGAGAGATCTTTCCTTTAGCATCTCCACACGAATCTGTCAAAGGAAAAGCTTAATGAAAACACAGTACATGTACTTTATATATGATTTTATACTGGTTTTTCTGTTTCAGCATGTTATTCATTATGTAACAGATTAACCCTTTACTCCATGAATATTCATGTAAGATATAATGATATCATGAATATTAATTAGATTAATTGCCATATTGGAAAATGGAAATAGATACAGGTGTTTTTGGCCATGGCAGAAACTGTTATCATACTTATATTATTTCAGACCCTGATCAGATAGCTCCTATAGTAGTCGTCCGATCTGGGTCTACTCTGTTTGCAAATGCGTAGAAATGGAGTAAATGGTCAGATCAGTAATAACTATTTCACACAAACAGGTTGTTAGCCAGTCAAAATAGAAGTTTAACCTGAACTCAACCCACTTGAGTCATATAAAACAAGTTAATTATTGTACTTATCCTTAATACAGTAAAACCTCGCTAATGCAACCACTTAATAAACAGCCACTGGCGTCGTTTAAGGCAGGTGCTTGCTTAATGGAGGACAAAAGTAATGCAGAAAGCTCCTAGAGGAGCTTTCTGCATTACTTTTGTCCTCCATTAAGCTACCACCTGCATCTAGCACCCAGAATTATACCTCTTTTGGGTGGTCGTATTAGCGGGTTTTACCGTATTATAAAATGGCAAATAGATGAGAATGAAACAGAGACAGAGGGAGATATTCAAAAGTCGTCTCCACAATTATGATAATTGTTCATGAATACACCAACTAATTAACATTATCACTTGTGATGATACCAGCTGTCCTCAAATGAAATTTTGTAAAATAATGTCCAGCAAAAACAATATATCAACCTGAAGTTATTAATATCTTATCTTCACCTCCAATTATACCAACTTCCATGACCGAAGTAAATACAGCACTTACTGATTCCAGTTCACTGTCCCAGTCTAATTTCTTTCCTTGTAGCACTGCCATCTTCTGTTCAACGTGCTCTTTCATTAGCTCTGCCTTTTTCTGCTGGCTCTGTTCATCTGATTCCTCTCCATTGTTCTCCATGCGACGCTTACGTGCCTGAAAAATAAATGAAAAATGTATGGCCATTTGTTTTGGAATCCCATAAATCCCTATATCTATATATTCATGAATATTTATTAATAGCCGATTTTTTTACAATTGTGTTTATACACAATATGTGTTGTTATTGGTAGAAACTTAAGAGTCAGATCTATTATAATTTCATAAGCAAACGGAGCGGACGCTGATCAGAGTGCTCCTGCAGGAGCCATCTGATCTGGGTCTAATATGTGTGCAAAGGTGTGAAACATGTTCATATGGGGGAAAGGGTAATACTTTATCTGGTGAATATTCATGTAGGAAATAGTTAATGTATGTGTAACAGGGGGAGAAAAATATGCAGCCAGACTGGGGCTCGAACCCGGGACCTTCGAACTACCATTCTGACGCTCTACCGACTGAGCTACCGGGCTGCTTACATATTCTTCATCCCGAATATGTTAGGTTCGGTACCATGACATACTTCCCCACTTAATTGAAATTCGTCCTCGAATTTTATTCAATCGTGAGTAGTATATATATATTTGAAGGCGTCTTAGATTCTAACCATACAAATACGTCATAGTCCCTTGTTGGGTGCCAAATGTAACAGGGGGAGAAAAATATGCAGCCAGACCAGGGCTCAAACCCGGGACCTTCAGACTACTGTTCCGACACTCTACCGACCGAGCTACCGGGCCGCTTACATATTCTTCATCCCGACTGTGTTAGGTTCGATACCATGACATATGAATATCAATTAGCTGAATATTTATACTGGTATAATGAACCAGGGAATGTTTTACCATGATAGATGATGGATAAATACAGTATCAAGCCAGTCTATTAGAGCAGCCTGATATTTACCTCTCTCTCCTTGTGTTGTTTAAGCTGCAGCTTTTCCAGCTGTTGAGCTCGTTTGAAGGCTAGTTTCTCCTCCAGCATGCGTTTCTGTCGCAGTTTGTTCAAAGTCAGACTAAAGAAATAGATACAACATTAACAGACAAATGCCTCTATCTCTTAGGAAAACAATTCAAAATGAATTAACTCAAAATCAATTTACAAACAGAATAGACAGTATATCTATTTAACAAAAGCGCCATATGCAAAGCTCGTCTGTCGAGGCATCTTAAATTTTTATTTCCTAAGTCCATAAGGGGACATAATTTTAGTTATTTCCCTTGGTCAGATTGTAGCTCTTGAGATGGAGAGCAAGTCTAAGATGTTTCAATAGATTTGCTTGAACAGTTTTAAAACAACAGCCAACATAAGAGTTTTTTGTTATTTTTTTTAAAAATTAGGTCAAAGTTCAAGGTCAAGGTCACAAGTCAATAAATGTAACATTGATTCAAAGGGCCTTGCCACAAGTAATTCACATATAAAATATGAGAGTCTTGCTGGTTATGGTTTCAAAATGAAATGTGTTAAAAAAATTCGTTTGATTTGGTGTTTGTCCAGCTAAATTAAAACAAATTGAAAAAAATAAAGGGCCACAACTCCAGAATTTTGAAATCAAGAGTTATGGTTCTTATGTAGGGGCCTTTCTCTTCAATGAGATCTACTAACCTATGAAGTTTCATGTTAATACCTCTTATACTTTTTCAAGTAATGAGCTACATTAAAAATTTTGTATGATGACAATGACAACGCTTACGACCCAGTGATCACAATAGCTTGACATTTGAAACAGACAAGCTAAAATGACCCTTGGGCGATGAAACTTCATATATGAAGCTTCATATGGTTTGCATGAATAGTAAAGAAATTATAGCCAATGTTAAAGTTTCTGGGTGATAACGACGACAATGCGCACACCAGAGTAACGACATTAGCTCATAATTTTTTTCTTCGAAAAACAGACAAGTTAAAAACTGAAACAGTCAACAAATCCTTGAAAACAGCAATTTTGACTGAAAGGAATTAAAATAAAAACCAACATATTTCCATTGGAATTATGTAGTTTTATACAATACACAAACTTTCAAGAGTCCCACCTGTTTTCTAGTGTCACCATGTGTTTTTCATGCTCTTTTAATATCCTGCTTCTTTCATCATCAGACATTGACACTTGGCTATTCACCAGTTTCCTAAAGAGAAAAATACAATGAAATATTACAACATGTATATTTATACAAGCCATTTCATCACCAAAGTAAATAAATAGTATTGTTCAGAACAGTGGAGATTAAGCATCAACAATGGACTGCAGTAGAACCTGTCTTAACCCATTCCCTCATGGGCTATTTTTAGAACCAACCTCTTTGAATGAATCTACCAAAAAGGAGCATTAACTAGTGAAAGGGATTTTTTTTAGAATTTTGTAGTTTTGAAACCATTGAGATAAATGCTCTATTTATCACAATGGTTTCAAAAAGTTACTTTTACAAAGGCGTAGAAAGGCGTTTTTATGGAGGAAAGGGTTAAGTGATCACCCAAAAGTGGGTCTGTAAGGCAGGTGGTAGCTTAATGCAGGTCAAAAGTAATGCAGAAAGCTCCTAATCTGGGTCTACTTTGTAAAGGTGTAAAAAGGCGTTTATGAAAGAAAGGAATAAAAGAGACAGCCATCATTATTGCCTACCTTACAACTTGGTCCTCGTATTCTCGTAGCTGCTCTTGCTCCACCCTCTCCGCCTCTCTCCGCTGGTTCCCATGATCCCGGTTCTGTTCAAGCCTCTTCTGTAGGAGATCTAGCTGTTTTTGTCGACTTCGCTCCTGAGATGCTCTCAGAGCATCTACTTCCTGTTTGTGGTCCCGAATCAGTCGATCAATGATATCATTAGTATGGGCTGTAACAGACATTTGTTCTTGTATTTTAATGTCTATTTAACCTAATGTAGAGAAACATATATACCCATTTACAGAGTAGACCAAGATACAACAGCTTTTGTAGGAGCTGTCTGATCAGGGTCTGTGCTGTTTGCTGATGAATAGTACAGATCTGATTCTACCATTGTCAAAAACTCCTTTGTTCATATGCACAATCAGCTAATTAATATTCATTAGTCAATATTTTGTACATGAATAATCATTAGATAAAGGGAGTTAATCCGTGTTTAAGTTCCATGGTTACAGCAAAGTTAGAAGACATATCGTATATACAATTTTCCAACCCACTAGTAGGTGATTGTCAAAGATAATTTATGACAAAGTGTACAGAAATGTCAACAGAATGCTTTTTCATTCCTTTGCAAACAAAGTAGACCCAGATCAGATGGCTCCTGCAGGAACCATCTGATCAGGATCTGCTCTGTTTGCCTGTGGCATTACATAGATCTGATTGTGCAGTGTCTGCTGTGGCCTAACAACCCTGCGTTCATATATGGTTATATACAGTCAGCTAGTAAATATTCTTGATGTCATTATTTATTATTATCTCATGAATATTCACGAGGGAAAGGGTTAGGGAAGTACAGATCAAAACCATAGCCTAGGTATGAATTCTACCACGGTCAAATATTTCTGGCATTATGAATTACAAAAAGTTTGACCGTGGAGTTCTCCATCAGGGAGAGGTTTAGTGGTATTGAGGGAGAAGTTTTGGTCCTGATTTTGTATCTCCCTACATGTTCTATATACATGTATTAATTCTTTTCAGTTAGCTCAAAACAGGGAGAAGTCAGCAGAGTTAGGGAGACTTTTTCTCCCAAATTGCCATCTTGCTGGAGCCCTGATTCTTGATGTCATTATGATTATCTAGGTATGGCATAGATACTGCATTGGTAGAATATAGGTAGAATTTCAGACGTTAGATTATGGGGGACAAAAGCTGATAATGGTTAGATTCCATGAGTAGGCAATACTTACAGTCTTCTGGTAATTTGGCCTGTATAGCTTTCCCAACTGTCTCTAGTTCTTGTTCTGTCTGAGTCCTAACGTCTTCACGGAGTTTAGTGAGTTCTAGCGTGTTTTCTTGATCAATCTGGTTCTCAAGGTCAGCTCTCTCCTCTCTCTGCTGAGACAGAAGCTTCAATCGACCCTCTGCGTAGGTGACAGGATCTGTCAAAATCAAAGAAGCAATTTTTGTTACATGAATATTCACGTAAAAAATAATGACATCATGAATATTAATTATGATTAACTTATCATAATAGCACATGGACACATGAATTTTTGGCCATGACAGAAACTGTGCAATCATTTTTTAATTATATCAGCAGCAAACAGGACAGACCCTGATCAGATGGCTCCTACAGCTGTGTGATCTTGGTCTAGTCTTGTTTGCAAAGGCATAGAATGGCGTATTTAACCCTTTCCTTCATAAATACGCCTTTCTACGCCACTGTAATAATCACTTTATGAAACCATTGTCATAAATAGAGCATTCGCTCCTAAGGAGCAAATGCTCTATTTATCACAATGGTTTCAAAACAACATAATTTTAACATTTCTTGTCTCTAGTAAATGCTCCTTTTTCAGTAGATTTATTCAAAGAGGTTTGATCTAAAAATAGCCTACGAGGGAATGGGTTAAGGAGTAATGGGTTGAATGACCACAGTGCTACAATAATTTTCATATCTTCATGTTCCTGAAAGTTGTATAAATTTTGTTGAATTCTAAAACTTTCAGTGTATACTGAGCTATAAGACAATCCAGATCAAAACTGTTTGCTAAAGTTTCTAGATCAAAACTGTTTGCTAAGGTCAAACTTAGTTTAACCCTTCACCTAGTGTTACCCTTTAAACAATTACCTCATAGGCTATTTTTAGATCCTACCTCTTTGAATGAATCTACCGAAACGGAGCTTTAACTAGAGAAAAGTGAAATTTCAGAATTGTGTAGTTGAGCAAATGCTCTATTTATCACAATGGTTTCAAGAAGTGACTATTACAGAGGTGTAGAAAGGCGTATTTATGGAGGATGGGTTAATGAATTTTCGTCAGAAATGATTAATGTATGAATATTAATTTTTGACTTTTCATGATTAATTTTTGATTTTCATGACTGCATTTAAAAAGAGGAATTAGTTACTCATAAAAACACCGTGGAATCAGATCTATATTATTATTTCATAAGCAAACAGAGTAAACCCTCATAAGATGACTGCCAAATTAATTATCAGTTCTGGGTCTACTCAGTTTGAAAAGGCATCAACAGGTATCTCTATCAGTTAAACCTTTCCCTCATATAAACGCCTTTTCAAGCATATGCAAACAGAGAAGACCCAGATCAGACGGCTCCTATAGGAGCCGTCTGATCAGGGTCTCCTGTGTTTGGTAATGGAATTTGATAGATCTGTTTCTGTGCTTTCCAAAATAGCTTTAATGTTCCACATTCCACAGCTCATTAAACTATTTTGTCCATGAATAGTCGGTAGGTATTGAAATTTGAAATAAATGTAGAACAGGGAAAGGGTTAAAAGGTTAACAGCTCTGTGATCAACAATTTTGTGCCAACTTGTTATTATGTTTGCAAAGAACCCGGACTAAGCAAAACTCATGTCTCATCAGGATCTAATCTGTTTGACACTTTGCCATTGGTCCTGAAAACTCTTTCCTTCGTAACACTTTTCTTTTATATAAACATTTTTTTTATTCATTTGCAAGCAAAGAAGACCCAGATCAGTTAGCTCCTAAAGGAGACGTTAGATCAGGGTCTGCTCTGTTTTGCATGTTCCATTTGATGAGGTCTGCTCTGTCTGCTTATAATATAATATAGATGTGACTTTACAGTTATCTGCCATGGCCAAAAATTCCAATGTATATGTGCTGTTATGACAAATGATGTAATAAATAGTCATGATGTCATTACTTCTTACAAAAATATTCACGGCATAAACATTTAAACAAAGAAAGGGTTAATTCTAAAATTAGCACAAACAGCAGTAGCAGTATAGATTTACAAATCAGTACCTATAGGTCCGTCAGCCTGCATCTCTTGACTCTTGCGGTCGTATTCTTTTATTTCAAGACCTTGCTCCTTGCCCATGTCTGTCATTCTCGCCTTCTTAAGGGCACTCAACTTCTTGTGCAGGGATATTTCCTGTGCCTGTCTTTCTTTCTCCATCTTGTCCTTAATGGCCACCATCCGTTTCTTGGCATCATCTATAAGCTCATTGGCTGTGGCACTGGTTATCACTTTGCCCCTGAATATCGCAAACACAAAAATTTGCTCAAATTATGTTCCCGGCAATAAGATCATTATTGAATTTGCAAAATACAGATCAAAATGACAGTATATCATTTATGAAAGTTTCAGTGAAAATTTCCATAGAATATTGCAGAATAAAACACAAGCCAAAGATGCTTCTACACAAAACAAGAGGGCCATGATGGCCCTGATATCGCTCACCAGACAATCAGAGCAGAAGATTATCAAAGTTTTCATCATATGTTTCCATAGAAAACTGGCCATCCCTGGGGTGGGGCCAATTTTGAACATGATGCTATGTGCCAAATATGAAAGTTGAGAACCTTCCAGATTTAGAAAAGATTTTCAAAGTTTTCACTATATGTTTCTATTGAAAACAGGCCACCCCTGGGGCGGGCCAATTTTGACCCCAGGGGCATAATTTATATACCTTTTGTAGTGGACCTGTACATGATGCTATGTGCCAAATATGAAAGCTGAGAGTCAGTTTCAGGAGAAGATTTTCAAAGTTTTCACTATATGTTTGTATTGAAAACTGGCCATCCCTGGGGCGAGGCCAATTTTGACCCAAGGGGCATAGTTTATAAAAAAATTTATAGAGGACCTATGAGGGGTGATTGATAAGTCCTTGGCCTGAGGTAGGGAGCAGCAGTTTGACCTCAATATTTTCATTTATTTTTCAACATAGTTACCTTGCAAGCTTACACACTTTGTCCAACGGTGTTGGAGCATTTGGATACCTTCCTGTAGAAGGTGGCATCTTGGGCCTTAAGAAATGCTTCAACAGCGTGTGACGTCATCATCAGTGTGAAAATGGCGGCGGCTGAGTTCCTTTTTCATCTTGGGAAATAGGTAATAGTCAGTGGGTGCTAAATCAGGGGAATATGGTGGATGCTCAACCATTTGGAAACCATATTCCTGAATGGCAGCCATGGCAACGGTGGACATGTGTGCTGGAGCATTGTCCTGATGGAAGAGCACACCTAATAACAGCTTGCCACCCCTTTTCTCCTTGATTTTTTCATGAAGCTGCCTCATGAGGTCAGCAAAATACCTTCCGGTTATAGTGTGACCTCTTTCAAGATAATCCACTAGCAGCATACCTTTTGCATCCCAGAAAACTTCCAAGTGGATGTTGTCGACTTGGCTTTTTTCGGGGGTGGTGATCCTGGGTATTTCCACTGTTTTGACTGTTGTTTTGTCTCAGGTTCGAAGTGGTGAACCCATGTTTCATCAACAGTTACAAACTGCTTGAGAAACTTCTCCTGATCCCGCTCAAACATAGCAAGGTTTTCCCTGGACATGTTGCACCGAACTCGTTTCTGGTCGAGAATCAGAAGTTTTGGGACCCATCTGGCAGAAACCTTTGTCATTTGCAAATCATTATGGTTAATTGCATGGATTCGTTCCGGTAATATACCCAGCTGTGTAGCAATGTACCGCTGTGTAATTCGCCGATCTGCCATAATCATATCATGGATTTTATTGATGGTGTCCTTTGAGGTGACAGTTGGTGGCCTGCCAGGACGGGGGTCATCTTCAAGACTCTCTCAAATGCGTTTAAATTCAGCAGCCCATTTTTTCACCATGCTTTAACATGGGGCATGCTCCCCTAATGTAGCTACCATGTCCTCATGAATCTCCTTAGGTGATAAGCCTTTGAGGCCAAGGTATTGAATAATCAACAGAGAGAAAAAAAATCCTTCTGTCTCTGCAGAGTGATTATAACACCTTTTCTACACGGACATCACATGGTATGTTTATAAGTGATCTGTTTCTACCCCAGGCCACGGACTTATCAATCACCCTTCGTACAGATGTTGCTATATGCCAAATATGAAAGCTGAGAACCTTCCAGTTTCAGAGAAGAAAAAATTCGAAGTTTTCACTATATGTTTCTATTGAAAACTGGCCACCCCTGGGGCGGCGCCAATTTTTACCCCAGGGGCATAATTTATATAACTTTTGTAAAGATCTAAACATGATGCTGTGTGCCAAATATGAAAGCTAAGAACCTTCCAGTTTCAAAGGAGAAAATTTTCCAAGTTTTCACTGTATGTTTCTATTGAAAACTGGCCACCTCTGGGGCGGGGCCAATTTTGACCCAAGGGGCGTAATTTAGATTACTTTTTTAGAGGACCTGAACATGATGCTATATGCCAAATATGAAAGTTGAGAACCTTCCAGTTTCAAAGAAGAAAAATTTCGAAGTTTTCACTATATGTTTCTATTGAAAACTGGCCACCCCTGGGGCATAATTTAAATCCCTTTTTAGAGGACCTGAACATGATGCTATGTGCCAAATACGAAAGTTGAGAACCTTCCAGTTTCAGAGAAGATTTTCAAAGTTTTACTATATGTGCCAAAGATGAAAGCCGAGAACCCTGTAGATTCAGAGGAGAAGATTTTAAAGGTTCAAATTGCTGACAACTGAAGACGCATGATGACGAACATCAGGCGATCACAAAAGCTCACCTTGAGCACTTTGTGCTCTGGTGAGCTAAAAATAACTAGTCGCCACGTCAAAAGCACTATTCTAGTCAGGGTTTGCACAGTTTGTCATTCATAAGAATGTGTAGTAATTTCTGCTCTGTCTTTCAATACAGTGTTAGACTTGATCAGATCACTCTTGATAGAGATGATGTCTGGTTTAGGTATACAATGTCTACAATGCAGTAAGGTCTCTCTTCTTAGAGAATGGCTGATATTAGATTCTTCATACGAGAAGGACTAGCAGCTTTGCCGAGTGTGTATTACTTACTTTTTCAGTCTGGTTATGGCAGTGATCTGCTGGCCGGCAATTGTGTTCAAAAGGTAGTCATTGTCATCTTCCTGCGTCTCCTGAAATATCAGTATACAGGAATTCAAGGGTGTAAAAACCTCTCTTAACCCGTTCCCTTATATTGACGCCTTTGCAACAGTCACCTGTTGAAACCATTGTGATAAATAGAGCATTTGCTCCTACAGGAGTAAATGGTCTATTTATCACAGTGGTTTCAAACTACAAAATTTTAAAAATTTCCTTTTCTCTAGTTAATGCTCCTTTTCGGTGGATTTATTCAAAGTGGTTGGATCTAAAAATAGCCTGTGGAGGAATGGGTTAACTCTTTACTACATAGATAGGTTTGTTATGCCTTTGCAAACCGAGAAGACCCAAATGAGATCACTCAAGTAGGAGCCGTCTGATCAGTGTCTACTCTCTTTTCTTTCATATGAAATAACAAAGATCTGATTCTATAATTTTTGCCAGGTTCAAAAATCCTTTGTTCTTAATGCCAAATAAAAATACAGTTAATTAATATTCATATATTCATTAATTCTTAATAAATATTCATGGAGTAAAGGGATTAACCTCAACCACTCTCAGCAAATATTTCATTCCCAGCAAAGTCCTCAAATTCAGATCAAACAGATGTTCTTCCATTTTTTTCCAACCAGTTTTGATCCTATAGGTGCCCTCTGATCCAGGTCTACTATGTTTGCAATGGTTTAGAAAGTTGTATTTCTAGAGTAATGGGCATAAAAACACTCTGCTATACACACCCCAGCCTGAGCCAGTGCCCGCCGTCTAGCCAATTTTTCTTCCAACTTCATTCTCTGCTTGGAAATCTCATCATCATACAAGGACTCTAGGGCCTTCTGGGCCTTGGTGTGTTCTGCAAGCAGCCACTTGTACTGGGTGTCCGACAGCTTGCCCTGGTCACGGACATCAGCTAGCGCCTGCAGCTGCACCTCCTTTACCCCCATTCTGACACCAATGGCAAACTCCTGACAAATAAATAGCAACAATGATAAGAGAAGTTTACAGTGGAGCCCTCGATATCTCCAACTGGGATTACTCGATCTTTCGATATAACTCGAGTTAGAAATTCAATCCTTTCCAAAAGTTGTAATACAAAATTGCTCTATCATTTGCTGCTGCAAATATCTATAAAGACATGCAGCAGTTTGATGTAGGTTGCAAGTAATGCTGAAAGCTCCAAGTTAGATATTATTTGGTTTGATTCGGGACTTACCTTCCTCAACTTCTCCGTCTCTTCATCTTGTTCCATTTTAAGTTTGAATGTCTCTGCATTCTGTTCAGTGAGGTGCTGTTCATTCATCAAGTTCAACAAGTCATTCCTCTCCTGCAGCAAAAAGAACAAAGCAGCCATTAAACTTCACACTATCACCACTCAATTTTCAAATGGACTATTCCAAAATTCAAACTGTAAAAGTTAACCGGGAAATTCTGGGATTTTTTTACAGAAAAGTGTAGAATGACAAAGAGTGCAGACCCAGATGAGAAGGCTCCTCTAGGATATCAAACAGAGTGGACCAGATCAGATGGCTCCTGTAGGAGCCGTCTTATCAGGATCTGCTCAGTTTGCTTATAGAATTATACAGATCTGAATCTACAGTTTCTGAAATGGCAAAAACAACAAATTCCCTTGTCAGAGTATTTGCCATCATCAAAACATCAACGTCACAGTCCTAGAATGACAAGAGGCTAACCTTTTCTGGGAGGTTGTGTGTGGTGCTGACCAACTCTTTTTTTTCGTCTCTTTGTTTCTGAAGCAATGAATTCATCATCGCCTGAAATAAAATAATCATGCAGTATAGAACCAGCTTCTATTGCATCAGGGTTTTACATCACTATCTAACCCTGGTTCCCTGTTTAACTCTTTCCCTGTTCTATGTTTATTCCAAATTTCAATACCTACTGAATATTCATGGGAAAAAATATGGAAGATGGAACATTGTAGGCATTTTAGAAAGTAAAGAAACAAATTTATCAAATTCCAATAGTAAACAGAGCAGACCCTGATCAGACGGCTCCTATAGGAGCCGTCTGATCTGGGTCTACACTGTTTACAAATGCATGAAAATGCATTTATATGAGGGAAAGGGTTAACAATATCTCAGTCATATTGCCACCTCCAGCTAATTACAGGGGGAGATTTATCCACGCGGGGAACAAATTGCATTGTTCTGTGCACAGAATTATACCCACGTAGAACCACCAACTTACCACAAGCCAGCTGGAAGGCTTCTTGCACGAACAATCCAAATGCCCAGGATTTAAACCACTTTGGTGAGAGGCTTAGTGAATATCAGTTGAAGACCATAACCATTCATTCAAGGAGGCCCCTTAGAACCAATTTGACAGTACAGTAAAACCTCTCTATAAAAGCCACTAAATTGTGTTAATTAGTTGGTATTTATGGCAGGTAGCTGGAGTTACCTATAGGAGCGTTCTGTTTCACTATTACTTTGCTTTAACCAGCCACCTGCCTTTAACACAAAATACTCTATGTATTTTAGTCACCGTTATAGAGAGGTTTTACTGTGTAGCGTGAATTAAATTCAATCATCTAATACAGATGAAATCTAAATCTAAATTTCAAAAAGGGGACAGTAAAACTGATTACACAAACACTCAAATACGTATCATTATCGATCTTTAAGACAGGTGGCTGCTTAATGCTGAGTGAAATCTTGCAGAAAACTCAGCGTGTCATCTGGATCCGAGCTATTTCACACTCAGTCAGTAGTTTCTCAAAAGCTTGAACAAATCTCAGAAAACTTGAACAAATCTCAAAAAAAATTGCAAGTAAGTAAACCTTGAGTCTGAGCAAACAATTGTGGGGGTTTTTTTCAGCAGGATAAAGGCTAAAAATTTCAAAGTTGTATAATGCAAGTTCGTACTCTGTTCTTGCCACTGATTTTCTTGTAGAGTTTCTTTAGTTCGCGTTTATAGTCCTCGTCTTGCTGCCTGTCCATGTGTTGGCGGCGAGCACGCATGTTATTAAGTGTAGTGTCCAATGTTGACCTGTCAACATCCCTGTTTGCCATCAAACCTTCAAAGAGAAGACAAAAATAAGTCAAGTGACTGGGAAAGAGGCAATGATATCAGAGGTCCAGATAAGACGCGTAAATTAAATAATTTATAATAACTGCTCTATTTCTCCATCAAACCCTATGTTATGACCACTCTTTTGAATTGTCTCTTCAAAGAGAAGACAAAATAAGTCAAGTGACTGATAAAGAGGCAATGATATCTGGTCCAGATAAGATGCGTAAATTAAATCATTTTCAAGAATAACTTCTTTATTTCCCCATCACACCACATGTTGTGAGCACTCTTGAATCGTCTCTTTGAGGGGATTCTTAAGAGTAGTCACATTATAGGGTTTGGTGGAGAAATGATGATTTTAGTTTTTGGGTACACATCGTTATCTGTTAGCATTTGGTACACACTGTTATATGTAGCTCTGCTGGTAGAATCTACTGTATGCTTATGAAATTTTGTAGGTCTGATTTTAGTACCAGAGTACAAACATTTATCTGTTGCTCTGGATATGACATGAAAGATATAGAGGATCTGTTGCAAGTTGTCTTTTGAGATCACATGTTCCTAAACCAGCCTTAGAAAATGTTATTAAGCGAGCCTTTGGCGAGCTTAATAACATTTTCTTGGTGAGTTTAGGAACATGTGATCTTAAAAGACAACAAGCATCAGATTCTTTTTCTCACAAAACCAAACAGTGTAGATCTAGATCTATTTTCGACCTTTTAATGACATGAAAACATCGGTTTTCCCCCAGTTTGACGTCATATATGATGTATGATGTCATACATATTCTAAAGTGTTCTTACACGTGTTACTGATAAGAGAATCTTAACCCGTCGTTCTAACCTGGAGATAACGGAAGTTATGTGAGAAATGAACATCTGCATCAGAAATTAGGAATTTGATCAGGGTCTACACTGTTTGCAGCAACAGCGGATAACGAGAGTCCTGCTATACAAAAACCAGACTTTAGATTAGCCAAAATCTGCAAACACTGTAGAACTAGATCAGCCTCCAAGTTTAACCCTTTCCTTCATAAATACGCCTTTCTACGCCCCTGTAAAAGTCACCTTCTGAAACCATAGTGATAAATAGAGCATTTGCTCCACAGGAGCAAATGCTCTATTTATCGCAATGGTTTCAAAACTATACAATTCTAAAATTTCCCTTTTCTCTAGTAAATGCTCCTTTTTGGTATATTTATTCAAACAGGATGGGTAAAAAAATAGCATATGAGGGAATGGGTTAAAACATGTCAGACATCTGATCAGAATGTACATTGTTTGTCACTGATCGGAGTCTGTTCTGTTTTGTTAAATTGAGCTAAGCACCGACTAAGAGACAGAGCTTGTACCGGAGATGAGGAGTCCAGTTGTGGCTACGGATGCGTCATTCCTCTCCTGTTCAATGCCTGTATCAATGTTGACGGTGTTGACAATATCGAGGCTGTCGATTTCTCGGTGCATCTGCATTTTGTCTTTCATGCTCAGAACACCCACGATGGAGTCTCCTTCACCAACAATGCTGAAAATATACAGACATTTGGCTGAATCCACAAACAAGAGGGCCAGAATGGCCCTGAAGCGCTCACCAGACAATCAGAGGAGAAGATTTTCAAAGTTTTCACTATATGTTTCTATAGAAATCTAGCCTGCCCTGGTGCGTGGCTAATTTTGACCCAAGCGGCACAATTTATATAACTTTTGTAGAGGACCTGAACATGATGCTATGTGCCAAATATGAAAGCTGAGAACCTTCCAGTTTCAGACGAGAAGATTTTCAAAGTTTTCACTATATGTTTCTATTGAAAACTGGCTACCCCTGGGGCGGGGCCAATTTTGACCCCAGGGCATAATTTATATAACTTTTGTAGAGGACCTGAACATGATGCTATGTGCAAAATATGAAAGCTGAGAACGATTTCACTATTTGTTTCTATTGAAAACTGCCCACCCCTGGGGTGGGGCCAATTTTGACCCCAGGGTCATAATTTATATAACTTTTGTAGAGGACTTGAACATGATGCTCTGTGCCAAATATGAAAGCTGAGAGCCTTCCAGTTTCAGAGGAGAAGGTTTTCAAAGATTTCATTATTTGTTTCTATTGAAAACTGCCCACCCTTGGGGCGGAGCCAATTTTGACCCCAGGGCCATAATTTATATAACTTTTGTAGAGGACCTGAACATGATGCTTTGTGCCAAATATGAAAGCCGAGAGCCTTCCAGTTTCAGTGAAGAAGATTTTCAAAGATTTCACTATTTGTTTCTATTGAAAACTGCCCACCCCTGGGGCGGGGGCCAATTTTTTGACCCCAGGGCCATAATTTATACAACATTTGTAGAGGACCTGAACATGATGTTATGTGCCAAATATGAAAGCTGAGAGCCTCCAAGTTTCAGAGAAGAAGATTTTCAAAGATTTCACCATTTGTTTCTATTGAAAACTGCCCACCCCTGGGGTGGGACTAATTTTGACCCCAGGGCCATAATTTATATAACTTTTGTAGAGGACCTGAACATGATGCTCTGTGCCAAATATGAAAGCTAAGAGACTTCCAGTTTCCGAGAAGAAGATTTTCAAAGATTTCACTATTTGTTTCTATTGAAAACTGCCCACCCCTGGGGCGGGGCCAATTTTTTGACCCCAGGGCCATAATTTATACAACATTTGTAGAGGACCTGAACATGATGTTATGTGCCAAATATGAAAGCTGAGAGCCTCCAAGTTTCAGAGAAGAAGATTTTCAAAGATTTCACCATTTGTTTCTATTGAAAACTGCCCACCCCTGGGGTGGGACTAATTTTGACCCCAGGGCCATAATTTATATAACTTTTGTAGAGGACCTAAACATGATGCTCTGTGCCAAATATGAAAGCTAAGAGACTTCCAGTTTCCGAGAAGAAGATTTTCAAAGATTTCACTATTTGTTTCTATTGAAAACTGCCCAACTCTGGGGCGGGGCCAATTTTGACCCCAGGGCCATAATTTATATAACTTTTGTAGAGGACCTGAACATGATGCTATGTGCCAAATATGAAAGCTGAGAACCTTCTGGTTTCAGAGGAGAAGATTTTCAAAGTTTTACTATATGTTTCTATTGAAAACAAGGCACCCCTGGGGCGGGGCCAATTTTGACTCCAGGGCCATAACTTTTGTAGAGGACCTAAAGATGATACTATGTGCCAAAGATGAAAGCTGAGAACCCTGTAGATTCAGAGGAGAAGATTTTTAAAGGTTCAAATTGTTGACGACCGACGACGGACGACGACGGACATCAGGCAATCACAAAAGCTCACCCTGAGCACTTTGTGCTTTGGTGAGCTAAAAAATAACAATTTACTTTATAAATATTTATAAAAGAATTCATGAATATTCATTATCAAATTGATTTTTTATAATGAATATTCATGAATTCAGGAATTATTGACGCTGGAAGATACTGTATATTCACCTATACTATTTCATAAGCACAAAGAGCAGACCTGATCAGATGGCTCCTACAAGAGCCGTCTGATCTGGATCTACTAAAAGTGATTATATGAAAGAATGGGTTAATAGGTGGGTATGATGAGGTTAAGAGGTAGTAGAGAGTAATGGCTTGCTGGTGAGAATGTTATTTATTCAGTGTTACAGATAAAGATGCATACTCAAATACTAAAATCATAATTTCTCCACCAAACCCTATACTGTGACCACTCATTAGAATCGTCTCTTTGAGACAATTCTAAAGAGTGGTCATAGTATAGGGTTTGGAGAAATAAAGGATTCATTTTTGAAAATGTTGAAATTTACACATCTTATCTGGACCTCTAGTTATTTACCTGTAGTCGTTGATGGTGTGGCCACCTTTCTTCAGGGCATCCGTGTCACTCATCATGATAGTCTTGCCTCGCTCATGTATCACCCTCTCATTCTGAATGTAATACAAAATCATTTCACATTCTGTTAAACCAAACAATTTGATATATATAATACTTTAAGTAACTATGTAAAATTTCAACAAAACTAGAACTGTGAGCCAATGGCTGATGAACATCTCATTTATGAATACTGTGAAAAATGTAGAAAAGGACAAATAAGTCTACTAACAGCTGTCTGATTCATATGAAAATTACAGGTGCATAGGTTCTCATTAAAGTTTGAATAACTACAAACATTCCCATTTCACACTTTCACAAAATCTGGCACAAAACTGAAGCGGCTTGGACAGGTGTATCTATGCACAGACAGACAGATGAATGGAATAAATGAGTAGTCAAACAAATAGACAATCAACATGACCATTGTGTGGTGATAATTAACCCTTTCCTCCAGGAATATTCATGTAAGAAATAATGATGTCATGAATATTAATTAGATTAGTTTGTTATAATAGCACATAGAAACAGGAATTTTTAGCTACGGCAGAAACTATAGAATCATATCTATATTATATCATAAGCAAACAGAGCAGACCCTGATCAGACGGCTCCTATAGGAGTCGTGGTGTCTGATCTGGATCTACTCTATTAGCAAAGGTGTAGAAAGGCGTATTTATGGAGTAAAGGGTTAAGGCTAATACAACAGCCACAAACTGCACAGTTTGGCAGGTACATTAACAGACAGTTATGGTTGAATATCTACCCATTAGTTTGTGTAAAAATCTTAGACTCAGAAATGCTAAACCATTTGCTGGCATAAAAAGTGGACCCAGATCCTGTTACAGCTCTCCGTTAAGGGTCTGCTCCGTTTTTCTTAAATATTATAGAACTGATTCTCTACCACTGCCTGTTAACCCTTTTCTTTACAGATATGCCTTTTTTACCTTTTTACGCCCTTGCAAACAGAGCAGACCCAGATCAAAGGACTCCTATAAGAGCAACACACATCTTATTTCATAGTTTCCATAAAGGCCAAAATTTCCTGTGTTCATATGCCATTATTAAACTTAATCTGTTTAGTATTTATGACGTCATTATTTTTTACATGAATATTCATGAAGTAAAGGGTTAACACTTTCTATCATATAAATGCTTTTTCATGGCTTTGCAAACAGAGTAGACCCAGATCAGACGGTTCCTGCTTGATTATGAATTGTTTTAATAGATTCGACTCTTAAGTTTCTACCAATACCAAAAAATATTGCCATTATAAAAATTCAGCTAATAAATATTCCTGATGTCATTATTTCTTACATAAATATTCATGAAGTAAAGGGTTATATTATATAATTAACACATGGCTGTCGGGGTGATAGAGGATACTCGGGGTAAATATGTCAATCCAAGGGCTGACAATATCCTCTATCACCCCGACAGCTACGTGTTAATTATTTTATTATACCGAAAAGCTTTAGGAGAACAATATTGGTTAATTTTAAAATTAAAAGAAATAATCAATGAAGATAAGTTTCCAAAAAGGGAATTAAGATAATATAGAAATACTGAAATAGCTCATTCTGAGGGTGATATATCATGATATATTCACCTGGAAGCTCATTCTGGGTGATATATCATAAGATCACATTTTAGGTCTATGAGAGTTTTGATTTGAAGGATATATTGAGGCATAATAATAGTTATTATTCATGAGAAGTGTAATTATTACAGGATATCAAGCTTCATATGCATATTGTACATACATGGACTTTACTGGGTGACACAGCCTTCTTACGTCTCATGACAAAGTAGATACACACTCCCACCGTCACCAGGATAATACCCAGTATGAGAGCCATGAAGAAAGTCAGGGCAGTGAATCCATGCTGATACAGAACCTGAAAAAATAAGCACAAAGCACGCATGAACCCATGCTGATACAGAATCTAAAAGCATTAATCCATTACCTCATAGGCTATTTTTAGATCCAACCTCTTTGAATAAATCTACTGAAAAGGAGCATTAACTACAGAAAAGAAAAAAAATAGAATTTTGTAGTTCTGGAACCACTGTGATAAATAGAGCATTTGCTCCTTAGGAGCAAATGCTCTATTTATCACAGTGGTTTCAAAAAGTGACTTTTACAGAGGCATAGAAAGGCATATTCATGGAGGATAGGGTTAAATTGGCTGACAGATCTCATGTGTGAAGTCAGGGTTGCTACTGTAAGTTTTGCCTTAGATATATTTCAAAGGGACACCTTCTGGTAATGGTAAAGAGAAATGAAAAAGTATTCATAAATTTGACAAATTTATACTGCTGGAAACAATATGACTTATACATATATGTAAGGATGCCAAGTATTATAACATGTAGTATTATCTCCCTTTAACCCTTTCCCTCATATGCTATTTTTAGATCCAACCTCTTTGAATAAATCTACTGAAAAGAAGTATTTACTAGAGAGAAGGAATCTTTTTAGAATTTTGTAGTTTCAAAACCAATGTGATAAATACAGCACTTGCTCCTAAGGAGCAAATGCTGTATTTATCCTGTCACGTGCCTATTTTCCTGACGGATAACAAGGTGCCTGATAAACTTTTTGTTATTATGTCAGTTGGTCACATGACCTGTAGCCAAAACTACTTTTTTATCGAGACGCTTATTTCGTGAATACACAAATTTACATCTACCGAGTACTGAATAAAAAAGTTTAACAAAACAAATTTGTTGATTTCAATCGATACCCATTAAACTAAATAGATCTAGATCTAATTCTTTCACTTCATTCTCCGAAACTTATATTTTTAGGCCTAGACTAGATCCAGTAGATCTAGATCTAGACTAGATCTAGTTGTTTGTCGCCAAATTACCGTGTTTAGATAAACCCACATCAAGAATCATACATCGTCTAGATATCGTCAAGTGACAGGTTCTTTTTCTCACATAACTAACCGGGGCAACGGTTTTGTTTTGAGCATTTTTAAAGCAATGTGACTTTTTGGAATTCCAGTGACGTACGTAATAACGCCTTTATAGTGACGTCATCAACAGTCTAGAGCCAGTAGAGTCGGGTATACGTTGCGGTGCATTTTGTGGTACATTCGGTACAAAATAATAATTATTATATTTTGCTGTTGTGACAAGGATAAATACATGTAGAATATTTGGTTCCTAGCTTTGACTGAGAAATGTTATCTGGCTCGGCTTCTGAATATATCAGGTTCGCCTTCGGCTCACCTGATATATTCATCCGCCTTGCCAGATAACATTTCTCATTCAAAGCTAGGAACCAAATATTCTCTATTTATCACAATGATTTCAAAAAGTGACTTTTACAGAGGCGTCAAAAGGCGTCAATATGCAGGAATGGGTTAATTGACTGTATGTTGAATTCTCTCCTCCCTTTACAAGAATTTATGAAGCAAACCATCAACACAATATTTTCCAATGCAGAAACTGAGTTTTATGGCAAACAGTGCAGAGCCTGATCAGAGGGTTCCTGTAGGAGTCCTCTGATCTCGGTCTACACTGTTTGCAGAAGGAGATTGAGGGAGGAGCGAGAGTAGAAATGAGATAAGGAAAGACAGACTTAGAGAGAAATTGAGATTGAAAGGAGAAAACAGAGATGAAAAGACAATTACAATAAAAACAAGAGCTATTGTTCACAACTTACATTATCTTCATATACAATATTCTTTTCAACACAAACACTGGCTGTCATTGGCCCATACTGTTGAGATGTCTGAAAATAGATATAAAATAATTAACAAAATATATTCAAGATGAATTTAAGCAAACAGTGTACACCAAGACTGGATTCTGAAGGAGAAGCTTGATTAGGGTCTAAACTATCAGCTACACCATAAGTTTCAATATTAACCCTTTCCTCCATAAATACGCCTTTCTACACCTCTGTAAAAACCACCTATTGAAACCATTGTGATAAATAGAGCATTTGCTCCTATAGGAGCAAATGCTCTATTTATCACAATGGTTTCAAAACTACACAATTCTAAACTTTTCCTTTTCTCTAGTAAATGCTCCTTTATGGTAGATTCATTCAAAGAGATTGTGTCAAAAAATAGCCTGTGGAGGAAAGGGTTAACACAGTAAGGAATTGATCTCTTCAGCTTTACAAACCATAGTTTCCTTGTATATGGGAGATTGGGTGTTCTAGAGTCTAATGTAATTACTGTAGTGATCTAACCCTTTGCTCCATGAATATTCATGTAAGAAATAATTACACAATGAATATTAATTAAGAAATAATTACACCATGAATATTAAATAGACTAATTTTTATCATGGCACATGAACACAGGAATTTTTGGACATGACAGAAACTGTAGAATCATACCTTTGTTATATCTTCCGCAAACAGAACAGATCCTGATCAGATGGCTCCTATAGGAGCGGTCTGATCTGGGTCTTCTCTGTCTGCAAAGGCATAGAAAAGCGTATTCATGGAGTAAAGGGTTAATCCATTACTCCATGAACATTCTTGTAAGAAATAAAGACATCGTGAATATTAATTAGATAATGATTCATTATGACATATGAATACATTTATTTTGCCCATGGCAGAAACTGTAGAATCATAATCTACATTATTTTATAAGCAAACAGAGCACACTCTGATCAGATGGCTCCAACAGGAGCCATCTGATCTACTCTATTTGCAAAGGCATAGAAGGGCGTATTTATGGAGTAAAGGGTTATGAAAAGTATCTGATCTGACTCTGTTAACCCTTTACTTCAAAGTGGAATGGCCCACCAAAGTTTAACTACAGCGCCTATTCAGTAAGAACAGCTTAATTTTGCATGAGCTTTTTGAATGACAGACAGTGATGATCAAAGGCCTCCTCTAGAAGTCCATCGATCTTGGTCTACACTTTTTGAAAATGCCAGTTCATCTGTTTCCTAAGTTTCTATGGGCTGTTCTATGTTTATTCCAAATATCAATACCTACTGAATATTCATGGTCAAAATAGTTATAATATGGTCAAAATAGTTATAATGAAATATTGAAGGTGGCACATAGTACGGTATCCATTTTAGAAAGTAAAGAAACAGCTTTATCAAATTAAATTAGCAAACAGAGCAGACCCTGATCAGACGGCTCCTATAGGAGCTATCTGATCTGGGTCTACTCTGTTTGCAGATGCAGGAAAACACGTTTATATAAGGGAAAGGGTTAAATGCTGTTTCTGAATCAGACCTGGTATACAGTGTTTTCTGACTAGTACTTTAAACATTTGCATGTCCAGTCCCAACTGTTAGATTATTTTGCCAAATCTCATTAAATTATTTAAAAGTTTGACCAATAACTGCTGGAAATTGTATTAACCCTATTTGTTCCAAATTTCAATACCTGAATATTCATGGAAAAAATATTAAAAAAGTAAATATGGAAGGTGAAACACTGTAGCCATTTTTGAAAGTAAAGAAACAGATCTATCAAATTCCACAAGCAAACAGAGCAGACCCTGATCGGACGGCTCCTTTAGGAGCCATCTGATCTGGGTCTACTCTGTTTGCAAATGCAAAAAGTGTTTATATGAAGGAAAGGGTTAAGGATCGGGTACACATGAGCGCCTCTCTGATGAAATTGCAACCAGTGTCAACCCAGATATGACATAATACATGTATTTATCATGATTTATATGATCAAATTTTACATCAAGTTGAAAAAGAGAGAACAAATTACTACGGAATCTGACAGAACATGGAAAATGTTAGCCATGAAGGAAACTGTAGAATCATAGCTATATTTTTCCATAAACAGAGAAGCCGTGAGATACCGTTACTATGAATATACACTTATAGTATGCTATGACCAAATCTGTGATTAACCCTTTACTCCGTGAATAAAAAAAATGACATCATGAATATTAATTAGATTGTTATAAAAGCACATGGACAGAGGATTTTTTGGCCATGGCAGAAATTGTAGTATCACGTTGATATTATATCATAAGCAAACAGAGCAGACCCTGATCAGACAGCTCCTACAGGAACCCTCTGGTCTTGGTCTACTCTGTTTGCAAAGACATAGAAAGACATATGTAAGGAGAAAAGGGTGACTTTTCATGACTTAGACATAGATTTCAAGATTATTTTGAAATCTGTTCATGGAAATTAAAAGTTCTGGCCTAGACAAAAGCAGATGAACTGATGCATGGACGCCCATTGTGGAAACCATGTCGAACTGATTGCAAACAGGCTTGATTAACCCATTCTTCCATAGGCTATTTTTAGACCCAACCTCTTTGAATGAATCTACCCAAAAGGAGCATTTACTAGAGAAAAGGTAAAGTTAGGAATTTTGTAGTTTGAAACCATTGTGATAAATAGAGCATTTGCTCCTATAGGAGCAAATGCTCTATTTATCATAATGGTTTCAAGAAGTGGTTATTACAGAGGCGTAGAAAGGCGTATTTATGGAGGAAAGGGTTAAACTGGCGAAATTAAATATTTATCCAACAACATGTATTTGAATAACATCTATAGGACCCACATATTCATTTAACATCCAATATAATGATTTTCAGTATTTAAATACTAGACCAAGATAAGAAAAGTGCAGTATTGATTTTTTCTGCTCTTCTGTTCATTTAAGTGTTATTTATGCATAATCTATAGACAAGTATATGTAACAGTATATCCCTGATCCATTATGTCCCATTCTTAAACTCTTCCCTGTTCTATGTTTATTCCAAATTTCAATAGATACTGAAAATTCATGGACTAAATAGTTATAATGAAATATGGAAGATGGAACATTGTAATCATTCTAGGAACTAAAGAAACCGATCTACCAAATTCCATTAGCAAACAGAGCAGACCCTGATCAGATGGCTCCTGCAGGAGCTGTCTGATCTGGGTCTACTCTATTTACAAATGCATGAAAAGGTGTTTATATGAAGGAAAAGATCTATGGATCAATGTATGACGACATTTGCAAACAGATGATTATCTCGGCATCTCATCAGGTTCCAAACAAAAGCATCTGAATTCTTCTCTACTAGAATTCTGGTTTAGAGGAGGTTTACTGCATCAACTGAGCTACTTAGAACCTCAGTTGGATCCATGCTTTTTGCACCTGTAAGTCAGGTAATGCTTTGCATGATAAAAACCAGTTTGGATCCAGATGATACACATAGTAACATGACATATTGTAAGACTCTTCAACCTTTCACTCCATAGATACGCTTTCTAACGCCTTTGAAAATGGAATAGAATCTATAGGAGCCATCTGATTCCAGAAGTCTGCTCTGTTTGCTTATGTAATTATACAGATCTGATTCTACAATTTCTGCCATGGTAAAAATAATCATGTGTTCATATACCACAATATAAAAGTTCAGCATACATTGTTCCTTACATGACTATTCATAGTGTATAGAGTTAACACCAGAGCACAGATAAAGGTGAGTAAAACCTCTCTATAACGGCCACTAAATTGTGTTAATTAGTTGGTATTTACGGCAGGTGGCTGCTTAAAGCAAGGTGAAAGTAAAACAGAACGTTCCTATACTTTCACCTTGCTTTAAGCAGCCACCTGCCTTTAACACAAAATACTTGATGTAATTTAGTGGCCATTATAGAGAGGTTTTACTGTACATGTACTCATATACTAAAATCGTCATGTTTCCACCAAACCCAATGTTGTGACCACTCTCTAAGAGATGATTTTAAAGAGTGGTCACAACATAGGGTTTTGTGGAGCAATAATGGAGTTATACTTGAAAATATTTCAATTTATGCATCTTATCTGGACTGGTAGCAATAATGTACAATGTGAATTAAAGCAGAGGCCTTTGGCAGACAAAATCATTTAGTGTTCAAATGGTCAACTCCTTCATTGCCAAGGGCAAATCTATAATTAACATTGCAAACTGTAACCAATTAACTTGGTACCTCATCAGGATCCAACCTGTGTGATACTGTGTTTGTGCTTTTTTAACCCTTTCCTTCACATTAACACCTTTTCACACATCTGCAAACAGAGTAGACCCAGATCAGACGGCTCCTATAGAAGCCGTTTGATCAGGGTCTGCTCTGTATGCTAATTGAATTTGATAGATCTGTTTCTTTAGTTTCTAACATGGCTAAAATAGTCCACCTTCCATATTTCTTTATAGCTATTTTATTCATGAATATTCAGTAGGTATTGAAATTTGAAATAAATATAGAACAGGGAAAGGGTAAAACAAAGTGGATTAAATTCAACAGTGACAATTAAAGCAGACAGGACACATTTTGCAGAGAGAGTAAGTTACAGCCAAAGAGTTAACCCTTTCCCTCATATACACAACTTTTCACGCATTTGAAAACAGAGTAGATCCAGATCAGATGGCTCCTGTAGGAGTTGTCTGATCAGGATCTGCTCTGTTTGCTTATCGTATGAAATAGATCTCATTCTACAAGTTCTGTCTGAGCCAAAATGTCTAATGTCTAAAATAATTTAATTATTATTCATGGTGTGTCATGATTATTTCTTACATAAACTATTCAACAGTGAAAGGGTTCAGTGAAGTCATGAAAATCTATTTTTGTAGAAACTTGATATGTTCAATGTGTTCAACCCAGTTTATTAAAAATATGTTTATATCAGTACATGTATACATTTTGACCCTTTCCCTAATGAACATATTTGCATAAATTGGTCATTTCATGAATTTTCATTAACAATTTTTTCAAGGGAATCTTTTGCTTAGACATAAACTGTAGGATCCTATCTATACATAATTCAATAAGAAAACAGAGAAGACCCTGATCAGACAGATTCTTAAGGAGATATCTCATCTCATCTCATCTGAGTCTACTCTGTTTGCAAAGTTGTAAAGATGTGTTTACATGAAGGAAGGGATTAAACACTAACTTGATCAACAATGTAGACCATAAGTAGATCTGGTATGATCCTACTTTAACCCATTACCTGACAGGGAAGTCTTGCAAACATAGTTGACCCAGATTAGATAATTCCTATATCACTCCAAATCTTATCAATCAGATTCTTCAGCACAAACTCAGACTCACACAAAGGTTTAACCCTTTACTCCATGAATATTTATGTAAAGAAATAAAGACATCATGAATATTAATTAGATTAGCTAAAAAATCAGATCTATATCATTTTATAAGCAAACAGAGCAGACTCTAATCAGACATCTCCCGCAGGAGCCGTTTAATCTGTGTCTACTCTGTTTGCAAAGGCATAGAAATGCCAATCTATGAGAAAAAGGGATCATCCCTTCAACCTGGGACACACATGTAACATCATTTGAGAATTATGAATAGTGTAGACCTTGATCAAAGGGGGCTCCTAGCGGAGCCCTCTGATCTGGGTCTGCACTGTTTGTCATTCAAAATCCTCTAGCAAGTTTAACCCTTCTCCCTGTTCTATGCTTATATCAAATTTCAATACCTACTGAATATCCATTAACAAAATAGTTACACAGAAATGTGGAAGGTGGAACATTGTAGACATTTTAGAAAGCAAAGAAACAGATCTTTCACATTCTAAAGCAAACAGAGCAGACCCTGATCAGATGGCTCCTCTAGGAGCCGTCTGATCTGGGTCTACTCTGTTTGCAAATGCGTGAAAACACGTTTACATGAGGGAAAGGGTTAAGTCTTTCATGCAAAGTAGAAATTCAGGGTTGAAAGAGATAACACCTTTTCACACCTTTGCAAACAGAGTAGACCCAGATCAGATGTCTCCTATAGGAGCAGTCTGATCAGGATCTGCTCTGTTTGCTCATGATATAATAAATATATTATTCTACATTTTCTGCTATTGCCAAACATTCTTATCTCCATGTGCTATTTTAGCAATTAATCTAATTCATAATTCCATTATTTCTTGCATGAATATTCATGGCGTAAAGGTTATTTACTCTATAGTTAAACCAGGATGGGCTATTCCACTATGGAAATTCAGGGTTGAAAGAGTTAAAGCCTTCTCACACCTCTGCAAACAGAGCAGACCCAGATCAGACACCTCCTAGCAGTATGATCAGGATCTGTTGTTTGCTCATGATATAATAAAGATATGATTCTACAGTTTTTGCCATGGCCAAACATTCCTATCGCCATGTGCTATTTTAGCACTTAATCTAATTAATATTCATGATGCCTTTATTTCTTACATGAATATTCATGGAGTAAAAGTTATTAACCTCTAGGCCTGATGTTATGCCAACACTGTGATAGTCATTAGCATTTGTTATTTAAGATAATAAAAGTTGACCAATAGTGTAGAGCCTGATAAGAGGTCACGTTGTTTGTTATAACCCTGTCACACCTTTTAGTGAAGCTAATGTACCCATTATATTTATGCAAGTTATGGCAGACAAAATTTAAATTGTACCAGTAGCTGACGACTGTAGTAGTAGTACCATTTATATATACCACTATATATTGCGCCAGTAGCAGATAATTAGGCTATTTTGTAAAAAAAAAAAACAAGAGTAAACTGTTCCAGCTGAAAACTATATTGTTCTAATAGCAGACTACATTGAACCAGTAACAGACTACAGTGTTCCAATAGCAGACTACAATGAACCATTAACAGACTGTGTTGTACCTATAGCAGACTACATCACATCAGCAACAGACTACATCACATTAGCAACAGACTACATCACACCAGTAGCAAACTACATCACACCAGCAGCAGACTACATCACATCAGCAACAGACTACATCACTAGCAGACTACATCACATCAGCAGCAGACTACATCACACCAGCAGCAGAGTACATCACATCAGCAACAGACTACATCACACCAGTAGCAGACTACATCACACTAGCAGCAGACTACATCACACCAGTAGCAGACTACATTTCACCAATAACAGACTACATCACACCACACCAGTAGTAGACTACATGACATCAGTAGCAGACTACATCACACAAGTAGCAGACTACATCACACCAGCAGCAGACTACATCACAGCAGACTACATCACATCAGTAGCAGACTACATCATACCAGTAGCAGACTACATCACACCAGTAGCAGACTACATCACACTAGCAGCAGACTACAGTAAAACTTATTTATAACGAACTCTGATAAAGCGAATTCCCGCTTATAGCGAACTAAATTTCGTTCCCCGGTCAATATATTCATTAATTATATACAGACTATAATGTTTAGTGCGAAGTTGGTTAGAGCGAATTTTCGCTTATGGCGAACTGATTTTCCAGTACCATTATTCACAAAACACTTTAAAATTCCTTCATTAAAGCGAAGTTTTACCTTGCTACTATCTTCAAGCACCTGTGTATTTCGCACGATTAACACCATGTCGCATAGGTGTTAAAACACACACTAGTGTTGGGGCGAACTGTGAAGCGATCCGTAAAGCATGTATTCTTCACGGTGGTAGGGTATAATTAAACACCGCTAGCCGCGGGGCATATATATATGCACTTAAAAGTACGGGTTATAGCTAAACATTGTTAAGATATGATGTTGTTGTTTTTTATTTTCGAAATAAATACTTGAAGTCTTTTGGTTTTGTTATTCCCTCCCCGTTTGCATATTATTTCAGCATTTTCCGCTAAAAATGGATTCTACCGCTGACTCCGATGACGACACAGATCTATAAGGAATATTTGCCCCTGCCCACATACGCGGAGTCTTTGTCCGCTATACCCAATTTGCATCGGACATTGGAGCAACGACCAAATGCTCCTGATTTTTTTTAAACACTGACATTTATGAAACAGTTATTTGGCAAGTTTCAAGCATCCACATGTGTTCAAAAGCAACTGACCGATTTCTTCCACAAAGAGTAAGCTGTACAATGAATGATGTGCATTTTGGAAGTTTGATCGCTACGCATACATGTCTGAATTATGGTTTAGTAAATATTGAACAGTCGTGTGTTAAAGTCATAATTTATAGCGAACTTCGTACTATCAATATAGCGAATAATGTTTATAGCGAAGTAAATCCTTCAGTCCCTTGGAATTCGTTATAACCGAGTTTTACTGTACATCACACTAGTAGCAGACTACATCACATCAGTAGCAGACTACATCACACCAGTAGCAGACTACATCACAATAGTAGCAGACTACATCACACATGTAGCAGACTACATCACAATAGTAACAGACTACAGTGTACCAATAGCAGACTAAATCATACATATAGCAGACTGCATCACACCAATAACAGACTACATTTTACAAACAGCAGACAACATCACACCAACAGCAGACTACATCACAAGTAACAGACTACATTGTGAAAGTAACAGAAGACTAAGGCAGAACAACATACATGTATAACCTAAGTATAGGCATGAGTATAATGTATAATGTCAGAGGTAATTGCTTTACCCCTAAACCTTACAATGTTGAAATTTAAAATTGACTATTCCAAAATTCAAACATGTCAAGCTTATGGTGAATATTTAGCGATTTTTCTAAAGAAAAGTGTAACATGACAAACAGTGTAGACCCTAATGAGAGGGCTCCAGGATCTATGAGCCATCTCATCTGGGTCTACATTGTTTGCAAAGGACATACGTGACTCGTGTCCCACACTGTAAGGGTTAATTCAGTTAATATTTATGTAAGAAATTATGACATCATGAAATTTAATCAGATTAATTTTGAAAATGGCATATTAACACATAATTCTTGCCAAAGCAGAAACTGTAAAATCATATGTACATGTATATATTATTCCACAGGCAAACACAGAACAGACCCTGATCAGACAGCTCCTACTGGAACCATTTGATATGGGTCTACTCTGTTTGTAAAAGCATATTTATGGAGTAATAGGTTAAAACGTGGTTGCACTTACACTGCTAGCCGTCCCATTATATGTAAGACTTCCACTAAACCAGGTCTGGGGGATCAGTTGAGGTTTGTTAAGCTCCGCTTGAAAACTGACATTTTTGGTTTCTCCAGCTGCAAAATAATGAACCATTACATAAATGTACATGTATACAATATTTATTTCCATGGATTGATTCTTTGACCATTTCCTTCATATAAATGCTTTTCATGTGTTTGCAGCAGAGTAGACCAAGATCAGACAGCTGGTATAGGCGTTGTCAGAACAGGGTGTGCTCTGTTTGCTTAAATGAAATTAGATAGGTCTGACTCTATAGCTTCTACCAAAACAAAAACAGCCTGTGTACCTATGCTACTACATGTATCTGTGCCTATGCTACTACATGTATGTGTACCTATGCTACTACATGTATGTGTACCTATGCTACTACATGTATGTGTACCTATGCTACTACATGTATGTGTACCTATGCTACTACATGTATGTGTACCTATGCTACTACATGTATGTGTACCTATGCTACTACATGTATGTGTACCTATGCTACTACATGTATGTGTACCTATGCTACTACATGTATGTGTACCTATGCTACTACATGTATGTGTACATATGCTACTACATGTATGTGTACCTATGCTACTACATGTATGTGTACCTATGCTACTACATGTATGTGTACCTATGCTACTACATGTATGTGTACATATGCTACTACATGTATGTGTATTAACCCTTTCCTCCATAAATACGCCTTTCTATGCCTCCATAATGGTCACTTCTTGAAACCATTGTGATGAATAGAGCATTAGCTCCATAGGAGCAAATGCTCTATTTATCACAATTGTTTCAATACTACACAATTCTAACATTTTCCTTTTCTCTAGTTAATGCTCCTTTTTGGTAGATTCATTCAAAGAGGTTGGGTCTAAAAATAGCCTATGGAGGAAAGGGCTAAGAAATTCAGCTAATCAATATCATGATGTCATACATAAATAATCGGACAGGGCGATTACTATAGGGCACCCACACCAAGGTGTGGGGCCCTAATGACGTTAGATTTGTAGTTTTGAAACCGATGTTAAATGTACAATGTATGTAGAATTGAAAGACAGATCCATGAAACTGATTGGATTTGGAGGCTGAGAACTTACAGACCATTTGGCAGTAATGTCAAGGAGGATAATGCGCTAATGCATGCATGACGTAGTTGCGCTCATGACCTCTAAGTTACCATGACACTGGATCAACACTGTTCTCTTTGTTTTTATGGCTGAATGCATGTACCAAAAATGTGACGTGTATTTTCAGTGGTCGAAATATTAGATCAGAGATATTCAAGTATTTATATAAAAAATTAGATTTTTTTTTTTTTTTAATATTTATAATGCCATTACAGTAAAACCTCTCTATAACGGCCACTAAATTACATAAATTATGTTGTGTTAAAGGCAGGTGGCTGCTTAAAGCAAGGTGAAAGTAAAACAGAACACTCCTATAGCAGTCACCTGCCCTAAATACCAACTAATTAACACAATTTAGTGTTTTACTGTATGTACAAAACATTTTTTTCTAACCTGCAATATTCCCAACAGACCATATAAACTCAGTCCGTCCAGTAACAACAGTGATATCACTTGAGCTTGGATTGCCAACAACCAGTGTAGCATAGTCCAGTGTGCTGTAATCTATTTTCAGTCCTCCACTGAGATCGACATCAAGTTCTACATCGAACGCCTGGTTTGTCCCGTTGTTGGCGATGAGCACAAATATAGTCACTTCATCCGCACCAGATTTCTAAGAAAAGAAATGAAGCAGACATTTTATGCAGGCAACAATGAAGCAGACATTTTATGCAACAGTTAACTATTTACCTCATGAATATTCATGGAAAAAAATAATGACTTCATGAATATAAATCAGCTGAATTTTTATAATGGCAGACAAATACAGGATTTTTCACTGTGACAGAAATTATGAAATCATATCTAAATTCCATAAGCATTCAGAGCAGATCCTGATCAGACGGCTTCTTCAGGACCTGTCTAATCAGGGTCTACTCTGTTTAAGAAACGTGTCTCTGTCAGGACAAAGCGTCAAATAATTCTATCAGTTTGAGAGTTACCTCCAGTGTCATGACAAGCGCCAGCTGTGGTATATTACCCGGTGCAGGTGGATAATAATGATCGACTGTTAATGGCACAATCTCCTGGCCACCTTTGACAGGGTTTCCAGTCACAACATAATTGGAAGATGGCCCAGATGCTGAACCAGAATCCACAATAAAGTCAACCTGAAAAGAGAAAACAACTAGACATTTGTTTTTGTCACAAAAACTCCATCCTCTTTCCAATACACAAGTGTAATGTCTGTATAGATAAGCAAAAGTTATTACCCTTGATAACTTAAACTTACATGGTGTCGCGTATCTCTGAAACTGCTTGAGCTATAGCCATCAAATTTTACAGAAATGTTCACCAGCATGAGTTGTTGTTGTTTCAGAGATACATGAAAAAAATATGTAATTTTAAGTTATCAAGGGCAATAACTCCAGTTATCCATGGGAAACAATTCAAAAACCCAAGATGTTCAAGAAGTAATGCTGAGCAACAATCCTGTGAAGTTTGGTGAATCTAGCCCTAGCAGTTTCAGAGATATGCGTGGTACAAAGTTTTTTTCTAATTTTAAGTTATCATATCAAGACAATAACTCCAAAGTAATCAGGGGGAGACAATTAAAAACCCCAGATGTACAACAACTTATGCTGGTCAACATTCCTGTGAAGTTTGGTGACTCTAGCCCTAGCGGTTTCAGAGATATGTGCAACACAAAGTTTGTCTGAATTTAAGTCATCAGGGGTAATAACTGCAAAGTTAGTTTTAGACCAAGCAGAAACTGTGGAATCATATTCATATCATAAGTAAATAGTGCAGAACCTGATCAGATGGCTCTTGCAGGAGCTGTCTGATCTGGGTCTATTCTGTTTACAAAAGGTTAACTGGTTAAACAATGAAACGAGAAACAGTTCATCAAAATGGACCAGCAGATAGATGGGTAAAGGCTTATGACACCTACACATTTCACTCTAATTGATCAGTGTATCTTACCGTGGCATTTATGAAGGCTGCATCATCTGTGGAATTGAAGATCTCCCCAGTGTAAGAAATGCCAAGGCTGACCATTCCGGATATATAATTTGATGCAAAACATGATGGCAATATTACAAGTAGCACCAGTATATGAGAAGCCAGTCTCATCTTCACTTTCGTCTCTTAGTTTCCCTGCAAATGAAGCAGAAAAAAGGGTTTCAGCCTATAATGAAGAAGCTGATTTAATTCTTTACTCATGTAAATGCATTTGGAAACACAACAGGAGCACTCTGATCAGGGCCTGTAACTGCTGTTCTGTTTGCAGTCTGATCAGGGCATGTAACTGATGTTCTGTTTGCAGTCTGATCAGGGCCTGTAACTGCTGTTCTGTTTGCAGTCTGATCAGGGCCTGTAACTGCTGTTCTGTTTGCAGTCTGATCAGGGCCTGTAACTGCTGTTCTGTTTGCAGTCTGATCAGGGCATGTAACTGATGTTCTGTTTGCAGTCTGATCAGGGCCTGTAACTGCTGTTCTGTTTGCAGTCTGATCAGGGCATGTAACTGATGTTCTGTTTGCTTAAGAAAAAATATACAGTAGAAACTGCCTTAACCCTTTCCCTCATAAAAACACGTTTTCACGCATTTGCAAACAGAGTAGACCCAGATCAGACGGCTCCTATAGGAACTACTTAGTGAAACAAAACGTAACAAGAAATATGCTAAAAAAAGATAATTGGTGGATAAGAAATATTGCAAAATTTCAGAAACTTATAATAAATTATTTCTTACTTATAACAGACTAGAGAGGCTAAAACAAGTAAGTACTCAAGTAGAAAATCATCAATGCCAGTGTACAAATCGATAGGGAATTTCGCAAAGTTTAAGTTTGTTTTATAGAGATTATTACACAGGTGACTAGGGCAGCAGAGTGATATTGGCCTGTTACCTTGGCTTGATTTGGCCCAAGGGCTTTATCTCGAGGGCCTATAGAAAGGTAAGGGCCTATATCACTCTGCGGTCCTAGTCACCTGTGTAATAATCTGTTTACATGTATTACAATTGCCCATAGAAAGGGATCTTCCAGGTACAATAGTTTCTCAAAGGATTGAAAGAATCAGACTTTTCAGGAAATTTCAGGAGTTTGAGGGAAAGGCGCTATTATGACGTCATTTGTATGACATCAAAATGACAGTTTCACATTATTAAAAAAAAGCGTTGGAACAAGCGGCTAGACTGCACTTTTTATTTACAGGTATGTGTATTGTGCAAGGACATCATTTGAATCGAATCGGGCGAGGATTGTCTTTGTAAAAGCGGGAGTCTGAGAGCTAATTGGTATGCAAATGAGCACTATGATAACATTTGCAGGATCGGAGCAAAATAAGACCTTCGTCACGTATCTGTGTTCTGTAACTATAGATATAGAACAATTATCTTGGCAGTGGGTACAATATAGGACAATACTAATCAATTTTGCAGCTGATATTGGACTATTTTGAGTGTAAAAATGTTACTTTTTATGGTAACAAATGTAATAAAATTTTATATTAATTAACTCTCAGAGACTGGCAGTTATATAATTATACAGACTGGTTAGGTTTTATACAGAATTTAAAATTCCAAAATAATGTCACTTTATGTGCTTATATTCAATTAAAGAAATCGTTTACACTTAAATGTATACCCTCAGCCCTTTAATTGCAGGAACTGAATATACATGTACTAGCATTTGCAAACAGTGTAGACCTAGATTTGAGGGCTGCTAGAAGATTCCTCTGATCAATGTCTGCACTGTTCGAAATTTAAAATCAGTTCACAAATTATATCCTTTAACAATGCATGGAGTTTACTGTTAAATAATGCTGGATCATTCCACTTTGAAATTCACCACTGAATGGGTCAAAGTGCAAATTTAATTTAATTTAACTCTTTGCACACTAGCGGCGAAACTGTGATTACCTATGCAAACAGTTTGGATCCGGATGAGACGACGCATAATGCGGCGTCTCATCAGGATCCAAACTGTTTGCCATCAAATTGCGGCGTCTCATCAGGATCCAAACTGTTTGTCATCTTGATCATAGAGATTAGCGAAAAGTTGTTTTAGGAATTGAAGCAGACGATAATTGTTGCAGACGAAAAATTACTTCGCGTGCAAAGAGTTAATAATCTCGGTTACGTCTGACAACGGGTGCGTTTGTGCAAGTCTTTGAATAGTCAAATTTCCTCGGTACAATCAAGTATTTAGCACTATTTGCATCGCACTTTATTTACTTTTCATTGTATATTTTTTATTATAGTGGTTTGGATCAAATTAATCGATGCGTTAATCTTAACGCTCGTCATATAATTTCGATCACCAGCATATACATGTCAGCTTTGCGCCGCTTGATGTAAACTTCCAACAAATCCTAGTTACCCTTTCGGGTCAAAATAATTCATGAACCAAAACGCCTACCTTATAAAGTGTAGTTTTATCCATAGGATTTGAAGTCCTGTTATTTCAAAAACAAGAGCATATGGTTATGTATATAGAAGGAAAAAGAACTTAACCGGATCGAAATAGTCTTGTTTAGTAGTTGTTTACATGCCACCGGAAGTTATTATTTCGGATTTCTTTGGTTATTTTCGTACCAGATGCACAATCAAGTGACTGTGGTGATGTCGAACTTGTTTCATCGCATTTCCTCATTTACAGCTTGCTGGAGTAATTGTCTTCTCAATTTTACCTAACTGGTCGTATTTAGGAGCATTTAAACCATGTATGCACTTCCACATACCAGATACAATCAAATTTTTAAACCGGAAGTCATCTTTTGTACTGGTACCATGGCAACGAGATTAAACAAGATATGCATTAAATTGAATGATGTTTAGACCTATAAATTGACTATAATTGCTTCGATTCATTTCAGCTGTTGGTCTGTATTGTTGTCTGAAATCAAGGATATAGATTAGAATAAGACCATTAATTAGCATAGAGCTGTTTAAATTTATTTGAGCCAATATAAAACTAGTAGATCTATCAATATCCAATTAGATCTGTATATACATTTTTAATTAGATCTAGCTATATAATATATTGTTTGCTTAGATCTAGTTACAAATAACCGCGGTTGGATGTATATAGATATATATTTAAATAATTAATTTATGAAATAGTTTATTTATTTAAACAAAGACTTGTTAAAAAGTCTTCAAATGGCCTGAGCAGATAATTCACGATAGCAGCAATTAAATTCTCCGGTTGCATTGGTCGACATTCAACTGGATCCAGTCTGTTTGGCACCCGGTCAATAGTTTTTAAGAGTTTAAACGAATCGAAATTTAGTAAATTTGCACCATGTCAGACAGTTTATGTTGACAGCGTGATCTAAGAGTTTAAAACAAGTTGATATAGTATCCAGTGTCCCTTATAAAGAACACCTGAAGGAACACTCTGATCAGGGAAACAGTGTAGGCACCTGAAAGAACCCTCTGATCTGGGTCTGCACTGTTTGTTGAACCCATCGACCTCAGTGGCTTATATACTTACAAGTATTTCATTTGCTGTGCCCTCTCAACATAAAAAATGGACGGGTTCGAAAATAAGATATGGGTCCGGTGTAGGCCTATTGTAAATAGCTAGATCTCATATGGGAATAAATATGTTAACCCTTTTCTTCATATATTTATACGCCTTTCTGTGCTTTTGCAAACAGAGTAGACCCAGTTCATACGGTTCCTGTAGGACCTTTCTGGTCAGGGAATATATGCTCTGTTAGCTTATGAAGTTATGTAGATATGATTCTACCATGGCCAATCATTCCTGTGTCCAAATGCCATGATAAATATTAATATCTTTTTATATGACCATTTCTTACACGAGTGTTCATGGAGTAAATGGCTGTAAGTGTCTTTTTCCCCCTCTCATGCCGCGGCTTATGTATCAGAACCATCCTCACTACTAGGAGAGGAAAGCAAATGCCTAAATGATAAGTACGAACATAAACACAGTAATCCCTTTGGCTATCTATCGCTGACAAAGTGTATACAAAGTGTTTAGATATTTCTGGGATATTTAATCCTATTACCTGTCATGAAATATATTGATTTTTGAACTTCAAATTACTTAACTTAGTCTCTAAGTAAGTGTCGGCTGCACTAAAATAGATGTCGCCCGCTAAATGTTGAAAGTAGATATTTCTTCAATCTCTTTTCAAACCCATAGGTCCGGGTACTTTAAAAAATTATTTTTGATGAGACGCGGGGTGGGGTGTATTTGCCGCTTAACCCAAAGGATGTGCAACACAAATTCGCAAAGAAATACAGTTCACGAAAATTCACGTAAGAAACAATTATACATATTAATCAAATGACTGTTTTTATAATGGTCTGGGAACACAGAACCTTTTGACCATGGCTGAACTGTAGAATCAAATCTGTACTATTTCGATCACAGATAAACAAAGCATTGTTCTGATAAAATGAGACGCCTTTAACTCAGCATCTCCATGATGACCTGGTGCAATTTTTGTTCACCACTTCCGATTTCATTTTTGTACAGACGTTTTACTGCAGACGAGAACTTCTCTTATCACTCCAGCCATGACCTTTCCAGTTGCAAACAGCTTGGATCCAGATGACACAACTACAGTGAACTAGTAACTCGCTGTCTCAACAGGATCCAAGATGTTTGACACACGGGCAATAGTTTCTCAAAAGATTAATCGAATTGGACGTACCGGGTAATCAAAATTGGACAGATCCAGATTTGAGCAGACATCATTTTTGCACATTAGATTAAGTGTTATTATAATTATCTGTAGTTAATCCTTTCCCCTTTTTATGTTCATTCCAATTTTCAATACTTTGCTAATTACAGTTGGAGGAAGAATAAAAAATATGGAAGGTGGAATATTGAAACTATTTTAGAAAGAAAGAAACAGATCTATAAAATTTCATCAGCAAACTATGGAAAGTCATACGGGAACCCGCTGTTAGTTCTATTTTCTATACATAATAACAACCGGGGGGGGGGGGGGGGGGTTTACCGCCAACAGGACGTCTACCCTGACCAGCCGTCTGATCCAGGCGCGGATTTAGAGGGGCGGAGCCGGCGTACGCCCCCTAAAATTGCCCAAACAATTTTTTAGTAATATTTTAGATCTGTATACCGTAAAACCTCTCTAAAATGACCACTAAAATGTGTTAATTAGTTGGTATTTAGAGCAGGTGGCTGCTTAAAGCAAGGTGAAAGTAAAACAGAACGCTCCCATAGGAGCGTTCTGTTTTACTTTCACCTTGCTTTAAGCAGCCACATGCCTTTAACACAAAATAATTAATGTAATTTAGTGGTCGTTATAGAGAGATTTTACTGTATCTACTAAAATCAATAAAACAACGATTCAGTAGGACTGTTTTATTTCCCTCATCCAATTAAGCTCTTTTTCAACATGTATTACAAACACACTATTTATTTATATCATCAAACATAAAAATCTACGCCCCCCCCCCCAATCTGAAATCCTGGATCCGCACCTGTGATCTGTGTCTACTGTGTTAATTAGCAAATGCGTGAAAAGGCGTTTATATGAGGGAAAGCGTCAAAAGGCTAAACCATATTAGTGCATGCTTACATAATTAGTGTAAATGTTTTAACCATTAACTCTTTTCCTGTTGAATATTCATGTAAGAAATAATGTCATCATGAATATTTATTGACTGAAGTTTTATAGTGGAATAACCCTTTAAATGAAGGGAAGGGGGGAGTATACAGATCAGAATCGGCACTGTTTGTCACTCAAAGTCCTTTCGCAGTTTATACCCTTTTCATACTGAGTGGACACCACCCAACAACAGCGATGGACCAGTCCACTTTTAACCCATTACCTCATAGGCTATTTTAGACCCAACCCCTTTGAATAAATCTACCGAAAAGGAGCACTAAATAGAGAAAATTTTAGAATTTTGTAATTTGAAACCATTGTGATAAATGGACCATTTGCTCCTATAAGAGCAAATGCTCTATTTATCACAATGGTTTCAACATGTGAATTTTACAGAGGTGTAGAAAGGCGTATTTATGGAGGGAAGGGTTAAACTTCAGCATTCAAAGGATGAATTGTTCTCGTTTTTATTATGATTAAGTTGATAAACCCATCCATGACCTAATGTTTCCATTGCACGATCCGAAATTTGGTTAATGCTTTATCTTATGAATACTCATGAAAGCAATAATGACATCATGAATACTAATTAGATTATTTTCATAATTTCACGTGAACACATGAAGTTTTGGTAGATGCAGAAACTAGAAACAAATATTAAATTACATGTATTCGATATGCAAACAGAACAGACCCTGATTATATGGTTCCTCCAGGATCTGGGTCTACTTTATTTGCAAAGTTGACAGTTGACATGTCTATCAATTGAGTAAAGGCCTAGATCTATGCATTTTGGCGGGGGTCTATTCGGCATGGAGCGCAATCCAGCGTCAACTAGGACGGACTGAGGCCAATAGGAGCTATCTGCAGTACCTTTGTCCTGCATTAAGCAACCAGCTCCTATCTTCAATAAATAAACGCCACTTAGGACATGTTCAACAGTATGCTAAACTGGCAAACCGTGTAAACATTGATCAGGTATCTTCATCAGGACAAGACCACACGCACACAATCCAAAATTAAAATGTGGGCATGAATGGGATGTTGGTCGGAGGATTAGGTGCTAATGGTTCGGTCTAAATTCGGCGACCTCTTGAGATAACCCAGGGTAGTATATGCGCTGGCACACCCGCCTGGCTCTGACCAGAGTCGGTAAATCTTAATTATCGCCCATGACAAATCGGGAGTGCAACCCGATACTCCGCCCAGGAAAAAATCGCGAGGCCAGTCTACGGGTTCACTCTTTCACCACCGAGGTCGCCCGAAAGCGACTCTCATGACATAAAGTAATGGACGAATATGTGATTACGAATATGTGATTACCATTTGTAAACAGTTTAGATCCAGATGAGACGCCGAGTAACTCGGCGTCTCATCAGGAACTAAACTGTTTGACACACTACTTATGTTTCAGAGGAAACTCGCTTGTGACGATATTGTTAGCAGACGAAACTTATTTGGCGCCAAAAAGAGTTCAATTGTCAGGGTCGGGTTTAAAAACTGACCAACGCCTCGAAGAAACTGGCTTGGACACACACATAATTATCAGCAGGCATGTAATCCAGACTTTCCCTGTTCGTAATGATAATGGACAAAAAAACTATCATATTGGATTGGATATGACAAGTCACAAAACAATAGACCCCAGGTTAACGAAAATGCTTGAGTAATCGCTTATCTAGGCATATCGTTTAAAAGTTACGTGTTATGGAGCAGTGTTAGAATAACGGACAGACAAACGGGCGTTCTTACGGATTGAGTGTAGGTGGTTATTCTTTTGTTCAAAATAGCCACATAAACTGAAAATTAGCCACATAAAACCGATGAAAACAAAATAATATTTTGTTCTCATAGTCACATAAACAGGAATTGTTAGTGCAGACAGACGGACTGACGGACAGACATACAGACGGTGGAAAAGTGATACCTAAGTGACACATTGCCTCCCGGCAGGTGACACAAAAACGAAGACACTTTCAATAGCTGCTTCGCTACATTTATACATTATGGTAAACTTCTTTGTGTAACACACTGTGTTAGATATTTATATGTGTTATTTGGGCACATTCGAACATTATCATAATCGGTAGAGTAAAACCTCTCTATAACGGCCACTAAATTTCATCAAGTATTTTGTGTTAAGACAGGTGGGTGCTTAAAGCAAGGTGAAAGTAAAACAGAACGCTCCTATAGGAGCGTTCTGTTTTACTTTCACCTTGCTTTAAGCAGCCACCTGCCCTAATTACCAACTAATTAACACAATTTAGTGGCCGTCATAGATAGGTATTACTGTATTTAGTCCTTTCCTCCATATAAACGCCCATTCACGCCTTTACAAACAGAATAGACTCAGATCAGACGGTTGTTTTAGGAGCTATTTGATCAGGATCTGCTCTGTTTGCTCATGGTGTAATATAGATTATACAGTTTTTGTCTGAGCCAAAATGTGATGTTTTCATATGCCATCATAAAAATAATCAAATAAATATTCATAAAGACTTTTATTGACGCATTTTCCAAACAAACAGAGTAGAACCAGATCAGACAGCTCCTCGATCTGCGCATATTCTCTGTTGGCTTATTCACTGCTATGTCCAAAACTTCTGTAATAAACAATCAGCCGATCCATATACACAAAGTCACGACTTCTAACATGAATATCCATTAGTAGGTGAAGGGATTTAAGAGTGATATTTTTTGCTTTCTTCTTAATATGTACACAGTGTAGACTGTAGATCACATGCGTTTCTTTATAAGAACGTTTATTTTAGAAACAGAAGACAATTCTTCGACTGTTAAGATATTTATAAATATGAATCAATCAGAAGTAGACATTTATACTCCGATCCGTATTTCTCAACAATGCATATTCATGTAAGAAATTATAAAATTATAACTACATGTATTAACTCATTCCCTCATATTGGGGACTTTTGACGACTCTGTTAAAGTCACTTTGTGAAACCATTGTGATAAATAGAGCATTTGCTCCTATAGGAGCAAATGCTCTATTTATCACAATGATTTCAAACTACAAAATTCCCCTTTTCTCTAGTAAATGCTCCTTTTCGGTGGATTTATTCAAATCGGTTGTATCTAAACATAGCCTATGATGTAATGGGTTAATCAGCTAAAATCTTATAATGGCATTATGCACGAGGGAGTTATGACACAAACTGTATAATCAGATTGATTCAGGTCCCTAAGCAGTCCCCGAGTCCGGTCCTCATCTGAGAAACCTGGTTAGCATCATGCTCTAGTATCACTGGCCAAACAGTGTCAACCATTGCCCTCATTCAGTGGCAACTTGCACAAGTAACAGAGCTGACAGTATCATGATTTGCATGTGTGAAAATGTGAGAAACTGTGAAAAAAGAATGTGACAAACGAGATGGAATCTTCAAATACATGTAGTGACAAAAATGGACGAACTGTTTCTGTGTATGGGCCGTTCTATATTGGCAACAACTGTCTACAGATTCCACTAGCTGCAGATAAACGCACACCGACAAAGGGTAAATATGTGTAGTTACTTATCATTTGTCCGTCTGTATCTTAATCGTTCATCGTTATTTTGCATCTAAGAAGTGTGCTGCTCGGACGTCTTGATAAACCCTTTCGGCGCCAAATTTCTAATTGTCGTCTGCAATCCAAGTTTGTTAAATCATTCAGTACAATAAGGAAATGAGATAAAAAATAAATGTAAATTTCAAAGGAATAAAGCACATATATAGAAATAGAGATTGAGACAAATAGTGAAGTCCCTGATCAGACGCCGCCTTTTCAAGGCGGCGTCTGATCTGTGACTGCACTATTTGTCGTGGTGCATTTATGCGACTGCGGCGGTGAAAGGGTTAAGGCGCTATAGCTAATGGAGAATGCTTGATCCGCCCAGGATGATATTAGCATATAGTCATGAATGGTGTGTGCCAGTTCATCTCGACAGACAATATAAATATTACCGACTTGTAGATGAGTCACAAAATGAGAAACAAATCTTATTGCAAAACTATACCTAACCAAACTGTAAAACCTGTCTATAGCGACCACCCAGTCATCTACAGTAAAACCCCTCTAATGCGACCACTTTTAAAATGAACAAACATGGCTGTCTTCATAAGCAGGTGGTTGCTTAATGCAGGATGAAAGTTATGCAGAAAGGTCATATAGGAGCTTTCTGCATAACTTTCGTCCTGCATTAAGCTACCACCTGCCTTTGCCACTGTGAATTATGCCCCCTTTTTGCTGGTCGTATTGTAGGGACTTTACTGTAATTCTATTAAAACAGGACAAATGTTATGCAGAGAGTTCCACAAAGAGCTTTTGCGCTACTTTCGTCCAGCATTAAGCTCTCATGCTCTCATATATCTCAATTTCTGATCATTATGTAGTTGCTTTAGATAGGTTGCTATACTTGCAAACGGTGAAATCTAGGACACGTCGGAACCACGGCACGTGCTCATGGAGCATAATGTCAACAAACAGGACAACATGAGCTGTCTGGTCTGGAGCTTCACTGCTTGCCTGTATCTCTATTAACCCTTACAAGGCTGACTTTTCAAATGAACTATTCTAAAATTCAAACAGAAATTCAAGAAAAAGTGTAACATGACAAACAGTGCAGACCCTGATGAGAAGGCTCCTCTAAGAACTATCTCATCTGCGTCTACATTGTTTGAAAATGACATTAGTGACTCGTGCCCTGCATCGTAAGGTTTAAAGAACACTGGGCACTAGCGGATTAATACCCAGTTTGACCTTCGTGTAGACCCTTAGTGAACACACATCTTCTCTGACGCTTCCCTGGTCTGGATCTACACTGTTTATAAGACACCACTATATACAGTAAAACCTCTCTATAACGGCCACTAAATTGCGTTAATTGGTATTTAGGACAGATGACTGCTTAAAGGAAGGTGAAAGTAAAACAGAACGCTCCAATAGGAGCGTTCTGTTTTACTTTCACCTTGCTTTAAGCAGCAACCTGCCTTTAACACAAATACTTGATGTGATTGAGTGGCCGTTATAGAGAGGTTTGTAAGACACCACGATATGTGTTAGAACCGGATTTCTCAATATAAGGACTGAAGAAGTACAGCACACTTTTCTTAAGCGAACGCTTAATGAATAAACATGGACGTCGTTAAATGAAGACGTGCTTAATACAGGACAAAGGTAATGCAGAAATACCCTAGAGGAGCTTTCTGCATTGCGCTCTTCATATATTAAGCTATCATTTTGAGGTTGTACTGTATAACGATGAAAGAAAAAACTATAATTTTGCAGCAATCGACAGTCTTCACTATTTTAATTATTTCAGTTGGAAGCCTGGCATGCAATGTCTTAATTAGTACATGTAATTACCCCAAGTATATGTATATGGACAAAATTCACTTGAAGGAATACATGTAGTTTGACTAGACTATTCACTATATGCTACTATGTCAGTCTAACTTGACTTATTCCCTCCGATACTATTTTTAGACCCAACCTCTTTGAATAAATCTACCGAAAAGGAGCATTAACTATAGAAAAGGAAATTTTTAGAATTTTGTAGTCTGAAACCATTGTGATAAATAGAGTATTTGCTCCTATAGGAGCAAATGCTCTATTTATCACAATGGTTTCAAAATGTGATTTGTACAGAGGCGTCAAAATGCGTCATTAGGAGGGAATGTGTTAAACTTTATTAACATGGTGCCAAATTGAAATTATTCAGTATTACAAACTCATTGAAAGAGGTGGGGTTGATTGGCGGACTACTTAGGATAATTATGGTAGGCTTATCGAATGTGTTCAAATTGTGTGGTCTCGCATGACTTTTCAATCCTCTTTGCTATTAGCCCCCGAGACTCTGGCTGTTGTTTCCCACCGGTGAGACTGTGTGATGAATGAAATATCAGAATTGGTCAAACACCTTCAAATGGTTAATTACTTACTATATAAATACGCCTTTGCAAACAGAGTAGACCCAGATCAGACGGCTCCTATAGGATCTGCCATCAGAATCTGCCCTATTTGCTTATTGAAAACTATAGATATGATTTTACAGTTTCTGCCATGGAAAAGCATGTCTGTGTCCATGGGCCATTATATGAATGAATTAATCTATTCAATATTAAGGGCGTCATTAATTTTAGACGCTATTTTGACACAGTTTTTTAATCAACGTTGAATTTTGAGAGTGGAATTGTCAATCAGTGTTTATCTATAGAGTGACACTCCACTAAGCATATGGGGCTTAAACAATTCCCCCATAGGTTATTTTTAGACCCAACCTCTTGAATAGATCTTCCAAAAAAAGGAGCATGAACTAGAGAATAGGAACAGTTTAGAATGTTGTAGTTTGAAACCATTGTGATAAATAGAGCATTTGCTCCTATAGGTGCTCCTATAGTTTCGCAAAGTGAAATTTACAGAGTCGTCAAAAGTCGTCAATATTAGGGAATGGGATAAACAATTTAGTCTGTGCGTCATACGGTCTGGAACCCAAGGAGATGACGCATTTGAGTCCGAACTGTATACAAAGACAAACTTACAGTGGTGTTAGTGTATCTCTTCTTAATGACTTTATCTCCGAAGTGTGTGTTTTCTCCTCTCTTTTTTCCTGCCATTCTCACTGGGCTCTTTAGAGTCTTGATGGTGAGGATGGTCGTTAAGCTGATAACGTTATCTTGTATCTTCATAGCTCCCCATTATCTCATTATATCAGTACCGTGAAGCGACGGTTCACTACCAAGGACAGGAAAACACGCTAACCTCTAGCCGTCAGTTCGAATGACAGAGCTACAAATGAAAACAAACACCCACATGAACTAGACATTCCAACTTTATTAATAATACAGTAAAACCTCTCTATAACGGCCACTAAAGTACATCAATTATTTTGTGTTAAAGGCAGGTGGCTGCTTAAAGCAATGTGAAAGTAAAACAGAACGCTCCTATAGGAGCGTTCTGTTTCACTTTCACATTGCTTTAAGCAGCCACCTGCCCTAAATACCAATTAATTAACACAATTTAGGGGCCGTTATAGAGAGGTTTAACTGTACGTTCAACATTAAATAGCTTCGTCTGCAATAATTTAAATCTAATAGTGCATCTTCCCCCATTGTATTTCATTTAAAACATTTCTTCATTGCATTCGTTCTGCATTAAGCAGCCGCCTGTTGTCAAAGACTCATGTTGGCCACTTAAGAGAGGTGTTTTTTTTATTGTATTCTTCACTGGAGCCCAAATCTCCGAAGTCTACTTGAACGTAATGTAAACCGTTCAAGTGTGAGGCACGAGTGCACTGTCATTTGCCAACAATGCAGACCCTTTCAATCTCAATGGCGTGATCGTTGTAAACAATAATTGGTTATTCCACTTTGAAAATGCGGCATGAAAAAGAGTAAATACAGGAGTAACACTTCGGAAATTACACAAGTCGCAAGTCACGTGAACCGTGTCAATTGGCTAATTAAGAGGAACGTAGGATGTATATATTTCCATTTCACAGAGCATTAACGTACTACGAATAAGCCTATTCGCATGACACGTCTGGTCTTTATGATACATATGCACATGGCAATATTGTCCTTTTGGTCTGACCTACATGATTCGACAATCTTGTCCTTTTGGTCTGGCCTACGTGGTTCTAATATGGTTATGACCTATTCTGGTTCTATAATCCATTTATCGTTTCTGCATTACGTTTGTCCTGCCTTAAGCAACTACCTGTTTTTAAGACTACTTCGTTTATCAAACGAAAGAGCTTTAAGACAGCTTATATTGTAATCATGGCTATACGTGTAGCATGCGAAATAATGTATCACTTTGTATAAATGTTTCGATATTTGGGAAATATTGCTCATTCGTGAAGCAGTTGTGACTCATGCGGTGTTACTGACAGGAGCTTTCTGCATTACTTTTGACCTGTATTAAGCTACCACCTGCCTTACAGACACATACTTATACCTCTTTTTGATGGCTGCTTAAGACAGGTTCTACTGTAACCAAATTCCTAGAAATAAAAATTGTTTGTTTACAATGCTTTATTTAACTTTTTTTCAGAGAATGAAACAGTAAAGATTTCCCTGGATGTGTCCAAATACAGGATACCTACACCAAAAGTTGGAGAAAGAAGGAGCCATGCTGACCACCGAACAAATAGCAAACACCGAGATGCTAGTACTAATGGCACAGACAGGAATAGACCTAGAGGAACCAGTGCTATGGGCAGGAAACCCGTGCTGGAGAACATATCTTTAAAACGTTCGCAAGATATACAGGAACAAGAATGCATTAAGGAAGATCACACTGACGATGAATCAGCTCAGTTCCAAATTTTACAACGTAAAGCCGACAGTGTTTCTGAACTAAGTAGTTCAACAGGACTTAAATTATTAAAACAAAACAACGAAGATGACACAAAGGCTGGCCCAAACGATTGGACTCAAGGAAAACAACGGAATGTAATGGATTCTGTAACTAAGTCCAATCGGCTCCGGGACATTACATTTAAGATTAGTTCTACAGAAGACAATTACGTGCTTAATAAATATAAATCGAGAGTATCAAGGCCCTGTGAAAGTGATGAGAATGGGAAAAGATATAACACGACAGACATTTTGGGAAAAGCAGAGGCGACACCGCCAAATACCTGTAAGAAAAGTCAGAGTCCTGGTAAAGCATATTTTTCGAAACATCGTTTAAAGATCGCAAAACTGAAGAGAAAGTTTTTTGAGTCTCTTCCAAATAAAGACTCTTTACACTTTTCAAAACCAAATACCTCAGGTATGAACAGTTCTTGTCACGAAGACGGTGCCAATAATCAAGAGAACGGAGATTCTAATGTTAATGTCCAAGATTCGCCGAATTTGTCGGAAAAGTTTGAGAGAGTAATGCGCGAAAGTGACATGGAAAATGGAAACAAACGAGACGACGGGTGTGCGACAGAATCTAAAGCTACTATGTTGCGGAAACTCGGACTTTCGGCTAACGACCGCTATAAGAGGTATTCTTCCGCAGGAATTTTGGGCGACATGTCGGTCTTCTCAGCAGGGCACTTGGGATCAGATTCGAGAGTCAAAGGAAGTGAATATCTGGCTGTTGTGGCAATAGATCTAGGTACAACGTACAGTGGATATGCGTATAGTTTCATGCACGATCCAGGTGAGAACAGGGGAAAATAAAACCGATTATGGTTTTAATACATTGTACACATTGCCTCAATCATTAAGTCAGAACCTGCCAATAGCGACCATACAATTAACTCATTCTCTCCTAGGCTATTTTTAGACCCAACCTTTTTTAAATTAATTTACCGAAAAGGGCATTAATTATAGAAAATGAGAGTTTAAGAATTGTGCAGTATTCAACCATTGTGATAAATAGAGCATTTGCTCCTATGGAGCAAATGCTCTATTTGTCACAATGGTTTCACAATGTGTATTTTATAGAGGGGCAAAAATGCATCTCTATGGGGTAATGTGTTAATAAACATGGGAGTTTATAAGAGCAAATGGTAGATCTAGCTTAATCCAGTACTTTCGTCCTGCATTAAGCTACCATCTGTCTTAAAATAAAATAATTATACTTATTTTAAGTGATCGATTTAGACAGTTTTTACTGTATAAAGAACATGGTTTTATGATCGTTCCAATCATTGTTTTCACTGGTCCCAAGCAATTACATTGGTATGTTTTATCTTAACCCTTCTCGTGCTGTACAACTGGTAATGCTAAACCCACAGGGGACCGTCCCAATGAAGTATGAACCTTAACAGAAAAAAATGTATGAACACTAGATATATTTAGTGTTCATACATTTTTTTTCTGTTGAGGTTCGTACTTAATTCTGACGGTCCCCTGTGGCTAAACCCCTGATACATTTCAAGTCTTGCATACAGGGTCTGCTCTGTTAGCTTATGGTGTAATATAGATCTGATTCTACAGTTTCTGCCTGAGCCAAAATGTCATGTGTTCATATGCCATTATAAAAATAATCTTATTAATATTCATGACGTCATTATTCATGTTACATGAATATTCATCAGGGAAAGGGTTAATAAGATCTATATTATTTCATAAGCTAGGAAGCCGTTCCTGATCAGACACATCCTACAATGGTTGTCTGATCTGGGTCTACTCTATTTGCAAGTGGGTAAAAATACTTTTCCATATCGGGCAAATAATTTGCATTTACCACTGTTAAGTACATATTTCAGTTGTCCCTGAAGTTGTATACAAAGTTGAAACAATACAATGTAATAACTCGTAGTGCCCTTGCTCAAATGTTCTCGGTAATCAAAACATTTGGTTTTGAAAACTTTATGTGGGATATTCTAATTTACAGAGCCTGTTCATCTGATGCGAAGCCAGGAGGGTGGACATCCAGGGGTCTTCGATCAAAAGGTCCCTACTGCTATCCTGTTGGATCCCGAGGGTGAGTTCCATTCTTTCGGATACGCCGCTAGAGACTTCTACCACGACCTTGACCTCATGGAAGCCCCGAAATGGATGTTCTTCGACAGGTTTAAGATGCTTCTACATAATGAAGAGGTACGATCATGACACTTAACCCTTTGCTCGATGAATATTCATGAAAGAAAAATGTCATCATGAATATTAATTAGATTAATTGCTATAACAGCACATGGACACATAATGTTTTGGTCATGGCAGAAACTGAAATAATCATACATCGAAAAAAAAGCACCGGTCCCGACCGTTTCGAACTATCGAGTCCAGACTGTATATATATTATATCATAAGCAAACATAGCAGACCCTGTTCAGACGGCTCCTATAGGAGCCGTCTGATCAGGGTCTACTCTGTTTGCAAAGGCGTATTTAAATCAAGGGTCATAGCTCATGTACAGTGTACATGGAATCTGGAAACATTGATAAAATAAACTTACCATACTCATGTGTGAAGGCATCATTGCTATGCATGGCCTAGAAAATGATATCAGTGATGCTAGTGTTATTGAATTGCCGTTATTGTTGTTCTCATTGTTGTTGTTGTTATTGTCATTGTTGTTGATGATGATGTTGTAACTGATGTTGTTGTTGTTGTTGATGTTTTTGTTGATGTTTTTGTTGTTGTTGTCGTCATTGTTGTTGTTGTTGATGATGATGATCATGATGATGATGATGATGATGATGATGATGATGATGATGATGATGCTGATGGTGATGTACTTTTAATTAGATGGACATTCTAAAATTATCCAAGAACCCGCATTACAAGTTTCTGTACACGTATGGTTTCTACAGATACATGGAAATAAACACGTTTAGGAAATTAGGGTTGTACATGTATCTGATTGTACAACATGCACAGCTTACAGATTATTGAAAAGCTGTTTGTCTTTCTATTGTCAAAACTTCAAAGTCCTATGTTCGGACTATAGGAGCCGTCTGATCAGGGTCTGCATTGTATGCCTATGAATTTATAACAGATCTGATTCCACAGTTTTATCGGTTCCAAAATATCCTGCATACGTAAGCCATTATAAAAATTCAGCTTATAACTGCTCATGATGTAATTATTTCTTACTTGAATATCCAACAGGGAAAGGGTTAACTGAAATAATCCATAATTAATATTACACAAACCACAGGTATTCGGCTCATGAAATATGTCTCAAGTTAAAATGTCCCTAAATTGACGTTTTGTAATTCGTATATTCTATATATAGAATGTACGAAATTTCAGCTTTATCTTAAAACACTCCAAACTTTATTTTTCCGGCTCCAACTGTTACAAAACGTCAATTTAGGGACATTTTAACTTATTTTAGATATTTCATGAGCCGACTTCCTGTGACACATATCAAAGGTAATACAGATAAACTCCCATCCAGTCCAGGTCAATAAGCAGTTTTGTCAGGTTGTTTATATGTGACATTTTCTAAAGATTTTTTCTGACTTCCAGAACCTAACGAAAGACACCAAGCTAACATCTATATCTGGGAGAGAAACCAGCGCTTTGAATGTGTTTTCTTACAGTCTGGCACATTTCAAAAACCTTGTTACGCAAGAGCTCTCTGACCAATCGGCGTTAAGTATCACCAGTGACGTAATACGGTGGGTAATCACAGTCCCGGCCATATGGAAAGCTTCAGCCAAACAGTTCATGAGGCAAGCAGCATATGAGGTATGCACATATCAAAATACAGTGGAACTCGTTATCTCGAAATCGGATAACTCAAACTTCGAGATAACCTGAAGTAAATGTTCGGTCCATCCAAACATCACGATGCAGAATTGTTCCAAAATTTATCACTACACATAACTAGAAACACGTGACAGCTTAATGCAGGTCTAAGGTAATACTGAAAGCTCCTACAGAAATTGATCAGATTAGAAATCGAATGACTCAAACTTCTGTTATCCCGAGTAATGTGTTTTGTCCCTTGAAGTTCGAGATATTGAATCATTTATTCTGAGAGGTTATTCTAATGAGTACCGACTTCTGACGACTCTGTAAAAGTCACTTTGTGAGTGATAGAGCATTTACTCCTATAGGAGCAAATGCTCTATTTATCACAATGGTTTCAAACTACAAAATTTCTAAAAAAAAATCTTTTCTCTAGTAAATGCTCCTTTTCGGAAGATTTGTTCAAAGATTCTAATGAGTACCAAAAAGTCTTCTGAGATGCGATTCTAATGAGTACCAAAACAAAAATTGTCCAGAGAGGTCATTCTAATGAGTACCAAACAGTATTCTAAGAGGCTATTCTAATGAGTACCAAAAGTCTTCTGAGATGCAATTCTAATGCGTACCAAACAGTATTCTGAGAGGCGATTCTAATGCGTACCAAACAGTATTCTGAGAGGTGATTCTAATGAGTACCAAACAGTATTCTGAGATGCAATTCTAATGCGTACCAAACAGTATTCTGAGAGGCGATTCTAATGAGTACCAAACAGATAGTGTTTAGTGGAGATTTTTTTTCCTGAGTACTCTTTATGCTTTACGGTTCTGGAAATATACTGAACGTTGGCTTACCATACAAGTGGTTTTTTTAGACAACATCTAACAGAACACAGTCATCATTTTGCAAAATATTTTAACTTTTAGTCTGAAGTAAAATCATGACTGCTTTAACTCATTCCCTTATATTGACGATTCTGGAAATGTCACTTTGTAAAACCATTGTGATAAATAGAGCATTCCTATAGGAGCAAATGCTCTATTTATCACAATGGTTTCAAACTACAAAATTCTAAAATTTTCCTTTTCTCTAGTAAATACTCCTTTTCGGTAGATTTATTCAAAGAGGTTGTATCTAAAAATAGCCTATGAGGTACTGGGTCTAAAATAGCCTATGAGGTAATGGGTCTAAAAATAGCCTATGAGGTAATGGGTTAAACTCCGATCTGTTTCACAAACTTCTGATTCGTTGAAGTTATTCGTAAATTATAGACCAAATGCCAAACAGCTTGGTTGTTGTTCAGATGCCGAGTTACTCGGCGGCTTATCTGGATTCAAGCTGTTTGTCAATATCTGTTTTGTCACGCTTAGCAGCCGATTTTTTTTTAATTAAGTGTGTTTTTCAGGCCGGCATCGTCCCCAGAAACAGACCGGAACAATTACTGATAGCTTTGGAACCTGAGGCTGCATCTATCTACTGTCGACGTCTGCGCATGCTCCATCTGACGTCAGACGATACACGGACGTCAGTCTCTAGTCTGAAAACAAGGTCCTCACTCAGTCTACCTGACCTCCAGAACGAGTCCCTTAATATCAAAAGTGACGACCTGGTACCTGGTATGTTTAATACACAGTATAAATGAGCCCCGCTGTACAACCTTTATGCTGTGTAAAGAGTGTAGACAAAGATTATGTAACCCATTACCTCATAGGCTATTTTTAGATACAACCTCTTTGAATAAATCTACCAAAAAGGAGCATTAACCAGAGAAAAGGATTTTTTTTAGAATTTTGTAGTTTGAAACCATTGTGATAAATAGAGCATTTGCTCCTATAGGAGCAAATGCTCTATTTATCACAATAGTTTCACAAAGTGACTTTTACAGAGACGTCAAAAGTTGTCAAAATGAGGGAATGGGTTAACCATTTACTCCATATACATGTATATGCTTTTTCTACGCCTTTGCAAACAGAGTAGACCAAGATCACATGGCTGCTATAGGAGCCGTCTAATCAGGATCTGCTCTGTTTGCTTATGAGATAAAGTAGATATAATTATTCATAGTGTCATTATAATAATCTGTTTATTGGTATTCATGACGTCATCATTTCATGCATAAATATTCATGAGTGTAAATGGTTAATCTCGTTTAGGCACACGGTATATGGTGGTTGACTGTGGCGGAGGGACTGTGGACATCACTGTACATGAATTGCTGGAGGGAGGGCGGCTACAGGAGCTACACAGGGCAAGTGGAGGCTCGCATGGCTCTGTAGGTAGGTTTCCCTTGTGGCGCAAACACTTTTTTCATTTTTCTTCATTTTAACACTCTACCGACGGCTTTATGATAACCTTTGCAAACAGTTTGGATCCAGATGAGATGCCGAGTTACTTGGCGTCTCATCTTGATCCAAGCTGTTTGTCACTCAAACATTATAGATATATGGAAAAAAGTAGTTTTAGAATTTAAGTAGACGACAGTATTTCATAATTTGCAGACAGAGTGCTCAGAGTGCAGAAGATTGACCAACCCTTTACCCGTTCTAAGAAATAATGACATCATGAATATTTATTAGCTGATTTTTTTTATAATGGTACATGAACACTGGATTTTTTGCCGTGTTAGAAACTGTAAAATCGCATCTATATAATACTATAAGCAAACAGCAGACCCTGATCACACGGCTCCTATAGGAGTCAGATGATCTTGGTCTACTTTGTTTAACCTTTTCACTGTCAATGTCGCATAAATGCACCACGACAAGTAGTGCAGTCCCAGATCAGGCGGCATCTGATCAGGGACTTCACTTTTTGTCTCAATATCTATTTCTATATCTGTGATTTATTCTTTTGAAATTTGCGTTTATTTATCACACTTCATTATATTACTGCATGATTTAACAAACTTGGATTGTAGTTGACAATTAGAAATTTGGCGCCGAAAGGGGTAAAAAGGCGTGAAAAGACTTTTATATGAAGACAATTAATATGTTATTTTATTTTAAATATAATGTTAGATTGTGCTTTTGAACAATTCTATTATTGATTTTGTAACTTTTTGCTACCATAAACAGTGTAGTCCCTGATCAGGTTATTGACATTTGTTTCAGGTATTGACGAAGAGTTTGAGAACCTACTGTGTGCTATATTTGGCGAGGACATCGTTGAGCAATTCAAATTGAGGCGACCGTCTGGCTGGCTGGACTTACTGGCTGTGTTCGAATCTCGGAAGCGCACTGCCAGCCCATACCGCTCCTCTTCAATATCTCTGTCACTTCCGTTCTCTTTTATAGGATTCTACAAGAAATGCAGAGTAAGTTAAAGTGTGTTATGGCCATTACTTTTCCTTCATATAAACGCATTACTACAGGGACCCATCTGATCAGGATCTGCTCTGTTTTTTAATGGAATTTGATAGATGTGTATCATTAGTTTCTAAAATGACTACAATGTTCCACCATCCGCTTTTCATTATAACCATTTTGCCCATGAATATTCAGTAGGTATTGAAATCTGTAATAAACATAGAACAGGGAGAGGGTTAGCATAACCCGTGTTTTAACCAACCATGCACTTATTACATACAAAACTCTTACATCACGTGTGCCAGATGGTTGCCTAATGTTGGAGAAAATCCATGCTTCAAGTTTGGCCCAACATACTGCAAGTTGTACCTATTTTATTTTACCGAAATAATTATAACAATTCTGTTGTCTAAAAGGACAGAGACAGGAGGTGAGGAAAAGCAAGAAGGGTGGGAAAAGTGAACAGTTGAGATGGAGCTGTGCATTAAGAGAGAGAAAGAAAGTAGATGTATTGGTAATAGTTAGAGACAGAGGGAAACAGAAAAAGAGGGTACTAGAAAACTGGGTGAAAAGAGGGTACTAGAAAACTGGGTGAAAAGAGGGTACTAGAAAACATGGTGAAAAGATGGTACTAGAAAACAGGGTGAATAGATAGAAAGACAGAGTGAAAGATAAAAGGGAAAGACATAGAGAGAGGGAAATGAGGAGGATTAGGTAGTGAGAGACAGACAAAAAGGGGAGATATACAGATAGACAAACAAACCAACTGACAAAGTTTACGGATGTATAAGCATATACCAGAGTATTAGGTATGTAGAGTGTATACTAGAGATATGTCGACATGCTGGGGTTGGCTAAGCAAGTTAACCCTTTACCTCATAGGCTATTTTTATATACAACCGAAAAGGAGCATTAACTAGAGAAAAGGAATATTTTTATAATTTTGTAGTTTGAAACTATTGTGATAAATTTTTATCACAATGGTTTCACAAAGTGACTTTTACAGAGTCGTCAAAAGTCGTCAATATGAGGGAATGGGTTAAACGAGTATGGACATAACTCTCAAGGGCGTAGCTAGCGATATCAATGCAGTTGTCATTTTGGAAATCCATTTTTTTCATGGAAAAGCATATCTCAGTGGCATCAAAAGTTCACTGAATGTCAATAATAATTTCTTTCATTTATATAAAAAAAAAGTTTGCATACACATTCTATCCATATAAATAGAAATGTAGAGTGAGTACGTTCTTTTTTTTGTCTCGGGATAGAATGTTTATTTGGCAGCTTTCTACATGACTCTCACCCATGTTTTATTGTATTCCAAAATGTTACACCTTTCAATAACAGAATCTGTATCAGAGTTTCTAGAATATGTAATTTCCACGCATTTTAACCCTTTCACCGCCAATGTCGCAAAAATGCACCACGACAAATAGTGCAGTCCCAGATCAGACGCCGCCTTTTTTAAGGCGGCGTCTGATCAGGGACTTCACTTTTTGTCTCAAACTCTATTTCTATACCTGTGCTTTATTCCTTTGGGATTTGCATTTATTTATCTCATTTCCTTATTTTACCGAACGATTTAACAAAATTTGTTTGCAGACGACAATTAGAAATTGGCGCCGAAAGGGTTAAACAGATTTTGTTGAGTCAAGGGTGAAGTCCAATCAATGCATAATGTTGTTATATTATATGTCAACTGACTTTTGGAACAAATATACTTTATCTTATTTTGAGATTTTAGACAGGAATTATCAATAGTATGACATATTTTAGAAGGGTATAGAAACAGTGTCTATATTGATCACATTGATCTCCAGTGACCTATGTGATTTTAGGTCTACGCGGTTTTCAAATTTCCCAATAGCAAAAGCATGTGCTTATATTAGTTCTTATATCCTAACTCCAGGGTAGTTCTATAGAGAGTGCAGTGAGGAGATACGGGGATCCAGACATTTCCTGGACCAGTGATGGAATGCTAAGATTAGCACCGGGAACCATGCGACGGCTCTTCTTGTCTACAGTGGACGGTATCAAACGAGCGATAGGAAATGTTCTAAACAGTCAGGCTCTTCGAGGTAAATACTGTAAAACCCCGCTAATGCGACCACCTAAAAGAGGTATACTTCTGGGTGCTAGGTGCAGGTGGTAGCTTTAATGCAGGATAAAAGTAATGCAGAAAGCTCCTAGAGGAGCTTTCTGCATCACTTTTGTCCTGTATTAAGCAACCACCTGCTTATAAAAGCAGCTATGGTTATTCTTTAAGTGACCGCATTAGAGGGATTACTGTATTACTGTAGATAAAACGTGCATTTATGGAATCTAAGTAAAATCTTGTTTACATTTTTCTACAAACCCTATCAGGGTTTTCTACAAACCCTATGCTACTCATCAGGATCGCATCGGAGAGTCAATATTAATGAGTACCAATAGGACAGAGTTTGGTGGAGCAATATGAAATAGGATCTACTCTTTTTTTGCAAAGGCATATTTATGGGGGAAAGGGTTAACATATTACCCCCTAGTGACGCATTTTTGCACCTCTATGAAATTCACATTGTGAAACCATGTGATAAATAGAGCATTTGCTCCATAAGAGCAAATGCTCTATTTATCACAATGGTTTCTATACTACACAATTCTAAAACTCTCCTTTTCTATATGCTCCTTTTCGGTAGATTAATTAAAAAAGGGTGGGTCTATAAATAGCCTAGGAGAGAATGAGTTAAGCAACTATCTGCTGTTATAGCCCCCATGTTTAATCATTATATTATATTACGGCTATAGGCAGATTCTACTGTATATTGATAGTGATTGACACCATTTCTGTGACACAAGTGCCCTTCGCATGCTATGTCTCAACAACAACAAGAACTCCATCACAAATACATTATGTTTTTAATCACATGTCATAAGTATCGAAAACATACGACAACATGCTATAAGTTTTGGTTGGGTCAGAAGACTATCTTTTGGTATGTTTTAGATACTTGTGAAACATTTGTTTGATGTGGTTTCAGACCTGGACTATCTGTTCCTAGTAGGTGGGTTTGCCGAGTCGTCCATGGTGCAACACGAGATCCGGAAGGACTTTGGTGGCCTGCTGAAGGTGGTCATACCGCCAGGTGTGAGCATGAGTATACTGAAAGGTAAACAATGATGCGACATATTTGTGACCTTGACCGTTTACTCCATGAATAGTCATGTAAGAAATAATGACATCGTGCATATTTAAATGCATTTTACACCAACTATGTTTTGGTATACAACTTGTCAACTCGCTCAGTGCGCAATAAGTCACAATAATCCCTCCATCTCCAAAATGACCAAAAGAACAGAGCTTTCCGAATTAGATCTACTTTTTCACTGCATTTAGCAAACACATGCTTTTACAGTCACACATATTTATTCATATTTTCAATGTCTATATTTTTAAATTGCTTCTGATTAACCCTTTCCAACATGCTTATACATTCAAGAAATAATTATGTCATGGATTTATACAATTAATTTAATTTGTTATAATAGCACATGGACACAGACATGAACTGTAGAATCGTATCTATATTATATCAGAAGCAAACAGAGCAGACCCTGATCAAAGACGTATTTATGAAGTAAAGGGTTGAAGAAATTCTTCTCCTAATCCAAAAATGTGTTATACAGGGGCGGTTTACTTTGGCCTTGACCCTGACATTGTCGAAGCGCGATGTTCACGAATGACCTATGGTGTAGGAGTACTGCACAGGTTCGACCCTGAAAAACATCCCAAGGAGAAACGCGTGTCGAAAGACGGCACTGACTGGTGCACGGACATATTTGATGCTTTTGTGCGAGTGAATCAGTCTGTAGCATTAGGAGAAAGTATTATCCGGCGCTACACGCCAGTTCGTCGGGACCAGTCTGTCACAGTAATCCACATTTATAGTACTGAAAACGATGACGTCGAATTTGTCACCGACGCTGGGGTGACACGCTGTGGAACACTTACACTTACACTATGTGAAAACAACATTAAGAGTGTCAGTTATGTAAAACGGGAGATCCGAACAGTGATGATGTTTGGTGACACCGAGATTAAAGTACGTGCGACGGACGTTACCTCAGACTTAAGTGTGGAAGCAAGCATAGATTTCATGAGTTTGTAAAATATTGCAATACCATTCATGTATATTTACCAATTACAGTACATATAGTATATCTTTAGTGTGTCAATAAAAAAGGTGATTAAACATCTAAACATTGGAGATTTGTATAAATCGAAATGGTTATATATAGTTTTGAGGATATTATCCTTTAAGTTGGCTTTAACCCATTCCCTCATAGTGACGCCTAAAATAAAAGTCACTTTCCATATTGTTTTTGCTCTGTCTCTTGGTTGGTTTGCCCCCAAATTTAATGTTGGCGATACTTTTGTTTCCATTGCATACAGACATGTACTTCAAAGTTGGCATGCGTGTGCAACTTATGGAGGCAAACATTTTAGGGGTGATTATTAGGTCAAGGTCATACATCAAGGTCAAAGGTCATATGGGGGCATTGTGTTTCACAAACAGTTTAACACATCTTGTTGAAACTGTTGTAATAAAAAAGAGTCAAACACGCAATTCTAATTGTTTTCAACTTTTTCTAGTAAATGCTCCTTTTCAGTAAATTTATTCAAAGAGCCTCGGTCCAATGTATTACATAAGAGCGAATAGGTTAACCTGCTGAATAATTAAAACTCCAACCCCTCTTTATGAATATTAATTAACCCATTCCCTCATAGGCTATTTTCAGATCCAACCTCTTTGAATAAATCTACCGAAAAGGAGCATTAACTAGAGAAAAGGACATTTTTAGAATTTTGTAGTTCTGAAACCATTGTGATAAATAGAGCATTTGCTCCTATAGGAGCAAATGCTCTATTTATGACAATGGTTTCAACAGGTGGCTTTTACAGGTGAATTTATGTCCATAACCTTGCAGATAAAACTGTCAAAATAGATTGTTGTAAATCAGAGCAACAGATAAAGGTGCGTATTCAAATACTAAAACCGTCATTTCTCCACCAAACCCTATGTTGTGACCACTCTTTAGAATCGTCTCTTTGAGACAATTCTAAAGAGTGACCACTCTTTAGAATCGTCTCTTTGAGACAATTCTAAAGAGTGGCCACAACATAGGGTTTGGAGGAGAAATAAAGAAATTATTCTTGAAAATGTTTTAATTAACGCATCTTATCTGAACCACTGGTATTTAATCTCGAGGGCTTGGTGCAAAACCAAGTTTTGCACCAAGCCCTCGATATTCTGTTCTGGCTGGAATACAGGTGCAAACAAGGTGACCAGACATATCAAGTCTCATCTAGGATCCATTTAGTCTTAGTTTACCTTGTTTGTATATGGGACTTTGGTTGCAATAAACTCACCTGTTAACCCTTCGCTTGCTATTCACGTCAATATACCTACCTGTAAATAGTGTAGACCCAGATGAGACAGCTCCTGCTGACTGTGCAACCAGTGCACTCCACAGCAGTGATTGCACAGCGAAATACTTGTACACAGTGAAGATATAAAGATATATGTACATGTAATTATACAACAGGGCATGTGTAAAGAAGGAGAAATGTGTTTTAAAATTCAGCAAGAGAAGGGTTAAATCAATATTAATACATGTACATGTATGTCTTTTAACGCCTATGCAAACAGAGTAGACTCAGACGAGACGACTCCTGTAGGAACCATCTTATCAGACTCTACTCTACTCTGTTTGCTTAACCCTTTCCTTCATATAAACATGTTTTCACACATTTGCAAACAGAGCAGACTCAGGTCAGACGACTCATATAGGAGCCGTCTGGTCAGGGTCTGCTCTGTTTACTAATGAAATTTGATAGATCTGTTTCTTAATTTTCTAAAATGGCTGCAATGTTCCATCTGCCATATTTCATTATAACTATTTTGTACATGAATATTCAGTAGGTATTGAAATGTTGAATAAACACAGAACAGGGAAAGGGTTAAGCAATAACACAGATCTACAGTTTCTGCCAGAGCCAAAATTCTTGTGTTTGTACGATTATAAAAATTCATCTAATTAATATTCATGGTGTCGTTATTTCATTCATGAATATTCATTAAGTAAATGGTTAAAATTATGATAAGAAATTGGTACATACAAAGGTATGAAACTATTTAGTATCATTACAACAATGTTATATCATCTAACATTTCTGTAATCGGCTTGTTCTGAATTAAAAAGATTCTATGTACAAGAAAATTACAGTGTCTTTGTTGTTTGTTTTTGTTTTTTTCCTTTTTGTATCACATTGTATTTGTTTTTTTGTTTTTTTTCCTTTTTGTCTCATACCATCATAAACTACCGGTAACATGTATATATTTTTATCATTAACGCTTGCAAATCGTAAATCATAACAAGAACTCCAGTATATACAAAAAGAAACGCAGGGTAATATTATTTGAGATATCCTGTGAGAACAAGGGTTCATATACAATAATCAAAGTACTGAAAGTGAGCTTTTTTTGCAAGGGTGGACAAAATAACCCTCACTTAATTTTGGACAAAAGTTACAATGCTTCAAGGCTTATAAGTATTAATATTCACACACAAGAAAATACTAACATGAACATCATATACATGTAAATAAGTTCACAGTCTACATGTAGTTTGGGCAAAAGCTGACAAAAACTGAGAATAATTGATTACAAAGTGCTCAAGCGGATTGTTATTAAAACTTTCCCTCATATAAACATGTTTTCATGCATTTGCAAACAGAGTAGACCCAGATCAGATGGCTCATAGAGGAGCCATCTGATCAGGGTCTGCTCTGTTTGCTAATAGAATTTTATAGATCTGTTTCTTTGCTTTCTAAAATGTCTACAATACTCCACCTTCCATATTTCTTTATAACCATTTTGTTAATGAATATTCAGTAGGTATAGAAAGCTGGTCTAAATACAGAACAGGGAAAGGGTTAAACATTTACTCCGTGAATATTCATGCAAGAAATAATGACATCATGGATATTAGTAAGATGAAGTTTTATAATGGCACAACAAACAAGGGGATTTTATATCATGACAGAAACTATAGAATAAGATCTATATAATTAGATTCATAAGCAAACAGAGCTAACCCTGACCATAGAGCTCCTAGAGTCTGATCTTGGTCTGCTCTGTTTGCAAAGGCGTATTTATGGATAATTGCAATTAACCTGTGATTATTATTATTATTATTATACCACATTTATATAGCGCTCTTTTCATACAGGATATGTGCGTTCAAAAGCGCTTCACAAAGATACATTTTATGTACAATAATGCGTAAATTATAGAACATTTAAAATAAAATATATTTAATACTTATATATAGATAAGAATAATAATAAAAAAAGAATTTATTTAGGACATAGGTAAATCAACTACATCTTTTCCGAAAGTTTATCTGTCTGTGTCATATTATGCTCTATTATATTGTGTCAACGCACTCAGATCATAAAAAAACAAAACTTGGATGCAACATTCTATGCACAGTGCCAGTACGTCACATAATTTTGACCCAGACTCAACAGACTTGGGTACATTTGTTTTGGCATACAACACTACAGTACACATAAAATATTGCCGGAAAACTGGGTAACAGAACAGATCAATTTGAAGTTCATGCATATAAACTAAGCAATACAAATAAACAACTGTTATATATGCGCACTATGCAACCCCTCCAGTCAAACACTATTCGACCCGCTATGGCAATGAGGGAGTACACAGCGGATCATATTTTAATAGAGTTGTAATAGGGTATATCCAAAATTTAATTACAGAATAAAATGTCTTATTATGGGAACCCAAAAAGCCCAGCCAAAGTAGAGCTAAAGAAAGTATCCCGTATACTGTTCCTACAACATATCCCACCGGCTGCAATGGCAAAGGAATCACATCGGACAAATCGAGACTGATTGAGACACGCGATGCTGCATTAGACCGTACAGGCTTAATCTGCCCGCTGCCCATATATTACATGACCCAGTTCACTGGTAAGCAAAAATAAGGAAACTGGGTTAGCTTAACAGGAATCCCTGGCACTGGTTGAGGGCAGGGTAGCAAGTCATGCCAGCAAGACTCCCAATGTACCAGCGCGGAATTATACCGTAGAGGGATGCCCTGTTCCACTACGGTGCTCCCTCCGGCATTGGAACTGGAGTTACCAGAGGTACCAAGCATATAGGGATGCCCCGTTTGACAACAGCACTCCCTCGGACACCACCACATCTGGACAGCAGAATCCCGCTGACACAACACCCGCATGTTCAACAGCAAGGGGATTCCATAGAAGTCCATAAAAATATGGATGAGGTTTTTTGTTATTCATTTATCTATTTTTTCTACATTTGTGGAGCATTATATTTGAAAAAAGGGGTTTAAAAGTCCACAGTCATAAGGAAGTGGCAGGATCAACACTCTGTGGCCAATGCAGCAGTTATGATAATCGACGATTAGCAGCTACGTTTTCTAAACTGCCCTTATAATATATGTTAAGAAATGCGTTTTCAGAGATTTTTTGAAACATGCCAGTGATTAACCGGCTTATCAGTTGTTTGTTTGCACTAATTAATACAAATCAGTCATCATTTTGAATTTTAACTTGTTATTAGCTACTATAATAATATTTCAATTAACCTGCATTGGTTTGTTTGCACTAATTTGTCCACCCTAGCAAACTCAATTGAGGGACATTTTGTCTGTGGGACAAAATGTACCCCCTTGTAAAAATGAAGAGGGACAAAATGTCCACCCTTGCAAAAACATGTGGGACATTTTGACCACCCTTGAAAAAACATGAGGGACAAAATGTCCACCCTTGCAAAAACATGAAGGACAAAATGTCCACCCTGGCAAAATTGAGCACGGGACAAAATGTCCGAGTGAATATTTGTCCGTATACCTACATTATCAAAATTTGAAATTAATTTTCATGTGGTAAAACATCTGAGTTGGAAAGCTTTGTTTGTTACGTGGTTTTACATCGCTTTAACATATTACAACATGCAGCATATTACAGGTGAAGGTAGACCCCACATGTTTTTCTGTACACGGAATAAATTGCATTATTCCGTGTACAGAAGAATACCTTGGTAGAACCACCAACTTACCACAAGTCAGCTGGAAGGCTTCCTCACATGAAAAATCCAAACGCCCAGACCGGGATACGAACCACTGCGGTGAGGGGCTAAAAGATCATAATCACTCGAACATGTGAATGTATCCATCAAGTGCTGCAGATAAATAATATGACCTGTTACATACTGAACATGGGCTTTGCTATGATTGAAATAAAGTGGTGTTGGGGAAAAAGTGAAATTGTAACATTGATCATACAATAAGGACGAATTTTTTTAAAAATAAATCTGGAAAAGTGAGTTATATGACACCTCTTTTTTTGCATATTCTCATGTAAAAATTAAAGTTTTTATTTAACTCTTAAAAGTGACCTTTACTTAACCCTTTCCCTCTCCTATGTTTATTAAAAATTCAATACCTACTGAATATTCATGGTCAAAATAGTTATGATGAAATATGGAAGGTGAAACATTGTAGCCATTTTAGAAAGTAAAGATCTATCAAATTCCATTGGCGAACAGAGCAGCCCTGATCAGACGGCTCCTATAGGAGCCGTCTGATCTGGGTCAGCTCTGTTTGCAAATGCGTGAAAACACGTTTATATGAGGGAAAGGGTTAATAACTATTAAAATAACTGCTGAAAATTGTTAAAATATACATGTAGATTAAATCAATTTTTATGCCCCCAACGACGGGCATATAGTAATCGCATTGTCCGTCCTTCCGTCCTTCCATCCGTCCGTCCCAAATTTCGTGTCCCTTCTATAACTTTTTTTTTTATCTGTGAATGGATTTCAAAATAACCTAGCATAAATGTTCACCACACAAAAGATGATGTGTCACGTTCATCTCCCTGGTCCATGGGTCAAGGTCACAGGGTACAATTTTTGGGACATTTGTCACGTGACTGTGGCAGTCCTTGTTAATATGAAGGTCAAATTGAAAGGAAGTTAACAGCCATTGCTGGAAATACCTTAAAATTCAACTAGTAGCTGCTGAGAAACTTGACCTTTGAGATAGAAACCTGGTTCTCCCCCATTATAGTGACCATCCATACCTGAAGGGACCAAGTTACCACAAGGATCAGCTACCTCTCCATGTCTTAAGGTAAAACATTTTTGGAGGTATGCACCACACACCAAAAAGTAAAATTGATACTAGAGATTTTCGTCACAAAAACAGATGACCCCCCCTCCCCCCCCCCCCCCCTTATCAATAGAATAGGAGTTATTGATCAGATAAAATGTAACAAAGGGCAAAAACTCCAAAAGTAGGCTATCAAGGACCCTTTCATGAAAAGTAGGAGAAAAGTAGGAGTTTGATGTTAAAAAGTAGGAGCTAATGAAAACACACTTACCAATAAATATGTAACACAGACTTGCAATTACTTTGTTTGACACTTCATATAAGCTTTTGACAAAAGATATTAGGTCTGTCCTTTCTAGTGAGGCTGTGAGATCCAATTTGCATAGCTGCCATCAACCTTGTGGTACATGTATATATATATTTTTTATTGTTAATAACCAAACAAACACAGCAGTCATAGGTAAATGACTCAAGGATGATCCAGAGAAACAAACATGGAAAAGAGGATAAACTTGCTTAGTTTAAATGGCCTCAATTTAGCTGTGTTGGGTGGACCTTGGTCAATTCAGGAAAAGTATGCTCCGAGGTGCTTATAGGGAATCATCAAATATCCCATTATCTTTTCCTGGAGCATCTTTTTTATGTCAGCAACAAAACTCATATAAGTTATAATGCACTATCTTCCTTTTTAACAAGCAACTAGTTACTTCATCAGTTGCAGTTTGTCATCAGCAAAGCAAAAGCCTAGACAGTATTTTAAAGAGTGTGCTCTTTTAAATGACATGAAATACACTGTACCATCCTAGTAAACTGGCAAAAATAGAAAAATAACTAGCAATCTAAACTAGTGTCAATTAAACAGTAAATGTGAAATGAACTGGGTTAAAGGCAAGAACACACCAACATTTAAAGCTCTTAAAATTATACATCAAGCCATTTAGTATAAAGCTTGCTAGTTTAGAACAGACATTTTTTTAACTTGAGAATACAACATTCACCCCGTATGAACGATACATGTCTATACCAGTTTTTTTAACCCCGTGAGCTTGCCCTATTTGAATTTTGGATTAGTCCATTTGAAAAATCAGCGTTGTAAGGGTTAAGCAAAGGGATATCTTTATCACAAAATAAGCACATGGGCTTTGGCATAGTCAATGCCCATTACACTACAGTATATCATCTTAAACAAAAACTAAAATCCGGCACAATTTCTTATCACAATTAACTTTAGTTTGGTTACTCTAGATCTAATAGTAAAGAAGTAGTAGGTACTAAAGAAATTAATTGAAGAATGGACAGGATTAAATTCATAACATGTGAACCAGTCTGACCTTTTATACTGGGATATTCAGTGATTTGTCGAGTGTCAAGAATTACTAACATGCACTCTCATATGTCTTTTTATAGTATCCACATACATGTATAATCAGAACAATTTAAATCTTAGTGATATAAAAAGTCATTTATTATATTAAACTGATACTGAAAATCCATTTTCATGATTTGACTTATTATATTATTTACATCCCAACTTCCTAAGTGCATCCTAGTATTTCTGTTCACTGACCATTTCTCTCAGGCTTCACATCATTGAGAAGTACACAAACTCTACAGTGCAAAGCAATCACATTAAGCAGTGTGCATGTTCAAAATATTTGGTGTTTGCTTACCTCTTATGCCCAGATCTGTATCCAATACACATTGCAGGCTTGTTGTACAGCAGCAGCAGCAGCAATAGAAAATCTGATTGCATAAAAAGGTCAACATGGGCATGTCAAATGTCTCTCCTACAGCCTCATCATGTGACAAAAATCTTTCTACAAATAGACTGAGTACATCTGTAACTTTTTTTTAACCTCAAAAAGTAGGAATAGTAGGAGTATTTGAAGAAAAAGTAGGAAAAAAAGTAGGAGCAGGGCAAAAAACTAGGAAAAGTAGGAAAAAGTAGGACTACTTGAAAGCATGCAAAATAAAGACAGAGTTATGGCCCTTCTTCATGGCACTCTCTTATCATGCTCTTTCCATGTATGAAGTTTCAATATAATGGCATGAGCCATGTAGGAGTGAAACAAATGTACAAGGGGCAATAACTCTCAATAATTTTTTAATAATTGGTTTGCAACTAGAAGCATAACAGACACTTAATTTGTTTAAATGGCATTTAATCCATGTAAATACATATATGTCCTTAACCTTTTACTCAATAAATACCCCTTTCTACGCCTTTGCAAACAGAGCAGACCCAGATCAGATGGCTCCTGTAGGAGCCATCTGATCAGGGTCTGTTGTGTTTGCTTTATAAGATAGTATAATACAGATCTGATTCTCCAGTTTCTGTCAGTATAAAAATGCCTTTATAAAAAATCAGTTAATTAATATTCATGATGTCATCATTTTTTTGCATGAATATTCATGGAGTAAAGGGTTCAGACATCAATCACAGTACAAAGCACTGATATAAATGAAAAAAGAAAAATTTGGTCAAAGTCACATGATTATGAATAAAGAATAAAACAAAATAGCATTTTCCCAATAAAACAAATAATTGATGTATACAGCAGATAAATATTGGAAAGCAAGATTGGTTGAACATATTTTTGGGTGTTGCCATGAGAACAGCTGCATTTGAGTCTGTGCAAACAGTGCAGACCAAGACCAGCTGGCACAGATCCCGCAATTCTGACCACAGAGACCTTTTTCTGGCAATTTTGGGAAAAATGCATTTCAATTTTTCGAGCCTAAAACTCAATGATCTGGAAAGTATTTTTGGTTCATTTTAACTTATTTTGCATTTTCTTTAGCATTTCAATCAAAATTTGGTCTCTATTGGGATTTCTTTTCCCCAAATCTGGGATAATGTTACCTATTTTGCATTGGGAATGGGTCCTTTAAATGTGGATGCCAGAAAAAGGTGTGCCACATCAGCAATGATACAGCAAGTTTACACTGTTTGCAGAGTGCAAGTTTACACAGTTTGCGGAGTCCAATAGTTTACACTGCTTGCAGAGTCTAATAGTTTCCTTTTCTCATGGCTAGAACAACGATCTAGAGTTACTAATGAAGGGGGCATTACCCTCCGACAATGAACATTCTAGAACTACCAATGAAGGGGGCATTACCCTCTGACAATGCTCTTCTGAAGCACCATGACAAACCTAGGACAATGGCATTTTCGGATTAACCCATTTCCTCATAGACTTGTTTAAGACACATTCCCTCATAGGCTATTTTAGACCCATACCCTCATAGGCTATTTTAGATACATCCTCTTTGAATAAATCTACTTAAAAGGAGCATTTACTAGAAAAAGTTATAAAGCCATTGTGATAAACAGAGCATATGCTTGCTCCTATCAAGCAAATGCTCTATTTATCTCACTGGTTTCAAAAATTGACTTTTACAGAGGTGTCAAAAGGTGTCAATATGAGGGAATGAGTTAACCCTGTACGCCATGTATATTCATGTAAGAAATCATGAATAAAAGTAGATGTCAAATGACATGTGAACACTAAGTTTTGGCCAAAGCAAAAACTGTAAAGTAACATATTATTTCAAAACCAAAACAGCAGACCCTGATCAGATGGCTACTCTGGAGTTGACCCTGATCAGATGGCTCCTCTGGGGTTTATTCTACATTGTATTTGTAAAGGTGTAAAATGGTGTATAAATAGTGTATCTATGGACTACAGAGTTAAATCATTGAACAGATAAAACTTTGCCCTTTCAAAACTTTTGTCCCTTTCCTGAACACTTTACTTCATAAATATGCAGCCCTACACCTTTGCAAACAGAGTAGACCCAGATGAATGACGCCTGTAGGACGCATCTGATCAGGGTCTGCTCTGTTTGCTTATGATATAATATAGATAGGATTTACAGTTTCTGCTTTGGCAAAAAAATTTGAGTTAGTATAACATTTAAAATTAATTCAATTAATATTCATGATGTCATCATTTCTTTCATGAATATTCATGGCGTAGGGGTTAACATACAGTCTCCTTCCATTTCCTATCAAATAGGACGATAAGAGCTTCAAACAATTTAACCCTTAACTTAATGAATATTCATGTAAAAATTATGAATTTATGCATATTAACCCATTCCCTCATATTGACGCCTCTGTAAAAGTCACTTTTTGAAACCATTGTGATAAACAGAGCATTTGCTCCATAGGAGCAAATGCTATATTTATCACAATGGTTCCAAAACTACTCAATTCCAAAACTTTTCTTTTCGTCAATGCTCCTTTTCAGTAGATTTATTCAAAGAGGTTGGATCTAAAAATAGGCTACGAGGTAATGGGTTAATTAACCAAATTTGTATAATGGCTTATGAATAAGGAGATGTTTGGCCATAGCATAGCATGTAGAATCAGACTGACATTATTGCATTTGCATAAGCAGTAGATAAGACCTAATCAGACAACTAGCACATGAGCTGTCTGATCTGGGTCAACTCTGTTTGCAAATGAGTAAATATGTGTTTATCAAGTAAAGTTCAAAACACAAATTTATCTCATTATGTTCTTGGTTTGATACGGTTATCAAACATTTTTTCATATGGAGAAGGGAAGAATACAGGGCAGCTCAAGTTTTTTTTCCGAGGCTATCTACATTTTCAAGGCATCATAAAACATGCAAACTTACTATCAAATCTCTAGTGATTTCATCTTTTGTGAACAAAGCACTGAACTATTTGTATTCAGTGTTTCTTTACCCATTACTCCATGAATATTTATGTAACAAATGAATACCTCATGGATATTAGTTACACAAATATTTATAATGGATTATGAACACAGGAACGTTTTGTCATGACAGAAACAATTGAATCAGATCTATATTATTAACCCTTTCCTCCATAAATACGCCTTTCTACGCCTGTTTAAAAGTCACTTTATGAAACCATTGTGATAAATAGAGCATTTGCTCCTAAAGGAGCAAATGCTCTATTTATCACAATGGTTTCAAAACTACACAATTCTAAACTTTTCCTTTTCTCTAGTAAATGCTCCTTTTTGGTAGATTGATTCAAAGAGGTTGTGTCTAAAAGTAGCGTATGGAGGAAAGGGTTAAATAAAAGAGGAGCCATCTGATCTGGGTCTACTCTGTTTGTGAAGTTGTTAAAAAGGAGTATTAATGGCGTAAATAATCAGTCAAAGAATTTAATATGTTTTTACTATGCTAAATGAAACATGGGAACTTTTGCCATAAGAGACTTTATAGAATCAGATATATAAAATCTTATGAGCAAACAGGGCAGATCCTACAGGACTTGTCTGATCTGAGTCTACTCTGTGTTCAAAAATGTAAATATGTGTGTATATGAAGTAAAAGGTTGGTACTTTAACCTTTTACTCCATAAATACGCCTTTCTACTCCTTTGCAAACAGAGAAGACCCAGATCAGATGGCTCCTGTAGGAGCCGTCTGATCAGGGTCTGCTCAGTTTGCATATTATATAATATAGATATGATTTTACAGTTTCTGCCAAGGCCAAAAATTCCTGTGTTCATGTGCTATTATAACAATCTAATTAATATTCATGACATCATTTCCTACATGAATATTGATGCAGTAAAGGGTTAAAATCTTAAATTTTGTCTTTCTATTATCTCACAAAAAGTGCAGTTTCTTTCAGCCCCGAGTTATCAAGGAATGGAGGGGCTGAAAGGGAAACTAGTTTCATCAAATATTACAGGGTACAAAAATTTCAAAATTTTCACTCGTCCTGCAATATAGACGGAGACGGCAACGCAAAATACTCACTAGTCCTGCAATATAGACAAAGAAGAAAAATTACATGCAGGACGAGAGGACGAATGGAATTTTCTATCCCCTGAATAAATTACAAACAGACCGTGATGTCACTGTAGAATATCAGCAGCGTCCTCATGAATTGGATTTCTGTTTATACAATACGCACCATGATTTATATTTAGATCTGAGGCATAGATAAGTGGCATACATTAACCCATTACCTCATATGCTATTTTTTAGACCCATTACCTCAGGCTATTTTTAGACCCATTACCTTAAAGGCTATTTTTAGACCCATTACCGTAGGCTATTTTTAGATCCATTACCTCATAGGCTATGTTTAAGGCCCAACCACTGAATAAATCTACTGAAAAGGAGCAATGACTAGAAAAAAAGGAAAATTATAGAATTGTGTAGTTTTGAAACCATTTTGATAAATAGAGCATTTGCTCCTATGGAGCAAATGCTCTATATTCACAATGATTTTAAAAGTATTTTTTACAGAGGCGTCAATATGAGGGAATGGGTTAAACATTTTTTCGAAAGAATAAGTTCTTTTTCAGTCCACCAAACTCTACGTTGTGATCATTCTTTAGAAGAGACGATTCTAAAGAGTGGTCATAATATAGGGCTTGTTGGAGAAATAAAGATTTTGGTGGAGAAATGAAACAGATTTTCGTGAAGAATTGATGATATATTAAAATATACCCCTTATCTATGACTCGGATTAAGGAGCCGAAGTATGTGAAAAGGTACCTCTGTGCATAAATAAATTCCAACACAGCATAGAAGCAGATCAATCACCATACCTCCAACAACTAAGACTAATCAGAGCATGAAATATTTGTTAATTTTTTATAGAAAATTACAAATGTAAGCCATAGACTAATGATAATGCTTATGTCTGTCTTTGCACATCGTGAATGGAACAAAAAACAGCAACAACTCCAGTATTTGATGTAGAACCATCATGAAAATTGCTGGATGAAAGAAACAAGTGTATGCACCAAATCCCGTATCATATGATGTGAAGAAAAAAAAAATCAAAAATAATTCCTTTATTTCTCCACCAAACCCTTGAAGAGACAATTCAAAATAGTAGTCACAACACAGGGTTTGGTGGAGAAATGAAGATTTAACCTTTTACTCCACGCCTTTCTATGCCTTTGCAAACAGAGTAGACCCAGATCAGGCAGCTCCTGTAGGAGCTGTCTGATCAGGATCTGCCCATTTGCTTATGATATATGGTATAATTCTACAGATTCTGACATAGCCAACAATCGTCTATGTGCTAATACAACAATTGATCTAATTAATATACATGATGTCATTAATTCTTACAAAATTATTCGTGGAGTAAATGGTTAGGTATTTTAAGTTCCTCCCTATACTCTGAGTTAACCCTTTCCCTCATATAAACGTGTTTTCACGCATTTGCAAACAGAGTAGACCCAGATCAGACGGCTCCTTAAGGAGCCGTCTGATCAGGGTCTACTCTGTTTGCTAACAGAATTTGAAAGTTCTGTTTCTTTACTTTCTAAAATGGCTACAATGTTCTACCGTCTATATTTCGTTATAACTAGTTTGTCCATGAATGATCAATAGGTATTGAAATATGTAATAAACATAGAACAGGGAAAGGGTTAAATAAATTACTGTGGATTCAGAGCAGATTCTGACCAGATGTGACAGCATTCAGATACCTTTCCACATACCATGGCTCAACATAAGAATTATTGCACATAAGAATACAATGAATCGTCACAAGAATGATCACAAAATTACCCAGGGTACTAAGCTCTAGCTCTTCCTTCCATCGACTATGGGTACCAGTACCCTGTCACACCCATACAAGCTGCCTACTGCCATTGCATTTGTAAATTATACTATTCCACTTAGTGTATATTAAGCTTTAGCCTGTTGTGCCTGGATCAATGATGTCTGGATCGAGATTGGACGCCTTCTTAACTCTGCGTCTTATCATGATCCAACCTGTTTGTCACTCTCATCATGTTTTAACCCTTTCCCTCATATTAATGTCTTTTCAAGTCTTTGCAAACAGAGTAGACCCACATCAGACAGCTCCCATAGGAGCCATCTGATGAGGGTATACCCTGTTTGCTTATGGTATAATATAGACCTGGTTCTACAATTTCTGCCATTATTCATATGCCATTATAAAACAATAATCCAATATTAATGACGTCACTATTTCTTGTATGAATACTTAACCCATTCCCTCATAGGCTATTTTTAGATACAACCTCTTTGAATAAATCTATCGAAAAGGAGCACTAACTAGAGAAAATTTTAGAATTTTGTAGTTTGAAACCATTGTGATAAATAGAGCATTTGCTCCTATAGGAGCAAATGCTCTATTTATCACAATGGTTTCACAAAGTGACTTTTACAGTCGTCAAAAGTCGTCAATATGAGGGAATGGGTTAATAGGAAAAGGGTTAAACGAAATGCAGGATAAATCAATTTTGAAAACTGAAAGGTGACATTTTCTACAGACAAAAAACACACACAGCAGGCTAAAGGTTAATTCCATCTCTATGTGTATTCTGTGACACATTTTGGCAGTCCTACACTTTATACCTTACAACACATCAAACACATCCTAAACATTTATGGCCGATGTATCAAATGATCTCTCCAACTGCAACCCTGTTTATTCTTTGTTATTTATTTCTAGTTAAGATCCTCTTCTCAACACCATGAGAAAAATGGAGTTCTATGTGCAAAACTTTGTGTGAAGGTTTCACTTTCTGTCCGTACACGACTGCCAGAAGTGGATCGATTTCTCTCGACCGTTACCACAGGCATCTGAACAAGCTGTACAGGTGATTTGTCATCCTTCAAGGCTTGGGTTAGATTCAAAATCTGGAATGAAATGAATCAAAATAATAATTTTGCATATTTTTGTACCATAATCTTCAACATTACAGACCTCAGCACTTACGAACTTGTGTCATTTTTAACCCTTTCCCAGTTCTATGGTTTTTCACTACCTACTGAATATTCATGTAGAAAATAGTTCTAGTGAAATATCGAAGGTAGAACATTGTAGTCATAGTAGAAAGTAAAGAAACAGATCTATCAAATTCCATTGGCAAACAGAGCAGACCCTGATCAGACAGCTCCCATAGGAGCCGTCTGATCTGGGTCTACTCTGTTTGCAAATACGTGAAACTGCTTTTATATGAGGGAAAGGGTTAATGACTTTGCAAAATAGTGTTTTGAATGAGGGAAATGAGTGTATTGCCATATGCGAACAGTGTAGACCAAAATCAGAAGGTTACTCAAAGTCCTCTGTTTGTCATTCAAAACCCTTTCATACCGAATGAATTCTTTCGTTACACAATGAAGTGCCATTCCACTTTGAAAATTCAGCACTACAAATTTTAACCCTTTACTCAATGAATATTCATGTAAGAAATAAAGACATCATGAATATTCAATTACATACTATAATATCATATGAACAAAAGAATGTTTGGCCATGGCAAAATACATGTATGTAGATTTATATTACTCCATAAGCAAAGGAAGCAGACTGATCAGTTGGCTCCTACAGGAGATGTCTGATCTGGGTCTACTCTGCAAAGGCATCCAAGTAAACTGTATTGTAAATACTAGTTCAAAAGTTATATAACTTCACTTCACCTACCTGCCCTCTCATCACAGACATTTGCCGTTCAAATGTTCTCTTGTCAAAACCCTTGTCAGTCTGAAATCATATGAAATTGAAATATACAGTGATGAGACAGAGACCGTGTATAAACAATACACAACTTTCTGCTTTTACTTTTCCTGGTCTAAAATAATTAACCCAGAGGTCTAGATAAGATGCATAAATTAAAACAATTTCAAGAACAACTTCTTTATTTCTCCACCAAACCCTATGTTCTAGCCACTCTTAGGTTTGGTGGAGAAATGACAATTTTAGCTCTTGAGTACACACGTTTATCTGTAGCTCTGTTAGAACTTGAGTACGCACAGTTATATGTAGCTCTGTAAGCACTTGAGTACGCATGTTTATCTGTAGCTCTGTTAGAACTTGAGTACGCACAGTTATATGTAGCTCTGTTAGCACTTGAGTACGCACGTTTATCTGTAGCTCTGTTAGAACTTGAGTACGCACAGTTATATGTAGCTCTGTTAGCACTTGAGTACGCACGTTTATCTGTAGCTCTGTTAGAACTTGAGTATGCACAGTTATATGTAGCTCTGTTAGCACTTGAGTATGCACGTTTATCTGTAGCTCTGTTAGCACTTGAGTACACACTTTTATATGTAGCTCTGTTAGCACTTGAGCACACACTTTTATCTGTACCCTAACCCTAATTTTATACATGATGAATGCTCCTTTAACCCTTTCCTTCATATAAACAATTGTTCACATGTTTGCAAACATAATAGACCCAGATCAGACAGCTCCTACAGGAGCTGTCTGATCAGGATCTGCTCTGTTTGCTTTTTGAATGCTATAGATTTGATTCTACAATTTCTGACATGGCTAAAATTTAATGTGTTCATACAACATTATTAAAATTAATTCAATAACTATTCATGGATTCATTGGTGTGTTTTTTAACAGGAACACTAAAAAGGGAAAGGGTTAAGAAATAAAAGAAAATGTGTCCATGGGACACGGATGCCCCCGCCAGATTATTTTTAAACTGCAATGAAATTGATTGACTTGAGGTTTGCATTGTTATTTGGTGATGATAATGATGACGACGACAACGCAAGTCGGTTAGTGATCCCTATATGTCGCCTCTGCGAAATGCAGGCAACACAATAATTTACTATAAGCTAATCTTCTGATAATTCTGTATATACTACAATTACAAATTACTAATAATATAACCATTAACAGGAAGTATATGAATGACAGACCTGAAAAGGGGAGACACGGTACAACTAACTGTGATTATGCTTCAGACCAAATATCAAATCATTCCAGCATACACAAGCGAAGAAATCTTTGACCAAAAATTTTTGTCATTAAACAATCACATAAATTCTACAATCAAAGTGCCAGCAAACAGGAAGTAGTTGAACGACAGACCTGAAAAGGGGAGACACTATACAACTCACTATGATTATATGTACGGACAAGGGTAAAACTTAATGCCCCCGTTGCCTAAAGTTGGGGGCATAAAAATGACATTATTCATATTTATTACATGAATTTTTATAATGTTTTATAAATACAGCAATTCTTGGCCATGGAAGAAACTACAGAGTAAGATCTATGTAATTCCACAATCAAATAGAACAGACCCTGAACAGATGACAGGAACTGTCTGATCTGGGTCTACTCTGTTTACAAAGGCGTTTATATGAGGGAAGGGTTAAGCCACTATTCAAATAGTCCAACTGTGACAATGACAGGTGGTTGCTTATCCCTTATCTGATGAATATGTATGTAAGAAATCATGACATCATGAATATTAATTAGATGATTCTTTCTAATGGCATATTATGAGAATAGATATTTTGGCCATGGCATTGTAGAATCATACATATATCATTACATAATTAAGCAGATTAGATCCTGACCAGATGGCTCATACATTAAGATTCATCTGATCTGGGTCTACCCTGTTGTGTATGCACCAAAAGGAGTCTCTATCAGGTGAAGGGTAAATACAGGACTGAAGTAATTAACCCTTTCCTCCATAGGCTATTTTTAGATCAAACCACTGAATAAATCTACCAAAAAGGAGTATTAACTAGAGAAAAGGAAAAGTTTAGAATTGTGTAGTTTGAAACCATTGTGATAAATAGAGCATTTGCTCCTATAGGAGCAAATGCTCTATTTATCACAATGGTTTCATAAAGTGACTTTTACAGAGGCCTAGAAAGGCGTATTTAAGACCCTAGAAAGGAAAGGGTTAAAAGTTTTAAACAGAGTTCTAAAGGGAGCTTTCTGCATTAACTGTGTTCTGCATATGGCAACCGACTAATTTTACCCAGAGGTCCTGATAAGAAACGTAAATTTAAACATTTATTTATCCTATATAATCCTTTATTTCTCTACCAAACCCTACACTGTGACCACTCTTTAGAATTGTCTCAAAGAGACGATTCTAAAGAGTGGTCACAGTATAGTGTTTGGTGGAGAAGTGACAATTTTAGTATTTGGGTATGCACCTTTTAGTGACCTTTATCTGTAGCTCTGTTACCCGTGATTCAATAAGTGATTCATAAAGACAAAGTTTACAGCTTACCTTGAACAGTATAAATAGGTCATCACAGAGATCTTGAACAAAGTTCATATCGGAGAGCTGAGGTAACACAAGCTCCTTAATCTCCTGGGAGAAAGGCTCCTTGGCCTGGGGCAGCCACGCCCAGTGGTACGGATCTAGATCAGAAAGAAGAGACATAGTGCTCTAGTTCAGATGACAATGTCAAACAAAACAAACAGTTGGGTATAACTAAACTTTCGATGATAGAAAATATTAAACCTTTTCCCTGTAGAATATTTAAGTAAGAAAAAATTACATATGGATTATTTTTAGTTTAGATTTGTAATGGTATGAGTAACAAGCATCAAGGGTTATCACATTCAGTCCTGGAATCTTCCTTTTACAAAATAATTGCCTAGTAGAGCTCCAGATACGATGGCGTAAATTGAAATATTTTCAAGAACGACTTATTTATTACTCCACCAAACCGTAAGTTGTCTCGAAGAGATGATTCTAAAAGTGTGGTCACAACATAAGGTTTGGTGGAGAAATGGTGATTTAGTATTTGAGTATGCACCGTTATCTGTAGTTCTGTATTTGAGTATGCACCGTTATCTGTAGTTCTGTATTTGAGAATGCACAGTTATCTGTATTTGAGTATGAACCGGTATCTGTAGCTCTGTATTTGAGTATGCAGTTATCTGTAGTTCTGTATTTGAGTATGCACAGTTATCTGTAGTTCTGTATTTGAGTATGCACAGTTATCTGTAGTTCTGTATTTGAGTATGCACAGTTATCTGTAGCTCTGTATTTGAGTATGCACAGTTATCTGTAGTTCTGTATTTGAGTATTTGAGTATGAACCGGTATCTGTTGCTCTGTATTTGAGTATGCACAGTTATCTGTATTTGAGTATGCAGTTATCTGTAGTTCTGTATTTGAGTATGCACAGTTATCTGTAGCTCTGTATTTGAGTATTTGAGTATGTACCGTTATCTGTAGCTCTGTATTTGAGTATGCACAGTTATCTGTAGTTCTGTATTTGAGTATTTGAGTATGAACCGGTATCTGTTGCTCTATAGGTATGATTGGATGAGATGCTGTTCCCATAGGTTATTACAAAATTTAGTGTTAGCAAGCAAAAGTGTTACCGAGATTGTTCGAAAAACATACGTGTCACCAGCCAGCAGAAAGGTGACCAAAAAGAAGTGACACCAAAAACAATGACAGACAGATAGCTGGACAGATGATGGAAAATTGACCCAAGTGTCAATCTGCTAAAGCAAGTGACACAAAAACGAAATGATGACATTCACGAACAAACTTACAAGCTCTCCATTCATCTGGATGTTTGAAGGGAAAGGCTAATCCATTGTCTATTGCAGCTACAGAAATTTCCGGATGGTCCACCAGACTCCACTCATTGTCCTGTACACAAAACAAAACATTGTACAGTACCACAGGAAAATAAAACAGTAGGACTATCCAAATACTAATTATGTGTAGTTAACCCTTTACTCCATGAATATTCATGCAAGAAATAATGACATTATGAATATTAATTAGATTAATTTTTATAATGGCATATAAACACAGGAAATTTTGGCCAAGGCAGAAACTACAGCCATGTCTATATGGTTTCATCAACAGCTTCATAGGAAACATCTAATCTGGCTCTACTCTGTTTGCAAATGCAAAGAAAGGTGAATTTACAGGGTAAAGGTAGACCATAGTTTATCCCTCTACCCAGTGCTCCAGACAAGAGGTGTACATTAAATCATTATCCCTCTACCCAGAGCTCCAGACAAGATGCATACCTGTGTCACAACACAGGGTTTGGTGGAGAAATGAGGATTTTAATATTTGAGTATGCGCCGTTATCTGTAGCTCTGCTGAACAAAAGTTACGCAGATAAGAACTTTCTCAACTGACATTAATTCTGCATTATTCACCAACCTACTGTTAAGTCTTTTACTCCACAGATACGTCTAGAGTATATTTAGATGACAAACAGTGCATACCCAGATCAGATGGATCTTCTAGGAGTAATCTGAACTGGGTCTACTCTTGTTTGTTAATGTAAGTACACTTCTTTTCCACATTCAAATATTTAACCCATTCCCTCATATTGACGACTTTTGACGACTCTGTAAAAATCACTTGGTGAAACCATTGTGATAAATAGGAGCAAATGCTCTATTTATCACAATGGTTTCAAACTATAAAATTCTAAAAAAAATCCTTTTCTCTAGTTAATGCTCCTTTTCGGTAGATTTATTCAAAGAGGTTGTATCTAAAAATAGCCTATGAGGTAATGGGTTATATTTAAGCCTGCTATACAAAGTCTTGTTAGTAGAAAAGTTTGTTTACTTCTGAGTCAACATCGCATCTATTTTGAATTTCTTTTTATAATAACATTAACCATGTCAAACATTTTGGATCCTTATGAGACATCGAGCTTCAGGTCCAGATAAGATGCATAAATTAAAACATTTTCAAGAATAACTTACTTCTCCACCAAACTCTATGTTGTAACCACTCTTTAGAAATGTCTCGAACAGACAATTCTAAAGAGTGGTCACAACATTGAGTTTGGTGGAGAAATGATGATTTTAGCATTTGAGTATGCATGTTTATCTGTTACTCTGTTCCTAGAGGATCCCCCTGATTAAGTTTAGTATTTAACCCTTTCCTCCATAGGCTATTTTTAGACCCAACCTCTTTGAATAAATCTACCGAAAAGGAGCATTAACTAGAAAAAAGATTTTTTTAGAATTTTGTAGTTCAGAAACCATTGTGATAAAAAGAGCGTTTGCTCCTATCCTTAGGAGCAAATGCTCTATTTATCACAATGGTTTCAAGAAGTGGTTATTACAGAAGCGTAGAAAGGCGTATTTATGGAGGAAAGGGTTAAGTACGCATCTCTATCTGTTGCTCTGAAGGTCCATTTTGATTCAAACAGTTTGCTTAAGTTGAACGTATTTGATTCATTTCTAATTTGAACTATTCTGATACACAATGAAGTAAATATTCCAAAATAGGGAATTAATATAATACATAAATACTTAAACTGCTCTGATCTAATATTTCGACCACTAAGGGCCTTTGTCAAAGATTATCATGTCAAAATACACGTCACATTTTTGTTACATGCATTCAGCCATAAAATCAAAGAGAATAATGTTGATCCAGCGTCGTCTTGGTGACATTGGGTTGTTTTTTAAAATGTCATGACGTCATCAAAATGACGTCATCAAATGACGTCATGGGTACAACGACGTCATGCATGCATTAGCGCATTATCCTCTTTGATGTTACAGCCAAATGGTCTGTAGGTTCTCAGCCTCCATATCCAATCAGTTTCATGGATCTGTCTTTCAGTTCTACATGCATGGAACATCCGTTTCAAAACTACAAATCTCACATCATCACTGCTATGACCACCGATTCCAAAATGTCTATTTATTGGCTTCTCTCTCTCATGCCTCACATCACTCAAATGTTCTTTCATTCTCTCCCGAATTTCTCTCTCAGTTTCACCGACATACACCATTATATCGCATTTACTGCATTTAATTGCATATACTACATTTCTTTCTCTACAGTTAATATTAGTTGACACATTGTAAACTGATTGCCTATTTGTGTCACTTATACTTGACATTTCAAGAATACTGCAAGTAGCACAACCCTGTGAACAGACTGTATTGCTTGGTCTAACAATCCTGTTAGTTTTTGAATGCACCAGTGTGTCACATAGATTTTTATCACGCCTGAATGCTACGATTGGCAGTTGTTGGAATACTTCTTTAAGCCGGTCTGATTGATGCAAAACTTTTGAATGTTTGTTTACAATGTAATGTATATTCGGTAGCAGATTTGAATACGTCAAAACTAAAGGGACCCTATTCATTTTCCTGTTAGATCTAACTGTTTGTTTCTTTACTAATGTGGCAGATCTGTCAAGTTTATCCACCCTTACCAACTGATTTTCTATCATCCTACCACTATATCCTCTCTTCCTTAACTGACCCTTGAGTTTATTTCTTTCTCTAATATAGTCCGATTCTCTTTCACATATACGCTTAATTCTTAGTCCCAAACCATATGCTATGCTCCTTTTTGTACTAGGAGGATGGCAAGAAGAATTATTAAGGTACAGCTGTTTGTCTGTTGGTTTTACATAAAGATCTGTGTATATATGACCATTGTCTATTTTAACTAGAGTATCCAGAAATTCTATCTGATCCAAACCATATCTAAGCTCTATACTAATATTCGGGTGAATACTGTTTGCATGTTTCGCAAAATCTTCCAGTTCTTGAACTGTACCATCCCAGATCCCGAAACCATCATCAATGAATCTCTTGTAAAACATTGGCACTTTTTTGTGTGACATCAATTCTTCATCCCATTTCCTCATATATGAACAAGCAAAATTCTTTCCTAATTTTGAACCAATTGCCACCCCATCTTTTTGTATGAAAGTGCTATCTCCAAAAGAAAATGTGTTGTTGTCTAAAACTGTTTGAATCATCTTAAGAACATTTTCTGTATCAATCAACGGATCACTTCTGTTTGCAAGGCCTTCCATACATGCATCTAGTCCCTCTTTCTTTGGGACTGATGGATACAACTTTGCTACGTCAAAACAGAACAAAATGCAATTTTCTGAAAGTGGTTCATTAATGTCTTTTAATTTGTTAATAAAATCAGTTGTATCTCTGATGTAGCTGGGTGAAGTTTCAACAAATTCACTAAGTTCATGCTCAGCAACTTCAGCTAACCTCTCAGTGGCAGTACCCATGCCACTAACTATTGTTCTAAAAGGAGCAGTTGGTTTGTGAATTTTAGGGTTCCCTTTCAATTTACCTGGTCTGGAGTACTTTGGGATAAGATACTGTTTCATTTCTTTTGATATGGCACCTTCCCTAAACATTTTGTTTACTAGCTTTTTCACTTCTTTCAGGCTTATTTCAGTTCGGTCACTATTAGTTGCCTCATACGAATCACTTGTTAAAACCTCTTTCTTCATTGACTCTATGTATACTTCCTTATCTAAAACAACTATACCTGAACCCTTGTCTGCAGGTCTGATCACTATGTTTTCATTGTGCAAAAGTTCATAAAAAGCCTCTTTCTCATCTTTCGATATATTTAGCTGACTATTCTTTTTCAAACTATTGACTATGTCATTCTTAACCAGTTCTATATATAGGTCAAGATGCCTGTCCCTGCCTGAATTTGGTGTGAAGTTTCTATCTTTCTTCACTTTAAATTTATCACTAATATGATCATTATCGTCATCATGTAGATCTACACTATCATTTTCAAAGAAATACTCTTTCAGTCTCATTTGTCTTTCCCATTCAGAAAGATCTGATAACAGTTTTACCTTGTCTATTTTTGTCCTAGATGGTATAAATTTTAAACCCTTTTCTAAAAGTAATTCTTGTGCATTAGTAAGTGGGTAGCTAGACATGTTAATAACTGATGTATCCTTATTTCTTTTATTTTCTGTAATGTTTTTGGTTGCGTAATCAGACTTAGAACGACTCTTGACACTATAAAATTTCCTTTTGCCCAATCTTGTTTTTATTCTAGAAATTTCCGGTGGCATAGTGGTTTGGCTTTTTGTCTCCAATACATCATACCCTTTTCCTGCAAAAACTGAACTTTCTGAAGCTGTAGGATTTTCAAACCAATCTACTGAAATGTTGGGGTTGTTCCTTCCTGCAATTGGATTAACATTTGGCAAAGAACTATCGGTAACAACTAAACTAAAATGGTGATTTTCAAGAAGAAGACTTACCCCTCTGTTTCCACTCTCACACTTCTATCACACTAGTATATGCAATTAAATGCAGTAAATGCGATATAATGGTGTATGTCGGTGAAACTGAGAGAGAAATTCGGGAGAGAATGAAAGAACATTTGAGTGATGTGAGGCATGAGAGAGAGAAGCCAATAAATAGACATTTTGGAATCGGTGGTCATAGCAGTGATGATGTGAGATTTGTAGTTTTGAAACGGATGTTCCATGCATGTAGAACTGAAAGACAGATCCATGAAACTGATTGGATATGGAGGCTGAGAACCTACAGACCATTTGGCTGTAACATCAAAGAGGATAATGCGCTAATGCATGCATGACGTCGTTGTACCCATGACGTCATTTGATGACGTCATTTTGATGACGTCATGACATTTTAAAAAACAACCCAATGTCACCAAGACGACGCTGGATCAACATTATTCTCTTTGATTTTATGGCTGAATGCATGTAACAAAAATGTGACGTGTATTTTGACATGATAATCTTTGACAAAGGCCCTTAGTGGTCGAAATATTAGATCAGAGCAGTTTAAGTATTTATGTATTCTGATACAGACAATTTTTGACAGCCTGACATGAAGTGGTGACAGAGAGAAAATGTTTCACTAGATACAGTTCTGGGCTTCTAATTCTACCCACCCCTTTTCCATCTGTCTGGTCCGCTGATGCCTGCTCATACCTGATCAACCAGTTGTCATTGCCACGATCTATGGGGAAAGAAAAACATGTGAGACAAAAGTAAATCCAGAGCTCTAGATGGAAACACTTTCTATATTTCTCCATTAAACCAGATCTTGTTAACATTTTACTCCATAAATATGCCTTTCTACACCTTTGCAGACAGAGAAGAACCAGATCAGACGGCTCCTAAAGAGGCCGTCTGATCAGGGTATGCTCTGTTTGTGCATGTTTACATAATGATCAATTATTCTACCAAGTAACTCTACAGAGATTAGATTAGCTAGGATCAGAGGTCCAGATAAGATGTGTAAATTAAAAGAATGTGTCTAATTTGTAACCATGGCATTGTTTCTAACATGAATATTCATGCAGGAATGGTTTAATGTCTGTCTTTTTCTTTTAATGTTTTTTTAACCCTTTACCAGATACAGACACCTTTACCAGATACAGACACCTTTGATGCTTTTATAAACAGTGTAGACTCAGGTCAGATGAATCCTGTATGAATTATGTTCATCTGAGGAAAGTTTCAAGACTTTTTGAGTCATGTATGACACAAGATAAGTGGGAAGAGTTACAATTGGAACAAGGGCATGTTGTATTGCTATGCAAGACATAAGTCCCCCACCGGACTGAAAAAAACCTCCACTCTCCCCACCCCACCCCACCCATGGTGTGGTTGACCATGGTATATACATGACCACCTGAATGGTATTAGTACCTACTTTCATACATTGAATCAGTAAATAAAAAGTTATTGTCCCGACAAGAAAATATGAAAAAGGGGAGTAACTCCAAAAATATTGATGCTAGAGTTATTGCCCTTGTGCATGACACTACCCCTCATCATGCGTGTTCCATATGTGAAGTTTCAAATCAATTGAACCAGTAGAGAAAGAGTTATTGTCCGGACAAAAAAATATGAAAAAGGGGAATAACTCCAAAAATATTGATGCTATAATTATGGCCCTTGTGCATGACACTACTCCTGATCATGCTTCTTCAATGTGTGAAGTTATAATGAATTTGGCCTAACTTTGTAGGAGATATTGCCCGGACACGAAGTGTGACAGACGGACTGACAAGAAAATGTGAAAAAGGGGAATAACTCCAAAAATATTGATGCTAGAGTTATGGCCCTTGTGTATGACACTACCTCTTATCATGATTGTTCCATATGTGAAGTTTCAAATCAATTGAACCAGTAGATAAAGAGTTATTGTCCGGACAAAAAAATATGTAAAAGGGGAATAACTCCAAAAATATTGATGCTAGAGTTATGACCCTTGTGCATGACACTAGCACTCATCATGCTTCTTCAATGTGTGAAGTTATAATGAATTTGGCCTAACTTTGTAGGAGATATTGCCCGGACACGAAGTGTGACAGACGGACTGACAAGAAAATATGAAAAAGGGGAATAACTCCAAAAATATTGATGCTAGAGTTATGGCCCTTGTGTATGACACTACCCCTTATCATGATTGTTCCATATGTGAAGTTTCAAATCAATTGAACCAGTAGATAAAGAGTTATTGTCCGGACAAAAAAATATGTAAAAGGGGAATAACTCCAAATATATTGATGCTAGAGTTATGACCCTTGTGCATGACACTAGCCCTCATCATGCTTCTTCAATGTGTGAAGTTATAATGAATTTGGCCTAACTTTGTAGGAGATATGGCCCGGACAAGAAGCGTGACAGACGGACAGACGGACGGACGGACAGACGGACGGACCACTTAAACGATATTTAGGGCCAGTTTACAAGGGGACATTAATAAAGGGCCTTTAAATTTCAAAATGGCCCAGAAGTACTGAACAGGCGACATTCAAGGGGCCATTTTGCCCTATGGACGTCCATAAATCCAAACCTGGACAGGTGTTTCTAAGGGCCAATTCTCTAATGTATTTTTTCCATACCCCCATGACCCTCTGATACCTTTAAGACGATAAAACAGGGGGCCACGGCCCCTTGTACCAAAATGGCTCCCTCCCATCCACTGGGCGTCATTTTAGGCCCCTAGTTACCGGACAATCGCACGGACAGACGGACAGACAGACAGACAGACAGACGGAATCGAGCAAACCTATAGTCCCCCAACCGGTAACCGGTGGGGGACTAATAAGAAATGTGTCCATAGGATACTGATGCCCCCACTTCAGACTTTTGTCACAGAAAGTAAGGGCCATTTTTTTTGCAAATAAAGGGCCACAACTCCACTGAAGCGATTTACACGACTATCGAACTTGACCAATATATAGTGGCCACAAACATGTGTGTAAAGTTTGGTGTGGATTGGACAAATACTTTCCAAGAAGAAGTGCGGACAATTTCTAGATGTGCGTACGGACGTACGTACGGATGTACGGACAATGGCAACCCTATATGCCACCACCATGTTGGGGCATAATAACAGACAGCAGACCTAAAAGATGCATAAATGAAAACATTTTCTAAAATAACTACTTTGTTTCTCCTTTAAACCCTACGTTCTGACCACTCTTTAGAATCTCAAAGAGTGGTCAAAACATAGGATTTGCTGGAGAAATGACAATTTTAGTTCTTGAGTATGCCCCTTTATCTGTTGCTCTGAGACAGACAGGCAAGGGTAAACCTACCCCAAACCCCCACTACACACATACACACACACACACACACACACACACACTTTCCCTGTTGCATATTCATTTAACAAATAGTGATACCATAAATATTTGTTAGCTTAATTTCTCTACTGTCCATTTCAATTTACTTTGTCACTGAATTTGAATAGATTTCTTTTTATTTCCAGTTAGACCGACCTTAAATCTACTTCATTTGATCGCATCATGTTTCTGGAACTCCCATGCTAAATATCCCTGAATGCCATGCAGTAACAAGGAAGAAAATGCCAAAAATGCATTTTCTACATGCTAATTTGATCAGCTGTTTCTTTGCAAATGGCCGCCGTTTGTATGGATAATGGACCATATCATTTTTCAACAGGGGTGAATTGCATACTGAAGTGAAATAAATGACGTAATTTCATCGGAGATTTGCATTGGCGCACATTGGCATATCATTTGCGGATTTTTTTTCCTTCGTTTGCGCACAAAAAAAGGTTTCATATGCGCACAAGTTTTTACTATCAAATGCGCATGTGTACCTCTTCCGTTAACCTATGTTAAACACTGTCAAATGTTAACATTGTTTCCCCTTGCTTACCATGGGGAGGTGGAAGTAGGATTTGAAACTGTCACAGTGTATATATGTAAGACTCAAATCGTGGGTCGGTCCCAGATCGAGGGCCGATTTGAAAATCGTGGGCCGATCCAAAATCGTGGCATGTTTTCTGAAATCTTGAAAGGCGCTTTAGCCCCCACATTGGATTTTAAGCCTTCAGTCATGCAAATTCTGTTATAAAATCCATCTCTTTCCGGAACCAATTGGGGTTCGGATCTTTTGACATCGGTTGTCTCCGGTTCTGAACTAGATCTAGTTTCACTCCAACATCTACGGTTGAAAAAAATATGACGTCATAAATTTACGCACACCGTCGTCCGTTTCCGTAGCGTGTGTGTAAGCCAGTCCCGTACACTTAGTGATTGGATTTAGATTCAGTTCAGTTTTGTCACACAATACAAATAAATTACACAATACAATAAATAGATTTCGTTTGGGCGACGTGAGTGACTACATTTCAGACGTCAAAAATGCTGTGCGCTTTTGACATACTGAACTGTTATATTTTCGTCCGCAAATGATATGAGGTTTTCGTCCGCTTTTGATATGCAATTATTTTTCGGTTTGTGCGCAAATGCAATTCGCCCAATTTCATGTATGACGTCAACTTGTAAGAGCTATAATTACCCTCAGTTAAAATTGAACGTTCCACTCGACGTCATTCGTCCGCCATTTGCGATTTGAAATGAACATGTTTACAATGGGAAAACATTGTTTTTGTGCATGAAATCTTTATTTAAAGATGGATTCACGGGAAACTCTGGCACAGAGTTCCTGAAAAACAATGACACAAGTGGTTTGAATTTGGTCTCAATCCAGTAAGAAATGAAAAAAAATCTTGATTCAAATTCAGTGACAAAGTAAACTGAAATGGACAGTACATGTATAAAACATCAACACGACAGTTTTGCTTGTTCATGTGTGGCTTACCTGTGTTTCTGATTATGTAATCTAAGACAACAAGGCGCTCGAATAAATGCTGAAACTTTTTGGCAGTAGTGTCTGGTAAAGCTTCTGAATCAAACCTTCGCAACCAAAAGTCTGCATCCTTGAACCCGTTAACAAATAATTGGAATGACCCAACCTGAAATGAACAAGAAAGATTTATTAAACTACATCTAGTCAGTATACTTTACAAATTACTGTATAATAAGTTACAGGTCTATTTGTGTTCAAACACACAAAAATCTTCCGCTTATATAAAGTAGTAACACCAATTTAGTACAGAAATTGATCTATGATAAGTTCACTTAAAATAAAATGCCTTCCTTCCAGCTGAAGTTGCATCAAACTGACCGTGCATGCGCAGCAAGATCTCACTTAAGAAGGAAAATTTTTCGAAAAATAATCTCTATTACATGCCCACGGGTAAACACTTCTGAAAAGGAGCTTCTTGCATTGGCTGCAGAATGAAAGCATTGCAGAAAAGCTCCAACAGGAGCTTTCTGCAATGCTTTCAATCTGCATTAAGAAACCACATGTTCAAAAACATAATTATTTAACTCTTTACTCTATGAATATTCATGAAAGAAATAATGACATCATGCATATTAATTAGATTATTTTTTATGACAGGAATTTTTTGTCATGACAGAAACTGTAGAATCATATCTATATCACAAGCAAACAGAGCAGACTCTGATCAGACGTTTCCTATAGTCTACTGTTTGCAAAGGGTCTACTGTTTGCAAAGGCATATTTATAGAGTAAAGGGTTAACCCATTCCCTCATATTGACGCCTTTTGACGCCTCTGCAAAAGTCACCTGTTGAAACCATTGTGATAACTCCTATAGGAGCAAATGCTCTATTTATTACAATGGTTTCAAACTACAAAATTCTAAAATTTTCCCTTTCTCTAGTTAATGCTCCTATCCTGTAGATTTATTCAAAGAGGTTGGATCTAAAAATAGCCTATGAGGTAATTGGTCTAAAAATAGCCTATGAGGTAATGGGTCTAAAAATAACCTATGAGGTAATGGGTTGATGGTCACTATATTGAGTTTTAGGTTTTTCATTCGCTGTTACTTTCCTGTCCCAGGAGTAAGGGGACATTTATTAGGGAGAATAAACGCTTTACTCCAAAAATACGCCTTTCTTTGCCTTTGCAAACAGAGCAGACCATGATTAGATGGGTGCTATAAGAGCCGTCTGATCAGGGTCTACTCTGTTTGCTTATGATACAATATATCGTGGATGGACCAGTTTCGGTGCACTTAGCAATCAAACTGATGGCGGTGATCACAAATCTTAAAATTGTATGAAAAAAACTAATATTACCTTTGTAATAGGTCTTCTAAGTTAAATCAGTGTAAATTAATTCCCAAAATATTCCATATTTATCGCGGTTGAAACCTCTTTAATGACGTAGCCATTTTGTGTTTATCTGCCCTATTTCGGTGCGGCTTATGATTTATCGAAATACAGTGTTCAACAAAAGCGTATGACTACATTTGTAAATTAAAAGTAGTAGGTCTATAACTTAAGTTTTAACTTTGAACTGTTAAAACAAAATAAAATGCATATCAAACAAATTATGCATGCTGTAACGAGTTTAAAGTATTTTTATAACAAGAACCATTTATTGCCAATGTCCTTACCTTGTTTAAACTCATTTTATTCTCTGGAATTTGTGTATTTTGACTAAAACAACTCTAGTAAGGCGTTTTCTCCAGTAAAATACTATTTGATTAAAATCTAGTAGGTTTCTCTCCGGCATGAATAAGATTAGGTCTCTATCCTGTATGAATAAACTAAAGTAGGTCTCCGCTCAGTAAGGTCTCTCTCCTATGTGAAAAATATAGTGAAGGACATACTTTTGGACATAGCCTGTACTTGAAAAACAGTGAGCAAAGACATTGAAATCATGTGACTTTGCTGCAGCATATGACAACAAATGTACATCTATACAAAATTTAGAGAAACGTTTTCAGGACAGTATTTTTGGGAACAAAAGTTATCCAAGTGAAACAGACATAAGGAAAATGGCTGAAATTGCTATGCTTTATCAAATATAGTAAGTAACTTAACTGTTTGCTGCACATTTTAGATTTTTTTGACAGCGATGACAGGTATCGGTATTTGTTTATTTTGTGGATTGCAAAAAGTGATGATGTAATTCAGCTCTTCTTAAAGAAGATATCGTTTCCCAAGTAAAGTGCACTGAAATAGGGCATGTACCGAAACAGGGCAATCGACGATAGATATGATTCTACAGTTTCTGCCATTGCTCAAAATTCCTGTGTCTATTATAAGAAATTAATCTACTTAGTATTCATGATATCATTATTTCTTACATGAATATTCAATACATGGAGTAAAAGTAAAAACGTTAAGGTACATTTGTACTCCAATTATCCTCAACTATTGGACACCCAATCTCTCCTCTCCATCTGCTCTCGTAGCTCAATTTGCCACCATTTAAATGTTTCAAATTAGACTGACACTGTAGCAAATAGTGCTGACTCTGATCATACGGCTTTCAGGAGCTGTCTGATAGGGGTCAGCACGAGGGGTCAGCACAATTTGCCGAAGTTTGTCTTTCTGAACACTTAACCCATTCCCTCAAGAATATTTATGAAAAAATTCATTACTTCATCAAGGTTGTTCATCTGTGAAAGTTTTGGAGTTTCCATTGGTTTCCCATTGGGGTATGAGGAGTTTGCAGGACATATTATGTGTACAGAGAGAATTACAGGCAGATAAGAGCCAGCTTATATGCCTCCCACCTTGTGGGGACATAATAAATAGACAACCTTCATTTCAGTTTGCATCTTTATCTGTGGACTTCATTAGCTAAGTAAAATGGTTTTAGCTAAGCTAAGTGGTTTTATGTCCACCTCTCTATCAGGGGGTTGTGAGTTTAAATCACAGCTGAGCCTCAAACATTCCCACATTATATTATGTAGTGCTTGTGTTAGACCTTTTTGAATATTCATACAAGAAATAATGACATCATGAATATTTATTAACTCGTTTTATAATACGTAAACTTTTCAAAGACATTTTTGCTTTGACAAAACTGTAGAAGCAGATCTATATCATGTCCTATTTCCAAGCATCCTTTACCTTTTTGTTGAAGTCCTATTTCTAAACATTCCTTACCTTTTTTGTTGAAGTCCTATTTCTAAACATTCCTTACCTTTTGTGGAAGTCCTATTTCTAAACATTCCTTACCTTTTGTGGAAGTCCTATTCTGTGGAATTTTCGGCCCAGCTGTGGAAATTTCTCCTGAATGTTTTTCTTTGTGGAGGATTTGGCTCTGTCTATGGCATTGTAATTAAACGTTCTACTAGATAACTTGACAACCTGAAAGTAAAGTATGCAACACTACGAGTCATTTTGTATAGTTCTTATGTGTTAACCCTTTCCTCAATAAATACGCCTTTCTACGCCTTTGTAAAAATCACCTGTTAAAACTATTGTGATAAATAGAGCATTTGCTCCTATAGGTTTTAAACTACCAAATTCTACAATTTTCCTTTTCTCTAGTTAATGCTCCTTTTCGGTAGATTTGTTCAAAGTAGTTGGATCTAAAAATAGCCTATGAGGTAATGAGTCAAACAATAGCCTATAAGGGAATGGGTTAACCTTTTTCTCCATGGACATACAAATAAGAAATAAAACTTCATGACTACTATTTACTGCAGATGAATTTTTATAATGGCGTGTGAACACCAGGAAATTCTGGTCAAGTCAGATACTGTAGAATAACATTAGTAGTATTCCATAAGCAAACAGAGCAGACCCTGATCAGACAGTTCCTATATAGGAGCCATCTGAACTTGGGTCTAATAATGACGTCATGAATATTAATTAGCTGAATTTTTATACATGTAATGGCATCATGAACATGGGAATATTGACCATGAAATAAACTGCAGAATATCAAAAGCAAACAGGGCAGACCCTGATCAGATGGCTCCTAGAGGAGATGTCTGATCTGGGACTACTTTACCTGATCAGATGGCTCCTAGAGGAGATGTCTGATCTGGGATTACTTTGTTTGCAAAGGTGTAAAAATTATTGAATGAAGGGTTAAGAAGTGTATCAGAGTTATCTAAATACATTACATGGCCATTTCTCCACCAAACCTTATACTGCGACCACTCTTTAGAATCGTCTCAAAGAGACGATTCTAAAGAGTGGTCACAGTATAGGGTTTGGTGGAGAATTAAAGGAGCTATTCTTGAAAACGTTTAAATTTGTGCATCTTTTCAGGACCTTTGGTGTATCTATCGAGCAAGGTGTTAACTCTTTTCCCACTACAGTTTGGATACGGATGAAATGCCGAGTAACTCAGTGTCTCATCAGGATCCAAACTGCATAAAATTCTGATTACATATTAGACAAACTAGTTTGACAATGATAGCAGACAACATTTTTGGCAGTCAGCAGATACATGTACTTACCCTGTAAGACAGTTTAACTGTTAATACACCTTCCAAAGTGTAAACATTCATAAATTAAACTAATTAAGTCTTCACTGCAAGGGACATTGATACACAATACATCTAGGTGAACCTAAAAACAAAACGGTGATGACAGCTGCCATCATTTCTATACTACCAGAAATACAGCATCAGTTTGGTACATACAGTAAAACTCCTCTAATGCGACCACCTAAAAGAGGTATAAATCTGGACGGTAGAGGCAGGTGGTAGCTTAATGCAGGATAAAAGTAACACAGAAAGCTCCTAGAGGAGCTTTCTGTGTTACTTTTGTCCTGCATTAAACAACCACCTGCTTATAAAGAACCATGTTTATTCATGAAGTGGCCGCATTAGAGGGGTTCTACTGTATTTAATATATTGAACACACTATATGTATCTATGTAGCTGACAGAATAATAATTGTAACTGGTTATAGCTGTGCTTGATAATTATTCATGCAACACTCCGCCTGTTATGAAAATAAATTAAACCATTCCCTCCTAGACTTTTTTTAGAAACCTTTTTTTCATAACTGTATACTTTTGAAACCAATGGGATAAATAGAGCATGTGCTCCTATGCAGCAAATGTTTTATTTATCATAATGGTTTCAAACAAGAGCAATGCATGCAGATGCCAACGCTAGTCTGTCAAGACATTTAAGTTTTTTTATTTCCTAAGTCCGTAAATGGGCTTAATTTTGTATAAAGCCTTACGGAGCTATGGCCATCAGTCAGATTGTAGCCGTCCTGGTGGTGAACAAGCATGTTGAGCTTCATACGATTTGCATGAATAGTAAAGAAGTAAGCCAACATTAAAGTTTCCTGATGACAACGGTGACCACAACACTGCCACCAGTTACGACAATAACTTGCATTATTTTCCTCGAAAAACTGATGAGCTCAAAACGACTTTTACAGAGGCATCAAACGGCATCAGTAGGAGGGAATGGGTTAATATACATATCATTCTTTATCAAAATTATAAAATAAGGAAACTTGTTCCAAAAAGAGAATCAGATCTGTAACTAATAAGCAAAGGAAAGCAGACCCAGATCAGACAGCTTTCTACAGGAGCTGTCTGATCTGGGTCTATTCTGTCTACTCTGTTTGCAAAGACATAAAAAAGGAATAATTATCTAGTACAGGGTTAATAGTTAACCCTTTCCTTCATATAAATGCATGTTCATGCATTTGAAAACAAGAATAGACCCAGATCAGACTGTCCGTATAAGAGCCGTCTGATCAGGGTCTGCTCTGTTTGCTTTTGACAAGATATACATGTAGATCTCAGTCTACAGTATTTGTCAAAGCAAAAAATTCCTTGAAAGGTTTACAATATAAAACTTCAGGTACATGTAATACCGTAAATATTCATGTCATAATTTCTTACATGAATATTGACCTGGGAAAGGGTTAACCCATTCCCTCATATTGACACCTTTTGACGCCTCTGTAAAAGTCACTTTCTGAAACCATTGTGATAAATAGAGCATTTGCTCCTATGGAGCAAATGCTCTATTTATCACAATGATTTCAAAACTACACAATTCTAAAATTTCCTTTTTCTATAGTTAATGCTCCTTTTCGGTAGATTTGTTCAAAGTGGTAGGATTCTAAAATAGTCTATGAGGTAATGGGTTAATAGCCATGTTCTAACAATATGGTTACTGTCAACTGTTAGCCCTTATTACCAATAGATACACCTTAGGTCACCTTTTCAAGTCTTTGCAACCAGAGTAGACCCAGATCATATGGCTCCTGTAGAAGCAAGTCTGGGCAGTTTTACTAAGCAGGTTAATTCTGTTTCTTAATAAATAATAAAATAATAAAAATAAATAATATTCTTATGGAATAATAAATAAATTTTATGGTTTCTGAAATGGCAAATAAATCAATTTTTTATTGACTTCAATCAAGATGACAGACACAGGGCGATCCCAATACATGTAGCTCACCTTGGCATTTTGTGTAAACTCCTCATGTAAATGCCTCTTCAAGTGTTTACCATCACAGTGGACTCAGATCAGACACCTCCTATGAGCCATCTGATCAGGGTCTGCTCTGTTTGCTTATGAAATCATAATAGATTTTTCTACAGTTTTTACCAATACCAAAATATCCTAATCCTATGTGCCATAATTATGCCATGATAAACATGCAGCTAGAAAATATTCACAATGTCATTATTGTCTCATTAATCTTAACCCATTCCCCCGCATATTGACGCATTTTGACACTTCTGTAAAAATCACTTTCTGAAACCATTGTGATAAATAGAGCATTTGCTCCACAGGATTATTCATCATACATGTAAGAAAAAATGACATCATGAATAGTTCAATAGCTTATTATTTATAAAGTAAAATTTCATGGAATGCTTTTTGCTTTGACAAGAACTGTAGAATCAGATCTATATCATGTCATAAGCAAACAGAGCAGACACTGATGAGACGGCCCCTGATCTGGGTTTACTCTGTTTGCAAAAGGGCATAAATTTTGGTCATGGCAGAACCTGTAGAATCAGATCGATATTATTTTTCATAAGCAGACAGAGCAGACCCTGATCAAAATGGCTCCCACAGAAGCCATCTGATCTGGGTCTACTCTACTTGCAAAGGTGCACCTATGGAGTAATGAGATATGCAGTTACAGATATTCCTCAAGAATAAACTTATCATTAGATAGATCATAAAACACAACAGGAAGATATGACAAATTACTTCCTGGTATGAAATGATATATATTCTGAAGTGGGAGATCCTTTGAGCAGTATAACTAATCACTGACGGAAGTAATGTATAAAGAAAGAGATCCTTGAGGACAAATCTCATCAGGGTCAATTTTTCCTTATCCCTTTCAAGGCTGAATTTTCAAAGTGGATCATCCGTAATTGTTAACCCTTTACTCGATAAATACGCCTTTCTACACCTTTGCAAACAGAGCAGACCCAGATCAGAATGGTTCCCAGTGTAGCTGTCTGACCAAGGTCTGCTCCGTTTCCTTACAGAATTATATAGAACTACATGTATTTGATTCAATTCTACAGCTTCTACCAGTGCCAAAATGTTTACTGTTCATATAATATTAACATGGTAGATATTAAGCTAATTAATATTTAAACATACATTATTTTATATGAATATTAATGAAATAAAGGGTTCAAAACTGGGTGTATTCAGTATGGAAGGATATATGCGAGAGGATTTCGAATGATAAACTGTGCAGACCTTGATCAGAGAGCACCTCCTATTTTAGGAGCCCTCAAATCTCGATCTACACTTTTTGAAAATGCCACTACATTTGGTTTTCATATTAAAACGATAGCCCTTTACCTGATGAATATTCATGTAAGAAATAATGACATCATGGATATCAGTTAGCGGAATTGTAATAAATCGAGGGCTTGGTGCAAAACTATTGTAACTCCTTCACAAAGTGAAGGAGTTACAATAGTTTTGCACCAAGCCCTCGAAATGCATTATAAACACAGGATAGTTTTGCCATATCAGAACCTCTAGACTCAGATCAACATTATTCCATAAGCAGACACAGATCAGACAGCTCTCACAGGAGGAGTCTGATCCGGGTTTACTCTGTATTCACAAGCATTTTTTTTTTTTTATGCATCTCTATCAATTAAAGAGGAAGTCCATACAATGAACGCATATTTTCAATAATATCATAAAACTTGGCATTTGTTATGCTCTATCATTATTATGAAGGTTCCCACTGCATTTGAACTTATACCGAAAAATGCCCCTGTGATACAAATAAACCGATTTCATCAATACTGATAATTTTTGTTCTACAACACCATATTATCGGCCTTTTCCGTTAAATTCTTCCGCGTTTTGCTGATGATCAACTGATCCCTCCATTGTTTATGAAATAGCTTTCTCGGAAGTGGTCGGAGAATTGCGAATAGGGCGAACAGTTACGAAACTAAAACCCAACCCGAATAAAACTGAAAAATCGGGGAGTAAAATTGGGATCGGCGATATCAAACACATAGATGTTTTGTCATTATAAACAGTAATTGGTTGGATTTTTCTTGCAATATACTACTTTTCAGCATATAAACAAGTGAGTTTTGTATATTTTAAAAGTCTTTGAAACGCGTCTGTCGGGCGTTAAATGTAGGGCCATCCCCTTTAAAAGGCTAATGCTCATGCAAAAGGGTAAAGATCTAGATACAGTAAACAAACACAGTAGACCCCTCATCAGTCCATCCTTACAAGAGTCGCCTGATCTGGGTCTACACTTTTTTGCAACGGCTTTAAAAGATGTATGTATATACAAGTATGTAGAAAAGGGTTAACACAGATTAGACAGCTGCTGTTGGAGTCTCCTGTTGGAGACGTCTGATCAGGGCCTGCTCTGTTAACCCATTCCCTCATAGGCTATTTTTAGATACAAGCTCTTTGAATTAATCTACCGAAAAGGAGCATTAACTAGAGAAAAGATAATTTTGTAGCTTGAAGCCATTGTGATAAATAGAGCATTTGCTCCTATAGGAGCAAATGCTCTATTTATCACATGGTTTCATAAAGTGACCTTTACAGAGTCATCAAAAGTCGTCAATATGAGGGAATGGGACAAAAGTCGTCAATATGAGGGAATGGGACAAAAGTCGTCAATATGAGGGAATGGGTTAAGACTGTTTGATTATGGAATTATATAAATCTGAGTCTACAAATTCTGAATTGCCAAAATTTCATTTGTTCATGAGCCATTATAAAAATTCATCTTATTTATATTCATGATATCACACTAGAGTACACAGGAAACTTACATTTGTTTTTGGAACTACATTCAATTGCAGTTTCTGGTCAACAAGACTTGCCCCTGCCTCAGACAGATAGCCCTGGTTTGGCACAAGACAACTCCGCCCAAAGCAGCACGGACAACATAGTTTGTGCAACCACTTGGTCCACTTGGGATTAAGCTGCCCGTAGGGCTCCTCGTCTTTGGGCTTAAATACAGCAATAGTTTTCTGAAAAGGAAAGAAACATGTGATTCAATTGGTTTTATCTCTCACTGCAGGTTTCATCTATAAGACAACAGCAAATTTTACGACATTTATCTTGTTCAAACAGACATGCAGATAATCCTAAGGAAAAATGTTAGTAACATATCTTTTAACCCTTTCCCTGTTCTACGTGTATTCCAAATTTCAGTACCTTTCAGTATGGACAAAATAGTTATAAAGAAATATGGAAGGTGGAACATTGTAGACATTTTAGATTGCAAAGAAACAGATCTATCAAATTCTATTAGCAAACAGAGCAGACCCTGATCAGATGGCTCCTCTAGGAGCCATCTGATCTGGGTCTACTCTGTTCGCAAATGCGTGATAACACGTTTACATGTGGGAGAGGGTTAACCCTTTCCATCATACAAAAGCTTTTTCACACCTTTAAAAACAGAGTAGACCGAGATCGGAAAGCTCCTGTAAGAGCCATCTGATTAGGGTCTACTCTGTTTGTTTATAAAATTATAACAGATTTGACACTACATAATGTAGTTTGTGTTCATACCCAGTGTACATAAGAAAATCAAGATACCCAGTGTGCATATGCCATCATAAAATTCAGCTAATAAATATTCATGATGCCATTTTTTCAAGAAATTTACACCCCAGGATGGAAGATTTTCATGGTGGGGTGGGGTGTTAAATTTCCTGTTACACTGGTACTACTGACCTCAGTTAAACAGGTACCTGCTTTTTTACAGACCAGTAATTACATGTCTTCTCAAAATGGTTGTAAAGTCAAAGTCAATAGGCCAAGACAAGTGAATGCATACAAATACATTATCTCTCCCAAACTAGTTCAATGTCAAAACGTGGCTTATCTGAGTGCAGTAATGCACACAAAAATATTACATTTGTATCTCTCCCAAATTAGTTCAATGTCGAAACTAGAAAAACATCTTCAATCATGTTAAACCTGGGATATTTTCGGAAAACACATCAAAGTAATCGAACAGAAAATGACAAAATTTAAATTCACACAGACTTGATTATAGTATGGGAAAGTTGGTACTGAATAATGCATGTACAGAAAAAACTCGATACTACGACATTTTAGTAAGAATTGATGTCTTTTAAGGCAAATGCTGCTTATGCAAGGTGAAGGTCATGCAGAAAGCTCGTAGAGGAGCTTTCTGCAGGACTTTCACTCTACTCATAGAGGAGTTTTCTGCATGACTTTCACCCTGCATTAAGCTGCCATCCGTCATAACCCTTTCCCTAATACAAACGCATTTTCACGCATTTGCAAACAGAGTAGACCCAGATCACACGGCTCCTATAGGAGCCGTCTGATCAGGGTCTGCTCTGTTTGCTTATGGAATTACATACATCTGATTCTACACTTTGTGGCACTGTTAAAACTTCCTTTGTTAATAATGCCTTAAAATAGTTTGGCTCATTAATATTCATGATGTCATTATTTCTTACATGAATATCGAACAGGGAAAGGGTTAACCCATTACTCCATAAATACGCATTTTCATGCTTTTTGCAAACAGAGTATACCCCGATCAGACGGCTGCTATAGGAGACATCTGATCAGGGTCTGCGCTGTTTGCTTATGAAATAATATAGATATAGCTCACAATAGCCTAGGTGTCAAACAACCTTGATTCAGATGAGGCTCAAGAATAATTAAAACTTCTCTATCATTGTCGGTGAATGACCTTTTTACTCCATGAATGTTCACGTATTAAAGAAATAATGACATCATAAATATTAACTGCATTAATTGTTATAACAACATATATAGAAACAGGAATTTAACGCCATGACAGAAACTGTAGAATCATATCTATATTATATCATAAACAAATAGAGCAGACCCTGATCAACCGTCTGTTTCAGGTCTACTCTGTGCTAGGTCTACTCTGTTTTAGGTCGACATATATTCTGTTTGCAAGGCGTAGAATGGAGTATGGGTTAAGACAGGTGGCAGCTCAATGCAAGGTGAAAGTCATACAGAAAGCTCCACTTGGAGCTTTCAATTTGTCTTTCACCCTGCATAGAGATGTCACTTGCCTAAAAAGACAAAAATTCAATTATTATTCTTTATTAAAACTTTGATTAACCCTTTCCCTCATGTAAACATGTTTTCACGCATTTGCAAACAGAGTAGACCCAGATCAGACGGCTCCTATAGGAGCCGTCTGATCAGGGTCTGCTCTGTTTGCTTATGGAATTTGATAAATCTGTTTCTGTACTTTCTAAAATAGCAGCAATGTTCCACCTTTAATATTTCATTATTACTATTTTGTCTATGAATAATCAGTAGGTATTGAAATTTGTAATAAACATAGAACTGGGAAAGGGTTAAAGAGGGTTTTTTCTTGCATATTCATCTCATGATCCAAACTGTTTGTCACTCTTACCAGATTTTCAGCCAAGACATAAAAGAAATAAGCAGACGACAATATCTACAGATGACAAATGATTGAAGTGCTTTATCCTTTCCTTCATATATACATGTGCCTTTTCACTCATTTGTAAACAGGGTAGACCCAGATCAGATGGCTCGTGTAGGAGCCGTCAAATCAGGGTCTGCTCTGTTTGCTTAATACATGATATAGGTCTGACAACAGTTTTTGTCATATTCTCTTGAAAATTTTATAACGTAAAAATTAAGCAAATAAATATTCATGATGGCATTTATGCTTAATTGAATACTGAACAGGGAAAGGGTTAAGCAGACAACAATATCTGCAGACGACAAAATTATGATTGAAGTGCTTAAGGCTAACACAAGTGCTTGACTAGTTACCGGTACTCTATTATCTTCATGTTAACCCTTTCCCTGTTTTATGTTTATTTCAAATTTCAATACCTACTGAATATTCATGGACAAAATAGTTATAAAGACATATGGAAGGTGGAACATTGTAGCCATTTTGTAAAGTAAAGAAAAAGGTCTATCAAGTTCCATTAGCAAACAGGGCAGACCCTGATCAGACGGCTCCTATAGGAGCCGTCTGATCTGGGTCTACTCTGTTTGCAGATGCATGAAAACACGTTTATATGAAGGAAAGGGTTAAGTGTCATTGTTCTACACAGTAACGTGGTTAACCTTTTTATCATATAAACACATTTTCACACCTTTACAAACTGAGTAGACCGGGCTTTTTGCTTAAGTCTGAGATCATTCTCAAGCATCTGATTGGTCAGATTCTGAGCTTGCTCAGAATCTGACCAATCAGATACTTGAGAACGATCTCAGACTCAGAAGTTTTATAACCTTGGACACAGGCCTTTTTCTGGTGTCTACATGATGTGTCCATGAATTTTTTTAATTGCATATTTACACAGGAAATTTTTGTATATGGAAGAAACTAATTTCATATGCAATTTTGGGCAGAAAAATCCCAACAGATACAAAATTTTGATGAAAATACTAAAAAAAATACAAAACAACTTAAAATGGGACCAAAAAGTTTTCCCAATTATTGAGTTTTACATGCGAAAAATTCTGTGCGAGTGAGTGAGCAGCACATGGGATCAAAATCACTGACCTGCCTTCCTTTTAGTTCTTGGCAGAGGGGATAATCTCCGTCAAACAAACAAAAACATCCCCTGTGACAAAATGCATTTTCTCCAGAATTGCCAGGAAAGGCCTGTAGACCCTGAACAGACGGCTCCTGTAGGAGCAGTCTGATCAGGGTCTGCTCTGTTTGCTTATATATAATTATAACAGGTCTGACTCTACAGTTTTGACAAGTACCAAAAATTCATGTGCCATCATAATGTCATTATTTTCACATGAATATTCAACAGAGAAAAGGGTATGTTGATCATAAATGATCAGACATGACAGGACTCAAGCAAGAGTATGATTTGGGAGAAAAAGTCTCCCAAACCCTGCCGACTTCTTCCTGTTTTAAGCTGAGGGAGAAGTTTTAATTTATAGAATAATAGAACAACTTCTCTCTCAAAACCACTAAACTAGCTCCAGCTTGAGCCATGTATGACATACGGGTACCTACATGTAAATAATCTGATTGCATACCATACTTACACCTAATCTACTATACACAAAATAACAGCCGCTGGTCCCTTTAATGCTGAGTGTGGGTTTCTGACCAATGTCCAAAGCCAGTTCACACTCGAACACTGCTTGTGCAAATTCTGGGTCCTTTGGAAATTTGTTACCATATAGCGACACATACGTGTTCGGGTCTATCTTACAGTCAACACTCTGGTACAGGCTTGGGATAGAGTCTGTCTTCGAGTCTTGCCTCTGAACTATCTGAACTGTATCTAAGTCTGTCATTTTGCACACTTTCACAGGGAAATGCCTGTGTTACTTCTATCACTGGGTAAACCACCGGATAAAACTAGTTTGACAGCATGTCTTAGGGATTACGTGTCATTTTCATCCTTGTTTGGTTGACTTGTGTGTCTAATGATAACCCTTTACGTGACAGAGATGTAATTGACACATTTGCAAACTGAGAAGACTCAGATCAGACAGCTCCTGTAGGACCTGCCTGATCAGGGCCTGCTCCGTTTCCTTAAGAAATAACAGTCCAAATTTCTTGTGTGCATAATTGCATTATAAAAATTCAGTTAACCTTTTCCCTCAATAAATGCTTTTTCATGTCTTTGCAAAAAGAGTGGACCCAGATCAGATGGCTCTGCCTCCTGTAGGAGCTTTTTGATCAGGGTCTACTCTGTTTTCTTATAATATAATTATATTGTAAAGCAAAAACAGCACCAAAAGACATCTCCATCAGGTCAAAGGTTAAGAAAAATATTATGAATCCCTATAAATATGAAACATATATCTTGCATGGATCAATCCAATTGAGTTTACTAGAAATACAGATATAACTTAACTTACTCAAGAAATAGTGACAGTATGAATACTAAGCCTTTACTCCATAAACACGCCTTTCTACGTCTTTGCAAACAGAGTAGACCGAGATCAGATGGCTCCTATAGGGTCTGCTCCGTTTCCTTATGATATACATGTAATATACATGTAGATATATTTCTACAGTTTTTGCCCTGACAAAACATTCCTGTGTCCATATGCTATTATAGCAAATTAATCTAATTAATATTCATGACTTTATTACCGGTATATATCACATGAATATTCATGGAAGAATGGGCTAATGAGCTGAATTTTAATAACAGCATTCACCAGTCGTCTGGGTCAACTGTTTTCAAATGCTATAACCCTTTACTCCATCAATATTCAGGAAAGAAATAATGACATTATGAATATTAACTGAATTTTCATAGTGGTACTATTAACCCATTCCCTCATAGGCTATTTTTAGATCCTACCTCTTTGAATAAATGTACCTAAAAGGAGCATTAACTAGAGAAAATGAATTTTTTAGAATTTTGTTGTTTGAAACCATTGTGATAAATAAAGCATTTGCTCCTATAGGAGCAAATGCTCTATTTATCACAATGGTTTCACAAAGTGACGTTAACAGGGTCATCAGAAGTCGTCAATATCAGGGAATGGGTTAATAAAGTAATCCTTTATTGTGTCAGAAACTGGAGAATCAAATTTACATTATATATCAAAGGCAAACAAGGCAGACTCTAATCAGATGGCTCCTATAGGAGATATCTGATCTGGGTCTATTCAGTCTCTGCAAGGGCTTAAAAATGTGTATGTATGTATGGAGTAAAGGGTTAATGGCGTGTCTATCAGGTATAGTGCTAACATACACGCATGTGTAGTAATTGTGTAGTAATTGATCTTTCCAGTTGTGTATGACAGAAACACCTGTCATAGCTCTACATGCGCAAAATGGTTATATCTAAATGCATGTCTTTGCTGAATAGGCATGGGGTTTCATGGAAATGGACACAGGAACTCAAATTCTGGGTCTGTTTTCAAACCTTTCCCCATTCAACCCTTTCCTCCATAAATACGCCTTTCTACACCTCTGTAAGAGTCACCTGTTGAATTTCCATTGTGATAAATAGAGCATTTGCTCTTATAGGAACAAATGTTCTATTTATCACAATGGTTTAAATTTACAAAATTCTAAAAAAAAATCCTTTTTGGTAGATTTATTAAAAGAGGTTGGATCTAAAAACAGTCTATGAGGGAAAGGGTTAATATTCATGAAAGAAATATGATGTCATGGATAGTAATAAGCCAAACTATTTTAATTTTTTTAGCATTATTAACAAAGCGGTATTTGACTGGCAGATCCATATAATCAAAGAGATCAGAGGCTGATCAGACCACTCCTATAGGAACCATCTGATCTGGGTTTACTCTGTTTGCAAATGCATGAATATGCGATAAAAGGGAAAGGGTTAAGAAATAATATCATAATATTTATTAGCTGAACTTTTACATTGGCATATGTACACATGTATAATTATGTACACATGTATATGTACACATATACATGTACACATGTATATGTACACATGTATTTAGGTTGATAGAAACTGGTGAGTCAGATTTACTGTAATTTCATAAGCAAATAGAGCAGACCCTGATCAAACTGCTCCTAAAGGAGCCATCTGCTCTGGGTCTACTATATTTGCAAAGGTGAGAAAAAAGGGTTGACATGAAAGAAAGGGTTAGCCCTGTAATTCTGCCCTCTTTATGCTTTTGCAAACAGACTGAGAGTAGACCAGTATCAGACATTTGTTGTAGGACCTGTCTGAGCAGGGTCTCCTGTGTTTGCTTGCATGTTTATATGTTATAGCATATACATACACCCATGATTTAATTGTTTTGAGGTGAAAAATCTAAAAATAAAAATGAATCTATGAACAACATTTATATGATATTTTTGTAAAAAAAAAAGCTGAAAAGAAGTAGTAACTATTATACAGTTGTTGAGAAGCTCTGAATAAGACCTAGCTGTTTTCTTATTCCAATATCAGTGACACACACACACACACGTCCGATGCAGATTCGATAACTGTAGATTTTATCAATGTATATGGTCCTATCCTGCTAGGTTATGTAGCAAGCTTTCCCAGTTAATCCTTGTAAATATATTTAACGTGCATGTTTGCGGCATTTATCAGCTGTAATGCATGTCAATTACATTATCTAACCTCTGTGCTTTGTTTACTGTATGTTCCTAATACTATCCACCAACCATATGGCTGTGTTGCCACTATACAAAGTATACATGTATAATTATCCATTCAATCATGAGCCATTTAATTGGCAAGCAATAACATAAGAATGCCTAACTTGCTATTAATATGTTCAGGCATATTGCTTAAGGCTGTATATTGATTAGAAAATGACCTGGTCAGTTACATTATTACACAAGCCATGTAAGTATACTGCAATCCTTACAACAGTGCCAACACGCCAAAGTTTAAACCACAGCTCTCATGTATGTAACTCCCTGGGCATGCCCACTTGATGTTTCCTGTCTCAATTTCCTAAAGTTGACCCACATTTGTCTATCTTTAGCACTATCTTCATACAACATGAGCTGTCAAAGAATGTAGCTATTTATAGACCTGTGTAACAGACATAAGAAAACGACAACTATCCAACTCATTCTTTCGAACAGATTTACAGAAAATGTAACACACTGTTCAGACAAAAATCAATACAACAGGGGACCAGTTACATTTCCCAACCTAAAATGTTGTTTGCCTTAGAAACATGTCAGATGGAAAATCTTACTAAACCCTTTCCTCCATGAATACCCCTTTCTACACCTCTGTAAAAAGTCACTTTATGAAACCATTGTGATAAATAGAGCATTTGCTTCTATGGAGCAAATGCTCTATTTATCACAATGGTTTCAAAACTACACAATTCTAAAATTTTCCTTTTCTATATAGTAAATGTTCCTTTTTGGTAGATTTATTCAGAGGTTGGATCTAAAAATAGCCTATGGAGGAATGGGTTAAATTCCTCTGATGTAATGGTAAAGTATTTTTGAAAAACAACAATCAACCTTAAAGCTCACCGTGTGCAGTGCATTCTCAGTTCCTGTTAAAATTCAAACACTCAATTAATTCATCTCTCCTTGCCATTGATATTAGCACAGGTGAACAAATCAATTTGGCATCCTATTGATAACTAAATCATCGTGGGGGCAGTGAGTTTTTTTATAGACATTTTTGATTTTTTGAGAGCAGACAAGGCTAAAAAAGCCCAGTTTTCAACAATTCAAGGGCCATAACCTTGAAATACCTGATCCAATATTGCTAGTTATTTAACTTGGCCTAGATATACCCATTAACATTTTCATAAGGTTAGGTGATGAGAACTTTATGACTTAGAGAGTGGACAAGGCTAAAAAGGCCAATTTTGTATTAATCAAGGGCCATAACTCTTAAGTTCCTAGTTCAATCTTGCTGGTTATTGAACTTGGCCTAGATATTATAGCCATAACCATTTTTATAAGGTTTGGTGAAGATTGGATGAGACGTTTTTGACTTAGAAAGTGGACAAGACTAAAAATGCCAAATTTGGATAAATCAAGTGCCTTAAGTCTGAAGTCCCCGAAACAATCTTGCTGGATATCGAACTTGGCCGAGTTTTACCCCATGTAATGTACCCTGTGTAAAGAACTTTTCAAATCTTTACTTGACAGAGATGCATTTTTAGTTTTTTTTTTACGCATTCCCACATAGAGTAGATCCAGATCAGAAATCTTCTTCAGGAGCTGCCTCAACAGGGTCTCCTCTGTTTTGCAAAATGAAATATGCAGTAATACAGGGAGAGGCTTATGGTCACTTTTTACTTATAGATTCAAATTTGTGCAGACATGATTTTTTTCACAGCAGGTCAAGTGTTAATCCTTTCCTCCATAAATACGCCTTTATACGCCTCTGTAATTGTCACTTCTTCAAACCATTGTGATAAATAGAGCATTTGCTCCTATAGGAGCAAATGCTCTATATGCTCTATTTACCACAATGGTTTCAATCTACAAAATTCTAAATTTTTCCATTTCTCTAGTAAATGCTCCATTTTGGTAGATTCATTCAAAGAGGTTGGGTCTAAAAATAGCCTATGGAGGAATGGGTTAAAAACTAATCATGCAAAAACCAGACTAAGTAAGATCCCAACATACCCAGAGGCGCATGTGACTGCCTTCATTCATTTCAAGATGTTTCATTCATTTCAAGTTTGATATATTAACTCTTCGTTTGCTGAATTTCAAAATACATTTCTCCTTCTTTACTCATGCCCTGCTGTATAATTACATATATCTTTACTGTGTACAAGTATTTCGCTGTGCAATCATTGCTGCGGTGTGCGCTGGTTACACAATCAATCTGTAAATAGTGCAGACTCTGATGAGACAGGAGCTGTCTCATCTGGGTCTTCACTAGTTACAGGTGGGTATATTGACGCGAGTAGCAAGCGAAGGGTTAATTTCATCTACATACATTTTGCTTTTATTACTATGGACTTCATTCTATTTCTTGAAGTGAGTCGAATTGAAAAGCTCAATTCTATATTTAGTAATTACATTTGAGGTTTTCTACAGCACTGATTCTGTCAGTATCTCTCTACCTATGCTGTGTCTGCATATATGGGTCACTTGCCATGGAAGAAGACACAGAATGACACTTTAATCCATTCCCTCATAGGCTATTTCTAGATCCAACCAATTTGAATAAATCTACTGAAAAGGAGCATTAACTAGAGAAAATGATTTTTTTTTTAGAATTTTGTAGTTTGAAACCATTGTGATAAATAGAGCATTTGCTCCAATAGGAGCAAATGCTCTATTTATCACAACGGTTTCATAAAGTGACCTTTACAGAGGCGTAGAAAGGCGTATATATGGAGGAAAAGGTTAATGTATTCACTTTGTTTAAAATTATATACAACAGTTGGCGGGAAAAATAAAAATAGCAGTTGTTTTGATTCAATGTGACCAGGACCCTGTTTCTCATCTACTTAGCGTCTTCGGGGAACTATATTATAAGCCACTCGCTTGCTGTGTTATTCATTACTATGTACTCTATAGTTACAGTGGTCATCTTCTATATAATAACAAAGAATTAACTAAATTTCAATCTCCAAACTTCATTAACTTCTCAGCTTCCCAATTTTCCATTTGTCTATCTCAGTATATCTCTGTATCTACTGTCTGTCTCTCACCATCTCTAATTCTGTATCAGTATGTACCCCAGGCTGGTCCCCTATGTATTTGAATCTATCTATATATCTTCTCCCCTTTTTTCTAACTTCTGTCTTTATTTTCTTCTCACCGACTCATGCCACACACATTCATAATTCTGTTCACATTATTTTCATCCAATTACACATTTCCATTCTAACATAACCACCCTGATTCTTAATTTGCATAATCATATCTTTTCTCTATGTGGTCAATTAATTCCTACATCTTATCGTTCCCTATGCACTAACCAAACATTGGCCTCCTTCACAGTCTAGTGTCACCTCTTGTGCCAATTACAGCCATGTGTACCGGTAATTAATATTTGCTAAGCCTAGTATGTACCAGATTTGTTTAACATTTGCAATATGACCTGACAGTAAGAACTCTACAGGATATATATATTCTAATCATCGGCTCAATTAACGTAATTAATACAATATCTGAGAATCAGCTGATATTTGCATCTAACATTCTACAAATTTTACAAAACTCAAGAATTTCATGAACCAATCTACAGTAAACCCCCTCTAATGCAACCATCAAACAAGAGGCATAATTCACAGTGGTAAAGGCAGGTGGTAGCTTAATGCAGGGCGAAAGTTATACAGAAAGCTCCTATAGGAGCTTTCTGCATAACTTTTGTCCTGCATTAAGTTACCAGCTGCTTATGAAGACAACCATGTTTATTTCGAGGGCTTGGTGCAAAACTATTGTAATTCCTTCACAAAGTGAAGGAGTTACAATAGTTTTGCACTGAGCCCTCGATTTATTAAGTGGTGGCATTAGAGTGGTTTTACTGTACATGTACATGTATATTCAATGAAATCAATTAAAACATTATATCATACTCATACCTCAAGGACTCAAACTCGAATCAACTATACAGCTGCAAACTGCAAGTTGTTGCGTCATACGTGTTATGAGTTGGGATGGTTCCAACCAAATAGTTTTAACGGGTAAACCCTCTACTCCATAAATACGCCTTTGCAAATGAAGTAGACGCAGATCAGAAGGCTCCCATGGGAGCCATCAGATTTTGATTAAATTCTATACATGTAGATATGATTCTACATTTTCTACCATGAACAAAACTACATGTGTTCATGTGCTATAATTCCATTATAAAAAATAATCAAATTAATATTCATGATGTCATTTGTTATATGAATATTCATGGAGTAAAGGGTTAAATAGTTTTGCCGTTAGTGATAATTTCGTCTCAGTTCCTGTAACTCTTTATTCCATAACTACACCTTTCTACATCTTTGCAAATTTGCAAACAGAAGATCCAGATCAGACAGCTCCTGTAGGAGTTGTCTGATCAGGGTCTACTCTGGTTGCTAAAGGTATAATGTGGATACTATTCTGCAGTTTCTGCTATTGCTAAAACTTCATGTGTTCATTTGTGGCAAAATTGCCATATATTAATGATGTCACTATTTCTTACATAAATATTCATGGAGTAAAGGGTCAACATTGAGACATCCTCTCTCCACTGGTTAATATTGAGACATCCCCTCTCAACTGGTTTATATTGAGACATCCTCTCTCCACTGGTTTATATTGAGACATGCTCTTTCAACTGGTTAATATTGAGACATGCTCTTTCAACTGGTTTATATTGAGACATCCCCTCTCAACTGGTTTATATTGAGACATCCCCTCTCCACTGGTTTATATTGAGACATGCTCTCTCAGCTGGTTAATATTGAGACATGATCCTCTCTGACTGGTTTATAAAGTTGAAAAAGTCAATATAACTTGATAACTTTAACCCTTCCTTCACATAAACACCTTTTCACACATTTGGCAATTATGCAAACCCAGTAGACCCAATCCAGATCAGATGGCTCTTAGAGGAGCTGCCTGATCAGGGTCTGCTCTGTTTGCTTATCGTATAATATAGATCTAGATTCTGCAGTTTCTGTATGAGCCAGAATGTCCTGTGTTCATAATACTATGCCATCATAAAACAAAATCCAATCAATATTATTTTGATGTCATTATTTCTTCCAGGGCTCGCGCTAGGCTTCGCCATCGGCGCCATTTGCGCAAAATTAGACAATATGGCGACAAAAAAATAAAATTTGCGAAAATGATTGGCGCCAACTTTTTTCGCCGATTTTCTAGGTATAAAGTGGATAAAATGTTGGATGTATCTGTTTCTATAGCTGGTAAGAAACAACAACCACAAGTTATTCATTACAGTGTTTTCGCCAGGCATACCAGGTCATTTCCGCATGTCGTGTGTGATTACTTTAATTCCCGGAGGCCAATATGCCACCTGACATAATTTCAACAACACCCTTTAATCCCCACTGCGACAGACCTAATAAAAATCTACACTGCACTCAGTAAATACACACTAGTTGCCGAAAATAATCAAAGTACTGAAAGTACTGAAAGTGAGCGTTTTTTGAATGGGTCAGAAAGTAGTAGATGTACATGTACACGAAGTTTATTAACAACATAATTAATATCTCTTGATGGGAGAAAGAATATCAATATTTTCTAACAATCCTTTTTACTATTTCTCTATCAAATACTAGATCTACATTGTGACTATTCATTACATAGTCTGATGAGAAGGCACACAGTAGGAATTGGTTGAGAAATAAGCAATTGGAGAAGAGATAATCCCTGAAGTTAAGAGCCCTGATAATATGTTCCTTGTAAGGAACACAAGGGATACATGGCATTGAAACAGTGTAGACCTAGTACATGTGTATCACATTTTTATTGATCAGACTCAAGAAAGAGTTTGAGAAATTTAACATGCCTTTTCTGTATTAACTATTTGCAAACAGAGTAGACCTGATCAGATGACACCTATAGTCGTCTGATCAATGGCTGTTCTGTTTGCTTATGGTAGAGTACATGTAAAGATATGATTCTATAGTTTCTGCCTGAGCAAAAACATCCTGTCTACATACACCATCATAAAATTCAGTTAATAAATATTCATGATGGCATTACTTCTTACAGAAGTATAGAATAGAGAAAGAGTTAAGGTGCCAAGAGTAAACAAGTTCATATTTTATATTTGATTTGTCTTCATAGATTGGCAATACAATGCTACAATTGTAATATGCAATTACAACTGTAATATGATGACACCGAACCTAACCCTAACAATGCCACAACTGAGATTCAATGTCATTTGCAAACAGTGTAAACCAAGATGAGATGGCTCTAGAATCCCTCTCATAAGGGTCTGATGTGTTTGTCATAAATTATTTTGATAAAAAAAAAACACCCAAAAAATTGCCAATACAAACTCATCATTTTTAGTAAATAATAAAAGATTCCAAATGGAAATTCAGTATTGAAAGTGTAAATTTTACCTGTTACAAATGTACATGTTAAAAGACTGCATGCTCCTGTCATCTGTGATAACCCTTTACTCCATTAATAAGAGGTTAAAATATGGCCTAGGTGTGCCTTCTGGTCATAATGGCACACCTGGTGCTATTGTGACACCAGGTGTGCCATTATGACCAGAAGGCACACACAGGCCATAATTTGACCTTTTTATTGAATATCTTACAATTTTTACTAGATCTATATCTATATGCCACCTATCATTTCAATACAATCTAGATCTAGATCCCAACAAACCACAGAAATAGATATAGATCTGTACTTTAAAATAGTGAGGAAGGAATAGTTATATGCCTTCATGGGGATTCGAATCCCCGCCGAAAAATATGTAGTCCGACATAATAACCACTAACACTAACGATTAACCTTTATATTGTTTTAACTTATAAAAATTTGTTTGAGAACTTCCGATGGATGACGTGAAATTATGACGTTACAACTGTCATTTTTGAATAACATAAACACAGTTAGGTACAGGTAAAATTAGATCTTATGGCACACCTTTTGTTCTCAATGTTTACAAACACTACAGGTAAATACACTGTATAATGCCCAGGTGGCCGCTATAATAGTTTGGTTCAAATCTGTCTTGTTTTTATTGTTTTATATTTTGAATGGGTAGTTTTGTTTTTTATATCTTTTGATGGGCGTATACATTTTTTATTATTTTTTATTTTTATTTTTCTCGAGACCTCCGTTACAGGTATGTTTTGTTTACATTTTAAGTAGGTTATGTTGGTGTGCCATAAGATCTAATTTTACCTGTAGTACCGATCGATACAAACAAAGCAATTGATTTTAATAGAATTTTACGATTGTAGATCTATACTATAAACTTTACAGATTTCCAGATCTAGAATACGATTTTACAACGACGTCAAACACCTTTCTCCGGCCATGTTTGAATAGGTCTAGATCTAGAGCTATGTTGCTAACATCAACGCATTGCATGTGAAAAAGATCGTGGGCCGATTATGGATAATCGGCCCACCGGGCCATTATGGATCGGTCACATGACTCCGTAATGACAGTTTTCTACGGCAATTTTGTTACTATTTATAGTAAGGGTATTCAATAATACTTTTTTTAACACATTTTCAAACCATAGACCCAGATAAGACAGCTTCTATAGGAACCGTCTGGTCTGGGTATGCTCGCTTTACTTGTAAAATGATAATTATAGACCTGATTCTAGTCATTCTACAATCGTAAAGTTCTTGTGTTAATGTAAATTTCATATCGAAGAAGAAATGTGTCCATTGGACACTCATGCCCCAACTTCAGATTTTTTTTGTCACAGAGAGTAAGTGCCATAATAATAATAAAATTGATTATATATGCTTATAAACATGTAAAGTATGCAATGACTGAAGCGATTTACATGGCTATCGAACTTGACCAAGATATAATGGCCACAAACATGTGTGAATTTTGGTGAGGATTGGACAAATACTTTCCAAGAAAAAGTCCGGACAAGATATTTTCAAAGTCATCTTTTGAAGAAAAAAAGGGCCGTAATTCCTAAACGACTACAGCGATTTACACTGCTATAAAATCTGACCAAGATATAATGGCCATAAACATGTAAAGTTTGGTGTAGACGGGACAAATACTTTCCAAGAAAGAGTCCGGACAAAATATTTTTAAAATCATTTTTGCAAATAAAGGGTCGCAACTCCTAAATGACTGAAGCGATTTACATGGTTATCAACCATGACCAAGACATAATGGCAACAGACATGTGTGTAAAGTTTGATGAGAATTGGACAAATACTTTCAAGAAAGAGTCTGGACAAGATATTTAATAATTTTAAAGTCATTCTTGCAAATAAAGGGTTGCAACTCATAAACCACTGAAGCAATTTACATGGCTATAGAACTTGACCAAGACATAATGGTCACAAACATGTGTGTAAAGTTTAGTGTGGATTTGACAAATACTTTCCAAGAAAGAGCCCCGACAAATTCTTCAAGATGTGCATACGGAACAACAGACAGACAAGAGCAAACCCTATATGCCACCACACTGTGGCGGCATAATAAATAATAGTGATGTCATTATTTCTTACATGAATATTCATGGAGAAAAGGGTTAAACTTATCTATCATTCATAAATAATATTTATTCATACATTGTATAATATACAGTATCCAAACACTTTCAGTCAAATCAATTCTAGTATACCAGAGGAAAAAAATATAAGTAGTGTTTTGGGTAACAAGAGGTGTTCACAGAACACATGTGTCATCTGCCAATGAGGCTGACCTAAACTCTGAACCTTGCAATTTGTGACGGGTAGACAGACTGACAGACAGACGATGGAAAAATCATCCCTATCTGGCAAACTGCTTCTCAGCAGATGACACAAAAACCAATAGGAAATTATTTATGTAGATACTATATTCATTTGAGGTAAATGTATTAAATGACAATTAGGAATAGTTCATTTGATCTAAAACGTCCAATTACCTTAGACCAGGTGCATGTACCCAATTTGTTTTGTTTGATGCTAAATTACTTTTGAAAGTGAGAATTACTCAAACTATAGTTCTTATCTGCTCCTCTTGTACACTGTACAACATAAAACAGTCAAGTCAACAACAACTAATTGACAGCTTAACCCTTTCCCTGTTCTATATTTATTCCAAATTTCAATACCTATTGAATATTCATGGCCGATACAGTTGTAATGAAATATGGAAGGTTGAACATCACAGCCATTTAGAAACTGAAGAAACAGATCTGTCAAATTTCATTAGCAAACAGAGTAGACCCTGATCAGACGGCTCCTATACGTCTGATCTCGGTCTATTCTGTTTGCAAATGCGAGAAAACATGCATATGAAGGAAAGGGTTAAAGTATGTGAGACATGAACATACTGTGAAAATTTGCTTCATCAAATCCTGCATATTTAAATTCATGATTTGCTCCAGGTGGAAGTCTATTCATTGACTTATTCCATCAATGTGTACACTGGCTTTGGAAATGTTCACATCTTTCTTTTTAAGGTCACTTGTTATATTGAATCCACATACAGCTATTACAGTCTGACCTGTCCATACATGAAAAATTCACCCTGTAAAGTTTTGTGCTTGACAAAAGATCTGCCTCCCCACGATTTGGATGCATAACTAACGGCCAGTGTCATAGTATTTATAATTGGATTTTTTCCATGGGTCCAACTTAGATGCTCATGGAACCATTCAAGTTCTGTGCGGTCAATTATAGAAAGTACTGGACTGCTGGATTTTACATAATCATGATCAGTTGTTTGGCAAACTACATCTATAATTTGTAGTGTCCGCTGCACTTTGGGTAAACCAGGTTGATCACTTGAATCGGACTCCTTTCTTTTGTTGGGTTGTGATAGAGTCTCAGGCATTACAACTGGAAAAAAACAACAGTGGCTTTAACATAATGCTATGTGCCAAAGATAAAAGCTGAGAACCTTGTAGATTCAGAGGAGAAGATTTAAGGTTTAAATTATTGACAACTGACCACACACGATGCACGCAGACAGACATCAGGCGAACACAAAAGCTCACTCCGAGCACTTTGTGGTTTGGTGAGCTAAAAATATAAAAGCCTTTTAAACAACGTGCATAAAACACTTGAAAATGAAGTATAAGTGTATTTCACTTCTAGTTTGTAAGTTCTGGCACCAATGTAGCAATTCCTCATTTCGGAGAGCTCTGTCATGTCTGTTGTCTACACTAGCTGTTTACAAAATAACAAACAAAAGAATTTTCCTGGAAGATCTCTGCAATGTTATACCTATTAGGATCAGTCACATTGGTTTAACATTTTGAGTTTTTAAGGATAAGATTCCAGTTTACCTAGGAACCTGCTAATATTATACTATGGGAGGTAGTGGTCTGAGAATCAACATTAACCCTTTCTCTCAATCAGTTTATAAACGTGTTTTCACACATTTGCAAACAGAGTAGACCCAGATCAGATGGCTCCTATAGGAGCTGTCTGATCAGGGTCTGGTCTGTTTGCAAATGGAAATTGATAGATCTCTATTTCTTTACTTTCTGAAAAACATGTAGCTACAGTGTTGCACCTTCCATATTCAATTATAACTACAAGTATTTTGTCCATGAATATTCAGCAGGAAATGAAATTTGGACTAAATATAGAACAGGGAAAGAGATTAACTGGTTTTTAAAATATCAATTTGATTTTTTACAATTTTGATATTTATAGGGTTATTTGGCGACTATTCCTACCAAATGTCATTCAAATTGGTTCACCGGTTTTGGAGAGAAAAAATGTTTAAATATTTTTCTTTCGGTAGCCATATATGATAGCACGAAGTAAATACAGATTTACTTCGTGATGATAGTAACCCATTCTACATCATCATGGATACAGATTCTTTTAGAAATTTGATATCTAGCATGATAAAACCATTTCTGTAGCAAAGAAATCATTTGTTGATATGCCATTTTAAAAATTACCCATAATCAAATAAAATTAATATTCATGATATCATAATTTTTTACATAAATATTCATGAGGTAAAGGGTAACACAAACGTTTTTGTATTTCTCCTCCTAACATATAAATACTTGCCATTTGAGATTTTCTTGGTGCTGTTCCCTGGGAAGATATTTGGTACACAGGCTTCACTGAGGACTGCTTGATCTAGATCCTGAAATTTACAGAATTAAGTACTCAGATGATAAACTAGACAAAACGTATGCACATGTATCTCAGTAAATTAGGAACCAATTTAGATGTGTCACAGTGTGTCGGTTTATCATCACTTGTACGGCCTTCCGCGTACAAGTGCGCTTTTATGGCCACATGCTGGAGTGTATGACTGCGAACCTGGCGACCTGGGTTCAATCCAGGGTCTGAGCGGGTATGTTTCTTTATAGGAACACCCTGTTACATTTGGCACCCAACGTGGGCTGTGACTGTATGAGCTCCGAGTTTGATTCCCAATTGTTCTCATACACATAGCTTGGAATCATAGGAGAACTGATAAATATGGGGGTATAGACATCATGATACCAAATCAGTACCGAAATTGTTAACTTTAACACTTTACTCCATAGATTCTTATCCCATTGTAAACAGAGTAGATCCAGATCAGATTCATGTAGTTCATGTCGTTCATGTAGATTCGAGAGCAGATGCACCAGTGTTGCATAAGCTTTGCAGCTTCTTCGGCCCATTTGTATTTGTTCTCTTCAGTTGAATTTTTATACATCGGTTCCAGTATTGTTCTTTATGGGTCACTTCACTTGCATGAATACCGTTATATAGTTCATTTTGTGTTAAAAAAAACAACTACACTGTCAGTTCACTAGGAGTGAACGTTGATTTTCACTTTCATTTCATATACACACATACTAGTCACAGTTCTATACAGTTCTATACTGCTTTACTGTCTTTTGTCAATGTCGACACGTACTTCAATTATATGGGTAACAGCACTTGGCATCAAACTTGTTAGCTTTATTAGTGACCCCCAGTGCCCATTCAGCTTTGTTTTAAATGCATTTAGTGTGGGTACCTGAACTACACTGTTAGGGAGAGAGTTCCAGAGGTCTATTTATTATTACTCTATGGCTAAAATAGATGCGATATCGTAGCTGTAAGACTGATAATGACTAGCTCTATTTAGGAATAGAGCTACGTTATCCTATCTATGGCTAAAAGTACCCTTTCTCTGTTCAGTTCTAGCCCTTGGCTTACAGAGTTTCATATTGTTACCCCTTGTTCTACAGTCATCTTTTAAATTACTATTAGCAGAGTGGCAGATGTGTTGTCCAAACCTTTTAGAATATGACTGATCATGCTTTGTTTTCTTTTGGCCTGGTGTACAAAAGCATTTTCAAAAACAATAAAATTGTACATGTTTTCTCCAAGGAATCAATTCACAGGAGAAAAGAAAAAAATATTTTTCTATCTTATTCTATCAACAATTCTGAAGATAATTTCTGTCCTACAAAACCATTTTCAAAAACAATAAAATTGTACATGTTTTCTCTACGGAATCAATTCACAGGAGAAAAGAAAACAATATTTTTTCTATCTATCAACAATTCTGAAGATAATTTCTGTCCCTTCTCTTTATGTTTCATTTGCAAATTTCATTTATATGCTATTGATCACACTAAGTAATTTGCGCTTGATCTGGATCTTGTATCATCAATGAGATGATTAGATATCAAAACCGAAAGTAGCTTTTAAGAATACTATTTAAGAATGCATGCATGGACTGGATATAACTCAATATCCTTATTGAATCATGCTTAGTATCACTATGCATAAATTGCATAAATGTCACGTACGAAATTAAATGTAGTTTATTTATAACGTTGCGCATAGTTTAAGGTATATTAAAACCTTAAAAAATTACCCCACCCAAGTTTCATGATTGGTGGAGTTTCGGTCTCCAGGACCACACTGTTATAAAACGCTCTGAAATCATAACTTATCAACTTACCTTAATCCAGTTTATTTTCAATGCTCTCTTGATAGCCACCATTTACTCAAATAGCATTTCCAATCATAACAAATTCAACATGTAGGGTGGCCTAGTTTCGTACTTCATATAAGAGAGGGTATCTGTGGTCAACTCGTCACCTTGCCATTTCGTAACCATTTCGTAACCGGAAAAATTGTTAGTAAAACTGTAAATTCAGTGAAATTTTAAAAGAGTCTCTGGTAAAAATGAAGCCAGTAATTTGTCGATTCGTATTGCAATTGATTTATTGTTCGTCGACAATGACCGCATGTATACCGGAATTATCACTCGCAAAACCCGATAGTCCAGATTTATGAATGGACCCGTGACGTCATAAGACTGCGTATGCGTTTATCATCGGTGAACTGGGTTTTTTTCGCCGACCAAACCTTGTTTTTTGCATGCGTTTTATACGGAATCGAACCTCAAATTGATGATTATATAACGCTGAAATTGTAGTACGTTTATCAAAAATGTATTCCGTTTTTCATTTGCAAAAATCTGAACCGGGTTTCAGGTCCGCTGACGATGCACTACATCTCTGCAGTGGATGATTACTAGGAATCCTTAGGTAACAACATCCGAACGAAATCCCTCTGAAATGCGGTTTGGTAAATATAGTGAGCGTTCGACGAACGCTCACTAAAAATGGACAATGTGTTACATATATTTGGCGTGTTAACCAATCAGGGAATACACCTTTTGTTGACCCAGTATGCAATTTCAGTCTGGTTCCGTATTCTGCTACACCAGTATGTGTAATCGAATATGCTTATTCGGGAACCAGTCGTGTCAAAAATACCAACATGGCTGCATTGCTTATAAGTTTAAAAGTGGGGAATTTCGATACCATATAATCAACTTATGACACGTGTATTACTTAAAGAGCGACAAACAAGGCAATTAGTTGGACATCCCTTGTGAGTATAACGTGTTAATTGGACCAGATCGGTCTTTTCTATCCAAGGTAAGAAACTGTTCCTCCTAGACTGTGTTTGTTTTACAGTTTGATAATCCGATAATGAATGATTCCATGGTTTGACAAGTGTCCTGTAATGGTTATGCCACTTGTTTTTTTACATAAACTTATATCTCTGATAAAAATAAATTGCAAATTTATCAATTTTCTCTTCATAAGTTTAATATTGTATTGCTACATTATAAATACACGTATAAACGTATTTGGGATGATGATTTGGGTTATAAATCTGGATGAAAATTTAGTTTAACATTTTCATTAGCTGATTTTTTCTCTCTTCTCTTCTTTCGATAGTCAATAGTGTCAAACAAGTGTACTTCATTAAAAATAAAGAATTTTTTTTTTATTTGAAGTGGCACTTTTAGTAATAGTCAGAAATTAGCCTTACAGTATTAAAAATAGGTTTTGGCTCCAATGTCTCAAATTTGGCTCCAATGTCTCAAATTTGGCTCCAGTTTTTTTCAAATGGCGAAAGTAATGGCGACAACTAATTTATGCCTAGAGCCAGCCCTGTTTCTTCCATAAATATTGAACAGGTAAAGGGTTAATTTGAACTAATGGAAAAGCTCCCTATAACGGCCACTAAATTACATAAGTATTCAGGTGGCTGCTGAAAGCAAGGTGAAAGTAAAACAGAACACACCTATAGTTTTACTTTAATGTTGCTTTAAGCAGCCACCTGCCTTAAAATAAATACCAACTAATTAACACAATTTAGTGGCCATTATAGAGAGGTTTTACTGTAATGGAAAAGCTAATAATGGATATCCTGATCAAACTGCTTCTTCGAGAGCAGACTGGTCTGTGTCTGACCTATTTTCCAAAGTCTGAGTATACAAGGTAATTACTGTATATGTCAAAGCGTTTTATAGTCTTATTCTCAAAATGGAATGTTCTACCATTTATTAATTAGGGAGTATAAATGGGTAGACTTTGTTGAAAATACTTTTGAATAGAAAACATTGTAGACTCTGTATGACGATCAGATGGTTCTTCTAGGAGTTCTCCTATCTGGGTCTTCCCTGTTAGCAAAACTACTGACAGTTAACTTGATTCCCACATTCTCCCTTTCATTCATACAAATGTTTTTTCAAGCCTTTGCAAACAGAGTAGGCCCAGATCAGAAGGCTCCTGTAGGAGTCTCCTCTGTTTGCTTATGAAATAATAATAGATCTGACTACAGTTTCTTCCAATACCAAAATACCCTGCGTACTACATATGTCATTATAAATATTCAACAGTAATAAATATTCATGATGTCATTATTTCTTACATGAATATTAAACAAGGAAAGTATTAACTTGCTTCTAACATTAACCCTTTACTCCATAAATACATGTACAGTAAAACTCCTCTAATGCAACCACCTAAAAGTGGTATAATTATGGGTGCTAAATGCAGGTGGTAGCTTAATGCAGGACAAAAGTAATGCAAAAAGCTCCTAGAAGAGCTTTCTGCAATACTTTTATCCTGCATTAAGCAACAACCTGCTTATAAAGCCAGCCCTGTTTATTCATTAAGTGGTCATATTGGAGCGGTTGTTCTACTGTACACCTTTCTATGCCTTTGCACACAGAGTAGACCCAGATCAAACGTCTCCTGTAAGAGCCACCTGATTAGGTTCTGCTCTGTTTACTTATGATTTGACATTTTCTGCTATGGCCAAACATTCCTATGCCAATGTCTTGTCACGAAAAATTAATCTAATGAATATTCATGAAGTACAAGGCTAATTAACCCCTTCCATCATAGGCTATTTTTAGATCCAACCTCTTTGAATAAATCTACTGAAAAGGAGCATTAACTGGAGAAAAGGAAATTTTAGAATTTTGTAGTTTGAAACCATTGTAATAAATAGAGCATTTGCTCCAATAGGAGCAAATGCTCTAATTATCACAATGGTTGCAATAGGTGATTTTTACAGAGGCGTAGAAAGGCGTATTTATGGAGGAAAGGGTTAAAAGGATTAAGTCATGTGCAAGTGTCAAATTTGTAATATTCCATCAGAGCAACTGATAAAGGGGTGTACTACTGATATACTAGAATCATCATTTCAGCATCAAACCCTATGAGACAATTCTTATCTGGACCTCTGTCCTATAAAACCACTGAATCCAGATGAGATGCCAGTAATTGATATGATTGTCCCGAATGGATCTAAATTATCTGATACTGACTGAAGAAATGAAACAAAAACTAACTTGTAGAATTGCTGCAGACAAGTTTTGCAGATGAAAGCAAGACATGTTTCTTCTGTATGTCTGTTAATCTTTAATCAATACATTCATATTACTACTACAGTCATGTTTCAACCTTTTGTATGCTATATATCCATGTATGACTCATCACTGTTTAACCCATTCCCTCATATTGACGACTCTGTAAATGTCACTTTGTGAAACCACTGTGATAAATAGAGCATTTGCTCCTATAGCAAAGGGTTTCAAACTACAGAATTTTAAAAAATTGCTTTTCTACAGTCTATAGAGGTTGGATCTAAAAACAGGCTATGAGGTAATGGATTAATTACCGAGCCCAATCAGCATGAAAGAGTATTATTTGACCAAGGTCCAGATAAGATGCTTAAATTAACCCTTTCCCTGTTCTTTGTTTATTCCAAATTTCAATACCTACTCAGTATTAATGAACAAAATAATTATAATGCAATATGGAAGGTGGAACATTGAAGCCAATTTAGAAAGTAAAGAGACAGATCTTTCAAATTCCATTAGCAAACAGAGCAGACCCTGATCAGACGGCTCCTCTAGGAGCCGTCTGACCTGGGTCTACTCTGTTTGCAGAAGCGTGAAAACATAAGGGAAAGGGTTAAAACATTGTCAAGAATTACACCTTTATTTCTCCACCAAATCCTATGCTGTGACCACTCTTTAGATTCTTAAGGGTTTAGTAGAGAAATGACAATTTTAGTATTTTGTACGCAATTTTACCTGTATCTTTGATTTCAGATCTAGTAGGATTTTGAATGATGGTGTAGAGCATCATCAGAAAGCCCCACCAGAGTCCTATGAGCTAGGTCTACACTGTTTTTCCAATGCCAGTTAACTTGTACCCTACATTCGAATGGTTAGCGCTCTGGATGCTCAGAAATATCGTACTAACATTTGCTGACAGTGTAGACCAAGATCAGAGTGCTCCTTTATTCAAGTCTGCACTGTTTTGTCACTGTAAACTCCTCTACAATGTAGATAGCAAAAAGCCTTAATAAATGGTCCTTATCGTTAAACAGTAGTGGACCATTCCATTTTATTCTCCTAGTGAAGGGTTAATTAACTGTTATTGATCACGGATATATAGAGTCAGTACTTTAATTACCCACAGTATTCTGAGTCAGAGACCTATCCACTTCTCTCTATCAGAATACATTCATAAAGCTAAATAATTCAGTTTGGCACCATTTTTCATAATTTTAGATTAGAGTAACTTAGTAGCATATAGTGTAGACTCTCACCAAACAAACTCTCACCTTCACAACCTGTTTGATCTGGTTCTGCACTATTTGCCCAGGTTTGTTGGTCCTAATACTTTGGGTAATTATGGTACATCGTTATCTTTTTTCACAACCTCATAATAACCATTCTCTATAATATCATGAGAGGCCAAGATAAGATGTTCTCAAAACAGCTTCTAAATATATATCTCCAGAGCTACATGTACATAATGGTGCATATCCAAATACTAAACTCGCCATTTCTCCACCTAACCCTATATTGTGATCACTCTTTAGAATTGTCTCTTAAAGACGATTCTAAAGAGTAGTCACAGTATAGGGTTTGGTGCAGAAATAAAAGAGATACATGTATTCTAGAAAATGTTTTAATTTACACATCTTATCTGGACCTCTGCATCGCCATCAAATGCTATGTTGTAGGAGCACCCTATGCACATTTAGGAGCTACTATGTTGTAGGAGCACCCTATGCACATTTAGGAGCTGCTATGTTGTAGGAGCACCCTATGCACACTTAGGAGCTGTCTTATCAGGGTCTGCTCTGTTTGATTATGACATGGTATAAATCTGACTCTACAGATTTTTTCAAAGCAAAAAAATTATCTTGATACTTTTATTTTATAAACTTTCAGCTAATCATGTCATTATTTCCTATATGAATATTACACAGAGAAAGGGTTAAGTAGTTCCTATTACATTCAGCTGAAGGTAAAGTAATTCCATGAAAAACATCTTTCTGGTTAGATGGTACTTAATATATACCACCATGAACAATAAAAACGGAAAAAGCTTGTGTATGTTATTGTGAATAAACTTTAAACACCACTTAACCCTTTCCTCCATAAATACGCCCTTCTATGCCTCTGTAAAAGTCACCTTTTGAAAACCATTGTGATACACAATTCTTAAATCTTCCTTTTCTCTAGTTAATGCTCCTTTTTGGTATATTCATTCAAAGAGGTTAGATCTAAAAATAACCTATGAAGGAATGGGTTAACTCTTTACTCCATGAATAGACTTTTCCCTTTGCAAACAGAGTAGACCCAGATCAGATGGCACCTGTAGGAGCCATCTGGTCAGGGCTGTTCTGTTTGCTTATCTCTTTGCACACTAATGGCTCCGGTCAGGGCTGTTCTGTTTGCTTATCTCTTTGCACACTAACTAATTTTTCGTCTGCAACAATTGTCGTCTGCTTCAATTCTTAAAATAAACTTTCTCTCATTTTTTTGGCAAAAAAAATGGTCAAGATGACAAACAGTTTGGATCCTGATGAGACGCCGCATTATGCGGCGTCTCATCTGGATCCAAACTGTTTGCATAGGTAATCGCAGTTTCGCCGCTAGCGTGCAAAGGGTTAAAACAATAATATTATAGATATAATGATCATACAGTTTCTGCAATGGTAAAAAAGTTCCTGTGTTCAAATATACTTCCGGTATTATAAAAATTACTCTACTTAAATAATATTCATCATGTCATAATTTTATGAAATACGTGGTTGAACATAAATTTACTTGAGTACATGTGACAGAATGGCCTATTAGGGTGGAAACAAACAATAATTTGAACTGGGAATATTAAAGATGTTGTGGTGCTGAGCAAGGTTAAATATACAGTCAGAGCTACAGATAAAGGTGCGTACTCAAATACTAAAATCGTCATTTCTCCACCAAACCCTATACTGTGACCACTCTTTAGAATTGTCTCGAAGAGACGATTCTAAAGAGTGGTCACAGTATAGGGTTTGGTGGAGAAATAAAGAAGTTATTCGTGAAAATGTTTTAATTTACGCATGATGATTTTAAATATTTGGTGAATTAAGCCTAATGACCAACTCACCTACAATTAGATAAATAGTAACCTGAGTGGTGGATTCGCCTAGATTGTATTTCACACCTATTGTAAGGTATCGATAACATAACAAAACTGTTTTCAGGTAGTGTTGACCAAGATTGAACTTTGAGTGTAGCCCCTGATCATCATATGCATTTGAAAGCACATCATGGAAGAGTTTGGAATGAAATGTTGAATAATTTGATTGATTTTTGTCTGATGACCTGCGTACTATCTATAAAATGTCTAAAATTTAGCAAAAACTAAAAGTTAAACTGGTAAACTGGAAAAATTAACTGATCCCAAATATTGTATATCGTTTTGAACAACAAACAGATTTTTTCGTAAGCAGAACAATTGCGTTTTGAAATGATAGGACAAACACAGATCAGTATATGCTGTATTCAGTGAAAAGTATCTTGAGGAAAGTTAAACCAAATATTAGTAAATGAACTCTGAGATTAACCACCGATAATTAACTAACTAGAATTTCACACATTGACACGAGCCTTGCTATTGGCGTAAGTTGGTGCTGCTATATGCAAACAAGAACAATGATATTAACCTAATCTGTCTATTTGGCAATATTCCTTGAAACAAGCAGGGTAGACACTGATCTGCCAGCTTCTATAGGAACTGATTGACTTGTGTCTACTCTGTTTGCAATGGCGTGAAAAGGCTTTTGTGTAAAGAAAGCAGACCTAAAAGACACTGATCTGCCAGCTTTTATACTGAACTAGCTGGGTCTACTCTGATTGCAATTTTGTGAAGAGGCGTTGATATTGAGAAAAGGTTAGATATGGATATTCACGACAAATACATTATTATATAATCAGCTGAATTACGGTATTCTCTCCCTACCAATTGCCAATTTACTTAAATATGGTTTTACTGACTTTTTATTTTTAAAATAACCTAATATTTACCCTTGTCATCTTATATGAATAATACTCATATTTATCATGTTGGTGCAGGCGGCATTTTTTACTTTCAGTACAATAATGGTGTATTCTTGCGTGTAGTGATTAGGGGCTACACTGATCTTTCGTTATAGTTAAAAAACATTACCTGGATAAGAAAACAACAAGGCAAGTTGATCTTGTTAGCTTTATATTTTATTATGTTAATGGTAGATCTACAATACATGTATTCTACCTGTAATATAAAGTGCGAAATACAATCGCTATATAATTGCTTTATAGGCGAATTTACCATTCGGATTACTATATATAATTAAGTGTAGTAGAATTGGTCATTAGGCAAATTTATCAGCAACCTATTTGTGTAGGCACCTTTATCTGTAGCTCTGGCAGTACTCTGTTCATCCGTGTAACAAATGAAGGACAAAAACATAAAGGATTTTTGTATTTGTGTGTGTACCTTTATCTCGTGCTGTGAGAAAGACTGACGGGTGGACTGATGAGCAAATAGACTGATAGTCACTGGTAAATACTAATTAATCTAGTAAATACAGAACTGACAAAGTTTGGGTTTACCGTTATACCAATGGACCAGGTATCCTGGGAATATGTGGCCAACCAATATATATATATCCTAAAACCGAAAGTAAACATATATTCTTACGTTTTCGAGGTTTTTTACGAAGTAGCTACCACTTGAACCCTGGTAGATCCTCTCAGGGTATCGTCCGCATTCAATTGCCTCTTCAGCAACCCGTATAATTTCCTGAAACTCGGGATCATGGGGGAAGTTGTTTTCAAACATATATTCAAGATCAATTGATCTGGTAGATGCCAAAAGAGGCGAACTTTCTTGCGTTCCAGCACCAGCTCTCTCTCGGGTCGGCGATCTTGGAGACCGGTCCGATCTCGGGGCAAATTTAACTTGTGTCACGTCAGGTGGGGGATGGTGCTCCATGGGTTCTTCCTCTGGAGGAATAACAAACGATAATGGCCTATCGACACTCATGTAGAACTCGTGACTGCTTCACAACACTAGTCAAAATAGAACACATAAAATACAACCTGTGTCAGCCTCAAGTGACCCAAAATGGAAGTTATGTGGAGCATAAAACTCGGATTTTCAGGAGAATCACCCGGGTATTTCAGACATGATGCAAGAAATCGACTGTGGGTGGAGTTGATGTTATACACTTCTGGACTTATTCATTAATATTTCATTATATCAAACAGAAATAAATACACGTAGTTAGAAAAAAAAGAGTTAATGTTTGATAATAGTATTAACTCATTTGTAAGTGATAACAGCTATTTAAGTTGATAACATTGTCATTTTGATGTAATTGATGACGAAACTGTATCTATTTTATATACAGTAAAACCTCTCTATAACGGCCACTAAATTGTGTTAATTAGTTGGTATTTAGGGCAGGTGGCTGCTTAAAGCAAGGTGAAAGTAAAACAGAAAGCTCCTATAGTAGCGTTCTGTTTTACTTTAATCTTGCTTTAAGCAGCCACCTGCCTTTAGCACACTGTTAATACTTGATGTATTGTAGTGGCCGTTATATAGAGGTTTTACTGCACAGACTGATTGGCTGTAGATACTCCAGAATAATCAAGAAAAAATGACAATTTTCCAATGTGTGAATTTAACTTTAAATAAATAGACTAAGTGAAATTTATTTAAATTTGTTTTACAAATTAGAATAGTGACATTCTATTTTCTTAATTTGCTTAATAACTCTTTTCTTACTAATATCCTAGGTGGTTGACTCAAAGTAAGATAGATAGATAGATAATAATTCTGGTACAGAAATAGTAAATAAACAGAAATTCTGTACCAGATGTTGCATATTTGTAGTATCAATTAATCATGACATAGCACTATATCAAGAAAATTGAAATAATTTTGTTAAGAATAATTTAAAAATAAAATGACAGTTTTCTAATTTGTGAGATAAATGAACATTTGTATCAGGTTTTGCATTTTAGGACGAATTTATCATGAAATAGTACTATAAGCATCACTATGATTACATATCTACATTAAAATTCTATAATTCTATTATTTGATACCAGTGTTTTTGCAGCACTTACTAATTGGGACCAATTACATGTACCCTAATAGGTGTTAAATGTGGGTAAAGTGGGAATAACCCCCCCCCCCCCATTCACCCCTCTCTGTCTCTGTCCCTTTTGTATTTTTAAAAAAAAGGGGGGGGGGGTGAAGCAGAACTATGGCAAATATTTAGTGAATGAAGTTTTTAATATGTGCAATAAAGAAAAAGTAAAATAAAGAAGCGTTGCAGACACTGCGGTATTCTTTGCATGGCACCTAATGGCAACATTGGTTTGAAAATCAAATTCCTGATATTTGGCATAAAATAGCGGGTCTAGAAGGCAAATGATTAGATCATTAGATCTAACACTCTTTCTAATGAGTAATTCAGTTGCAGCTGACATTTCGGCCATTTCCCACTATGCATATCAAACTGACCATTCGGAGTTTCTTCCGAAGTTATAGGTGTGGTTAACTAATCCGAAGCGCATTTCTTTATTCATTGAGCAACTGCCTCTGGGATACTTTCATTCATATTATGGTCACGTGATTTCGCCATGAGCCTGATGTTTGTATATTCTTGCGCTCTCCTTACATATGGCTCTATTTTGTGGATTTTCTTACACATACTAAACCAAAGCTAATGCTACGAAACCTTTTCATGTCAGATATAGTATACCTTGATTGTTTCTGGATGTCATGTTTTAATAAACGTCTTTTGAATCCATCGAATGCACGTCAATAATGTGTACTAGACTGCCATGCGGAATGGCGGTTGTCAGGACGGCGAGAGAAGCACGTGACCGACGCGAGAATACAACCTGTAACTTTGTATTCATTTGCTTACGCAAAGAATACCAAAAAACCCAAATAGCATGGGGAATTGAACTATGGCGGAGACAGAATGCCAGGGACAATACAACATGCCCCTGGTCATTTTATGCCTTCAAAAAAGCCTACACTTATTTGTCATGTTCAGCTTGTTGGGATAGACAGCAAATTCGTGTGTGAGTCCAAGCATGCGTCGGCCACCTTTGCTTCAGATGAGTCAACACTCCTCCAAATCAGAAAAACTCCCTTTCACCCTTTCGTTATATAAACGCTTTGCCACACATTTGCAAACAGAGTAGACCCAGATCAGACGGCTCCATAGGCCTGCTCTGTTTGCTTTTGACACAATATAGATCTGATTCTAGTTTTTTGTCAAAGCAAAACATTTCCACGTAAAGTTTCCATTGTAAAAAATCTGATGGCTAATATTCATGACAATAACTTCAATATGCCTTGTTTTCGTGAGAGTTGTCTGTCTGTCCGTCACACTTTTTGTCCGGAAGATAACTTCAATATGCCTGATGCCAGTTGATTGAAACTTCATATATGGAAAGAGCATAATGAGAGGAAGTGTCATGCAGAAGGTACATAACTCTGGCTTCACTAATATAGGAGTTATTGCCCTTTGTAAAAAAAATCACACTTTTTTGTCCGGACGATAATTTCTACATGGCTCATGCCATTGGATTGAAACTTCATATATGGAAAGATCATAACGAGAGGAGGTGTCATGCACAAGGTCCATAACTCTGGCTTCACTAATATTGGAGTTATTGCCCTTTGTAAAAAAAAAATCACAATTTTTTGTCCGGATGATTACTCCTATGTGACGCATGCCATTGGAGTGAAACTTCATACATGGAACGACCATGATAAAAGAAAGTGTCATGCATAAGATCCTTAACTCGAGCTTCAATAAATTTAGAGTTATTGCCCCTTGTACATTTGTTTAATTCTTTCTTGTCCGGACGATAACTCCTACATGGCTCTTGCCATCGTATTGAAACTTCATACATGGAAAGAGCATGATGAGAGAAAGTGTCATGAACAAGGGCCATAATTCTGGCTTCAATACTTTTGGAGTTATTGCCCTTTGTTACATTTTTTGGCCGATCAATAACTCCTGTTCGACTGATGCTATTGGAATGACATTTTATTTTTGGAAAGAGCATGATGAAAGTAAGTGTCATGCACAAGGGCCATAAATCTGGTATCAGTATTTTTGGAGTTATTAGCTGTTATCATTTTCTTCTTGAAAAATGTAGTGTGGAAAGCGCATAATGAGGGCAAGTATCATTCATCAAGACCATAACATTTTTAGTGATTTCCCTTTACATATTATTTTTATTAGAGGGGAGACATCCGTTTTTGTGACAAAAACCTCTAGTTTTATTTATTAACAAAACCCCTCAAAGTTCAAGGGGGGGGATAACTCTGCAACGGCCAGTAGTAAACACATGAAAATTGCGTCTTGCACATCTACCATTCATGGTTATTATTTATAACTGAAAGAGGAGTTCGCGACACCAGCTACTCATGTTCAACAAGTTTATAATTTAATATAAATTGACAAATTCACATCAATGGTGTTCATCTGTGAAAGTTTGAAGTAAATCCTCCCAATGGTGTACGAGATGGACAGAAAAAAATATGCAGAGCGTACGGATGGACAAGAGGAAGATTATACGCCTCGCACTTGATCGAAAAAGACTATAGTTGATTTATAGCAACTAGTACATTAATACACTAGTTATAACTATTATATTACACAACTATAGTCTGTTTCGATCAAGTGCCAGTGGCCTCGCACTCCATGAATATTCATGTAAAATAATGACATCATGAATATTGATTAGATTGTTATAATAATAGCACCTTGGCACAGGAATGTTTGGTCACGATAGAAACACATTTGGTTATCTTGCTAAACACAGACAGACAGAGGGCGCCATTCTATATGTCCAATTTTTGCGGTTATGTGCGTATCGTCATTGAAATCCATCTCGAGGTTTGCAAGTTACTCAGCATAAATTGAGGTTAACATATTTGCTAAACGCAAATTCAAAGTCCAATTGTGCGACCTTGACATTGGATATACATACCGGGACACACCCATGCTGCTGTAGCATGTCTAGATAAACATTGTGGTGAAATTTGAGAAGGATCCACCGGTTTTTTTTCAAACGGGCGTATAAAATGTTAAATCTTAATCTTGCTGAAATATTTTAAAGATACCAATAGACAGCAAGGCAGGATATTCAAAAAAGAAAGACAGCAATGACGGGAAAAAAAGCTTTATTATTTCATTCAGTTTTTATTATTCAATGACAGAATCGAGTATAATTATAAAAATATTAAATTATAACTGACATTTCATAAATCACAAATTATTTCAAATTTCTTTGACACTGCATTGTAACATTTGGTCAAATTTAATGTACTTGTAATACTTTTTATAGGAAGCTTAAAGGCGTATATCACAATTATTTCTAGCGGAGAGATTTTTTTTTGCACAATTAAAGTCTAAGCATTTTTAATACAAGTGACACCTTAACCCATTTGCTTCCAGTGGATTCTTCCATGTTTATATACTGGATTAGTCCAAGTTTTATCTAAGTGGTGCCTGGCCTAAATTTTCAATTTCGTTTTGTTTTATATTGAAATTCCTATCAGCAAACAGTGTAGACTGATCAGACATAATGGGGCGTCTGATCAGTCTACACTGTTTGCCTGTGTCCCATATATGGGATCGTTGGAAACAAATGGGTTAAAAACATGAGGTCATCATGCTTTATCTGTAGCTAGGTGCTTAAGAACATAACTACTTTTGGAAGAATTTGACAAAACACACATCAATCTTGTGTAGAACCAAAAATACATATGAAACTTAAATGTGCAAATATACGTTTTTAATTGATATAAATCAAGTAATTTTCAAAATACCAAAAAGTTGTCATATGTGTAGAAAAACGTAACATCGATATTTCAGAAAATACAAATTTGAAAAGGGAGGTAAATTTTTTTCAAGAAAAGCAAAAAAGTAAAAAAAATGAGCACCGCCATATAATTTTGACAAATTATACAGTGTTCTTAAAAGTGTTGAATGAAACTATAGAAAATGTGCCAAAAAGTATGCATATGTATGTCTTAGAAATACATTAAAGATGGTTTTTGATGGAAAAATTCCAAATTTCATTGGTAAATGTATTATCGATGACAAAACATGTTAACCCTTTCCCTCATATAAACGTGTTTTCACGCACTTGCAAACAGAGTAGACCCAGATCAGACGGCTCCTAGAGGAGCCGTCTGATCAGGGTCTACTCTGTTTGCTAATAGAAATTGATAGATCTGTTTCTTTGCTTTCTGAAATGTATACAATGTTCCACCTTCCATAGTTCTTTATAACTATTGTATACATGAATATTCATTAGGTATTGAAATTTGAAATAAACGCAGAACAGGGAAAGGGTTAAGAGGGAGGTAATGCTATCAATAAATGCAGACCAGAAATGTTTCCAAGCAAAGACAATGCCACTTACTGTGATTCTGCAGTTTAAAAAAATGTAAGTCTAAAAAGAGACATGATTTGGTCATGTAAATGTTAATTCACCCTAAAGTTATTGGACTTGGCGTACAGGGTCATCTGATATTTTTGTCAAGTTTGAAGGCACTAACATACACGAGTTTTCCTGAAAAACACTTCCACCCAAAAACAGGTTTCCCCAGAGAAGGAGAGATAACCCTGCAGGACAAACTCGTGTCCCACATAAGGGTTTGTTTTGATCTAGATAAATATCCATTTACAGGCCTTCATCTGTCGTCTACATGGGTCCATTATAAAAACACATTCCTAATGCAAAATAGTTTGAAAAAAATCCCAATAGACACCAACTTTTGTTTGAAAAGCTAAAAAAAAGTTAAACCACTACTGGGGTGGGGCCAATTTTGACCCCAGGGGCATAATTTATATAACTTTAGTAGAGGACCTGAACATGATGCTATGTGCCAAATATGAAAGTTGAGAACATTCCAGTTTCAGAGAAGATTTTCAGTATATGTTTCAATTGAAACCTTGGGTGGGGCCAATTTATATAAATTTTGTAGAGGACCTGAACATGATACTATGTGCCAAATATGAAAGCTGAGAACCTTCCAGTTTCAGAGGAGACGATTTTCAAAGTTTTCACTATGTTTCTATTGAAAACTGGCCACCCCTAGGGTGAGGCCAATATTGACCCCAGGGGCATAATTTATATAACTTTTATAGCTTTACTCCATAAATACCCCTTTGCAATCAGTGTAGACCCAGATCAGATTCTCAACTGGATTCCGGCAGTTTGCAAATGCCAATCAGGTTGTTTTTTGCACGATAAGCAGGGCACCAGATAAACTTGTATACTAAGATATTACAGTTGTCATTTCTCCACCAATAAGTTGTGACCACTCTTTAGAAATGTCTCGAAGAGACCATGTTTTAATTTACATATTTTATCTTGACCTCTGATATTAACCCTTTCCCTGTTCTGTGTTTATTACAAATTTCAATACCTACTGAATATTCATGGACAAAAAGGTTATAATGAACTATGGAAGGTGGAGCATTGTAGTCATTTTAGAAAGTAAAGACACAGATCTTTAAAATTCTATTAGCAAACAGAGCAGACCCTGATCAGACGGCTCCTCTAGGAGTCGTCTGATCTGGGTCTACTCTGTTTGCAAATGCGTGAAAACACGTTTATAAGAGGGAAAGAGTTAAGCAATAAAATGCCAACATACAATAAACAACATCCCCATCCATAAACCATCCCCCCCGAAGAATCCACTGATCTGGGTCTACATGGTTTACACATCACTATCTTACTACATCGTTGCTTATTCACTGCAGCCAAAGGTTTAACCTTTAGCCTGCTATGGGCGGATGAGCGAGTAAATATGCAAACAGTTGGATCCAGATGAGACGAGTTAACTCGGCGTCTCATCAGGATCCAAACTGTTTGACACCCTCATTGCATTTTGGTAGGCAAATTGATTATGGCTTAAATTTTGGAAATGTAGCAAGGAAAAATTCTGTAAAAGTAATTTGCTTAGCAGGCTAAAGGTTAATACTCTCAATAACGGCCACTATAAAAAAAAATGAATTATTTTGTGTTAAAGGCAGGTGGCTGCTTAAAACAAGCTGAAAGTAAAACAGAACGCTCCTATGGGAGCGTCCATAGGAGCGTTCTGTTTAACTTTCACATTGCTTTAAGCAGTTTTAAGTTTTAAATAAAAAAGAGGGCCATGATGGCCCTTAATCGCTCACCTGTTCGTAACAGATTAATGATTTCAATGACAGATTGCATAATTGAAAAATCTTGGTAGAAAACCATCAGATGATGCTACATACTAAATATAAAGAGTATAGACCTTACAGATTTGGAGGAGGAGATATTTTAAAGATTTTCCTATGAAAAACTTTAACCCCAGGGCGGGGTCAATTTTGATCCGGGGTTCATAATTTGAAAATCTTGGTAGAGGACTACTAGATAATGCAACATACCAAATATCTAAGGTCTATGCCTTACAAGTTCAGAGAAGACTTTTAAAGATTTTTAAGAGAAGATTTTTAAAAACTTTCCTATAAAAAACTGATATGCCCCTGGGCGGGGAAGTTTTCAACCCAGGGGACATAATTTGAACAATCTTGGTAGAAAACTATTAGATAGCGCTACATACCAAATATTAAAGGTCTCTGCCTTACAGATTTGGAGAAGAAGATTCTTAAAGCTTTTCATACGAAAAACTGATAAGCCCCAGGGCGGGGCCATTTTTGACCCAGAGGTAATAATTTGAATAATCTTGGTAGAAAACCATTAGATGATGCTACATACCAAATAGCAAGGGCCTAGACCTTACAGTTCTGGAGGAGAAGATTTTTAAAGATTTTCCTATGAAAAACTGATAAGCCCTTGGGCGGGGCCATTTTTGGTCCGGGGGTCATATTTTGATTAATCTTAGTAGAGGACGATTAAATAATGACGATTAATTCATAGCAATTAATCAGTTTTATTTCTGCAGTAAGTTCGCAGTTTGTTTACTTCCGGTGCTGTATCATTCAAATTCTCGCAAGAGACGTGAATCTCGCGCAGGTTGATCTACTTCCTTTCACGCTCGATAACTGGCGAAGAAGCATTTTTTCCTCAGCAGTATCGTTAAAAAATCTTTAATAAAACTATAAAATTTAGACAATCGTAGCTGTTCCGCATCATCAAAATGTCTGGCCGCAGAAGGGGAACGTATAAGAAGCGGACTACATCCCAGCCGCCACGTAAAAAGACTAAAACGGCACAATCAAACCCAGTAGCGGACGAGGTCGTATCGAGCGAGGAGACAGAAGCCGGTGAGTCTGTTATAGACTTTGCGTCCGCTATGGTGAATGCGGGTTTGATACAAGCGAATGCGGATGCTGTGAACGTGTCCAGTCTGCCGAGGGGTGCTACTGTACCCCCATGCGTACCTTCACAAACCGGCACTTTGTTTGACATCAGTTGCCCGTCCATTTCGCCCGCGGCTACGGGTAACAATGAGATCTTGCGCTTAGCTCAAGACAATATTGCGGTGCACGTTCCGGCATCGCTCAAACAGAAAATTTGTAAGGGCGAATTCGTGAATTTGTCCTTATTGTTGAAGGGTGCGGTGGAGCTGTCAGAGTTCTGTACTGGCTCACAGCTTAGACTGACGGGCGAGGGGATAATAGAGTCGACCCCTAGGGAGTGTAGAGATAAAATAAATTCTATAGAGCGGTGGACTGATGCTTTTATCATCTACTGCTCAGTGTTTCTGGCCGCTCACCACAATAAGGTATTCGAGCTTTTACACTATATGTCTACAATTCGGGAGTGTGCGTTTCGAGTAGGTGGGCGGGCCTGGAGCGTATACGACGAACAGTTCCGAATCAGGCAGGCTGTTGCGCCTCAGTCTTGGGCCTCTTTAAATAGTGACCTATGGCTGCGGTGCACACAGGTCCCTGTAGTCCGCCAAAGTGTCCAACCCCCCACGCCAACTAATAACCTTTGTAAAGACTACAACAATGGCGTTTGCCGGTGGCAAAATTGCAGATATCAGCATGCATGCATGCGATGTGGATTAACACATCCTGAAATTTATTGCCGACGCGGACGACAGGTCCCAGCCACATCAGTGGGCGCAAATAATTTTGATAATTATAGAGCGGAAGGGGGAGCTACTGGTGCCGCGCGCCCAGTCTTTAACACTGCTTCACACAGAGCGGGCTATCGGGGTTCCTTTCGTGGTTCTGCCAGGGGAAACTTTCGGAGGTAGTGGCATTTCGAACACTAACTTAACGGGTCTGGCAGAAACTTTCGGAGGTAATGGCATTTCGAACACTAATCTAACGGATCTTGCACCTTCCCCTATTAATGTCTTGGCACTGGCTGAAGCTTTGCAAGGTTATAATAATACAGAGGCTGACTTTTTGTTACATGGTTTTCATTATGGCTTTAGTCTTTGTTACTCTGGCGAAAGAATTTCACGCGAGTGTGGTAACCTGAGATCTGTCGCTCAACATCCGGAAATAGTGCAGGCAAAAATCGAAAAAGAACTTTCAGCAGGCCGTGTGGCTGGTCCATTTTCCAGTGCACCTATAACAAACCTACGCACTTCACCTATTGGTTTAGTCCCGAAAAAGACGCCTGGGGAGTTTCGTCTCATCCACCATCTTTCATACCCGGCAGGTGATTCCGTTAATGATTTCATTGACCCAGACCTTTGCTCAGTCAAATATACTAGTTTCGATGAGGCAGTGTTCATGATTCAAGATCTAGGGCCAGGCTGTAAACTTTTTAAAATGGACCTCAAAAATGCTTTTAGACTTTTGCCTGTCCAGCAAACTGATTTTAACTTGTTAGGTTTTTGCTTCCAAGGTAAAACGTATATTGATAAGGCCCTGCCTTTTGGTTGCAGTATTTCATGTAGCACATTTGAGAAGTTTGCCACGTTTTTAGAATATGCTATTCGCCTACGTTTATCTTCAGCGCAGCTAATACATTATCTGGACGATTTTTTAGGCGGGGACAAGACCACTGTCGCCTGCAAGAGAGCAATGGTAATTTTCCAACAATTCATGAAATGGCTTAATGTTCCCTTGGCTGACGATAAGACCGAGGGGCCTTCAGAAGTATTGGTGTTTCTAGGCCTGGAGCTAGACTCTAATGCAATGGTTATTCGTATACCCAAAGATAAGGTTTCTGAAGTGATTGCAAAAATCGATGACATTCTTGCCCGTCCGAAAGCTACATTAAAGCAGTTACAGTCTTTGATAGGGTCTTTGAACTTTTGCTGTCGAGCTATTTATGTTGGAAGGCCTTTCTGTCGGCGTCTGATTAATGCTACTTGTGGGGTTACAAAGCCATATCATAGAATCAGAGTATCAAAGAGCATGAGACTAGACTTGCAACTTTGGCTCCATTTTTTCCAACATTGTAACGGGATATCTGCTTTTCATGACAGATTTTGGGTGGCAAACAGTGATGAGGAACTTTATACGGACAGCGCCGGTGGTCCAGGTCGAGGGCTGGGAATATACTTTAAACGCCAATGGTGTCAGGCCGAATGGCCTACAGAATGGCATGTGCAGGGCATAACAAGCGATATCACGACCCTCGAATTATTCCCAATATTGGTAGCGATCGTTATTTGGGGCCCCCTTCTAGTGGGAAAGAGACTCCTTTTTCATTGCGACAATATGGCAGTTGTGCACATTTTGAATACACTTTCATCAAAGTCTGATCGTGTCATGTCTCTAGTGCGGGTCCTCACACTACAGTGTTTGAAATTTAACATAGCCGTTAAAGCTCAGCATGTCCCAGGAATTTGCAATGACATATGTGATTCACTTTCTCGTTTCCAGCTAGCCCGGTTCAGGGACCTCGCACCAGGGGCGTTTCCATGCCCGACGCCTATTCCAGCCCGCCTTTGGAACATCTTCAACGAACCGCTGTCCAGCTGGTTCGAGCCGGGGTGTCCAATAACACGGCAGTGACATATAATACAGCCTTATCTTCCTTTAGTTCATTCCGCCGCAGTTACGGCATCAGTGAGGGGTGGCCTGCTAGCCCGTCTGACATCCTATTATTTGTATCATACTGTTTTGACAGAGGTCTGGCTGCTAGCACCATTTCAACATATATTGCCGGCCTGGCTTTTGTACACAAGATTAATGGATGGTCCGACATAACAGGGATGTTTATTATCAAGAAATTGCTGGAGGGTTGTCGACGGTTACGAAAGCAATCAGACAATCGTGCACCAGTTTCACTTAACATGTTAACTGCAATTGTTAGGGTTTTACCTTCAGTTTGTTACAATGATTTTGAGGTTAAGCTATTCAAAACGGCATTTTGTCTGGCATTTTTCGGCCTTTTTAGAGTTGGGGAATTAACACTGACCCGCTTGTCTGTGGATACTCCGGTCCAGTTGAGCGACGTGCACTTCTCCGATGGGGGCAGGACGTGCACCATTGTCATTCGTAGGGCCAAAAACGCCCAACACGGCCCTCCAGTTTCAGTTAAGCTTGCATGTGAAAATACGGTATTGGTCTGCCCAGTCTGTAATTTAAAGGGTTTCATCGATAGCCGCCCATCAGCGCCTGGTGTTTTGCTTTGTCACGCTAACGGTAGGGGTGTGACAAGAAGTCAATTTGCAGCTGTCTTAAAAAAATGCATTGCTAAAACCCCCTTTTCATCTAAACAAATTAAGACACACAGTTTCCGTATAGGTGGGGCCACGCATCTGGCCTCCTTAGGCGTGACTGAGCAAGACATTATGCGGCTGGGTAGGTGGCGCTCTGACGCGTATCGCGTATATATTCGTCGGTGATGCACTTTTTGTTCTGTGGTTATCCAGCATGGTGATTCTTGTCTGTATATCGTCGTTTCTTGCAGACGTCTGGATTGTTGGTGATTCCATCCCATATTGGGCAGGCTGCAGGGCCAAAAACCAGGACCGGGAAAATTTACAATTGCCCCACCAAACAACAGTGTCTTGGCGGTGCACCAGGGGTATGGTTTGGGCGGATTTTTCACACAAGATGCAAGTCCCTGTCCTCTTTGAGACACCACCGGGGGTATTCATGTTCCACCTTGGCGGTAATGACCTGGTAACCAATTCGGTTAAGTTCATTTGTAATGCAATACGTTTTAGCTTGGATCATGTGACCGCAGCTTTTCATGATACCAGATTTATCTGGATTGATATTTTGCCTCGCCTGTCCTGGAATGTCGCCCCAGAAAGAATCCGGACTATTGACAAAAAACGGAAAAAGATTAACAGGTTCGCTAGACAGCAAGTACGGCGATGTCCCAAATTTGACATCTTGCAGGTTGATATAGGTATACAAGACCCAGGTTTCTTTTGTCATGATGGGGTTCACCTTTCCGATGTTGGGCTAGAGTTTTATCTTGATGCAGTTCGGGATGCACTACTTAAGCATGTTTGACTCGGAATTTTTGGGGAAATAAATTTTGGAATTTATTTTTGTGGCGGAAAAATTCTCGCTTTTTTAGGATTGACCTGGGGCACGGTAATGATTCATTCCCTTACGCTCAGTTCTGTATTTTATAATAGGTACTTTTATCTACAGGTTCTGCCACTCCGTCGCTATTAAGGTCAATCAATCTTGAAGTGTTCGGCTGGCGACCTGACAAAATTCATGTTTTTTGAGCGACACGCATACGAATCTGTCAAAGTGCGTTTTGCTAGGCATTTTCTTATGCGGCTCACTTTTGGCATAGAAATTACATTATAGGTATTGGCGAATCAAGCAGTGTAGCTAGTTTCTGCGAACCCTGGCGATTTATAGAGAACATTGGCGATTTATAGCGAACATTGGCGATATTTGGCGGGCATTTACATGAATATCTGGCGATGGCGATCTCTGGCGAGTTGAAGCGAATTTGGCGGCTAATAAGAACAATTAGGTAGCATTTAAACCCCGGCCCCGGGTCTTTCCTTCAAGGCGGGATTTGTCAGCAAAAAGGTTGTGTAATCTCTACTGGGTCATTTATCCCGGTAGGGAACATGGTTGTGGCCATTTGTATCCACAAAAAACATTGTTATTTTTATAGTCATAATACATCACTAGTCAGTATTCAATTTACGGTTATGTTCTGTTATACATATGTTCATGTTTTACATATCTTTTGCATTTGCGTTTTATATTGATATAGTGGCTGCGGAGCACAAAATAAATATTTTATTATCGACATAATGGTTTTGTTGAAATTACCGTCATGAAATAATGACGATTAATTCATAGCAATTAATCAGTTTTATTTCTGCAGTAAGTTCGCAGTTTGTTTACTTCCGGTGCTGTATCATTCAAATTCTCGCAAGAGACGTGAATCTCGCGCAGGTTGATCTACTTCCTTTCACGCTCGATAACTGGCGAAGAAGCATTTTTTCCTCAGCAGTATCGTTAAAAACCCACCCACCGCACCCTAGTTTTTGCTTCTGTTGTTAATATTTTTTCCCTGTGTATCCTTTTGTTGTGTATATTTTTGTAACAATGATACTGCCCAGCTTTTTTGTCTATTGCAGTTTTCTGTTGGGACCATGTCATATGTGTTCAAACCATGTTATGTGCAATGCCGCAACTCAGGGCAGTGATGAACAGTCTGCAGGCCTAAAGTAAACCACGTTGTGTTCCACTTAACTGACTCTGAACATTGTGTTTTGAGAGCCTGCTACGACTATGGCATCGCCAAAGTAGTGATCATTGTGCCAAAGGATTTATCATTGTGCCACCTTCATCATTGTGCCAAAGGATTTAGCATTGTGCCAACCTCATATCTATCATATCATTATGTTACTTCCATATTTCCTTAGTCACAACCATATTTAGTAGTAGGCTGGCGAAAACATTCTCGTTTTTTTAGGATTGACCTGGGGCACGGTAATGATTCATTCCCTTACGCTCAGTTCTGTATTTTATAATAGGTACTTTTATCTACAGGTTCTGCCACTCCGTCGCTATTAAGGTCAATCAATCTTGAAGTGTTCGGCTGGCGACCTGACAAAATTCATGTTTTTTGAGCGACACGCATACGAATCTGTCAAAGTGCGTTTTGCTAGGCATTTTCTTATGCGGCTCACTTTTGGCATAGAAATTACATTATAGGTATTGGCGAATCAAGCAGTGTAGCTAGTTTCTGCGAACCCTGGCGATTTATAGAGAACATTGGCGATTTATAGCGAACATTGGCGATTTATAGCGAACATTGGCGATATTTGGCGGGCATTTACATGAATATCTGGCGATGGCGATCTCTGGCGAGTTGAAGCGAATTTGGCGGCTAATAAGAACAATTAGGTAGCATTTAAACCCCGGCCCCGGGTCTTTCCTTCAAGGCGGGATTTGTCAGCAAAAAGGTTGTGTAATCTCTACTGGGTCATTTATCCCGGTAGGGAACATGGTTGTGGCCATTTGTATCCACAAAAAACATTGTTATTTTTATAGTCACAATACATCACTAGTCAGTATTCAATTTACGGTTATGTTCTGTTATACATATGTTCATGTTTTACATATCTTTTGCATTTGCGTTTTATATTGATATAGTGGCTGCGGAGCACAAAATAAATATTTTATTATCGACATAATGGTTTTGTTGAAATTACCGTCATGAAATAATGCTACATACCAAATATCAAAGGTCTATACCTTATAATTTTAGAGAAGAATATATTTAAAGATTTTTCTATGAAAAACTGATAAGCCCCGGGGCGGGGCCATATTTGGCCCAGGGGTCATAATTTGAACAATCTTAGTAGAGGACCATTAGATGATGCTACATACCAAATATCAAAGGTCTATGCCTTACAGTTTCAGAGAAGATGATTTCTTCAAGATTTTCCTATGAAAAACTGATAAGCCCTGGGGCGGGGCCATTTTTGTCCTGGGGGTCATAATTTGAACAATCTTAGTAGAGGACCATTAGATGATGCTACATACCAAATATCAAAGGTCTATTCCTTACAGTTTCAGAGAAGAAGATTTTTAAAGATTTTCCTATGAAAAACTGATAAGCCCCGGGGTGGGGCCATTTTTGGCCCAGGGGTCATAATTTGAACAGTCTTAGTAGAGGACCATTGGATCATGCTACATACCAAATATCAAAGGTCTATGCCTTACAGCTTCAGAGAAGATGATTTTTAAAGATTTTCCTATGAAAAACTGATAAGCCCTGGGGCAGGGCCATTTTTGGCCCAGGGGTCATAATTTGAACAATCTTAGTAGAGGACCATTAGATGATGCTACATACCAAATACCAAAGGTCTATTCCTTACATTTTCAGACAAGAAGATTTTTAAAGATTTTCCTATGAAAAACTGATAAGCCCTGGGGTGGGGCCATTTTTGGCCCAGGGGTCATAATTTGAACAATCTTAGTAGAGGACTATTAGATCATGCTACATACCAAATATCAAAGGTCTATGCCTTACAGTTTCAGAGAAGATGATTTTTAAAGATTTTCCTATGAAAAACTGATAAGCCCTGGGGCGGGGCCATTTTTGGCCCAGGGGTCATAATTTGAACAATCTTAGTAGAGGACCATTAGATGATGCTACATACCAAATACCAAAGGTCTATGCCTTACAGTTTCAGAGAAGAAGATTTTTAAAGATTTTCCTATGAAAAACTGATAAGCCCCGGGGTGGGGCCATAATTTGAACAATCTTAGTAGAGGACCATTAGATGATGCTACATACCAAATATCAAAGGTCTATGCCTTACAGTTTCAGACAAGAAGATTTTTAAAGATTTTCCTATGAAAAACTGATAAGCCCTGGGGCGGGGCCATTTTTGGCCCGGGGGACATAATTTGAACAATCTTTGTAGAGGACCATTACATCATACTACATACCAAATATCAAAGCTCTTGGCTTTGTAGTTCCAGAGAAGAAGATGTTTAAGTAAATTGTTGACGCCCGCTCATAAAAGAGTCCGTCAGTATGAATGATGATAAGGATAAGCTTCAGCCCTCAATAAAATTTTGGCATGTGCTTTTCTGCAAAACTTTCACCCTGCATTAGGTACCAAACTTCTGAGTTGCCATAATGAAAGTATTAAGAGTTGCTTTAATCTAGCAAATTTTCATAGTCAATTGTCTGACAAAAATTTCAAATTTCATCTCATAATTTTTCCCTTTTTTATATTTTCCATCTCATAATTTTTCCCTTTTTTATATTTTCCAAAGTCTATTGTGACAAAATTATGCCTTGAACGTCTAACCCTTTCCTCCATGAATATTCATGATAGAAAAATATGACCATGTGTATTAACCCATTCCCTCATATTGATGCCTTTGCAAAAGTCACCAGTTGAAACCAATGTGATAAATAGAGCATTTGCTCCTATAGGAGCAAATGCTCTATTTATCACAATGGTTTCAAACTACAAAATTCTAAAATTTGCCTTTACTCTAGTAGAGTAGAAGCTCCGTTTCGGTAGATTTATTCAAAGAGATTTGATCTAAAAATAACATGAGGGAATGGGTTAAATAGTGTTGAACTTATATAATGGCCTCACGGACAAAGGAATGTTTACCATGGCAAAAACTGTACACATAGATCTGTTATTTCAAAAGCAAACAGAGCAGAGCAGATGTACGATCTGGGTCTACTCTGTTTGCAAAAAAGGCATTTCCATGGAGTAAAGGGTTAAAAGCCGATCATCTTTCTGCCAGTAATTGGCCACCATCACCATACACCTCTGCTAAGGCAGGAAGCATAACATCAAACAGCAATTGATTACTTCTTCTGGGATGAACCAACTCTGCTAGGTCTGAAAATATATAAATAAAATAAATGTCACATAACACAGCTCTTAAAATTTAGCTTGAATGTCAGACTGATCCAGTATATGAGATTCCGGCCAATACGAGTACTATACATGCTCTGATTATGTACACACCTCTCTACCGGTTTGTAAAGCTTAATTAATTCTGTATCATTTTAACAGATTTAAACCTTTACTCCATAAATATGCCTTTCTCAGCCTTTGCAAACAAGAGTAGACCCAGATCAGACGGCTCATATAAGAACCATCTGATCAGGGTGTTCTGTTTGCTTTTAATATAGATAAGATTATAGTTTCTGCCATGTCCAAACACTCCTATGTCCATGTGCTATTATAACAGTTGATCTAATTACTATTATAACTACAAATACAATTACTACTGCGATTACTACTAGTAGTACTACTTTTATGATTACTACAATAACAGTAGTAGGAGCAAGTAGTAGCAGCAAAGGTCACCATGAGATTGCCCCATAGGTTGTAGTTATTATTAGTTACATAGTCATGTAGTGACCGGGTACGGGATGATACCTGGTTAGTAAATGTTATACCCGGCGAGGCGAAGCCAAGCTGGATATAACATTTACTAACCAGGTATCACCCCGTACCCGGTCACTACATGATTATGTAACGAATTTACAACCCCGGATGACCAGTCTATTTTCTATCAGTGCTCAGTGTTGCTTCTTTTTCTCAAGCTCGTCCGCGTCTTCGCCATATTTGTAAACAAACTACAGTAAAACCTCTCTATAACGACCACTAAATTTGTGTTAATTAGTTGGTATTTTGGGCAGGTGGATGCTTAAAGCAAGGTGAAAGTAAAACAGAACGCTTCCATAGGAGCGTTCTGTTTTACTTTCACCTTGCTTTAAGCATCCACCTGCCTTTAACACAAAATACTTGATGTAATTTAGTGGTCTTTATAGAGAGGTTTTACTGTAATGACAACTCTTACTGTAACTGTACCGTGTCAATTCGGCCTAACATCAATTCGGCACAGTCCAATCGAGCTAACCAAAATTATAACGGAAAACAAATCTAATACAAAAATCCGTTATGTATTTAACTTTAAAATAAAATCTAATTTACTCAGTAACCATTTGTTGACAAAAACAATGTGCAGCCATTACCTCAAATATGGGCTCTACGCTGGCAGGGGAAGTAACCTAGCTACTGACCGTGTATTGGATTTCTACTGACTGTGTATTGAATTTCTAGTTTTACTCTTCGATCACGTGACAGAATTCAACCAATCAAACACGGATTTCACCAAACAATTATCAGAGGTGGGGTAAAACTGTATTACCCTCCATCCTTTATGTAACCTTTCTAAAATATTAATATAATATTAAGCAGCATGTTACCTTCTTAGCTTAGAGCTCTTATCTGTGTCCTTGGCTCCAGCTCTCAGTTGTCTGTCCAAGTTCTGTTTTGTTGGGTCTGAAGTCGCTGTTTTGTCCACTCTGGTAGTTGCTGCTAGCCTGCCACTTGACCGAGTAGAACCGGACACAGATGCCGGTGATGAGAACACACTGTCACTAAAATAACAAAGGATTATGTCTATCCTGTATTCCAACAATAAAACTTCACATAATTGTGAAATTTTAAATATGAAAATGGAATGGTTATTAGCATGGAGGAGTATCATTATTTAGTAGATCAAACAAGCATGTAAATGAAAAAAAAGTCATTAACCGTTTCCCTGTTTAATATTCATGTAAGAAATAACAGGGTTCATACTATTGGTTGGATAATTCAAGCACTTTATTTAAAAGTCAAGCACTATTAGTGACACAACCTGTCTTTCCCAACACTGAAAAAGCCCATTCGAAAGCAACCACAAGCAGGATATAGCTTAATTCAGTGCAAGAGTAATGCAGAAGGTTCCTACAGGATCTGTCTGCATTACTTTTACACTTCAATAAGTAGTCACATATCTGCAAATGTCAAAGATTCTACTAGTATTTTATTTTGACTACTTTGGACAGTTTTCAAGGACATTTATGAAGATTTTCAAGCACTTTTAAAGCACTTTTCAGGTTTGGACAAAATTTAAGCACTTTTCAAGCTCTTATTTGTTTTCAAGCACTTTTCAAGGCACCCCCTGAAATTCAAGGCTGTGCAAACCCTGAATAATGACATCATGAATATTTATTAACTGTATGTTTATAATGGCATATATACACATAATGTTTTGGTTCAGGGCTGTTCTATTTAAATGTGTATTGGGGGGGGGGGGGGGGGGGGGGGGGGGGGGGGGGGGGGGGGGGGGGCAGGAAGGCATTTTAACAAACAGCTATACATGGGTGGGTTTCGCTGCAAAAATTGTATTATTTGGTTTCTGCTTTAGTAAAAAACTTTTTGTGGCCGAATTTGAAAGTGCCTTCCTGAACCCCTATACACATTTAAATGGAAGAGCCCTCAGTCAAAAACCGTAGAATCAAATCTATATTATACCAGGGTTACAGATAAGGGGAGTATTGGGGGTATTTACCCAATTAAAATTGTGGAAAAAGCAATTGTTTTTCAAAAAAATGAGTAACACAAAGCAAATAAATATAGCAAAAAGCAAAACAAAATTTAGAATACCTAATGAAAATATGAATAATACCCAATTACGAAAATTGCAAATACCAAATAAAACTTGCAAATACCCAATTCTGTAAAAAATCAAGGAGTATACGGAAGTCTATTTCAGGCTGCACAAATAAGTGATTATACCTGTCTGTAGCCGTCAATCTTGGAGAAGCTGTCTTTTTTGTAACCGATCCTCGGGTTCTTGCTGCAAAATATGCACACAAAAAAAAATCAGTAAATGTACTCATTTTTTATAAAATGTTAAACATAGTCTTAGTCAATATATTTACATTTATGGGGTATATTTTTGTCCTTTTTTGTCATTTTACTTCATTTAACCCTTTCCCTCATATAAACGTGTTTTCACGCATCTGCAAACAGAGTAGACCCAGATCAGATGGCTCCTATAGGAGCCATCTGATCAGGATCTGCTCTGTTTACTAATGGAATTTGATAGATATGTTTATTTATTTTCTAAAATGGCTACCATATTTCACCTTCCATATTTCATTATAACTATTTTGGCCATGAATATTCAGTAGGTATTGAAATTTGTAGTAGACATAGAACAGGGAAAGGGTTAAAAAAAAAAAAAAGCTGTCACAGTCACATGACAAATGCCCCTAAAAATTGTACCCTGTGACCTTGACCTTTGACCCATGGATCAGGGAGTTGAATGCGACACATCGTCTTTGTGTGGTGAACATTTGTGCCAGGTTATTTTGAAATCCATTCACAGATAAAAGGGACACGAAATTTGGGACGGAAGGATGGACAATGCGATTACTATGTGCCTGCCATTGGTGGCATAAAAATTGAATACATGTATCATAACTGTTTCCATAGGACATGAATATCACCATTTACACAGGACTATGACGACAACTTTAACCCATTCCCTCATATAAACACCTTTCAAACCTTGCAAACAGTATGGGCATGCTCTCTTCTATGGTTTTTGTCAAAGCAAAAAATTAACTTCATAAATATTCAGCTTACATGAATATTGAACAGTGTTAACTGTAGTATTATCCCAGGTGTGCACATTCATGTATTCTAACACACCTCGCGCACACATCTACATAAACAAAGAAGGGACGTATCTATGTTTGAATTCTCAATAAAACACCGCACGCGCTGTAACTGCGTAACGTGACGTAATATGGCTACGAAAATTCGTACGACAAGAAACGTAGTGCCGTTGTGGCGGTGCAAATTATAGTTAAATTGAAGTGTTAGAATCGAAATAATAAATTTATACCAGTGTTTTATCGTGCAATCGAACACGGGTGGTCGTTGAGACAACTACCAAGGAGTAGGAGGAACATTTTGTTACGCTAGATAGCTGTAGGAGGATTTGTAGGAGTGTATTTCACAGCATACATAACCACCAATTGCATGAAGAATTAATAAATTTAAGGTTTACATGACTAGAGAGAACGTTTATCATAGTCTAACAACCCTAAGCCTTCAATTTTCTATTCCATTTTTGGCCATACATGTAATTATATTTTCACCCATTCCTCCATAGGCTATTTTTAGACCCAACCTCTTTGAATGAATCTACCTAAAAGGAGCATTTACTAGAGAAAAGTAAAATTTTAGAATTTTGTAGTTTGAAAACATTGTGATAAATAGAGCATTTGCTCCTACAGGAGCAAATGCTCTATTTATTACAATGGTTTCAGGTAGTGGTTATTACAGAGGCATAGAAAGGCGTATTTATGGAGGAAAGGGTTAAGATTGATGTTACGCACATTTTGAAATTGCACATGACACATATGTAATGGATAGACGACACATATGTAATGGATAGACAAAGTGTACACAATCAGTCTCATACGAAGATCAAGACTTTTTTATTTTCCAAATGGAAATGGATGAACACTGCTTACCTTGAGTCCTTGTGAGAGATCCGGCACTACCTGGTGTGGAAATGCTGCTGGCCTGAGATACCGCAGCTGAAGACAGAAAGTTTTATATCAGTCTTATTACCCCCTAAACATCATATATTATAAATACAGTCAACCAGGGTTTCAATTTTGAGCAGCTGGGTCATTAATCCTTTACTCCATAAATACGCCTTTCTATGCCTTCACGAACAGCTGACCAGATCAGGCAGCTCCTATAGAAACTGCCTGATCAGGGACTGCTCTGTTTGCTTACAGAGCTCCAGATAAGATGCGTAAATTAAATCAGTTTCAGGAATAATTTCTTTATTTCTGCACCAAACCCTATACTGTGATCACTCTTTAGAATCGTCTCTCTATGGTATAATATAGATATGATTCTATAGTTTCAGCCATGGCTCAATATTCCTGTGTCCATGTGCTATTATAACAAGTAACCTAATACTCATGATGTCATTATAATATGAATATTCATAAACATTATAAAAACTATTTTTTTTGTCAACAAGAGGGCCAGAATGGCCCTGAAGCGCTCACCAGACAATCAGAGGAGAAGATTTTCAAAGTTTTCACTATATGCTTTTATAGAAAACTAGCCGGCCCTGGGGCGGGCCAATTTTGACCCCAGGGACATAATTTATATAACTTTTGTAGAGGACTTGAACATGATGCTATGAGCCAAATATGATATCTGAGAACCTTTCAGTTTCAGAGGAGAAGATTTTCAAAGTTTTCTCTATATGTTTCTACTGAAAACTACCCACCCCTGGGGCGGGGCCAATTTTGACCCCAGGGCCATAATTTATATAACTTTTGTAGAGGACCTGAACATGATGCTCTGTGCCAAATATGAAAGCTGAGCGCCTTCCAGTTTCAGAGGAGAAGATTTTCAAAGATTTCACTATCTGTTTCTATTGAAAACTTCCCACCCCTGGGGCGGGGCCAATTTGAACCCCAGGGCCATAATTTATATAACTTTTGTAGAGGACCTAAACATGATGCTATGTGCCAAATATGCAAGCTGAGAGCCTTCCAGTTTCAGAGGAGAAGATTTTCAAAGATTTCACTATTTGTTTCCATTGAAAACTGCCCACCCCTGGGGCGGGGCCAATTTTGACCCCAGGGCTATAATTTATATAACTCTTGTAGAGGACCTGAACATGATGCTCTGTGCCAAATATGAAAGATGAGAGCCTATCAGTTTCAGAGGAGAAGATTTTAAAGATTTCACTATTTGTTTCTATTCCGAAAACTACCCACCCCTGGGGCGGGGCCAATTTTGACCCCAGGGTCAAAATTAATATAACTTTTGTAGAGGACCTGATCATGATGCTATGTGCCAAATATGAAAGCTATTCGCCTTCTTGTTTCAGAGGAGAAGATTTTCAAAGATTTCACTATATAATTCTATTGAAAAATGCCCACCCCTGGGGCGGGGCCAATTTGACCCCAGGGCCATAATTTATATAACTTTTGTAGAGGACCTGAACATGATGATCTGTGCCAAATATGCAAGCTGAGAGCCTTCCAGTTTCAGAGGAGAAGATTTTCAAAGATTTCACTATTTGTTTCCATTGAAAACTGCCCACCCCTGGGGCGGGGCCAATTTTGACCCCAGGGCCATAATTTATATAACTTTTGTAGAGGACCTGAACATGATGATCTGTGCCAAATATGCAAGCTGAGAGCCTTCCAGTTTCAGAGGAGAAGATTTTCAAAGATTTCACTATTTGTTTCCATTGAAAACTGCCCACCCCTGGGGCGGGGCCAATTTTGACCCCAGGGCCATAATTTATATAACTTTTGTAGAGGACCTGAACATGATGCTATGTGCCAAATATGAAAGATGAGAGCCTTCCAGTTTCAGAGGAGAAGATTTTCAAAGATTTCACTATTTGTTTCTATTGAAAACTTCCCACCCCTGGGGCGGGGCCAATTTTGACCCCAGGGTCATAATTTATATAACTTTTGTAGAAGACCTGAACATGATGCTATGTGCCAAATATGAAAGCTGAGAACCTTCTGGTTTCAGAGGAGAAGATTTTCAAAGGTTTACTATATGTTTCTATTGAAAACTTTCAACCCCTGGGGCGGGGCCAATTTTGACCCCAGGGGCATTATTTATATAACTTTTGTAGAGGACCTATAGGTGATGCTATGTACCAAAGATGAAAGCTGAGAACCCTGTAGATTCAGAGGAGAAGATTTTTAAAGGTTCAAATTGTTGACGCGGGACGACGGACGACGACGGACGACGGACATCAGGCGATCACAAAAGCTCACCCTGAGCACTTTGTGCTCTGGTGAGCTAAAAATATAAAATAAGCTTATTGCCATGACAAAAACAGACAAGAGAATCAAAGACAAAAACAGACTAGAGAATCAAATCTGTAACATAAGTAGCAGAGCAGACCCTGGTCAAACAACTCCAACAGAAGTTTGTTCTGGGTCTACTCTGTTTGCAGAGGTGTAAAAGGGCGAGACAATCCAGTACAGGGTTGACCCAGTACCTCATATAAAGCTATTTTTTAGACCCAACCTTTCCCTGTTCTCTATTTATTCCAAATTTCAATACCTACTGAAGATTCATGGACAAAATAGTTATAAAGAAATATGGAAGGTGGAACACTGTAGCCATTTTAGAAAGTAAAGAAACAGATCTTTCAAATTCTATAAGCAAACAGAACTGACCCTGATCAGACGGCTCCTCTAGGAGCCGTCTGATCTGGGTCTACTCTGTTTGTAAATGCTTGGAAATGCATTTGTATATAAAGGGAAAGGGTTAAAAAAAATGTACTGAAAAACTGCATTTACTAGGAAAAAGGTATTTCTTTTTTACATTTGTGTAGTTTTTAACCCTCCTATAGGAGCCGTCTGATCAGGGTCTCACTCTGGTCTGTGTGCTAATGGAATTTGAAAGATCTGTTTCTTTATTTTCTGAAATGGCTACAATTTTCCACCTTCCATATTTCATTATAACAATTTTCAACATTTGAAACATAGAACAGGGAGAGGGTTAAATCATTGTGATAAACAGGGCATTTGCTCCCATGGAGCAAATGCTCAATTTATCACAGTGGTTCTAAAAAATTGACTTTTACAGAGGAGTCAAAAGGCGTCAGTATGTGGGAATGGGTTAAGTTTTCGTTGTCTGCATTGATTTATGAGTGTGTTTATTTGCCCGGACATGATGGACATAAAACCATGGTCTTGCTCACCTCTGGGTGTGCCCTTGGCTGCAGTTCTCCTCCCTGTCTCTGTAGATGTCTGACTTGATGATCTAGCTCCTGATACAGAAACTACAATGAAAAGTTCACATTTTCGAACATTGTGGGTGATGTTTTTTGCATACAGGTCAAGGTACCAGCTTCTCAGCATAATGAGTTGGTTAACAAAGTTCATACAATACAAAGTTAGGTGCATCTAATCTATCAAGGTTATTAACAAGACACTGAAATTTATGTAATGCAAGTGACGTGGCAAACACTCAAGATACTAACTTTACTATCATATTTTCACCCTTTCTCTCATATAAATGCTTTTTCAAACTTTTGCAAACAGAGTAAACCAATATCAGATGTCCCCATGTCGGAGGCATCTGATCAGGGTCTGTTCTGTTCACTTATGACATGAGATATGCTTATGACACAATAAAGATTCCAGCAAAATATTCACTTGAAAATTTCACATTACAGTAATTCAACTAATAAACATTCATTCTTACATAAATATTGAACAGGTAAAGGGCAGGGCAATAGATAAATGTGCGTACACAAGTATTAAAATCGTCATTCTCCACTTAACCCTATTGTCCCTATGTTGTGACCGATCTTTAGAATGTCTCTTCAAGACGATTCTAAAGAGTGGTCACAACTTAGGGTTTGGTGGAGAAATAAAGAATTTATTCTTGAAAATGTTTTAATTTACGCATCCTATCTGGACCTCTGTAAAGGGATCACTGCTATCATGTAGGAAAGGTGTTGAACATTGTAGATACAGTAAACATTGCAGACTAAGTACAGTAATCTCTAAAGCAACAATTTAAAACTGGCCAAATTCTGGGACATATATAGTCAGGTGGTAGCTTAACCCTATACCTTGAGAAGGTTTTGTAAAGAAATATTGATATCATGAATATTAATTAGCTGAATTTTTATAAGGGCAATATGACCAAGGAAATAGTTCATCATGGCAGAAACTCTAGAATCATTATGACATATCTATATTTCTATATCTATATTTCATAGGCAAACAGGAGACCTTGATCACACTGCACAGGAGCGCCATCTGACCTGGGTCTACTCTGTTTGCAAAGGCGTGAAAAGGCATTAACATGAAGGAAAGGGTTAATGCAAGATGAAAATTACAGTAAAACCTCTCTACAACAGCCACTAAATTGTGTTAACTGGTTAGTATTCTGGGCAGGACGCTGCTTAAATCAAGGTGAAAGTAAAACAGAACGCTGCTACTATAGGAGCGTTCTGTTTTACTTTCATCTTGCTTTAAGCAGCCACCTGCCTCTAACACAAAATACAGTCCACTCTCGTTATGGCGAACTCACTTGACACGAATTTCTCGTTGACACGAAGTTTTTGTAAAGTCCCAACTTTTCTTCCTATATATTCTATATAAATTTAAGTTTTTAAGACGAGTTCGAACTGATCACGTTTTCGTTAAGTCGAAGTCATTTTCCGTCCCCAAAGTGTTTGTTTGCATGTAATTATCGGCGTTTGTATCGAAGTCACACCTCTCAGTCTGATTGAGTTTGAGGTGTGAATTGGACCTTTTGAACCGACCCTGGCAAAGTACACCAGGTGATCGCGACACACGTAATTACAGTGTTTTGGGGGGGTAAACAATCACTGATGTCAGATAATTATTCGTACTGTGGAACAATGCCACGTTGAGTGAACGTTATTTAGTAAAATGTCCTAAGGGCTGTTCCAGGAAAAAAGGCCTGGGGGGGTAGGAACGCCAGCCAAAAATAGGGGTACCACCAACACAATTTTATTTTTTTTACCCCCCCAAACAAGAGAATTAAGATAAGTCAGATACCCACAACCACTAGATTTATATTTAACTTGCCACCCACCACCAAGACAACTGAAATTTCCGATTCACTAGTACTTTCTAGATTTCTTTACCACTCAAAGCTTGACAAGTTTTACTATGAATGTGCTGTTTTCTGAATGGAAATCATATTGACAGCATATATTGTTTATGTATAGGTTAGACCATGGTTGAGCGTGACTAAACGATTTAGTTCGAGGGGGCATAGCCCCCGAGAACTATGTCGTTTAGTCGCGCTCAACCATTGGCTAACCTATTTAGCACTGGATTGGGCTCGAGGAAAAACAAGAAATAAAGGTCATCAAATTCGCAATTTAACGTCATCGGGCGCGTGCTGATTTTCCCTCACTTCTCTTCGCACAAGACTGAAAACCATGATTGCGCCTGAATCCATTAATATCTTGGAAGAAGAGGAAGGAAAAACAACAAAGCTGGAAATTTAACGGCAAGATTTTAAAATTGTGTACAATTAAATATTCAACGATAATTTTAAATATTCAACGATAATTTCAATTTCAATATGATGCATTTGAAATAAAAGTTACTTTTAAATATTGAATTAATTCGATCTAGATCTAGATCATTTTATTATCTTATTTTGTTTAAAATTTTTTAATAAAGATTGTTTTCAACTTTTCACGCATTGATTAGATTGTATACAATAAAACCTATGTACAATGGTCAATTAAATACGCTATGCATTGTGCCGCTTTTTATGCCCCCATAGACGATAGTCGGGGGGCATATTGTTTTTGCCCTGTCTGTCTGTTTGTCTGTTTGTTTGTCAGCAACTTTAACATTGGTCATAACTTTTGAGCCAGTATAGATAGAGACTTGATATTTGGCATACATATGTATCTCATGAAGCCGCACATTTTGAGGGGTGACGTGTCAAGGTCAAGGTCATCCTTCAAGGTCAGAGGTCAAATATATGGGTCAAATCGCCGACTTTAACATTGGCCATAACTTTTGGACCAGTAGAGATAGAGACTTGATATTTGGCATGCTTGTGTATCTCATGAGGCTGCACATTTTGAGGGGTGACATGTCAAGGTCAAGGTCAGAGGTCAAATATATGAGGGGGCATAGTGTTTCACAAACACATCTTGTTAAAGACAACTTTTTATGCTTGAAGCAGGTTAAATGTAACACATAACGCTCAAAATAGGAGCTTTCTGCATACCTTTAGTAATGCATTAAACTGTCACCTGTATTTAAAATTGCATATTCATTTCCCTTAATTGTCGATTAACCTTAGTTTTACTGTATTTCAGTGTAACCAGCTGATCAAGGCTACGATGCATTGGGGTGAAATATCACGTGAAAGCCTAGGATGTGACGTCAAAAAAACATTATAATGGTTGGTCGACAGGAACCATTGACTAAATAAACAGTTTGTTAGTTAGTCCATGGTTTTTTCAAAAAGAGTCGAACTAAACGATATAGTCGACACTATTTGTGGCATCTGATTGGCCGAGAGCTCCAAGCCATGTGCTAAATATTGAAATCATCTACTTTTTGTTGAGTTTGTACACATTACATTGGCATGCTGAAACAATAAACTATTTGCCATCTTGTTTCTAGTGTGGAATGCTTTTTTCCCCATTCCTAGTATATAAACATCGTTAACCTTGATACAAGACGTTCAATTATATGATCGTTAACTTTAACCCTTTCTAAGGTGTAAGAACATAGCAGACATTAATTTTGCAAATATGAGCCATGACTGTTGATAACTTTATATCTAACCACTTCTTGATAGCCACTGTTGGTCCAATCTGTGAAATTTAATATTCCTGTGTTGACTATTTGTATGGCAGCAATTGAATATTAAGACAATCACATTACATTGAATTACATGATTACTAAATTTCTTTTATCGGTATATACAGAAATCAAATCACAAGAGATTGTTACAGTGTTGACCTAGATCAGCTGGTGCAATGAAAATCTGATCTGATCTACACTGCTTGCAAATTACCACCACCATCTTTAGTTTGCCAATTTGTCTGGAAAGCAAACAAACTGGTTGCAGTGCATGTCCATACAATTTACATTCAGTTTATCCTGGATCTATTCAATATTACCAGATTAATTTCTTGTAAAACATAAGCAATTAAAACTCACACGTTAAAGATATGAAATTTGATTTAAAAGTCAGCATGGTATTATAACACTTAACAATTAGTTAACTTACTAGACATAGTTCACCTTTTTATACACATTTATAGTCACAATTTCTAATCATATTTACATTCAAACTCAAACTCTTTTTGTCATTATAAACCACAGGGTTCTCCCCAGGATTTTCAGAAGGCGAGTTGCGTCTTGGGGTGGGTATGGGAGGGGTGGGTACGGGAGGGGTGTCCCCTCCCTCCTTCAACGGTGAGAATTTTTAAAAAGTTCTTACTAAATGATGTAAATTTATGTATATCTGACAAATAAATGAAGCAAAAAATGCTATAGCATGTCAGGTAGATTTAGGAGATTTGCCAGGTAGATTCGACTTTTGGACAGGTAGATTTTATTGACACAAAGAAATATGAGAAGACAAAATCTTCTGCTAGATAATTATGTTTGATAAATACCGGTACCATTTCACAAACAAACATTTATATACCTAACCATATTATAATTAGCAAGCTATGCATATCCATACCATTACAATGCTCTAGTTAGACTTTCAACATGGTAGGGCCGCACTAATGAAAATTGGAGCACTTTCTAAAGTGCAACTTGATAAATGATAAAAAAAAAAAAAATTTCATATGTTCCAGAGATAAAACAATTCATGTTTGTTTATTATTATTTCAGAAAATTATTTATGTCCATAACATCTTTGGGTCTCATCAGGCAGATCTTATGATCTTAAACTTTTACATGTAAACATAGTCTGCATGGTTGTCACTCAGTGGTAATTCCCACTCTATGTCTACATTTATAACTTTCATTCTTGATCATTTGTAGGATCACTTCCTAAGTAGGATTGGGTAGTAGTACTAGTAGTTGTCTTAAGTCTAGGATATCGCCTTCCCATTTTATGACCTCGGGCTATGAAAATGTCAATCTTTTTTTTTTAGAAAGTGAATATTTTTTACCCTTCTCTTTCTGTTTTAAAATTTTTATAAGAACCTAAACTGGCTAATTCATTTTTCCAGAAATTATTTCCATTCAGACTTTCACACATTCCTGAGTGTTACTTTATAAGGCAAATGTCTGGTCTGACTATTACTAAAAATGTCTTCATACACAGGTGCCATCTCAAACAAATAATGTTGTTGTTTTTTTAAAGAAGAACTCTTGTTTGACATTCACTCATTCTCACCAACTTTGGGATTTTTATGTCGCCAAGTCAAAGGTTGTTAACTAATACATTTCAAAAGCCAAATAATGGTTTTAATCCATTAACACAACACTATCTTGCTTGGTTATGTAGAAAAAATAATCAGCTGACATTTAAACCTGTTCTTTTCGCGGCTGATATGTCGTAAATGTAACGTATGGTACTGTCGCCATATCTAATATCCATCATTGGATACCTACAATATCAAAATTTGAGGCAAATCGAGTGATGCAGCAGACCTGAATTGAAGAAAATTGTTTTCTCTATCGTTTATAATTGGAAGTATTACCAAAATACGAAATAAATATCTTGCACATGCTTGTAAATGCTTGTCGCCGATTTTCGAAAATGAGCGAAACGTTCGAGACTGTTAATTTCGGCCCTCATTATCTCCGCCAAACTAGAGCTGCAAAATCAATTTCTTCATACGAGGCTTTCGTTCATACATGTAGTAACCAGTATGTATAATTTTATTGGTGCCAAACTAGTTTGAAACGAGTTGTTACCCTGAAAAGTTGTTTATGTGCAAACAGCGGCGAAAATACAAGTAAAGATGGTAACGTTCGAGACCCAAATGAAAGAAAAATCAAGAAAGGAATTGGATGTTTAATTATTACGATGGATTGAAACCCTCTTATATGTTGCAGAGAATATGCTTTTACTGCCTGAATACAAATAACAATCAAACACATGACCAAATGGTTTCTTTTGTAATGTTCGAGACTGTAGCGTACGAGACTGCCATTTAGAGAACAATAAGTAAATAATCCTTGTGTACTCCTATGTGCGTGATTTTTCGATCCCAGAAGTGGAAGAAGTCAGTGACGTAATTGAGCACATGTATTGACGTCATCTCCATCGTTGCAGTGCTGTTGCGATAACATTTGGAGAAGACTAAAAACCAGCCTTGGTAACAACTTTTTTACCCCCCTTGATTTTGAAAACTGATTCAACATTGATGTTGCATGATCTATAGGTTGTTAGCCTGATGCATTTCGAATGATTTTCGTATTAAAGTATATCAATTTGATCCACATTGTGTATGAATAAAATGCATGTAACGTCCGCGACTTTTCCGTCTCGAACGTTACATATTCTCTATGGTTCCTTTAATACCCATATCTGGCTTAAAATTCTAACGTTATCCTATAAAGCAACTATTATATCCATAATACTTCATGTATTTGTATTCAGTTTATGAATTTGCATCCATCAAGACCAAATAATTGAACAAGGGCTTGTAATGTTAAACGGCATGAAAAAACCCCACTCATCTTGGGTAAAATATCAAAGTGCCGTTTTTATTTAAAAATTAAAACCAAACTTGTTCACCTGAAGAAAGTATCACTTCTTCCATATATAGTGTAAAAAGACATTTTTAAAACAGTCCATGCCAGGATGCTGTATACGTTGGTCTCGAACGTTACGTACTAGATAATCTCGAACGCTACAGTTTCCTAAAACATAGCTCCTTTTTTAATACTGGTCACCATGGTTAAGTCACGTGCAGAAATCAACCGCCATTATACCAGAAGTATAAACACTAGTAGATCTACCAGACTTGGACGTCTATCATTATTGGACAGACAGTCCGACGTCTCAATATAGAAACCGAATTATATTTGACAGTGTTGCAAATCATAAAGACAGGTTTGGTTGCAAGGCTTACTGGAATTATTTCGAGAGTGGTCACGGCGAGGGTCCTTGCTACGGGTTAGGAGGGAGTCCGAGGGACAGTAAAAAGAATGGCAAACATGGCAGTCAAAACAGGTAAGTGTACAATTCAAGATGCCCAAGAGTTTTTTGCATGGGCCACGCAATCCAGTCTCCGAAATGACAGCTTTAAGTATATTTCTGACGAAGGAGTCCAACAAAAGGTAAGTGACATGGCAGCGACCTCTCCTCAGCTCAAGCCTGTAAAGGGTACGATGAAAGTACATGCAGTATCTGGCGCCCGAACATCAAAGCTGTTTGTCAGAAACACAAGTTGTTACTGTGAAGAATGTATTATTGGTACCGGTGTATGTCACACGTGGCGACTGGAAGTCACTAGAAAGACGGAAAACGTTGATAGGAGTCGAAACCCACCAGTGTAGAATAATACAGAGGTGAGTGAAAACTTTAACGGGGACCGGGAAGTAAGCATATGCACGGATATAGGTTTCTTTGTTGCAGCTGTATATGGCACGGACTGGTTTGTCGGTAAAGTCATCGGTGTTGATGCAGAGGATGGGGAGATTGAGGTGAGTTTCATGGAGAAAAAGAAGAGTTTGTTTCAGTGGTCCCGTAGAGCAGATGAGTTGTGGGTTGGCACAGAGTCGATTCTATGCAGCATTGAATCCCCTATACAGTCGGGCAAGTCCAAACGGATGTTCCGTGTGTGTGAAGAGGACAGTATAAAAATTCAGTCCTGCTTCGAATTGTACGTAAATAAGTAACAAGTATACTTTCATCATGCGTGGACCCTTGCCGTGACATTGGAAATGCTAACTAAGAATCTCTTTGGGTGAACAGAGACAACAGATATTCCTATTAATTCAAAACAATATAATGCATAAAGCTTTTAAGATCTTTGTACATTATGTGTTTCTTCATTTTGCAATTAGCAGCCACTGAGAATGTCGTTTTGTGTGACGATATGTTACCATATTGGCGAGATTACGAGATTTCCGAAATTTGTGTAACGTCCGAGACTGAAGCAATTTAATACTTTGTTATCATGTTAGATTTGTTTTTGTTCTAAACGTGTTGATTATTTTTATCTGTGTCGTATATGGGATTTAATGAATGGGCAGATTTTCTGATTATCAATTGTGGTGACTGTAGTTCACTCACCTTTAGAAATGCTCTTCACTAGTAATTTGGATTCCGTAAACCTTTTTCAGACAAAAGAACAACAAAAACGTAGTTTGTAGACATGTGTATGTCTTTTCAATATGTTTTATTTGCATTTTGTGTTTCAACACAGGCAAAAAGCAACACTGGTGTGCAGAACCATTGGATAGATGCAGTTTGAAAAAAAATCAAACTTGATGAAATGTCCGGTACATTTGATAGGGACTTTTCAAAAAAATGCTACATGCAAATTATGCATTAATTCAATAATGGTCATTGGATTTTCATCTGATAATTGTATTTATAATGAAAATGTAACACTTCTAGTGTGATCAAGTGTAAATTCACTTCGTATTAAACACTGATATGGAGGTGTTGACAAAATGGCAACGCAAACCAGCATTATTTGTTTTTGTCATATTAGCAATGATATACGTTTGGCCATCTGTTGGCCATCTCCTCACATAGTGGAACAATTATTTACTAACAACAACGTTACCAGTCAAATACAAGCAATTATTAATAATCAAAAATGCATATACAGTGATAGATGGTACATTAAACAAGGGCATGTTGTATTGCTATGCAAGACATAAGTCCCCCACCGGACTGAAAAAAAACTCCACTCTCCCCACCCCACCCACCCATGGTGTGGTTGACCATGGTATATACATGACCACCTGAATGGTATTAGTACCTACTTTCATACATTGAATCAGTAAATAAAAAGTTATTGTCCCGACAAGAAAATATGAAAAAGGGGAGTAACTCCAAAAATATTGATGCTAGAGTTATTGCCCTTGTGCATGACACTACCCCTCATCATGCGTGTTCCATATGTGAAGTTTCAAATCAATTGAACCAGTAGAGAAAGAGTTATTGTCCGGACAAAAAAAATATGAAAAAGGGGAATAACTCCAAAAATATTGATGCTATAATTATGGCCCTTGTGCATGACACTACTCCTGATCATGCTTCTTCAATGTGTGAAGTTATAATGAATTTGGCCCAACTTTGTAGGAGATATTGCCCGGACACGAAGTGTGACAGACGGACTGACAAGAAAATGTGAAAAAGGGGAATAACTCCAAAAATATTGATGCTAGAGTTATGGCCCTTGTGTATGACACTACCCCTTATCATGATTGTTCCATATGTGAAGTTTCAAATCAATTGAACCAGTAGATAAAGAGTTATTGTCCGGACAAAAAAATATGTAAAAGGGGAATAACTCCAAAAATATTGATGCTAGAGTTATGACCCTTGTGCATGACACTAGCACTCATCATGCTTCTTCAATGTGTGAAGTTATAATGAATTTGGCCTAACTTTGTAGGAGATATTGCCCGGACACGAAGTGTGACAGACGGACTGACAAGAAAATATGAAAAAGGGGAATAACTCCAAAAATATTGATGCTAGAGTTATGGCCCTTGTGTATGACACTACCCCTTATCATGATTGTTCCATATGTGAAGTTTCAAATCAATTGAACCAGTAGATAAAGAGTTATTGTCCGGACAAAAAAATATGTAAAAGGGGAATAACTCCAAATATATTGATGCTAGAGTTATGACCCTTGTGCATGACACTAGCTCTCATCATGCTTCTTCAATGTGTGAAGTTATAATGAATTTGGCCTAACTTTGTAGGAGATATGGCCCGGACAAGAAGCGTGACAGACGGACAGACGGACGGACAGACGGACAGACGGACAGACAGACAGACAGACAGACAGACGGAATCGAGCAAACCTATAGTCCCCCAACCGGTAACCGGTGGGGGACTAATAAGCCATTGTCAAACGTACCGTACATTACAACAACTTAAAACGTCGCATCGACACCTTTAGATTGAATGCCTATAACAGTTTTGTCTTTCAATTGATGTTCAAAATATTTTCGAAGTATGTCAACAAGAACTTGATCGTTTAGAAGACAGAAAGTAAAACTAATCAGTTTGCATCGCCTTTCTTGTGTTTTTTATCTTGAAAATCCCAAATCTCGTGAGAATGAGTGATTATTGACTAACTAAAGAAGAGAAGGAAAAAATCAGCTAACGGAATAAATTTATAAATTGTAACCCAAATACTGGTTACCATCTTCAGTTCTAATTCATTAAGCTAGTTTATAATTTTTCTGAATCGGTACATGTTGACTAGTTCCTTTAACAAAGCAATATTGACAGACACAACTTTCTGGTGAATACTCAATATTACAGGATTTTACCTGTGACTTGAACACGCTGTTTCAATAACTGGACATATCTAGCGGTTTTCAGATGGTTCCCAAAGTCTACACAGCCGCGGTTTCCGTAATTAATTTGTTTGTTTACAGTATTAAACAAGGAACTCTCTCCCGGGAAGGTTTACTTTCACTTTCACGAAATCGCCAACTATCACTTTTCTTGTTTCTTTACTAAATGTCAACGTCATTTCTTACTCTAGCCATCTTGGGCTGAACTTATTTTTCACACTCTTATCGTAATCTCGGTCTGTGCTTTTCAATTTTGTCTTATATTCACATTAATTGGCAGGTACATATACCGAATTTCAGAAACGGACGCCATATTGGATTTGTTGAACGAACATTCGATAATACGAGCGTTTTGATTGGCTGTAGGACATGAGTCTCGTTATTCGATTAGCCGAGCCGAAATCTCGCTGTTGACGTGATAAACGTTATTAACGTGGATTTACTTGAAAACGGGAAAGAATATCGGCGACAATTTTTTCTTATTTGGGAAATTTTAAACAGAATTACCGTGCTTAATGCCCCCCCCCCCTCCGAATTGAAATATTCAATAACCCCCGATACAACACAATTACAATTGAAAAAATCGCCCCAACCAACACAAATTTAATTCTTTATTACCCCCCACCCACAAAATTTTAATTCATCGCCGTTCCGACCCCCCCTGGCCTTTTTTCCTGGAACAGCCCTAAGTGTCAATCATGACTACTGTAGTAAGAAAGTTAACTCTCAAGTGTCCTCGCTTCTGGACGATTTTGTAGAGACTGGATGAAAAGTAAGGCCTGTTCCTTATTTTATTACCAATACATGCAGTTCAACATTGAATTTAATTTGTCACTTGAGTAATAGTGAAACAGCTCACGGCGAAACATGTAAAATGGTGACTACATTTTGAAACGTCTGGTTTCCCGAATAAGGCTGTTCTCTTACATGTACCGGAAGTATGCGAATCGGCAACCAGCTAGTTCACGTGTGATTGCGTATTTCCGGTGCCCGTTGAGGAAAAGGGATTTCCCATAGAAATGGCGTAAATAAACGATGTGCTTTAACTCAATGATAAAGGCAGAAGGGGTCTGAAAATTGGACAGGGCCTTGTAAATTAGGGCATGGTGTCATTAATGGAGGGTAGGAAAGACAGAAGTTTGTTCTCGCAGTAATGGATCAACACGCACATGTACAATTTTATATTCACAGAGTGCGATTCTTTTACACAATGTGAAGACTAAACTGTACACGCACATTAGTATGCTTGTAATATGGCAGCTTGTTTAAGGTGAACGTAATGAAAGAAACTGGATTTTTTTGAAAAATGGCATGTGATTTTGAGTCGAACTCTCGATGAGATGAAGTTTTTAACGGGTCCCTACGAACTCGACATAACGAGAGTCGACTGTACTTGATGTAATTTAGTGGCCGCTATAGAGAGATTTTACTGTATGCAGAAAGCTCCCATAGGCTCACTCACCTCTGGTTGTGTTCTTTCTAGATGGCCTGGCTTTCCTTACTATCTGGTCTTCCTCTGAGTCGGACTCGGTCGAAGTTTTCCTCTGATCTGGAGTTGCAACTGCTGCTTTTTTTGTGTCTGAAGGATATAACAGACTTTTTAAGATCTGGGTGTACTCTGTTTCAAAGGTGTCTCTATCAGGTACTAGGTCAAGGTCACATGTATACCCAAGTTTCAAACTTTGTGATGCATCAACTGACACATATAATATGTATATCATGTACACTTATATTTCAGTAACATGCATATTTCATCCCTCTATGCAGTGGCAACCTTTGAATATTAAATATTCAAAGTGGAATTGCCAGGTGCTCATTCTGCATGAAAGGCTTAAATTAGCGAGGATTTTAATTGAATGACAAATAGTGCAGAACTTACTCTAAGGGCTTCTCTACCTCTGATCTGGGTCTACACGGTTTGCAAATGCCAGTACAATGTACCAACTTTTCCCACATTCAAAGAGTTAATCCAAGTTATACTTCCTTCTTAACCCATGACATCTGACCTTTCTCCTGTCCATGTTCAAGAGTCCAGACAAGATACGTAAATTAAACATTTTCAAGAATAACTTCTTTATTTCTCCAACAAACCCTATGTTCTGACCACTCTAAAGAGTCTTAACATAGGGTTTGGTGGAGAAAAGACGATTTTAGAATTTGTGTATGCATCTTTATCTGTTGCGCTGCGCGTTTCATTATAAAGGTCTGTCAATGACTGTTCATAAGGTAATGAACTATTGAATATTGTACTACGTCAAGTGACAGGTTAAATTATGCACTGGTCACTGCAATGCTAATCAAAAGGGACATACTCATAGGGTGCAGTATATTTGCTGATATTCTCTCATGGATAATCTGTACATTCTATTACACAGAAAATACTGTCCATGAAGTTTATATTTCGTATCAAATAACCCTGTACTTGATGAAGAGTCATGTCAGACTCTCCCATTCTAAATTATCAATATTACTAAACCCAACCTCTTTGAATTAATCTACTGAAAAGGAGCACTAACCCTCTCCCTGTTCTGTGTTTATTCTAAATTTCAAACCTACTGAATATTCATGGACAAAATAGTTAAAAATATGAAAGGAGGAATATTGTAGCCCTTTTAGAAAGTAAAGAAACATCTTTCTAATTCCATTAGCAAACAGATCAGACCCTGATCAGACGGTTCCTATAGGAGCTGTCTGATCTGGGTCTACTCTGTATGCAAATGCGTGAAAGGGAAAGGGTTAACTATAGAAAAGGATAATTTTAGAATTGTGTAGTTTTGAAACCTCTATTATCACAATGGTTTCAAAAAATGAGTTTTACAGAAGCACAAAAAGGCGTCAGTAGGGGAGAATCGGTTAAATTCTTGTATCAAAAATGAATAAAGATTCTGATTCTGTCTGATTGCTATTGCAAAAAGTCAAGAATTACGTCATAAATGTAATCAGACAGTGTGATCTGGGTCTACTCTGTGTGCAAAAGCATAATGTTTAGCTTACCCGTCTTGGTCCTTTTTGGTGGGCTTGCCTTTGGACTTTCTACTGCCATGTTGCCAGATCTTGTTGGCTTTGATACTTGTTTTGGCTGAGTTGGAGCTGGGGCTCTTGCTGTTCTCAGGGCGGGACTGGAGCCTGAGCTGGGTGTACCTGTTACAATAGCAACAGTCCAGTATGACTAAAGCATCCAAAACATTGTTTAATTCTTTGCACACCAAGTAATTTTTACTGACCGGACAAAAATATTAAAAGTTCAAAGTAGATAATTCTGCATTGCCTGGAAAAATTGCATCTTGCACATCTACAATTTGTGGTTATTATGCAAAATTTTACTATCTAGCAATAATTATTGTAGCCAACCTTTTCTTTGTTACCCTCAACTTCAAATCACAAGCGGTCCAGAAACCCCGTGAAAATAAATGAACATACTGCTCATATTGACACCTCCATAAAAGTCACTTTTTGAAACCAATGTGATCAATAGAGCATTTGCTCCATAGGAGCAAATGCTCTATTTATCACAGTGGTTTTTAGACTTCACAATTCTAAAATTTCCCTTTCTAGTAAATGCTCCTTTTAGGTAGATTTATTCAAAATAGCCTATGAGGGAATGGGTTAAAAGCAGTCAATGTAAGAAGTTAACTTGTAATTGTTCATACCTGAATTGGGTTTAAGGCGAGTTGATCTGACATTCCTTGGAGATGGCGTTTCAGCTATTGACTTCGTACTGTCTGGAGTATTTACAGATGACAGGTTGCTGGCTTTGCTTGATCGTGTAATTTGTGATTCCGGTGTGTCGGGAACCGATTTCTTTGAAATGTTTCTTGGTGATGCCACAGAAGCTGGTTTCCTGAGTGCAGTACGAGTGTTGGTAGTACTAGCGGACTCTTTGGTGGACTTTGCTGGCGCTGTTCTTGTATTTCTAGACGAGGTCTCTTTGACATTGACCTTATGCAGAACTACCTTCGCTTTCTTGCCATTTTCTCTTGCAATAGTTCGAGGAGATGCAGTCTTTGCAGGAGCTTTGGCTGCTGTTACAGCAGTTGTCTTAGTCTGAACTGCAGATTTATCAGTAACAGCTCTAGTGCCTGCTGTCTTTCTAGGTGATTTTTCTGCATTAGCCTTCTGCGATGCTTTCCCGTCTTTGTTAGCCGACACTGACCTTGAAATCTTCTTGGCGCTTGCCCCAGGGGACTGGGATGCTGTTCTTTTCTCAGGAGACTTTCCGCTTTTATTAGTGGCTCTTGAACTCCTTACATTAGTTTTACCTGCAGATGACTTGTTCACCTCCGGTGATTTGAGTCCTGAAGACCGTGATCTTGACTTTTTGTTAGCCGAAGCTGCAACAGGTGACTTTGAAGCTTTCCTCTTCTCTGATGATACTGACTTTTTGGCTGGAGACCTTGAGCCTGATTTTGATGCAGCTGCAGTTGAAGATGCCTTTGAACGGGATTTGCGCTCAGTTGACCTTGACTGACGCTTCTCTGAGGATTGAGGTGTCGCTGATTTGGGAGACTTCACTGGTGAGCTGTTAGAACTAACTTTTTCATTTTTCTTCTTGGGAGACTTTTCCGGGCTCTTAGCTGGCTTTTCAGCTTCTTTGTTTGCTGACTTTTGAGGACTTTTACCCGATTTCTCAACAGGTTTCTTTGGTGACTTTACAGGGCTGTTCGCTGGCTTTTTAGGTACTTTCTTTGATGCATTTTCAGGAGACTTTGATCCTTTACCTGTATCTTTTCCTGGAGATTGTGCTGACTTTCCTGGAGATTTATTTGGAGATCTGGGAGATTTATTTTTCGTTTTCTCAGAATCTTTTGGTGAACTTGAACTTTTCCCAGGAGACTCAATTCCACTTTCTTTTGCTTTAGCAGGGGACTTAGACTTCCTTGGTGATTCAGATTCATTCTCATCCTCTTTATCGCCCATTAATCCACCATTTCCATCATCCTCATCTGATCTTTTTTCCAGGGAAACACGTTTTGCAACAGGTGCTAAATAAAATATACGAAATATATATGAAAATGCAATAGAACTGAACCCTTTTCATGAAACATCTTTTCACACCCTTGCAAACATTGTAGACCCAGATTAGACGGCTCCAGTAGGATCAGACTGATCATGGTCTGATTTGCTTACAGAATAAAGAACTTCAGTGAGCAAGCTCACATACCCCATGCTGCCAAATTGTCAGAGAAAAAATGAGGTGTTCACAGAACACGTGTCACCTGCCGATGATGCTAAAATCTCAACCTTGCAACATGTGACAGACAGACAGACAATGAACAAGAGAGTCGTCACGGGTGACAAATGCCCCCAAAGTGTTTGACACCGAAATGCATTTTGGCGGAAAAACAATACAATGTAATGCAGGTGTAACATGAAATTTTGATGCTGTTAAAAAAGACACAGGAGTCAGTTCTTAACATTAGAAACAGAACCTTTGACGATTATGATAGCTAAGAAAAGAGCCAAGCGTCAAAACTTAGTTAAAAAGGACCCTAAGTCATTCTCAACGTTAAAAAGGACCCTGGGTTGATTGTCAACGTTTAAGGTATAGGAGATATGCTCTGGACAAGCTTTTTGTATCTGGTAAGATATAGGAGATATGCTCCGGACTGTAAAATTGAGGTCAAAGGTCAAGGTCAAGGTCAGTGATCTGAAAATGGTACACGACTCTCCGCGATCCCAAGATGAACTCACAAACCAAATTTGGAATCCGTAGCTGGTAAGGTATAGGAGAAATGCTCCCTACAAGCTTTGTCAAATCTAGGTCAAAGGTCAAGGTCACAGTGACATGAAAATGGTACGCGACACACCGCCATCCCAAGATAAACTCACACATTAAATTTGGAATCCGTAGCTGGTAAGGTATAGGAGATATTCTCTGGACAACCTTTTTTGTAAAATCGAGGTCGAAGGTCAAGGTCAAGGTCACAGTGACCTGAAAATGGTACGCAACACTCCGCCATCTGAAGGTGATCTCACACACCAAATTTGGAATCCGTATCTGGTAAGGTATAGGAGATATGCTCTGGACAAGCTTTTTGTAAAATCGGTCAAGGTCAAGGTTAAGGTCATAGTGACCTGGAAATGGTACATGACACTCCGCCATCCCAAGATGAACTCACACACCAAATTTGGAATCTGTAGCTGGTAAGGTAAAGGAGATATGCTCCGGACAAGCTTTTTGTAGCTGGTAAGGTATAAGCGGTTTTTAAAATTGAGGTCAAAGGTCAAGGTCAAGGTCACAGTGACCTGGAAATGGTACGCGACACTCCGCCATCCCAAGATGAACTCACACACCAAATTTGGAATCTGTAGCTGGTAAGGTAAAGGAGATATGCTCCGGACAAGCTTTTTGTAAAATCGGTCAAAGGTCATGGTCAAGGTCACAGTGATCTGAAAATGGTACGCGACACTCCTCCATCCCAAGATGAACTCACACACCAGATTTGGAATCCTTAGCTGGTAAGGTATAGGAGATATACTCCGGACAAGCTTTTTGTAGCTGGTAAGGCATAAACTTTTTTTAAAATCGAGGTCAAAGGTCAAGGTCAAGGTCACAGTGACCTGGAAATGGTACGCGACACTCCGCCATCCCAAGATGAACTCACACACCAAATTTGGAATCTGTAGCTGGTAAGGTAAAGGAGATATGCTCCGGACAAGCTTTTTGTAAAATCAAGGTCAAAGGTCAAGGTCAAGGTCACAGTGACATGAAAATGGTACGCGACACTCCCCCATCCCAAGATGAACTCACACACCAAATTTGGTATCCGTAGCTGATGTGACAAAGGAAATATACTCCGGACAAAATGTACACACACCCACACACACACACACCCACCCACACACCCACCCACACACCCACCCACACACCCACCCACACACACACGCACGGTGCGATCACTATATGCCGCCAAAGCCTAGCTTTGGGGGCATAAAAAGTGATCCCTTTGTGACACACTGCTTCTCTGCAGGTGACACAAAAAGTGGTTCCCATGACAGATTCTTCTATAAAGCTTTAATTCTTAAAGCAAATTTGAGAAAAATTGGTCAAGAAATGAAAGTATATAGGAGCAGCCTGATCAGGGTCTGCTCGGTTTGCTTTACCAGCTACCCATGTTTAAAATGCCAACAGTATACCTCCTCAAACTTTGTTTGGTGGTACATGTATAATGCATTTAACCCTTTTCTCCATAAATACGCCTGGCTCTGTAATAGTCACTTATTGAAACCATTGTGATAAATAGAGCATTTGCTCCTATAGGAGCAAATGCTCTATTTATCACAATGGTTTCGAAATACAAAATTCACAAATTTTCCTTTTCTCTAGTTAATGCTCCTTTTCCATAGATTCATTGAAAGAGGCTGGATCTAAAAATAGCCTATGGAGGAAAGGGTTAAGATTCAAACACGGGCAAATCATACATGATACTTTATTTAGGCGTCATATAGTCAATAATAAAGTGCCCTTTTTGCTGGAAAATATACCGCAAACCCTTTCCTATCCTCTAGGAAGCAATATTATCCCTTTCCCTGTTCTATATTTATTCCAAATTTCAATACCTACTAAATATTCATGGGCAAAACATGGATATTGGAATGCTGTATCCATTTTAGAAACTAAAGGAACAGATCAAATTACATAAGCAAATAGGGTAGACCCTGATCAGAGGGCTCATATGATCTGGGTCTACTCTGTTTGCAAATGCATGAAAAGGCATTTATATAAAGGCAAGGGTTAACCCTTTCCCTGTTCTATATTTATTCTAAATTTATATACCTACTGAATATTCATGGTCAAAATATTTTAATGAAATATGGAAGATGGAACATTGTAGCCATTTTAGAAAGTAAAGAAACAGATCTATCAAATTCTATTAGCAAACAGAGCAGACCCTGATCAGACGGCTCCAACAGGAGTCGTCTGATCTGGGTCTACTCTGTTTGCAGATGTAGACATCTGAAATCTGAAAATACGTTTACATGAGGGAAAGGGGTAAGACAAGGATAGCGTGACACATTGCATACACTGCTGACTACATGACATCTGTCAGGTTGACAATGACACTTGCAAAAGTCAACAGTGTTTTGTCCTCTACTAGTATCATCAGAGAAGATCATTAAATGTTTGACCATATTCTACACTGTTTGCAATGTCCATGCGCTCCATTTCCAGCGTAATGTTGTTTTTTTACACACTTTCCGGGATTGCAAAGCAGTCATCTGCGGTCAGCTCAGTAGTGTTCTTCCTCTCTCTGCGGTTAGGCGTGTCCACACTGGCGGAGCGGCTCATCAAACAGGAGGCGTCCACCTCAACATCACCATCCTCTGTGATGTCAAGCGTCGAATCCAGATCTAGTGTAACGCTCTGTGAGTACAGACCTCGCACTCCTAAAAGGTGAAATATTTCAAATTATCACTCAATTGTAAATAAGCTTATACCAGAATTCTGCTGTTAGCAGCAGCTTCTGTGACATCCCTATCCTCCGTAACCTCAACTTATTATGCCTTTGAAAACAGAACAGACCCTGATCAGACAGCTCCTGTAGGAACTGTCTGATTAGGGTCTGCTCAGTTTGTTTAAATTCAATTACTTATTTGATTCTTCATTGCCATTGTAATAATTCTTGTTTTAAGGGCAAATAATAAAATTTCATTTATTCATATTCATGAAGTCCCATTTTCTTACATGAATATACATATTAAAGGTAATGGATTTATTTTCTATAGTTAAACACTGACACACTATTCTACTCTGGAACTTCAGCGATTCTAAAAAGTGGTCACAACATAGGGTTTGGTGGAGAAATAAAGAAGTTATTCTTGAAAATAATTTAATTCATGCATCTTATTTGGACCTCTATGTGATACTGCCATTGTTACATGAAATGATTGTGTACTGTATTACTAACTTACTTTTGCGTTTTGGTGTCTGTGGTTCCTGTTCAGTTTGTTCCATGGGTTCTGGCTCAGGTTCTGTAACTAAAATAAAGCAATTCAAATACCACATCAACAAATATGCATCTTTATCTGTAGCTTTGAATTAAATTTCTTGTTCTTAATTTTCATTCCCCAAATAGATATTTTACAATACATATTTCCCCTGTGAAAAGGCCCTGCCACCATTCTCTCAAAATGTGGAAAAATGGCTGTTATGGTATAGTACAGGAGCTGTCTGATCTAGGTCTACTCTGTTAGTAAAGGTACAGTACAGGAGCTGTCTGACCTGGGTCTACTCTGTTTGCAAAGGTGTAAAATGTGTTTATATGAGGGAAAGGGATAAACTAAACTGTACAAGTTCATTTCGAGTATATGGGCATAAATGGACAGTAATATTTACCAATCAGTTCCAGATCATCACCACTAGACAGGTATTTTTCCACCAGACCATTGATCGCGCCCTGGAATTTCTCCAAATTTTTGCGGCAAAGCTTCTCTTTGACAACCTGCAAACACATGTACAACAGTCAGATCTGAAGCCGATTACATGTACCATTTTGTGAAAAGCCTAGTTGCAAACAGAAGCATTTGATCTATTGGCTAAATTTTATTGTAAACATTGACTTCCTTAGATGAACCTTTTCCCTCATACAGTAAAACCTCTCTATAACAGCCAGTAAATTGTTTTAATTAGTTGGTATTTAGGGCAGGTGGCTGCTTAAAGCAAGGTGAAAGTAAAACAGAACGCTCCTATAGGAGCGTTCTGTTTTACTTTCACCTTGCTTTAAACAACCACCTGCCTTTTACACAAAATATTTTATATAATTTTGTGGCCATTATAGAGAGGTTTTACTGTATAAACTATTTTTCACACATTTGCAAACAGAGCAGACCCAGATAAGACTACTCCTATAGGAGTCATCTGATCTGGATCTGCCCTGTTTGCTTATGACATGATATAGATCGGATTCTACAGCCTTACCCTCATTGTAACATCTTTTACCAACTTTGTAAACAGAGTAGCCCCAGATCAGAAATGACCAGTGTCTGCTCTGTATATAGATCTGATCCTCCATTTTTGTCTCATTTAAGAGTTAAGAATATAAAAACTAGAACTATCACTAAAGGTGATGAATACCCCCACACGGCAGCCTTGATTGCAAATCCAAGTTTTGAACATGTAACAGGACCAAATAACAAAAATACCCAAAGTTCAAATAGAGAAAATTCTGTAATTTATGCCAAGTATCAAGTGAATGAGGTTGAAATTGAAGGAGGAGTTCAAAGTACAAGATTTTGCCTGCCAATCTCAAGGCCAAAGGTCAAGGTCAAGGTCACAGAGACCTGAAATTTGTGTCTTGCACATCTACTACTCCTGAGTAACATTTATGCCAAGTATCAAGTAAATCAGGTTGAAAGTGAAGGAGGAGTTCCCCGTACAAGATTTTGCCTGCCAATTTTAAGACCAATTTCAAGGCCAAAGGTCAACGTCACAGAGGTTTTAAATTTGTGTCTTGCACATCTACTACTCCTGAGTAACATTTATGCCAAGTATCAAGTGAATCAGGTTGAAAGTGAAGGAGGAGTTCAAAGTACAAGATTTTGCCTGCCAATTTTAAGATCAATTTCAAGGCCAACGGTCAAGGTCAAGGTCTAAAAAGACACAGAGACCTGAAATTTGTGTCTTGCACATATACTGCTCCTGAGTAACATTTATGCAAAGTATCCAAGTGAATCAGGTTGAAATTGAAGGAGGAGTTCAAAGTACAAGATTTTGCCTGCCAATATCATGACCAATTTCAAGGCCAAAGGTCAAGGTCAAGGTCACAGAGACCTGAAATTTGTGTCTTGCACATCTACTACTCCTGAGTAACATTTATGCCAAGTATCAAATGAATCAGGTTTAAAGTGAAGGAGGAGTTTGCCGTACAAGATTTTGCTTGCCAATTTGAAGACCAATTTCAAGGCCAAAGGTCAAGGTCACAGAGATTTTAAATTTGTGTCTTGCACATCTACTACTCCTGAGTAACATTTATGCCAAGTATCAAGTGAATCAGGTTGAAATTGAAGGAGGAGTTCAAAGTACAAGATTTTGCCTGCCAATTTCAAGACCAATTTCAAGACCAAAGGTCAAGGTCAAGGTCACAGAGACCTAAAATTTGTGTTTTGCACATCTACTACTCCTGAGTAACATTTATGGCAAGTATCAAGTGAATCAGGTTGAAAGTGAAGGAGGAGTTCAAAGTACAAGATTTTGCCTGCCAATTTCAAGACCAATTTCAAGGCCAAAGGTCAAGGTCAAGGTCACAGAGACCTGAAATTTGTGTCTTGCACATCTACTACTCCTGAGTAACATTTATGGCAAGTATCAAGTGAATCAGGTTGTAAGTGAAGGAGGAGTTCAAAGTACAAGATTTTGCCTGCCAATTTCAAGGCCAAAGGTCAAGGTCACAGAGACCTGAAATTTGTGTCTTGCACATCTACTACTCCTGAGTAACATTTATGCCAAGTATCAAGTGAATCAGGTTGAATGTGAAGGAGGAGTTCAAAGTACAAGCTTTTGCCTGCCAATTTCAAGACCAATTTCAAGGCCAAAGGTCAAGGTCAAGGTCACAGAGACTTGAAATTTGTGTCTTGCACATCTACTACTCCTGATTAACAATTATGCCAAGTGTCAAGCGAATCGGGTTGAAACTGAAGGAGGAGTTCGCCGTACAAGATTTTGCAGACAGACCGACCGACCGACAGGCTGATTCCAGTATACCCCCCTCAAACTCTGTTTGTGGGGGTATAATTAATTTATTAATTATTTTTGAGGTGATCTATCCATGCATAAATGTTCGTCAGTGAAAGAAATAACAAGGTTTTAAGAACAGTTAATCAAACCCTATATACGCTTGTTACCATTAATATCGCCTGTCCGAAGCAATTCCAATGAGAACCAAAAAGACAGGATTCAGTTGACAAATAACAGATCTGAGCAGATCATTACCCTCTCTATCTCTAGCTATGTGTGATAAAGGTCAGAATGCTAGCACACCCAGAGCAAAAGAGAAAGATGCATACTCAAATACTAAAATCGTCATTTCTCCAAACCCTATATTGTGACTACTTTTTAGATTCATCTCGAAGAGATGATTCAAAAGAGTGGTCACAACATAGGGTTTCGTGGAGAAGTTCTTCATGAAAATGTTTTAATTTACGCATTTTATCTGACCACTTTTTAAAATCGTCTCAAAGAGACAATTCTGAAGAGCGGTCACAACATTGGGATTGGTGGAGAAATAATTTACACATCTTATCTGGAACTCTGCTCACCTTTAACATTCTGTAACACAGGACCCTCAGATCTTTCAGTACAACTTCATTATCCGGGCTGACCTCCATCTGGTTCAATATCTTCACCCACAGTTTGACGTTGGGCGACTCTGGGTCGGACAAGATCTCATTGCAAACTTTCTCAGACACATTGTCATGGCCAGTATTGTCCTACAAGTCAAACATGTAAAACTGTCATGAAATTAAATAAACAAAATAATGCAGGTGACCTCTCTAAACCAAACACTCAAACATGTATTAATGTCATTCTTTAAAACAGGAGACATCTTAACCCATTCCCTCATATTGACGACTCTGTAAAAGTCACTTTGTGAAAACCATTGTGATAAATAGAGCATTTGCTCCTATAGGAGCAAATGCTCTATTTATCACAATGGTTTCAAACTACAAGATTCTAAAAATTTTCTTTTGTCTATTAAATGCTCCTTTTCGGTATGGATGGTATGAGGTAATGGATTAATGTGGGTGAGTCATACAGCAGGCTCCCAAAGGAGCTTTCTACCTGACAATCACCTGCACCAAGCAGTCACAAACTTGAACAGTCACCAGCTTTAATAGGACTCAATTCTTCTTGAACTAATTAGAAATCAACATCATAAGGATCCTTCGTAAAGCTTCTGGCATTTCTTATCCTCTGCATAAAGCTACTACATTGCATCTTCATAATTATCAATATTTTAGCCTTTATCCGATAGACACATTTTATTTTTTATTTGTAAATGGAGAAGACACACAAATCTTGAAGGAGCAATTCACACATAAAGGCTACGGTAATTTCATTCTTGAAATCTACACATAAAGAGGCTATTATCATTGTTGAAATCTACAAATAAAGAGGCTAATTTCATTGTTGAAATCTACAAATAAAGGGGCCAATTTCATTTTCTATACATGATACAGCATACACACTCACTACAAATATTCAAGGCATAAAAGTTGAAAGTGAATATGCTGGACAATGTTTTAATATATTGTAACTGTCACTCACTTCATTTTGCAACATTTTCTCAATATTCAGACACTTTTTCTACCTCTCCTTAACTCTATGCACGCTAAGTAATTTTTCGTCTGTCACAATTGTCGTCTGCTTGAATTAAAATAAACTTTCATTGCAAAAATATGGTTATGGTGCCAACCAGTTTGGATCCTGATGAGACGCAGCATTATGTGGCATCTCATCTGGATCCAAACTGTTTGCATGGGTAATCACAGTTTCGCCGCTAGCGTGCAAAGAGTTAATACTTTATGGAAGAATACATGCAACAGATCATAAACTGCAACCAATCAAATGAAATAAATGCACATGAAACTGAAACAACTGCATGCAAAGATGCAACAATAAACAGCCTGCTTTAACCCTTTACTTGTTTAATATTCATGACATAGACATGTAATAATGATGACATCACGAATATTTATGCTCTTATGTGTGTTGTGTAGGCATGATTATGTATTTATGTGTTGATATAATTAGCTGAATTTTCAAAGTGTAAAAGTTTCAAGGGAATTTTTCGCTTTGACAAAAACTGTGGAATCAGATCTATATCATGTCATAAGCAAACAGAGCAGACCCTGTTTGCTTATGGAATAATATATTTCTAGTTTTACAAATTTGTGTGTTAATATGCCATTTTAAAAAAATAATCTAATTATTATTCGTAATGTCATCATTTCAAATTCATTCATGAATATTCATGGAGTAAAGGGCTATGTTTCTTTTTATTGGGTAACAGTTCAGACAGAATAAAGCAAACCCCTCTCTACAATGGCCACTCAAGTAATGAGCAAATTCTGATCTCCGTATGACAAAATGTTAGCTTAGTACAGGTCCAAAGACATCCCTAATTACATTAACCCTTTCCCTCATATAAATGTGTTTTCACACAAATGCAAACAGAGTAGAGCCAGATCAGACGGCTCCTTGAGGAGCCGTCTGATCAGGGTCTGTTCTGTTTGCTAATAGAATTTGATAGATCTGTTTCTTTGCTTTCTAAAATGTATGCAATATTCCACCTTCCATATTTCATTACAACTATTTTGTCCATGAATATTCAGGTGTTTAAATTTGGAATAAACCTAGAACAGGGAAAGGGTTAAATATTCCAACACCCAATTTCTCCTCTGCAAGTTTGTAGTCGTAGAAATCAATTTTGCACAATGATTTATACCTTTACTTTAAGACTTTTTCAAATAGTGTAGACCCTGACCAAACTGCTCCTCAAGGAGCAGTTTGATCTGGGTCTACACTGTTTGCCTACGTTTGTCTGTCAAAATACAGTGTAACTAGGTATGCATACTGTTACAGCTCCCATACCTTTTCCTTGCATCAATTATTTCCCTCATAAACATTTTTTCATGCCTTTGAAACAGAGTAGACCTGCATCAGACATCTTCTGTAGGATTGGTCTGATCAGGATCTGCTCTGTTTGATTATGGTCCTGTATATATCTGATCATTCAGTTTTTGTCAAACCAAAAGTCCCTTGAAAGGTCTACATTATAGATACCGCCATTTATTCATAAAGCGGCCATTATAGGGAGATTATAATGTAAACTAACTGACACACACACAGAAGAAAACAAAAACACCGCAGTAAAACCTCTTTGACTGATACACAGACCCAGATAAGATGCGTATGTTAAATTACTTTCAATAATAACTTCCTTATTTCTCCATCAAACCCGATGTGACGATTCTAAAGATCGAGAAGATTCTAAAATGTGGTCACAACTTAGGGTTTGGTGGAGAAAGGAGGCTTTTAGTATTTGAATACGCACCTTTATCTGTTGCTCTGCTCATATACAATAAATTAGTTCCACTGTACAGAAAACAAACATTTAGGCTTTGCACCTTTTTGTAGAATCTTATCAGCTGTCACATTCATTGAGTACTGGGTTATACACAGCAGCTGATTGGGTTCTACAGTGTCTGGGTCCATGCTTATAAAGCTTTTTAGTTGCGTCTGAGTTTGTTCTCAAGCTTTTGATTGGTCAGATTTGAGCCAAAGGCTCAAATCTGACCAATCAAAAACTTGAGAACCAACTCAGACTCAACTAAAAAGTTTCATAAGCATGGAACCTGATCTGGTTCTACTGTGTATGAAAAGCCTAACGGTAGGTCTTCATAAACAAAACAGCTCTAATGAGAGAAGAATTCAATGTATATTTCTGATTAACAGAAGTACAAATTCCCATGCTAAAAGAGGTTTACTGTTGTATGTTGCCCCTAACAACTAGGCCTACCTCTGAGAAGGTTTTGTCCATCTATCCGTGTAATCAAGCATCAGATGTACATAAATGTGTTATTGGTGTGTTACAGTGCAGGCCTTTTTCTGGTGTAAACATTGGTTTGGTTTTTATTAGATTTTATGCCGCTTTAACAGTATTTCAGTAATATCAAGTGGTTTGCTCTGGAGATGAGGTGTCAACATGGGTCCGTTAAAAAGACCCATTCCCAATGCAAAATAGGTTACAATTTCCCTAATTTTGGGAAGAAAATCCTATTACAGACAAAATTTTGATTAAATTGCTAAAAACCATGCAAAGTAAGTTGGAACCAAATATGCTTTCCAAATCATTGAGTTTTATGCGCCAAATAAATTCCCAATTATTATAACTAAAATGCATTCTTTAAACATTTCCAGAAAAAAGCCTGCAGTGGCTACAGTACAACCAAGCTTAACCCTTTCCCTCATGTATATATGTTAGCAAATAGAGCAGATCCCTAGCAGATGTCTCCTGTAGGAACCATTAGATCAGAGAGTGCTGTTTGTGTATGAATTTATACAAATCTGATGCTACAGTTTTTGTCTAAGCCAAAGGGTTAATCATACCATCAAAGTTATATACTTCCTCATAAATCTGTTCAGATAAGATGTGTAAATTTAAACATTTTCAACAATAGTTCCTTTATTTCTCAACCAAATACTAAACTGTGACCACTCTTTAGAATCGTCTCAAAGAGACGATTCTAACGAGTGGTCACAGTATAGGGTTTGGTGAAGAAATTACGATTTTAGTATTTCAGTACAAACATTTATCTGTTGCTCTGGTCACAGTTCTGAACAAACTACAATTCTTCGCATTAACATTTCCAATGCTACAGCTAAATTTGTAAATCATACGCAAATAGGTTGGATAAGGATGAGAAGCAGTGTAACTCAGCGTCTCATCAAGATATCCAAAATATTTGACATGCTCTAAGAAACAAAAGAAAGTATGCTTTGAAATATGTATTAGTACATGTACAGCAAAATCTGTCCTAACCAGCCATTTATTTATTGAATATTGGAGGTTAAAAAGCATGTGGTTGCTTAATACAGGATAAAAGTAATGCAGAAAGCTCCTATAGCTTTCTGCATTACTTTTACCCTGCATTAAGCTACTACCTGCCTTACAGACCCATTATTAGACTTCTTTTTGATGGCCGTTGAAGAGAGGTTTTTTATTGTAAGACACTTTTAATAACCCTTTCCTCCATAAATATGCCTTTCTACACCTCTGTAAAAGTCCCTGCTCTATTTATCACAATGGTTTCAAATTACAAAATTCTAAAAAATTCCTTTTCTCTAGTTAATGCTCCTTTTTGGTAGATGCATCCAAAGAGGTTGGATCTAAAAATAGCCTATGCAGGAAAGGGTTAACAACATTTTACAAGATAATAAGTAACTTCTCATAATTAAGCAATGTAAGATTCTGCTATTATCACCTGTACAAACACATGTGACTGTAATAAGAAACATACCAAGAGACAAGTACAATCAGGAAGCGCAAACATTGAAAACCTCAGCATGTCGGTGGTCTGCTAGAGATGCTTCACTCATTTTTGTAAATATGGTTCACATGTACATCTTGTATCTCTATACCTGATAGAGACAACTTCTTACGCCTCTGCAAACACAGTAGACCGAGATATGACAGCTCATGTAGGAGCCATCGTATCAGGGTCTGCTCTGTTTGATTAACCCTTTCCCTGTGGCCTGTTCTATGTTTATTCCAAATTTTGATACCTACTGAATATTCATGGACAAAATAGTTATATTCATGGACAAAATAGTTATAGCGAAATATGGAATGTGGAACATTGTAGCTATTTTAGTAAGTAAAGAAACAGATCTATAAAATTCAATAAGCAAACAGAGTAGACCCTGATCAGATGGCTCCTGTAGGAGCCATCTGATCTGGGTCTTCTCTGTTTGCAAATGTGTGAAAACACGTTTATATGAGGGAAAGGGTTAAGGACTAGCAGATCTGAGTAGATATTGTTTAACCCATTCTCTCATACCGAAGCCTCTGACGGCTCTGTAAAAGTCCCTTTGTGAAACATTTGTGATAACTAAAGCATTTGCTTCCATGGAGCAAGTGCTCATCACAATGATTTCAAAACTACACAATCCTAAACTTTCCCTTTTCTCTAGTAAATACTCTTTTTCAGTAGATTTTTTCAAAGAAGATGGGTCTAAGAATAGCCTACGAGGGAATGGGTTAGATAATTTCTGATACAACAATCAAATTAATAGTCAAGATGACGGAGATTTACATGTATATTAATCATGTATAGGGGTACAATGCCTATAGCTCCAGTGACTAATCACATCAAACTGTGCTTACCTGGCTGGCTTCAGTAGAATTCTGGTTCTGTCGGATCAGTTTGGAGTTTGTCAGTTGGACCAGTAGTTCAGCCACATTGTTCACATTCACCTCTATGAGGGGGCTAGTGGGTGGGGCATTCAGCAGGGTCCTAAGAGTGGGTATAAATGCATCCTCCACTACCTCCTGATTTGACCTGTGAGCAAAAACACACATACAAGAGTGTTCAAAGGAACACATGTCATCTGATCAGAGGTCCTGATAAACCATTCCTCCATAGGCTATTGTTAGACCCAACTTCTTTCAATGAATCTACTCAAAAAGGAGCATTTACTAGAGAAAAGGAAAATTTTAGAATTTTGAAACCATTGTGATAGAGCATTTGTTCCTATAGGAGCAAATGCATTATTGATCACAATAGTTTCAACAGGTGACTTTCACAAAGGCGTAGAAAGGCGTATTTATGGAGGAAAGGGTTAAAATGCATAAATTTGAATACCTCCTTTATTTCTCCACCACACCCTATATTGTGGCCACTCTTTAGAATAGTCTCCAAGAGATGATTCTAGAGAGTGGTCATAGCATAGGGTTTGGTGGACAAATGACAATTTTAGTATTTGAGAACGCACCTTTATCTGTAGCTCTGGTAATGTGATAAAAGCGTGACAGAAAAGTAGGACGAAAAAATTTGACTGATGAGCAGAAAAGGGGAATTGATGACTAAGTGATGGCCTGCTTACAGCAAGCGAAAAAACAGACAAGTACGACTCCATACAAATCCCAAATCTGTTATTTTGTTTTAACTTTATACTTGGCCACTACTTTTGAAAACATGCTTCCTAATCTGACACTGGAAATACTGGTGGCTAGATAAAATTCAAAGAAATAACTTTTCAAAGATTGAAGATAAATTCATGGTTTAAACCCTCTGAAAGGGGAACAAATACAATGGCATTTTCAAACAGTGCTAAAAATCAACCTGGATGTGATATATGAAACATGTGAACTTGGTTCCTACCTTCCAGCAAGTGCATACAGGGGAAAGAATGTCCCGAGGCAGTCTCGAAGATGTGTGTGGTCCTCAGACAGTGGGTTGTACCACAGCAGGATAAGGTGAGACAGGATCTTAGATGATACAACACGACCTGACATCAGCAGTTTGGCCAGACCTTCAGCTGCACAGGTCCTTAATTCAGTACTCTGAAACAGACAATGTGTGTACTCAAAAAGTTTCCATTCAATATAAAAACTGAAGCACCACAACTGAATGTCAACATTTCATCTGTCATTAACCATTAGACAGTACTGGAGATTTCTGAGAGAAATTCCAAATAACACTGAACAAATGAACAAATGGTCATCTGGGACCATTTCGCTAGTTATCAAACTTATCTGTGATGTTACAGCCACACAATTTCATGCAAATTTGCTGAAGATTGAATTAAAAATGATGGACAGAGAGCAGACATGGACAAAATAAGCAATTCTGGCTAATTCAAGGGCCATAACTCTAAAGTGACTGGGGCCATTTGACTGGTTCTCGAAAGTGGTTGAGACAATATGGTCACGAACAATTTCAAGAAGTATGGTTAAGATTGGATTAAAACTGGTTGCCTCTGACAGCAGACGCAGCTAAAATAGGCAATTCTGGCTAATTCATGAACCATAACTCTTATGTGCCTAGGACCATTTAGCTGGGTATTAACCCTTTACTCCATAGACTATTTTTAGACCCATCCTCTTTGAATGAATCTACCCAAAAGGAGCATTTACTAAAGAAGAAAAGGAAAATGTTAGAATTGTATAGTATTGAGACCATCATGATAAATAGAGCATTTGCTCCTATGGAGCAAATGCTCTTTTTATCACAATGGTTTCAAGAAGTGACGTTTAAAGAGGCGTAGAAAGGCATATTCATGGAGGAAAGGGTTAAACTTTTATACGCTTTTACACTGAATGGACTTTATCAGTTCTTACCCCCCCAAAATTCCTGTTTTCATATACCGTTGTACCATTATAAACATTCAGCAGATGAATATTCATGATGTCCGACAGTATTTCTCACTGGAATATTAACCCATTCCTGCATATTGATGCCTTTTGTAAAAGTCACTTTCTGAAACCAATGTGTGGTAGATTTAATCAAAGAGGTTGGATCTAAATATATCCTATGTGGGAATGGGTTAATGAGGTAAAAGATTTCATTCAAGTTTGGTCATCTATCAAGCTAATAAATAAATATTTCTTACATCACCATCCAAGAACGAGCAGATTATGGCTACCAGCTTGCTAGCTGTGCCTGTGCGGCTGTCTGTTTTGCTAGTGTTGCTGACACTATCTTCCAAGGACATTGTGTCGGTGCTGTTCCCTTCAGTGTCGGCATTCTCCGACAGACTTGACGAGGTTTCAGAGGCATCTACGATTTCCAGACCATAGATGAGTAAAGCATCAAACATAATCTGGAGGGCAATCACACGAACAACTTCCACATCAATTTGGGAGGCCTGAAATAATAAAATTCTATAGTCCTTTCCCTGTTCAATCAATCACACGATTAATATTCATGGACAGATCAATAAAATGGAAAAGGATTTTTGTCACCATTGCGGAAATTGGTCTGGGTCTACTCCGTTTGCATAAGATGTGACAAGACATTTATATGAAGGAAAAGGTTAACATTTCACCTGATACAAAACCATTTCTGATGCCTTCAGAGATGATTTCTGATGCCTTTAGAGATAAATCCTGTAAGAGCTGTCTGATCAGGGTCTGCTGTTTGCTTACATGTATGTTATCCGCTATTTGCTATGGCCATATATTTCCTTGTTTTGTATTTTAACCCATTAAATAATTTAATAAATATGCCTTTTTACACTTAAGCAAACAGTAGACCCAGATCATTTTTACACTTAAGCAAACAGTAGACCCAGATCAAACAGCGTCTATAGGAGCCAGACAACGCCTATAGGAGCCAGATAGTGTCTGTAGGAGCCATCTGAGCAGGGTCTGCTCTGTTTGCTTATGATATAATATAGTTCTACAGTTTCTGCTATAAAGGCCTAAAGTTCTTGTCTCCTTGTTATTACAACAAAGTAATCTAAAAATTGAAAAATGAATCATTTCATCAAAGGTTGGCGATTGCATGGATATACATAAGTAAACACCTGTTGTTTTGGCCTCTGTTAGGCTCTATATTATCACTTTACAAAAACATCAAGCCATTTGCTATAAAAGAGTACCTGCATGAAGAGAGGCGTGTATGTAATGAGCAGGTCCTTGTTTAGATAGCAGCACAGGCCCAGGGCCTGCATGGCTTTACTCCTCACATCAGCATCCGCATTCTGGATACCCGGCACAATCTGCATAGTACAGCATAAAATCATTTCACCTTCACAAAACAATAATGATCTTGGATGTGAATTTATGGGTACAAAAGGCCATTATATAAATGCATACGGTTTGGGTTTTTAAAGCCTTTCCTTCAAATAAATGCCCATTCACGCATCTGAAACAGAGTAGACCCAGATCAGACAGCTCACAGGAGCCATCTGATCAGGGTCTGCTCTGTTTCTGCACTTTGGGTCATTTTCAGAGTAATAGTGGGATTATAGCAATTGCATGACAAATTCTCCAACAAACCCTATACACAGATTTATCCAAGTTTACTTGTAGGTATGCCACAGACTGAACCTTGGGCAGCTAACACTGACACTTAAACACTTTACCTCATAGATGCAGCTTTTAACAACGTTGCAAACAAGCAGACCTAGGTCAGACAACAGAGCTACAGATAACAATGCGTATTCAAATACTAAAATCGTCATTTCTCCACCAAACCCTATGTTGTGACCACTCTTTAGAATCGTCTCTTTTGGTGGAGAAATAAAGAAGTTATACTTGGAAGTATGTCAATTTACGCATCTTATCTGGAGCTCTGTTGCAGTGAACACTGATTTACCTCATAGATACATGTACACCTTTTAACACTTTTGCAAACAAAGCAGACCCAGATCAGACAGCAGAGCTACAGATAACGATGCATATTCAAATACTAAAATCGTCATTTCTCCACCAAACCCTATGTTGTGACCACTCTTTAGAATCGTCTCTTTGAGACGATTCTAAAGAGTGGTCACAACATAGGGTTTGGTGGAGAAATAAAGAAGTTATACTTGGAAGTATGTCAATTTACGCATCTTATCTGGAGCTCTGTTGCAGTGAACACTGATTTACCTCATAGATACATGTACACCTTTTAACACTTTTGCAAACAAAACAGACCCAGATCAGACAGCTCCTACAGGAGCCATCTGATAACGGGTTGCTGTTAGCTGATGAAATAATATTGATCTAACTACAGTTTCTGCCACGACTAAAAATTCTTATGTTCATACAAAATTTCAGCTGACTGATACTTATAGTATGAACATTCATTATATAAAGGACTAAATGCTAGCATTAACCATTTCTTTCGTATGAACACCTTCATGCATTGGCAAACAGTTAACCCATATCAGACGGCTCCTGTAGGAGCTGTTTGATCAGTCTGCTCAATTTGCTTATAAACCCTTTCCTCCATAAATACGCCTTTGTAAAAATCACTTTTTGAAACCATTGTGATAAATACAGCATTTGCTCCTATAGGAGCAAATGCTCTATTTATCACAATGGTTTCAAACTACAAAATTCTATAAAAATCCTTTTCTCTAGTTAATGCTCCTTTTTGGTAGATTTATTCAAAGAGGTTGTATCTAAAAATAGCCTATGAGGGAATGGGTTAAATAATACAATGTATACATGTAGATCTTATTCTATAGCTTATGCCATGGCAAAAATATTCCTGTGTTCATAAACCATTATAAAATATCAAATAATATTCATCAAGTTGTTAATTCTTATACAGTATAACGGCGTTATTTCGAGTCTCGTTTTTCCGAGATACCCGCTTATTCCGAGGGAATGTTGAGGTCCCGGCTCAAATTCTATCAAATCTCATTGAAAATACCTGCATTAATCCGAATAGCGATAATCCGAAAATTCGAGCATGTGTGCTGGTCCCGCGGATCATTCTGGTTCCCTTTATTGATTGTTTAATTCGAGCACGGTGTTTTCCCACCTCTAAGGTAATTATTCACACCTTCTCGATACGTTGTCGTGACCATTTGAAAGATCCGTCTATGGGACATTAGATCTTCCAAATGTGTGAATAACACATTCATTGAATGCAGACTTTACTTTGGTGTAAATAATGATGAACATTTAATAGACTGAAGTCTTAATAAACAAAGAGTCACACACATACATTCGCAAACGTGTAGTGATTTTTCAGTACCACTGAATGTGTGCCATATAACGTCTTTCTGCTTTAAATTTTGAAATAGAGCAGTGCTTTTCGTGTAGTGCTTTGAAACTCGCAATATTTTTGTTACTTTTAGACAGTCTCGTTCATGCAGACTCTTGCTACGAGAGATGAACGAGAATAACTATGTCAGACGAAAAAGGCCGAGTGTTCCGATTATTAATTAATTTGATCACTCGCCCTGATTTTCCTTACTACGAAACAGCACGGGAACGAAACGAAAATGTTTGTTTGTGCACCCAACTCAGCACCAACAACTAAATTAATTTCGACAAATGGAAAAATATGCAAAATAAACGACATTACGCTATACGCTAGGACTGTTCTAGGGATATGTCTAAATGGTTTGAAACAAGTTTTGAGTTTATTATGAAGGGTCCGTTGAACGGACCCATACAAATTATACTGAAACTTCGGTCGCCGATGTGAATGGTGTTTTCTGTTATCACTTATATAAGGAAAGAATCGATGAATTATATATGCATTGAAGTTTATGACAATGTTAAAACAGTTTACTGTGAAGAAATACGCTTCCTCTCGTCGTCAAACAATGCTCTTGGAAATGGCATAAAATGCTCTCGGTTCTTTCGAGCATCGCGATAATCCGAGGTTTTTGCTGATTCCCGATGGTGCTCGAAATATCGCCAATATACTGTATGAATATTCATGAGATAAAAGATTAAATGAACAGAAGAGAAGCGTGTAGATTTTTGTGCCACTGTTTCTCAGTACTAACCTGGGATTCAATCATCATCTGTAGTGTGGGGCTGACCTGATTCAACTTCAGATTCTGGAGCACCTCGCAGATAATCGTTTGACACTTCAACAACGTCAGCGGATCATCCTGAAAACCATCAAACAAAAATGTCATAATGTAAGTCTTTGCCTCAAGTCCCAATCTCAGTTACATATATTTCCCTTAAACCTCTCCTTCATGTAAATGCCTTTTCATGCATTTGCAAACAGAGTAGACCCATATCAGATGGCTCCTATAGGAGCCGTCAGATCAGGGTCTGCTGTCTGCTTTTGACATGATGAAGATCTCTTCTACAGTTTTTGTCAAATTCCCTTGAAAAGTTACATTATAAAACTTCAGCTAATAAATATTCATGATGTCATTATTTCTTACATGAATATTGAACAGGGAAAAGGTTAATGTACTAAAATCAATACACATATATCATACTATCACATTTACAACATTAAATACACACAGTAATTCTTTCAAAAGAAAGGATTCATTACGTAATTAACCCTCTATTCTATACATACGCTTTTCTACGCCTTCGCAAACAGAGCAGACATAGATCAGACTGCTCATATAGGATCCGTCTGATCAGGGTCTGCTCTGTTTGCTTATGAAATAATATAGATCTGATTCTACAGTTTCTGCCATGGTCAAATTCTTTTGTGTTCATTAGCCATTATTTTTCATTAGCCATTATTATTTTTCATTAGCCATTATAAAAAATAATCTAATTAATAGTTGTCATGTCATTCTTTCTTACATAAATATTCATGGAGTAAGGGGCCAATGAAAAAACAGACGCAGTTGTAATATACAAAAGGAAGTCTTTGGCAATGTTTTGCAGTATATGCTGTTCATACTGGCAATTAAAACATGTGCAGATCACACACATCTCATGATAAGAATTTAGTGGTTTCAAATGTACATATCAGGACTCAATGAATTTCTGTCAAGACTTGCATGCTCACATGAAAACTTGTGCACAATTGTGCTAGGTTCGTACATGCTTAACCCATTTGCTCCCAGTGGATTCTTCCATGCTTATATATTGGATTAGTCTATCTTTTATCTAAGGGATGTCTGGTCTAAATTTTGCGGCGTCTGATCAGAGTCTACACTGTCTGCCTACGTCCCATATATGGGATCGTGTGAGCAAATGGGTTAAAAGCCCAAAATATTCATTCCTTCAAATATTCATCTCCAAATCCTACAAGTGCACACTAACCCTCTCTGTCCTGACTTCCTCTCTAGCAGGTTCTGTGGCCTCCAGTAGTCGCACTTTCTCCGCATCCAACTCAGCTATGGAAGCTTTGATCTCAGCAGCTTTGGTGAAATCCTGATCTTTCACAGCTGCATCCAAGTCTTCTTTCAACTGGTTCAAACTGACCCGGATTCCAGCCATCTAAACAACAGATACATCATAAAGTTCTGTCCTGTGTCAGTGTTAACCATCCCTTTCCTCCATAAATACGCCTTTCTACTGGTCACTTTTTGAAACCATTGTGATAAATAGAGCATTTGATCATTTGGAGCAAATGCTCTATTTATCACAATGATTTCTAAACTACAAAATTCTAAATTTTTCCTTTTCTCTAGTTAATGCTCTGTTTTGTAGATTTATTTTAACCCTTTCCTCCATAGGCTATTTTCAGACTCAACCTCTTTGAATCTACCCAAAAGGAGCATTTACTAGAGAAAAGTAAAATTTTAGAATTTTGTAGTTTGAAACCATTGTGATAAATAGAGCATTTGCTCCTATAGGAGCAAATGCTCCATTTATCAAAATTGTTTCAATAAATGCTCTATTTATCAAAATTGTTTCAATAAGTGGTTATTAAAAAGGTGTGATTATGGAGGAATGGGTTAAAGTCAAAAATTGTTTTGTCTTGAAAACAATCAGACGAGGTAACAAAAGCACCCCATGTGGGTGCCACCACTTGTCTGTCAAGAAATTTTAAGGTCCCCCCCCCCCCCCCCCCAGTCCATAATTTTGTAAAACAAACCTTACGGAATTATGGCCCTTGGTCAGATTGTAGCCAACAAGTGTGTGAAATTTCATAAGGTCTGCATGAATAGTAAAGAAGTAATAGCCACCATTTAAAGTTTCCTGACAACAATGATGACGACAACACGGACGCCAGAGTGACAACATTAGCTCATTTTTTTCTTCGAAAAACAGACAAGATAAAATGGAGAATAAGTAAAAATGCAGTAATGCAAAAGATATATTCTTTATTCCTTCATATATGTCTTTTCTAACATTTGCAAACAGTGTAGACCCAGATCAGATAGCTCCAGCAGGAGCCCCCTGATAAGAGTCTACTCTGTTTGCTTATTGAATGATAACAGATCCGACTCTTCATTTCCACCAATACCAACAAATCATGTTTACATTCATTAAAGAACTTCAGCAAAGAGAAAGTATTGGGAAATCTTTTATATACCTTCAAGTTTATCTGTCATTTTATATACCTTCTATTTATCTGTTGCTTCTATTTATCTGTTGTTTTACATACCTTCAAGTTTATCTATCGTTTTACATATTTTCAAGTTTATCTTTCATTTTACATACCTTCAAGTTTATCTGTCGTTTTACATACCTTCAAGTTTATCTGTTGTTTTACATACCTTCAAGTAGGGGTGAAACGATTAAAAAAAAATCGATTCGATTTCGATTTTTTTACAACACGATTCGATTATTTTCGAATCGATTCGATTTAAGATTGTAATAAAAAGAATGCACTATGTAGAATAAATCCTGTGTATTAACAACTCTGAAAATAGAATGCTTGGACATATACAGGTGGAAAAATCATAATAGCCTAGTCACAGATAGATCTGACTTTAACAGCCAAACCTTTCTGCAGTTTGTTTTTGGAAGTTCTTTTTTTATAACTGGTCACTAAAACCAAGTAAAATGGTAACACTAACATAATCAGTCTTGGCTAATTGTCTAATTGACTAAACAGCCTAACTCTGTAGAACATGTAGGTTTTTTTGAAAAAAGAATTTGAGCACTTGGTGGAGATGTTATGTCTCTCTGCAACTGATACAGATGGCTATATGACATCTCCCTGTCTCTGAGCAAAAAGCAATAGACATTGCTGCGAGTATATTTTTAGCCAGTTATCAATACACAGCTTCATAAATGTTAAGCATACACAAATTTGCAACCAAGTTTGCTGGAAAAAGACGAAACGTAAATTGCAATACCGTGTATCCGTTTCATACGATTTGACAGATTTGTCGTATTTCCTGTGTTGCAGAGAATATTTGTAAAATAATCCTACATGTTGGTTTATTTGTGTTGTTGCTCTCGCGAAATCCGAAATCTCCACATTTTTGAGCGATAGTTTTTCGGGGTAGCATGTAGATTGACAGCTTCAGCATCCGACATTTTGAGAGAACACAAAGACGCTTGAATAAAGTGCCCAGACGATCAGACTAAGTGCAACGTGTTATTTGATTGGCTAAAACAGTTGGCCTTCATCCAATCGATTTGGGTCTATAAGAATTCGATGAGTATGTTTGTTTTGACAGCTCTAATGCCGGAAAACAAGTATTTCGACTTTTCACGGCGAATTTTCATAGGTTAGTTTCATTTCGCTACCAATCATTAAGAAAGTAGCCTTTTATAATAAAAATTGAATCGAAAATAAGATCTGCTGAACCGAATTGAACTGAACCGAATCGAGGGCAAAAGATCGCGGTTCAATTCACATCGCAATTAATCGTTTCACCCTTACCTTCAAGTTTATCTGTTGTTTAACATACCTTCAAGTTTATCTGTAGTTTTACTTACCTTCAAGTTTATCTGTTGTTTTACATACCTTCAAGTTTATCTGTCGTTTTTGCTCAGCCTCTATATCTTTCTCTACCAGAGTGATCGGTTCTCGGATGTCCGACACAGTTTCTGCAAAATATGGTACGACACCCTCCCCTGTACCTCGTAATTCACAAACTCTCGTCACAATGGGCACCACCAGTCGATGACTCACATGATCAGCAATTAGCATATTGTGGAGTAAAACTTCAAACGCTTTTCTGAATAAATAAAGAATGGCATGAAAAGCGGGATTTTTCAATTTAAAACAGAACATAGAACATTAATTTTGAATTATGACTTAATACTGTTACCCCTCGTAACCAGAACTGTAAATCATAAGCTGATGAGTATCCCCCCACCCCTGCAAAAGTTTTCCATTGTAATACTGCAGGAGATGTAGTCCAGACTAAACCTTGTCACAAGATTGACTGATAAACAACCCTATGCTGGTGCACGGACACTCTTCCTACACCCGTTCAGCCCAAGAAACTTTGTGGGGGCAAAGATAAATTGAGAAAAGTTTGTAAAGTAAATGATGCTATAAGGCATATCAAAGACATATTTGACAGCATTCTGCATTACTTTTGCCCTGCATTCAGCTAACACCTGCCTTAAAGGTCCAGAATCAGACTTCCATTTAAAGATCCCTTAACTGTATCAAACACTACTTACCTGCTAGCAGTGTCCGCAGAGTCCATGTAGCTTGCGATCAAAAGTAGCTGCTCGATTATAAATTCCCGTCCAAGCTGGATTTCTGGATCATCAATTGTCTTAAATTCATCCACATACCTTGTACAGAAAATGTCCATATTAGATAGGATTAGCACAGCATACAGTAAAATCTCGCTAATTCTAACATTTAGTATTAAAGAACGAAATAAGAACTTAAAGACGTGAGTGAGCGAGTTGGGTTTTACGTCCGACCAACAGTATTTCAGTTATTTCCAGACGGCACCCGCATGAGACAAGTTATAGTGCTGCCTCACTGGAATACTCCTGCCGCAGGTACATAGCAAGGGCACCCCATCCAGTCACATTATCCTGACACCGGGCCGACCAGTCCTAGAACTACACCTTTATTGTCGAGCGTAGACAAGGGAGCTACTAGTACCAACTTTTAACGACTTTTGGTCTGTCGCGGCCGGGGATCGAACCCACGACCTTCCGTACCGCAGGTGGACGCTCTACCACTGAGCCACGCGGCCGGTAATTTACAAGATGAATTCATAACTTCAGTAAAGGTGAATTCAAAACTTTTAGTAAAGATGAATTTAAAACTTTTCAGGAAATGCTCCATTTATCACAATGGTTTTAAACTACAAAATTCTAAAATTTTCCTTTTCTCTAGTTAATGCTCCTTTTCGGTACATTTATCCAAAAGGTTGTATCTAAAAATAGCATAGCCTATGAGGTAATGGATCTAAAAATAGCCTATGAGGTAATGGTGTAAAAATAAACATCAAGGTCTGTCAAAGTAGGCGGTAGCTTAACCCTTTCCTCCATTAATATTCATGTAAGAAATAATTATGTCACGAATGTTAAGATCAAATTGTTATAGTAGCCCATGGACACAGGAACTGTTGGCCATGGCAGAAACTAGAATCATATCTATACTATTTCATAAGCTAACAGAGCAGACCCTGATCAGACGGCTCCTACAGGTGCTGTCTGATCTAGGTATACTCCGTTTCAAACTTTGCAAAGTTGTAGAAAGGGGTATTTATGGAATAAAGGGCTAACACTTGTAGCACTAAGAACAAAAGCCAGTACACTCTTGTCTTGCATCCAAAGATCTTTCAATGAAGATGATCTCACCTTTGCACAAAGGCACAAAAGTCCACACAAGACGGTAGCACTTTCTCCAGGTAGTGGTCGCCTTCATTGCCCAGGCCATGGATGTATTTGCACACAACCTGCCAGTACAGGGCCACCTCACTAGTCAACTGATCTTCTGGCACTAGAACACTGCAAATAAAGAAGGTTTGACAAACATACTACAAATGTGTCTGAGACACAGAATGCCCCTGGCTTCATTATGGTATTTCAAAAGCACAAGCACTTTTTTAAGTGAAAATGTATTCCAAGGCAAACAGAATTTCTAAGTATGCCACAAGATTAAACCGTAACTCCAACAAGAGCACCGCAAGTGGGTGCCAATGCTCGTCTGTCGTCATTGTCAAGATGAACATGCATACCAAAAATGAAGGTTGTAAATGAACTAGACTGTCGCAGGACAGCAAAGCTCGCCTATTGTAGACCTTGTCTACAAAGATGAAGTCCAAAATATTTTTCTATTTTAACTGAACTACATCAATGTTAAACCTACTGGCAAACTCTATTCCAAATACCAGCTACCTATGGCAAGTATTTCATGTTGTATTAGTGCATCTTAACACTTACCCCAAAACTTTAACCTTGAGATTTCAGCCCAAAAAGCTAAGTCCAAAACAGGTGAAATTTTGACTAAAATTCAGTTTTATTTTAAATTTTATCTACACTAAATCAATGTTCAACACACCGGGAATCACCATTTCAAGTATCAGCTTCCTACGGCAAATATTACATATAGTATTGGTGCATTTCAACACTTACCCCAAAACTTTAACCTTGAGATTTCAGCCCAAAAAGTCAAGTCCAAAACAGGTGAAATTTTGACTAAAATTCAATTTTATTTTAAATTTTAACTACACTACATCAATGTTCAACACACAGGAAACCTCCATTCCAATTATCAGCTTTCTAGGGCAAATATTTCATGTAGTATTAGTGCATTTCAACACTTACCCCAAAACTTTAACCTTCCTATTTCAGCCCAAAAAGCTAAATCCAAAACAGGTGAAATTTTGACTAAAATTCAGTTTTATTTTAAAATTTGAACTATGCTACATCAATGTTCAACACACCGGGAACCTCCATTTCAAGTATCAGCTTCCTAGGGCAAATATTTCATGTAGTATTAGTGCATTTCAACACTTACCCCAAAACTTTAACCTTGAGATTTCAGCCCAAAAAGCTAAGTCCAAAACAGGTGAAATTTTGACTAAAATTTAGTTTTATTTTAAATTTCAACTACACTACATCAATGTTCAACACACCTGGAACCTCCATTTCAAGTATCAGCTTCCTAGGGCAAATATTTCATGCAGTATTAGTGCATTTCAACACTTACCCCAAAACTTTAACCTTGAGATCTCAGCCCAAAAAGCCAAGTCCAAAACAGGTGAAATTTTGACTAAAATTCAGTTTTATTTTAAATTTTAACTACACTACATCAATGTTCAACACACCGGGAACCTCCAATTCCAATTATCAGCTTCCTAAGGCAAATATTTCATGTAGTATTAGTGCATTTCAACACTTACCCCAAAACTTTAACCAAAAGCAAAAGCAAAAGCCAACGCCGACGCCGGGGTGATTCCATAAGCCCCCCTATTCTTCGAATAGGCGAGCTAAAAATTGAAGAAGTTATGATCAATGTTAAGATTTCGGAAGACGACGACAACGTCGACGCAGACGCCGGAGTTACGACAATATTCATGGAGTAAAGTCTTTGATTCTACAGATTCTGAAATGGCAGATAAAATCCTTTGTTCATTGGCGATGATAAAAAATTTAGTTTATTACAATCAAGTCATGAATTATTCTCGTGATGGACAAGTGTGTGATGTGACAAAATGTCTACTGGTGAATGACAAAGATCTGCAAATAGAATGACACGGAGTCTCTTTGAAAACCTTAAAAAAAACAACAAGTAAACCTCCTTAACCCATTACCTCATAAGCTATTTTTAGATCCAGCCACTTTGAATAAATCTATCGAAAAGGAGCATTAACTGGAGAAAAGGAAATTTTAGAATCTGTAGTTTGAAACCATTGTGATCAACACAGCATTTGCTCTATTGATCACAATGGTTTCAACAGGTGACTTTTGCAGAGGCATCAAAAGGCATCAATATGAGGGAATGGTTTAACACAAAATTTCAGTACAGAAGAATTTAGAACTTTTTAGGCAGGTGGCTACCTAGCGCAGGATAAAAGACATTCAGCAATCACATAAAGGAGCTTTCTGCATGACCTTCACCCCACATTAAGCAGCAACCTGTCTTAAAGAGCAGTCATAATACTTGTTTTACAGTTCAAGTAATCAAACTCTTACTGTACATCGATCATATTGTAACATTTATGTGTAAGTTTATATACTGCTGTTACTATTACATAGAACCTTCAAATGGGAAATGCCATTTAATCCATTCCTCCATAGGCTATTTTTTAGACCCATCCTCTTTGAATGAATCTACCCAAAAGGAGCATTTACTAGAGAAAATTAATTTTTTGAATTTTGTAGTTTGAAACCAATGTGATAAATAGAGCATTTGCTCCTTAGGAGAAAATGCTCTATTTATCACAATGGTTTAAGAAGTGGTTATTATAGGAGAAGAAAGGCGTATATATGGAGGAAAGGGTTAACTCTTTACTGCATATAAATGCTTTTTACACCTCTGCAAATAGAGTAGACAAGGTTAAAACGGATTTTGTTTGATTACGGAAATTTATAAAACTCATTCTATAGTGTCTTACAGAACCGAAATCCCCTCGTAACAAAATTTCAGCTAACCCATTCCCTCATATTAATGCCTTTTGACAACTCTGTCACTTTTTGAAACCATTGTGATAAATAGAGCATTTGCTCCATAGGAGCAAATGCTCTATTTATAGCAATGGTTTCAAAATTACATAATTCTAAGTTTCCTTTTTTCTAGTAATGCTCCTTTTCGGTAGATTAATTCAAAGAGGTTTCGGACTAAAAATAGCCGATAAGGGAATGAGTTACTGCATATTTACGAAGTGATACATCGCTACATTAACCCTTTCCCTCATATAAACGTGTTTTCACGCATTTGCAAACAGAGTAGACCCAGATCAGACGGCTCCTAGAGGAGCCGTCTGATCAGGGTCTACTCTGTTTGCTAACAGAATTTGATAGATATGTTTCTTTGCTTTCTAAAATGTCTACAATGTTGCACCTTTCATATTTCTTTTTAACTATTTTGTTAATGAATATTCATTAGGTATTGAAATTTGAAATAAACATAGAACAGGAAAAGGGTTAAATATTAATGAGAGAAAGGGTTAAATATTGTATAATATATATATTTGTAATTGTTTTTACTCCTCTGTTCTGTGATATATTTGACAAAAGACGTTTACTTTTCATTAAGAAGCTTGACAAATCCCTCTACAATATCCGAGTCTGTTGAGGACTTGAACAGCGTGGTGAGGACGTTAGTGCAGATATCAGTGGAGTCCTCCACATCGAGACTCTTCAACAGCCCAAGAATTTCTCCATTAAATGTCCGCATCCACGTCTGCAACAGCTTTCCTCTACATGCTTTCTGCACCATTTCTAACAGAGAAATGATAAAATATGGTGAGCAGTGCAATAAAAGCCTGTACCGTAACGCTCTCCTCCATAAATATGTTTTCAACGCCTTTACAAACAGAGATTAGACGGCTCCTATGATCACCCTCTGATCAGGGCCTGCTGTTTGCTTATGAAATAATACAGATATGATTTAGTTTCTGCCATAGTCAAAATTTCCTGTGTTCATGTGCCAATATAAAAATCTAATTTATATTTATGATGTCATTATTTCATTAATATTCATGAAGAAAAGGGACAAACTAAATGCACAGCTACAATGTTTATAAAGAACCTTATGCGATTTATTCTTAACATTACCTAAATCCTCAGAGTGAAAACAGAATTTTCATAATGGACAAGCTATTAACCCTTTACTCCATAAATACGCCTTTCTACGACTTTGCAAACAGTGTAGACACAAATCAAACGGCTCCTATAGGAGCCGTCTGAGCAGGATCTGTTCTGTTTGATTATGAAATAATATAGATATGATTCCAGTTTTTATTAAGGCTAAAAATTCCCATGTCCATGAGCCGCTATAAAAATTCACTCATTAATATTCATGATGCCAATGTTTCTTACATGAATATTCATTGAGTCAAGGGTTAAATATAGATTTGTTAACCTTTAAACCTCATATTCATGCCTTTTGACACATCCGCAAACAGAGTAGACCCAGATCAGACAACTGCAGTAGTTGTGTAATCATGATCTGCTCTGTCTGTTTCTGAATTATATAGATCCAATTCTACAGATTCTGGTAAATATTTTATAAAGTACTGAATCATATCTTTCCATACCTGATCTGTCATTCAGTCCTTCATTAAGCAGCTGAAGCCTAAGGGCTATGGACAGGGCTTTTATGTGAATCTTTTCTGCTAACACTTCATACCCAGTCATTCTAACAATGTCCTTCACATCACGTGTCCTGCCAATGATACTAGTCAATGTCTTAGTGGAAGGCGCTATCGATGATAACACCGCTCGGCGAACATCCCAGTTGGGATCACAGTTCAGTAGGAACAAGTAAGCTGAAATATTGTAAATACTATAAATATACCAAGCAAAAATGTGCAAACTGAATTTACATGGGCAGATGTTTCCGTAATATCTAAATTAACCCTTCTCTTGCTGAATTTTAAAATACATTTCTCCTTCTTTACCCATGCCCTGTTGTATAATTACATATATCTTCACTATGTACACATATTTTGCTGTGTATTCACTGCTGTGGAGTGCACTGGTTGCACAATGAACTTGTAATACTACCCAAATACTAAAATCGTCATTTTCCACCAAACCCTATACTGTGACCACTCTTTAGAATCGTCTCGGTATAGTGGAAAAATAAACGAGTTTTCTTGAAAATGTGGAAAATTTACACTCCTCTGGAGCTCTGGTCTCACATACCTCGTATGACGGGGCAGTTCTCATCAGAAGGATCCTGTAGGCGGGACATGGCCATAACAGCGTGGTAGCGGACCAAGGGACACTTGTCCTTTAGTCTTTCCAGCATGCACTCGTACAGGCGGTCATATAGGTCATCGTCAATCTGGGCATCCTCCCCAAGGTTGATCAGCAGCTTGTTGACCAACTGACAACAGCGGAACCTCACAGCCTTGTCTCTTGCACTGTGTGTCTGTGTGAACAAGGGGGCCAAAGAGGACAAAATTGATTATTTCTGCAGGTGTGGCAGAATTAACTATCACAATGGTTTCACAAAGTGACTTTTACAAAGTCGTCAATATGAGGGAATGGATTAATGTTAGCCATAAATCTGACCTCAGTTTACTGTCTGCAAAGGCATTATAGGCATATTTATCATGCAACGTCACCAAATATAGCCTCTTCCTACTAGCATATTTTCCACGCAGACGCTGTATTTAGTGAGGTAAAGTGCATGTGTACTGACCCCACTGGAATGCAAGTTCAGTTATGCCAATAATTTAACATAAACATCAAATTTACCAAATTTGCTCACCTTTGTCTCAACTATTTGTCCATATAAAAGGATTAAATCCAGTTTGTTTATGTTGTAAAAGCCAATGATGTCACTGCACGCCAATATGATGTCACGTATATTGAACTTTCATGTATTTTTCAGGGGATGGAACCGCTTGAGTAAACTTTTATTTTCTTTATTTTCTCCATTTTTTCTTAGTGTTGCATTATAAATAAATTACTATGCTAGTAGTTTGAAGTTCAGCTTGAACTTCAAAACTACTAGCATAGTAATTCTTATATATATCAGGTGTAGTTCTAGGACTGGTCGGCCCGGTGTCAGAATAATGTGACTGGGTGGGGTGCCCTTGCCATGTACCTGCGGCAGGAGTATTCCAGTGAGGCAGCACTATAACTTGTCTCATGCGGGTGCCGTCTGCAAATAACTGAAATACTGTTGGTCGGACGTAAAACCCAACTCACTCACTATATATATCAGGTAAACGTTAGAGCTAACAGCTAAACTCACTTTTAGGAGAAAGTCGAACATCTCCTGTAACATTTGGTTGCTCTCCATACTATCAACCTCATCATCCTCGTTTTTTTCTTCAGCATCTTGTTCAACTTGTTTGCTTTTAGTCAGGCTGGTTACAAATTTAGACACAAAGTCTATCATTCTCTCCACGGCTGGCTCTCTTTTGATGATGATGAGAGCATACTTGAGATAATGTAGAAACTCGGACCAGAAAGCTGGGAATTCAGTCTGAAAAACATTGAAAAATGACATTAACCAATTTCCTCATAGGCTATTTTTAGATTCAACCATTTTGAATGTATAAATCTATCGAAAAGGAGCATTAACTAGAAAAAAAGGATTTTTTTTTTAGAATTTTGTAGTTTGAAACCATTGTGATAAATAGAGCATTTGCTCCTATAGGAACAAATGCTCTATTTATCACAATGGTTTCAATATGACGGAATGGCTTAACACAAACATGACCAGAAGAATTTTTGACATCTGTAAATAACTCATTTGCCAACAGGTACATTAAATCCCTCAAAATCAGGCGATAAAATTTGTCTCAAAATCGAGCTATAAAATTTGTCTCAGGGTTTCTATTCACACATACCGGTACATATGTACGTGAATCACGCAGAGACGAGGGGAAAAACATATGAGTATGAAATAGAAATTGGAAAAAAGTATTACAGTGGAACAAATTTTGCTGTTTTAATTTAAATTTACATTGTTCATGAATGATGTTGCATCTGCAACATATCATGTTATTATACTCTGGTGATACAAACCCATTTTATAATGAATAAAATTTTGTTACATAAGCGTACAGTAGGTAAACATTGCAGATCTAATCGGTGGATTTATTCAAATTTCAACAAATTAAAGGAGTTCGTGACACAAACTACCCATGTCCAAATGCGGACGGAGGGGTGGACCGCCGAACAGGGCAATTCCAGTATATCCCTTTAAAACAAAATTTGGGGTGTTATAATTATTGCACCAGCAACTTTTTCTTTGTACCCCCTAACTTCAAATCACAAGTGCTCAAGAAACCCCCTGTGAAAATATATATGGTGGACACACTGCAGCTGTCTTTCAGACAAGTGGCAGCTTATTTTACCAATTACCTCATAGGCTATTTTTATATTCAACCACTGAATAAATCTACTGAAAAGGAGCATTAACTAGAGAAAAGGAATTTTATTTAGAAATTTGTAGTTTGAAACCATTGTGATAAATAGAGCATTTGCTCCTATAGGAGCAAATGCTCTATTTAATCACAATGGTTTCAATAGGTGATTTTTACAGAGGCGTAGAAAGGCGTATTTATGGAGGAAAGGGTTAATGCAGGTTGAAAGTCATGCAGAAAACACCCAAAGGAGCCCCTTTTGTATGACCTTCACCCTGCCTTATTTACCCTTTCCCAGTTCTGTATTTGTGAAGGAGTTACAATAGTTTTGCACCAAGCCCTCGATTTATACTAAATATCAATACCTACTGAATATTCATGGACCAAATTCCATTAGCAATGATAGCAGACCCCGACCAGACAGCTAGCCTCCTACAGGAACCGTCTAATCTGGGTCTACTCTGTTTGCAAATGCATTTATATGAAGGATAGGGTTAACCCTTTACTCCATGAATATTCATGTAAGAAATAATGAAAACATGAATATTTATTAGATGTAATTTTTAAATGTCAAATTATCACAAGAAATTCATGCCATGGCAGATATGGTACTCATACCTACCCGAGTCTGCTCAGTTTGTTTGTGGATTAATATACGGTTACCGTATATTATTCTACAAACAAAATGAGCAGACCCTGATCAGACAGCTCCTACAGGAGCCATCTGATCTGTGTCTACTCTGTTTGCAAATGCGTAATTATGGAGTAAAGGATTAAGTAGCCATCTCCCTAAAAAGACTAAATTGTTCTTTAACCCTTTCGTCCATAAATACACCTTTCTACGCCTCTATAAAAGTCACTTTTGGAAACCATTGTGATTATTTAATAGAGCATTAAATTTTGCTCCTCAGGAGCAAATTCTCTATTTATCACAATGGTTTCAAAACTACAAAAGTTTTTAATTTTTCCATTTCTCTAGTTAATGCTCCTTTTGTGTAGATTTAAGAGGTTGGATACCATGAAGGAATGGGATAATAAAATTCCAGTTAATCCTTTACTCCATAAATATGCCTACTCAATCAAAGTAGACTGAGACTGGACGGCTCTCGCAGGAGCCGTCTGCTCTGTTTACTTATGATATAATATAGGCAACAGTATGTGCCATGGCCAAACATTCCTGTGTCCATGTGCTATTATAGCAAATTAATCTCATTAATATTCATGATGTCATTATTTCTTACTTGAATATTCATGGAGGAAAGGTTTAAGAGAGGTGTAAATAGCTCGAAGTAAGAAATTTGCTTGAAGTAACAAGTTTCAACAGTCCATATCAGGTTTCCTGTATACAATGGAATAGGAAACTTGCTCGAAGATACGATTCTAAAGAGTGGTCACAGTATAGGGTTTGGTGGAGAAATAAAGCGCTTTCAATTGTCCATGTACATTGTATACAGGGGGATCTCATTAACTCGAACTCGGATAACTCAAACTTTGGGATAACTCGAACTAAAATTTCGGTCCTAGAAAATTGCTCTAAAATGTATCACTATGCATATCTAGAAACACATGTGACAGCTTAATGCAGGTCTACAGTAATGCTGAAAGCTCCTACAGGAGCTTTTAGCATTTCTGTAGACCAGACCTGCATTAAGCTGGGAACTTGAGAAATTGTTCAGGTTAGAAATTGGATAACTTCTGTTGTCTTGGAGTAATTGGTACTAGTATGGTTCCTTGAAGTTTCAGATACTGGAGTTCAACTGTCCATGTATATACTTTCTATATATCTTTTTTTAGTTTACCATCTTTCGATTTTACATGCTGTTTTGGAAAAGCAATAAGACTATCTACAGAGCTCCAGATAAAGGTGCGTACCCATATACTAAAATCGCCATTTCTCCACCAAACCCTATACTGTGACCACTCTTTAGAATTGTCTCTTCGAGACGATTCTAAGGAGTGGTCACAGTATAGGGTTTGGTGGAGAAATAAAGCAGCTCTTCTTGAAAATGTTTAAATTTACGCATCTTATCTGGACCTCTGTATTTATCTCTACCATTCTCTGGATATTTTCAACCTCCTTTCCAGAATTTTTACCCATTCCATCTTCATGTGAAAAATAATGACGTCATGAATAGTTATATGCTGAATTTTGGTACCGTAATCTGAATTTTTCATGGGAGCTTTTTACATTGACAAAAACTAAACTTTAAAATCTGACCTATAATATCATGTCAAAAGCAAATAGAGCAGACCTTGATGGTATTCTGACAAACTTGACAGACCATTTAAAGTGAAAACATCCAGCGATAGACAACGAAATCAGTGAACAATAGTGATTTTGAGACTGGTAAAAATAAAAAATCCAAACTAATTTTTATGACGGCTAGTCAGGTATTGTTGTATTTTGTTTGTACAAGTTACAAGGTATTTCTAATATTCAAATGTTCGTAGTTTAGGAGTTAATAAACACACAACAAAAAACAGATTTTTGTTTCCATTTTAATAAAACAGCAAAATATATACATGTACACCACAATAAGAAAAAACCTTAACAGTGTTGTATGAAAATAAATACCATAGGCCAAAAATAAACAGAAATGCACAAGGAAGAAAATATTCCAAAAAGGGAATTAATATAATACAACTGTACATAAATATTTGAATAGCTCTGATCTAATATTTCAACAACTAAGGGCCTTTTTCAAAGATTATCATGTCAAAAATGTGACATGTATTTTGACATGATAATCTTTGAAAAAGACCCTTAATTGTTCTCTTTGATTTTATGGCTGCATACATGTGTGTAAAGTTTGGTGTGGATTGGACAAATACTTTCCTAGAGAGTGTAGATTGGACAAATACTTTCCTAGAGAGTCTGGACAAAGTCATTTTTGCAAATAAAGGGTCGCAACTCCTAAAAGACTGAAGTGATTTACATGGCTATTGAACCTGAATGGCCACAAACATGTGTGTAAAGTCTGGTGAGGATTGGACAAATACTTTCCAGGAAATGGTCCGGACAAGATATATTTGAAGTCCTTTTTGCTAATAAAGGGCTGCAACTCTTGAACAACTGAAGCAATTTAAGTGGCCATCAAACTTGACCAGGATATAATGGCCACAAACATGTGTAAAGACTGGTGTGGATTGGACAATTACTTTCCAAGAAAGAGCCCGGACACTTTGAGGGGGCATTACAAATTCTTCAGTTGATAACATTGTACTTTATCATACCCTATAACTATTCATATTCAAGAAATAATGATTTGAAAATGAGCAAAAAAGTGATGCTAATTAACACAATAGTCAAAACATGCACTTTTGATGATTTTTAAACTACTTAACTATAAAACAAAGTCAAAATTCTACATGTAATGGATAAATGAGGCCGATTCTTGTCGACTCCAGTAAATCAGTCCGATTCCAGTATGTCATGTGACTGGTTTTTTATATATATATATATTTAAATTTATATAACTTCATTACCAGTCAAGATATGTGCTTGAAATTTTCAGCTCATTTGCAAAATTGCTGATAAATAGAAATAATAAAATTGCTTTTCTCTTGTTAATTGAATCTTTGGAAGAAAACAAGATGTACAAAAAAAAAACCCCCGAACATTGTTCTTTAAAGAATTGGCACATTTACTGTGCACCTGGCCATCAGCAAACAGAGCGGACCCGATTCTGCAAATGCATTAAAAGTAAACACATTCATCCCCTTCTCTCATAATTATAACGTGTTTTCATGCATTTGCAAACAGAGTAGACCCAGATCAGACTGCTCCTAGACGGCCGTCTGATCAGGGTCTACTGATTGTTTATGGAATTTGATAGGTCTGTTTCTTCAGTTTCTAAAATGGCTACAATATTCCACCTTCCACATTTCATTATAACTATTCTGTTCATGAATATTCAATAGGTATTCTAAATATAGAACAGGGAAAGGGTTAAATGAATAATGAAGGAAAGGGATAACAGAATGTGTTTCTTTTTTTACTTAATTTCTTCATTAGCCCTTTCCCTGTTTAACCCTTTCCCTGTTCTGTGTTTATTTCAAATTTCATTACCTACTGACTATTCCTGGACAAAATAGTTACAACGAAATATGGAAGATGGAGCATTGTAGTCATTTTAGAAAGTAAAGGAACAGATCTATCAAATTCCATCAGCAAATAGAGCAGACCCTGATCAGATGGCTCCTCTAGGAGCCATCTGATCTGGGTCTACTCTGTTTGCAGATGCATGAAAACGCGTATATATGAGGGAAAGGGTTAATATTAATGTAAAAAATAATGACATCATGAATATTTATTTACTAGCAGAATTTTTATACTGTAAATTTTTCAGGTGAATCATTAGTTTTGACAAAAACTGTAGAATCAGATCTATATCATATCAAAAGCAAACACAGCAGACCCTGATCAGTCGAATCCTATAGCAGCCGTGATGTCTGATCTTGGTCTACTGATTGCAAATTCGGAAAAGGCATTTATATGATTGATTGAATGAGTTGGGTTTTATGGCACCGCAACACTTTATAGGTTATATGGCTCAGAGACAGGAGGAAGTTTGCCAGATGCACACCTCATTTACATAAAAAAAAAAAGGAGATATGGATATGAAACTGAACACCTGCTGCAGAATCAGAGATTCAGAAACTCCTGTTTACATTAATAATTAAACCCTAATTAGTCCCCTCTTAAGATCATGCAAAGGGTGAGAAGTGGCCCTAATTCTTGTGCCACTCAGGCATGCCCCAGAACCATATGGGGCACATTTATAAGGAATGGGTTAATTACAATATACAGTACAGTGCTCCCTCTCTACAACGACACCCTTTGGGATACGAAGATTGTATGTGTTGTTCAGAGGAGTTGTTATAGGGAGGGAAAATCAAACATAATTAGCTTGTTCGCAGATCCGAAGATAAGGTTATTTCGAGAACTAAAACCGTTATGCCTCCAACAAACCCTATGTTGTGACCACTCTTTAGAATCGTCACAAAGTTATTGAGAGGGTCGTTGTATGATCAGTTCTTGAGTTCTAATTCTGATAATTAACTTTAATAGTCTACTTCAGAGAGGTGTAACAGTATAAATCGAAATCGATCTTTACATATTGGAATAATGATGCAAATGGACTAAGATATTGCCCACTCTCCTCCATGTAAATATTGTTGCATGTACATTCAGAGGCCTGATTAACTCTTTCCTCCATAAACACACCTTTCTATGCCTCTGTAAAAATTTCCTGTTGAAACTATTGTGATAAATGGAGCTCTATTTATGATGAAATTTTATCACAATGGTTTCAAACTACAAAATTTTAAAACTTTCCTTGTCTCTAGCTAATGCTCCTTTTCGGTAGATTTATTCAAAGTGGTTGGGTCTAAAAATATCCTATGAGGGAATGGGTTAAACATCTTTATGTATTCTCATGTGGCTAACTAAATGTGATCTTAGGGCAAATAACTTTTTACACACGTCACATTCATAAGGTTTCTCTCCTGTATGTATCCTTGTGTGCACGATTAACTCTGATTTGACAAAAAATGACTTTTCACACAGATCACATGTGAAAGGTTTCTCTCCTGTATGTACCACCATGTGTCTGTCTAAATAGGATCTTTGAGGAAATGCCTGTCCACAAACATTACACTTCCAAGGCTTCTCGCCAGTATGCAACCTCCTGTGATTGAATAAATTTGCTTCTTGAACAAATGACTTATCACACACACTACACTTGTATGGTCTTTCTCCTGTGTGTATCCTAGTGTGAGTGGCTAACTTTGATTGATTAATAAATGACTTTTTGCACAACTTACATTTGTAAGGTTTCTCTCCTGTATGAATCCTGATATGACTGACTAAATCCGGTTGTCTAGTAAATGACTTTTCACACACATTACATTTGTATGGTTTCTCACCTGTATGGGTCCTCCTGTGGGTGACTAAACCTGCTTGTTGAGTATATGACTTTCCACACATGTCACACTTGTAAGGTCTCTCTTCTGTATGTGCACTACTGTGCTTGTTTAAATATGCATTGGTGCTAAATGACTTTCCACAAACATCACATTTGAAAGGTCTCTCTCCGATATGTGACATGATGTGTTTGACTAAACTTGATTTGATAAGATATGACTTTCCACACATGTCACACTTGTGTAGTCCCTCTCCTGTATGTACCCCGCTGTGTATAACTAATTTTGAGCTGTCAGTGAATGTCTTGTCACATACGTCACACTCGTATGGTCTCTCTCCGGTATGTAACCTCTTGTGAATGACTAAACCAGCTTTTTGAGTAAATGACTTTCCACACATGTCACACTTGTATAGTCCCTCTCCTGTATGTAACCTCCTGTGAAAGACTAAACCTTTTTTGTTAGTAAATGATTTTCCACAAACATCACATTTGTAAGGTTTCTCTCCTGTATGTGTCCTTGAGTGTTGAACTAAAGTATACTTATCTTTAAAAGATTTTTCACACACATAACACTTGTAAGGTCTCTCTCCAGTATGTGTCCGTGTGTGTTTGACTAATTGCGTTTTGGTGACACATGACTGTCCACATACATCACACTTAAATAATCCCTCCCCTGTATGTAATCTCTTGTGGATGATAAAATATGACTTGGTAGTAACTGACTTTCCACACACATCACACTTGTATAGTCCCTCTCCTGTGTGTAACCTCTTGTGGATGACTAAACTATATTTCTTAGTAAATGACTTTCCACAAACATCACATTTGTAAGGTTTCTCTCCTGTATGTATCTTTTTGTGTTGGACTAACTGTGATTTGATAGTACATATCTTTCCACACACATCACACTTGTGTATTCTCTCTCCTGTATGTAGCCTACTGTGAGTGACTAAATATTTGTTGGAAGCAAATGACTTTCCACACTCATCACACTTGTGTGGTCCCTTTTCTGTATGTAACTTCCTGTGAGTGACTAAATTTTCTTGTTGAGTAAATGATGTTTCACACACATCGCACTTGTAGGGTTTCTCTATTGTGTATTGACTCATGTTTCCTACTAAATCATCAATCAGATTCTGTAATTGGGCATGTTCATTACACTTGTGAAAGCTCCCTCACATGTAAGGTAAGAACAGTTGATGAAGTCCATCCATAATGTAGTGATCGTGGAAGTCCATGGTTAGAGGCTGAAACTCCATCTAAAGCAATACACAATATTGAAAATTTTGTTGTAACTACTGAACAGCAAAAATGTTTCGATTAAAGTTAACAAAATCGTTAATCTTCAATATTAAAGTTTTAATCCATTTTGTCTATGTACAGAGCGATTAATAGTTCACAACTTTAATAGTTCACAACTTTACTATGAATACAAATGTAAACAAATATCATTGGTCCACATGTTCCTACACCACCAAGGTAAACTTAAACGATTCACTTTACTCAGACTGCTGGTCAGACCTTTAATATACATGTGCTGTACTATGAGTCTTTTCATCAACGATTGTCTTTGAAACGTGTCAATTATCCAATTATCCCAATGGTGATGTGAAGTTCCTTCTCAATCAAGATAAATTACATTTGTCAAAGTTGAGGTGCAAATTACCGGATCACATCTGAAAGCAATTAAAACAATTATCACACAAGATGGCAGTGTCATTATTAAATTCAATGTAAACTAGGTAAGTATTCTGCTTAACCCATTCCCTCATAGTTATTTTTAGACCCAACCTCTGAATAAATCTACCGAAAAGGAGCATTAAGTAGAGAAAAGGATTTTTTTTTAGAATTTTGTAGTTTTGAAACCATTGTGATAAATAGAGCATTTGCTCCTATAGGAGCAAATGCTTTATTTATCACAATGGTTTCAACAGGTGACTTTTACAGGGGTGTAGAAACGTGTATTTATGGAGGAATGGTTTAATATTCCTACCGTCATTATTTCATACATCAACATTCATGGGGTGAAGAGTTAAAGCATTATCTCGTTTTCCGCCACCTTATTTGTATTTCAAAACAGTCTAGATCGAGATGAGACACCGAACAAAATCAAAAATTTCTGAAAAGCATCATCTAGTTAGAAGTACGAACAAGAGTCGCATGCAGTGCCAATGCTTGTCTGATTTGGTGCTTGTCCACTAAAAAAATGAAGAACCATAACTCCAAAATTTTGAAATCAAGGTTACAATTCTTATGTAAGGGCCTTCTCCTTGAAATGAGACTTACCCACCTATTAAGTTTCATGTTGACACCTCTAACACTTTTTGAGCAAAGAGCAACATTAATTTTTTGCATGCCGCCACCACCTACAACTACAACCAAGTGATCACAATAGCTCATTTTTTTCAAAACAGGCGAGCTAAAAATTGCACCATATTCAAAGCTGAGCAGACTTTTTTTTAAAGCTGTTGGCTGTAATATCAATCTACATTTACATATTAGATGTTGCTATTTCATTCAGTTTTGCTTACATTTCATAAATATGTATTCCTTTATATGTACTTGTAGCTTTCATAAACTGGTATATCTCCATAAATAAATGTCATTTTAACCCATTACCTCATAGGCTATTTTTAGATTCAACTTCTTTGAATAAATCTACCGAAAAGGAGCATTAACTAGAGAAAAGGATTTTTTTTTAGAATTTTGTAGTTTGAAACCATTGTGATAAATATTTATCACAATGGTTTCACAAAGTGACTTTTACAGAGTCGTCAATATGAGGGAAAGGGCTAAGAACAGATGTCATCGTTTTTACCATTTACATCATAGTTATTCAAGAAATAATGACATCATGATTATTTTTACGGCATACGGAATCAGGATTTTTTGGACATAAGCAAATGTAGAACCCGATGTTTATTCTATCATGAGGAAACAGTAGATCCAGGTCAGACAGCTCCTATTGGAGCCATCTGATCTGGGTCTACCCTGTTTGCAAAGACATACAAAGGTGTATCTACAGAGTAGGTTTAATGCAAAATAATTCTTTTAACTCTTTGCACGCTAGCGGCGAACTGTGATTACCTATGCAAACAGTTTGGATCCAGATGAGACGCCGCATAATGCGGCGTCTCATCAGGATCCAAACTGTTTGTTATCTTGACCATATTTTTGCAAAAAAATGAGAGAAAGTTTATTTTAAGAATTGAAGCAGACGACAATTGTTGCAGACGAAAAATTACTTAGCGTGCAAAGAGTTAAAAGAAAAGAGAAAGGAAGCAACTGGTTATTTTTTCTCTATTGAAAAGTATAACTTATACAAATAATTCTGCAATTTGTTTTTTTGTCTTACATGCATTTCCATTTTTGTAAACAAATATATTCAAATTAAATGTCATATTTTCACTGAAAAAAAAATGCTTTGACACTAACAACGAAGAAACAAGCACTCTCTTGTAGGCATGTTGCAGTTTGAATTATTAAAACTGTAAACAGACTGAAACATCCCACATACATGTATTTACTATTATGAGCCACTTGATAAACAATGGAATCATAATTATAAAACTGAGAAACTAATACAGTAGTGAGGGTAGACTGTACAGCTGCAATTGTTTCTTACCGTAGGCGGAAAAAGATGGGATCTGAACAAAGATGCCCATAATAATCGCAAACCAGGTCTAATTAGTGCCTTGTTTTTCATTCTTTAATCTCTCTGTCATATATTCTTAAGTGTCTGTAGCCTTGTTTAAGTAATACACACGCTTCAGAAATATCGAAATCGTCCACAGCAAAACTTGTAAACAACATACCTATTATGTTACAACTGGTTTCCTGCAGAGTGTGTTTGTTTAGTCATGTCCTGACAAACCGCAAATTGGTAAACAGCAGCTGGAATCACGTCTTTCACATGGTTTTTGGCATCTCAGAAGCGGGTATGTGAATAGGATGGGATGGGTGTTGGTTTGGGATTACAAAGACGTTAAGTTTTTATTAAGGTCAGGACGTTGGGTCAATGGTCAGTATACCCCCCGATTATTTCTATTGGGTATGATTTTCGTCCAAAATACGGCATTAATAAATAAAGACATGCAGTAGTATAAATATGTACTTGACAAGATCACATCCCAGTCCTTGATTTTTTCATTGCTCATTATCCATTTAATCTGTTTCCCGATAGCGATTGCATTAAACACTTATTGTATACTCACATGACAAGTCTTTTATGCTGACCATTAACCCTTCCCCTCACTTTGGGAAGGAGTTAGAATAGTTTTGCACCAAGCCCTCGAAATAGAAATACGCTATAATATAAGTCGAAACACCATATAACTGGTCTATAAGTTATTGCTCGGGTCTGATAGCATGAATGGATATTGTGTATATAATTCACAATTTTTTCAAATAATATTTAAAAAAAAATCTCTACAAGCTTGATATTGGCAAAAGTCACTACTTTCAGTTTGTAAGTCTTTACTTTTGATTTAAAACCGAAAGTAATGACTTTCAACGATATCAATTTCAAGCCTGTAAAGATTTTTAGAAGAAATTGTGAATACACGATATCCATTCATGCTATCAGACCGGGGCAATGCTTTATAGACCAATTAGCCTCAGAATTGTTTCATAAACAATGTTCCATGATTTCCTTAACAATTCAGAAACCTTGCACTTCATAGCTTAGAGTCCATGGCTGGTGTTCACAAAGTTTTCAAGCTCAGACAGACTTAAACTCAAATTTTAGTTGTTGGTTTGTTTTGGTTTTTTTAAAAATTCATAGTTCACCATATATTTTTATCAAGTTTGACTTAGGCAATATCAGTTCGTGACCAAACTTGAAAGTATTTGTAGTCTATCTAACAATTAAAAGCATTTTTAAACATGGAGAATTTGAGTCTGAGTCTGAGCTTGGAATCTTTCATGAACACCTGGATCCAAGCTTAAAAAACTTCTGAGTCTGAGATCATTCTCAAGTATCTGATTGGTCAGATTCTGAGCAAGCTTGAAAATGATCTCAGACTCGAGCAAAGTTTTATAATCTCGCAGCCTGGCCATGTTTTCTGAAAGGTTTCAGAAATCTGCTAATACTTAGCTTGTAAACGAGTCTTTATGTCTATTGTGGCATTTGTCTAGCTTGATTATAGGAATACAGGAAATATATTATAATGCATAGACCGGTTAACTGTAATTACTTTTATTTGTTAAAAACCAGGATAAACAAAACACCAGAATGAGAATCATGTTATTTTTTTCTTTCTAATTTAATTTTGCAACTCCAATGACAAACAAGTTCATTAAGTTAAGGTCCCATGCAGAAGAGAATTTAAGATAAATTGACATTCACAGTACTCATGCATGTGGTAAATATCTAATAAATCACCTAGAATATCCACAAATCTAAAAATGAGCTTTCAATTATTATCTCAATTCAATGAGCCCCCGACCCTCCAGACATGGGGCAATGCCCCTGCAGACCCCACTGGGGAAGAATCCCCAGACTCCCCTTCTACTTTATGTGGTTAACTTCTACTTCAAAACTTATTGAAAGCCTTGCATAGGAGCTTTCTGCATTCCTTTTGCCCTGCATAAGGCAACTAAGCACCTTCAAAGATTTTCTTATTATTACACATTATCTTAATATAATCTTTATATAATCTTCATATAAATCACCCTGTGGGTTATTTACATTGGGCGCCAAATATGGGACTGTGACTGTATGAGCTCCGAGTTTGATTCCCAGTCCTTCTCATACCCATAGAAATTCGGGACGAATTTCAACTTGCTGGGGGAGTATGTCAGAGTGTGTAGGTTTATCATCACTTGTACGGCCATGCTGTACAAGCGCGCTTTTATGGCGACGTGGTAGAGTGCATGACTGCGAACCTGGCGGCCCGGGTTCGATCCCCAGTCTGAGTGGGTGTGTTTCTTTATAAGAACACCCGATTACACTTGTCCCTAGTTAATGCTCCTTTTCTGTAGATTTATTCAAAGTGGTTGGGTCTAAAAATATCCTATGAGGGAATGGGTTAAACATCTTTATGTATTCTCATGTGGCTATCTAAATGTGATTGTAGGGAAAATAACTTTTTACACACGTCACATTCATAAGGTTTCTCTCCTGTATGTATCCTTGTGTGCACGATCAACTCTAATTTGGCAAAAAATGACTTTTCACACACATCACATGTGAAAGGTTTCTCTCCTGTATGTACCACCATGTGTCTGTCTAAATAGGATCGTCGAGGAAATGCCTGTCCACAAACATTACACTTCCAAGGCTTCTCACCAGTATGTAACCTCCTGTGATTGAATAAATTTGCTTTATGAACAAATGCCTTATCACACACACTACATTTGTATGGTCTTTGTCCTGTGTGTATCCTTGTGTGAGTGGCTAACATCGATCGAGTAATAAATGACTTTTTGCACAACTTACATTTGTAAGGTTTCTCTCCTGTATGAATCCTGATATGTTGAACTAAATCGTGTTGTCTAGTAAATGACTTTTCACACACATTACATTTGTATGGTCTCTCACCTGTATGGATTCTCATGTGGTCGACCACAGATGCATGCTTAGTAAATGACTTTCCACATACATCACACTTGTAGCGTCTCTCTTCTGTATGTGTTCTACTGTGCCTGCTTAAATATACATTGGTGCTAAATGAATTTCCACAAACATCACATTTGAAAGGTCTCTCTCCGATATGTAACATGATGTGTTTGACTAAACTTGATTTGATAAGAAATGACTTTCCACACATGTCACACTTGTGTAGTCCCTCTCCTGTATGTACCCCACTGTGTATAACTAATTTTGAGTTGTCAGTGAATGTCTTGCCACATACGTCACACTTGTATGGTCTCTCTCCGGTATGTAACCTCTTGTGAATGACTAAACCAGCTTTTTGAGTAAATGACTTTCCACACACGTCACACTTGTATAGTCCCTCTCCTGTATGTAACCTCCTGTGAGTGACTAAACCCGATTTTCTGGAAAATGCATTTCTACACACATCACACTTGTAACGCCGCTCTCCTGTATGTGTCCTTGAGTGTTGAACTAAAGTTGACTTAACTTTAAAAGATTTTTCACACACATAACACTTGTAAGGTCTCTCTCCAGTATGTGTCCTTGTGTGTTTGACTAAATGTGTTTTGGTGGCACATGACTGTCCACACACATCACACTTGAATAATCCCTCTCCTGTATGTAACCTCTTGTGGATGACAAAATATGACTTGGTAGTAACTGACTTTCCACACACATCACACTTGTATAGTCCCTCTCCTGTGTGTAACCTCTCGTGGATGACTAAACCGTTTTTGTTAGTAAATGATTTTCCACAAACATCACATGTGTAAGGTTTCTCTCCTGTATGTATCTTTTTGTGTTGGACTAACTGTGATTTGATAGTACATATCCTTCCACACACATCACACTTGTGTATTCTCTCTCCTGTATGTAGCCTCCTGTGAGTGACTAAATATTTGTTGGAAGCAAATGACTTTCCACAATCATCACACTTGTTTGGTCCCTTTTCTGTATGTAACTTCCTGTGAGTGACTAAATTTTCTTGTTGAGTAAATGATGTTTCACACACATCGCACTTGTAGGGTTTCTCTATTGTGTATTGACTCATATTTCCTACTAAATCATCAATCAGATTCTGTAATTGTGCATGTTCATTACACTTGTGAAAGCTCCCTTACATGTAAGGTAAGAACAGTTGATGAAGTCCATCCATAATGTAGAGGTTTCGCTTAAAGTTAACAAAGTCCTAAATCTTCAATATTGAAGTTTTAATCCATTTTGTCTATGCACAGAGCGATTAATAGTTCACAACTTTAATAGTTCACAACTTTACTATGTATACAAATGTAAACAAATATCACTGGTCCTAATGTTCCTACGCCACCAAAGTAAACTTAACCGATTCACTTTACTCAGACTGCTGGTCAGACCTTTAATATACATGTGCTGTACTATAAGTCTTTTCATCAACGATTGTCTTTGAAATGTGTCAATTATCCCAGTGGCGATGTGAATTTCTCAATCAAGATAAATTACATTTATCAAAGTTGAGGTATATCTGAAAGCAATTAAAACAAGTATCATACAAGATGGCAGTGTCATTAGTACAATTCAATGTACACTAACGCCTCAGGAAATACGGGGTCCAACCCGGTCATACCAGCCCGTACACCCTGCCAAATTACCGTGTAACGAATTTATTACCAGTCAGAGATCCGATTTACCTAATTAAGAAACGAACAACTTTTATTTTGCTGACATTAGATCTCTTAATTGTATGACAACATGACAAAGAAAACATGACGTCATAAAAGAGCAAATATGACGTCGTCTCAGAGCAATTTCGAAAGAGGAATTGAAACTTCATTTGTAAACATTAACGGTAACACGTTGTATTGATAAGTTAAATTGAGGAACGTATGAGGTACAGTTTTTTACGTTTATTATTTGGTCGTAATCCATCCAGAATTATTGGAGTAAGGACGATATGAAATTTCGAATCGACGCTAAAAATAAAAACAAAACGAATGACGTCACACGTCAAATTTGAATAATTCTGTATTCTCCGTGGAAGCCGCTGAATACGGTACTGTACACCCCGGCAGTTTTTGGCAAACTGACCAATCAAATTCCAAGGATTTACTCTGACTGGTAATAATAGGTAAGTATTCTGCTTAAATTTGACAACCTGTACAAAATACAGAAAGTAAACAAACAAAATGGAACCGTTACATGTTCAAGAGTTTCACAAAAATATTACAATATCAATATTTATTTTATTATACACAAGCATAAAACATCTTTCAACTCCATAAGCATGCCTTTCTACGCCTTTGCAAGCAGTAGATCCAGATCAGATGGCTCCTGTTGGAGTTGTCTGGTCAGGGGTCTGCTGTGTTTGTGTATATGAGTGAGCGAGTTGGATTTTACAGCACTGCGACACTAAATAGGTCATAGCGCCAAGATATGATATGATGAATGTGTGTATATGATATGATATAATTTCTGCATGGCCAAAAACTTGCTGTATTCTAATGTAATTAATATTCATAGTCATTATTTCTTACCTAATTGGCTTTTTATAGATCCAACATCTTTGAATAAATCTACCGAAAAGGAGCATCAAGCAGAGAAAAGGAATTTTGTTTAGAATTTTTTAGTTTTGAAACTATTGTGATAAATAGAGCATTTGCTCCTATAGGAGCAAATGCTTTATTTATCACAATGGTTTCAACAGGTGACTTTTACAGGGGCGAAGAAATGTGTATTTATGGAGGAATGGGTTAATATTCATGCTGTCATTATTTCATACATCAACATTCATGGGGTAAAGAGTTAAAGCATTATCTCGTTTTCCTCCACCTTATTTGCATTTAAAAACAGCCAGGATCAAGATTTGACACCAAATAACTGAGCGTCTCATCAGGATCCAAGCTGTTTGACACTGGATCAAAAAATTCTGAAAAGCGTTATCTAATTAGAAATACGAACAAGAGCCGCATGCAGTGCCAATGCTCGTCTGATTTGTTGCTTGTCCACTAAAAAATAAAGAACCATGACTCCAAAATTTTGAAATCAAGAGTTACAATTCTTATTAAGGGGCCTTCTCTTCAATGAGACTTACAAACCTATGAGGTTTCATGTTGATACCTCTTAATACTTTTTGAGTAATGAGCTGTATTAAAGTTTTAGCATGCCATACTGTCTACATCTACAACCCAAGTGATCACAATAGCTAAGATTTTTTTTAGAAACAGACGAGCTAAAAACTGCACCATATTCAAAGCTGAGCAGACATTTTTTTCATAGTTGTATGCTGTATTATCAAAAGCTGAGCAGACATTTTTTTCAAAGCTGTTGGCTGTAATATTAATCTACATTTAGATATCAGATATATGTTGCTATTTCCATTTAGTTTTATATTTCATAAATTGTTTTGATTTACAAGACAGCGTTGGTATGTCTAGTGTCTATATAAATAAATACATGTATCATTTTAACCCATTCCCTCATATTGACGGCTTTTGACGACTCTGTAAGACACTTTGTGAAACCATTGTGATAAATAGAGCATTTGCTCCTATAGGAGCAAATGCTCTATTTATCACAATGGTTTCAAACTACAAAATTCTAAAATTTTCCTTTTCTCTAGTTAATGCTCCTTTTCGGTAGATTTATTCAAAGAGGTTGTATCCAAAAATAGCCTATGAGGTAATGGGTTAAGGATAAATGTCAACAGTCATCATTTTTCACCATTTACTCCATGAATATTCATATAAGAAATAATGACCACATGATTATTAGCGAATTGAATTTTTATGACACATGGAATCGGGATTTTGTAGACATAAAGAATTGGGAATTATTTTACGAAGAAAATGTAGATCCAGATGTATATCATATCATCAGCAAACTGAGTAAATCCAGAACTTTGCAAACATGGTAGACCCTGATCAGACAGCTCCATGTTTGCAAAGAGGTACAAAGGCGTATTTATGGGAGTAGGTTTAATTAATGCAAAATAATTCTTTGAAAAGAACAGAGCAAGGAAACAACTGGTTATTTTTTTCTCTATTGAAAAGTATAACTTATGCAAAGAATTCTGCAATGTGTTTTTTTTGTCTTACATGCATAATATTTCCATTTTTGTAAACAAATAACTTCAAAATAAATGTCATTTTTACTGGAAAAAAAATGCTTTGACACTAACTACAAAGAAACAAGCACTTTCTTGTAGGCATTTTGCAGTTTGAACTGTTAAAACTGCAAAGACTGAAACATCCCACATCCATGTATATACAATTATAAGCCACTTGATAAACAATGGAATCATAATTATTATAAAACTGAGAAACTAATACAGTAGCCAGCGTAGACTGTACAGCTGCAATTGTTTCTTACCGTAGGTGAAAAGATGAAATCTGACCAAAGATGCCGATAATAAACGCAAACCAGGTCCAATGTGTGCCTTGTTTGTCATTCTTCAATCTCTCTGGAACATTTTCTTAAGTGTCTGTAGCCTTGTTTGAGTAATACACTAGCCTCATAAATATCGAAATCGCCCACAGTAAAACTTGTAAACAACGTACCTATTACGACACAACTGGTTTCCTGCAGAGTGTGTTTACAGTCATGTCCTGACAAACCGCAAATCGGTAAACAGCAGCTGGAATCACGTCGTTCATACGCTTTTTGGCATCTCAAAGTGGGTGGGGTGGGATGGGGGATGGTTTGAGATTACAAAGACATTAAGTTTTATTAAGGTCAGGACGTTGGTCAGTAAACCCCCGATTATTTCTATTGGGTATGATTTTCGTCCAAAATACGACATTAATAAATAGACATGCAGTAGTATAAATATGTATTTAATGCATGTACTTGACAAGATCACTTCCCAAGTCATTGATTTTGACATTGCTCTTAATCTATTTAATCTGTTTCCCCGTAGCGATCGCACTAACCAATGAGTTTAAACACTTATAAATATCACATGACAAGTCTTTCTTGCTGACGATTAAAGTAAAATTACTTCCATTATTTATCCAAACCATTGTAACGAGTTATCTTGTCAACCATTGTTATTAAAGCCGTCTTTTAATAAACACCGAGTTAAAACAGAAAGGGAAATTGAAGATGGAAAATGTGGAGAATAACACTGCGGATAAAAAATACAGAATAAAAAGAAAGTTTCTAAGACTAACATAAGATTATACAATGTGCATTTATTTGCTCAAAATATTCACATATTTTTATATTGGCATAAGTAACGTATCTATGTGACATGAAACCTAACTTCAAACTGAATTACATAGCTAGAAGGAGTTGTTTCGAAAAATAGTTTTTATTATATCAGAAAAATGGAAACATGTCCGTCATACACGAAATTTGCAGGGCTCAAGCAAGAATGTGATTTGTCAGAAAAAGTATATCTAACATTGCTGACTTCTCCCTGTTTTAAGCTGAGTGAGAAGTTTTAATAAATAGAACATATGGGAGATAAAAGAAAGAAAAGTAAAGTACCTAGTTATAGTCTACTTTCAGTCCGAATGACCGCTCAGCCGACTGTACATTTAAGATTTTCTAAGGAGATATAAAATCAGGACCAAAACTACTTCGTCAATCCTTCTAAACGTCTCGATGGAGAGCTCCAGCTTGAGCCCTGATTTGTTGTAAATATCTATTATGTCTTCCATAGGACCTCAATGTACATGTATGTAAAGTATCATACAATAGACATCACTTTTTCAACTGACACACATCAGTTGTTTGTTTTTCAAAAACTCAGTTAATACATGTATTCATAGCGTTGTTCAGAAATTGACCAACGTGTCCGTTGGAATCGACCAAGTTTTCCAATTCTTAAAAAGCCGACGATTTTCTAAGGATGTGGCATTATACCCACAGTATGATTTATCTGAATATAAATGTAAACTGCGAAAATAGGCTGTAAAATGACTATAAATACACAATCAATTCATTATTTAAAAAGTTCTTCTCTAGGAAAAGACAAGTTAACACAAAGTCAAATGCCAAATTATACAGAACTAGACCATTCACAAGGTATTTCACATGAATATTAATTGTTAACTGTTGAAAAACTGTCTGCTCCAACTCTGTTCTGCTATAATTTAACCCATTACCTTATATGCTATTTTTAGACCCATTTCATAGGCTATTTTAGACCCATTCCCTCATAGGCTAATTTTAGATCCAACCACTTTAAATAAATCTACCAAAAAGGAGCATTAACTAGAGAAAAGGAAACATTTAGAATTTTGAAAACATTGTGATACATAGAGCATTTGCTCCTATAGGAGCAAATGCTTTATTTATCACAATATGGTTCAACAGGTGATTTTTACAGAGGTGTACAAAGGCGTATTTATGGAGGAAAGGGCTAACTGATTTCTGGGTCATTTGAAAAACGATTGACCCATTTCAAACAGCTTGGCTCCTGGGGAGAGGAGTTATTCTGCATCTCATCTGGATCCTACATGTATCTGCAAATACCAGTCAGTCATACTAAACATGCAAAGGGTTGATCCCCAGGGTTCTCAGGAATTAAACAAAGTACTGCTACTCTACAAGTTTCAAAATAATGATCTCACACTACATCAATGATTCAACTGACTTTGGTCTTTACTGTTTTCAAAGTATTTATAGATTTTTTTTTCATTGATCTCCATGTGATATACCAGGGTTACAAATAAGGGCCCATATTCATAAAGCTCCTTAGGAATATTTTAACCTTAGGACAACTTAAGGAGAAATTTGCTGTTTACATTTATAGCAAAACTATTGAGTGAATTTTTATTCAATGATTTCAAGAATATTTCGTTAAGTATTTTATATACAACTTTATTTCTCTTAAATATCTTTACTTGTATTGATTTTATAAGGTTATGGAATATTCAAATAAACTTTCTCCTTAGGAACTTTATAAATATTAGCCAAGGTGCCTATCTACGCAAATACGCACTTTAATTCAAATGAAAAGCAATTAGTTTGAAATTCATGCGTACAGAAGATCAATTATAAAAGTGGTTTACGCAAAAGCATTCAAGCAGACACGTATTCAGGCCTGGAAAATTCCACTCTTCCGCTCGCCATGACCGGTAACCTTCTTGCAGGACAAGTAGAATTTCAATTTTAACAATGAATTTAAGTAAAATAAGACAAAAGCAGCTTGCAGGACAAGTAAAAGTTTAAGGATTTTTCCAGCCCTGGACTATTAGTAGTATGTGACACTCAGACATTTCTTAAGCATAAATAACTATTGTTTACTGTGACACCGGACATGTTTTACTGCAACATCGTTTGAACTGGTAAATCATTTTGAACAAGATGTGTTTGTGAAACACTATGCCCCCTCATATATTTGACCTTTGACCTTGAAGGATGACCTTGACATGTCACCCCTCAAAATGTGCAGCCTCATGAGATACATAAGCATGCCAAATATCAAGTCTCTATCTCTACTGGTCCAAAAGTTATGGCCAATGTTAAAGTCGGCGATTTGACCCATATATTTGACCTCTGACCTTGACCTTGATATGTCACCCCTCAAAATGTGCGGCTTTATGAGATACATATGTATGCCAAATATCAAGTCTCTATCCATACTGGCTCAAAAGTTATGACCAATGTTAAAGTTGCTGACAAACAAACAGACAAACAGACAGGGCAAAAACAATATGCCCCCCGACTATCGTCAATGGGGGCATAAAAATACAGCTTATTTTACGGGTCCAGTCACAGATCCCGGTATATTATATAGGATGGTATGCAGCATCCTTTTAATTACGTTTGTTTCAAATAGTACACCAGTTTTAATTATATCAAGTCTTCCCTTGGTGAACCAGAAATAATAAATTGTAAAATGAATCATTGATGAGCTTGTGAACAAGGTGTGTAACACCTCAAAAGAGGTTGTCAGTACTGAAGAGTATAAGTATAATCATCAATCTTTTTGTCACAAATCTGTAAGCCACTAGAAGAGAAAGTGCAACTTAAGTCGGAAAAGAACTGTCAAGAATTATGTTTCTAAGTATTTAGCTCCTGCTCAAAAACGAGGTGTTGAAAATGTTGGCAAATAAAGTACATTGAACATTCGGGCGTCATGTGTCATTTAATGGATTGTTAGAATTGCAGACTGAAAAGGGTCTTTAGATCTGTGAAATACAACAATCTCAGTTGTAGGTATAGGCTTATAAGAAGTATAATATACTGAATCTAAAACTTTTGGGGTAAAAACGCAATTCATTTCAAATTGGTGGAGTAACAATTTTCTTGATACACACTATTGAAATTCTGATTACCCAATTCCTTAAAAAAGTAAGGAGTAAATACCCAATTAATACAAAACCTTATCTGTAACCATGTACACTGTCATTAATGTTTCATGAAACCATAATTGTCATGCTTAAATATATATTATTGCTTTACCATGAAAATCAATGTAGTGAATTCATTGGAGTACATAATCAACACAGTGGATAGATTGTTACTGGGAATGCGCACAAAGTCAAATTGAGGACCATGCATAACACAAATTCTATGATTTTATTACCTTCTCATAGATCTTTCCAAGTGTTTTAATGAGCTTCCCATGTCCTTGTAACCCTGTTTGACATTGTACAAACACGTCTTTGATGGTAGTTCTGTCCCCCATCTTTGACTAGAATAGAGTAAAATACATAAAGTTTACATTGACGCAAACCTAACATGTAAAGCCAGTGATAGGAAATTATTAATAACAAGCTTTTTAAGTAAAGAAAGACAGAGATTACGAGAGGTATCAATTATGACAATCGTTATCAAATAGAATAAAGGCAGTGGCTATTCTTATGGTACCGTAATAATAGCCTCAGTAGCTATTTTTACAGAAGTTCCATAATAATAGAAATAAATACCGCAGTACGTTATTCTTTCGGGAGTTATTCGAGAAACTGTCAGCTGTGGATAGTAAATTACTTAATTATGATAGGTTTATGATATTCAATAAAGATATTATTGAATTTGTTTGTGCTTACTCAAGATATTAAATATATGTTTGATAAGTGTTACTCCTCAAATGTGATAATCATATGTAAATTATGTAACTATTTGTTTTAAAGGATTTAAACCGATTAATTTCTAAATTGCAAATGATGTCATTGATCTACAGTGCTACCTATATTATGTGTAAACAATTAGTTTAAAGAATTACACCATCTCTATTAAATAATTCGGGTGTGTGTGGTTTCGTCAAACTACTGGTTTGTCAAACTGATTTTATATAGGTTTAATTCAAGATATGTTTACAAACAAAGTAAATCAAAGTACTGACAGTACTGAAGGTTTCGGACCATATATATGTCGATTGTGACTATACAATACGAAAAAGGTTGGTAGGGAAGGACTGGTACCATTGATACATAGTAAGATGACCTCTAAAGCATTATTTCCTGAACTAAAATGGTGTTTAATGGAACTGTTTGTTAAAATTGACAGGTCATCTGAACATAATTGTTGTGAACTTTTCTGAAAATCCTGTCAGTGTTTAAGATATTGTTTAAAGAAATAAATTGATGACTAGTAGCACACAGTGCAGTTCCAATAGTTCAATTTGCCTGAAGTTTACTTGAATTCATATTTGAATTTAGTAAAGGGCCATTACTCTATTATTATTTGGCCGACGTTGGCGTCATACATTGTGCCTCATGCACCTATCCATGTAAATACCCTGTCAAATTTAAATGAAATCTAAGCAAGCTGTTCCAAGATATGACTTCTAACAGTCACATTTCCTATATGGCTATCTGAAAGCAACAAAGGGTCATATTTCTGCTACTAACTGGTGGATTGTAACAGTATTTGGCGTGCATCAATCACCTATCCATCTATACACTACAACCAAGTTTGGATAAATCATATATGCCATGTGAATCTAAATATCATACAGTTAACAAGATCTAATTGTAACAGAATATGTTGCAGAATGTCCCCTAAACGAAACTTACAACTGTTATTGGTGAGCAAAATATCTAAATTTCAACCAATAACAGGCCATTAGTGAGCACTTGGTTACATGGCAACCAGCACTTTTGAAACAACTGCATATATATCCCTACTGACCAAATTTCCCGAAAAATCTAATATGTAAATTGTGACACATTCAGAGGACACTACTCCATTACCATGGCAACCAAGTATTTCAAAACAACTTGACTGAGTTTGGGATACCCAAATACCCCTAAATGCCAATTTTCAGCAAATTTGAATATCTAAACTTTTGACCAATCAGACCTCACTATTCAGTTTCCATACCAACAAATCATTTCGAAAGACATACCAATCAATTCTGAGTGTCAAAATATCCCGACATACCAATTTGCGGCAAAATCGAACCGTATCTGAATTTGCCGAAAAATATCTAAATTTTCGACCAATCAGAGCCACCACTAAGTTACTATGGCAACCAATTCTTTAAAAAGACCTATAAATTAGTCCCGAGTGCCAAAATATACCGTAATACCAATTTTTAGCAAAATCAACCAATATATGTACTTTCGAAACACAAACCAATTGATTTGGAGTACTCAAATATCCCATGATACCAATTTTCAGCAAAAAATCGAATGATATATAACTTCGCCAAACAATATCTAAATTTCGACCAATTATAGCCAACCATTTAGTTATGGTGATTTTCAAAAAATAAAAAGTGGGATGTACATCTGCATGTATCAAGCAATAATCATATGAAGTTTCATTAGGAGCGGACAATGACTTAGTCTTACTGAGAAATGCTTTGGACAAGTTCATGACGAAAGAAGAACAATTGGAAGAATCAGAATCGGAAGAAAGAATAATAAGAATAAGAAACGGAGCAAACACAATATGTCCCTCTACTTCATTTTGGGACATTATTATATACCAGGGGTGAAAATAACAGCATGCTTGTATGTTAAGAAAGATTAATGCTGGGGAAAAAGCTTAGACACACACTACAAACAAAAAATTGTCAAGAATTATATACGTTCAGCATATGTTATAATTAACATTATGTAACACATACAATAAAATAAGTCCACTTTATCTTTTTTATAACTACTAACTCTCTATAATTGGAGTAATTATCCTTAAATGCTTACAACCTGGTACCAAGTCTCCTAAATGGAAAAGTAGTAAAGTCAAGCAGGCAAAGCCACATGTAAGACGCAACCACCACCAAAACACCGATAGACAGCATGACACACACACACACACAACCACACACCCAAACGCACACACACACACACACACACACACACACGAAATGAACACAGAAAACACCAAAAGACACACAAGAACCAGGGACAAACGTTCCACACATGAACAAATCACAAGCACAAAGACGCAAGGCAAACAAAAGGACATTACGCACATTATAAACATGGATCTTAAAGAACAGAAAAGTCTATGATCAATGTTTACGATGCTTGTCACACATTATGTAAAATATAATTATGATCTTCTAAACTGAATATAAATACTTCTGATGCATTCAGAATACAGATTGCTTTTGAGGCTAAAGGTTATCCATATATCTCCGGAACGTTTCACTACGCCGTGCTCCTTCGTGCAGAAGGGTCAATGCCGAATATTCAACTATAACTACAGTAAATTAAATTAAATAAATTAAATAAAATAAATAATAAATTATTAATAATAATAAAAATAATAATTAATAAATTAAATTATTAAATTTTATTTATTTATTAAATAAATTACAGTAAATTAAATAATAATTTATTTATTTTATATTTATTTTACTCGTCATGGCGAGCGGACGAGTAGAATTTTCCAGGCTGTTACTACTTATTATGCAATGAATATTAAATTTACATATTTCAAATAATAAATATGGACAATATTAGCCAATTAGCTCGATAAAAGGTTTTTCTAATAAGAAAAATAATGCTTAACGTGTGGCCGACTTTAGGCTGCGAAATTCATATCCGCGGATATGAGTCATACCCGTCATATCGGGTGTTTATACTGTATCCTGCAATTTCCAGTCGTTATCTTCATTCCCATAGTTCGTGTGTAATATGTAGAGATTGACGATGTTCCGACCATTATTCATTACTGCTTTCTCCGTTACGTTGTCTGTAACAATCCGACAAATTCAAGAAATGCTTGTAGATTTCAAAATATACGCCCGACTTTTAGAAGTCAATTACTTTCTGGGCCATTTTCACCGGCGCTCTGTGATATATATTCGTACGCGACCAAATTTATCATATAACGTAGCATTTTACACGGCAAAATTATTGGTAATTGAAACAGTTGCATCCGCATTTTAATAATTGACACAAATACCAAATGAAGAATTATCGATATCGTTTATCAAATGCATTGCACTTGGAACTATATTTTTGTCTAGGATGTTATCAAAATCACATTTTTGGCAAAATGAAAGAAGAAATACGGGTGAAATACACCCGTAGATAACTAAATCGCTTAATCGGCGCTACGTGATAAACATTTTGTCAACGTTAAACCGTTCAAAATGTCTGCATTTGGGCTAATGAACGTATGCATTGTAAGCATAAATTGATATTTCGTAGTATAACAGTGGTCTGATTGCGCATTATGGGATATGAATTTCTTTATAAATTTGCTTGAGGCATGCCCTGGGGATGCATTACTATTAGGTTTCGGAAAGTAGTCCGAAACCTAAAAATGAGAAGCAAGTGAATATTGCAAACAGTATTAAAGCTTTAAACTAAGCGCTCTCAATTAAATCATGAATTCATTATGAATCTGTTAAGTTCATGAGATAGGGTGCTACTAAACAGAGTCTGGTAGAGTCTGGAGGACTTTTTAGAAGTTTAAGTGCAATTTAAAGATTATAATGCTGTTATATAGCACTATTTTGTATGTTTGCAGCAGTAGTAATTAACATCCGTTAATAAATGAGCATATAATAGCTTGAAAACTCCCTGTAAATATTACCGGGGTCACACGGTAATGGCCGACCTACGTCGGATAGTCTGTTCTAGTTTTAGAAGTCTATATGGTATTAAATTTCCCCCTTTTTATCAGAAAACATTTTATAAATACATTAATAAGGGATTTTATTATAATTTCAAAGGCAGTATGGACATGATATACATGTATTGTATGACAGATTGTTGTTTCGCCTTTTCAGATTGGCGAAAAGTCGGAGGGTATCGGTAGTGTCTGGAGATGAAAACGGGAGTTTTTGGCCAACATTTGCAAAATTAAGCGAATTAATGTATTAATAACAAGGTAGAGATGTATCTGCAACCATATTTCAAATAAAATTGTGTAGCAATTTGTGAATAATTGGACTCAAATTGTTAGTATCGAAACCTAAGTATACGACTCTATCCGACGTAGGGCGGCCATTACCGCGTGACCTGGTAATATCTATCTATCTCTGTTAGATTATCAAAATAATGTTATATAACAGTATTATAATCTTTAAATTGCACTAAAAAGGCCTCCAGACTCTACCAGACTCTGTTTAGTAGCACCGCATGAGATATAAATGAAGTCCAACACATTTAATGAGCTGCCAACGATATTGGAATCGATTGGAAATGGTGTAAATTCCACCACTATTCACAGCTGATAAAATCTTGGTGTTTCCTTGCTGAAATAAAAAAAACAGTGTAAGAAAATACATGATATATTGGAGAAACTAACAGTGTCATTGAGGCTGAGGCTCTTATTATGGTACCGTAAATAGTCAATGCCTAGAATAAAACCAGTGTCCCTCACCCAACAAAATCAGTTTTTATCACCCCACCCACATTCCATTTTGTACTCTAAATCCTGTAAACTGCTAGAAAATACCACTATATCTAGTACTTGTGAATGTTTACACATATTTTCATGAGTTGCCTCTAAAAAAACATTCAATTAATGCTAAAAATGCGTGTACTTACCTCTCCTTTTGAAATTCGAGTTTTGCGCCAACTTGCTTCCGGTTGGTCACGTGATCAAAAATTAACTTCCGGATAACTCGTATCCGGTTCAATTCGTACTTAGGTAAAAAAGATTTAGCAGAGCTATAGAAATGATGCAGTTATTTCAAATATTTATATCTACCGCTTTGACTGCATTATTATTATTTATATGAAATAGGCACAGCCTATAAGCGACCACAGCTGTGAAAAGTAAAGAACAATTCATTTTTTAAAGTAATTAAAATGAAATCATAACACCAAATATTGTATATTAGATCTATATATAAATCTATTGTTCAACTTTTATTTTCAGTCTTAGTTTCTGGGTCTACTCTGTTTGCAAATGTGCGAAGAGGCGTTTATATGAAGGAAAGGGTTAGTCTAACCCTTTACTTCATGAATATTCACGTAAGAAATAATGACATATTATAGACTAGATATCTACATAGGTGATTTATTAATATTAGCTGGCTTTTTTTTATAATGGCACAGAAATTTTCAGGCCATTGCAGGAACTGCAGAATCACATTTATAGGGGCCTTCTGATCTGGGTCTACTCTGTTTACAAATACGGGAAAATGCGTTCATTATACGTGTATATAAACAAACAGAGCAAATCTATAGTCTCCACTGTACGTAGGCCTATGTGTTGTTAAGACAACATGCTTATTTTTTACATAGGATAGTTTCTGTCTTAAAACATTCGTCTGGGATATAGTAAAACCGAAAGTAGCTCGAATTTACTATTTGTGGACAAGAGCTGATCCTGAACGTCCCCAACACACATGCATACGCACGCACGCACTCACGCGCATACGCACACACGCGCGCACGCACACAAGATCACCACACACACTTCAAATTTGTGATCACCACAATCAGTTTGATTGCTAAGAGCACCGAAACTGGTCCATCCACGATGCCTATGTGACATTGAATAATAATGCCACGAGGACAACAAAAATATTATTCAACATGCAAACACTTTCATTAGCTACAGTGAATATTGATGTGGTTAATCCTTTCGGCGCCAAATTTCTAATTGTCGTCTGCAATCCAAGTTTGTTAAATCATTCAGTGAAATAAGGAAATGAGATAAATAAATGCAAATTTCAAAGGAATAAAGCACATATATAGAACTAGAGATTGAGACAAATAGTGAAGTCCCTGATCAGACGCCGCCTTGAAAAGGCGGCGTCTGATCCACTGTGGTGCAAGCTGTACGGTCGCAAATGTTTAGACTTTTCTAAGATGGCGGACAAAACGGAGGCTGAAAAGTAAGCATCACATTTTTACACTGTTTAAACTATGTAGATCTTTCTTTCAGTCACTTAATTGGTGCCATTACACAGAATTATAATGCCCGTCAACAGCGGCATACCCCCTTATGGTTCATGTCTGTGTGTAAGGCTCAAAATCTTCGGCAAACTTTGCAGAAACTGAAAGTCAGATTTCGAATCGAGAAGGAGGTCATATTTTACCTCATTGTAAGCTTACCGACTACGCTAAACATTTTCTAACACTGTGGATATATGCATCTGAGCCCGATATTAACGCTAAGTTACCTAATTTGTGGCATAAATCTACATTTTGTCTTTTGGAGACGTTTGAAAATAATGTTGAGTGTACGGTTTAGCCATTAGAAGTAAAAGTGCACTGTACGGTTTAGACCCGATGTTTTTTGTACGGTTTAGCGACGGTTTTCTTCCGAAAAACTGTACGGTTTAGACACAAAGCAAATGCTACCATTTGAATATGCGCCGTAGGTCTATATAGTATAATCCCAACTATTTATTATGGACCTTCCTTCATGCAATGTATGTTTGCAATTATGACAGCATATCACAAAAATAAGGATCGAGATCAGAAGCACAGTATATAATTGGTTTAAACGTATTTTATTTTTAAATATTTGCATGAATATTGTAATGATAACACAAAGGAAAAGAAAAGGATGGAAACGAAAACAAGACTGCTTATTGTGTTTCTCCCCCATCACCGTAACAACTGCACTCGCTTTATGCAGAAATGACTGCCCGTTATTGTACTATATTAATTGTACTGAACAACTAATTAAATTAATTTAGGAGGATATATCAGTTTATACAATAATTTTTGAGAAAGATACTTCAGAATAAATAAATCAAAAAAAAAAAAAAAAACCCAAAAAAACCCCCGAAGGAAACAGAATGCGATGCGTTCTCAACGAGGCCACATGTACTCAAAGCAGTGTCAGATATGTTCTTTGAGAATAGGTCATGGATCAAGGAACTGCAGTTTGTACGAAGCCTCTTGTGCAGGAGCTGCTGTTTTCTGACACCGTAATAAAATGTTTGGGAACAGTTAGCAGATTGATATTCAAAGACGTTTTGAATGCGTTTAGAGTAGAAAATTGTTTTTTTTTTTATTTTCGGAGAGGTTGTTCCATTCCTGTATTGTTGCAGGGAGGAAAGAGTTGCTATAATGGGTTTGCGACAGGCCAGAGGTTGAATATCACCAGCGTTTCTTAATCTTAAATTGCATCAAGAAACACTTCCAGCCATTTCAGGTACCAGTTCTGTGAGATATTTTGGAGTTAAATGAAACACCATTTTATAAAGAGAATAAGTCTGTGTTTGACGTCTGGTTTCAAGGCGTTTCGATCCAACTTCATGCATTAATTTACCAACAGAAACCAAGTTAGTTGTCCCAGTTACTATACGGGTAGCTTCGTATTGATTTTTTCAAAATGTTAGATTCTCTGGCATTACAGTTATCAAATATAGTATCATTGTATTCTAAAATAGGTATCACGAAATATACGTAGATTGTTTCAAGGGAATATCTGTCCGAAGTGAATTTCTTGTCCATGCCTTAGTAGCGATATATTCGATATGACAGTGCCATGTTAGATCACGTGAGAGATGAACGCCAATGTGCTTATGTGAATCTACTTCATGAATTTGATGGTCTTGCATATATACGGATGAGACATTTTTCTCGAGATTATTAACAACTCAGTCTTCTTAGGATTGAATTCAACTAGCCATTTCTCTGCCTTTTTAATATATTATTATTGATATTTGTTGTCATATGTACGGGAGTAATACCTACACTTAACAAGCTAGTGTCGTTAGCAAACAAACGAATGTTCCATCCAATGTCGCTAACAATATCATTTATAAAAACAAGAAATAACAATGGACCTAACATATATCCTTGTGGAACACCAGCTTCATAGTATTCCAGTCAGAGGAGGTACCATGTAAAATTACACGTTGCATTCTTTCAGTAAGATAAATGGAAAACCAGAATAGAATTATGGGTAGAACATGACCTGGATATATACTGGTTATTAAACATTTAAGGACAATGTTTTACTTTAAAAATGAAGTGAATTGTTTTTTAAGTTTAACTAACATGTGTTTTTTTTTACATGCCGGCAATTCATTTAGCGAACATAATGGTTAATCTGTAGCATCTGTCAGAAAAAAGAACCTACCCTCGGATTATGTTTTACAGGCATGTAGTTGAGTTGATGTAATTTAGCACTTGGTCGATATCTTGTCAGTTTCGCGATGACGGATCTGGGCTGAGTCTGTATGGAATGTCTAAATGCCATTTCGTAGGGCATATGTGCATTTTAAAAGTGACATAAAAATAAACGTGAAATAATTATATAACAGAAAAGGTTAATGAGAAAAAAACATATATTTATTGGACCAAATAAATTGCCAAGTCTAAAATCTTCGTCAATATATTGAATTTCAATGGTTTGCATTTCACCATTTAGAATTATTTTGCTTATTTATTTCAAAACGTCTGGTATTACATTAAAAGTTAATGTACGTTGCCCCGACTTTCCCGATACATGTATATATGACTTAGCTCTTTTCTTCTAATTTTCATTAGATTTCTCGGATTGGCATCTACACAGTGGCTGATGGTTTCCTTTGTCTCGCAATAGTAACAAGCAAATAATCTGAAAAGATATGTAAAGTAATGTAAAGTAACAGTACAAAGTGCTTGACTTAATTTCAGACGCTCTGTATTTGCATTAGGACTGAAACGGGTAAAACACTTTTACCCACATATCCAATCAATTAAACTTAAAAATCAATTTACTTCAAAACTTTTTAAATATAACATTGTCTTCAAATGTTAACCAGTATAGATCCAGATGTTATGCTTCTGTTCTCGATCCTAATTGTTTGTAATATACTGTAAAAATCGCAAATAGGCATTGTGTGAAGGAATATCTTAACTAGTTAGTTGGGATTACACTATCTAGACCTACGACGCATATTCAAACGTTAGTATATGTATGTGTCTAAACCGTACAGTTTTTTGTACGAAAATCGTGTCTAAACCGTACAAAATACATCGGGTCTAAACCGTACAGTGCACTTTTACCACTACGGGCTAAACCGTACACTCGACATTTTTTTCAACCCTCTCAAAAAGACAAAATGTAGATTTGTGCTTCAAACTAATTAACTCAACGTTAATATCGGACTCAAATGCATATACCCACAGTGTTAGAAAAGGCTTAGCGTTGTTGGTAAGCTTACAATGAGGCAAAATATGACCTCCTCCTCGATTCGATTTCTGATTTTCGGTTTCTGCATTGTTTACGGAAGATTTTGAGCCTTACACACCGACATGAACCATTAGGAGGTAAACCGCTGTTGACGGGCATTATAATTCTGTGTTATAACACCAACTAAAAGACGGAAAGAGAAATCTATATTGTTTAAAAAGTGTAAAAATGTGATGCTTACCTTTCAGCCTCCTGTTCGCCCGCCATCTTGGAAAAGTCTAAACATTCGCGACCGTACAGCTTGCACTACAGTGGTCTGATCTGGGACTGCACTATTTGTCGTGGTGGATTTACGCGACTGTGGCGGTGAAAGGGTTAATGACTTCAATGTTGTGACAGTGATAATTTGTGATTTTAAGTTTGTATTGCAGCAGTATGTTAATTTTAACCTCGTCCTTCATACAAACGATTTTCACGCATTTGCAAACAGAGTAGACGCAGATCAAATGTCTCCTATAGGACCAGGGTCTGCTCTGTATGCTAATGGAATTTGACAGATCTGTTTCTTTACTTTAATTCTAAAATGGCTACAATGATCCACCTTTCATATTTCTTTGTAACTATTTTGTCCATGAATATTCAGTAGGTATTGAAATTTGGAATAAAAATAGAACAGTGAAAGGGTTAAACAGATCATTCATGCAAACCCTTTTTCATGTATTTTGTAAATGGGGTTGACCCAGATCATATGGCTTCTATAGGAACCGTCTGATCAGAGTCTGCTCTGTTCGCTTGTGATATAATATAGATGATTCTAATATTTCTGCAATGGTAAAAAAATCCTGTGTCATTGCGACATTACAAGAAATTAATTTAATTAATATTCATGATGTCATTATTTGTTTTTTGAATATTCATGACAGAAAGGGTTAAGGTGCGTGTTATGTGTCCTATACACACATTTCTAGTTTTCTTTCCTGTTCAATATTCATGTAAGAAAAAATGGCATCATGAATATTTATTAGCAGATTTTTTATAACTTTTCTAGCGAATGTTTTGCTTTTTGACAACCGTAGTTTGATAGAGATAAATTAGTTTCAAGTATTTTTTTTATCTAATCGAGACATTTTATCTCGTCCGTTTCTTAGATAGAGCCTCTCAATTTAGATACGGTTTTCACTCGATCAACTCGATCAATTTCGCACCTATTTCAGATTTGACACCAGTTTTGAACTCGTCTCGGTGAGACCTTTCCAACGATATATAATATGCCTCGGGTGAAAAAGTTTTTTCGTCCAAAATTTCCATAAGGGGTTTACCTTGCAAAACTGGCTGAATTCTCATTTATTAGCAGATTTTTTATAACTTTTCTAGCGAATGTTTTGCTTTTTGACAACCGTAGTTTGATAGAGATAAATTAGTTTCAAGTATTTTTTTTATCTAATCGAGACATTTTATCTCGTCCGTTTCTTAGATAGAGCCTCTCAATTTAGATACGGTTTTCACTCGATCAACTCGATCAATTTCGCACCTATTTCAGATTTGACACCAGTTTTGAACTCGTCTCGGTGAGACCTTTCCAACGATATATAATATGCCTCGGGTGAAAACGTTTTTTCGTTCAAAATTTCCATAAGGGGTTTACCTTGCAAAACTGGCTGAATTCTCAAAAAATAATAATTTTTGCAGCCAACTTGACATATATTAGAGATAATCAACTTTTAAGTAATTTTTATGCCCCACCCTGATCAGATCTGGGGGGCATATTGTTTTTGCCCTGTTTGTCTGTTTGTTTGTCAGCAACTTTAACATTGGCCATAACTTTTGAGCCAGTACAGATAGAGACTTGATATTTGGCATGCATATGTATCTCATAAAGCCACACATTTTGAGGGGTGACATGTCAATGTCATCCTTCAAGGTCAGATGTCAAATATATGGTCAAATCACCGACTTTAACATTGGCCATAACTTTTGAGCCAGTACAGATAGAGACTTGACATTTGGCATGCATGTGTATCTCATAAAGCCGCACATTTTGAGGGGTGACATGTCAAGGTCATCCTTCAAGGTCAGATGTCAAATATATGGTCAAATCACCGACTTTAACATTGGCCATAACTTTTGGACCAGTAGAGATAGAGACTTGATATTTGGCATGCTTAATAGTGTATCGCTGCACATTTTGAGGGGTGACATGTCAAGGTCATCCTTCAGGGTCAAAGGTCAAATTGTCTGTTTCTTTGTCTGTAACTTTAACCAAACCTTAACATTGGTCTTAACTTTTGAGCCAGTACAGATAGAGACTTGATATTTGGCATGCATATGTATCTCATAAAGCCACACATTTTGAGGGGTGACATGTCAAGATTATCCTTCAAGGTCAAATATATGAGGGGGTATAGTGTTTCACAAACACATCTTGTTTATCTAATAGAGACATTTTATCTAATCCATTTCTTAGATAGAGCCTCTCAATTTATATCAAAAGCCAACTGAGCAGATGCTGATCAGACGGCTTCTATTGAAGCTGTTTGATCTGGGTCTACTCTGTTTGCAAATGTGTGAAAAGGGCATTTATATCTATATGAGGGAAAGGGTTAATATATATTATGAGGTAAATGTGTCAACATACTGTAGATATCTTGAAATGCAATTACTCAGATGAAGTGTAATTGTGAGTCGTTAACTCTTTACCCATAAATATACCTTTCTATGCCTTTGCAAACAGAAAACCCAGATCAGACAGTTTCTTTAGTAGCCATCTGATCAGAGTCTGGTCTGTTTGTTTATAAAATAATATACATGTAGATTTAATTATACACATTCGTCATGATAAAAAACAAGAGCACCGCAAAGCGGTTGCGAACGCTCGTCTGTTATCAATGTTAAGATTTCGGACGACGATGACAACGACGACGCGGACGTTACGACAATAGCTCGTGATATCTTCGAAACAGACAAGCTAAAAAACGTATAAAAAATCAGCTAATCATTATCCATGGTTTTGTAGTTTCTTTCATGATTATTTATGGATTAAAGTGTTAACGGAATTCTTTTCAAACTGAATAACAACAAAGAAGTAAGTAAGTATATTTTATTATAGTGACATCGTGTTATGCATAGCATATAAATATTACAGACAAACAATTAACAACACCCGGCCACGTTGGGCCTATGAGTCACTTTAAACAAAATGACTAACATCAAAATATGAAATAAATAACGTATATAACATAAGCATTCTTTATGCACATGAGCTATATAAATACCAATATATATATTTGTTTATTTGTTTCAGAAGTTGAATGTTTTATAATACAGTCAAAAATAAGATCAACATCCTAGCGATAGAGACATTCTCTCCTTCTATACATACTGTTGACAATAAATTTAGAAACACCAGCGCAGTGATTTTGTATCAAACAGACCATCTTTTCACTGTCAGTTAAATTATTAAAATTTTCATCTACAGTGATTACTTTATCAAATAAAAGTTTTCTTAAATCGTTGTATTTTGGACAATGTAGCAAGAGATGTAGTTCATCTTCAACTACATTGTCCTCACAGAAACTGCATGTTCTTTCATGTACTGGAAGACCCGCATATCTCCCTGTTTCAATTTTTAGTGGTAGGATTCCAGACCTCAATTGTGCTAGATGTGACCTTTCAACTTTTGAAAGGTTTATCAGTAAGTACGGCTCTAAATTAAATTCAAATTTAAATTTAACAAAGGTTCTTAATTTAGCAACAGTTGTAACTTTCTGACGCCATTCCAATCTATACAAGTTCAAAAGACGATTTTCTAGATCCAAAAGATTAACCTGTTTTTTGTTTCGATAGTGGTCTAGCATCCCAGTATCTTGTAGTATTTGTCTAACATCTGAGCACCATGTGTGCCCCTGAAAATTAAAATCATATTCAAAAACACGTCTTGTTAGCCTATTTCTATCCATATTTACAAGTCGGTTCCAATATCTTACTATATTAACCCAACGTCGGTGTGGGGAATTAATCCAACCCATATCACCTGTTATTGCTAAAATCGGTGCAAATCTATGAACACCCATAAAATATCTAATAGCTCGGTTTTGAATCATATCAATTTTATTCAAATGTTTGAAACCCCATACAGAAGAACAATAATCTAGTACAGGTACCACACATGAATAAAACATTTTACTGTACGTTTTATATCCTACATCTTTGTAATTGTGGATTTTTGAAATAACAGCACCAAGAGCACGGCCACCAGCTTTTGCTAATACTTCTGCTGTTTGTTGAAAATCTAAATGTTCATGTAAATGCACCCCAAGATATCGATAAACAGATACATACTGTACAGTATCATTGCCTAATTTAAAATCAAAACCACTTCTTTTTTTCCCTTTGTTCCTGAAATGAATAACATTTGATTTTTCACTATTAATACGAAGTCGCCATTTTCGGCACCATTTATGAGTAAAATCTAGCATAACTTGCATATCATGTTCATTTTCTGCTAGTAGTAAAATGTCATCAGCATATAACAGACAGCACAACATATTTTCGTCAATTTTGATTCCTTTGTTGAGCGAATTAAGACCTTCAACTAAATCATTTATGAACAGAGCAAAAATTGTCGGCGAGCCACTGTCTCCCTGTCTGACTCCGGATAAAGTCGGGAACCAGTCCGACAGACAGTCGTTTAACTTTACACATGCTGACGTATTTGACAAAATAGCATTCATGCAATTGTAAAACTTACCATTTACACCATTGCATAAAAGTTTGTAAAGAAGCATATCTCTGTCTACAAAATCGAAAGTTTTCTGTAAATCAATAAAGGTGCCGAACGTTTCTTTTTTCATAAGCAGCCTATTTCGTATTACAGTACATGCAGAAAACACGTGGTCTTCGCACGAACGTTTAGAACGAAACCCATTCTGCTCTTCGACTAAAATATCGCTGTGTTCTAAATAATTAACTAATCTATTGTTAAGTGTTGCTGAGAAAAGCTTGCTTACACATGATAATAAACTTATCCCACGGTAGTTTAAAGGTATCCGTTGATCTTTTGTGCTATCTTTGGGAATGGGGGAGATCATAGCCATTCTCCATATACTAGGTATTATTCCTGTATCGAAACATAGACTAAATAAGGAATGCAGAGTATCAGTTAACAGGGGAAATTTTAGAACTTCGTACGGTATTCTATCATAACCTGTACTTTTACCGTTTTTGGCATTATGAATTACTTTCGCAACCTCTTGTCTCGTGATAGGCATGTTTAATTCAACATTTTCTTCCAGCAAACTATTTGTCATATCGTTTTCTAAAATATCTTTTTCTCGCAATATCCTATTATAGAATTCATCGTCAAAATTATCGATATGATCGGAACAATTATAGAGTTTTTCGAAGTCTTGAGCCCATTTATTAAATACAAATGTCTCATCGGAGTTTACATTATTTTCGTCATCAAGCACTTCAAAGGGGATGTTATTTTTTCTTTTCGGGCCTAATTTTTGTATATGATCCCAAAATGCCCTCGGATTATTTGTGCAATTAGCCTCGATGTCAATGGATAATGAGCGTCGATATTTTCTCTCTGCTTGCCTCAGATCCTTATCAAATGTTTTCTGTGCATTTTGAAATGCCACTCTCAAACTAGTTTTTGTATTTCTATCTCCGCAACACTTAAGAAAATCTTTCTCTGCTTTTCTTACATTATGCCATTTGTTTTCTAAAGCTTCACCCCAGTACGGCTTAAATATCTTGTAACGCTTGCGAGTTTTCTTTGAGCAATCAAATGAGGGAATAGCTAGTTTCGTTCATTTCTGTAATTAACATATTACAAAATTGTTCATAAACAGAGTCCACACTATTTTGGTTTTCTCTGCATAGTTCAATATTCCGTATTAGTTCAAGTAATGCAATTCGGGTTACCTCTGATGATAAGAAATTGACAGGTATATTTTTCAGTTTATATATTCTATTGGTAAAGCGAGGTCGGATAATCGATTCTGATTTGTCACCCGCAGCTTGCGTATCAACTATAGTGTTTGTGTAAGTGAAATTAAATCGCAAAAAGTAGTGGTCAGGCAATTTACTGCGCTCCCTTACAAGACCATGTAAAGCGTATCGGTCAACTAGTGATGAAGGGGAGATAACTTCAAAGTTTCTGCAAATACCTAAGCAGTTATGCGGAACACAGACGTAATCCACCACCGACCTCCCTTTACTTGACACCGATGTATAATTATCCAATGCACTATCAAATCTACCATTAAGAATACACATTTTAGAGTCATTTAGGAACTCTATGAAACAATGACCATGCTGATTAATTGTCTTATCTATTATTTGTCTAGGAGGGACATTGTCTATATCTGAAATAACTTCGTTATAATCACCAATTCGTGAATTCAAGTCTCCACAAATAAAAACAGCATCACGGTCACATAAAAGATACATTTGTCCAAGTAAATGTGCATAAAATTCCGTCGCATTCCGTCCCCAGTGTGAGTTTTCGGGAGGTAAATACACGGAGAAAACAACAATACTATAACCTGTAGATTTTGATATTAAAGAAAGTCCCAAAATTCCCTCATAACTCTTATCTATGATCTCCACATCGTATTCATCATAAACACAGTTCCGAACAAAGACACCTACCCCTCCGGACCCTTTTGGCGCATTGATATGCAAAAGCTGGCGATTATGCGAATAAAAACGGTAACCATCTAGATCTACTGTCTGATTGCTTTTCAAATGGGTTTCACTAATACAAACTATATGGGTATCAATGTGTTCAATTAATTTGGATCTTAACTCATTGTTCGATTCCGTCCATCCGCATACATTAACATGCGATATGGATACAGAGCTTTCGTTAAACCGGGAGTTGGCTTAGTGTACATTGTCGTCCGCCATAGAAGATCGTCGTACAAAGATGTAGTGAAATGAATTTTATCTTTGATCATTTTTGACAGAATTATGGCTTTTTGTTGTTATTTTTTATAAGATATAGTACATTATAATATTGTGGGTAGGATTGGTTTGAATGATTGATATGTTGATGTGCATAAAGTAAGGACTTCAAGCTGTGATTGATTTTGACAGAAATTAGTTGCACACTGTGACAGAGTTAACCCATTCCCTCATAGGCTATTTTTAGATCCAACCCCTTGGAATAAATCTACTGAAAAGGAGCATTAACTAGAGAAAATAATTATTTTTAGAATATTGTAGTTTTGAAACCAGTGGGATAGAGCATTTTCTCCTTAAGGAGCAAATGCTCTAATTATCGCAATGGTTTCAAAAGCGTAGGAAGGCATATTTATGGAGGAAAGGGTTAATACTTTCCCTCATTTAAGCATTTTTTCACGCCTTTGCAAACAGAGTAGACCTAGATCACATTGCTCCTGTAGGAGCCTACAGATCTAGTTCTGCTCCCTTTGCTTATGGATTTATATACAGTAAAACTTCTCTATGATGACCACTAAATTGTGTTAATTAGTTGGCATTTAGGACAGGTGGCTGCTTAAAGCAAGGTGAAAGTAAAACACAACGCTCCTACAGGAGTTGCTGTCTGCACAGTTGGTAGCTCATACAGAGTTGCTGTTTGCTCTATTGGCAGCACATAGAGTTGCTGTCTGCACTGTTGGTAGCTCATACATAGCTGCTGTTTGCTCTATTGGCAGCACATAGAGTTGCTGTCTGCACTGTTGGTAGCTCATACATAGCTGCTGTTTGCTCTATTGGCAGCACATAGAGTTGCTGTCTGCACTGTTGGTAGCTCATACAGAGTTACTGTTTGCTCTATTGGCAGCACATAGAGTTGCACTTTTGGTACGACATAGAGTTGCTGTCTGCACTGTTGGTAGATCATATAGAGTTGCTGTTTACTCTATTGGCGGCACATAGAGTTGCTGTCTGCACTGTTGGTAGCTCATAAATAGCTGCTGTTTGCTCTATTGGCAGCACATAGAGTTGCTGTCTGCACTGTTGGTAGCTCATAAATAGCTGCTGTTTGCTCTATTGGCAGCACATAGAGTTGCTGTCTGGACTGTTGGTAGCTCATAGAGTTGCTGTTTGCTCTTTTGGCAGCACATAGAGTTGCTGTCTGCACTGTTGGTAGCTCATACATAGCTGCTGTTTGCTCTATTGGCAGCACATAGAGTTGCACTTTTGGTACAACATAGAGTTGCTGTCTGCACTTTTGGTTGCTCATAGAGTTGCTGTTAGCACTTTTGGTACAACATAGAGTTGCTGTCTGCACTGTTGGTAGCTCATAGAGAGTTGCTGTTTGCTCTATTGGCAGCACATAGAATTGCTGTCTGCACTGTTGGTTTGTTTGTTTGTTTTTGTTGATTAACGTTCGTTTCTGCTCACTATGGGCTAATTGGACGTCCCAGAGAGAGGGGAGAGGATACAGAGAAACCCGGGCGCGATGCCTACTCTTATTATCGTCTGAGTTTCTCTGGTTCTTTTAGATGCCCAGTGTAAAGCACCGATACATCGGACCTCGTTTTATAGTCTCGTCCGAAGGACTTGGTCCGGCGGGGGATCGAACCCGTGACTCCTGGTATTGCAGTCGAGCGAGTTAGCCACACAACAACATCCGCTGTCTGCATTGTTGGTAGCTCATAGAGGCACTGTCTATACTGTTAGCAACCAAAAACAAATAGTGATAAAGAACATGCCTCCTGTAATTATGGCATCTCCAATCCTAAGTTTATTTTCTGAAATTGACAATGCAATAGCTGGCAAAGACACACTGACTATAAAAACTCATGAATACAGTTCCGAATTTTAATCAGTAACTGGTTTTGCACAATCTTTATGTAATGAAACAACAACAAATTAACACTAGCTAAGATTAATATTCCCATTTTCTCTGCAATTAAAATACAGAGTATAAAAAACATGCAATTTTGCGCATTAAACACCAAGCATATCACTCTTGTTATCAATATTACACAAATATTTATTTTAACTTCTAAATCAGTAAAAAATTTATATAAATACATTAGAACCTGGCCCAAGCGGTCATTCATTTATTGAACAGAGGAGTCTTAAAAAGCAGGTGGTTGCTTAACCCTTCTCTTGCTGAATTTTAAAATACATTTCTCCTTCTTTACCCATGCCCTGTTGTATAATTACACACATCTTCACTGTGTACAAGTATATCGCTGTGCAATCACTGCTGCGGAGTGCACTGGTTGCACAATCAACTTGTAAATAGTGCAGACCCTGATGAGACAGCTCCTGCAGGAGCTGTCTCATCTGGGTCTTCATTATTTACAGGTAGATATATTGATGTGAATAGCAAGCGAAGGGTTAGTGCAGGGCAAAAGTAATGGAAATAGCTCATATAGCAGGTTTTTCCCATACTTTCAACCTGCGTTAAAGACCCATAATCAGATCTCTTTTTGATTATCCCTTCCTCCATAGGCTATTTTTAGACCCAACCTCTTTGAATGAATCTACCCAAAAGGAGCATTTACTAGAGAAAAGTAAAATTTTGGAATTTTGTAGTTTGAAACCATTGTGATAAATAGAGCATTTGCTCCTATAGGAGAAAATGCTCTATTTATCACAATGGTTTCAAGAAGTGATTATTACAGAGGCATAGAAAGGCGTATTTATGCAGGAAAGGGTTAAGACAGGTTCTACTGTAAGTATATTCAATGCAGTATACAAATTTTAACCCTTTACCTGATGAATATTCGTGTAAGAAACAGTTCCAATAAATGTAGGAACTTTTGGCCATGGCAGAAACTGTAGTCAGATCTATATACAGAAGAAACTGATCTGGGTCTACTCTGTAGACCAAAATCTGACTGCTCCTGTAGGAGCTGTCTGATCAGGGTCTGCTCTGTAGGCTTATAATGCAATGTACATGTATATAGATATAATTTTACAGTTTGTGCTATGACCCAAAATTCCAGTTTTATTAGAACATTGAATCTTATTAATATTCATGTCATTATTTCTTACAAGAATATTCATGGAGTAAGGAGTTAAACAGCATGTGTAAAGAGCCTGGATGAGAAATCCTATAACTTTGTGTCCTACCAGAATAACAGGTAATATATCATATTAACCCATTCCCTCATAGGCTATTTTTTAGATCCAACCACTTTGAATGAATCTACCCAAAAGGAGCATTAACTATAGAAAAGAAAGGTTTGAAACCATTGTGAAGCATTTACTAGAGCAAAGTAATTTTTTAGAATTTTGTAGTTTGAAACCATTGTGATAAATAGAGCATTTGCTCCTATAGGAGCAAATGCTCTATTTATCACAATGGTTTCAATAGGTGATTTTTACAGAGGTGTAGAAAGGCATATTTATGGAGGAAAAGGTTAAGATACTATCAAGTTTTTGAAACATTAACCCTTTACTCTATTAAGAAATAATGACATCATGAATATTAATTAAATTAAATAACTATAATAGCACATGGACACAGGAAATTTTGGCCATGGCAGAAACTGCAGAAGTATTTGTATATCATAAGCAAACTAACAGACCCTGGTCAGATGGCTCCTACAGGAGATGTCTGATTTGAGTCTACTCTGTTTGTAAAGGCATATTTATGGAGTAAAGGGTTAAGCCTTTACCTGATAATACACCTTTGCAAACAGAGTAGACCCAGATCAGTTCCTCCTTTGTATAGATCTAACTACAGGAGCAGTCTTATTTAGGTCTACCCTGTTTGAAGGCGTATTTAACTATTTATGGAGTGAAAGGTTCTTGAAATTTAATCATTAACCCTATGAATGCAGAATATATCAAGTGGAATTGACTATCAGTGTTTCACCCATTACCTCAATGGCTGTTTTTAGACCCAACCTCTTTAATCAAATCTACCAAAAAGGAGCAATTACTAGACAAAAGGAATTTTTCAGATTGTGCAGTTTTGAAACCATTGTGATAAATAGAGCATTTGCTCCTATAGAGCAAATGCTCTATTTATCACAAAGGTTTCACAAAGCAACTTTTAGAGATGTCCATGTGTTAATGTTAGACCATTCAAAAGGAAGGGTATAATTTTCGTGTGGATTTGGAATGACAAAAAGTGCAGACCCTGATCAGAGGGCTAATCTAGGAGATCTCTGATTAGAGTTTACACTGTTTTGCAGACGTCAGTACATGTGCACCCGTTTCCTGCATTTAACCCTTTCCTCCATAAATACTCCTTTCTACACCTCTGTACAAGTCACTTTTTCAAACCATTGTGATAAATAGAGCATTCGCTCCTAAGGAGCAAATGCTCTATTTATCACAATTGTTTCAGCACTATAAAATTCTAAAATTTTCTTTTTCTGTAGTTAATGCTCCTTTTCGATAGATTTATTCAAAGAGCTTGGATCTAAAAATGGGAATGGGTTAAAGGTGTTATAAATTCAAAGTAGACAAAAGATTGTCTTATATTGTTTTTCACATTTGATAAAAATATGGAAAATATAGCAGACAGGAGTGTTCGATGGAACACGTATGTCACCTTCTGGCAGAAGTGTGACAAAAACAGCATGACAGTTTGACACATTACCCTCAATGTCACCATGCTAATGCAGGTGACACAAAAAACCGTCTTACATGCAAGAAATCTTAATCTTCCTGCTTTTGTGAATGAAAAAATAAAAAAATAAAATAAAAAATACATAATCAATGGTTTTATTTATTGTCCATAAACACAACTGCCCGGTCATAATTTTTCTACTGGAACTCTACTCTGACTAACTGATAAATATCTCTTGCATATAATACAGTTTACACTAACACAAAAAAGTCATCAAGTGTTACAATATATTAACCCTTTACAGGATGAATATTCATATAAGAAATAACAAGGTGATGAATTATAATTAAGATTCAGTTTTATAATGGCATATGAACACGGGAAAGTTTGGCCATGGCTGAAACTAAAGTCATACATGTATCTATATTAATTCGTCAGCAAACAGGGCAGACCCTAATCAGATGGCTCCAATAGGAGTCTTCTGATCTGGGTCTACTTTGTTTGCAAAGGAATATTTTATGGAGTAAAGGGCTTACCCTTTATTGGATAAATATTCATGTAAGAAATAAGGACTATGAATAATGATTAGCTGAATTCTATAACGACTGAATCAGATCTATATTATCTATTAAGCAAACACTGGAGACCCAGATCGAACAGCTCTTACAAAAGCAAATGGGTAAAATGCATCTGTAAAAGGGGAATGGCTAACCTTTGAATTGCTGTGACAACGTCATCTGATTAAACAACCCTTTACTCCATAAATATTCATATAAGGAATAATGCATCATAAATATTAATTAGATTGTTATAACAGCACATGGACACAGAACTGTTTGGCTATGACAGAAACTGTAAAACCATATCTATATTATACCATAAGCAAACAGAGCAGACCCTGATCAGATGGCTCCTACAGGAGCCATCTGATCTGGGTCAATCTGTTAGAAAAGGCATATATATGGAGTAAAGGATTAAACATTGAGCCAATTCACTCAAGTTCTTGACCGGCAATGGGTTAGTGTTAAATGGTTTAGATTCTGATCTGAGGAGAGTAACACTGGCAAAATAGTTATAATGAAATATAGAACGTGGAACATTGTAGCCATTTTAGAAAGTGAAGAACAGATCTATCAAATTCCATAAGCAAACAGAGCAGACCCTGATCGGATAGCTCCTATAGGACCCGTCTGATCTAGGTCTACTCTTTTTGCAGGTGCATGAAAACATTTTATATGAAGGAAAGGGTTAACAATCAAACAATAACAAGCTATCAAATGGCCAATCCTATACCAACAAATAGTTTTAAAAATTGAATACTTGAATAACAGGTACATATTTTCAGCAGTCACATGAATAAAATAAATTACCTTTAACTCATTCCTTTATATTGGTGCCTACTGATACCTCTATAAAAGTCATTCTTTGAAACCATTGTGACAGATAGAGCATTTGCTCCATAGGAGCAAGAGCTCTATTTATCATAATGGTTTCAAAACTGCACAATTCTAATTTTTTCCTTTTGTTCTAGTAAATTCTCCTTTTCCGTAGATTTATTGAAAGAGGTTGGGTCTATCAAAACAGTCTTTGAAGGAATGGGTTATGCCTGATCATACATGTATTACCAACTTGTGTATCACTGTGTGTATATACAACTTGTGTAATAGTGTATTTATGTACAATTTGTGTAATACATTATTTATGTAACACACTGCCTTTAAATACAATTAACAGATCATTACTACATGTATAGTCAGAGTTACCGATAAAGGTGCATACTCAAATATTAAAATCACCATTTCTCCACCAAACCCTATAGTGTGACCACTCTTTAGAATCATATCTTCAAGGCGATTTTAAAGAGTGGTCATACTATAGGGTTTGGTGGAGAAATAAAAGTAACTATTGTTGAAAATGTTTAAATTTACGCATCTTATCTGGACTTCTGAATAGTGTTTAAATATCCCAGAAGCTCATCGAACAAGATTTGTTTGTGAAACTCATTGCTCCAAACAGTCACTTTGATAAACAAATTTATCTTTGACATTGAAGTGTGACCTTGAACTTGACACCACTTGAGCATTGCAACTTCATAAGTAAGCATGGCCAAATATTAACCCATTCCCTCATAGGCTATTTTTAGACCCAACCTCTTTGAATAAATCTACCAAAAAGGAGCATTTACTAGGGAAAAGGAAAACATTAGAGTTGTGTAATATTGAAACCATTGTGATAAATAGAGCATTTGCTCCATAGGAGCAAATGCTCTATTTATCACAGTGATTTCAAGAAGTGACTATTACAGGTGTAGAAAGGCGTATTTATGGACGAAAGTGTTAAGTCTTTTTTATCACATAACTTTGCTTGTCTCCCAGTTAATATAACCATCACATATTTTTTTATATCTAACATGTATAATATAAGATGTGACGTCACACGATTACCGGTAATTAGCGTCCATTTCATATCTTAAAACACACATGTAGACTGGTACACAACCTATTTTTCCTGCGCCTGTGTCTACAGTACATGTAGTAAACTTTCGATAAGCATTCCACGTAGGCATGGACTCATCTTTGTTACTAAATATAGAATCTAGCCAGCATAGCAAAGATGAAGCGAATTTATATTTTTCTGCCCCTTCGTCTAAATATCGAAGTTGAGTGAATTAGTTGTGTGATAAAGAGAATTTGACACTCGTAGTCATCTGAGATAAAGTTTTCTTAAACTTGTGCAGATTATTTTTTTAATTAAACGAGCCTATGGCGAGCTTTAAAACCCTTTTTTTCCTATACTCGTTTAAGAAAAGTTTATCTCAAATCATCAAATGACAACTCGTGACAGATCTTATATATCTCCAACAGTTAATACACGCAGACAGACAGACAGACCAAAATCAATTAACACCCGAATTCAAAATCTTATGGGCATAAAAATCATCAAAGAAATATGCGTAATCAATGTGCACAAGAAGTATGGCATAAATGATTCCTGAGGAACTTGACACAAATCTGGACAATGATTTTGAAGTGTGGAAAAGATTGTATCTATAGACAAAGAAGTAGATTCAGAAACATTTCCACGGACATTTTAGTGCTTTATCCTTTTACACCATTTAACCCATCCCTCCTATTGACGACTTTGTAAAAGTTACCTTTTGAAACCAGTGATAAATAGAGCATTTGCTCCTATAGGAGCAAATCCTCTATTTATCACAATGGTTTCAAACTACAAAAAAATCCTTTTCTCCAGTTAATACTCCTTTTCGGTAGATTTATTCAAAGAGATTGTATCTAAAAATAGCCTATGAGGTAATGGGTTAAACATATTTTGACATCTTTGCAAACAGGGTAGATCCAGATCACACAACTCCTTCTGACCCGGGTCTGCTCTGTTTGCTTATGAAGTAATATAGATATGGTTGTACAGTTTCTTTCATGGGCACAATTTCCTGTGTTCATATACCGTTATAAAAATTAGCCCTTTACTCAAAAAATATGCCTTCATGCTGTCATTATTTCTTACATGAATATTCATGGAGTAAAGGGTTAATCTTATTAACTCACTAAAAAAAATTTTGTTCCCACGATCCCATATATGGGACGTAGGCAAAGAGTGTAGACTCTGATCAGACGCCGCATAATGTCTACACTGTTTGCTGATAGGAATTTCAATATAAAACAGAACGAAATTGAAAATTTAGGCCAGACACCCCTTAGATAAACAATAACCGTGTGCGGCGCCAACGCTCGTCTGATTTGGTACTTGTCCAGCTAAATTTAAAAAAAATGAAAATGATAAAGAGCCATAACTCCAAAATTTTGAAATCAAGAGCTATGGTTCTTATATAGGGGCCTTCCCCTCAATAAGATTTACTAACCTAGAAGTTTCATGTTGATACATGTACCTCTTATACTTTTCAAGTAATGAGCTGCATTAAAGTTTTTGCACGCCGCCACCGCCGACGACAACGATGACGACTACGACTCAGTGATCACAATAGCTGGACTTTTCCTCGAAAAAGACAAGTTAAAAATGGACTAATCCAATATATAAACATGGAAGAATCCACAGGGTGCAAATGGGTTAATATTATATTCATAATGTCATTATTTCTGCTATGAATATTCATAAAGAAAAGGGTTATGTAGTGAATACACTAATATCATGGCAGCTATCATGGGTAAAAACTCCCACATGCAAGCTAAATAAATAACATATATATGATACATAAAGCACATATTGATACATTACTCTAAAACAGAGGAGTTGAGCATTTTTCAGGAGCTTGCAATTGTACATCGTATCACAGACAGTAAACATGTTTGTTTCGACAGCCATTTGTGTTCTTTCTTTCATAAACCTTTACTCCATGAATATTCATGTTAGAATTAATGACATCATGTATATTAATTAGCTGTATTTTATAACAAGATATGAACACAGGAATATTTAACAAAGAAACTGCAGAATCAGATCGATATGTCATAAGCAAACAGAGCACACCTTGATCAGATGACTCTTTTAGGAGCTGTCTGATCTGGGTCTACATGTACTCTGTTTGCAAAGGGTTTACACTTATTTCCATAGATATACCTTTTAATGCATTTGCAAACAGAATAGACCCAGATAAACCAACTTCTATTGAAGCCATCCGACAGGGTCTGCTGTTTGCTTATGGAATTATTTATACAATTTTGAAGTTTCTGCCATGGTCAAAAGTTTCCTTATTCATAAGGCAGTTACAAAAATTCAGCTAATTAATATTCATGATGTTATTATATTTAACGTGAGTATTCATGGACTAAAGGTTTAAGCTAACTGTACAGATGAATTGCTTTTGTTTGTTAACCCATTCCCTCATATTGACGCCTTTTGACGCCTCTGTTAAAGTCTCTTTCTGAAACCATTGTGATAAATAGAGCATTTGCTCCCTTAGAGCAAATGCTCTATTTACCACAATGGTTTAAACTCTACAAAATTCTAAAAAAAATCCATTTCTCTTATAAATGCTCCTTTTCGGTAGATTCATTCAAAGAGGTTGGGTCTAAAAATAGCCTATGAGGTAATGGGTTAATTTGTATCAGGGTGTGACACCACTTTAACAGTATTTCAGTCATGTTGCCATGTCCAGCTAATTATAGGTGGAGGTAGACCCCAGAGGTTCTTTCATGCATCAAACAAATTGCACTGTTTCATGCATAGAACACCCCGGGTAGAATCACCAATTTACCACAAGTCAGCTGGAAGAATTCCACACATAAAAATTCAAATCCCAAGACCTATACACTCGTCAAAATACATGTTTATTTTATTGTATAAAGATCAGTATTTAACGATAGAGTCTATTTAATTTGCCAGAGGATTTTGAATGGCAAAAGTGCAGACCCAGATCAGAGGGCTCCTCTAGGAGCCCTCTGATCTGGGTCTACACTGTTTGCATATGCATACTATTTCGTATGACGGGATTAAATTTTCCAAAGGAATTTGAATGGCAAACAGTGTAGACCTCCTCTGATCTAGGTTTACAGTTTGCTAGTATTCATTTTACATGCTCAAATGGTTACATTGCTCCTGTACAGTTAGGAAAAAGAAAGAACAACAAAAGTAATTTTCATAAAAATCTGCTTTTCCTATAAATAGGATTCTTAAGCAAAACACTTCCCTTCAGCGGAGTGACCTGAAAAGAAATCTCAGCGCAGCTTTATCCTTTGATTTATGAATATTCATTCAAAACAATGCCAATAATATGAATAGTAATTAATTTAATGGGCAAAGTCTTTCATGAATATTCATTAATTAATGGTTAATACAAAATCAATATGTCTCCTTCCATTGGAGGGGGAGACACAATAACTGTGTAGACCCTGATCAGACAGACAAGGTAGGAGGGTCTTTTGTGTAACTGTTTGCAAAAGGCACCTTTTTATTATGGCACAATCCATATCAAACTTGACCTACACCCAATTAAAGTCCAAAGTTTCAAATCCATCCCAACAAGAGGCAACAGATAAAGGTGCATATACAAATACTAAAACCGTCATTTCTCCACCAAACCCAATGTTGTGACCACTCTTTAGAATCTACTTGAGATGATTCTAACGAATGGTCACAATACAGGGTGTGGTGGAGAAATAAGGCTGGTTTCATTTATGCATCTTATCTGGACCTCGGCCAAATAAGTTACTAGTATGGTTTTGACAGATTGAGGCTGAGTGTAAAACTGTAGTACAGTAAAACTTCTCTATAATGGCCACTAAATTGTGTTAAATAGTTGGTATTTAGGGCAGGTGGCTGCTTAAAGCAAGGTGAAAGTAAAACATAACGTTCCTATAGGAGCGTTTTGTTTTACTTTCAGCTTGCTTTAAGCAGCTACCTGCCTTTGACACAAAATACTTAATGTAATTTAGTGGCCATTATAGAGAGGTTTTACTGTAACTACATTATTAAACCCTTTCCCTGCTGAATATTCATGTAAGAAATAATGGCATCATGAATATTAATTAGATTATTTTTTATAATGGCACGGGATATTCTGGCTCATACAGAAACTGCAGAATCAGATCTATATTATACTATAAGCAAACAGAGCAGACTACAGGAGACGTCTGATCTGAGTCTACTTTGTTTGCAAAAGGCTTAAAAAGGTGTTTATGTGAGGGAAAGGGTTAACTTAAATAAGCATTTAAACTTTTTTTAATTGCTTACATTGATTTTGCTTTCATTTCTACTGAACAACTCTTTCAGTGTGTCAAACAGTTTGGATCCTGGTGCGAAGCAGAGTATCATTATAAGTTCATCTTACAGATCATAGTTAAGACGGTTTTGCTCTCAACATTCAAGACACACAGACAAATACCTAAATTTTACAGACGGGAAAGAGTTGTATATGAGACACGCAGTGTTGGTAAAAATAAAGATGGCCGCCTTCCTGCAAAAATTTGCCAATCTGTGTATCAATAATTTCTGCTAAGAAATCTTGTAAATTGGATTCTTATAACAATGTCTGTGTTGACGGTCAGGTTGTTCTTTTCACAATATAGTACAAAATTTTGTCTTTTTAGGATCTACCAATATGACTTTCTTTTTTACAGGTGACTGTTTGCTGGTATCTGCCATGGCACTCTGCAATGAGAGAAAGAAAAACAACTGTGATAATAGTGATATGACCTTTATTAACCTTTTACCTGATGAATATTCATGTGAACAATAAAATTACATCATGAATATTCATCAGATTACTTTTCATAACCATTTGGGCACAGGAAATCTTTACCTTGATCAGATCAGTCATCCATAAGCAAACAGAACAAACTCTGATCAGACTGTTCCAACTGTCTGGTCTCCGTCTAATCTGTTTGCAAAGACGTCAAAAGATGTTTCTATCACAGGGTTAAACAGAATTAGTGGTGCAACAATATATTGGTATACCAGTAAATTGTGATAATGTATTGGTCCAATATGTACCGTGGTAGGTCGTCTCTGTATCACAATATATTGGTATACAAGTAAATTGTGATAAAGTATCGGTCCAATATGTACCGTGGTACATAATCTCTGTATCACAATATATTGGTATACCAGTAAATTGTGATAAAGTATCGGTCCAATATGTACCATGGTACATAATCTCTGTATCACAATATATTGGTATACAAGTAAATTGTGATAAAGTATCGGTCCAATATGTACCATGGTACATAGTCTCTGTATCTCAATATACATGTATTGGTATACAAGTAAATTGTGATAATAGTATCGGTCCAATATGTACCGTGGTACGTAATCTCTGTATCACGATATATTGGTATACCAGTAAATTGTGATAAAGTATCGGTCCAATATGTACCGTGGTAGGTAATCTCTGTATCACAATATATTGGTATACCAGTAAATTGTGATAAAGAATCGGTCTAATATGTACCGTGGTACATAGTCTCTGTATCTCAATATATTTTCTTCAATATTAGACACTCAAGATCAATACTATAATGAATGCAAAGATGTATATTTAAGGGTTGCTATCCTATGATGATCTACTTGATGTATAAAATTAAAGGATAGTACCGTCCTGAACACGAACTATTACATAAGGATGTATTGATTGGTTGGAAGTTTTTCTAAGCCTTTAACTCATTACCTCATAGGCTATTTTTAGATACAACATCTTTGTATAAATCTACCGAAAAGGAGCATTAATTAGAGAAAAGGATTTGTTTTTAGAATTTTGTAGTTTGAAACCATTGTGATAAATATAGCAGTTGCTCCTATAGGAATAAAAAATTCAAGCTAATTAATATTTATAGTGATTATTTCTTACATGAATATTCACGATGTAAAGGTTTTACTATTTCCTTGTCGACAATCCATATATAAATAATGACACTATGAATATTTATTAGCTCAATTTTTATAATGACATATGTACACAGGATGTTTTGGTATTGGTAGAAACTAGAGTCAGATGTATATGATATCATAAGCAAACAGAGCAGACTCTGATCAGACGGCTCCCACAGGAGCCGTCTGATCTGGGTCTACTCTGTTTGGCTAGAGCATGAAAAAGCATTTACATGAGGGAAAGGGCTAATAAAATTTTATACTACAGCACTACAATTATTAAATCATGTGATTATTTTAACACTTTCAAAACTCAGTAATTATACTTGAATTCTCAACATACATTTGTACTTTTTTTATCCGTATCATTTCGAATTGTATCGACAGTGAACAGAGTTACCTGTAGCTTCTACTCACCTTCAATGGTGTGCTATTGTTCTGTGGAATGACCCCATTCTGTTCTGTCTTTCTGTCTATGTTTTGCTTAGAATCCTTAAATTTTATCAGTCCCCTGTCAAGTTCTGCATGAAGTTCCTCTGTTTTACCTGAAATATTCAAAACCTCAAATTAGTTTTGCAGCAGCAGTATAAACTAGAGGTTTGTTTTTGTCACAAAAACAGATGTCTCCCCCTCCCATCCTCTTTCCAATACACAAGTGTAATGTCTGTAACTCCAAACTTATCAGGGTCTAATGTTTAAGTCATCAGGGGCAATAACTCCAACATTGTCAGGGGGAGACAATTCAAAAGCCCCAGGTACACAAAAACACATGCTAGTCAACATTCTTGTGAAGTTTGGTGACTCTAGTACTAGTCGTTTCAGAGATACATGTGACACAAAGTAAAGTTTCTCTTATTTAAGTCACAAGGGGCAGTAACTCCAAAGTTATCAGGGGGAGACAATTAAAAATCCCAGATGCACAACAACTCATGCTGGTGAACATTCCTGTGAAGTTTGGTGACTAGCCCTACTGGTTTCAGAGATACAGGCAGCACAAAGTTTCTCTAATTTTAAGTTAACATATCAGGGGCTGTAACTCAAGAATTATCAGGGGGAGACAATTAAAAAAACCCAGGTGCACAACAACTCATGCTGGTGAACATTCCTGTGAAGTTTGGTGATTCTAGCCCTAGTGGTTTTAAAGATATGCATGACACAAAGTTTCTCTAATTTTAAGTAATCATATCAGGGGCAATAACTCCAAAGTTATCAAGGGAAGACAATTAAAAAATCCCAGTTGTACAACAACTCATGCTGGTGAACATTCCTGTGAAGTTTGGTGACTCTAGCCCTAGTGGTTTCAGAGATATGCACGACACTAAGTAAAGTTTGTCTAATGTTAAGTCATCAAGGGCAGTAACTCCAAAGTTAACAGGGGGAGACAATTTAAAAAACCCAAGAGCAAAACAACTCATGCTTGTGAACAATCCTGTGAAGTTTGGTGACTCTAGCCCTACTGGTTTCAGAGATACGCGCGACACAAAGTTTGTATAAATTTAAGTATTCATATCAGGGGCAATAACTCAAGAATTATCAGGGGGAGACAATTCAAAAACTATAGGTGCACAACAACTCATGCTGGTGAACATTCCTGTGAAGTTTAGTGACTCTAGTACCAACGGTTTCAGAGATACGCGCGACACAAAGTTTTTCTAATTTTAAGTCATCAGGGGCAATAACTCCAAAATTATCAGGGGGAGACAATTCAAAAACCCCAGGTGCACAACAACTCATGCTGGTGAACATTCCTGTGAAGTTTGGTGACTCTAGCCCAACTGGTTTCAGAGATACGCGCGACACAAGTTTGTGACGGACAGACGGGCGGACGGACGGACAGACAGACAACTCTGGCAAAAACAATATATCTCCCCATAAATGGGGGAGACATAACTAGAACTATCACTAAAGGTGATGAATACCCCCACACGGCAGCCTTGATTGCAAATCCAAGTTTTGAACATGTAACAGGACCAAATAACAACAAGATGTGTTTGTGAAACACTATGCCCCCTCAATATGATATTTGACCCTGAAGGATGACCATGATCTTGACATGTCACTCCTCTACCTGTGCAGCTTCATGGGGTACACATGCATACCAAATATCAAGTCTGTATCTCTAATGGTTCAAAACTTATGGCCAATGTTAATGACCTTTGACCTTCAAAGATGACCTTGACCTTGACATGTCACCCCTGAAACTGCAGCCAAATGAGAAACACATATACAAACTATCAAGTCTGTATCTCTACTGATTCAAAAGTTGGTGACCTTTGACCATGAAGTATGACCTTGACATGTCACCCCTCAAACTGTGCGACTTCATGAGATACACATGCATACCAGTACCAAGGCTGTATATCTACTGGTTCAAACGTTATGGCCAATGTTAATGACCTTTGACCTTCAAAGATGACCTTGACCTTGACATGTCACCCCTGAAACTGTGCAGCTTCATGAGAAACACATATATACAAACTATCAAGTCTGTATCTCTACTGATTCAAAAGTTATGGCCAATGTTAAAATATGTGACCTTTGACCCTGAAAGATGAAATTGACCTTGACATGCCACCCCACAAAATGTGCAGCTTCATGAGATACACATGCATACCAAATATCAAGACTATATCTCTATTGGTTCAAAAGTTATGGCCAATTTGAAGTTGGTGACCTTTGACCCTGAAGGATGACCTTGACATGTCACCCTCAAACTGTGCAGCTTCATGAGATACACAAGTATGCCAAAAATCAAGTCTCTATCTGTACTGGTTCAAAAGTTATGGACAATGTTAAAGTCGGTGATTTGACCCATATGTTTGACCTCTGACCTTGAAGGATGACCTTGACCTTGACATATTACCCCTCACAATGTGCAGCTTTATGAGATACATATGCATGCCAATTATCAAGTTTCTATCTGTACTGATTCAAAAGTTATGGCCAATGTTAAAGTTACAGACAAAGAAACAGACAATTTGACCTTTGACCCTGAAGGATAACCTTGACCTTGACATGTCACCCATCAAAACGTAAAGCTTCATGAGATACACAAGCATGCCAAATATCAAGTCTCTATCTTTTCTGGTCCAAAAGTTATGGCCAATGTTAAAGTCGGTGATTTGACCAATATATTTGACCTCTGACCTTGAAGGATGACCTTGACCTTGACATATTACCCCTCAAAATGTGCGGCTTCATGAGATACATATGTATGCCAAATATCAAATCTCTATCTGTACTGAGTCAAAAGTTATGACCAATGTTAAAGTTGCGTTAAAGTTACAGCAAAAAAAACAGATAATTTGACCTTTGACCCTGAAGGATGACCTTGACCTTGACATGTCACCCCTCAAAATGTGCAGCTTCATGAGATACACAAGCATGCCAAATATCAAGTCTCTATCTCTACTGGTCCAAAAGTTATGGCCAATGTTAAAGTCAGTGATTTGACCCATATATTTGACCTCTGACCTTGAAGGATGACCTTGACCTTGACATGTCACCCCTCAAAATGTGCGGCTTTATGAGATACATATGCATACCAAATATCAAGTCTCTATCTGTACTGGCTCAAAAGTTATGACCAATGTTAAAGTTGCTGACAAACAAACAGACAAACAAACAAACAGACAGGGCAAAAACAATATGCCCCCCAGATTTGATCTGGGGGGCATAAAAATACCCAAAGTTCAAATAGAGAAAATTCTGTAATTTATGCCAAGTATCAAGTGAATCAGGTTGAAATTGAAGGAGGAGTTCAAAGTACAAGATTTTGCCTGCCAATTTCAAGACCAAAGGTCAAAGTCAAGGTCACAGAGACCTGAAATTTGTGTCTTGCACATCTACTACTCCTGAGTAACATTTATGCCAAGTATCAAGTAAATCAGGTTGAAAGTGAAGGAGGAGTTCGCCGTACAAGATTTTGCCTGCCAATTTTAAGACCAATTTCAAGGCCAAAGGTCAAGGTCACAGAGATTTTAAATTTGTGTCTTGCACATCTACTACTCCTGAGTAACATTTATGCCAAGTATCAAGTGAATCAGGTTGAAAGTGAAGGAGGAGTTCAAAGTACAAGTTCAAAGTACAAGATTTTGCCTGCCAATTTTAAGACCAATTTCAAGGCCAACGGTCAAGGTCAAGGTCACAGAGACCTGAACTTTGTGTCTTGCACATATACTACTCCTGAGTAACATTTATGCCAAGTATCAAGTGAATCAGGTTGAAATTGAAGGAGGAGTTCAAAGTACAAGATTTTGCCTGCCAATATCATGACCAATTTCAAGGCCAAAGGTCAAGGTCAAGGTCACAGAGACCTGAAATTTGTGTCTTGCACATCTACTACTCCTGAGTAACATTTATGCCAAGTATCAAATGAATCAGGTTGAAAGTGAAGGAGGAGTTCAAAGTACAAGATTTTGCTTGCCAATTTTAAGACCAATTTCAAGGCCAAAGGTCAAGGTCACAGAGATTTTAAATGTGTGTCTTGCACATCTACTACTCCTGAGTAACATTTATGCCAAGTATCAAGTGAATCAGGTTGAAATTGAAGGAGGAGTTCAAAGTACAAGATTTTGCCTGCCAATATCATGACCAATTTCAAGGCCAAAGGTCAAGGTCAAGGTCACAGAGACCTGAAATTTGTGTCTTGCACATCTACTACTCCTGAGTAACATTTATGCCAAGTATCAAATGAATCAGGTTGAAAGTGAAGGAGGAGTTCAAAGTACAAGATTTTGCTTGCCAATTTTAAGACCAATTTCAAGGCCAAAGGTCAAGGTCACAGAGATTTTAAATGTGTGTCTTGCACATCTACTACTCCTGAGTAACATTTATGCCAAGTATCAAGTGAATCAGGTTGAAATTGAAGGAGGAGTTCAAAGTACAAGATTTTGCCTGCCAATTTCAAGACCAAAGGTCAAGGTCAGTGTCACAGAGACCTGAAATTTGTGTCTTGCACATCTACTACTCCTGAGTAACATTTATGCCAAGTATCAAGTGAATCAGGTTGAAATTGAAGGAGGAGTTCAAAGTACAAGATTTTGCCTGCCAATTTCAAGACCAATTTCAAGGCCAAAGGTCAAGGTCAAGGTCACAGAGACCTGAAATTTGTGTCTTACACATCTACTACTCCTGAGTAACATTTATGCCAAGTATCAAGTGAATCAGGTTGAATGTGAAGGAGGAGTTCAAAGTACAAGCTTTTGCCTGCCAATTTCAAGACCAATTTCAAGGCCAAAGGTCAAGGTCAAGGTCACAGAGACCTGAAATTTGTGTCTTGCACATCTACTACTCCTGAGTAACAATTATGCCAAGTGTCAAGTGAATCGGGTTGAAACTGAAGGAGGAGTTCGCCGTACAAGATTTTGCAGACAGACCGCCCGACCGACCGACGGGCCGATTCCAGTATACCCCCCTCAAACTCTGTTTGTGGGGGTATAATTATGTACATGTATTTCTTTTCTCTTTATGCTAATATTCCATCCATATAACTGGTACGATAATTATTCTTGCTATATGTGTTCATATTTTACTGTTTTGTTTTTTTTTAATTTGTTTTATTTTCATTACAGATACATAAACATGGTCACAAATTTTGACATATTGAAATGTATTGTTGCCACAACAAGCTACATGTAGTTATGTTTAACCTTCAACATCCTGACCAAACATTTCATAAGTTAGAAAATGTCTTCTAGTTCAGATTTTGTAATCAGGGTTATGGTCCTCTTAGCTAGATAATATCCAGACAGGGATATGGACCTCTTATTATCCAGACAGGGATATGGACCTCTTCGCTAGATAATATCCAGACAGGGGTATGGATATCTTAGCTAGATAATATCCAGATAGGGGTATACTCCTTTAAACAATATAATATCCAGACAGGGTATGGCAGTCTTAGCTATATAATATACAGACAGGGGTATGGCAGTCTTAGCTATGATATCCAGACGGGTATGGACCTCTTAGCTATATAATATCCAGATAGGGGTATACTCCTTTAAACTATATTATATACAGACAGGGGTATGGCAGTCTTAGCTATATTATGTACAGACAGGGGTACAGCAGTCTTAGCTATATAATATACAGACAGGGTATGGCAGTCTTAGCTACATAATATACAGACAGGGGTATGACAGTCTTAGCTATATAGTAGACAGGGGCATGGCAGTCTTAGCTATATAATATACAGACAAGGGTTTGGCAGTCTTAGCTATATAGTATACAGACAGGAGTATGACAGTCTTAGCTATATAATATACAGACAGGGGTATGGCAATCTTAGCTATATAGTATGACAGTCTTAGCTATATGATATCCAGATAAGGGTATGGTCCTCTTAGCTATATGATATACAGACATGTGTATGGCAATCTTAGCTATATAACATCGAGATATAACCCTCTTAGCTATATAGTATCCTGATAAGACGTATGATCCTCTTAGCTATATAATATACAGACAGGGGTATAGCTGTATGATATCCAGATAGGGTATGACCCCTTAGCTATATAATATACAGACAGGTGCATGGCAGCCTTAGCTATGAGGCCCTCGTATATAACATCCCGATAGGGGTATGACCCTCTTAGCTATATAGTATCCAGATAGGAGTATGACCCTCTTAGCTATATAGTATCCAGATAGGAGTATGATCCTCTTAGCTATATAGTATCCAGATAGGAGTATGACCCTCTTAGCTATATAATACCTAGATAGGGGCATGGCTCTCTTAGCTATATAGTATATAATATCCAGAAAATATGGGTATGGCCATCCTGAACATGAAATGCATACTAGTTTGCAAATTTCTGATAGTGTGACAAGCGTTAAGACTGTCTGTCATAATTTGGCTCATAGTGATTGTTTTGTAACATTGCAATTTCATGATTTTAACAACTTTCACACAAAAATAAGAATGATTAACAAACACAGAAAATAAAAGTAGAATTAACAATTCTGCAGATTTCAAAGTATGTTTCCCTCAGGAAGACAAGATGATAACTGACACAAAAACAACAACAATAAATTGTCTGAAATGCAGGAATCTTGCTGAAAATAAAAATGTACAAATATGACAGTAAAGAAATTTAAAAAGGCAGCATGCACACTTCTATAAAGAACAACCTTACAGTAGCATGCAAAAAAAGGCAGCATGCACACTTCTATAAAAACAACTTTATAGTAGCATGCAAAAAAAGGCAGCATGCACACTTCTATAAACAAGAGGGCCAGAATGGCCCTGAAGCGCTCACCAGACAATCAGAGGAGAAGATTTTCAAAGTTTTCACTATATGTTTTTATAGAAAACTAGCCGGCCCTGGGGCGGGCCAATTTTGACCCCAGGGACATAATTTATATAACTTTTGTAGAGGACTCGAACATGATGCTATGAGCCAAATATGAAAGCTGAGAACCTTTCAGTTTCAGAGGAGAAGATTTTCAAAGTTTTCTCTATATGTTTCTACTGAAAGCTACCCACCCCTGGGGCGGGGCCAATTTTGTCCCCAGGGCCATAATTAGTAAAACTTTTGTAGAGGACCTGAACATGATGCTCTGTGCCAAATATGAAAGCTGAGCGCCTTCCAGTTTCAGAGGAGAAGATTTTCAAAGATTTCACTATTTGTTTCTATTGAAAACTGCCCACCCCTTGGGCGGGGCCAATTTTGACCCAAGGGCCATAATTTATAAAAAATTTGTAGAGGACCTGAACATGATGCTCTGTGCCAAATATGAAAGCTGAGAACCTTCCAGTTTCAGAGGAGAAGATTTTCAAAGTTTTCACTATATGTTTCTATTGAAAACTTCCCACCCCTGGGGCGGGCCAATTTTGACCCCAGGGGTATAATTTATATAACTTTTGTAGAGGACCTGAACATGATGCTCTGTGCCAAATATGCAAGCAGAGAGCCTTCCAGTTTCAGAGGAGAAGATTTTCAAAGATTTCACTATTTGTTTCCATTGAAAACAGCCCACCCCTGGGGCGGGGCCAATTTTGACCCCAGGGCCATAATTTATATAACTTTTGTAGAGGACCTGAACATGATGCTCTGTGCCAAATATGAAAGATGAGAGCCTTTCAGTTTCAGAGGAGAAGATTTTCAAAGATTTCACTATTTGTTTCTATTCTGAAAACTACCCACCCCTGGGGCGGGGCCAATTTTGACCCCAGGGCCAAAATTAATATAACTTTTGTAGAAGACCTGAACATGATGCTCTGTGCCAAATATGAAAGCTGAGCACCTTCCAGTTTCAGATGAGAAGATTTTCAAAGATTTCACTATTTGTTTCTATTGAAAACATCCCACCCCTGGGGCGGGGCCAATTTTGACCCCAGGGACATAATTTATATAACTTTTGTAGAGGACCTGAACATGATGCTCTGTGCCAAATATGAAAGATAAGAGCCTTTCAGTTTCAGAGGAGAAGATTTTCAAAGATTTCACTATTTGTTTCTATTGAAAACTTCCCACCCCTGAGGCGGGGCCAATTTTAACCCCAGGGACATAATTTATATAACTTTTGTAGAGGACCTGAACATGATGCTATGTGCCAAATATGAAAGCTGAGAACTCTCTGGTTTCAGAGGAGAAGATTTTCAAAGTTTTCCTATATGTTTCTATTGAAAACTTCCAACCCCTGGGGCGGGGCCAATTTTGACCCCAGGGGCATTATTTATATAACTTTTGTAGAGGACCTATAGGTGATGCTATGTACCAAAGATGAAAGCTGAGAACCCTGTAGATTCAGAGGAGAAGATTTTTAAAGGTTCAAATTGTTGACGCGGGACGACGGACGACGACGGACGACGGACATCAGGCGATCACAAAAGCTCACCCTGAGCACTTTGTGCTCTGGTGAGCTAAAAACAAGGCAGTCCAAAGGACAGCTATATCCCCCACTGCCGCCACCTAAATTAAGACATTGACCTTAAGGTGATACAATGGATACAATTATAGAGAGGTTTTACTGTAAAAATTCATATATCATTACCACATGAATATTCATTATGAACATTGGCAGTTTTGGCTATGACAGAATCAGATCTACATGTATATATTAAATTCTTACTCCATAAGTAAACAGAACAGACTGAGATCAGATGGCTCCTACAGGAATAACTGATCTGGGTCTACTCTGTTTGCAAAGGCGCCTCTGTTTGGTATGGGTTAAGAAAAAGGCTTCATATGTCACTATAATGTTCTAGCTATTGGTTGAATTTATTGTTACATTATTCCATGCCAAACAGAGTTACAGGTCACACAGGAACAGATGCAAATAGACACATGGACTGGAACATGCATTATGTAATTACTCTTAAATATTTGGAGAGACAAACATATGCTTGTACTGTTAATTATCAGGAGTGAAGCTGAATCCAAATGTAATGTACGCACTGTGGCTATAGGGATCCGAGGGCATGTTCTCTCAGGAAAATTTTAGAATTGTGTAGTTTTGAAACCATTGTGATAAATAGAGCATTTGCTCCTATAGGAGCAAATGCTCTATTTATCACAATTTTCAAAAGGTAATTTTTACAAAGTTGTCAATATGAGGGAATGGGTTAAACCTTACATAACAAGAAATAATGTTTATCAAAGTCTACCCCTTTAGTCGTCAATTTTTGTTCCATTTAGGCCATAATGTTTTCACCTTTCTGATTGATGTTAGGCACATGTGAAAGGGTGCTAGCTATGCCCCTGACTATAAGAGTAGGCACTCAGCATAGGCCTGTACTGAAAATTGTATTGGATCCAATAATGTAAGCTTGTTTTGAGCACCCAGGTACTAAATCAGAAGACTGGACACATATTCATCTATTTGATCTCATCTTTACTAAAATGAGATCCAACACTGTATTCCTGTTTCCATTTAATGGATGGCCGGCATAAAGGGGACATAACTCAGGTTATCTAACAGTACTAGTGTCAGATTTAAGTCTAACTAAGCCTTTGAATGATCAATTTTCAATGTGCAATGGTCTATCAATGTATAATGATGAATGCCAGTCAATATGAATTGGTTATATTCAAGATTTTGAATGACAATCAGTACTTAGTCTGATAAAAGCACTCCTCTTGAAGCCCTCTGAACTGGGTCTACGCTGTTTGCAAATGTAAGTACACACACATTCTCGCGAACGGCGTAACTCTTTGCACGCTAGCGACGAAACTGTTATTACCTATGCAAACAGTTTGAATCCAGATGAGATGCCGCATAATGCGGCGACTCATCAGGATCCAAACTGTTTGTCATCTTGATCATATTTTTGCAAAGAAATTAGAGAAACGTTATTTTAAGAATTGAAGCAGACAACAATTGTTGCAGACGAAAAATTACTTAGCATGCAAAGAGTTAAGTTTGTCTCACATAGACTCCAGCAAGAATAAGACATGGATTGAAAGCAGGCCAAAACAAATCCAACTAACAAAGAAACAAAACGTAGTATAACAAGGTATGGAACTGTTCTGGTCAAACATCGGGTTGGGCGCGGACATTCAGTAGATCACCTTCTTTGTAAAGCTGGTCCAGATTGTCCCAGTGTTGTCTGTTCGTCATCACTCCGGTGTAGAGTGGAGACAGGTTTGGATTGATACGAGAAAACATCTGTACAGAAAACAACGATATTACAACAAAACATCCAGACAACATCGTCCTGTGCCCTGGCTGTGCAATAAGGTCTGAAAATGTCATTTAGCCTGCAATTCTCATTAACCCTTTACCTGAATAATCATATAACCCTTTACTCCATGAATATTCAAGTAAGAAATAATGATGTCATGAATATTAATTAATTGTCACAATGGCATACAGAACCAGGAAATGTTGACCATGGCAGAAACTGTACAAGCATAATTATCTATATTATATCATAATCAAACAGAGCAGACCGTGATCAGACAGATCCTACAGGAGCCATCTGATCTGAGTATACTCTGTTTGCAAAGGCATAGAAAAGCAAATTTATCGAGGAAAGAGTTAACCCTTTCCCTGATATAAATGTGTTTTCATGCATTTGAAAACAGAAGACCCAGATCAGACAGCTCCTATAGGAGACATCTGATCAGGGTATGATCTGTTTGCTAAAGGAATTTGATAGATCTGTTTCTTTACTTTCTAAAATGGCTATAATGGTCTACCTTCCACATTTAGATATAACTACTTTGGCCATGAATTTTCAGTAGGTAAATGTATTGAAATTTGAAATAAACATAGAACAGGGAAAGGGTTAAGAAATAATGTCACGAGTATTGATTAGATGGATTTTTACAATAGCATACCAGCACAGAAATTTTGGGCCATGAAAGAACCTAAAGAATCAAATCTATATCATTCAAAAGCAAACTGAGCAGATCCTGATCAGGCAGCTCCTACAGGAGCCATTTGCCCAGGGTTTGCTCTGTTTTAAAAGGCGTCAAAAGGCATCTGTAACAAGTAAAGGGTCACCAAAGTAAAATAACATGCAACATATTCATTCTTGCACTGAGATGCAATATTGAGTGGAGATTTCCCTGACCAGGGTCCAAGGTTATAAAACTTCTGAGTCTGAGTCTGAGATCATTCTCAAGTATCTGATTGGTCAGTGAGATCATTCTCAAGTATCTGATTGGTCAGATTCTGAGCAAGCTCAGAATCTGACCAATCAGATGCTTGAGAATGACCCTTACTACTTAACCCTTTACTACATGAATATCCATGATGAAATAATGACATCAACAATATTAAGACAATTTGTGATAACAGCACTAGGACATAGGAATTTTTGACCAGAGCAGAACTGATCAGATGTCTCCTACAGGAGCAGTCTGATCCTAACCCTACTCTGTTTGCAAAGGCTTGGAAAGGCAAATTTATGGGGTAAACGGTTAACCCTTATCCTGCTAGAAAATATAGTCAGCTAAAATCCTGATCTACTGTAATTTTCACTTCCTTCTAATTCATTCAAGCTTTTGAGAAATGGCTGTCTCGCTGTATAAACAACTTGGATCCTAATGAAAGGTCATGTGATTCAGTATTTCACCTGAATCAATTTTTATTTTAAATTAACAGTCAGCTCATGACAGAAATAATGACATCATAGATATTTATGAGTTTATCATTTATGACACATGGACACAGGGAGTTTTGGCCATGGCAGAACCTATATTATATCATTAGCAAACAGAGCAGACTCTGATTAGACGGCTCCTATAGGAATCATCTGATCTGGGTCTACTCTGTTTGCAAAGGCATATAAAGGCATATTTATGGTGTAAAGGGTTAATTGAATATTGATTTAATTTGGATACATACACAAAGCAACAAACAGTTTCTGTAAAACCCCAAACCTAGCAGAGTGTGAAAATTCAAGTAAAAAACTGTTTCACATGCAATATTATTCCCACAGCATATAGTTTCTATCTAATATGCATCCCTAGCAACATGCATTTAGTGTATTGAAACAATGAAAAATAACATATCTTAATTACCCTAAGTATTCAGACAGACAAACATTAGCAAATAGTGCAGAACCTGATCAAACAGGCCCTGAAGGAGCTGTTTAACCCATTCCTCCATAGGCTATTTTTAGACACCTCTTTGAATAAATCTACCAAAAAGGAGCATTTACTAGAGAAAAGAAACATTTTAGAATTGTGTAGTTTAGAAACCATTGTGATAAATAGAGCATTTGCTCCTATAGGAGCAAATACTCTATTTATCACAATGGTTTCAACAGGTGATTTTTACAGAGGCGTAGAAAGGCATATTTATGGAGGAAAGTGTTAACCCATTCCCTCATACTGACGCCTTTTGACATCACTATAAAAGTCACTTTTCGAAACCATGGTGATTTCCTTTTCTCTAGTAAATGCTCCTTTTCAGCAGATTTATTCAAAGACATAGCAGCAGCTAGCTTATGATGTAATGGGTCTAAAAATAGCCTAGGAGGTACTGGGTTAATTACTGCTATGTCAAAGTCTAATTTACCGTTATCAAAATGGTGCCAACTGGACTTGTTGAGCTGTCAAGACCCATAGAGAGGGAGACTGGGTGTCCCACTACTTAATGTAATTAGAGTAAACATATTGTATGTGTATGCAGATACATGTACATGGATTTGTTATATGAAAAAATAATAAATTTTATTGTATCTTCCAAAACTCATAGAACACATTATACAAGACATGATTTCCATTTTCATAAATGCAACTAAATTTTAAGAAAGAGGATGAGAAGGGCTCACTAAATTACAGATTAAGGGGTTACTAAAGCTGAAAATATAAAATAGGATTATGATTCCAAATAGCATGTTATATTCAGAAATTACAGACAAATCTGACGAAGTTCAAGTACAAAGAGTTCAAATCTGCATCATAAACTGACACTGGGCCCATCATAGTTCATAGTGATGGGGGATGACATGAATTTATTGCATAGACACAGTTTGGACAATGTCACAAGTACAGGATGCTGGATGGTCTTCGTTCTTGAACTTGCATCAGGACTTAATACTGTAATCACACTAAATGTTTGTACAGACAAACTCAGACAAAATGTGTAGACCCAGATCAAACTGCTCTTGAAGGATCAGGGTCTACAATCTTTGGTACTCTATTAATTTCATGTATCAAAATGGTAAAAATTTGATTTACTCAGCTGTAGAGAGGAGAGATTGGTGTCGGACTATTTAGTGTAAGTAAGTTAATGATTATACGTGCTGTCTACTTTAAGGACACAACAGACTGGAAAACTTAACCCTTTATTCCATGAATATTTATGCAAGAAATAATGACATAATGAGTATTAATTAACTGATTTTTTATAATGGCACTATGAACACAGGATTTTTCATCATGACAGAATTGTTAAAATTATTATATTTGCATTATTCCATAAAGCAAACTGAGCAGACCCTGATCAGACGGCTCCTATAGGAGCCGTCTGATCTAGGTCTACTCTGTTTGCAAAGGTGTAGAAAGGTGTATTTATAGAGTAAAGGGTTAAAGAAAGCAAACGGTACTGTTAGCAAGTGAAAAAGCAAAGAAAGGGACAGATGAAGGTTCCTGTTGCTACTGTGTCTACCAGAAATATTTATAGACCGGTTTGCAAAGCTGAATATGCCAATTCGATACCTATAGATTAAATAAATGAAGAAGAAACTTGTGTACATCCTGATCAAACTGTTCCATTAACCCAATACCTCATAGGCTATTTTTAGATCCAACCACTTTGAATAAATCTACAGAAAAGGAGCATTAACTAGAGAAAAGGATTTTTTTTAGAATTTTGTAGTTTGAAACCATTGTGATAAATAGAGCATTGGCTCCTATAGGAGCAAATGCTCTATTTATTACAATGGTTTCAACAGGTGACTTTTACAGCGGCGTCAAAAGGCGTCAATATGAGGGATTGGGTTAAGAGCATTTTTATCTGGTTCTAAGCTATCTTCTTCAACCAAAGATTTAGGATGATTATAGAAGCTGTCTATCATTTTTGTCAAAAACACATAGCTTGCAAGAAAATAACAAACTTTGAAAAATGCTGTCCTAATTATCTAGATCTACCTTGGATTGGTCCTTTCGATAGATTGTTATGTTAGAGACATTATATATTTGACTCTTGAATGTAACATTTTTATGCAATATTGCTGACATCACAATTCTAATAGACATTCATTTATCTGTAATGCTGCAAGGCAAAGAAAAATTACCATCCAATTTGATTTCCAGTGAATTAATTTCATACACTTTTGAATGCATTTAAAAAATAGAAAAAAAAAACACACAAAAGAATAAATAAATATCCTTACAGGCCTAAAACAGTAATGGTGAATCAAACAAAATAGATATATTTAGATGAAATCATTCAGACACTACATAAAATAAAAGAACCGACATAGAAACACAATATCAGACAATCATGGATGCCACAATAATATTACAAGCATTCTGCAGTGGGTGGGGTACAACATGCACAATCTGGCTCATATCTCCATATATATACTGATACAAGATGACAAAATGGGAGGATTAGAAGCTTACAAGAATGTCATAACTAGCAAAGATCACACCAACTCCAGTAAGAAACTTATGAACCATCTGGTTCGGTCTCAGACAGCGAGTCACGCTTTTCAGCAAGTTCGTTCCAGTTTTTGCGGTTTTCCATACATCCTTTGTGCATTGGTTTTAACGAAGGCCAGAGTCCTGAGAACATCTTCGATTGCGTAAAATGAAAATAAAAGTTTTTGAAACAAATAAAGAACAAACCTATTTTTATTTCTATCATCAATAATTATTCTTTAATAAGACTGATATAAAGATAAGACATTTATGGATGATTTATCTCCATGCACTAGATGTTTCTAACAGAGAAAATGTGAATAATACTAGGTGTAATTTGACTATTAAATATTGAATTCACCTAACATTGTATATGATACTGTGAATTCAGAAAAATTATCAAATTCCAGACCACAACTATATTGAAAATAAATCAACCCAATCAACAATCCAACCTGATTTGTGACTAACTGTAACTTAACCATACACAAAATTTCAGCTCAGTATCTGCTGGCACTGCAGAAAACAGTCTGGATATTGAAATAAAGACAAAAGGATGAACATATCAAAATCCAAGGGCCATAACTCTGTTGAAAATAAGTCAACTTAAATGAAAGTCAAGCATGATCTTAACTCACTGTTATTTAATCATAAACAAAAATTAAGTTTTATCAGAGCAAAAGATAAAGGTGCGTACTCACATACTGTAATCGTCCTTTCTCCACCAAACCTTATGTTGTGACCACTCTATAGAATCGTCTTTTTGAGATGATTCTAAAGAGTGGTCAGACCATAGAGTTTGGTGGAGAAATAAAGAAGTTATTCTTGAATATGATTTATGCATCTTATCTGGATCTTTTTTTTTACATTTGCAAAACACTGCTGAAAAAAGCCAAGTATGATAGAAAGTTTAAATTTTCAAAGTCCAAGGGGCATAACTCTTTTGAAAATGAGTCAACCAGAATGAAAGTCAACCTTTGATCTGTAACTCATTGATATTTAATGACATACAAATATCAGCTCAATATCTGCAAGTACTGCTGGAAACAGTCCGGAAAACTAAACTATGACACAAAGATGGTATGAAAATATGAGACAGTGCAGTATGTCTCCCAGCCATTTTATGGCAGGGGTATACACTAGATTTTAAATTACATCTGATAGACTCAAATAAGAAGAGGTCTGGACAAAAGCTTCAAAAAGGGCATAAAATTTCATAATAATGCTAGAAGCCCGGATGAGATGCATAATCAAGCTATTTTCAAGAACAGCTCCTTTATTTCTCCACCAAACCTTTGTTATGACCACAATTTAGAATTATCTTGAAGAGACAATTCTAAAGAGTGGTAGTAAGAGGGTTTGGTGGAGAAATGACAATTTTAATATTTGAATACACATGTTTATCTATTGCTCTGACTGAAGCCGATGGTAGATATGATTGCTGTTCTCTTTTATGAAAATGAGTATATAGTCGCTGGACTAAAAGCAACTCAGATAGATGGACAGATAAATAGACAATGGATAAAAGTATTTTTACTCCTGCTCCATTATATTATGGGTATTATTTAGAATATTAAGCGTTCCTAGCATTGTTAACTTTTGAATGCTCAGCAAATCGTCGTCTACAAAATTTGTTATCTATTACAAATTTCAGTCAATTATTCTTACATTTCTCTTAACCCTTTCCTTCATATAATTGTCTTTTCACGAGTTTGAAAACAGAGTAAACCCAGATCAGACGACTCCTACAGGAGCCGTATGAACAGGGTCTGCTCTGTTTGCTTATGAACTTATAATAGATCTACCAACAACAAGAAATCCAAGGTACACATACCTTTACAAAAATTCAGCTAATAAATATTTATGATGTCATTAGTTTTTACATGAATATGCAACAGGGAAAGGGTTAAGGGTTAAAAATAGAGTTGTCAAACAGTCTGGATCGCAACGAGGCACCAAGTCACTTGGCCAGTTATCTGGATCCAAACTATTTGTACATATTATCGCAATGTCACTGCTAGCATGCTAACAGTCTGTCAGTACTTCAGAGCTCCAGATAAGATGCATAAATTAAAAACATTTTCAAGAAAAACTTTTTTTTTTATTTTTCCACCAAACTCTATGTTGTGACCAATATTTAGAATAGTCTCAGAGATGATTCTAAAGAGTGGTCACAACATAGGGTTTGGTGGAGAAAGAATGATTTTAGTATTTGAGTAAGCACTGTTATCTGTTGCTCTGGTACTTATTTCATAACAATTTCATAATTACGTAATATGTATAGCCTGTTAATAAGCCTGGTTTAAGTTATATATGGATGTATGTTTAATTTGAAGATCAGTTTACCCTTTACCTGACAGAGAAGCCTTTTAACGCCTTTTCAAATAGAGTAGATTTAGACCAGATGGCTGCTGTAGGAGCTGTCTGATCTGGGTCTACTCTGTTTGCTTATGATATTACATAAATGTCTTCATATGCCATATTAATTAATTATCAATGATTATTATTATTATTATAACATTAATATTCATGATGTCATTATTATTTAAATGAATATTCATCAGGTAAAGGGTTTAAAGACAGAAGACAGCTGCACAATGAGAAAAGCTACCTTCACGGCCTTGTAAACATTGTAGACCCAAAGTGCTGTTTTTTCAATTTATCACCTGATCAAGTTCTACCAAACTCTTCTACCAAGACACTAAAGCAAAACCATATTGACACTGATTCAATGGTGGTTCATCAGTAAGGTCCGGGTCTACAGTTCTCCAAACCTTGAAGGTAGTTTTTTCATAGTGAGGCTTATACTGGTAGTATCTACTTAAGCCACTCAACATAAACTGAAGTCGGGATGACTCACACAACCAAACAAATCACATGAAAATGGAAATATATGGGTTAAAATGCTTACATAAATTCAATTGTGTTCAATACAATTTAAAATTGTGGTATTCTTTCCTTCACTATAAATTCAAAAATTAAAACATGGTAAACAAAAATATTAATCAATTAACCCTTTCCTCCATAAATACGCCTTTCTACACCTCTAGAACAGTCCCCTGTTGAAACCATTGTGACAAATAGAGCATTTGCTCCTATAGGAGCAAATGCTCTATTAATCACAATGGTTTCAAACTACAAAATTCTAAAATTTTCCTTTTCTCTAGTTAATGCTCCTTTTTGGTAGATTTATTCAAAGTGGTTGAATCTAAAAATAGCCTGTGGAGGAATGGGTTAATACTGTTAACTCTTTACTGCATGAATATTCATGTCAGATATAACAGCATCATGAATATTAATAAGTTTATTCTTTATAACGACACATGAAAACAGGAAGTTTTTGCCATGGTTACAGAAACTGTAGAATCACATTTATATCATTTCTTAAGCAAAGAGAGCAGACTCTGATCAGACTGCTCCTACAGGAGCCATCTGATCTGGGTCTACTCTGTTTGCAAAGGCGTAGAAAGGTGTATTTATGGAGTAAAGGGTTAACCCTTTATTCCATGAATATTCATATAAGAATTAATGACACTATGAATATCAATTAGCTTAATTTTCATAGTGACATATGAACATGGAAATTTTTGGCTCTGACAAAAACTGTACAATCAGACCTAAAGCAAATACAGCAGACCCTAATCAGACGACTCCTATAGGAGCTATCTGCTCTGAGCCTTTATTGTCTGCTAACTTGTTAACCCTTCTCTTGCTGAATTTTAAAATACATTTCTCCTTCTTTACCCATGCCCTGTTGTATAATTACATATATCTTCACTGTGTACAAGTATTTCGCTGTGTAATCACTGCTGTGGAGTGCACTGGTTGCACAATCAACTTGTAAATAGTGCAGACCCTGATGAGACAGCTCCTGAAGGAGCTGTCTCATCTGGGTCTTCACTATTTACAGGTACGTATATTGACGTGAATAGCAAGCGAAGGCTTAATATATGTTTGTTTATGGAGTAAAGGGTTAATTTTCAGTCAGATATGCCCAAACAATAAAGACCCAGATCTGACAGTTTCTCTCTGAACCATCTGATCAGGGTCCATCTGAGCCACAAATAAAGAAGTATACATGTATTTAAATACTAAAATTCTCATTTCTCCACTGAACCCAACGCACAGATCCAGATAAAATGCATATTGATGATAAATTAAAAACATTTTCAAGAATAACTTCTTTATTTATCCACCAAACCCTATTTTGTGACTGTTCTTTAGAATTGTCTTCACAAGACAATTCTAAAGAACAGTCACAACATAGGGTTTGGTGAAGAAATAACGATTTTAGTATTGGAGTATGTGCCTTTATCTGTTGCTCTGCCAATGTTGACACCACTCTTTAGAATTGCCTAGAAAAGACGATTCTAAAGAGTGATCACAACTGGATTTTGTGGAGAATTAAAGGAGTAACTCTTGATTAGGATTTAACCCTTTCCTCCATAAATACGCCTTTCTACGCCTCTGTAATAGTCACTTCTTGAAACCATTGTGCTAAATAGAGCATTTGCTCCATAGGAGCAAATGCTCTATTTATCACAATGGTTTCAATGCTGCACAATTATAAATTTTTTCCTTTTCACTAGTTATTGCTCCATTTCAGTAGATTTATCCTGAGGTTGGGTAAAAAAAATAGTCTATGAGGGAATGGGTTAATTTATACACCTTATCCATGCCGATGATTTATGATGATAGACCCTTTACTCCATGAATATTCATGTAAGAAATAATGACACAATGAACATTAATTAGATTAATTTTTATAATGGCACACTGACATGGGAAATATTGGCTGCAGTAGAAACTGTAGAAACGTATCTATATTATTTCATAAGCAAACACAAAAGACCCTGATTAGACAGCTCCTACAGGAGCCGTTTGATCTGGGTCTACACTGTTTGCAAAGGTGTAGAAAGGCGTAATTATGGAGTAAAGGGTTAAAAGAATAACATTAACCCATTACCTCATGGGCTATTTTTAGACCCAAACACTTTAAATAAATCTACCGAAAAGGAGCATTTACTACAGAAAAGGATTTTTTCGGAATTTTGTAGTTTCGACACCATTGTGATAAATAGAGCATTTGCTCCCATGGAGCAAATGCTCTATTTATCACAATGGTTTCAAAAAATGACCTTTACAGGGACGTCAAAAGGCGTGAGGGAAAGGGTTAAGAACTGAATCTTAATTTTTGTACTTACCTCATATACTGGTAAACATATTGCATCAATGAAACCAACTTGCATTTTGGGAAGTTCATCTTTTTTATCCCGATCCATCATTGCCTATATAAAGAGAAGTCATAAATTCTGATATAATCCATATATACATAAATGGTCTTTGAAGTCTAGCAAAATCAAAATGTTGCAAAAAAATTGTTGAATTTTTTTTCGCTAAGACCCATATCAAAAGACTCTTTCAATATAATTTCGTTTAATTTCATTTCATCTTTTCTCTTTTATATCTTTTAAGCTAGAATTGTGTCCACAGGAAATGGTCTCAACTTCATGGTCTATCATGTAACTAACTGCATCATAAGAAATGATACAGCCAGGGCTTACACACAGTGCAGAGACAGCACACAGTGCAGAGACAGACCTTACACACAGTGCAGAGACAGATCTGCTGCCAAAGCTGTCTGAGATATTGCACCAGCAGGGCTTACACACAGTGCAGAGACAGACCTGCTGCCATGTCAGATATTGCACCACCAGGGCTTACACACAGTGCAGAGACAGACCTGCTGCCATGTCAGAGATACTGCACCACCAGGACTTACACACAGTGCAGAGACAGACCTGCTGCCATGTCAGAGATATTGCACTTGACCAGGGTCTACACAAAGAGTTAGCCCTTTTCTTGTTCAACATATATGCAAGAAATAATGTAATGACATCATGAATATTGGCTAGCAGAACTTCTATAATATTAACTTTCAAGGCAAATGTTTTCTTTGACAAAAACTGTAGAATCAGATCTATATCATGTTTAAAGCAAACAGCAGACCCTAATCAGATGGCTCCTATATGAGCCATCTGATCTGGGTCTACTCTGTTTGCAAATGGGTGAAAAGGCATTTATATGAGGAAAATGGTTAGATGGGATAGTAAGACACAGAAATTATTGATGAGTGTAGGATGTCAGAAAATAATTTCTCGAACATGTTTTGTTTAGTTTGCTTCTACAAGATCAATGTACAATTTGTAGAAATCAAGCAATTTTTTTTGCTGTTTAACCCTTTCCTCCATAAATACGCCTTTCTACGCCTCTGTAATAACCACTTCTTGAAACCATTGTGTTAAATATCTAGAGCATTTGCTCCTATAGAAGCAAATGCTCTATTTATCACAATGGTTTCAAACTACAAAATCTAAAATTTTACTTTTCTCCAGTTAATAATCCTTTTCGGTAGATTCATTCAAAGCGGTTGGGTCTAAAAATAGCCTATGGAGGAAAGGGTTAAATAATTAATGTTGGCAGGTCATTCTGGTTCTTGAGGAATTGGTAGTGTGACGGAGAGGAGAAATTATCTATCAAACAAACCATGGAACAATTATTTCATTTTTGTTATTTTCAACATGCAAACCTTTTGAAATTGCATTTTATAACCACTGGCATTTCAAAAATAATTGTTGAAATTCATGGTTGCAAAGAATGCTTACTATACATGCAAAATAAAGGACAAAATGTTCATTATACCTGCAAGATTATTGATATTTTAGTAAAGTTTGGGATAAACAATGTAAGCTTAACCCTTTATTCTATGAAACTAGAGGTTTTTGTCACAAAAACATATCCCCCCCCCCCCAGTGATTTTTTTACAACTTTTCTTGCACGAGTCCTGGGACTCGATAAACAGCAAATCTGCGAGTCCCCAAACTGAAAGAAGAGTCCAAATTTTAATATTCTATGAAAATACATTAAAGCACCCAGTCAAAGGTATTTATAAGACTGGCCTTTTCATACTAATAGCTGATGAAAAACTGGGTATTGATAATAATTAAGATATACTTCAAAATTAAATTTTGTTAGAAATTTCAATGCATTATTGGGACTCACATAATTTGAAACTTTGCATCCTCAGATAATTTTACGAGTACAGGACTCGGGACTCGCAGGTAAAAAAATCACTGCCCCCCCCCCTCCTCGATAAATATGGTGGGAGACATAATAATAATAATATAATGAATATTTATGAGCTCAAATTTTAAATTATAATATAAACTTTCAATGGAAATTTTGCTATGACAAAAACTGTAGAATCAGATCTTTATCATGTCAAAAGCAAAGAGAAAAGACCCAGATCAGACGACTCATTTCGGAGCTGTCTGATTTGGGCCTACTCTGTTTGCAAATGCGTTAAAAGACGTTTATATGATAGAAAGGGTTAACCCTTTACTCCAAGAATATTCATGTAAGAGGACATCATGAATAATGGTATATTAACATATGAAAGGTTTGCCACTAAAGCAGAAACTGTAGATACAGATCTGTATTAGTCCATATGCAAACAGAGCAGACCCTGATTAGACGGCTCCTATAGGAGAGGTCTGATCTGGGTCTATTCTATTTGCAAAGGGCACTAAAAGGTGCCTCTATCAGGTGAAGGGTTAACAAGTCAACAGTTATTTAAATGTTCATTCAATATGTATAAATGAAAGATCAAATTTGAAAAGTTTCACAACTGTCTTTAATTTTTTCCTTGTTCAATATTCATGTAAGAAATAATGAAATTGTGATTACTTATAAGCTGAATTTATATGATGTTTACTTTTCAAGGGAATTTTTTTATTTGACAGAATCAGATCTAGATTTTAAGCAAACAAAGCAGACCCTGATCAGAAAGAGCCATCTGATCTCTATTTGCAAATGCATGAAAAGGTGTTTATATGAAGGAAAGGGTTAAAAGTCTCATTTACATCTTTAAAAATACCCTATATGAGGATAATCATGAACAAGATGTGTTTGTGAAACACTATGCCCCCGATATGACCTTTGATCTTGATGAATGACCTTGACCTTAATAAGTCACCCCTAAAACTGTGCGCCTCCAAGTTTGAATCATATATGTTGAATGACGACAAAAAAGCCAGTTTTGACCTGGACTTTAACCCTTTCCTCCATAGGCTATTTTAAGACCCAACCTCTTTGAATGAATCTACCGAAAAGGAGCATTAAGTAGAGAAAGGGAAAATGTTTAGAATTTTGTAGTTTGAGACCATTGTGATAAATGGACTTTTACAGAGGCGTAGAAACTAGAAAGGCGTATTTATGGAGGAAAGGGTTAATCAGTCACCCCTACAAATGTTCACCTCAATAAGTTGCACATGCATGCCAAGTTTGAAGCATGTATGTTGAATGGAGACAAACTTATCGCCAATCTAAATTTGACCTGTTTAAGTAGTTGGGGACAATTCAACCAACAGACAGAGCAAACCCCTCCCCCCCCCCCCCCCCCAACCCCACCCACCCCATTGGGGGCATAAAATAATTTCCCATCATTATAAAACTTACAATTGGTGTTTCTCCAAGTTGAGTTTTTTCCACATCGCCTTGCTCAAAGAACTCACCAGCCACAAGCTGGGCCACTTCTCTCTGTATCTCCCATGGTTTTGTAATTGCTGCGACATCACACGCAGTCATCATCATTGCTCTGTGAAGAAACAGTGACATACAAAATTAAATTTATCGCTGAAGATAATTAACAACCCACCTCCACCCTGAAAAATCATACGACCCAAACGTTTTTATGATATGCTCTTGATAATGAAGCTTTCCATGAAGTTTTGTCCTGTTAGTCTTTACTGAGAATTAGCCCCGGTATTGAAAAACCAGCAAACTGACAAATGGATAGATGGACTAACCAACATTGTGATTCCCATACACCTACCAATAACCCATTCCCTCATATTGACGCCTGTGTAAAAGTCACTTTTTGAAACCATTGTGATAAATAGAGTATTTGCTCCATAGGAGCAAATGCTCTATTTATCACAATGGTTTCATAACTACATAATTCTAAAAAAAATCCTTTTCTCTAGTAAATGTTCCTTTTCAGTAGATTTATTCAAAGAGGTTGGGTCTAAATATAGCCTATGAGGTAATGGGTCAAATTCATTTATTGGGATTATAAATATGCAAAGAGAAGCCAACAGAAACACTAAGGTGTTTGAACGCTTTTAACCTTTTACTCCATAGATACACCTTTTAACGGCTTTGCAATCAGATAGCTCCTGTAGAAGCTGTTTGATCAAGGATCTGATCTATTTGCTTTTGAACCTCCATATTTGAAATTTAAGTATAAGAAAAATTAGACCCTTTTAGGCAGGTGGCTGCATAATTCAGGGTGAAAGTCAAGCAGAAAGCTCCAAGAGGAGCTTTCTGTATGACTTTCAACCTGCATTAAGCTGCCACCTGTCGTAAAGATTGATACATTATTTCCTACATTACTCATGGAGTGAAGGTTCAACCCTGTACTCCATGAATATTCACATAAGCAAACAGAGCAGACCCAGATCAGATGGCTCCTACAGGAGCCAACTGATCTGGGTCTACTGTTTGTAAAGATGTAGAAATTAAAGGCATATAATTTGGAATAAAGGGTTAATGATGAATATTCATCAGCTCAAGGGCTAATATGAAATAAAACATGAATTTCTTACACACTTATGTATTCTAATAAGCTACAGATCCGGTTGAAACACTTTTACAATTAATAAATTTTGGCATAAATTGTATTTTAATTGTATTTTGTTATTACTAGTAAATGTACAAGAGCTTCCGTGCCTTTAATACAAGAGAGTTAAAACACAATTGTACATTATATATATATATATCTACATTATGAATAAACCTTTCATATTCATGTAATACTTTAAATTTCAAAACATTGTTTAGACACCTAAAAATTCGCTTCTAGCACACATACCAAGAAGGAGAGCAAAGTATTTTAACCCTTTCCCTCATATAAAAGCCTTTTAACACATTTGCAAACAGATAAGACCCAGATTGGATGTCTCCTATAGGAAATGCTTATAAAAAGACAATTGTCAAATGATAAGATAAAATTATGTCATTATTTCTTACATAAATAATCAACAGGGAAAGGGTTAAACCTAATAAACTGCACTGATCGACATCTGCATTTCAGCATAGCAACCGACTTGGGTATACACTGTTTGCATACTCAGCCCACTCTTCTATGATCCGAGCTTTAGTTACTTTAAGATATTCTTGTCCACAGTGCTTTTGAACTCAGTCTGCCCACCATCAATCATCTTCTTGAAGTCTCCTCTCTTCCTGTGAAATAAAACATCAGAACATTGATCAGAACTTTAATTTGTCTGGAAAATGTTACTGTAGCCCTAACTGTGCCTGTAACTCAAAACAGCAGAATTTGAAAAGTGTTTTTCTTCCTTGCAGACAGAGGTATCAAGTCAATCAAGTGCTGCAATTTCAACCAATCTGTCCCACCACAGAACTGGAACTATCCTGTCTAAATTTGATTGTGACATGTATTGTGAAGACGTCTACGGTGAAATTCTAGGCATTTTTCATTAACCCGTTCCTCCATAAATAAGCCTTTCTATGCCTCTGTAAAAGTCACTTCTTGAAACCAATGTGATAAATAGAGCATTTGCTCCTATGGAGCAAATGCTCTATTTATCACAATAGGCTCTATTATCACATATGATGCTGTATTTATCACATAGGAGCAAGTGCTCTATTTATCACAATAGTTTCTATACTAAACAATTATAACATTTTCTTTTTCTCTAGTAAATGCTCCCTTTCGGTAGATTCGTTCAAAGAGGTTGGGTCTAAAAATAGCCTATGGAGGAAAGGGTTAACCTTTTACTTCATGAATATTTATGTAAGAAATAATGAAATCATAAATATTGATTAAATAAGGTCATATAATGGCATGTAAACACTGGAAGTATTGTGTATGGCAGAAATTGTAAAATCAGACCTTTATTATTCCAATATTATTAAGTAAACAGAGCAGACCCTATTCAGACAGCTCCTGCAGGAGCTTATCTGATCTAGGCCTACTCTGTTTGCAAAGGCATTTAAAGGAATATCTAATAAGTAAAGGGTTAAAATATAATTATGCCAATCTGAATTCATTCTTGGAAAGCTGAATTCCAAAGAGAATGGTTTAAGAGAATGGTTCATCCGTGTTTTACAGTGCATTCTATTTAGGAGAAAAAATATAAAATATTTGCTAAAAAAAAAAAATGGCAGACAGGGTAGACTCTGATCAAGGGGCTCTTCCAGGGAGCTCTCTGATTTGGATCTGTAATGTCTGTAAATACTACTTAACTGGTTTCCAGCAATGAAGGGCCAAAACAGCTCTGACTGACGAGTGATACAAACGTAAAGACATGATCAAGCTTACAAATGTTTTTGAATAAAAATCAGCTATGTACATGTAATTTGCAGGAAAAAAATGATTAATATTTTGTTTGTCAATATTCCAATTTTGACCATTGTAATACACTATAATATTCTTCATGAGAATTCTCCTTAATTTACATAATGTAAATCCATATCTTTCGTCAACAGCAAATGTAGAAAATAGGAACTGCCTTTATGTTTGACACTGGCAATAGTTTACACTGCTTGACACTGGCAATAGTTTACACTGTTTGACACTGGTCAGAGGTTTACACTGTTTGACACTGGTCAGAGTACACTGTTTGACACTGGTAATAGTTTACACTGCTTGACACTGGTCAGAGTTTACACATTTTGACACTAGTCAGAGTTTACACTGTTTGACACTGGTCAGAGTTTACACTGTTAGACACTGGTCAGAGTTTATACTGTTTGACACTGGTCAGAGTACACTGTTTGACACTGGCCAGAGTGTACACTGTTTGACACTGGTCAGAGTTTACACTGTTTGACACTGGTCAGAGTGTACTGTTTGACACTGTCAATAGTTTATACTGTTTGACACTGGCAATAGTTTACACTGTTTGACACCGACTGTTTTAACAGTTTGAGACAGACCAGACTTTAAATGGTTTCACATATTTTGATAACAGACATAGTAGCAAATAGTGTGGACCCTTATCAAACCATTCCTTCAGAATCACTTTGATACGACCTGCACTTTTTGCCTATTTAAAGTGTTTCTGTCCAAATACTTAACATTTTCCTTCATATAAACCCTTTTTCATCGCATAGCAAACAGAGTATCAGGTCCGTTTGCTTATAAGATTATAATAGATCTGACTCTACAGTTTATTCCAATGCCTAAACATCCTTTGCACATTATAAATCAAAGGCCTGAATGGCCACAATTGCCTTCGAGTTTGATATGGCTGTTATGTGTCAGGGAAGAAGTTGCTGCACATGTTAATCACCATTTTTGACGTCTTGCAATTGATTAATACATTACTAAACATATGACAGGCTGTAACAACAGTCAAACCACAAGTGGTTATTAGTGACACTCAGACAGTCCTTGACCTCAACAAGTCAGACATGCAATGCCGAGTGACAGTGTCCATCTTTTAATTCATATCAAAGCAATATTTAACGCTGTTGATAAATTGTGTATTTCAAACACTGTAATCCTCATTATTTGGTGTGTGTGTGTGGGGGGGGGGGGGTATATATGCAAAACACACACACATTAATCCCAAATCTTGGTTGATTTATAATGAACAACCACATTAGGGGGGGGGGCAGAAAATATCAACATATAAAAAATAATTATAACAATTTAATATAAAAAAATAATTATAAATAATGAGAAATCACAGCAAATCTCACCTTCTTATCTTGTACTGTTATTTCAAACCCGAATAATTGACGACATAGATACACTGGAGATCCGTTATAACGCGGACCGTTTTACCGCGGTATCCGATATAACGCGGGTAGTCTGTGTCGCCGAATTTTTTTTTGTAAATACCTCATTTATAGTAATATGATTGAATATCGCAATGAAACTTAAAATAAACTTAGGTAAACTTATCCGCCCGCAGCAGGCTAAAGGATGAAAACAAACACCGGTCCCTACATAAACAATTGAAGACAATCTTACGTGTGAAAAACTGACAACTGTCAACTCGTATATATGCCGCCATGAATGTAATACACACAGCTGATTACCGGTTCGTACTATGCGCATGGCGGGAACCAGTAAAATCTTAACTGCATAACTTTCATTACAAAGTAATTGTGTGTATAATTGAGATACGCATGTACTGATTTTTTTCACTGTCAAAGCCACAAAAGTTCGCACTTTAATTATGAAAAACAAACATCATTAGAAGAAGTATAAACCCCTAACTCTCAGTGCGGGGTTGGAGGTTATATGCTTTATACAGAAAAGGGTGTGTGCCCTTTGACCAATCAAATGAAATTTAAAACCCCAACAAATCACACGCGACATCACATGTGACCTTTCATTTTCTGAAAACAGTGACAGCCATGTTTATTGTTTTACACAGCAGGTTTAATCGGATTAGGGGTTTGACAGGCCCAGAGGCAATTACATCCTTTCAACAGGCTTGTATTATGAAATGTACTTGGTTGCTTGAAAACATACACGATTTTATTTGTAATTTTGTATAAGCCTTTCCCTCATACAAACGTGTTTTCATGCATTTGCAAACAGAGTAGACCCAGATCAGACGGCTCCTATCAGGGTCTACTCTGTTTGCTAACAGAATTTGAAAGAGCGATGTGAGTGGGTGGGGAAACAAAGTAAACAAGTCAGTTTCGTTCGAAATTAGTTTATTTTAGGAAGATGGGGAATTATGTAAGTACCCAGATAAAAAAAAAACCTCGTTACAACGCGGTTCCGTATATAACGCGGGTTGAATTTTATGTCCCCCCATACCCGCGTTGTAACGGGTCTCCAGTGTATATATTTTTCGCATGACTACAGGTTAATGTTTATGGAATAGACCGTGTGTAAGACAAAATTATTCAGACTATTCCATTAACTGAGACAAATATGATCGGCATTTTGGTAGATAAAGATATTATCATCGGCATTTTCGTAAATGAAGAGGCCTACATACGTCTCGCAATTTTATGATGACAATGTCAAGTTCCATATCGTGTTGTGGAAAAACTAATTAAATCCATTGTAGAGAGTGATACGAATACTAGCCTGTTAACACTGCAAGAGAAGTTGGCATTTCTATCGTGTTTCATCAGTAAAATTTCGCTAATAGAAAAGAAATTGTTGCGGCACTGTGGGTATAAAAGCGAAACTAGACATTGCGAAATTCTATACGGATTACTCGGATCGGTGTCGATATAAAAATTGCCCTCTCCCTTCCTATCGGCGGAAAGGTAATGGGTCGACGAAAAAAACACAACAGGTTTTCTAGAAGGGAATTCCTCGCTATCGGCGGAGAAGCAATTGATCATTGGGGGAAATAGACAAGCTATTGCTGCTTTAGAAACGCCAATGTGTTGCGAAAACAATGTTTGACTAAACATCGGGCATGACGTTCATATACGCGGATATGAGTGAAATGCTTTTGTGGCTGATTTTAGACTGCGCAACTCATACCCGCGGATATGAACTTCTTATCCGGTCATATCCGTTGTTTAGTGATACCGATATTCATTCGCGTTTTTTTTTAGTTTATTCAGTTCAAGCTTTTAAAATGTTGATCTTGTGTAGACAAGTAGTAGTTATCTTACAAAGCGAAGTACTGTATGAAAAGTAAATAAATACATGAACATTTCACAACTAAACTAGTGCAGAATTGAAGAGAACTATTTTGTCATGCGCATGTACACTACAAGAAATAGTGAACTCTTTGCCGTAAAAAGAAAATCGTCCGACTGGTATATTGCATTCTTCGAAGGCAATAAAAAATCAGCTAATAAATATTCATGATATTATTATTTCTTACACGAATGTTCAATAAGGAAAGGGTTAAGGTAATTCAGTGTCTCGTGTCAGTAACAACTAATTTCACCAAGATTATCAATGTGTCTTACCTAAAATACAATGCCAGATCTGTTGACAGAATACAGTGTTCCAGAACTTTAATCACTTGGCGGTACTCATTCGGTGACAATGACTGGAAGATATTGTTTCCCTGCAAAAAATACCGATATATTTTGATGTAATTGTTATTTAACTTTTCGAATTAGAGGAAAAGAGATACTTGTCATTGAGAGGAGCCGTCTGATCAGGGTCTGCACTCTTCATCATTCAAAAGCCTCTCATACTAAATGGATAGTTAACCCTTCCTCCATAGGCTATTTTTAGACTCAACCCCTTTGAATGAATCTACCCAAAAGGAGCATTTAAAAGAGAAAAGTAAAATGTTACAATTTTGTAGTTTGAAACCATTGTGATAAATAGAGCATTTGCTCCTATGGGAGCAAATGCTCTATTTATCACAATGTTTTCAAGAAGTGGTTATTTCGGAGGCGTAGAAAGGCGTATTTATGGAGGAAAGGGTTAAACACTTGATAAAAAATCAGTACATGTAAATTGATATGCATGATGTCATTATTTCTTGTCTGAATATTCATGGAGTAAAGGTTTAAATCTATACATGTACTTACCTCAGTTTTGTTTTATGTTTTGAGAAATTACTGACAGAGTTACAAAAACAGTTTGATCTTGATGAGATGCTAATTTACTGAATTATATGGCAGAAAATGTAAGAATCAGGGCCCATATTCATAAAACTCTTGAAGAGGAATTTACGAAAATCCCTTATAATATAGAAAAGACATGTATCTAACACAATATTCTAGGAGCAAGTAAATAAAAATTTACTCGAGACATTTAGACTGAAATATTCTCCATATGCTGTCCTTGGGTTATCCCTTTCCTTCATAAAAACGCTTTTCCACGCCTTTGCAAACAGAGCAGACCCAGATCAGATGGCTCCGGTAGGAGCTGTCTGATCAGAATCTGCTCTGCTTGCTTAAGTTGAAACATAATTTAGACCCTTTTTGGCAGGTGGCTGCTTAATGCATGGTGAAAGTCATGCAGAAAGCTCCTAGAGGAGCTTTCTGCATGACTTTCACCATGCATTAAGCTGCCACCTGTCTTAAATAGCGATATAAATACGTATTTTAGTGTTCGAATAATCACGATTTTACTGTATATAATTCCCTAGCAAACAGAGCAGAACCTAATCAGATGGCTCCTGCAGAAGCCATCTGATCTGGGTCTACTCTGTTTTCAAAAGCATTATGTGGTCAAAGGTTAATCTGGTTTTACCTACTTCACTATTGAGGATCATGATACAGTGGTCAAAGTGGTGATGTTCCATAACAGAAGTACTGTACAGCATGGCTAGTGGTGACACAACCCTACAAGACAAACAAAACACAGTGTATATAGCTATAACCCTCCACTAAGCTTAAAGCATGTCTCTTTCACTGAACTGTTTAACACTGGCAGTCAACCCATTCCCTCATAGGCTATATATATTTAGAACCAACCTCTTTGAATAAATCTACAACAAGATGTGTTTGTGAAACACTATGCCCCCTCATATATTTGACCTCTGACCTTGACCTCTGACCTTGACCTTGACATGTCACCCCTCAAAATGTGCAGCCTCATGAGATACACAAGCATGCCAAATATCAAGTCTCTATCTCTACTGGTCCAAAAGTTATGGCCAATGTTAAAGTCGGCGATTTGACCCATATATTTGACCTCTGACCTTGAAGGATGACCTTGACCTTGACACGTCACCCCTCAAAATGTGCGGCTTCATGAGATACATATGTATGCCAAATATCAAGTCTCTATCTATACTGGCTCAAAAGTTATGACCAATGTTAAAGTTGCTGACAAACAAACAGACAAACAGACAAACAGACAGACAGACAGACAGACAGGGCAAAAACAATATGCCCCCCGACTATCGTCTATGGGGGCATAAAAAGGGGCATTTGCTAGACAAAAAGAAAACTTTAGAATTGAGTTGTTTTGAAACCACTGTGATAAATAGAGTTGGTTTGGTTTTTATTGCGTTTTACATCACTTTTTAACAGTATTTCAGTCATATCACTACATCCAGCTAATAACAGGTGCAGGAAGACCCCAGAGGTTCTTCTGTGTATGGAACAAACTTCATTGTTTCTTGAACAGAAGATCATCCTGGTAGAACCACTGACCTACTGCAAGCCAGTAAGGCTTCCTCACATGAAAAATCCAAATGCCCAGATCAGGATTCGAACCACAGCAATGATTGTCAGTCAAAGATCATAACCACTCGGCCAGGGAGGCCCCTCCTATGGAGCAAATGCTTTATTTATAACAATTGTTTCAAAAGTAACTTTTACAGAGGCGTCAAAAACAGGGAATGGTTTAACCCTTTCCCTGTTCTATGGTTATTATTAACTTGAATACTTACTGCATATTCATGAACAAAATAGTTAAAATGAAGTATGGAAGGTGGAACATTGTAGCCATTTTAGAAAGTGAAGTATACTAAAGATACAGATCTATCAAATTCAATTAGCAAATAGAGAAGACCCTATAGGAGCCATCTGATCTGGGTCTACTCTGTTTGCAAATGCTTGAAAAAGCGTTTATATGAGGGAATGGGTTAAGAGAGATTTCTTTATACATGTATCAATGAAAATTGTAAAACATAAATCTTCCATTTAATTTCATAGTTAATGTAAAGACATCAAAGTTTATTTAAGTAAAATGCCACCAAAGAAACATATTTTGAAATTCAACCCGTATTTCTTGACAAAAACATTATTTCCCAATGGTTGCCATGGTAATCAAAATTCTGTATGCATGAACAAAATTGGAAGGAATCTGAAAAGAAATTACTCAAGAATTATTTCTTCAAGGTTTGGTTGTATTCGGAGCAGTTGGTTTAGAGGGAGCATTGCTTTAAAGCCTTTCCCTGTTCTATATTTATTCCAATTCAATACCTACTGAACATTCATGGACAAAATAGTTGATAATGAAAAGATGGAACATTGTAGCCATTTTAGAAACTAAAGAAACAGATCTATATAATTCCTGATAGACATCAAAAGGCGTCAATATGAAGGAATGGGTTAACAGAGTAGACCCTGATCTCCTATAGGAGCTGTCTGATCTGGGTCTACTCTGTGTGCAAACTTGGAAAAGGTGTTTATGTGAAGGAAAGGGTTAAACTAATGCCACATGATAAGGGCACACTACTTTTTCCATACCTCACATTTAGGCAAATTAAGGCAACCAATCTTCAATCTACACATTCTCTTACTTCTTTAACATGGTGAACTCAAATCACTTCTGATCACAGTTACCTTCCTGAAGTATTGGTACCAGTGCAATTTTTGAAATATTTACATTGGAGAAATTAAACATTACCCTCTTGACTTCACTCATATACACTTTTATATGCCTTTACAAACAGAGCAAGCCAAGATCAGATGGCTCCTGTATGAGCTAAGTTGGGTGTGCGCTGTTTGCTTATGGATTAACACTTTCCCTCATAGTAATAGTAATGTCTTTGAACATATTTGCAAACAGAGTAGACCTAGATCACACAGCTCCAATAGGAGATGTCTGATCAAGGTCTGCTCTGCTTGCTAATGGAACTACAGTAAAATCTCGATTATTCGAACACTAAAATACGTATCATTATCGATGCTTAAGATAGGTGGCAGCTTAATGCATGGTGAAAGTCATGCAGAAAGCTCCTCTAGGAGCTTTCTGCATGACTTTCACCATGCATTAAGCAGTCACCTGCCTAAAAGGTTCTAAATTCTTCTATACAAAAAATTCGAATAATCGAGATTTTACTGTATATGTATAATCTGATACTACAGTTTTTATCTAGGCCAAAAGTGTCTTTGAAACGTTTACATAATATCAGCTAACTTAATGAATATTCATGGAGTGATCAATTCAGACATAAATGTTCATTAGAGAAAGAGTAAATGTAGATTTCATTCTACAGTTTGTGCCATAGCCAAACACTTGTGTGTTCATGTGCTAGGTGATTAATTTATCTCTTTTATTAACCCTTTTCTCCATAGGCTATTTTTAGACCCAACCTCTTTGAATAAGTCTACCGAAAAGGAGCACTAACTAGAGAAAAGGAATTTTTTAGAATTTTGTAAGTTGAAACCATTGTGATAAAATGAGCATTTGCTCCTATAGGAGCAAATGCTCTTTTTATCACATTGGTTTCATAAAGTGACTTTTACAGGCGTAGAAAGGGGTATTTATGGAGGAAAGGGTTAACAAGACATGTTTTTATATGTACATGTATATGTATTGTTGTAATGCACATGTGACTATAATAAACCAATTACTTACTTACTTATAAGAAATCAACCAATAAAGATGCATGATGCTATTATTTCTTATATAAACACAGATAACTCCCACTTATAGGTTACCTTAACACAGATAACTACCATAGGATACCTTAACCCTTTCCTCCATAGGCTATTTTTAGACCCAACCTCTTTGAATGAATCTACCGAAAAGGAGCATTTACTTGAGAAAAGGAAAATGTAACAATTGTGTAGTATAGAAACCATTGTGATAAATAGAGCATTTGCTCCATAGGAGCAAATGCTCTATTTATCACAATGGTTTCAAGAAGTGACTATTACAGAGGCGTAGAAAGGTGTATGTATGAAGGAAAGGGTTAACCCAGATAACTACCATAGGTTACCTTAATATATTACATCACTTTGGGATAACCATTCATGGTGCCTGATAATTATGTTTTAGTAGGTTTGACAATAAAGCACACTACAATTCAGTGAGAACACAGCATACGATGTACATACTTGACTTGGAAGGCGTTGTTGGTTCCCCTGTGGTCCAGATCATGACACAAGCAGGCGACCAGCATAGCGAATACATCCAGCTTAGTGAACGTGGGCATCAGCTCTCCTGTCTGAACAAAGGTAGAAAACTAGAATGCCTCTAAACATTAAGGATATTTCAGCCTATTAAGTGAAATATCAAAAGGAACAAACTTCATTAACAATCAGATCTAAATAATTCTCTAAGCAAACAGAGCAGACCCTGATCAGACTGCTCCTTAGCAGCTGTCTGATCTGGGTCTACTCTGTTCGCAAAATTGTTAAAAGGTGTTTCTATCAGAGATGGGTTAATGTTACGTATGTATTTGACTGTCCAATTATAAAATAGTAGTATTTGCCAAATTGAACTTTTTTGCAGTATGGGAGTTATTTACATCAGCTAATGTCCTGAAACATGCCAGTTTCATTTACCTCAATTTCATTTACAATGTTAATCTCTCATAGGCCACTGTAGAAATACTGTCAGACCCAGCCGCATAGAAATACTGTCAGACCCAGCGGGGGAAAAAACTTACTGTCGGAAAAATACTGTCTCCTGCTACCATAGGAACGGAACATCTAGATCAGTGAGCACTTATTAAATTGTGTGCGTGACGTCACCCGATTGACGTCACAAACTGACGTCATCTGACGCTTGCAATTTGATCGACAAACGTCATTTTGACAATTGTTTTTGTTTAAATATTTTTGCGAAATGTCACGTTATGCGACTATTTGGGAGGAGGATCTGTCAAGATTGGACAGTGAAAAGGGTTCCGCAAGTACTTATTACGTGTAATGAACAGAAATGTGAAGCTGTTCTGCAATTTTTAAGCACTGAGTAGCTCTATAACTTTTATTTCAAACTGTTAATAGTTGTCATAGACATAACCAACCTCAGGTTGACATTATGTGCTGTCGCTCTCCATAGGATCTTATATTTATATAACATAGAATTTTAAACTAATCTTGCTGTAATAAAATAATGTCTGCTAAAATTTGGATCTGGTGAAATTTGGACTACTCCCGATTTAAACAAGCTTTTGAAAAACTACGGCAACAGCTTGGATCCTGATGAAACGTCAACTTACTCTGCATCTCTGATCTGGGGTCCATAACTGTTTGCAAACGCGAGTCACGTCGCAGATAGTGAGAAATCGGTTAACACGATTTTCATGAGATGCAAAAGTTAAACACTCACAAACAGCATAGTGAACATAGTCTGGGCAACATTAAATGCATGCCTCCAGTTGTGATATGTGACTGGTCGATAGTTCTTTTTCACACTGCATGTCCATCTACACATCACCTGAAAGTGCATAGTCTTTATATATACACAGTGAGGTATTATATCAAAACAGAGAACATGAGCAAGGCATCTGTTTTAACTCTTTCGGTGCCAATGTCGCCTGTTGGCACCATTGAAAACAGTGCAGTCCCAGGTCAGATGCCGCCTTGAAAAGGTGGCATCTGACCTGGGACTTCACTGTTTTCTGTATTATTTTAGATCAAGCATACAGGTTTTTAAAAACAAATGTTTTACTAATATACCTTATTATTTAGTTAAGAATTATATTTAATATGGAGTTATTATTGCAGACGACTCTTTTAAATTTGGCGCCAAAAAAATTAATGTTTTAAAACTTAACTCATGAATATTCCCTGTTAAATATTTATGTAAGAATTAATGACTTCAGGGGTTCTGAATTTTTTTTGTAAAGACACTTGTCCACGGACAAGTTCAATTCATAATTGATTTGTAAGTATCAGAATATGACTAGCCCAGAGAGTAAACAAGATTAAAACAACATTTCAACTATGAAATAGGCAAACAGTCTAGCTAAAGATCAGAAAGATTCTTCAGAAGCCCAGTGATGGGAGTCGGCAGTGTTTGCTTCAACAAGAAGAGTGGATTTCAGACCATTCTAGCACCGTGTGGATCTGCTCAAAGTATGTTTTCTTTTTTTCATAAAACATCCGCCATAAATCTGTTTTTAGAGTAGATATAAGTTTATGTGGGAATTATTTGATGTCTTTGAGACGTTTTCATTCCAAGTAACATCTGTTATAGAGCGTCTTACGATCATGATTGTTTGTATTATAAAGTTGAACAGCAAAGTCGCACCGAGGCTCGTATCACCTGATTTTGTGACACTCTTTAAATCATGCGATGTAGGCGGGGCTATCACACGGAATACTTTTAGAACTGGTTTGCATGGAGACATACATACAATGTGCGGCGAGTCACCACTTGTCATTTAGGTGAAAGAAAGTTCGGGAAGGTATATAACCCCTTATTGAGTATTCTACGTGAAGGAGAACACTTCTTCAGACTGTCAAACGACACAATGCGTATTTCATGGCTCATTTGGAACCAGTCAAAATGTTTTCTATATTCATTTTTACACTTTGTCTAGAACAGATACAGAATATTGCTTTTTGTAGATCTACCAGCAATTTTTTAGTTGTCTACGGACAAGCCAGACACTCAGATCTGGTTGCCCAGGTTGAAAAATGTACGACTCGGACAACTCGGACGGTTAATTTCAGAACCCCTGGACTTCATGAATATTCATTAGAATAATTTTTTATCTTACATATCACCACACGACATTTTGCCTATGGCAGAAACTGTAGAATGACTTTAATATCCTAAAGAAGCCATTTGATCTGGGTCTACTCTGTTTGCAAAGGCATAGAATGGCGTATTTATGGAGTAAAGGGTTAACCTCTAACAATACTTACGTCCATGGGTATTCTAAACTTCTCAATCAGCCCAGCTTCCTTGAACATACAGATGGTGCATTCCAAAGTCTCGTCGTCTCTTAATACCAGATCGTTGAAATCGTATGAATACAGCTTCAGAGAGTTGCCAGGTCTGATTTCACAATTCTAAAAACAAGATATGATTATAACAAAATCTGTTACAGAATGTCCCCCAAAACGAAACTGACAACCGGTATTGAAGAGCAAAATATCACATTTCAATCAATCACAGGTCATCACTGGGTTACCATAGCAACCAATACTTTTGAAACACCTGCCATAAAGTTTGCGGTACCCATATACTCCTACTGACCAATTTTCCGAAAAATCTAATAAAATGTAAATTGTGACCAATCAGAGAACACCACACCATTGCCATGGCAACCAAGTCTTATAAAACAACTTGAAAGAGTTTGGGGCACCCAAATACCCCTAAATGCCAATTTTCAGCAAAATCAAATAATATCTAAATTTCGATCTATCAGAGCCCACCATTCAATTCGGAATATCGAACTTTGTCAAAAAATATCTAAATTTTGACCAATCAGAGCCACCATACAGTTACCATGACAAATAATTTTTTCGAAAGAAGGGAGATTATTCCCTCTGCCAAGAACTAAAAGGAAGGCAGGTCAGTGGTTTTGATCCCATGCGCTGCTTTGCAGCAAATGAGATTAGCCGAAATCATCTTCCTGAAATCATCCCTCATCATCATATCATCTCATCATTCATCAGCGCTATATGACCTATTCATTGTCGCAGTGCCGTAAAACCCATAATACCAATTTTCAGAAAAATCAAATGGTATGAAATTACTTCACCAAACAATATCTAAATTTCAACCAATCAGAGCCCACAATTCAATTACCATGGCAACCAATTCTTTCGAAAGACCTACCAATCAATTAGGAGAGCAGAAATATCCCGACATACCAATTTTCTGCAAAACCGAACAATATCTAAATTCGTCAAAAAAGATCTAAATTTCGACCAATTAGTCACTGTTCAGTTACCATGGCAACCAATACTTTCGAAACACCTACCAATCAATTTTGAGCACTAATATATCCCATGATACCAATTTTCAGCAAAATCAAAAGATATGAAACTTGGCCAAAAAATATCTAAATTTCGACCAATCAGAGCCCACCATTTGGTTGCTATTGTGATTTAAAAAAAAATCAAACGTGGGATGCACATCTGAATGTATCCAGCAATGTTCATGTGAAGTTTTATTAGGATCGGACCATTACTTACCGAGAAATGTGTCGGACAAATTCATGGCGGAAGAGGAAGAAGAACCGGAATCGGAAGAAATAATAATAAGAAGAAATGGAGCAAACACAATATATCCCCCCACTTTGTTTGGGGGACATAATAATAACAAGAGCACCGCAAATGGGTGCAACGCTATGCTGTCGTCATTGTCAAGATGAACATGCATACCAAAAATGAAGGTTGTAAATGAAAAATTGAAGAAGTTATGGTCAATGTTAAGATTTCGGACGACAACGACGACGCGGATGCCGGAGTTACGACAATAGCTCGTGATTTCTTCAAAACAGACAAGCTAATAATAATAATATCACTTTTAAATAATTATAAAGGAAAATCTCTATCATACTTTTAATCTAAGTATTAACCCTTTACTCCATAACCATGTCTTTATACACCTCTGCAACAGAGTAGACCAAGTTAAAACAGCTCCTGTAGGAGCTGTCTGATCAGTATCTACCCTGTTTGCATATGAAGTTATAATAGATATGACTCTACAGTTTCTGCCATGGTCAAACATTCCTGTGCCCATGTGCCATAACAAAATCATGTTGTCATTTCTGTCATGAATATTCATGGAGTAAAGGGTTAAATTATATAAAGTTTTCTCTTCAATAAATTTTGGATATATGTTTCCAGTTGCAATCAAGTAATGGGTCAAATGAAGAAATCTCAGTCATCAGTACTTACTGCGAGCTTCTCCGTCTCCTCTGTGCCAGCAGACGCATGGAAGGACAGCACTTCCAGAGCTACTGTCTGTTTGGCCATCAGCCTGCATGCATTCTCATACATCTGACAGTTATGGATACCCAAACCAGTGAATATGGAGAAAGCCTGGAAAAGGTATAATGATAGTTCAATGTATGAGATGTATAAGTTAACTAGATGGCCATGGGCAACATGTCGAGTGCGCCCGCCATTCACCAATAGTACATGCAAAAGTTAGACAGAGCAGATCCTTATCAGATAGCTCCTACAGGAATGCCTGATCTGGGTCTACTTTGCAAAAGCATGAAAAGGCACGAATATTAAGTAAAGGGTAATTATAGGCATGCATTGTGTTTGTGAAATCTGATTTTTTTACCTCCGAATTTAACCTCTAGGAGCTTTCTGCGTTACTTTTGTCCAGCATTAAGCTACCACCTGCCTCTACCACCCAGAATTATACCTCTTTTAGGTGGTCGCATTAGAGGGGTTTTACTGTATTTGTTTTGTATGTATATATAAAACTGTCACTTATTGCTATTTGTTCCTTATACTGCATTTAACGCCAAAACAACTATCAATCAACATAGTATATTGATTTAGACATAGCATATGGGTGCTTTGCTTACAATCATAGTTATAATAACTGTCATTCATAGCATTATGTGCAAACTGTTTGGATTCAATTCTGTGTAAAATTACATTGAGGACAAAACGACCAAGGCTGGAATGACATGGGTCCGGAATGACATTGATCCAAAATGATTATGAGTAGTGGCCGAAACAACTTGGGTTCGAAACGACCTAACAGCATGTGATTCTTTTTAGGGTTTCGGCTTTTGCCGAAATCCTTATAAAATGGATTGCGACTCAAACTATGGCGGAAAACCCTATTGCACGAGCGCTACCTAGCGGGAATCCTCCTAAGAGAATACGCGCATGTGCAGTGCTTGGCTTACAATCCGGTTCCGGAATCTTACAAAATATTTATAATGAAATATGGAAGGTGGATCCATTAGCAAACAGAGCAGACCCTGAATCTATGGGAGCGAGCTGTCTGATCTGGGTCGAATCTATTTGCAGATGCATGAAAACAAGTTTATATGGAGAAATAAGGGTTAAATAGACGTCTTCTGTTCTTTACGTCCTTTACAGTATAAAGGTTACAGCGCACTGGTGGTCAGTAGTGCAGGGCAACTGTTATATCATGCTAAAATCTCTAGAGGTCATACGCTTAACTCTTTGCACGCTAGCGGCGAAACTGTGATTACCTATGCAAACAGTTTGGATCAAGATGAGAGGCCACATAATTCTGCGTCTCATCAGGATCCAAACTGTTTGTCATCTTGATCATATTTTTGCATAAAATGAAAGAAAGTTTATTGAAGAATTGAAGCAGACGTCAATTTTTGCAAACGAAACATCACTCAGCATTATAAGGATTAAGCAAGCTGTAGAGACTGTAATATCGTCTGCTTCAGGTTTGTCATCATTTGAATTTCTAAAAGATCAGTTTTAGGCATTTTGACCTTAGAAGGCAAAATTGTCACAAGTTGTAAACAGTTTAGATTTTGGTCAGACAGTTACTTGGTATTAGATCTGAATCCAAACAGGGTGTCCCACTCTGCCAGCCTTTATTGTTTAAGTAGCTTGGATGGTAGTATTAACAATTACTATTAAAAGGAAACAAGGGTTTTTGTATCCTTTATATTATTAAAAAATCATTAAAATGAAAAAAAGGAGAAAGACAAACAAAATGAGACAAAGCACTTTCTTATCTTTTAATTTATATACATTTCATCATTTATTGATTTACGTGTCAGGCTTATAGTATCTTATAGTGTCTTATAGTATCTTATAGTAATGTATGTAATTTATTTCTAATTCAAATCATTTATTTCTATGACGCCGGTTACTGATCAGGGTCTGTAGTGTTTACTACAGCACTAACTGTAATTTGCATGTATGACTATAATTTATTTTTAATTATATCATTTATTGATATACTTGTTACATGTATGATGCTGCAAATAGCAAAGACCCTGGCCAGTTGTGGTAACTGATCGGGGTATGTATTGTTTGCAGCACAGACTCACAAATTGACCCTGAACAGACTCACACTCGCAGTCTCCTCAGGAAGAAGTAAGAAAATACAACACAATCACACAAAAAGACAAGGTAAAGGCATGGATAAACTATTAAGGGTCTTTTCTGTTTGCAAAAGCACAGAAAGGCTTATTTTGCTCAGACAAATTGTACCCGATATGGAACCCTGAAATCGTCTTCACTATATAATATAAAGTGAAACAATATTATGTGTCTAACAACCCATATACCAATGGGTGGTTTTACTTCAAATTTTCACCCATGATAAGCTGTCAACCTTAATGTGAAAATTTTCTTAAAGAATGTAATTATTGCTCTGACCATTTTACCAGAGTTATGGGACTCTGAAATTTTCTTCACTGTATAACACAAAGTCAAAAGTGCTTGATATAGAGACACTATTGTTAGGGGGAGTAGTGCATCAGAAACAATTTTCTAGTTAATTTTATTTTCCCTGTTGTATCCTGCCATGCTAAGTTGAAATATATTTGTTACTTTATAATTTGTCATATTGTTAATATCACCCCACAGTATACATGTATTTGGCAATTATTGTGTAGGGTATTTAGAATCATAAGGAATATGTCTAAAATTGGTGGAAGTGTATATATGGATAAGTGAATGATGCTTGCTAATTACTGTTATGGTCCACCAGATAGTAGCAGAAGTATGACCCTTACTTTCAAATAATGCAGTGATGGCTCTATACTACATTAAACATCAATTTTGGCTCTATTGGCACAAAGTGGCAAGTTGAGCTATTGGAATCGCACTGTGTGTGACATGTTCATAAAAAAATTCTTTAAATGTCTTCCAAACTACTGACATGATTTTCAGAAAAATCCACAGCAAACAATCAATATAATAAATATATATTATGTCCGAAACCTTCAGTACTGTCAGTACTTTGATTTCTGTTTGTAAATGCGTGAAAAGGCATTTATATACAGTCACAGGCTAACTGAGGAGTCCATTCAGTGGAAAAGGATAACATTTCCTAGAGGATGATCAATGACAAACAGCCTGTTTACATAATACGATTCTCCATTGAGATACAAGCTATAACTGATCATTTACTATTGATGATATCGTGTTGGATGATCAATTATAACAAAATTACACCTAGCAGCTCTATCTGTTGTATCAAGCTTGAATATTGATCTGCCCACTCAACACAGAACACGCATGCACCAGTTGGTATTTGCAAACAGAGTAAACCCACATTAAAGGACCCTTAGGAGCCCTCTGATCAGGGTTTGCACTGTTTGTCATTCAAAATCCTCTAGCAAGCTTCAAGCTGCTTTAACCCTTTCCTCCATAAATACGCCTTACTACACCTCTGTAAAAGTCATTTTATGAAACCATTGTGATAAATAGAGCATTTGCTCCTATAGGAGCAAATGCTCTATTTATCACAATGGTTTCAAACTACAAAATTCTAAAATTTTCCTTTTCTCTAGTTAATGCTCCTTTTCGGTAGATTTATTCAAAGAGGTTGCATCTAAAAATAGCCTATGAGGGAATGGGTTAAGCAAACAGAGCAGACCCTGATCAGATGGCTCTTCTAGGTATTGGTCTACCTATTTCAACTGAGTGGATTCTATAGTTAACCCCATTCCCTATATTGATTGGCTATTGGTGAAACACTGATGGGCTATTCAGCATAGAAAGGTTTAATCCTTGTCCTGTTGTTAAAGATGTCTGTATAACCCTTTTCTCCATAAATACTTTTTACGCCTTTGCAAATAGAGTAGACCCAGATCATTGCTCCTATAGGATATGGATATGATATTATTCTCTAGCTATTGCTTCGGCAAACATTCCATGTGTTAATATGCCATTTCAAAAATTAATCTAATTATTATTCATGATGTAATCATTTATATCATGAATATTCATAGAGTAAAGGGTCAAACTGTGATATTGAGCAATATTAAATTCCTATTTGTTTAACCCATTACCTCATAGGCTATTTTTAAACCTAACCTCTTTGAATAAATCTACCAAAAAGGAACATTTACTAGAGAAAAGGAAAATGTTAGAAATGTGTAGTATTGAAACCATTGTGATAAATAGAGCATTTGCTCCTAAGGAGCAAATGCTCTATTTATCATAATGGTTTCAAGAAGTGACTATTACAGAGGCGTAGAAAGGCGTATTTATGGAGGAAAGGGTTAAGCTCTTGAGCAACTGCTATCTAGGATTCAAACAGCTTGGATCCTGTTGAAATGATGAGTTACCCAGCATCTCATCTGGATCCAAGCTCTTTGCAAATGAAAATCAGGTCATGCTTAGTGTTGCACAATTTCAGCACATGGAGTTTGGGGAAGCAGGGTTATAAATTGTCATTTCAGTTTTCAATATTTTAATCTGTGCTTTCACACCACAGTACCAATGCTTAATTGGAAAACCAATAAAACTAACACAATATAAATCAATGTCAGCTATCCGATGTTCAACATATTTTTTTCTAATATAAAACATGATTCCTATTGCATGGAAAATCCATATTCTTGCCTCAGCCTTTTTTTCCATGTTTTTTTCCTTCTCACATACCATAATATTTCAAATTGGGGAATCAAAATTTAGAAAAATTAAATTTAGAAAAAGTACTAAAGACAATTTACTTAACCCTTTCCTTGTTGAATATCGATTAAACATTTCATCACCTCTTTAAAATCCATCGACATAATAATTGAGATTGATCATAGACAAGTGATTTTTTCAACTTGGCAGAAACTGAAGAATCAGATCTATACAAGGCTTTTAGCAAACAGAGCAGACCCTAATCAGACACCTCTTCTAGGAGCTGCTTTAAGCAAACAGAGCAGACCCTAATCAGACGCCTCTTCTAGGAACTGCTTTAAGCAAACAGAGCAGACCCTGATCAGACGCCTCTCATAGGTGCTGCTTTAACCCATTCCCTCATAGGCTATTTTTAGATCCAACCACTTTGAATAAATCTACTGAAAAGGAGCATTAACTAGAAAAAAGGACAAATTTAGAATTTTGTAGTTTGAAACCATTGTGACAAATAGGAGCAAATGCTCTATTTATCACAATGGCTTCAACAGATGATTTTTGCAGGGACGTAGAAAGGCGTATTTATGGACGAAAGGGTTAAGCAAACAGAGCAAACCCTGATCAGACACCTCTTCTAGGAGCTGTCTGATCTTGGTCTACCTATTTGAAAAGATATAGAAAGGTGTTTATATTGAAGAAAAGGGTTAAATGAAATGAATACAGTTTTGACCATTTCTCAGGCTTTAGAAAGTATGTTGAGATTAATAAAATCGATTTTTATGTGTTGCTCTTCCTTGAAATGAATTCCTTTTATGGATGGAGAAAATGCAACAAAGATAGCAAACTAAGCATGGTATGGGTCAAATATTATCATGTATTCCATGAATATTCATGTAAGAAATGATGACATCAATATCAACCCTTTCCTTCATATAAATGCATTTTCACACATTTGCAAACAGAGAAGACCCAGATCAGATGGCCCCTAGAGGAGCTGTCTGATCAGTGTCTGCTCTGTTTGCTAATGGAATTTGACAGATCTGTTTCTTTAGTTATCTAAAATGGCTACAATGTTCCACCTTCCATACTTCATTGCAACTATTTTGTCCACAAATATTTAGTAGGTATTGAAATTTGGATTAAATATAGAACTGGGAGAACGTTCATGAGATAACTGGTTATACTAGCACAATGAGCGGCCTGCATAAACTGTAGAATCATATCTATATTATATCATAAGCAAACAGAGCAGACCCTGATCAGAAGACTCCCACAGGAGTCATTTGATATGGGTCTTCTTTATTTGCAAAGGCGAAGAAAGGTGTTTTTATGGAGTAAACGGGTTAAAATCAGTAATAAACTTAGAGAGCCATTCGGGAGATATTGTCTGCATGCTATGTAAGATTTTGTCTACCCTGGAAATTAAATTATACAAATTAAATAGTATATTATAGTCCATCTGCTAAATCGATGAAGCACAGTTCAGAGATCTCTTTTCTCAAAAGATATGTCAGTTGTTTTGAGATACAGCGTATTTATTATGTCTGGGTCAGATGCAATTTAAATCTTGACAAAACAACATTTATTTACTGCTATCAGACAGTTTTTGCATGTTTTCTACAATAAAAGGGATTTTTTTTAACCCTTTACCTGATGAATATCCATGTAAAATTTAATGATATCATGAATATTAATTACCTGAATTTTTATGATGGTATATAACCCTTTCCTCCATAAATACGCCTTTCTACGCCTCTGTAATAATCACTTCTTGAAACCATTGTGATAAATAGAGCATTTGCTCCTATAGGAGCAAATGCTCTATTTATCACAACGGCTTCAAACTACAAAATTCTAAATTTTACTTTTCTCTAGTAAATGCTCCTTTTGGGTAGATTCATTCAAAGAGGTTGGGTCTAAAAATAGCCTATGGAGGAAAGGGATAAACACTGGTTATCTTGGCGGTGTCTGAAAATGCAGAATCAGATCTATATAATTCCATACAAACAGCGAACCCTGATCCTGTAGGAGCCATCTGATCTAGGTCTATTCTGTTTGCAAGGCATGAAAAGGCGCTCCTATCTAGCCTTGATCTGATTATTGATTATTAATCGAAGATTGATCGAAAAAGAATTTTTGATCTACTATCGATAGTAGTTCCGCCATATCTATTATTGACTATAATTTGAAGCATAGGTTATTTTCGTAGGTGTTTTAAAAGGAATTTAACGCTATGAAAACCTGTACCTGTATAATCATGATAATGCCACTGAGCCTCTACCATAATGTATGTTAAGACCAACCATAATGAATGGTCACAGCATACTGTTTGGTTGACACAAAATCTTAAGCATTTTAAATATATCCTATAACTTGAACTCTGTTTAACCCATTCCCTCACATTGATGCCTTTTGGTATTTCTGAAAAAGTCACTTTTGAAACCATTGTGATAAATAAAGCATAGCTAGGAGCAAATGCTCTATTTATCACAATGGTTTTAAAACTACACAATTCTAAAAAATGTCCTTTCTCTAGTAAATGCTCCCTTTCAGTAGATTTATTAACCCATTCCCTCATAGGCTATTTTAAGACCCAACCTCTTTGAATAAATCTACCGAAAAGTTGCATTAACTAGAGAAAAGGAAAATTTTAGAATTTTTTAGTTCAAAACCATTGTGATAAATAGAGCATTTGCTCCTATAGGAGCAAATGCTCTATCTATCACAATGGTTTCACAAAGTGACTTTTACGGAGTCATCAAAAGTCGTCACTATGAGGGAAAGGGTTAACCATTTCATACTAGATCTTCATTTAAGACTTGAATTTCCCAGACCAATAAATTTTGATTATGCTGCACAAATGGAACAGAGCAACACAAAAAAAACTAGAATGTGTGCATAAGTTATGTATGTCCTGGCAAAATGTTAAGTCTACAAATAGTAATATAGTGGTGAGCCTCTCCATAGGGACAACATCATGGATATATATATACAGTTGAACTTCGATATCTCAACTTCAGATAATTCGAACTACAGGATAGCTTGAAGTAAAAGTTTGGTCCTAAAATTTACAATTCAGAATTGTTGTAAGATGTATTACCCTGCATATCTAGAAAAATATGTGACAGCTTAATGCAGGTCGAAAGTAATGCTGAAAGCTCCTACAGGAGCTTTCATCATTACTTCAGACTTGCATTAAGCTGTGAACTTGAGAAATTGTTCAGATTAGAAATCGGATGACTCAAACCTGTTATATCGATGTAATTTGTATGGTCCCTTAAAGTTTGAGATGTCTAAGTTCAACTGTAGGTTGTTTTAAATACAGATGGCTGCTTAAGTTAATGCAGAAGAAAAGGGATGCAGAAAGCTCATTTCTCCATAAAATTTTGTCCTGCATTAAGCTACCACCTGCCTTAAACAGAATTAAGATTTCTTTCGAATGAATGTGTCTAGAGGTTTGACTGTATAAAATTAGGTAGAATTTATCTAAAATCAAACTGATTTGTTCTTTATTGCCAAACTGTATTGTGCCAAATTTGATAGTGATCCTTTCAGAATTATAAATGAGTTGAAACCAGCATTTGAATAGACGAAAGCATGCATTCGCCACTAATGATGCATTCTGGGATAAAATTTAAATCTCAGACTTTTAATAAATCACTCACAATGAAAATTTAAGATAGACAGACTTTGCTGAACTTCACTAGATAAATCTCAATCTGAACGGTATATTTGCTCTGATGGATCGAAGCTTTACATGACCAAAATTCTTTTACAGGCTTTCTCCAAGCTGTAGATAAGACTGAGACTGATCTATCTAAATCTCTTACTTCTCAGTCAAACCGTCTTGAATGTATCTTTTAACCCTTTACTTCATAACTACGCCTTTCTATGCCTTTGCAAACAAAGAAGACCCAGATCAGATGGCTCCTATAGGAGCCATCTGATCAGGGTCTGCTCTGTTTGCTTATGAAGTAATATAGGTATGGTTCTACAATTTCTTTGACGGCCAAAATTTCATGTGTTTATGAGCCATTATAACAATTAATCTAATTAATATTCATGATGTCATTATTTCTTAAATGAATATTCATGGAGGAAAGGGTTAATTGCCTCAGATAGGCAATTCCAATGAATACAAACAAGATATGGTTTAGCAGAGAAATGTAGAAAATCTTTAACTCTTTACTCCATGAATATTCATGTAAGAAATAATGACATCATGAATATTAATTAATACTGACATATGAACACAGGAAGAATTGGCCATGGCAGAAACTGTAGAATCATATCTATATTATTTTATAAGCAAATAGAGCAGACCCTGATCAGACAGCTACTGTAGGAGCCGTCTGATCTGTGTCTACTCTGTTTGCATTCTAAATACGCCTCTTTTCTTTATTCCTGATTCTGCTTTAACCCATTGCTTCAATGATACACATTTTAACAAATGTTTTAACAAACAGAGTAGACCAAAATCAGATGGCTCCTGTAGGAATCATCTGATCAGGATCTGCTAAGTTTGCTTATGGAATAATAGCGACCTCAGTCACCGGATTCTATAGTTTCTAAGTTTGCTTATGGAATAATAGCGACCTCAGTCACCGGATTCTATAGTTTCTGCCATGTCCGAAATTTCCCATGTTCATGTGTCATTATGAATAATTCATTTAACCCATTCCCTCATATTGATGACTTTTGACGACTGTAAAAATCACTTTGTGAAACCATTGTGATAAATGGTTTCAAACTACAAAATTCTAACATTTTCCTTTTCTCTAGTTAATGCTCATTTTCGGTAGACTTCTTCATAGAGGTTGGGTCTAAAAATAGCCTATGAGGTAATGGGCTAATCAATATTCATATTGTAATTATTACATAAATGGGTATCCATGAACTAAAGGAATAAATGCTTACAATGCAATTATTTTGTTAATTTTGCACAAACCTCTATGATATTGGCGTCATTCTCGTTGAATGGATTTCCATTGAGTTTGTTGATAAGCATGTTGACTGCGGTGATTTTTCTTTCGCTGTTGAATACTGGCATACAGAGAATGCTGCGAGTGGTGAACCCCTCCTCATCTACAAACTGGGAAGAAAAAACCTCGTAATTATCTTATATATTCAGACAACAGCCTTAGGCAAATAGTGCACACCCAGATAATACTGGTCCTGATGGAAAAATTTTGATAAGGATCTACTCTAGTTGCTGTCCTATTAACCCATTTGCTCCCACAATCCCATATGTGTGATGAAGGCAAACAGTGTAGACTCTGATCAGACGCTGAATGATGCGGCATCTGATTAGAGTCTACACTGTTTGCTGATAGGAATTTTAATATAAAACAATACGAAAATGAAAATTTAGGCCAGGCACCCCTTAGATAACAAGAGCACCGCGAGACGGGGCAATATACGCCCGAAGGCTTGCTACCCGAAACTATCAAAGGGCAATAACTCCAGAATGAAAAATGATATGAGAGTTATCTCACTGATATGCACAACTACACATCAATATCTATCATTCCTGAAAGTTTGAAGAAATTATGTTGAAAAATAAAGGAGGAGTTAGTTGCACAAGAAATTGCTACCCAAAACTATCAAAGGGCAATAACTCCAGAATGAAAAATGATATGAGAGTTATCTCACTGATATGCACAACTACACATCAATATCTATCATTCCTGAAAGTTTGAAGAAATTATGTTGAAAAATAAAGGAGGAGTTAATTGCACAAGAAATTGCTACCCGAAACTATCAAAGGGCAATAACTCCAGAATGAAAAATGATATGAGAGTTATCTCACTGATATGCACAACTACACATCAGTATCTATCATTCCTGAAAGTTTGAAGAAATTATGTTGAAAAATAGAGGAGGAGTTAGTTGCACAAGAAATTGCTACCCGAAACTATCAAAGGGCAATAACTCCAGAATGAAAAATGATATGAGAGTTATCTCACTGATATGCACAACTACACATCAGTATCTATCATTCCTGAAAGTTTGAAGAAATTATGTTGAAAAATAGAGGAGGAGTTAGTTGCACAAGAAATTGCTACCCGAAACTATCAAAGGGCAATAACTCCAGAATGAAAAATGATATGAGAGTTATCTCACTGATATGCACAACTACACATCAGTATCTATCATTCCTGAAAGTTTGAAGAAATTATGTTGAAAAATAAAGGAGGAGTTAGTTGCACAAGAAATTGCTAACGGACGGACGGACAGACGGACGGACGGACGACATGCGCCATACCATAATACGTCCCTTCGGGCGTATAAAAAATGGACTAATCCAATATATAAACATGCAAGAATCCACTGGGAGCAAATGGGTTAATATCTCGTATACAGTAGAGTATCTACAACACGACCACTTAAATAAATATCAATGATGACTGTTTTAAAAAGCAGGCAGTTGCTTAACCCTTTCCTCCATAAATACACCTTTCTACATGTACATCTCTGTAAAAGTCATCTGTTGAAACCATTGTGATAGATAGAGCATTTGCTCCTATTTATCACAATGCCTTCAAATTACAAAAATTCTAAAAAAATCCTTTTCTCTAGTTAATGCTCCTTTTGGGTAGATTTATTCAAAGAGGTTGGATCTAAAAATAGCCTATGAGGGAAAGGGTTAATGCAGAACAAAAGTAATGCAGAAAGCTCCCATGGGAGCTTTCTGCATTACTTTTGTTCTGCATTATAAAAGTTATTGATATTCATGATGTCATTATTTTTTACATGAATATTGAACAGGGAAATGGTTAAATTAGTGACAACAGAAGCAAACAGTGCAGACCCTGATCAAACTTCTCCTTCAGGAGCAGTTTGATTTGGGTTGTGCATTATTTGCCATTTTTTCTTCTTATTGAATTCTTAGGGTAAATGAGGTCTAGTGACATTCCACACAGATCAATATGTAGCAACAATGCAAATTGATTTTAATCAGCACTGAATCCAAACTGATGAGTTTTAACAATCAATTGATGAACATGGATCTCGCCTCAAGGCTGCATTCATTTTCCACCGTGAAATTGTGGGCTGTGAAGTAATTAGAACTGATAACAGTCACTTATGCAGTCACCACTAATTGTAAAATTAATTCTTTACATGCCAGCAGTTAATTTGTGATTAATTACCGATGCAAACAGTTTGGATCCAGATCAGACATCAAGTACCTTGATGACAGATCAGGATCCAAACTGCATGACACTCTGAATGCATGTTTTAAGAGAAATAAAAGAAAAATGCACCAGACAATTTTTTTTTCCGCAGATGACAGTTACGCCACATGCAAAGAATCAATTAAACTATTTTCACACATGAGGATTTTAAAATTTTGGAATCTAATTATACCCAGCAGTCTAATGAAAAGTGTGGTAATCAGAGCCTGATAAATCATTTAGGCTTCCAGCAGGGGATTCCATCACATCAGCCTAGCTTGTATCATAGGACATGTCTCCAATAATGGAAAACCTTAGCATCAACTGTGTGCATCTTTGCAGGTAATGCTAAGCAGAGTTCCAGGTTAGATACTTAAACTGAAACGCTTTCCAGAATAACTTCTTTATTTCTCCATCAAACCTTATGTCTCTTCAAGACGATTCTAAAGAGTGGTCACACCATAGGGTTTGGTGGAGAAAGGAAGATTGTAGTATTTGAGTATGCACGTTTATCCGTTGTAGTATTTGAGTAGGCACATTTATCTGTTTTAGTATTTGAGTAGGCACGTTTATCTGTTGTAGTATTTCAGTACGCACATTTATCTGTTGTAGTATTTGAGTATGCACATTTATCTGTTGTAGTATTTGAGTACGCACATTTATCTGTTGTAGTATTTGAGTACGCACATTTATCTGTTGTAGTATTTGAGTATGCACAGTTATCTGTTGTAGTATTTGAGTATGCACAGTTATCTGTTGTAGTATTTGAGTACACACATTTATCTGTTGTAGTATTTGAGTACGCAGTTATCTGTTTTTGTATTTGAGTATGCACATTTATCTGTTGTAGTATTTGAGTACGCACATTTATCTGTTGTAGTATTTGAGTATGTACAGTTATCTGTTGTAGTATTTGAGTACACACATTTATCTGTTGTAGTACTCTGTTTGCAAAGTCATGAAACAATAGGGCCATAATGTTTTCACTATATGTTTCTATATAGAAAACTGGCCTCCCATGGGAGGGGCCAATATTGACCCCAGGGGCATAATTTATACAACTTTTGTAGAGGACCTGAATATGATGCTATGTGCCAAATATGAAAGCTGAGAACTTTCCAGTTTCAGAGTTGAAGAGTTTCAAAGTTTTCACTATGTTTCTATAGAAAACTGGCCACCCCTTTCCAGGGAAAAAAGTCCGGAAAATTAAAGTGTGACTGACTGGTGGACTGACAGACAGATAGACAAACCTGCATTGCCGGTAGGTGACTAAAAACAGATAAAATCTTTAAGAAACAAATAATGAACCCCATCTCATAACCTAAAACCTATTCTAACTTCTTCAAAACTAACAATAGACAGACTTTTCCAGAGACCTTCCTGTCACTGTGAAAGCAATTAATCTAAATCACTGTTAAAGAACCTAAACACAAACAGGGATTCATTCAGTTCGGCTGAGCATCAATTATCTCCCAACTGATACTCCAGACCTCCAAGAAACAAATAATTTACTGGTTAATGCCAAATCTGACAGCCCAAATCTCCCCGTGAGTCTGATAAATGACTGTCTGACTGTAAACTGACTAACCCTATACTACTCATTCTGTCTTGATTGGCATCCACAATCAGTTCTGCTCTGGATGCAGATTAACCCATTCCCTCATGGGCTATTTTTAGATCCTACCTCTTTGAAGAAGTCGACTAAAAAGGAGCATTTATTTGAGAAAAGGAACATTTTTGAATTGTGTAGTTTTGAAACCATTGATAAATAGAGCAAATGTTCTATTTATCACAATGGTTTCAAAAAGTGACTTTTACAGAGGCATCAAAAGGCGTCAATATGAGGGAATGGGTTAATACTCAAATCGTAGATAAAGGTTCATCACATAATTCAAATACTAAAACCCAGTCGGGACACTTCTTTAGAATTGTTTATTTTGAAACGATCCTAAACAATGGTCGCAACATAAGGATTTGGTGGAAAAATGAAGACGTTATTCTTGAAAATGTTTAAATTTCAGAATCTTATCAGGACCTTTGGGCATCACATAATTCAAATACTAAAACCCTGTCGTGATGCCACTTTAGATTTATTTCTTTCGAGACAAATAAAGAATGGTCATGCACAACATGGGATTTAGTGGAAAAATGAGGGAGCTATTTAAACAATATATTTCAATACAAATCTTTATCTATGATGATGCAAAAACAGTACCTAATGATGCTAACCTGACCTGGTCTCTGTCAGGTTAACCCTTTGCCTGTTAAATATTCATACAAGAAATAATGACATCATGAATATTCATTAGTTGATTTTTTATATTTGCATATGTATGTACACAGGATTTTATTGTATTGGTAGAAACTGTAGAGTCAGGTCTGTTAAATTTCATAAGCAAACAGTGCAGACCCTGATCAGATGGCTCCTATAGGACCCGTCTGATCTGGATCTACTCTGTTTGCAAAGGCAAGATAAGGTGTTTATATAAAGGAAAGGGTTAAAGGTTGATAATTGAGCTTCACATGAAGTTTCATTGAAATATGGCTTATAAACTTTTAGAAATAGCACAGTCAAGACTCTTAGTTTTCAGCTAATGTGCTCCTCTGATGTTTTTTGTTCAAATTAAGCTAACAATAAATGAAAAGTAAAAACTACATCCTTATTAGAGCACATGCTATTCGAGAGAAAAACACCATCATTAACCCATTTCTCCACAGGCTATTTTTAGACCCAAACCCTTTGAATGAATCTACCCAAAAGGAGCATTTACTAGAGAAAAGTAAAATTTTAGAATTTTGTAGTTTGAAACCATTGTGATAAATAGAGCATTTATTCCTATAGGAGCAAATGCTCTATTTATCACAATGGTTTCAAGAAGTGGTTATTACAGAGACGTAGAAAGGCGTATTTATGGAGGAAACTAAAAATTATAATCAGTGCTAACCCTAATTAGATAGCAGTCATGATACTACCTGAAAAAACAAAACAAGTCAATGATTTGTCACATATGCATAGGGTTAAATTTATTGTGAACTTACCGGCCCTTTGCCAAAGCGACCATCAGCTTCCAGGTTTGGTATTGAGACAGTGGTTTGATGGTATGCCACATACTTTGCAATCTCAGCGTTCTTCGACCGTGCCAACTGGGAGGCACTGTAAATACAAGAAAAACCTTATGAATTCTACAGTAAAACCTCTCCCATGTGACTATTGAAAAGGTATTGAATTTTAGGTCTTTAACCCTTCCCTCCAAAAATACGTCTTTCTACATCTCTTTAATAGTCACTTCTTGAAACCATTGTGATAAATAGAGCATTTGTTCCTATAGGAGCAAATGCTCTTTTTATTACAATGGTTTCAAACTACAAAATTCTAAAATTTTCCTTTTCTCTAGTTAATGCTCCTTTTCGGTAGATTTATTCAGTGAGGATGGATCTAAAAATAGCCTATGAGGGAATGGGTAAACCCTTAAGTAACCCTTTAATCCATGAATATTTATGTAAACAATAATGATTTCATGAATATTAATTAGATTAATTGTTATAATAGCATATAGACAAGGGAATATTTGCCAAGCCAGAAACTGTAGCATCCTATCTATATTATATCAATCAAACAGAGCAAACCCTGATCAGATGGCTCCTATTGGGGCTGTCTGATTTGGGTCTACTGTTTGCAAAGGTGTAGAAAGATAATATTTATGGAGCAAAGGGTTGAACAGTGCCAGTTTTGCTTCTGCAGAAAAGATAAATCAGTTGATAAATATTTTCTTTGTATGCAAGTGATGCCTATTGCAGGTTCATTACAGAATAGTTGCTCTTGCACCATTGGTTCATTACAGACTTGTTGCTCTTGCACCACTGGTTCATTAAAGAATAGTCACTCTTGCACCATTGGTTCATTACAGACTGGTTGCTCTTGCACCATTGGTTCATTACAGACTAGTTGCTCTTGCACCATTGGTTCATTACAGACTAGTTACTCTTGCACCATTGGTTCATTACAGACTAGTTGCTCTTGCACCATTGGTTCATTACAGACTAGTCGCTCTTGCACCATTGGTTCATTACAGACTGGTTACTCTTGCACCATTGGTTCATTACAGACTAGTCGCTCTTGCACCATTGGTTCATTACAGACTAGTCGCTCTTGCACCATTGGTTCATTACAGACTAGTTGCTCTTGCACCATTGATACATTACAGAGATTGGTTCATTACAGGCTAGATGCTCTTGCACCATTGGTTCATTACAGACTAGTTGCTCTTGCACCATTGGCTCATTACAGGCTAGTTGCTCTTGCACCATTGGTTCATTACAGACTAGTCGATCTTGCACCATTGGTTCATTACAGACTAGTTGCTCTTGCACCATTGGTTCATTACAGACTAGTCGCTCTTGCACCATTGGTTCATTAAAGAATAGTTGCTCTTGAACCATTGGTTCATTACAGACTAGTCGATCTTGCACCATTGGTTCATTACAGACTAGTTGCTCTTGCACCATTGGTTCATTACAGACTAGTCGCTCTTGCACCATTGGTTCATTAAAGAATAGTTGCTCTTGAACCATTGGTTCATTACAGACTAGTCGCTCTTGCACTATTGGTGCATTACAGACTAGTTGCTCTTGCACCATTGGTTCATCACACCAGTCTCATTACAGACTAGTCGCTCTTGCACCATTGGTTCATTACAGACTAGTTGCTCTTACACCATTTGTTCATTACAGACTAGTCACTCTTGCACCATTGGTTCATTACAGAGATTGGTTCATTACAGACTAGTTGCTCTTGCATCATTGGTTCATTACAGACAAGTTGCTCTTGCACCATTGGTTCATTACAGACCAGTTGCTCTTGCACCACTGGTTCATTACAGTCTAGTCAATCTTGCACCATTGGTTCATTACAGAGATTGGTTCATTACAGACTAGTTGCACTCGTTGCTCTTGCACCATTGGTTCATTACAGAGATTGGTTCATTACAGACTAGTCGCTCTTGAACCATTGGTTCATTAGACTAGTCGCTCTTGCACCATTGGTTCATTAGAGACCAGTTGCTCTTGCACCATTGGTTCATTACAGAGATTGGTTCCTTACAGACTAGTCGCTCTTGCACCATTGGTTCATTACAGACTGGTTACTCTTGCACCATTGGTTCATTACAGACTAGTTGCTCTTGCACCATTGGTTCATTACAGACTAGTTACTCTTGCACCATTGGTTCATTACAGACTAGTTGCTCTTGCACCATTGGTTCATTACAGACTAGTCGCTCTTGCACCATTGGTTCATTACAGACTGGTTACTCTTGCACCATTGGTTCATTACAGACTAGTCGCTCTTGCACCATTGGTTCATTACAGACTAGTCGCTCTTGCACCATTGGTTCATTACAGACTAGTTGCTCTTGCACCATTGGTTCATTACAGACTAGTCGCTCTTGCACCATTGGTTCATTATAGACTAGTTGCTCTTGCACCATTGGTTCATTACAGACTAGTTGCTCTTGCACCATTGGTTCGTTACAGACTAGTTGCTCCTGCACCATTGGTTCATTACAAACTAGTTACTCTTGTACCATTGGTTCATTACAGACTAGTTACTCTTGCACCATTTGTTCATTACAGACTAGTTACTCTTGCACCATTGGTTCATTACAGAGATTGGTTCATTACAGACCAGTTACTCTTGCACCATTGGTTCATTACAGACTAGTTACTCTTGCACCATTTGTTCATTACAGACTAGTTACTCTTGCACCATTGGTTCATTACAGAGATTGGTTCATTACAGACTAGTCACTCTGGCACCATTGGTTCATTAGACTAGTCGCTCTTGCACTATTGGTTCATTACAGACTAGTCACTCTTGCACCAATGGTTCATTACAGAGATTGGTTTATTACAGACTAGATGCTCTTGCACAATTGCTGCATTATTTTTTCAAATGGCACATCAGAAATGCAATATTTGGCCAACCTGACATATCTTTTTTTGTCTTGTTTTACTCGAAAACTTCAGACTCCTGTTGAATAGCTGTAGTATTATTGGTCATAGAATTAGGAACTACATGTGATGCAAGACCACTTTTGACAGTCTATTTCCTGCTATAGGTCATATAACAACCAACCACTGCAGTTGTAAGAAAAAGTGCTTCGCTCTGCTCAGCTCAAAAACATGGTGGAAAAAAGAAAACATGATCGAAAAAGTTAATGATTTCTTTACAGAGGGAAAAAAATGAAAACAGAAGTGTTGAGGACAAATGCCCAAACATCTGTGGATTTTGGCATTTATTCAAAAGAAGTTCATAAATTTCAAAATACTTAGTTGAAATCTTACCAATGTCTTATTTTTGACAAAAAGAAAAACCAAGTGCTCTGTAGTTTATGTAGCAAACACAAAATACTTTGTGTTGTATATTTATGTACGAAATAATGACATCAAGAATATTTATTAGCTGATTTTTTAATAATGGCATACAAACACAGGCATTTTTGGTACTGGTAGAAAATGTTGAGTCAGATCTATATTCTACAATAAACAAACAGAGCTGACCCAGCTCCAATAGAAAGAACAAATTCCCCTCTATATAAATTATGTTCAAGAGTTTAATCCAATTATTCGCAGATTTGAACTGTTCTCGAGTATCCAATCTTTCCCATGGTGAATATGCAACATACTAATAATACTGTTCTAAAACAACAGCAAATGACTCTTTACTCCATTAATATATTCATCTAAGAAAAAATCACACCATGACTATTAATTATAGCAGCACATGCACACAGAAATTTTTGGCCATGGCAAAAACTGTAGAATCATATCTATATTATATCATAAGCAAACACGGCAGACCCTGATCTGACGACTCCTATAGGAGCAGTCTGATCTGTGTCTACTCTGCAAAGGCGTAGAAAAGTGTATTAATGGAGCATAGGGTTAAGCCTCGGTAGAAAATCTGAAATAAACATAAAGTTTCAAAGGTCACTATATATCTGTATGTGCTGTTGAGAGCACTGACATTGGTTGCCAGAAAAAATCGTAATTTATGCTTAAATGTCGAACCCTGATTATACATTCCAACCCAAAACACACTACTTGGAGAATGTAAAGGTAGCAGACAGAATTGGTAAATTAATTTTTCAGACAATCCCGAGCTGCTTGTCAAAGAGAGATATTCCTTTGTCTGTAGTGATGGGTTTTTTGCATCGATGGGTCAAAGGCCATAACTGGTGCAAAGAAGGGAGTCACTGGAGATATGGAGGTGTTAGTTGAAAGCCTCAAAGCCTTAGAAAATAAGAAGAGTATTCATTCATTAACTCTTTCCTTCATATAAATGCTTTTTTGCACACCTTTGCAAACAGATCAGTCACAGATCAGATAGCTCCTATAGGAGTCATCTGATCAGTGTCTGCTCTGTGTGCTTATGACATGATACAGAACTGATTATACAGTTTTTGGTCTACGTAAAAAAATTCCCTTGAAAATTTCTCATCATAAATGTTAATATTCATGAAATTACCAATTCACACATAAATCTCTATTAAGGACCCTTTACTCCATAATTATGCCTTTCTACACATTTGCAAACAGAGTAGACCCAGATCAGACGGCTCCAGTAGGAGCCGTCTGATCAGGGTCTGCTCTGTTTGCTTATGGTATAATATAGATCTGATTCTACAGTGTCTGCCTTTAGCTTTAATGTCCTGCTTTATTTGCTTATGATGTAATGAAGATATGATTCTAGTTTCTGCCATGGCCAAATATTCCAGTGTCCTTGTGCTAGTACAACAGTTATTCTAATTAATATTCATGATGTCATTATTTCTTACATGAATATTCATGGAGTAAAATGTTAAGTCAAGGAATGCCTTCACATTATGATCAGCTTCAGGCTCACTAGAAAAAATAAGAGAGAGAAGCTGGTGTTCAAAGGTAACCATGTGATTATCAAGGGACAAAATAATATTGATTTATTGAAGAAAAGGTTTGTGACAGTGTCATTGAGATGATAAATGAAATATTTCCTATTAAAGACTACGATCTGATTTACAGCCTTGCTGTTTGGTATGAGGCTTGTATCATTTCTAAGACATTTCCAGTGACTTTTGAGCAATTTTGGGAACAAGAAACATCACTTTCATAAACAAAAGGGTCAGAATGGCCCTGAAGCGCTCACCAGATATTCAGAGGAGAAGATTTTCAAAGTTTTCACTATATGTTTCTACAGAAAACTAGCCTGCCCTGGGGCGGGGATAATTTTGACCCAAGAGGAAAAATTTATATAACTTTTGTAGAGGACCTGAACATGATGCTATGTGCCAAATATGAAAGCTGAGAACCTTCCAGTTTCAGAGGAGAAGATTTTCAAAGTTTTCACTATATGTTTCTATTGAAAACTGGCTACCCCTGGGGTGGGGCCAATTTTGACCCCAGGTGCATAATTTATATAACTTTGTAGAGGACCTGAACATAATGTTATGTGCAAAATATGAAAGCTGAGAACCTTCCAGTTTCAGAGAAGAAGATTTTCAAAGATTTCACTATTTGTTTCTATTGAAAACTGCCCACCCCTAGGGCGGGGCCAATTTTGACCCCAGGGCCATAATTTATAAAAAAAATTGTAGAGGACCTGAACATGATGCTATGTGCCAAATATGAAAGCTGAGAACCTTCCAGTTTCAGAGGAGAAGATTTTCAAAGTTTTACTATATGTTTCTATTGAAAACAAGGCACCACTGGGGCGGGGCCAATTTTGACCCCAGGGGCATAATTTATACAACTTTTGTAGAGGACCTTAAGATGATACTATGTGCCAAAGATGAAAGCTGAGAACCCTGTAGATTTAGAGGAGAAGATTTTTAAAGGTTCAAATTGTTGATGACGGACGACGCACGCCGACGGACATTACGGACATCAGGCAATCACAAAAGCTCACCCTGAGCACTTTGTGCTCTGGTGAGCTAAAAAGCTGTAACACATGCTGCAGCGGTCATTGATTCAGAACAAGCAAAGCTAGAGTCAGGTGTGTCCTGAAATAATGGATACCCTAGGCAAAGAAACAGATAAAAAAGATGCATAATCAAAAATTAATATTGCCCTTTCTCCACCAAACCCTATTTTGTGACCACTGTTTAGAATCATTTCAAACAAAGAGCGGTCACAACATAGGGTTTGGTGGAGAAACAAAGAAGTTAGTCTTGAATTTTTTTTAATTCATGCATCTTATCTGGACCTTTGACCCTATAGACAAACTATCAGTTCTCTGGAATCTTACTAACAGGCATCACAAGTCTGATTTCCCAAACATGCTGGGGAAAAGAGTGTGCAGCCATATCACATATTGCTCCTTTACATATAGCTCATTGTGTAAGGGGCTTGAGCAGACAGAACATCACTGAGACTGCTGAACCATTTAGTCAATGAACATTCTTGCACGAAATATTGACATCATGAATATTAATTACAGTGAAACCCGATAGTTTGAATATTAAAACAAGTATCGTTATCAATCTTTAAGACAGGTGGCTGCTTAATGCAGGGTGAATGTCATGCAGAATGCTCCTGGAGGAGCATTCTGCATGATTTTCACCCTGCATTAAGCAGCCACCTGTCTACAAAGACACAAATTCTTTTATTACTAAAATTTTGTAATATCGAGTTTTTACTGTAGATTAATTGTTATACACATAATAACATATAGACACTGGAATGTTTGGCATAGGCAGAAGCTGTAGAATCACAGCTATGTAATATCATAAGCAAACAGAGCAGAACCTGATCAGACTGCCCCTACGGGAGCCATTTGATCTGGGTCTTCTCCGTCTGCAATGGAGTAAAGGATTAAGATTGAACAAACTTTCATCAGGGAGAGATGATGCTTGAATAACCATTGCCAAAGTACATCCTCCAGTTTCTGTATCAAACTTTCATGAAAAGTATGAAAAATTGTAGAGGTAAATAGAACAGGAGAATATTTTCTGTATAGACACAACCTGACTGATGCAGATATTTATATATATTATACCCCAAGTTGTCAGTTTGATAGTTTTGTGCGAGTTAGCCCATTCCCTCATATTGACATCTTTTGATGCCTCTGAAAAAGTTACCTGTTGAAACCATTGTGATAAATAGAGCATTTGCTCCTACAGGAGCAAATGCTCTATTTATCACAAAGGTTTCAAACTAAAAAAAAATAAAAAAAATTCCTTTTCTCTAATAAATGCTCCTTTTTGGTAGATTTATTCAAAGTGGTTTGATCTAAAAATAGCCTATGAGGTAATGGGTTAACAACAATAAATTTTCAACTTCACTAGCCATTTGTTCTAGGTGGAGGACACCTGCCAAGGTATTTCATACATTTTTACTTTTTAAATATATGACCCTAAGTTTAAAGTGATCAGTTAGTACCACTTTTTACATTGGCTGGTCACATGACCCCTCTTTCTTGTACAACTCCTACTATTGTAGTCATGCCTAACTATGACTGAAAAGCTAATCTGATTCACCGGAGTTACCAATACATGTAATTTAAGGAAAATAGATGTCAGACAGAATATTTGAAAAAATTACACACGACAGTGCATAGCAACACCAGATGCATAAATCAAATGCACACTGCACACTTGCACACGACCTTCATAGTTTGTTCCTTGCCTGTTCCATACCAACATCATTCAGGGCACTGTGACACTAAAAAGGTCACCACAGTAAAGTCTCTCTATAACGGCCACTAAATTACATCAAGTATTTTGTGTTGAAGGCAGGTGGCAGCTTAAAACAAGGTGAATGTAAAACAGAATGCTCCTATAGTAGCGTTCTGTTTTACTTTCGCCTTGCTTTAAGCAGCCACCTGTCCTACATACCAACTAATTAACACAATTTAGTGGCTGTTACAGAGAGGTTTTACTGTATAACTGATACTAGTTTCTGTCAAAACAAAAACATTCTTTGAAAAGTTTACATTATAAAACTTCAGTTAATAACTATTCATTATGTCATTATTTATAACATGAATATATTCATCAGGTAAACGGTTAAACATGTATTATACTTTTGCATTTAAATAGCGTCTTCTTCAACACACAAATATTTATTACCTTTGAATGTGGATATTGCCACTATCTTTTGCATACAGGTCAAATGCCTTTGAGAAGACTACATCCTGAAAACAAACAAATATACAGTAAAACCAGTCTATAGCGACTGCCAAAAACAAGAGCACCACATGTGGCTCATCTGTTCTATTGTAGCCCTTGTGATGGTGAACAAGCGTGTAAAGTTTCATAAGATTTGCATGAATAGTAAAGAAGTAATAGCAAACATTAAAGTTTCCGGACGACAATGCAGATGCCGGAGTTACGACAATAGCTTGTATTTTATTCTTCGACAAACAGACATGTTTAACAAGAGCTCCGTGTGTGAGAACATTATGCGTCCAAAGTTTGTGCTGTCGAATGCACAATGTTAATGTGGGAGGGGGCTCATGTTATCAAGCAGACAATGTTTTTTGAGTTGAAGGTCATTGTGACCTTGAACTTTTACGGACTGACCTCCAAGTCATTAGGAGTCATCTACTTGCCATGACCAGCCTCCCTACTAAGTATGAAGACAGCACACCTAATACTTATAAAGTAATTGAGCAGGCAATGTTTTTGAGTTGAAAGTCAGTGTGTGACCTTGACCTTTGACCAATTGACCTTAAATTCAATAGGGGTCATCTACTGACCTTGGCGAACCTCCCTACTAAGTATAAAAAAAGACAGCACAGGGAAAGGGTTGGAATATCAAGAAAAAGAAATAGATCTTATCATTTAACATATTAACCCTCTACTTCATGAATATTCATGTAAGAAGTAATTATGTACATTTTTTAAAGCAAATTATTATAAAAACACATGGACACAGGGAAGTTTGGCCATGGCAAAAACTGTAGAGTTATATCTATATTGTATTATAAGCAAACAGAGCAGACCCTGATCAGCCATTTGATCTGGGTCTACTCTGTTTGCAAAAGTTGTAGAAAGACGTATTTATGGAGTATAGGTTAAACATGTCAAGGACTCAAACAGCTATATGCAAATTATTACTTTGACCCAAATGGTTATTTAATGTGGGTTTTCACCAGTTTCTACAATTATCTCTCACATTCTTATAAGTTATAATCAGTGAATTAATCAGACAAGAATCTTTGAAGAAGATGTGTATCACAGGCTGGCAGAAGTGCGATAAAAAAAGCATGATGAAAACGTGTAACAGACAGATGGATAGACAGATGTACAGACCAATGGATAGACAGACAGATGTAAAGGATAGACAGACAGAATGTACAGACCAATGGATAGACAGACTGACAGATGGACAGACCGATGGATAGACAGACACAGACAGATGGACAGATGACGTAGAAGTAATCCCTATGTGTCTCCCAGCTAAAGCAGGTGACACAAAGGTACAATCATACCTTTATACTTTTGAAGGATTTTACATCTCCACTAGAACTTGTTGTGCTGAGATCTTTTGTCTGAAAATAAACCCGCATATTAATGAGAACAAATTAATACATTGCTTCCTTCTTTTGTGTAATAAAATAGTCAGTCCTTTTCACATTATCACATACATCAAATTAACCCTTTCGTCCATAAATACGCCTTTCTATACCTCTGTAAAAGTCATCTGTTGAAACCATTGTGATAAATAGAGCATTTGCTCCTATGGGAGCAAATGCTCTATTTATCACAATGGTTCCAATTACAAAATTCTAAAAATTTCCTTTTCTCTAGTTAATGCTCCTTTTCGGCAGATTTATTGAAGAGGTTGAATTTAAAAATAGCCTATGAAGGAACGGGTTAACCCCCATTATATAAACACTTCACTCCATAAATATGCCTTTCTACACATTTGCAAAAAGAGTAGACCCAGATCTGATGGTTCCAGTAGGAGTAATTTACTTCTTAGTATGCTAAGGGCCCAAGCATATGGATAGACAATAAGGCAAACAATGCAGACCAAGATCAAACTGCTCCTACAGGAGCTTTTTGTTCTGGGTCTGTTTTATTTACTACTATGTCTATTTTAGTTATGAAAATGGCGCCAAATTAATTAATTCAGCTTAACAAACAGATGGAAAGGGGAGATTTGATGTCAAGATATTTAAGGTTATTAGGGTTCACATGTAAAAACATGGGTTTAACCCTTTCCCCCATAAATACACCTTTCTACGCCTTTGTAAACAGAGTAGACCTAGATCAGATGGCACCTATAGAAGCTGTGTGATCAGTGTCTGCTCTGTTTGCTTATGAAATAATATAGATCTGATTCTATAGTTCCTGTTTAGGCAAAAATTTCATGTGTCAATATGCCATTTTAAAAATTAATCTAATTAATATTCCTGATGTCATTATTTCTTACCTGAATATTCATGGAGTAAAGGGTTAGATAAAAATGTGATCCAATCTCCTCTCTAATTACCCTACATATTCAGACATCCAATCTGCTCTCTAATTACCCTACATATTCAGAATCTAATCTCCTCTCTAATTACGTTACATATTCAGACATCCAATCACCTCTCTAATTACCCTACATATTCAGACATCCAATCTCATCTCTAATTACCCTACATATTCAGACATCCAATCTCCTCTCTCCATCTATAGGTTTGTAAAGCTGAACAAGAGTGTTCGGAGGAACACATGTGTCACCTGCTCGCAACTGACACAAAAACTGTTAATATGCTGGAGTGCAAAGGGGAATAACTCAAAATGTATTGCATGCAGAGTGATGGACCTTAATTACATCAATGGTCCTCAATAAGAGGAAGACACATGTGAAATTTGAAAGCTCTATAATGATTAGTTTACAAATGACAGCCAAAAAACGAAAGTGTGACAAACAGACAGACAGACAGACAGACAGATGACGGAAATGTGATCCCTAAGTGACACACTGCCTTTCTGCAGGTGACACAAAAATTGGCATCATTTTGATATCTTTAAATGAACTGTCATAGTAGCCACTGAATATTTAATGCCAAGAGTTCTTGTCATCCCTGTACTTGATCAATGATAACACTCCGATAGCAGCTGGGAATCAAGAAATTACATTTGAAAACATTATCATTTCTCAAAATCTTGAAAATGTGTTTTTGAATTCATGCCCTGACAAATGGTTGCATTATTTCCTTTTGATGGATTTGCTTAAGTACTCAGAAAGAAAGACTTCAACAAATAGTGTGTATATACAGAGAATAGTGTTAAAGGGTAGTAACTCTTAAAATCTGCGTGATGGAGTAATGGCTCTCTCCAGATTGTATCCATAGCGGTGGTGAACAAGTGTGCGAACTTTGCTAGCGACTGATGTCAAAACTTTGACTAAATGTCAAAGTGTTTGCAAAACAACAACACCAAGGTTATGGCAATACCTAAAGTGTTTCCTTCAAAAAAGAAACAAGCTAAAAATTATGCAATTTCCTGCATATTGGGTAATTCTTTGGGTGATAGTGTGATAAGGGTTTCAACTGATAATTAAGACAAAAAACAACTTTGATGGAAAATAAAGTGTGTAATCAGTTTTCTATTAAATGATTGAAAGTGTCTAAGACTAATCTAACCATGAGATCATCATGGTGACTTTATATTTTCATATAGAGTAAAACATGTCTACTGCAACCATACATTGGGGTATTTAAGACAGGTGGTAGCTTAATGCAGGATTAAAGTTATGCAGAAAACTCTATTTTTGTCCTGCATTAACCAATTCCCTGTTCGATATTCATGTTAGAAATACATAAAATAACATCATGAGTATTTATCATTATAATGTCATAAGCAACTAGAGCATACCCTGATCAGATGGCTATTACAGAAGCTACTCTGTTTGCAAAGGCATGAAAAAGCGGTTAAAAATTAATTAAAGGGTTAACCCTTTCCTCCATAAATACGCCTTTCTACGCCTCTGTAAAAGTCACTTGATGAAACCATTCTGATAAATAGAGCATTTGCAAATTTTGCTCCTTAGGAGCAAATGCTCTATTTATCACAATGGTTTCAAACTACAAAATTCTAAAAAAATTCCTTTTCTCTAGTTAATGCTCCTTTTCGGTAGATTCATTCAAAGAGGTTGGGTCTAAAAATAGCCTATGGAGGAATGGGTTAAGCAACCACCTGCTCTTTTAAATCCACTAGTGTATTCATTTTGTGGTCGCTATAGGCAACTTTTACTATAGTTAGATCTATTGTAGGTGCAGGTTTAATTTTAGAGAAATACAGTATTACCTCTCTATAACGGCCACTAAATTACATCAAATATTTTATGTTACAGGCAGGTGGCTGCTTAAAGCAAGGTGAAAGTAAAACAGAACACTCCTATAAGAGCGTTCTGTTTTACTTTCACCTTGCTTTAAGCCACAACCTGCCTAAATACCAACTAATTAACACAAATTAGTGGCCGTTTTAGAGAGGTTTTACTGTAATAAAAAGTAAATTTGAAAATGTACAATAATAGCCAGCAAAATTACAGCAATAGGAAGAGCTTTTTGTTAGATGCAAACATTTGTTTGTACATTTTCTCCAATTTGTAACAAGCCAATTTCACATTAACAACATTTTAAGTAACAAAAATGTCAAACTTAAGGTTGTGGCTTTCTCCAGGAAACAACTTCAAACAGACATTCAACAATTCTAAAAGCTCAACAAGAGTACTTAAATCTCTAGTGAGCTAAACAAGAAACAAACAAAATATGCAAATACAAATTCAATAACGTAAAAAAATATGACAGTTTAGATACTGCCCAATTTGTATGAGCTACCTCAGACAGACACACTGACGTGTTGCGTTGCTGCAATAAGAATCAATATACCAATATAGTGAAGCTGCTAAGGTGTTAAAACTTAAGACATTTACATAATGATCAGTCTGTAAGCTAAAAGGACAGTAGACCCAGTCTACTCTGTTTACTTAATAAATTATAATAATTCAGCTACTGTCCATTTCCATTTACTAAATGTCACTGAATTTGAATCGAGATTTTTTTTTTATTTCCAACCGAATTGTAATCAAATTTAAACCACCAGTGTCATCGTTTTTCACGAACTCTGTGTCCGAGTTTCACTTCAATCAATCTTTAAATAAAGATTTCAGGTCTAAAAACAATGTTTTCCCATTGTAAACATGTTCATTTCAAAATGCAAATGGCAGATGAATGACATCAAGTGGAACGTTCGATTTTTCTGAGGGTAAAAGTTGACATCATACACGAAATTACGTCATTTAGTATGTAATTCATCCCTGTTGAAGAATGATACACTCCACTATCTGGCATACAGTGACCATTTGCAAAGAAATAGCTGATCGAAGTAGCATGTAGAAAATGCATTTTCGGCATTTTCTTCTTTGTTACGGCATGTCATTGAGGGATATTAAGCATGGGAGTTCGTGAAAAACGATACAATCTCGATTCAAATTCAGTGACAAAGTATATTGAAATGGAAAGTAATAAATATTCAGGGGTTGAAAACTCCAGTGGTCAGCTTGTCTTGAATGCTTTTCCCTTTCTTGTTTATATTGTAGAAAGAATGAGTTTTTCAGTTTGTATTCATTGTCTCTTATGCAGGGTGAGTGATAAATTTCAGAATTTTCAACCCCTGATATTAACCCTTTCCCTGATGAATATTATTGTAGGAAATAATGACGTCATGAATATTAATAAGATTATTTTTTTATAATTGCATGTGAACATTGGGCATTTTGGCTCAGACAAGAGCTGTAGTACCAGATCAATATTACACCATAAGCAAACAGAGTAGACCATGATCAGATGGCTCCTATACTCTGTTTGCAGATGCGCGAAAATGGGCTAACATAAGGGAAAGGGTTAATGATGTTGCTATTCCTTAAATGAATATTCAACAGGGAAAGGGTTAAGACATTTACATAATGAGCTGTAAGATGTATTTCAAGCTTACCACAGCTCATAGGGTTAACCTTTTACCATCATAAATATTTATTAGCTGATTTTTTATAATAGCATCTGAACACGGGAGTTTTGGTAAATGTAAAACTTGTAGAGTCAGATCTATCATAATTTTACAAGCAAACAGAGCAGACCCTGATCAGACTGCTCCTACAGGAGCTGTCTGATCTGGGTCTACTCTGTTTGCAAAGACGTGCAGATGGCTCCTGTAGGAGCTGTCTGATCAGGGTCTGCTCTGTTTGGTTTATGACATAATATTGATAGGAACATTTAACTACGGCTGACTTGATTCTACACTTTCAGCCGTAGTTAAATATTCCTAAGTTCATATGTTATTGTCATATTGTAAAATACAGCTAATTAATATGCATAATGTCATTACAACATGCATGAATATTCATACAGTAAATGATTAAAAGCTGAATCTTATAATTTTTGCATCATGAGCAAAAGAATCTTTTTATACCATGGCATTAGCTGTAGTATCATATCTCTTATATTAACTCATAAGCTTACAGAGTAGACCCTGATCATACAGCTAATACTGGAGCTGTCTCATCTGGGTCAGCTCTATTTGCAAAGGCATAAAAAAGGTACCCCTATGTGGGAAAGGGTCAATAATAGTAATAAACTTGAATAAAAAGATTACAAAGGCACACAACCAAAAATGCAGGTGAGGTGACAAAAAATTAACTCTTTGCTCTCTTAACCATTTCCCTCAGAGGCTATTTTTCGATCCAACCTCTTTGAATAAATCTACCAAAAAGGAGCATTAACTAGACAAAAGGAGATTTTTAGAATTGTGTAGTGCTGAAACCATTGTGATAAACAGAGCATTTGCTCCTTAGGAGCAAATGCTCTATTTATCACAATGGTTTCAAAAAGTGACTTTACAGAGGTGTAGAAAGGCATATTTATGGAGGAAAGGGTTAACTGCCGTTTGCAAACATGTCATCTGCTGCAACTATTAAAGTTAAGTTTTTCTTTATTTCTCTTAATAAAACAAAAACAGTCAACAGAGGTCCATATAAGATGCATAAACTAAAACATTTTCAAGTATAACTCCTTTATTTCTCCACCAAACCCTATACTGTGACCAAAGGTGGTCACAACATAGAGTTTGGTGGAGAAATGACGATTTTAGTATTTGAGTATGCACCTTTAACTGTTGCTCCGAGTCAAGGTGTCAAACAGTGGATCCTGATGAGATGCCAACCAAGTAACTTGGCATCTTATTTTGGATACAAACTGTTTGTATAGATCATAACAAATTTGCCTCAAGCGTGCAAAGAGTTAGATTCAAATTATTATAGGATAATAAAAGTTTAATATGGTACAGAATTACTCTTCTCAAAATATGTTGAAATATCTAGAAAATTGTGTCTATTGGACGCAGATGCTCCCCTGGCGATATACTGTCACTAACTGCAAAAAATTCCATCTTTATGTACATCCTCACATCAATGTTGTTCATCTGTGAAAGTTTGAAGTAATTTCTCCCATTGCTGTATGAGGAGTTGGACACACAAGATTTTTTCAATATATATTATATACATATAGTAAAGAAAATTTCAAAGTCCCATAACTCTGGTAAAAATGGTCAAAGCAAAAATTTCCTTCTTAACATACATCTTCATATCAATGTTGTTCAACTTCATCAGAGAAATTAATGAAGTTAATCCTCCAAATGGTGCATGAGGAGATGGATATGCAAGATTTGTGGGATGTACAGACATATGTATGGACAGACAAGTGCAAGGCTATATGCCTCCCACCTTAAAGGTGGGAGGAATAAAACAAAACAAGAGCCGCGTGCAGCGCCAACGCTCGTCTGATTTGGTGCTTGTCCAGCTAAATTTAAAAAAAAAGAAAAATATAAAGGGCCATAACTCCAAAATTTTGAAATCAAGAGTTATGGTTCTTATGTAGTGGCCCTCAATGAGATCTACCCACCTATGAAGTTTCATGTTGATACCTCTTATACTTTTCGAGTAATGATATACATTAAATTTTTTGCACGCCAACAACGACAATGCCTACTACCCAGTGATCACAATAGCTCGACTTTTCTTCGAAACAGACGAGCTAAAAATACAAGGATAAAAAATTACATGGCATTCAGCTTTTTGGAATGGCAACTGTTGTCATTGATTATGATGAATGCTATACTCTGCGAAACAAAATATATGAATTTATTATAATGGCATATTAACAAGGCAGAAACTGTAGAATGAGTTCAATATTATCCAATAAGTAAACACAGCAGATCCTGATCGGACAGCTCCTGTGGGAGCCATCTAAGCAGGTTCTTTTCTATAAAAATTCGGTTAATATATTGCCTTGTTGTGACTGTGAAGTTTTTTGTAAGGAGGCATGGCCAAAAAGGGGTCATAGTCACTCTTAGGGTTGGGTTGTGCAAGTAGCACACATTCATTGCTTGGAAACGATTAATGCATCATTATATTTTGATCAGACCATACATATTGTCACATAATCATGATAATTGTCAGCCAGCATGAAATGTATTGTATGTGCATATTTCTTCTTGTTTTGTATGTATTAACATGTATATGTATATAATAGAGGGCCACATGGAAGATTAGTATTCACTAGATTTGCAGATCAAACAATAGTGTAAAGACTTTTTTAGTTTTGTTTTAATAAACAAGACAAATTATTTAGGACGGCTGACCAACAGAGCGTAATTTAGCTTCAATTCAAAGAGCAAAATCTTAACCTCTTACTCCATCAATATTCATGTAATAAATAACTGAAATCAGGAATATGAATGTGATTTTTATAATGACTTAACTCTTTCCCTGTTCTAAGTTTAGTCCAAATTTCAATACATACTGAATATTCATCAACGCAATAGATATAAAGAAATATGGAACTTGGAACATTGCAGACATTTTAGAAAGCAAAGAAACAGATTTATCAAATTCTATTAGCAAACAGAGCAGACCCTGATCAGACGGCTCCTGTAGGAGCCGTCTGATCTGGGTCTACTCTGTTTGCAAATGCGTGAAAACGCTTTTGTATGAGGGAAAAGGTTAAGAACACATGAATTTTTAGCTGTAGCAGAAATTTTAGAATCAGATCTATTTTATATCAGAAATAAAAAGAGCAGACCTTGATCAGATGGCTCCTGCAGGTCACGGTCTGATCTGGGTCTATTCTGTTTGCAAAGGTGTATAAAGGCGTATTTATGGAGTAAAGAGTTATATGCGGGTCAGTCAACAGGGAGATACTAGATAACCCTATTGGGCTTGTGTCAGAATGATGTCAGGGTGCTTGTATAAATCTAATGGACGTTTGTATCACTACGCACATCGATGAACAATTCAACATCAAATGCAAATTCACTGCTGACTTGACAATTCAGTGGAATAATACTTGTGCATTAAAACAAAACAAACATCCAAACAACCATCCAGCATAATATTAACCTTTCTCTTGCTGAATTTTAAATACATTTCTCCTTCTTTACCCATGCCCTGTTGTATAATTACATATATCTTCACTGTATACAAGTATTTCGCTGTGCAATCACTGCTGTGGAGTACACTGGTTGCATAATCAACTTGTAAATAGTGCAGACCCTGATGAGACAGCTCCTGCAGGAGCTGTCTCATCTGGGTCTTCACTATTTACAGGTAGGTATATTGACTTGAATAGCAAGCGAAGGGTTAAACTTTCAGATGAGAGTATTTTGCATTGTATGTTTCACTTATCGTCAATTCATATGCCATTATAAATTCATTACTGCCATAAGCCTTATCCATGTAATTTCCGACGACTTGACTCAAGAAAAAACAAATATATGCAGCTCTATCTAAAACAACATGCAGTTAGAACAGAGAGATAGTTTAGTATTTATAAAAGTCGAGCAGAATATAGAACATTGACAAATAGGGAAAACATAGCGTTACCTTTTCAATTTTGTCAATGTAATATCGAACACTCACATAATTTCGCTGAAAGTAAAAATAAAATCAGTCATAATAGTCTGATTTCAATGAACCCTTTACTCCATAATATGCTTTTGCAAACAGAGTAGACCTAGATCAGATGGCTCCTGTAGGAGCTGTATGATCCAGGTCTGCTCTGTTCGCTTATGAAATAATACAAGATATATGAATCTATTATTTCTGTCATAGCCAAAATTTTCTGTTTTCAAATGCCATTATAAAAATTAATCTAATTAATATTCATAACATATTTAATTTCGTTATGAATACATGAATATTCATGGAGTAAAGGCTTAGCATCATAACTTCTCCCACCTTTTTCGAATGGATTGCGCATGCATTTTTTTCTACCTATCCTGAATCATTATTATGATTTACTCTAACATGTAAATAAAACACTTTAACCCATTACCTCATAGACTATTTTTAGATACAACCGCTTTGAATTAATCTACCGAAAAGGAGCATAAACTGGAGAAAAGGAACATTTTTGGATTTTTGTAGTTTGAAACCATTTTGATAAAAAAAAAAAGAGTATTTGCTCTGCTACTATTGGAGCAAATGCTCTATTTATCACAATGGCTTCACAAAGTGACTTTTACAGAGTAGTCGTCAATATGAGGGAATGGGTTATCAGAGGTCCAGATAAGATGCAAAAATTAAAACATTTTTAAGTATATTACCAAACCCTATGTTCTGCAGACTCTTTAGAACGTTCTCTTCGAGACTATTCTAAAGAGTGATCACAATAATATTACAGTTTTTTTTTTGAGAAATGACAATTTTAGTGTACTGGTATTTGCAAACAGACCCAGACCAAAGAGGCCCCTAGAGCAACCCTCTGATCAGGGTCTGCACTGTTTGTCATTCAAAATCCTCTTGAAAATTATACTCTTTCATAATTCATGGACTCTATTGTTAAATCATAATGGATCATTCTGCATTCAAAGGATTAATTATAATTCTGCTAATCCTGATTAGCCAATGAACAACCATTAATTATGCATAGGCTTTGGATAAGGGACATTTGTAAAGCCATTTGGCATGATGACATCATCAAGGTCACAACAATAAGTTGTATAGGAATTGAGGAAATAAGATGAATCACAAGAGTGTAGCATGGAACAAATGTGCCACCTTATGGGAGAAGTATTAGAAGAAAACTAGATGCGCTCCCCCCCCCCCCCCCCCCCCCCCCCCCCCTCTAGTAATATTATCTCTAAATCAAGCACTTTTCAATGTTTTCATTACATGTTATATATAGTAATTATGCAAACGAGTTGTAGCATGGAACAAATGTGCCACCTTATGGGAGAAGTATTAGAAGAAAACTAGATGCGCTCCCCCCCCCTCCCCCCCCCTCCCTCTAGTAATATTATCTCTAAATCAAGCACTTTTCAATGTTTTCATTACATGTTATATATAGTAATTATGCAAACGAGTTGGACCCAGATTAGATCCCAAACTGTATGGAGTCTGAACTGAGTTCCAAATCGTTTGCCTCTGATTCTGTTTTTACATATACTATATATATTTATAGAAAATGTTATTTATGCTTTAGGTACCACAGCTTATAATATTCAGTAAAGAAACATTCATATACAGTAGAACCTGTCTTAAGTGACCATCAAAAGAGGTATAATTATGGGTCTGTAAGGCAGGTAGTAGCTTTAATGCAGGTCAAAAGTAATGCAGAAAGCTCCTGTAGGAGCTTTCTGCATTACTTTTGCCCTGCATTAAGCAGCTACCTGCTTTTTAAAACTCTTATGTTCAATAAGTGGATGGTCACTTAAAACAGGTTCTATTGTATGCACATATAGTCCTATTTTATATGTTTATACACCAAAACAAACGGCTATCAGGCAATCCCCCAAATAAAGACAATCTTTGAAGAAGGACCGATTTTCCAATTTCCCACAAGTGGTCTTTGTTCGCAGGTTTGACTATATATTATATAGTGAAGAAATTTTCAAAGTCCCATAACTCTGGTAAATATAGTTGGAGCAAAAATTCTCTTCATTATGTACATCTACACACCAAGATTGTTCATTTGTGAAAGTTTGAAGTAAATTCTCCCACTGGTGTATGAGGAGTTGGACACACAAGATTTGCGGGACATACAGACGGATAAGACCAAGGCTATATATACCTCCCTTCTTGTTGGGAGCATAAAAAGGGGAAATGACTGAAAATCATTAATGTAGTACTGTTGATTTATGGTCCTTATCTTGTGCACTGTACTTAGTGTTACATTATACCTGCGTTCCAAGTTTGAAGTCGATCCTATCGAGAATTACAGCGCTATAGCAAATTAACCCTTTCAGTGCCAGCATTGTCGTTTGCTGGACACGTTTTTGGCTGCTTCATGTTTTTGAGGGGGAGCTTAGTCGATTTCTTGATGAAAAGATAAAGAGAGTGTCAAACATTTTGGATCCTGATGAGACGCTGAGTTACTTGGCGTGTCATTTGGATCCAAACTGTTTGTATATGACATTATAGACCCGTTTTCATGGCACTGAGCGGGTTAAAAACAGAAAAAAGCATGACTAGACAACAGACTGACAGACTATAAAGTGACCACTCTTGCGACTCTTTAACATTGCTAGCTGCATTTGTTCAAAGTTTGAATACATGTGCAATGGTGACTGCTGCAATATGTGCTATCAATATTTTGATTTTTTTTTAGCTTTTTACTGCAAAAAAGAGAATAATCTTTGATTTTATGGCTGAATGCATGTAACAACAAGAGGGCCAGAATGGCCCTGAAGCGCTCACCAGACAATCAGAGGAGAAGATTTTCAAAGTTTTAACTATATGTTTCTATAGAAAACTAGCCTGCCCTAGGGCTGGGCTAATTTTGACCCAAGAGGCATAATTTATATAACTTTTGTAGAGGACCTGAACATGATGCTATGTGCAAAGTATGAAAGCTGAGAACCTCTCAGTTTCAGAGAAGAAGATATTCAAAGATTTCACTATTTGTTTCTATTGAAAACTGCCCACCCCTGGGGCTGGTCCAATTTTGACCCCGGGGCCATTATTTATATAAGTTTTAAAGAGAACCTGAACATGTTGCTCTGTGCCACATATCAAAGCTGAGAGCCTTCCAGTTTCAGAGAAGAAGATTTTCAAAGATTTCACTATTTATTTCTATTGAAAACTGCCCACCCCTGGGGCGGGGCCAATTCTGACCCCGGGGTCATATTTTATATAACTTTTGTAGAGGACCTGAACATGATGCTATGTGCCAAATATGAAAGCTGAGAGCCTTCCAGTTTCAGACAAGAAGATTTTCAAAGATTTCACTATTTGATTCTATTAAAAACTGCCCACCCCTGGGGCGGGGCCAATTTTGACCCCAGGGCCATAATTTATATAACTTTTGTAGAGGACCTGAACATAATGCTCTATGCCAAATATGAAAGCTGAGAGCCTTCCAGTTTCAGAGAAGAAGATTTTCAAAGACTTCACTATTTGTTTCTATTGAAAACTGCCCACCCATGGGGCGGGGCCAATTTTGACCCCAGGTCCATAATTTATATAACATTTTATAGAGGACCTGAACATGAAGCTCTGTGCCAAATATGAAAGCTGAGAGCCTTCCAGTTTCAGAGAAGAAGATTTTCAAAGATTTCACTATTTGTTTCTATTGAAAACTGCCTACCCCTGGGGCGGGGCCAATTTTGACCCCAGGGCCATAATTTATATAACTTTTGTAGAGGACCTGAACATGATGCTCTGTGCCAAATATGAAAGCTCAGAGCCTTCCAGTTTCAGAGGAGAAGATTTTCAAAGATTTCACTATTTGTTTCTATTGAAAACTGCCCACCCATGGGGCGGGGCCAATTTTGACCCCGGGGTCATAATTTATATAACTTTTGTAGAGGACCTGAACATGATGCTATGTGCCAAATATCAAAGCTGAGAGCCTTCCAGTTTCAGAGAAGAAGATTTTCAAAGATTTCACTATTTGTTTCTATTGAAAACTGCCCACCCCTAGGGCGGGGCCAATTTTGACCCAAGGGCCATAATTTATATAACTTTTGTAAAGGACCTGAACATGATGCTATATGCCAAATATGAAAGCTGAGAACCTTCTGGTTTCAGAGGAGAAGATTTTCAAAGTTTTACTATATGTTTCTATTGAAAACACGGCACCCCTTGGGCGGGGCCAATTTTGACCCCAGGGCCATAATTTATATAACTTTTGTAGAGGACCTTAAGATGATACTATGTGCCAAAGATGAAAGCTGAGAACCCTGTAGATTCAGAGGAGAAGATTTTTAAAGGTTCAAATTGTTGACGACTGACGACGGACGACGGACGCCGACGGACGACGGACATCAGGCAATCACAAAAGCTCACCCTGAGCACTTTGTGCTCTGGTGAGCTAAAAATGTGACGTGTATTTTGACATGATAATCTTTGAAAATGGCCCTTAGTGGTCAAAATATTAGATCAGAGCAATTCAAGTATTTATGTATTATATTAATTCCCTTTTTGGAATATTTTCTCATTGTGCATACATGTAATATGTTGATTTTCATTTGAAAAAGGGCACATTGTTGTCTCCATATCTTATACCCATTGTAGCAACTATCATTCTGATACGTACAACTTCCATTGTGTCGTCGATAAGGTACACGCTACAGCGTTCACACTGCAGCAGGTCCTGAGCGTCCAGCATGATCTTCTGGACAAGATTCTCCAAGTTTTGTTGTTCCTCAAATACCCCACGAGCCAAGTTGAGTAAAAGCTGAAACAGATGAACAAAATACTTTGGCAGTCTGCAAAATAATCTACTGTCTGAAAGCGAAGTGAAATTGTGGGTAAGTCAGCTTTTTATTTTATTGTGTCTGGTCAATGGACTTTTATTACTAGAAATAATATGATAAGAGACAGATGTAAAGATAAAATAGATCCATGACTAATAAAACAAAAGCACTGCAAGCCAACACTGTGTGTACATGCTAACACGTCTTTAGACCATTTTCTGTATGTGACTTTTCCTAATATAAGCAAACAGACTTTTACATCATCAGACACATTGACAGTGCTTGATAGAGTAATGGTCCTTCCATGGCCAAACAATCCCATGTTCATATACAGAAAAACTTATCCTTAATGCAAGGTGAAATTCATGAAGAAAGCTCCTTTTGGAGCAATCTGCATGACTTTCACCCTGAATTAAATTGCCACCTGTCTTATGCCTTTACTCCATAAATTATATGCTTTTCTAAGCCTTTTTAACCCATTCCATCATATTGATGCCTTTTGACGCCTCTGTAAAAGTCACCTGTTGAAACCAATGTGATAAATAGAGCATTTGCTCCTATAGGAGCAAATGCTCTATTTATCACATTGGTTTCAAACTACAACATTCTAAAAGTTTCCTTTTCTCTAGTTAATGCTCCTTTTCGGTAGATTTATTCAAAAAGGTTGGATCTAAAAATAGCTTATGAGGTAATGGGTTAAACACAGTAGATTATAGATCAGACGGCTCCTGTAGGAACAGTCTGTAAAGGGCCTGATCTGTTTGCTTATGGCTTGATATAGATATGATTCTACAGTTTCTGTCATAGCCAAAACATCAGGTGTCCGGTTTAGAGAGATATTTTACTGTACCATTATAAATACTCAGCTAATAAATATTCTATCTCTTACATGAATAATCAATATTCATCAGATAAAGTGCTGATAGTTTGCAACAGTTGATAGTATACAACAATTAATTAGCTTCTATTGTCCTTTGATCAAAACTTACACTATTGAAAACATGAAATCTCCTCAAAACTCTGACATGCAACAATTTGTACCTTGGATAAGTAAAAACTTTTGAGAAACTACTGACAGAATGTCATCATCAACAATACCTGTGTTCGTATGCCACTAAAAATACGAATCTAATGAATATTCATGGTGTCATTATTTCTTATAGGAATATTCATGAAGTAAAGGGTTAACCCTTTCCCTCATAGAGATGCCTTTTGACACCTCTGCAAACAAAGTACACCCAGATCAGACGACTCCTGTAGAAGCAGTTTCATCAGAGTCTACTCTGTTGCTAATGAAATAATGTAGATCCATTCTGCAAGTTCTGCCATGGTAAAACAAGTAAAAAATGCGGAAACCACATTAAAGCCAGAATTTTTTGTGTTAACAAATTATTTACCTAATGATTTTTTATTGATATAGGTTTTTTACATCACTTTGACCAGTTTCAGTTAATTCACAACGTCAAACTCAAGTTTCTGTTAATTCACAACGTCAAACTAATTACAGGTGCAGGAAGACCCAAGGTGCAATTTGAAACCTAAAACATTATACCTGAATCCAATTTGAGGTTATAACTGGCACCTGAGAAGAACGACTGACCATCCTCAAGTCAGCTTATAAGTTTCTATAGTTCACATTACAGAAAGCGTAAAATTAACCTCTTGGCAAATGTCTTATATTAGCACAGTACTGCTAAAACAATCAAGTTTTCAAAATAGTGACATTGACCTTGACCCAATTTCATGTATCCTTGTACATGTATCTCCATACCATATATCAATTGTCTAGCATATGTGGTTCAGAAGTTAAGACAAAATGTTGAAGTTTTTCAATGAAGGCCAACTTGTCAAAATAGTGACTTTGACCTTAACCTAATTTCAAATATCTTTATATCAACTGAAAGACCTTTACCAAAGCCATCTGTATACCAAAGATGAATTGCCTACCATTTGTAGTTCAGAAGTTATACCAATGTGTTAAAGTTTGTTAAACAGGGCAGTTTTCGAAATAGTGACCTTGACCTTGACCTGATCTCATGTATCCTTGTATCAAGTGAAAGGCCTTCACCAAAGCTATCAGCATACCAAATAGGAATTGTCTATTTAAGTAATTCAGAAGTTATAAGCAATGTTAAAGTTTTGTTAATGACAACACGCCGCACGCCCGACCGCCTGCCCGCCTGGTTTTCGCCAAACTATATTATATGGCTAAAAATCCATTGTTCATTTTGCAATTAAAAAATTCAGCTAATAAATATTCAAACATGATTTTTTTTCTTACAGGAGTATTCATTAGGAAATAGGTTAATAGTAGTGTTGTTCCAATAATTGGTTATAATTGATGATTGATCGAAAAAGTATTTTCGATTTACTATCGATAGTAATTTTGCCATAATCGATTACTGACTGTATAATTTGTACAGCAGCATCAGTAATTTTTGTAGGCGTTTTAATGGGAATATAACTATAAAGTATTTAACCTTCATAATAAGCCTCTACCAAGCTGTATTCTGTGACCATTCATTAAAATCGTTTCTTCGAGATGATTCTAATGAATGGTCACAGCATACTGTTTGGTTGACACAAAAGCTTAGTTAGGTATTAGCTTGTTGCATCAAACTTTACATGCACAAAATCTCTGAAAGTATTTTCGATTAATTATCGATTTGTAATCGATAATAAATGTTCGATTCAATTCGATAATCGATTATGATATTGGTCCGATTCTCCATCCCTAGTTAATACTGTTTACTTCTCCAGGCCTTTTTCTGGCAATTTTGGGAAAAATGTGTTTTAATCATTTGGAATTTTTTCAAGCGTTAAACTCAATAATTAGGAAATATTTTTTGGCCCCATTTTCTGACTTTTTTTGCATTTTGTTGTGCATTTTAATCAAAATTTGGTGTCTATTGGGATTTTTTACCAAAACTTGGGGGAAAATATTAACTATTTTGCATTAGAAATGAGTCCTTTTAAAGAACCTGTGTAGACACCAGAAAATTGCCTGTTCTCTTACCTTGTTCCTTTTATACTCTTGAACAGACATCTCAAACAGTTGAGCGTTAGTGATGCCAATACCACAGAACATCAAGTATTTCCTAAAAACCTGAAACAAATAGGTTGTACATATACTTATATACAGTAGAAAATAGTTTGTACATGTACATATACAGTAGATATACATATACAGTAGAAAATAGTTTGTACATATACATCTTTACAGTAGATATACATATACAGTAGAACATTATATACATATACTGTAGAAAATAGTTTGTACATGTACATATACAGTAGAACGTTATATATACAATATACTGTAGAAAATAGTTTGTACATGTACATATACAATAGAAAATAGTTTGTACCAGGGGTTCTGAAATTAACTGTCTGTGTTGTCCGTATTGTCCATTTGCCAGCCTGGGCAACCAGATCTGAGCATCAGGCTTGTCCGTGGACAACTAAAACACTGCTGGCTCAGAAAGCAGTTTTCTGCATTTGTTCTGGACAAAATGTCAAAATGAAAGTAAAAGACGTTTCGACTGGTTCCAAATGAGCTGTGAAATATTATATGCATCAGAATTTTGGACAGTCTGGAGAAGTGTCCCCTTCTTCGGGAAAAGTACTCAAGGTGTTATCTAGCTTGCTGAACTTGGGCAGTAAATTGGTCGGAATAGTCTCTTATTTCTTAGATTTAGACTTACTTGTTGTTTTAGCACTATATTGTTTAAGTTCACAAAAGTAAATAGATGTAATTTTATTTATTATATGTTTTAATCTTATTTACTCTCTTGGCAAGTAACATTTTGATACGGACAAGTTGATTTTGAATGTCAACTTGTCCGTGGACAAGTGAACTTTCAAAACATTGCAGAACCCCTGGTTTGTACATATACATGTACAGTAGAACTTTTCTAAAGCCACCACTTAAAGGCATTTCAAAGCTCCTTATATAAGTGACCCCCCCTATATACACAGTATCCAGCTGTGCTCCTGCAGTGTCCAGTCAGGGTCCATAGCCATAATAGATAAAGTTATGCAATTATACATTGATCCTCTGTGATGGTAGCCCGCCTTATCAATTCGTGTATCAGATCCCTGACAGTCAACTCCCAAAATACACAGCATGGGGTTAATGGGTCAACATTCCTTTCGAAATGCCTTTAATGAATAAATACAGATGTAGTCAAAAGCTTGTGGTCGTGCAGTATGAATATTATAAAGAAAGCTCCTGTAGGAACTCACCCTGCAGTATTCAGATTAAGCTACCACATGCCTTTAAGTCCCAGAATTATACCCGTTTTTTGGTGGTTACTCTAGAGAGATTTTTCTGTGTATACACGTCAATGTATTTTTCATCCAATACTAACAATCAATAAAACAACAAATACCCTTTATAAGAGAATAGGTTCATCTAGCAGGAATGATGCATGAAGACAATGTTTGTTCACCGCAATGCCCTGCAGCACAAAAGGGAAGTAATCCCACAGCATATCTCACAGTTCACCCCAGGGGTGTTTATTTGAGATAACAGGATATATTTGCGTAACCCTTTCCTCCATAAAAAACCGCCTTTCTACACCTCTGTAAAAATCGCCTGTTGAAACCATTGTGATAGGAAACAGACAAATGCTCTATTTATCACATTGGTTTCAAACTACAGAATTCCAAAATTTTCCTTTTCTCTAGTTAATGCTCCTTTTCAGTAGATTTATTCAAAGAGGTTGGGTCTAAAAATAGCCTATACGGGAAAGGGTTAATATTCTTTTGCTCTGTATCAAGAGCTTAAAATTAATGCAAATATAAAATGTATGTCATATTTCTCTATATAACACAAAAAGAATGAAAACAGTTGCAATAACGGGTATATCACTTAACCCTTTCCTCCATAGGCTATTTTTTAGACCCAACCTCTTTGAATGAATCTACCAAAAAGGAGCATTTACTAGAGAAAAGGAAAATGTTAGAATTCTGTAGTATTGAAACCATTGTGAAAAATAGAGCATTTGCTCCATAGGAGCAAATGATCTATTTATCACAATGGTTTCAAAAAGTGATGATTACAGAGGCAAAGAAAGGCATATTTATGGAGGAAAGGGTTAACTTTTAACCTGATAAGAGTTGCCCTTCGCATACAGAGTAGACTCCCAGACAGCTCCTATCGGAGCCGTCTAGTCAGGGTTGGGTCTGTTTGATTACAGAAATTATATAGATCTGATTCTACTGATTCGGCCTTGACCAAAATATCCTGTTTTCATTTACCATTATAAAATTTAAGCTAATAAATGTTCATGTCATTACTTCTTACATGAATATTCAAGATAAATTGGGTTAACCAATTACCTCATAGTCTATTTTCAGACCCAACCTCTTTGAATAAATCTACTGAAAAGGAGCATTTACCAGAGAAAAGGAACATTTTAGAATTGTGTAGTTTTTAAACCATTGTGATAAATAGAGCATTTGATCCTATGGGGCAAATGCTCTATTTATCACAATGGTTTCAAAAAATAACTTTAACAAAGGCATTAAAAGGCGTCAATATGAGGAAATGGGTTATAACCCTTTCCTTCATATAAACGCCTCTTCACACATTTGCAAACCAAGTAGATCCGGATCAGATGACTCCTAAAAGAGCTGTCTGATCTATCATCAGGGTTTGCTCTGTTTGCTTGTGGTATAATATAGAGCTGATTTCACAGTTTCTGCCTGAGCCAAAACATCCTGTGTACATAATTATGTTATTATAAAAATTTAGCTAATAAATATTCATGATGTCCTTATTTCTTAGACAAATATGTAAAAAGGAATGAGTTAAAAGATAAGCTGGGTTATTTCAATCTTCCATTTACAAGTGTGCCTTACCTCCACATCCTGCTCTTCAAACACATGGTTTCCTGTGACTTTGTTGATAATCTGAGCTACACCTATCACTTCATTCTCAAAGTTAAGAATAGGCATACACAGAATGCTGTGAGTTCTGTAGCCAGTCTTCTGATCAATGTCTTTATTGAATCGTGGATCCTGTTGAAGAAAACGAGATGATCAGAGGTTCAGATTATAGGGGTAATAGGGTAAATTAAAACGTTTTCAAGAGTAACTTCTTTATTTCTCTACCAAACCCCATGTTGTGACTCAATAAGAATTGCATTGGGAATGGGTCCTTTTAGAGTACCCCTGTTAGATGCCAGAAAAAATCCTGTTTTCTAAAGGCATTGTATTAAAACATGAAGATGGTCCATGATTATTCAGATGTGGTGTACATACTATATTGTGGTTGATAACAATGATAAGACTTTTGACCTTGACATTTATCAAATGATCTTTGTACAGAATGCTTTGAAAGTTTGCTACAGAACTGCTGTGGCCACTATTGCCGTTTAAAACCTGAGTTGTCTGTTGGTTTTGTTTTAAGCCTAAAATTCCCTTAACCCTTTCCCTGTTCTATGTTTATTACAAATTTCAATACCTACTGAATATTCATGGAGAAAAGAGTTATAATGAAATATGGAAGGTGGAACATTGTAGCCATTTTAGAAAGAAAAGAAACATCTTTCAAATTCCACTAGCAAACACAGTAGACCTTGATCAGACGGCTCCTCTAGGAGCCGTCTGATCTGGGTCTACTCTGTTTGCAAATGCGTGAAAACACTTTTATATGAGGGAAAGGGTTAACTCTATAAATACGTCTTTCTACACCTTTGTAAACAGAAAAGACCCAGATCAGATGGCTCCTATTGGACCCATCTGATCAGAGTCTGCTCTGTTTGTTTATGAAATATATATTGATATGATTCTAGTTTCAGCCATGGTCAAATACTCAAGTGTTCATTTGTCATTATAAACAAGAGTACCCCATGCAGGTGCCAACGCTCGTCTGTCCAACATCAAAGTTAACATTAACGTTAAGTACGACGATGACAACGCGGATGCCGGAGTTACAACAATAACTAGTAATTTTTCTTACAGACAAGCTAAAACAAATTAGTTTGTATTCATGATTGTCATTATTTCTTACATTAACCCTTTCCCTCATACAAACGTGTTTTCACGCATTTGCAAACAGAGTAGACCCAGATCAGACAGCTCCTATAGGAGCCGTCTGATCAGGGTCTGCTCTGTTTGCTAGTGGAATTTTAAAGATCATTTTCTTTACTGTCTGAAATGGCTAGTACTGTGTTCTACCTCTCATATTTCATTATAAGTTAACTATTTTGTCTATGAATATTCAGTAGGTATTGAAATTTGTAATAAACATAGAACAGGGAAAGGCTTAATATATATTCATGTGTAAAAGATTAATATGCTCAAGTTAAATTGTTACTCTCACCTCATATGCATCTTTGATGTTAATCGATTCTTTTGTGAGAGCTACAGTCCCAGCAATGCCTCTGCCAAGTGGAACTTTGATCTCAGTTTCTTCTGTATGTAAGGAATCCTCAAGTGTAGAGTTTTCAGTTACATCAAACAATTTTGATACTAAATGCCTGCTGTCTTTAGAGCCTCTTACTAAGAATAAGCTTCCTCTGTCACTGCCTGTTAAGACACTAACATTACGAAGAATTTTATGACACAACACATTAACGTCCAGTTCACTTGCTATATCTCTAATTAATTCCATGAACATCTCTGATTCACTCATTGCTAACAACTTTTGTCGATTCACCATCGACCTTCTCCTGTGACGGACCATTCCATCCACATAACTTTTGAACATGTTGCTTGTGATGGAATTCCGTGCAGAGGAATTAAACTTTGGTTTCGGGTCCTCTATTTTCATGTTTCTTATTTTTTCCACCAATTCAGCCGTACCATGTTTCTTGATCCAGTTTTCTAGAAAGTCTGTATTGGAAAGGAGAAAGTTTTCCACATCCTCTTCCTTTAATTGTACTGAATTATCCACATCCATATTGTCATCTATCTGCTCCCTGGTCTCAGACTTTTCCACAATTTTTCCTATAGTCTTGCTGGGCTTTGCTGAAAAATACAATAGAAACGTGTTTCTGAACTTTAGCAAATTACTTTCTCAATATTTATACAGGATCCAGTCACTACATAACAACATTGTTACTTTAATCTCTGTAGAGTCTTCATAGTATTTATTTTACATCAGAATATTCTATATTTACATAAATCAATATTCCTTTCGGAATTTTACTATTCATGTGAACACTCAGATATAATAATAATAATAATAATAATAGACTTTATTTAAAGACAGTACTCATTTGGTTATAAATAACCAATCTTCCATGAGGCCCTCAACAGAGAGAAGAGAGAGAAAACATATATACAATTTGTAATAAAGTAGCAATGCTATCATAACAATTTTGCATAAGCACCAAACTTGCACTGGTGATAGACATATATGTAATCATAATATTCAATTAGTCAACACTGTTTGACTCCCAGCGCCTATTCTATTATCTAACTTGATAAAATTATTAATTGCAGTGTGACTAATATAGGACTACACTGCAAGCATTAATTTATAAACAAATAACCTGTGTAGCATGGTCTCACCGTCTATCGAACCTCTTAACCTTTGACCAGGAACAGAAAACGTTTACCATGAATATTGAAGAACAAAATAAATCAGCAGTTCAAATATAATCTTTTATACATACCTTGAAACAATTAAGTAATTTTATTCTCATCTATTAATCCCCAAACAATCCAGTGTTCCCAACCACCCGCATAACAAAAACAAAAATGGCTGCCAGAAAAATATCACCAGCTTATCGAACCTTTATTTTAGAAATGTTTACTGTAACATAATATTCATAGCCAGTTGATTTCATCATGGGCACGCGACCTTTGCTTAACCCTTTCCCTGTTCTATGTTTATTCAAGATTTCAATACCAACTGAATATTCATGGACAAAATATTTATAATGAAACATCAAAGGTGGAACATTGTAGCCATTTTAGAGACCAAAGAATCAGATCAAATTATATTAGCAAACAGAGCAGACCCTGATCAGACAGCTCCTCTAGGAGCCGTCTGATCTGGGTCTACTCTGTTTGCAAATGTGTGAAAATACGTTTATATGAGGGAAAGGGATAAGCTGAAGGGGTCAGAGCTGTCAAACATTTTCAATGTGGTACACTTTTCAATTTATGTTGATATTCTATAACACATTAAGAGCTTTCTCATGTTTATCATAGTTGAAGGAAAAATAAACTGTATTGACCTGTTTATGACGCATATTTCGTTTTTAAAGCTACGAGGTGTTGTTTACAGACAAAGCAATGGTACTCATGATTTTATGATGTAGTGTGCACTTGTGCGTGCGTAAAAACACAAAAAATGAAAGGTTCGAAAAACTGGTGGGGTTCGATAGAAGGCGAGTCTACGATATGTCTATAAATCTATGACAATAAAATACTATGGCCTATGACAAAGTCTTGTTTGGCCCTAATTCTCATGGGTATTAGGCTTTTGTTTCCACCATATTCCATGGCCTTCCAGGTTGCTTGCTTGATTTTCACCAGTAAAAAATACAGCAAAATTTCTTGAAAGGCCAATAGTTATAAAATAGTAAAAATGAGAGACAAGTTCCTGTTTTATTTGACAGATTGTATTAATCTCTAACGGGTGAAATGAATTCCGCTGAAGTTACATTTCACCTTATAAATAGCATTTAAACTGGCATACTGGCAAAATGCAAGTAAAATTTCAAAATTGCAAGTACCAAAATTTGGTACTTGCAATTTTTTGCCAGTGCAACTTTTAAGAAAAGGATTATAAATAATGCATAGTAATATTGAAAATGCGAGTTGAAATTTGATTTTGCCAGTTTATTTTTTTGCAACTGGCAAAATAATGCCAGTAAGTTTTTAGCCTAAATTCGGACCCTGGTAATTTCCAAGAAGCTGCAGAGCATGTGCAGATGATTTTGCCACTCTGGAATTTGCCCCTACCTAAAAAAAAAAAAACTCTGAGGGAAGATAAAGTGACATGAGTCTAGGTCAAATACTTTTTGAACGATGCAAGACACAAGGGAAACGTGTAACTGACATATTGACGCACTGACAGAAATAAACATAAAACAGCATCACTCATCCATTTTAAAATGTGAAAGGAGAAGAACGAAAATTTGCTAGGGTTATGTGCCAATGACCGAGGGAAAACTGTCTTTCCCTGAAAAGTCAATAGGGCAAACATATTTACGTGTATCTTTTTTCACACTGGTACCGTAAACGTTCGCCATATTTTAAACTACTGGTCATTTTCTAACACTGAACGCCATATAAACTTTGAATGACGTCACAAATTTGTCCCGGAAGTTGTTGCTTTTCGAGTAAAATAAATAATCGACCACGCCGTCTGTGTCTTGTTCCAAATAATTATATATACGGTACTCATAGTTATTAAGTGATACAAAACTGTTACAGTGTGTGTGAATTGAATTACACGTATTAATTATTTACACTACTACACATACAGAATGTGTATGTATTTGTCTTACAATATTGCTTATTAATAATTGTACGGCGCTATTTTGACCAAATAATAGCTGAATGGTACAAAAGACACCAACTGGACACTGGATGCATTTAGATATAAATTACTTAAAATCGTTTTACAATATGCATCGTTAATTGACACATTACTCTAAGAAACCCAAACACCGTCCTTCGTTGGTTTGTAAAACTGGATTTAAGTCCATGGGTATCATTTTGATAATTTCAAATTACACCGACAATTAAATTCAAGTAGCAGATATGATTCATCCTGATCCTTCATGAGCAGTTTGATCTGGGTCTGCACTATTTGGCTAAGTTTATCTGTCCTAATATTTAGGGTAAATTCAATTTCAGGAGATCTCGCTTCTCAACCCTTTACTCCATAAATACGCCTTTAGAACTACACCTCCTGATGGAACCGTCTGATCAGGAGCCGTCTGATCAGGATCTGGTCCGTTTGCTTATGATATAATATCGATATGATTCTACAGTTTCTGCCGAGGCAAGAAATGCCTGTGCACATGTTCTAGTATAAATAGAATCTAATTAATCATGACGTCAATATTTCCTACATTAATATTTATAGAGTAAAGGGTTAAAATAAAGCGAGTCAGGTCTGATCTGGGTCTACTCTGTTTGCAGATGCGTCAAAATGCGCTTACATAAGGGAAAGGGTTAAAATATACATGTAATTTGATTGTAAATGTAGCGACGCATGAGTAACACCTGTCATCAGATTACCCAGACATGTCTGTCTGATAGTCTACAAATTATTACTCTAGAGGGAAAGGAAAAAAACAACTGACAGACATGCTGACAAATTATGTCAATAGCAAAATAGCAAAAGCAATTTTTTTTTTTATAAAAAAAAATTAAATCTGACAGAAAGTCTGACAAAGAATTGCAACAGCTACATAACGAAAAAGAAAGAAAAACCTTACACGTATTTTGACAAATTATTGCAATAGCAAACTAATGAGAAAGAAAAAAGGAAAATCTAAGACAAGCACGCTGGCAAATGATTACAATACCAAAAATGATTACAATAGCAAAATAAAGGAAAAGAAAAACAATCTGGACAAATTACTACAATGGCAAAATATTAAAATAGATTTGGTCTGAGTGTAACTGAAATAAAGTTTTGGGTAATTTCTACACTAATATTAATCTAAGGCACAAAAGTAAAAACCTTTTCATTTTATTGAAAATGGCAACAATTTATACAAAATATCCAAATTGTTACAAAAGTGGCAACAACTTGATCCAGATGCAGTTTTCTGGCAACTATTCACTACCACTACAATATAAGTAAAACCCCTCTAATGCGACCACCTAAAAGAGGTATAGTTCTGGTTGCTAGATGCAGGTGATAGCTTAACGCAGGACAAAATTAATGCAGAAAGCTCTCTGCATTACTTTTGTCCTGCATTAAGCAACCACCTGTTTATAAAGACATCCATGTTTATTCATTAAGCGGTCGCATTAGAGGCGTTCTACTGTACTCGTGCGATGCGAATATGTAGACTACTAGTATAGTAGTATAGATTGAGGTTTTGACTCTTTCTGGGCCACGAGACTTTAACCGTTTCCTTTATATAAACGTACCCTTTTCAGGCGTTGGCAAACAGAGTAGACCCAGATCAGACAGTTCCTATAGGAATCATCTGATCAGGGTCAGCTCTATGTGTCATTTGTATAATATAGATCTGAGAGAATGGGTTAATGAATGAGCAGTTATATTTAAAAGCAGACAGAGCTTGTTTAATGTCGAACGAACGTACGCAATGCAGAAGATTTCTATGGGAGCTTTATGCAAAACTTAAGCTACCGCCTGCCTTAATTTTAAACCATAAATTTACTTGATACATACGCATTTTGTTGCCTTTGCAAACAGAGCAGACCTAGACAAAACGGCTTATGTATGAGCCATCTGATCGGGGACCTGCTCTGTTCACTTATGCTATAATATAGGCCTGACTCTACAGTTTCTGTCGTGACAAAAACTCCTGAGTTGATATGCCTTTATGAAAATGCGACTAATTTACATGGATGATGTCATTATGTCTTTCATGAATATTCACCAGAAAAAGGGTCAACCAAAATGTGTCTATGTCTAAGTGGTCGTTTCAGATAGGTTTTACTATACAGGAGTAGGCCTAGTGTAGATCCAGACCAACCGTCTTGTTTTCAACACTGTATGACGCTCATCATCATGATGCTATCATACAAATTAACCTTTTCCCTCATATGCTATTTTTAGACCCAACTTATTTGAATAAATCACCAAAAAGGAGCATTTACTAGAGAAAAGGAAAATGTTAGAATTTTAATTGTATAATAAATGTTAATGTCATAAATTTTTACATGAATATTCATAAGATAATGGGTTAACCCATTACCTCATATGCTATTTTTAGACTCAAGCTTTTTATTAAATCTACCCAAAAGGAGCATGCATTTACTAGAGAAAGGGAAAAATTTAGAGCTGTGTACTTTCGTAACCATTGTGAAAAATAGAGCATTTGCTCCAATGGAGCAAATGCTCTATTTATCGCAATGGTTTCAAAAAGTGACTTTTACAGAGGGGTCAAAAGGCGTAAATGTGAGGGAATGGGTTAACAAATCGTGTAGACCATATTCAGAATCCGGGTCTTGAACGCACGTGCCTGACAACACAGAGTTTGAACGTCCAAAATTTTCACGCGATTTACCAGGCCACTAGACATTTATTACTTGATTCTAGACGAAGCACAGATAACGTTTATATCCTCTTTCCATTTCCATTGATGTAATCTCTTAGACTATTTACATTTGTTTATCCAGATATGTTTATCTTCCCCCAAAGCGATGGCGATTGGTTGTGAAAAACGTGTAGCTTTCATCTGTCTAAGTTCTGGTCTGTTTCAATGTTTTCTCTTGCTTCAAGTAATCGTTTGCGGGGGAAAATCAGTGAAACTCCCTACTATATGGCCCCCGAAAGGTACGGTACTTTATGCAGCATGCATACATCCTTTATTCGTGAATATTCATATAAGAAATAACAACACCATGCATACTAATTAACTGATTTTTTTTTATATAATCAATGCATTAAAGTTTGGCCATGGTAGAAACTGTAGAATCAGGGTCCAAGGTTATAAAACTTCTGAGTCTGAGATCATTCTCAAGTATCTGATTGGTCAGAGTCTGAGCAAGCTCAGAATCTGACCAATCAGATGCTTGAGAATGATCACAAACTCAAGCAAAAAATTTTATAACCTCGGGGCCAGATCTTTATTATTTCATTTGCAAGCAAAGCAGACTTTGATCAGACGACTCCTACAAGAGCCGTCTGATCTGGGTCTACTCTGTAACGGCGATATAGGCGTGTAAATGGAGTATATGGTTAAAAGATAAGACGGGTAGTAGCTAGCATAGCTTTTATTTCATAAATAATCATGCAAGACTACACCTTTTATAAATATTCATTCAATTGATAATTTTAAAGAAGATATAAATCGGGGAATTTATGACAAATGTAAAATATAAGTAAACAGAGCAGGCTGTTTTCAAGCATAGCCCTTTTATGTCTAGCCGTCTGCAAAAATGCGCCCTCAGCTTCAATGTTGATCATTTAATTGTCTTCTAGTTTGTTATAAAAACATAACCACAAAATCACACAGTTTGTATCATAACGTGACGCCAGATTTACTTGGATTAAAACTGCACAGGTAACAATGAAAATAAGAGCATCCTCTTTATTGTGTATTCCTTGGTATAGAAAACATATCATGGGTTTTCACTATGCATCATTTTACGTATTACTAGTTATTATGATGTGATTCATGTTTGTGAACCTTATTATGTTTTCTGTTTGCCGAAATAAATCTATCTATCTAACTACAAGTACGTTCATTACAAGGTACGAGAAGATGCAGGACGAAGCTCGACAATAAATCAAAATGCTCCCGCGGGTCACTCTGTCACGTTTGTTCATGGATTCTTTACGTCATGGAAAGTTACGCGAGAATCTATTAAGTTATATTGTATTTTGATCGACTGTATTTTAATAATGGTACCTAAACCAGGGAAAGTTTTGCCATGAAAGTGACTTTTTGAATTATTTTCATTTAGTTCAATACGCAAACAGAGCAGATCCTGATCTGGGTCTACCCTGCTTGCAACGGCATTCAAAGACATACTCAGAGATTTCAAATGCGAATCTATGAGGGAAGGTTTAACCCATTCCCTCATATTGACACCTTTTGGCGGCTCAGTAAAAGTCACCTTTTATAAACAATTGTGATAAATAGAGCATTTGCTCCATATGAGCAAATGCTTTATTTATCACAATGGTTTCAAAACTTCATAATTCTAAATTGTTCCTTTTCTCTAGTAAATGCTCCTTTTTGGTAGATTTATTTAAAAAGGTTGGGTCTAAAACAGCCTATGAGGGAATGGGTTAAGGAACTGTACAATTGAATTGTGATAATATAACACCTCTAGTTCTCCTTTTCGTGTAAGACCTGCTGCTGGAGCCATACTCAGCATGCTATGTCCCAAGTGACACTAAAGTATTTTAACCCTTTACTCCATGAATATTCATGTAATAATGATATCATGAATATTGATGAGCTGAATTTTTGAAATGACATATTGTGACAGGAAGTGTTGGCCATGAAAGACACTGTAGGATCAGATCTACATTATTTCATAAGCAAACAGAGCAGACCCTGATCAGACGACTCCTGGGCCCATGCTTATAAAACCTTTTAGTTGAGTCTGAGTTCGTTCTCAAGCTTTTGATTGGTCAGATTTGAGTTCTCAAGCTTTTGATTGGTCAGATTTGAGCCAAAGGCTCAAATCTGATCAATCAAAAACTTGAGAACGAACTCAGACTCAACTAAAAGTTTTATAAGCATGGATACTGATCTGATAAGATGGCTCTCACTTGGGTCTACTGTTTTTGCAAACGCGTAGGCCCTATATATGGCGTAAAGGGTTAACTATTTACCCGACAGAGACACGACTGTACGCAATAGCAAACAATGACGATTCAGATCAGACAGCTCATGAATAAATGGCCGATTGGAAAGTACGACCATCACTTTTACGCGACTCATCTCATTCCTGTCTGACTTGAGACAACAGATATTATCATGTTGAAGGAATGATGTCAGTTGAAATGTGAACCTGCTGCAGGATTTACTTGCATCAGATTCCTTCAATGCTTGAAAAATTATTACCCGCGTATCAACCAGCTCCCATCCTTACTAGACACCGAGTGTCTGACCTCGGCACCTCATCTGGATGCAAACTGTTTATAAATGCCAGCGAGGTCGCATTAAGACCAGACTTTAACAGTCGCCTGTTACTGCTAAGAGCAATCTGTCCTTTGCAAACAGTTTGGATCCAGATGAGATCTCGGCGTCTCATCAGGATCCAAACTGTTTGACACTTTGTCTATAGTTCCTCAAACGATGTAAACACACTTTGCAACAGAAAGGAATTTGGGCGGACTGTATATTTTTCAGCAGACTTTGTGTTAAGCATTGTGTCTCTGCATTAATTCATTTCTTATCTTGGGGTAGCAGATACGTATCCGGAGTAATTTACATTCATGGAAAACAGAACTGAGCCAGTAAAATAGGAGAAAATCAGTTAAGTGACTGATGAGGAATATCAACCAGTTGCCTGTCTGCGAGTAAATACGTGATACCATGTGGCAAACAGTTTGGATCCTGATAAGAGGCCGAGTGACTCGGCATCCAAACTGTTTAACACCCTGCCAATATTTGTAGAAATGTTGAGAAAAAAGTTGCATATTTTTCAATAAAATCAGCTGGGCGAATATTTTGTTATATGCCTTTGCTAAGCAAACTGAAGGTTATTTCGGCAACAGACTGTCATCTTGGTGTAGAGATAGGACAAAATGACGCGTGGCGCCGTAAGGAGACATGGGTAACCGTGCGTAAAGTCAAAGGTTTAGACAGTGCCACAGTATGGCGGATTTTTTTCTTCTTCTGACAATTGAAGACTGTAAGAATTTCGATATGCTTGTTTTGGTTGGTTGTTTTACTTTAAGTGCTAACTTCTGTAAACGTGTATTTGTTGTATATGAACAAAAAGGTCAAATAAAAAACGCCATTATTATTTTATCTAACCAGGTGCTGTCAAAGTTCATAAGTATTGAATACATTAGCGGTCATAAATAATACTGAGTGCTAGATTCTATTATTTTGCTAATATTTTTCTGGGTGATATTATTATTTTTCTGAGTACTATTATTTTCATTGCGCATCCAGCCCATGCTGCTCGCAAGCCCAATGTCAAGGTCAGATGACTTAGGAATTACTTGGAAATTTTACGTGCAGTTGGTTGCCACATTTACGTGCAGTTCGTTGTAAACAAAGTAAAGTACCTAGTTATAGTCTACTTTCAGTCCGAATGACCGCTCAGCCGACTGTACATTTACTCCCCTGGTCGTTGAGTCATTGGCCTACAATATTGAGCACTGCTAACATATGGCGCAATCATGCAGCCGCAGTACCGGCGAGTGACCCTCACAGGTACCCATTTTAACCCCTGGGTGGAGAGGATGTGCGGGTGGGAGACACGAACAAGCGTCTCTGAAATTTCCAGGAAGGACCGGGATTTGAACCCCAGACCTCCGGACTGATAGTCAAGCGCGTTACCACTAGAATACCGCCACCTAGGAGGTCTAATTATGGGCCTGTAAGGCAGGTGGTAGCTTAATCAATGCAGGTAAAATGTAATGCAGAAAACTCATATAGGAGCAACTAACTGCTTTTTAACACTCCTGTGTTCAATAAATGGATGTCCGCTTAAGACAGGTTCCACTGTATACGAAGCTGAGACACGTTCACGGTTCTACTGTTTCAATCAATTCACACTTCATCACGTTGAAAGTAGACCGTCAATATGGCGGTCTCCGTATTGTTTCGAAGTGATTTGCGTAGAAAACCCCGAGGTGTCCTGATTGGTGTATCAGTTTTCATCAGCATTTTGGAACACCTCGGTTACATTGTACGCAATGAGCGCATCAGAAATAAAACACCCAACCATATTGGAACTGCATGTACTTTCAAAATTACGTCCCTATAGATCAATTAAGATAATAGCTACATGTCAATTTGCCAAGAACATGCAAAATGCATTTTTTGAGCGTGCAATGAAATATTCAGATACACAGTAAAACCTAATCCGAGCTTGTAGAATTGAGAACTTTTAGGCAACTGCAGGGTTGCCACGCGTCAGGGAAAAGTCAGGGAAATTGAAAAAAAAATCAAGGTCAGGGAATTGTCAGGGAAATTTGAGAACTGTCAGGGAAATTTGAAAAGATAGGCACATGTCAGGGAATTTTGAAAACATGAGAATGAAGGTCATATATTTTTAAAAAAATCATAAATTATTACAGAAATTATGACAGGAAGACCAAGTTTCGCGATGTAATGTGTATGGGAAATTTGAAATTATGTCAGGGAAATGTCAGGGAATTGTGTTTCCTGTGGTTTGTGGCAACCCTGAACTGGCTGGGTGAAGGTCATACAGAAGGCTCATAGAGGAGCAAAACTGTAACTCGTCTTAACCCTTTTCACCATACATACGCCTTTTGACGCATTTGCAAATTGAGTTGATCCAGATCAGGGTCTGCTCCTGCAGGATCCGTCAGATTAGGGCCTACCATATTTGCTTATGGAATACAGTTGAACTTCGATAACTCGAACTTCAAGGGACCATACAAATTAGAGACAACAGAAGTTCGAGTCATCCGATTTCTAACCTGAACAATTCCTAAAGGTCACAGCTTAATACAGGTCTAAAGTAATGATGAAAGCTCCTGTAGGAGCTTTCAGCATTACTTTAGACCTGTATTAAGCTGTCATGGGCGTTTTTAGATATCTATAGAGATACATTATTAGAGCAATTCTGTATTGTAAATTTTGGAAGGACTGAACTTTTTGTTCGAGTTATTCCGAAGTTCGAGTTATCCAAGTTCGAGATATCGAAGTTCAACTGTAGTAACGATCTGAATTAACAGTTTATCTACAATGGCCAGTTTTTTGTACATGTGTCGTTTTAACTTGCAAGCTAATTAATATTCATACAGTCCTTCTTTCCGACATGAATATACATGGCTTAACCCTTTCCCTTATGTAAGCGCATTCTGACGCATCTGCAAACAGAGTAGACCCAGATCAGATGGCTCCTATAGGAGCCGTCTGATCAGGGTCTGCTCTGTTTGCTTATGGTGTAATATAAGTCTGATTCTATGTACAGATTCTGCCAGAACCAAAATATCCTGTGTTCATCTGCCATTATAAAAAATAATCTTATTAATATTCATGACGTCATTATTTCCTACATGAATATTCATCAGGGAAAGGGTTAAATACCGATTGTGATACTTATCTGTGTGTTCGAATTAGCGAAATTTTTCTGTAGTAAGTAAAGCTAAAACTTATCAGAAAGCGGGTAATATTAGAAATAAGAAAATTATGTTAGAAATAAGAAAATAACCAATAGATATGAAAGGGTGGTCACAAAATAGGGTTTGGTATTGAACATATTTTAATTTAGGCATCTTATCTGCATGAACCTCTGGTTTGCCTTTGCAAATATATTGGATACGGTCTCATCTGGATCAAACCTATTTGACATTCCAGCAATGTTTTAGAAGAAACCGAAGGAAAATCCATTATGAATATTTTAAGCAGACGACAATGTTTGCAGAAGAAAATTATTTGGCGCTAAAAGATCCAAATGCCTTTTCCAATTTTAATGGAAGAGAATTGACGGCATCTTCAAATACAAACAATTAGGTTTACTCTGTACATTTGATATCTCGATATCTACTAAGCTTCAATAAAATTGAACATCAGGTGATCATTTTATATCGTTATAGCACCAGCTGCAGCAGAACTTCGGAGAACATATCGTGACATGCGTTCATAAAACCGCACAGCCGCCTGCTGACTAGTCTGTCTGTCGTTCGTAGACTACTATCATCAGTGAGCTCTAACTTTGTGGAGTAAAGTCACCAGTCGTGAATCAGTCGCTGTTGCCCACTTACAAACATTAGCATGTGCAATTAATTCGGATGCATGCTTAGGCGAACAGTTTCGAAATTCTTTTCCATGTCGGTGTCAGTACCATGAATGTCTCGGAGTAAACGACTATGAGTTGGCTCTGTCTTTTGTGAGGTTTTGGATTCCACATTAAAGATCTGATTCTACAGCTTCTGCATGAGCCAAAATGTCCTGTGTTCATATGCCATTATAAAAATAATCTTATTAACCCTTCGCTTGCTATTCACGTCAATATACCTACCTGTAAATAGTGAATACCCAGATGAGACAGCTCCTGCAGGAGCTGTCTCATCAGGGTCTGCACTATTTACAAGTTGGTTGTGCAACCAGTGCACCCCACAGCAGTGATTGCACAGCGAAATACTAATACACAGTGAAGATATATGTAATTATACAACTGGGCATGGGTAAAGAAGGAGAAATGTATTTTAAAATTCAGCAAGCGAAGGGTTAATATTCATGACGTCATTATTTCCTACATGAATATTCATTAGGGAAAGGGTTAAGACAGTTTCTGCTGTTTTTATGTTGACATCATGGATAATTATTAACTGGACACAGGATAACTTGGTCATGATAGAAAGTGTAAAGCTTTGATATATAGTGTTAAAATTTGATCTGTATTTAAGCAAACAGAGCAGACCCTGATCAGATGGCGCCTATAGGAGTTATCTGATCTTGGTCTACTCTGTTTGCAAAGGTGGCAAAAGACACCCATAGCAGGTACATGGCTAATACTGGTAATGTGATCGTTTATCGTTATGTGCTGAATAATGCCAAGTATTTACATATTCTAAGACTCCAGACATGATTATAGGTATATTCAAATATCCAATATCGAGGATTGAGAGTAAGGCTGTAATAAGTGCATTATTGAACCTTTATAAACATTTAAAATAATTGATTTTCTTAAATTTTCAAAGATGATTGCTCTTCATTTTTTTTGTGAAATAAAAACGATATCAGAGTGTCAACACGTGAGGTTCTAGATGAGGCACCGTATTACTTGGACACTCATCTGGATCAAAACTGTTTGCAAAAGTCCAACATATTGTAGTTACGGTGGTTTTGCACTTAATCCTCGATAGAGTAGTTTGGTTCGGAGCCTCTGCTAAAATAATCATTTATAACACAATCTTTGCAGGGCACTTGTGAACTGGTGTTATGGTGGAATGGCGCTTATGTAGGCCTACTGTAGAATACATGGCATATACTGTTGACTGTTTTGATTTTGTTGATCTAAACGCGGCATTTATCAACATGAGACAACTAAACACATCAGCATGTGCCCCTTTACTCATAAATACATTTTTCTACGCATTTGCAAACAGAGAAGACCCAGATCAGATCCGACGATGCCTATACGAGACGTCTGAGAAGGGTCTGTTCTGTTTGCTTATGATATAATATAACTATGATTCTACAGTTTCTACCATGGCCAAACAAATCCTGTGTCAATGCGCTATTATAGCAAATTACTCAAATTAAAATTCATGACGTCATTATTTCTTTCATGAATATTCATGGAGTAAGGTTATAATATTTTATTCAATTACGATGGGAGTAAAACCTGTCCACAGCGACAATCCAAAATAATTCTGGAATTTTAACCCATTTGCCCCCAGTGGATTCTTCCATGATTATATATTGGATTAGTCCATTTTTTATCTAAGGGGTGCATGGCCTAAATTTTCAATTTCGTTTTGTTTTATATTGAAATTCCTATAAGCAAACAGTGTAGACTCTGATCAGACGCCGCATTATGCGGCGTCTGATCAGAGTCTACACTGTTTGCCTATGTCCCATATATGGGCTCGTGGGAGCAAACAGGTTAAGTCAGGTGGTAGCATAATAGCGGTGATAATGCAGGACAAATGTTATACAGAAAGCTCCCAGGGGAGCTTTCTGTATCACTTTCATCCTGCATCAACCCTTTCCTCCATGAATATTCATGTAAGACATATGATCATGAATATTAATTAAATTAATTGTTATAATAACACATGGTCACAGGAATCTTTGGCTATATCAGAAACTATAGAATCGGATCCAGATAAGCAAACAGCAGCAGACCCAGATCAGACGGTTTCTAAGGGAGCTATCTGATCTGGATCTATTCTGTTTGCAAATGCATAGAAAGGCATAATTATGGACTAAGGGGCTAAGCATCCCCTGGTCTGATAGACGCATGTGCTTATTCATTTTATAGTCGCTATATGTGCAGATTAAACGGTATTAATCACAGTATTTCCCACGCTTACATATACAATAAACCCTCTCTAAGTCGGGCGTTAAATTAAGTGTAAATATCGGTACTGGAGACTGGTGGCAGCTTAATGCAGGGTGAAAGTCATGCAGAAAGCTCCACTAGGAGCTTTCTGCATGACATTCACCCTGCATTAAGCAACCACCTGCCTAAAAGTATCTAAATTATTCTCTACTAAAATTCCGGTTTAGAGAGGTTTTACTGTAAATGTATATAGATACGCTGCTGTGGGGTGTCCTAGACATTTTAATAGCAAGAGAATAGACCATTATAGCTATTACTCATTCCCTAATAAAATGCAGAATAAAATCTAATCTACAGCGATCATTAAATGAATACACACAGTGGTCTTCATCCCTTAACCCTTTCCCTCATATAAACGTGTTTTCACGCATTTGCAAACAGAGTAGATCTAGGAGCCGTCTGATCAGGGTCTACTCTGTTTGCTAATAGAATTTCAAAGATCTGTGTCTTTACTTTCTAAAATGACTACAATTTTCCATATTTCGTTATAATCATTTTATCTATGAATATTCAGTAGGTATTGAAATTTGGAATGAACACAGAACAGGGAAACGGTTAACTCCATGAATATTCATATAAGAAATAATGACGTCATGGATAATTATTAGATGCATATTTATAATGGCATATGCACACATGAAATTTTAGTATTGGTAGAAACTGTAGAGTCAGATCTATTATAAGTTCATATACAAACAGAGCAGACCCTGATCAGACGGCTCCTATTGGAGCTGTCTGGTCTGGATCTACTCTGTTTGCAACGAGGTAGAAATGCGTATTTAAAAAGGGTTAAAATGTGATTTTTAAATGCAGAGCGAAAGTACGACAGTAATACTTTCCTGTTTACATATCGTTCAGTATTGAGCTACCACCCGTATTAATGAACCAAACTTAGATTATTTCTGAGTAGTCGCTATTCAAAGCCTTACCAACATAGAGTAAAACCTCTCTAATCCGGAATTTTAGTAGAGAATTGAGATACTTTGAGGCTGATGGCTTAATGCAGGATGAAAGTCACGCAGAAAGCTCCTAGAGGAGCTTTCTGCGTGACCTTCAGCCTGCATTAAGCTGCCACCTGTTTCCAAGACCGATATTCATACTAAACTGTACGTCCGGTATAAAGCAATAACTTAATAAATGAAAATGGATGTATTTAAAAGCAGATGGTTGCTTAATGCAGGGCGAAAGATATACAGAAAGTTCCTATGAAGACTTAAATAAACATTGGATAATGACGAAAAGTTGCCAAGAACTCTAGAATTATTAAATACACAGAGTATCGTCACCCGAACAACGTCAAGTCTGCATCTTAACTGGGACATTCTGTTTCAATACAAGAAAGACTATCTACTTACTTGGTTTACTAGCCATATTTAATGTACAGCATACACCGATGTTAGAACGAACGACCAGTAATCACCGCTTTGAACACACACTATCACATATTCAACACCAGTTGGAAATGTTTCCCCGTTTTCAATGTGTTATTGATCTATCTAAAGTTTTATTGTTCTTGCTGAATGGGGAGCAGTTTACGAACAATCGGATAATTTCTGACGGTACAATACGGACGCTTTTATCAAAATTGACAGGTGCTATCTACAATGTATCTGTGCAGTTCAATATTTTGTTTGGTTTGGTTGGTGTTTTGATGTTTGCAACCTCACTGATCGACGCTGACGAGGCGCGCGAGAGTGACCGTGTGTGTGTGCTCGTGTGTGTATGCTCGTAGGTACGACTGTGAGTGCGTATATGCGTGTGTGCATGGGTGCCTATGTGTGCGTACACGCGTTCGTGCCTGCGGGTGTGTATGTACGCGTGTTTGTATTTCAGAGAGAGTTTGTGTGTGAGTCATCTGATCTTGGCTTCCATTGTTTACAAAGCCATATTAGCCTACAAAGGCGCCTCTTACAAATTTCTGTTATTTCATTTACTCATAGGTCCATTATTTACTCATATGTCCATCATTTACTCATTGGTCCATCATTTACTCATAGGTCCATTATTTACTCATAGGTCCATTATTTACTCACAGGTCAATCATTTACTCATTGGTCCATCATTTACTCATATGTCCATCATTATATGTCCATCATTTACTCATACGTCCATTATTTACTCATTGGTCCATCATTTACTCATAGGTCCATCATTATGTACATTACCCCCACTCCAGCTAAGCGCCACTTGACTGCCATCTGAAAACGGTTCGATTCCTGTGATGAGAAGCTGAGTAACGCGACGTCTCATCTGGCTCTAAACTGTTAATTTAACCCTTCCCCCCTTAGGTTATTTTTTAGACACAACCTCTTTGAACGAATCTACCCAAAAGGATCATTTACTAGAGAAAAGTTAAATTTTAGAATTTTGTAGGTTGAAACCATTGTGATAAATAGAGCATTTGCTCCCTTTTATCACAATGGTTTCAAGAAGGTTATTACAGAGGCATAGAAAGGCGTATTTATGGAGGAAAGGGTTAACCCATTCCCTCATATTGACGCCTTTTGAAGCCTCTGTAAAAATCATTTTTAAAACAATTGTGTAATAAATAGAGCATTTTCTCCGTAGGAGTAAATGCTTTATTTATCACAATGGTTTCAAAACTAAACAATAATTATTATAAATGTTTCCATCTTAATAGTTAATGCTCATTTTCAGTAGATTTATACAAAGAGGTTGGATCTAAAAATAGCCCATGAGGGAATGGGTTAAAACTCGCGACATAAGTTTCTAAAGAGCTTGAACGGACTCGGAAATTGCTCTAAGGAAAAATGAAAAATTACGGAGGCATAATGTTTATCAACATGATAGAGTTTAAAAGGGCAAAATCAAACAGAACTACACAAAGGCTGCACTTAGAGTACGTAAAGAACCATCAAAAGAAACCATAACAACAACATTGCTTTATGTCTTAGGCAGCATATGGCTATGGGCCAATAAATTCTTCATTTTGCATTGGGCATCTGGTACAATCCATTTAGAAGCGAGTTCTCTTCACAAGCGAGATTTCTACAATACCATTTACCATTTACTCCTTGAATATTCATGTAAGAAATAATGACATCATGTATTTATTTTTATAATGACACATGAACACAGAAATATTTGGACATGACAGAAACCTGACGACTCGTATCTGCACAACCTGACTCGTATTTGCACGACCTGACTCGTATTTGCGCGACATGACTCACATTTGCGCGGATTGACTCGCATCTGCGCGACCTGACTCGCATTTGCGCGACCTGACTCACATTTGCACGGATTGACTCACATCTGCGCGACCTGACTCACATCTGCGCGACCTGACTCGCATCTGCGCGACCTGACTCACATTGACTCACATTTGCGCGACCTGACTCACATTGACTCACATCTGCGCGACCTGACCCACATTTGCGCGACCTGACTCACATTTTCAAACAACTCGGTGTTTCATCAGGATCCAAATTGTCTGACAATCGGAGAATAGTTTCTCAAAACTTTAAACGGATTTGCAAATGCTCTATTTATCACAATGGTCTCAAAAATGACTTCTACAGAGGCGTCAAAAGGTGTCAGTAGGAGGGAATGTGTTATGGAATAGTCTGAATCTGAGTCTACAGTTTCTTCCTGTGTTAACCCATTCCCTCATATTGACGACTTTTGACGACTCTATAAAAGTCACTTTGCGAAACCATTGTGATAAACAGCATTTGCTCCTAAAGTAGCAAATGCTCTATTTATCACAATGGTTTCAAACTACAAAATTCTAAAATGTTCCTTTTCTCTAGTTATTGCTTCTTTTCGGTAGATTTATTCAGAGACTGTATCTAAAAATAGCCTATGAGGTAATGGGTTAATATGCCACAAGAATACCCCCCACCCAAAAAAACAAAACAGCAAAAAAATAAAAAAAATAATAAACGATTACGGTGTAATTATTTCTTACAAGATTATTCATCATGTACAGGGTCAACCTCTTGCACACTGGGTAGATTCTAATTGTCGTCTGCAAATATTACCGTCTGCTTTGAACAATTCTAAAAGTAACATTGTCTAGCCATTTCTTTTAAAAAAAAACAGAACCACATTGACAAACAGTTTGGATCCTGATGAGACGCCGAGTTACTCGACGTCTCATCTGGATCCAAACTGTTTCCAAAGGTCATCACCAAGTCGCCAGTAGATTTCCAATGGTGACGAGCTTTGATGCAATCACCATGCAGTTGTCGTTCGTTTCTCTCTGCGATGGGCTCAATGACCAGAATCTTGGCAAAACCAATGGTTTGTCTTTTATGGTTATCTGAGCCTGAATCAAGAACAAATAGTTTTTATTTTATCATAAAACTGGTAATACAGTTTAATTTCAGAGAATATTTGATGGCATTTTCATGCCGCTTTACGCTTGCACAAATGTTAACAAACAAAATGGAATGATGTCTGCTCAATATTTCGAAAACTGTTTCTACAAAATGTAGATTCCGAACTGCTTATAAGGGCACTAAAATTCTGATATAACCAAAAAGGGCACATACCTTATTGGGTAATCCCCGGCCTTTTTATTTTCTTCCGTTGAACTGTCAACGAAACACATATTTAACAAATTTCTTTCTGTTTTTGTGTTTATGGGAAGGACCGTTTCTAATGTTGTAATAACTTGTGGCCCAACCCTTTTTGCTAATGCTTTATACTTATGTATCAATATGCAATATTGTAATTACGTAAAAAAGCAAGCAATAAAATATGATTAAACTAAACTAAATTTTCTTCCGCTGAACTGTCAACGAAACACACATTTAACAATTTACTTTCTGTTTTGTACGGGAGTTAGTTTCGCTATTTCGAACACAATGAAAACATCATATGATTTCGGACTACTTTCTGAGCCAACGACAGGGGTTTATGTAATATAACGGAGTGCAAGAGAATGGCTTTGACGATAACTGCCAATGTTACTCTCCGCAGCGGTATTGGAACATTCCGGTAGAACTTTGTCGCCGCTGACGTCATTTGCTAACACCTGGTTTTCGCGATTATCATAAACTTGTCTTAAAAACATATCCACAACTAATTCACAAGACCTTTGAGACGTTTACAAAGAAACAGGACCCAGATGTTTCCAATTACTTAATAGTTACATGTGCATAAGAAAGGTATGACGTACACGTATGTGTTTCATGGCATCTCAGGTTGTGTTTAGAGAGAAATCTTCTTATGCATGTCCCCGTGATTTATTCCAGTGCATTTAAACCCCCCCCCCCCCTCCTTAATGATCCCTTTGACGCTTTTGAAAAAGTCAATTTTTGAAACCATTGTGGTAAATAGAGCATTTGCTCCGTATGATCAAATACTATAAATCACATTGGTTTCAAAAGTATACAATTGTAAAAAAGTAATTTTTGCTTGTAAATGTTCCTTTTTCAGTAGATTTATGCAAAGAGGCTGTTTCTAACTATAAGTTTAGGCGGTAATGGGTTAAATACGAAAGTGTCTTAAAATCAAAGTACTGAAAGTACAGAAACCGTCGAGACCAATATGAACCGTGTTGTTGTAAGATTTTGCAAGATTATGACCATCTTTCTTATTTCCAAAACTGTCAGAATATGAGATTGGTACTCATTAGTAAACATGAGCCAAGTCCATTGCAGTCACTGTCAATCACCTGAATATTTAGCAACAGCTAGGTACATGTAGTTTTATAAAGATTAATATGACATTTTACAATTTCTATATGACATTTTCCAGTATTTGCCCAATGTGACAATGGTTCATGTTCAGTCTGACCTATGTCATATTGTAATTTTTATATGCAAAATGGCACATGGACCATAGGTTTCCTCGTCACTGGCATTGGTGAACATATCTGTTTATATCTAAAGTAACAAATACTATGATCATATTAACGCTTTCCTCCATAAATACGCCCTTCTATGCCTCTGTAAAAGTCACTTTATGAAACCATTGTGATAAATAGAGCATTTGCTCCTAAAGGAGCTTTATTTATCACAATGGTTTCAAACTACAAAATTCTATATTTATTCAAAGAGGTTTGATCTAAAAATAGCCTATGAGGTAATGAGTTAATAGCCATGACTTTGTTTTTGACAGCGAGTTAGTAATACATTTCTTCACGAAATAGAGGCCACGATACGTGAGATCGCGAAATGACGTAGTAGTGGACATGCTAAGTGACATTTCACTTCAAATCATGATGCAAATGTTTCCTTTGGTATAGAGTTTACTTGGCATCAAAGCAAAAGAAATATCCAAAGACACACGCTTTATCTCAAAATCCAAGATGGCTGCCGTCGGTCATTTTGTCGGCCATATTGAAAATCAAAGTTGTAAAAAGTAAAGTACCTAGTTATAGTCTACTTTCAGTCCGAATGACCGCTCAGCCGACTGTACATTTACTCACCTGGTCATTGAGTCATTGACCTACAATATTGAGCACTGCTAACATATGGCGCAATCATGCAGCCACAGTACCGGCGAGTGACCCTCACAGGTACCCATTTTAACCCCTGGGTGGAGAGTATGTGCGGGTGGGAGACACGGAAAAGCGTCTCTGAAATTTCCGGGTGGGACCGGGATTTGAACCCCGGACCTCCGGACTGATAGTCAAGCGCGTTACCACTAGACCACCGCCACCTAAGTTGTCCCATGACAGAAAATGTCTTGTCCTGGAACATAGTGTGATACATGATTTCTAGCTGATTTTTGGTCAATGAACTCATTTCTGTCATTAAAAATGCTGTTAGACTCTGTTGGTTAGGTTAAATAAGGGAAATATAGCAACTGCCCACTATATTGTACCGACAAAACGAAACAAATTCCCATATATAATGTCGTTACACCATCCCTTTAAGTTTTTATGTAAAGCGACAGGGTTAGTCATTTGCTGAATTATATAGTTGTTCCATGAATAAATACTTCTCACAGCGGGTTGATCATGTACTATCATAAACCAATGTACTATAAGTACAGAAACTGTGAAAACTCATAGGGAGAGTATCATTCTGCAAGACTGTATTGGCGTTTTACGCCGCTTTAACAGTAGTTCAGTCTTATTGCAACGTCCAGGTTAATACAAGTGGATGACGACCCCATGCATGGAACAAATTACATTGTTTCGTGCACAGACGATGACCCGGGTAGAACCACTGCGTTTCCACAAGCCACATGGAAGGCATCTGCACATGAAAAACCCATATACAATAAAACCCCGATTCTACGAAATGTTAGTATAAATGAAGAATTTATGTCTTTGTAGGCAGGTGGCTGCTTAATGCAGGGTGAAAAGCATGCAGAAAGCTCATACAGGAATCAAATAATCAAGTTTTCACTGTATATTACATTGTATTATACACAAGGAAACGCATTCTTTTTTTCCAAACCTTAGCAACGGCCTTGATCTCAACATTATATCAACATTGGTGTTTTGAATCAAGATCTTTCAAAACATACAGTTTTCTTTCATTTTCGTCACTTCATAAATTCGCGTCTGTCTTTTATTTAATAGAAACACCATTTAACACCATTTCAAACAGAGTCGACCAAAATCATACGGCTCATATAGGAGCCGTTTGAAAAATGTCTGCACGGTTTGCTTAAGGAATAATACAGATATGATTCTACAGTTTCTGCCATGACCTAAACATTATCTGTGCATGCGCTATTAAAAAAGACAATGTGTCCATTGGACACGGATGCCCGCGCACGACAGACCTGAAAAGAGGAAATACGGTAAACTCACTATAATTATGCTTCAGACCTAATCATTTCAGCATACACAAGCCAAGAAATCTGCGACGAAAGTTTTACAGGACGGACAGACGTACTTACGGACAAGGGGCGCATAAAAAGTAATCTACATGTATTTGATATTCATGACGTCATTATTTCTTACACAAACAATGATGAGGTAAACGGTTTAACAAAATTGCGATGCTGGTATTCTGAACCAAACACACACTTTCTATTTATTGGCTTTTCAGACACTTTATCAGAAAAGTAATGCAGACAGCTCTCATGGGAGATTACAGCAAATACTTTAATTCTGCATGATGTGGCAATCTTGTTTTAACCCTTTCGCTGCCAATGCCGGATCTATGATTACCTATGCAAACAGTTTGGATCCAGATGAGACGCCGAGTAACTCGGCGTCTCATCAGGATCCAAACTGTTTGTTACTGTTACTATGTTTTGAAACAAAAATGAAGAAAATAAAAAACAATGAAATTTTGTAGAAGACGACAAAGTTAGCAGACGACAGAGTTTGGCAGCGGAGGGTTTAAAGACTCCCATGTTATTTACGTAAGTGTTTACTACAGTAAAATCCCGCTAATGCGGCCACCTAAAAGACTACAGTAAAATCCCGCTAATGCGACCACCTAAAAGACTACAGTAAAATCCCGCTAATGCGACCACCTAAAAGAGGTATACTTATTGGTGCCAAAGGTGTCCGACGCATGCTTGGACTCATCCATGGACCCCCCCCCCCCCAAAAAAAAAAAAAAACCAAAAAAAAAAAAACCAAACATGTCTTTCAAAGTCTTACAGCAAAGCCAATTCAACACCGATTTCAATCAGTTTGGTCTTGATCCGTTCCAAATTCCATATGCTAAGCGGCACAATTAGTGCTTTCCTTAAATATTGCTCCGTCTTGTCGCTGCAAGACCGCGAATTTGAAAAAACGCTAGAGCGAAACGATGTGACTACCGCCAGGATGCATAGACGTATATAGGGGGATCTGTACTCGTTAATATTTTCAACAAAAACGCGAATTATGGTTAAACACTATCTAAAAACATTAAACTCGCCGCAATTAAAACGGTGCTTACTATTTCCAGTCAGCTACGAGGCGCCAGTTTTCTTTCTCCAACTTTCCTTTTGAACGGATGCGACCATTTTGCTGGACCCGGCTCATAAACTATTCGATATGCAAATTGACTACTACTTCCGGGCCACAGCGATTTGGCCACCTCCGTTCAAAACGAAAGTAGGAGAAAGAAAACTGGCGTCTCATAGCAGACTACAAATAGCCAGCACCGTTTTAACTGCGGTAAGTTGAATGTTTTCCGAATGTGTTTCAGCATAATTCGCGTTTTTGCTGAAAAGTTTAACGAATACAGATTCCCCTATATACTTCTATGCATCCGGGCGGGAGTCACATCGTTTCGCTCTAGCGTATTTTCAAATTCGCGGTCTTGCAGCGACAAGACGGGGCAATATTTAAGGAAAGCACTAACTGTGCCGCTTAGCATATGGAATTTGGAACGGATCAAGACCAAAATGATTAAAATCGGTGTTGAATTGGCTTTGCTGTAAGACTTTGAAAAACATGACTGTTGTATTTTCCGCAGCTGATCTGTCGTAGTTAGATACCTTTCAATACATATATAGACCCGATAGGAAATTTTTTTCGCGTCGTGTTTTTCGGAGTGGTTTAAGGTTCAAATAGATAGTTTTAGGCTAGTTTAACATACTTCGATCACATTTTTTTTTTTTTTTTTTTTTTTTGGGGGGGGGGGGGGAGTTGTTTCCATGGGTGAGTCCAAGCATGCGTCGAGCACCTTTGATTGGTGCTAGATGCAGGTGGTAGTTTAATGCAGGACAAAAGTAATGCAGAAAGCTCCCCTGGGAGCTTTCTGCATTACTTTTGTCCTGCATTAAGCAACAACCTGCTTATAAAGACATCCATGTTTATTCATTAAGTGGTCGCATTTGGAGGGATTCTACTGTATAAAGAAGCTTTATAGTAGATTATTTATTTTAAGCTTTACTTGATAGCCTTTTAACCCATTTTTAGACACAACCTCTTTGAATAAATCTACCGAAAATGATCATTTACTAAGAAAAAGGACATAAAACAGAACTGTAGTTTTAGAAACCATTGTGATAAATAGAGCTTTGCTGGAAGAAAATGGTTTATTTTGCATCAAAGGGGCATTTTTTCGATAATATTTAAAATTGATAATCTTCGTAATAATGACTGCCATAACAAATACCAAGTATGAAAATATGCGTTTATTGTAGGGATTGTCACTTTAACCCTTTCACCGCCGATGTCGCATAAATGCACCACGACAAATAGTGCAGTCCCAGATCAGACGCCGCCTTTACAAGGCGGCGTCTGATCAGGGACTTCACTTTTTGTCTAATTCTGTAGTTCTATATATCTGTGCTCTATTCATTTGAAACTTGCATTTATTTATCTCATTTCCTTATTGTACCGAATGATTTAACAGAAAGTGGATAGCAGACGACAATTAGAAGTTTGGCGCCGAAATGGTTAATGCCGGGTAAAAGTCACACAGAAAGTTTTTGCATGACTTTCGCCCTGGATTAAGCTGCCACTTGTCTTGAAGACCAGTAATAATATTTATTTGAGAGTTAGAGTCATCGAGATTTTACTTTATACGATTATAGTACTGCCATAAAACCGCTATTGAGCAAAGTTGTAAGCATATCTAGTATCAGTTTGAATACTTAAATATTGAATAAAATGTGGTCATTTCCAGTTAAATGAGCTCTAGTGTCCATGGGAATAATAAATATCTGATTCTATAGGTTTTGCCATGACCAACAATTCATGTGGTCAAATATTTATGGTATTTTTTTTGTATCATAAATATTCCTCAGGTAAAAGTTAAAACGATTGTCTAAAACGCAGTATGTTATACGAGCAAGCAGCCCTTCACTACGGACATATCGGTATTTCAAAGGTATTTTCTCAGATACTGAGCAATCTATATTTCCTGTTCTAATCTATCTGCACTTTTCATATATCCGTTTGAGTATAAAGACGTACACTGAAGTTTCGCTAAAGCGGCAACATAATTTTATAAACATTGAACTGTAAAGCAGATGGTTGCTTAATGCAGGACAAAAGTTATGCCGAAAGCTCCTACAGGAGCTTTCGGCATAACTTTTGTCATGCATTAAGCTACCACCTGTTTTAAAAATCCAGAATTATACTTGCTTTGAGCGGTCGTTTAATCGAGAGTTTACTGTATATCTGGTCTCTCAGTCTGATTGATTTCTGCGGGTTTATGGGTTGGCTGTTTATGCTAACTTGAAGGATTGTCCAAACACTAGGATATATAGCGCTTATAGCAGACTTGTAATAAACGTTTTTGTGCTTTTACAGTCCTTTTCACATATAGTTTGTTGGGTTTTTTGCCTTCATGTTCAGCTCAGACATGCAATAAAACGATAAACGAAAACAATTATAACGGACTTGCAGGAAACCACACAGATAAAACTATAAAAACAAGCAAATGAGTAAACTTCCATCCACAGTATTACAGCTAAAACTTAGAATAAAATATAAAACAAGGATATATTTTGCTGCTAGAACTAAAGCTGGCATTAATGCAAACATTAGTCTAAAATTGTGTAGTTTTCTGATTCAATCATAAGTCTTGTCGAGAAAGAGGTCTTTAACCCATTACCGCATAGGCTATTTTTAGATACAACCTATTTGAATAAATCTACCGAAAAGGAGCATTAACTAGAGAAAAGGACAATTTTAGAATTTTGTAACTTGAAACCATTATGATAAATAGAGCATTTGCTCCGATAGGAGCAAATGCTCTATTTATCACAATGGTTTCACAAAGTGATTTTTACAGAGTCGTCAAAAGTCGTCAATATGAGGGAATCTGGAGATTGTATACATGTCCGTACTTAACGACATAATCTATTTTTACCCTTGGGTCAACCCTTTATCTGATAAAGACGTCTTTTAATGTCTTTGCAAACTGAGTACATGTAGACCCAAATCAGACTACTCATGTAGGAGCCGTCTGATCCGGGTCTGCGCTGTTTACTTATTGCAGAATAGTTCTCCCATACTTTTAAAATCGAACAAGAAGAAGAAGGAAGAAGAAAAAAGAAAAGAAGAAGAAGAAGAAGAAAATAATGAGGAGGAAAAAGGAGCAGGACGGGAGGAGGAGAAGAAGAAAAAGAAGAAGCTATTAAGCTATCTTTTTAGAAATCTAAATTGCGTCATCAATACGGTTGCAACGCACATATGTGGTCTGTTGTTAAGCAATTGAAACGGACTGTCGCTGTTTACAATGTCATTGAACTTTTTGTAAACATTGGTATTGTACCTGTGTGATCTAGTTTCTATTGATCTCTTTGTAAATGATTGTATTCCGCCTTCCAGCTTCTCAATGATGGTTGTACAAACAGCAGATGAATTGAATTTGCACTTAACCTTTACCTGGTTAGTACATTTTCGATTGCTAGAAATAATGCCTGCGATTAAATTCAAGTTATCTTATCCCTTTCTTCTAACGTACAACTCGATTGTCAAATATTTCAGACGAAGATTAAAAGCCGAGTTACTCAGCATCTTAATTCAAACTGTTTTTAAGGGTAATCAGGAATTCGGGCGTACACGTATCACGCTTAAGGCTAATTGGATGTTTCTCGTTTCATTTGTTAGTATTTCCATTTGATGCATTTAGATTTTAGATTCGCTCTTTAATAAAACTAATGTAAAACGATAACACTGGTATTAGCAAATCTATTCCACTTATTATTATTCAACGAACAGAGCATACATTGATCAGCTGACTCCTGCCTTTACAACCAGTCTCTAGTATGCATTTCGCTTATAAATCCGACCTTTTAGTACGGCAGACCTGAAAACGCCTAACCCATTCCTTCATATAAACCTGTTTTCACGCATTTGCAAACAGAGTAGACCCAGATCAGACGGCTCCTATATGAGTCGTCTGATCTGGGTCTGATCTGTTTGCTAGTGGAATTTGAAGGCTCTGTTTCTTTACGTTCTAAAATGGCTACAATGTTCCACCTTTCATATTTTATCAAAACTTTTTTGTCCATGACTATTCAGTAGGTATTGAAATTTGAAATAAACATAGAACAGGGAAATAGTTAACCCTTTCCATGTTCTGTATTCATGTAAGAAATAATGACACATTAATATCTATAGACTCAATTTTTTATAATAAAAACATGTCAAGGGATTTATTTTGCTTTGACACAATTTGCAGAAACAGATCTGTATCATGTCAAAAGCAAACAGAGCAGGCTCTGATTGGACGGTTCCCATAGGAGCGGTCTGATCTGGGTCTACTCTGTTTGCAAATTCGTGTATAGGAGGAAAATGGTTAGGGCCGGTGACTGCTTAACCATTTACTCAATAAATATGCCTTTCTACCCTCAATAAATACGCTTTTCTATCATTTTGCAAACAGAGTAGACCTTGATCAGATGGCCACTGTAGGAGGTCTGCTCTGTTTTATGATATAATTTAGACGAGATTCTACTACAGTTTCTGTCATGGCCAAAACGTCTGTAGGTGTCCATGTGCTATTATGACAACTAATCTAATTGATATTCATGATGTCATTATTTCTTATATGAATATTCATGGAGTAAAGGGTTAACCTTTTCAACTCCGAATGTTCAGCGTTTAATTATAAGAGTCAACTCAGTATAAACGACCCACACTTGCTATAGGATATTGAATGACAAACAGTGCAGACCGTGAACTTCGTCATTTCAAATATAAATCAAAATAAACAATGAAGAAGCTACATGTAGACACGGATGTGTACATTGACGAACATGTAGACACGGATATGTACATTGACGAACATGTAGACACGGATGTGTACATTGACGCACATGTAGACACGGATGTGTACACTGACGCACATGTAGACACGGATATGTACATTGACGAACATGTAGACACGGATGTGTACATTGACGCACATGTAGACACGGATGTGTACATTGACGCACATGTAGACACGGATGTGTACATTGACGCACATGTAGACACGGATATGTACATTGACGCACATGTAGACACGGATCTGTACATTGACGAACATGTAGACACGGATATGTACATTGACGACACGGATATGTACAATGACGCACATGTAGACACGGATGTGTATATTGACGAACATGTAGACACGGATCTGTACATTGACGAAGTGTTATAACATATTTGGGGGGAATTATGATTTACCTCGTTATATCCGGCACATCAATATAAATCAAATAAGTAATGAAGAATGCACACGTAGACAAAGATCTGTAAAGTGACGCTTGGTTATAAAGTATTTTATAACATTGCAATTTCCAAACTCGACATATCAATATAAATCAAAAATAAATAATGAAGAAAACCCCCAACGTTTCCCTCTTATTAAGCAGCCCCACTGCATGCTTAAAAATCTCAATTCTTCTTATCTCAGACTTGACGAAGTTTTACTGTATATCTTAACCATTTATTCAATAAATACGTATTTCTCTACATTTGTAAACAGAGTAGACCCAGATCAGACGGCTCCTATTGGAGCCATCTGATCAGGGTCTGTTCTTTTTTATTATGATATAGATATGATTCTATAATTTCAACTATGGTCAAACATTTCTGTGTTCATGTACTATTATAACAATTGGTTTTATTAACCCATTCCCTCATATTGGCGCCATTTGACACCTCTATAAAATTCACGTTATGAAACCATTGTGATAAACAGAGCATTCGCTCCATAGAAGCAAATGCTCCGTTTATCACAATGGTTTCAAAACTACACAATTCTTAAATTTTCCATTTCTCTAGTAAATGCTCCTTTTCGGTAGATTTATTCAAAGAGATTGGGTCTAAAAATAGCCTATGAGATAATGGGTTAACATTCATGACGTCATCATTTCTTTCATGAATATACATGAAGTACAATGTTAAAAGCAGGTGATTGCTTCATGTATCTGAGGAAAGAAATGCAGAAAACTCCAACATGGAAACTTTCTGAATAAATATCGCCCTGTGTTCAGCTACAGCCTGTTTTCATTTAACCCTTTCCCTGTTGCATATTCATGTAAGACATAATGACATCATGCATATTAATTAGAATATGTTTTATAATTGCAAATGAACGCAGGACATTTTGGCCCAGGCAGATACTGTTGAATGACAGATATATATTATATATAATAAGGAAACAGAGCATACCCTGGTCAGTTGGCTCCTATATATGGGAGCCATCCGATCATGGTCTAGTCTGCTTGCAAATTGTAAAATGGTCCTTATATCAAGGAAAGGGTTAATTTGATAGGCCGCTGGAAAGAGTTTTTTTTTTTACTGTAGAATCATTTTCGAAGTTGGACTGACAAACAAATGAATGCATTGGTGGTGACACGCGAATGGTGATCATTTAATCATTGACATCAAAGGTGCATTGGGCTATATACAGCAGGGCAATTTCAAATAATTACGCAATTCACGTAAATGTCGTGTTTGTTGGAATAATTAAATCACAGAAATATGACATCGTTAGGCAATCACGTGACATTTACTTCGGCACACAGTGAGAATAATGATACTGCAGGATTTGATTTCACGGACCATTTCGATAACTAATTACGTAAAATTGAAGAATCCGTCTTTCTCATTGACGAGTTCATATTCCCCGTTGCGTACAATATACATGCACATGAATTCAAATAATTAAGACTTCAGCGAGAAAATCAATATCAACACTTAAAACAACTATAGGTGAGTTTACCATAATATTGCAAACAGGTTGGACCCAGATGAGATGCCGAGAAACACAGCGTCGCATAACTATCCCAATTAGTTCACATTCTTATAGCGTGTTTAAAGATAATTAAAAAACAACAAAACACGATAAGAATAAAAACAATCAACAGTTCTCGAGGACGAATATTGTTAAGTATTGAAAGGGTTAATTTATTAGGTGGATCACAATGCTGAACTAATATCGGATGAATATACAATGCAGCTCCCCTGGCACCATCGCAATTAACGATTGTAGCAACTCGAGTCTTCGCATTGACAGTAGAACACGCCTTAAGCGAAATTGATTAATTGAACAAAGAGTGTTTATGGAAAGGTGTTTCTTTAATATAGGTCAAAATTAATGCAGAAAGCTCCTAAAGGAGCTTTCTGCATTACGTTGGACCTGTATTAAATATCCACCTGACTGCAATACCAATAAACACAGTAACTTTTAATGTTTGCTTATGATAGACATGTTGACCTAACAATGTGAAGATAGAACTATACTAAAATCTCCTCACAATGGCAGACCTATATATGTGTAATAACAGGTGTTAAAAACAGGTGGTAGCTTAATGTAGGACGAAATAAATGCAAAAATATCCAACATGTACCTCCCTATATTTCTTTTAATCTTTCCTTAAGCAGTCAGTTTCTTTTAACCCTTTCCTCCATAAATACGCCTTTCTGCGCCTCTGTAAAAGTCCCTTTATGAAACCATTGTGATAAATAGAGCATTTGCTCCCATAGGAGCAAATGCTCTATTTATCACAATGGTTTAAAACCACAAAATTCTTTTCTCTAGTTAATGCTCCATTTCGGTAGATTTATTCAAAGAGCTTGGGTCTAAAAATAGTCTATGGAGTAAAGGGTTAAAATTCTACTTGTGCTCCTAAAATATAATTTTTAGAAAGTTTCTACTGTAGCTAGTTTTAGCAAGCCAATATTGAAAAGAAATGAAATATGGCTGGCGGTTGTCCAGAGCTTAAACAGCACAACATTTTACAATGAATATTGACAAATGCTCCGCATTTACCATTTCACTATACTGAGATCGAAAATACATTTGTAACTTTGTGGCTTACAGATTGATTTTACTTTAATAAAATATTTTGTTGAGGTGTAGTTTTAGGGTTTGGTGGACTTTAACACTTTACTTGATAAACAATACTTTACACGCCTTTCGGCAAACCCAGATCAGTTTCTGCTTTATTTGTTAATGAAATAATACACGTGTGTGTAGAGTTTATCTTAGACTTTATTCCATGGGCACACTTCCCTTAGTCGTACTGCCATTATGAGGCATCAGCTATACATGAACTAATCATTCATGATGGTCGTTATTTCTTACATAAATATTCATGTGATTATTTTTTGCATAACTATTCATGGTGTCATTATTTTTTATATATATATAACTATTAATGGTGTCATTATTTCTTACATATATATTCGTGATGTTATCATTTTTTTTGCATAAATATCCATGTTGTCCTTAGTTCTTACATAAATATCCATGGTGTCCTTATTTCTTACATAAATATCCATGGTGTCCTTATTTCTTACATAAATATTCGTGGTGGCATTACTGTTTGCATAAATATCCATGGTGTCCTTATTTCTTACACAACTATTCATGGTGGCATTATTGTTTGCATAAATATTCATGGTGTCCTTATTTCTTACACAACTATTCATGGTGGCATTATTGTTTGCATAAATATCCACGGTGTCCTTATTTCTTACAAAAATATCCATGGTGTCCTTATTTCTTATATACATATTCATGAGATGAATGTTTAGGAAGTTTCCCAAATCTTGTATGAGTTTAACCCTTTACTCTATGAATATTCATGTAAGAAATGAAATCATGAATTTTAATTAGATTTATTATTATAATATCACATGGGTACAGGATCCTACAGGATCCGTCTTATCTGGATCTACCTTGCTTGCATAGGCGTAAAAATGCGTATGTATGAAGTAAATGGTTATCTTGCGGATACATGTACATCTCTCACTAATAGTTCGTTATAGTGAGAGATGTACATGTATAGCGTGATAACATTTCTGGTGACCTTGGTGATGACCTTGGTGGTAGCCTTGGTGATGACCTTGGTGGTGGCCTTGGTGATGACCTTGATGATGACATGGATCAATAATTATTCAACTATCCCTTCTAATACTGAAAATATAATGCATACACAATTTCAGATTTGCTTAACTTTTCACTAACTTCCGATGCGATCAAATGTTTGATTTGTGTCAAGCAGTTTGGATCCTGATCAGACCCCGAGTTTCCCGGCGTCCCATCTGGATCCAAACTGTTTGCAAAAGCCAACATAGACGCACTTACCACGGGAAGAGTCAACCCTTTCTCTGATGAATATTCATATTAGGAAATAATGACGTCATAAATATTAATAAGATTAGCTTTTATAATGGCTTATGAACACATGACATTTTGGTTCAGGAAGAAGCTGTATAATCAGATCTATATTACACCATAATTAGATAGAGCAGACCCTGTCAGACGTCTTCTATCTGGATTTACTCTGTTTGCAAATGCGTCAAAATGCGCTAACATAAGGGAAAGGGTTAAATAAACATCTGTACAAAGTGATATTGAAATCCAGTCAGTGGTTCCATGTCGTGAAATACAGTAAAATCTCTCTTAACCCTTCGCTTGCTATTCACGTCAATATACCTACCTGTAAATAGTGAAGACCCAGATGAGACAGCTCCTGCAGGAGCTGTCTCATCAGGGTCTGCACTATTTACAAGTTGATTGTGCAACCAGTGCACTCCACAGCAGTGACTGAGCGAAATATTTGTACACAGTGAAGATATATGTAATTATACAACAGGGCATGGGTAATGAAGGAGAAATGTATTTTAAAATTCAGCAAGTGAAGGGTTAAATGACCTTCAAAAAGAGGTCTAAATCTGGGGCTTAACCCATTCCCTCATAAAATTTTACACCGAATCTGTTCGAATAGATCTACAAACAAGGTGTGTTTGTGAAGCACAATGCCCCCGATATGACATTTGCCTCTGAAGGTTGACCTTGACATTTACTTGTCACCTCTCAAAATGTGCAGATTCCTGAGATATACATGCAAGCCACATATCAAGTATATATCTCTACTGATTCAAAAGTTATGGCCAATGTTAAAGTCGGTGATTTGACCTGACCTATATATTTGACCTCTGACCTTGGAGAATGACATTGACCTTGGCATGTCACCCCTCAAATTGTGCGGCTGTATGAGATACATATGCATGCCAAATATCAAGTCTCTATCTGCATTGGCTCAAAAGTTATGACCAATGTTAAAGTTGGTGACAAACAAACAAACAGACAAACAAACAGACAGACAAACAGACAGGACACAAACAATATGCCCCAGATCTGTTCTTTTAGAATTGAATTTAGTTCAACCACTGTATTATATGCGGTGTGTTAATTGTACATGTATATCGAAATTCAAGTAGTGATTTCAGAGAAAAATGTTTATTGTTCTTTTGAATACCTCATAAAATGAAACTTAGCTGCATTCGAAAATACCGTACCCGTGAACAATTACATCAACTTAAACCTAGCGTCCAATCATCCAAAAGATCTCTGCAAAATTTTATTAAAATCCAATCAGTAGTCCAGAGAAGAGGACTTAATGGCTTTCCTTCCCATTGCCATGGCAACATTTAATTCAATTGTTTGAATTTTCTGAAAGAGTACATCACAAGAAACAATCTAATGAAATTTGATTGAAATTGACCAAATAAATTTAAAGGTGATGTGGTGGGAATACCAATGTTGGCCACAACTACAGTGAAGAATATTTATAATAAATTCCCGATGACTTTATCCCTTAACTGCAAAATACGCCTTTCTACGCCTGTGCAATCGGAGTAGACCCCGATCAGACGGCTCCTGCAGGAGCAATCTGATCAGGATATTCTCTGTTTGCTTTGAGCCTTATGAAATAATTTAGATCTGGTCCATGCTTATAAAGCTTTTTAGTTGAGTCTGAGTTAGTTCTCAAGTTTTTGATAGGTCAGATTTGAGCCTTTGGCTCAAATCTGACCAATCAAAAGCTTGAGAACAAACCCAGACTCAACTAAAAAGCTTTATAAGCATGGAACCTGATTCTACAGTTTCTACTATGATCAAATGTTTCCGTGTGCATGCGCCATTATAAAGATTAGTCTAATCAATACTTATGACGTCATTATTTCTTACATGAATATTCATATATACATGGAGTATCTTTACAGCTGCACTTGTTTATATCACCCACTTAAGGCATAACTATAATGGTCTTTGAAAGCAGGCGGTGAAAACGAGTCTAATTCTGTGTTATATTTCAACCCTTATCTTCTGTAAGGCGCGATAACGACCTCTCAATTACAGTACAGGCTCGATAAAGAACACTCAATTACAGTACAGGCGCGATAACGACCTCTCAATTACAGGACAGGCTCGATAACGACCTCTCAATTACAGCACAGGCTCGATAACGACCACTCAATTACAGTACAGGCGCGATAACGACCACTCAATTACAGCACATGCTCGCTAACGACCTCTCAATTACAGGACAGGCTCGATAACGACCTCTCAATTACAGGACAGGCTCGATAACGACCTCTCAATTACAGCACATGCTCGATAACGACCTCTCAATTACAGTACAGGCTCGATAACGACATCTCAATTACAGGACAGGCTCGATAACGACCTCTCAATTACAGCACATGCTCAATAACGACCTCTCAATTACAGCACAGGCTCGATAACGACATCTCAATTACAGCATACGCTCGATAACGACCTCTCAATTACAGGACAGTCTCGATAAGGACCTCTCAATTTCTGGGCAATTAAGACAGATGGTTGCTTAATACAGGACAAAACTATAGGAGCTTTTTGCATCACTCTCAATATAGGAGCTTTTTGCATCACTCTCAATATAGGAACTTTTTGCATCACTCTCAATATAGGAGCTTTTTTGCATCGCTCTCGTCCGACATTTTCCCGTTGGTATGTAGATCTGTTCTGTATTTGCAAGTCATATCAACAAGTTGAGCGTGTCGGAAATTATTTTACTGCTTTTAACATTAGGCCTTCTTTGCTAATCGCGATATGTTTCGTTGCCAATGTCGCATCTGTAATTACCTTTGCAAACAGTTTGGATCCAGATGAGACGCCGAGTAACTCGGCGTCTCATCAGGATCCAAACTGTTTGACAATCGTTTCTTCAAAGCTGGATCGAAGTATTCAAATATTTAAGCATACTTTGTTTTTACAGCAGGGAATGTGTAAATGAGAAGAGGGATGGAGGATTTCACACAAAACGATATAAAAGAAACGCTTCTGAAACTATGACTGCGGTTTGAATGTAACAGAAACGCATGCTTAATTTGAAATTAGCTTAAACAGGAAAAGTTATTATGTTACGAAATTAAACGAGAACTGCGCGCGTTAATTTCCCAGCTTTTAAGCTGTGTCGCTCCATAAATAAAGTCAACTGTTGACGTCATAGCACATTTCCCCGTGTTCCCAAGAGGCATTAAACCACAAGAAGACAAATAGAAATAGGGTGAATTTGCAAAGATAATCCGATATTCGAGCTAGTATAGTTCTAAAGAGTCACACTGAACCTCTATCCTGTGAACCGCGTTGCAAACAATCTGGATCCAGTCAATAGCTGCTCAAGAGCTTAACCATTTCGGCGCCAATTTTCTAATTGTCTTCTGCAATCCATTTTTGTTAACACAATCGGTACATCAAGGAACTGAGATAAATAAATTCAAATTTCAAAGGAATAAAGCACAGATGTAGAAACAGAAATTAAAACAAAAAGTGAAGTCCCTGATCAGATGCCGCCTTTTATCTGGGACTGCACTATTTGTTTTTGGTGCATTTATGCGACATTGGCGGTGAAAGGGTTATTCCCTTACCCCATGACTATCCATGCAATTACTAATGACATCATGTACATTAGTTTGTTACAATGGCATATAAAAAAGCATGTTTTGGCTCAGACAGAAACTGTAGAATAAGACCTTTATCATACTATAAGCAAACAGAGCAGACCCTGCTCTGATAGCTCCTATAGGAGACGCCTGGGTCTACTTTGTTTGCAAAGGCACAGAAAGGCGTATGGAGCAAAGGGTTAACCGAATCGGATGTTAGGAAGATGTAGCCGATCGACGTTTGAACAGACTTAAATTTTAGTGCATGGTAAGGGGAAGCACCGTTCATGCACTATCTGAAGGTCTTTTGCAAACAGCCAAGATCTTTAATACATTGATTATCGACTTTTTTCACTTTGCATAAAATAGGAACTGTCTGTTGAGTGTTTGCTCTAATTGCTTATGTATATGTTACAGACCTGAGTCTATGCTTTCTTTACGTTTCCCTAAACCCTATGTTGCGACCATTCTTTAACCCATTACCTCATATGTTATTTTTAGATACAACCTCTTTGAATAAATCTACCGAAAAGGAGCATTAACTAGAGAAAAGGAATGTTTCAGAATTGTGTAGTTTTGAAACCATTGTTTCTATAGGAGCAAATGCTCTATTTATCACAATGGTTTCACAAAGAGACTTTTAAAGAGTCGTCAACATGAGGGAATGGGTTAACGTAGTCTCTTCTAGACGATTTTACAGAATGGTTACAATACCGGGTTTAGTGGAGAAAAGGACACTTACGACCCTTTTTATATGCCTCTGTATATTCTTCAAATGAGTAATCAATGCTGTATGTCTTTCTACTTTAACGTATATAATACAAGTGAGTAGCCAATGTTATCTTTCAACTTTAATGTAAAAGTATATTGTATAAACGAGTAGCCAATTCCATATGTCTTCCATCATAACGTATATTGCACAAATGAGAAGCCAATGTTATATAATTTTCCACTTCAACATATATAGTGCAAATAAGTATCTTATACTAAATGTTGTTCCAAATTAACATCTCCAGTCGAATAATATATCTTTTGAGACAAGAAATATAAAACAAGAGGGCCATGATGGCCCTGATATCGCTCACCAGACAATCAGAGGATAATTTCACTATGTTTCTATAATAAACTGGTCACTTCCTGGATGGGGCATAATTGAACCCAGGGGCATAATTCATATAACTCTTGTAGATGACTTCGAGATGATACTATGTGCAAAATATGAAAGCTGGGAACCTTCCAGTTTCAGAGGAGAAGATTTTCAAAGGTGTCACAATATGTTTCTATATAAAACATGGCAAAAACTCCAAAACCTACTACGTCTTGGCTGAGTCCCAATGAGTAATATGATACACCCCAGCTATACATGTATGTTAAAAATAGCAAGCAATGCATGTATGCTAAAAAATAGCCACTGGTCAAAACTGATTGAAACAGCAATTTTGACCCCAGGGGCATGATTTATATAACTTTTGTAGAAGATCTGAACATGATGCTATGTGCCAAATATGATAGCTGATAACCTTACAGTTTCAGAGGAGAAGATTTTCAAAGTGTTCACTATATGTTTCTATAGAAAACAAGGCACCCCTTGCGGGGCCAATTTTGACCATAGGGCCATACTTTATATAACTTTTGTAGAGGGCCTACAGATGATGCTATGTGCAAAGATGAAAGCTTAGAATCCTGTAGAATCAGAGGAGAATATTTTTAAAGATTCAAATTGGTGACAACGGACGACGCACGAAGCACGCCGACGGACATCAGACGATTACAAAAACTCACCCTGAGCACTATGTGTACTGATGAGCTAAACTAACAAAATAAACAAGATTCAAACAAAAAAAACCAAAAAAATTCTGCACGATTCTGATTGGTATGTGGCTTAAATTACACTCATCAAAAACTTCATTCCCATAACAAATCAAATGCAATAGATCGCATGACAGTTTCAATCTACAAAGAAGAACACGATATAACAATGCATAAATTTATAATTGCATTCATATTCAAGCATGAATCGGTATCCAATTTGTTTCATAATTTGGCTGCATTTGTTCCATCATCTGGCATATGTACATATGATTTGTTAGTATAGGCAGAAACTGTAGAGTCAACTCTATTATAATTTCATAAGCAAATAAAGCAGACCCTGATCAGACGAACTCTATAAGAGCCTCTGATCTAGCTCTATAGTCTGTTTGCTAATGCATGAAAAGGCGTTTATATGAGTGAGTGAGTGAGTTGGGTTTTTCGTCCGACCAACAGTCTTTCAGTTGTTTGCAGACGGCACCCGCATGAGACAAGTTATAGTGCTGCCTCACTGGAATACCCCTGCCGCATGTACATGGCAAAGGCACCCCACCCAGTCACATTATACTGACACCGGACCGACCAGTCCTAGAACTACACCTTTAATGTCGAGCGTAGATATATATACGTTTATAAGAAGGAAAGGGATTAAGGATAACACAGAAACCATTGTGATAAATAGAGCATTTGCTCCTATAGGAGAAAATGCTCTATTTATCATAATTGTTTCAAAGTACAAAATTCCAAAATTTTCCCTTTTGGGTAGATTTATTCAAAGTGGTTGGATCTAAAATAGCCTATGAGGGAATGGGTTAAACAGACGGTTGCTCAATATAAGGATAAGGCCATGCAGAAAGCTCCTTTGGGAGCTTTTTATGTGACATTAAACCTGCATTAAGCTACCACCTGTCTGAAACACCGGTTTTGATACTAATTTTCACGTTCGGTTTAGTGGGGTTTTACTGTAAAACATTTTTATCCAGCTGAAAAAAATGATAATACATCTGCCCAAAACTGTGAGTATTCGTTCATACTTTTGAGAAACCATCCCAAGAGCTTCAATTAAATTGGACACTGACGAGGCGCCAAGACACCCGGCGTTTCATCGTGATTCAAGCTGTCTGAAACTGACAGTTAGATTGTGATAGGTGAAAGGTTTAACCCAGAGCCAATTCTCGTTGTCAGAAAATATATAAACCCACTGTAATAATATTAAACAAGCCAGGACGACAAAGTTTTAGATCCAGATGACACGCCGAGCAACTCGGTATGCCATCTGGATCAAAACGCCGAGCAACTCGATATGCCATCTGGATCAAAATGCCGAGCAACTCGGTATGTCATCTGGATCAAAACTGTTTGCAAATGCAACCATAGATTGATCCGAAACTTACTGAAGATTAACTCCATCAATAACACAGCAGAGAAAACAAAATCGAAAATAAATGTGGATCATTGTCTCTTGATCTACATTTAGCCCTTGAATCGCGACGAGAAACGGATGTACTTGTATTTGCAAACAGTGTAGGCCCTGATCAGAGGGCTCATACAGGAGCCCTCTCATCAGGGTATGCGGTTTGTCATTTAAAAATCTGTAGTAAATATTATTATTTCGTACTAAATGAAACAAGTAGTTAAACATAGATGGGTCAATCCGCTTTGAAAGTTCTGCATTTTACCCATTACTTCATAGGCTATTTTAGAACTATTACCTCATAGGCTATATTTAGACCCAACCTTTTTTAATAAATCTACCGAAAAGGAGCATTTACTACAGAAAAAGAAAAGCCCTAAACTGTGTAGTTTTGAAACCATTGTTGTAAATACAGCATTTGCTCCTATGGAGCAAATGCTCTATTTATCACAATGATTTCAGAAAGGGACCTTTACAGAGGCGTCAAAAAGCGTCAACATGAGGGAATGGGTTAATGGATTAATGCAAAAAGTACATCGGTCGCTTTATTGGAAGTTGTAATGCAGTTTCTAGTAATATGTGTGAATTAATTGGATAAAAACAGTTACATTCGAAGCGAGTTTCCACGACAATAATTACAAAAAGCGTCAGAAGACGTCCATCTTTCGACACATACAATAAATGAGAATTGCAATCCAGTTTAGTTGTCGAGTACTGAAACAAAAAGTCTCATTTAATTCAACAATAACATGTTCCAAGACGCTTGGCAAAAGCTATTGGCAAGGGTTGTTAATTTCACCGTTTCCTTCATATAAACGCCTTTTCACGCACTTGCAAACAGAGTAGACCCAGATCATACGGTTCCTATAGGAGGTCTGCTCTTTTTTGCTTATATCCCTTGAAATGTTTACATCATGAAAATCCAGCTAATAAATAATCATGATGTCGTAATTTCTTACATGCGTATTGAACAAGTAAAGGGTTAAAACCTTCTGTGCTCTGTCGTCTGCAAATGTTGTCGTCTGCAAATGTTGTCGTCTGCAAATGTTGTCGTCTGCAAATATTGTCGTCTGCAAATATAGTCGTTGATAGTGTCGTCTGCAACTATTGTCGTCTGCAAATCCTGTCGTCTGCCTCAGTTCTCGATGTACATTGGATTTTTTCATTTTGTTTTCTTTACAAACAAAATGTGTGTCACCGTGTCAAACAAGCTGGGGTGCTGATGAGATGGCAAGCTATTTGGCGTCTCATCTGGATCCAATCTGTCCGCAAATGTTATCTTACTGAAGCTTACATGCAATCTCCAAAGAGATCGGTACTGTGTTGAGCTGAGAGTAAGCTGTAGAATCAGGGTCCATGCTTATAAAGCTTTTAGTTGAGTCTGAGTTTCGTTCTCAAGCTTTTGATTGGTCAGATTTGAGTTCTCAAGCTTTTGATTGGTCAGATTTGAGCCTTTGGCTCAAATCTGACCAATCAAAAACTTGAGAACGAACTCAGACTCAACTAAACGTTTTATAAGCATGGACCCAGATCTATATTATTTCATAAGCAAACAGAGCAGGTCCTGATCAGACTGCTCCTATAGGAGTCGTCTGATCTGGGTCTACACTGTTTTCAAAGGCACCAAAATAAGTCTTTATCATATAAAGGGTTAACCCGGGTAAAAGAGCATCTGTCGTTAAATACTTGTATACCACCTCCAGATGTTCTAAAATGCCTCATTCTCGACAAAACTCATTATTGTATCAAAACAACACAATTTAAATTTAATGTTCGTTTTATTGCCAGTTTCTAGCAGTAAAATATATCCTTGTTTTATGTTTGATATTAAGTTTCAGCTGTAATACAGTGGATGAAAGTTTACCCGACTGCCTATTTTATAGTTTTATCTGTGTGGTTTTAAAATTTGCATTATTTTCAGCTTCTTTGCAAAGGCGTCAAAAGGAGTATCTATGAAGGAGGTAGTCTCTACTTAAAGGAGTATCTATGAAAGAGGTAGTCTCTACTTAAAGGAGTATCTATGAAAGAGGTAGTCTCTACTTAAAGGAGTATCTATGAAAGAGGTAGTATCTACTTAAAGGAGTATCTATGAAAGAGGTAGTCTCTACTTAAAGGAGTATCTATGAAATAGATAGTCTCTACTTAAAGGAGTATCTATGAAAGAGGTAGTCTCTACTTAAAGGAGTATCTATGAAAGAGGTAGTCTCTACTTAAAGGAGTATCTATGAAAGAGGTAGTCTCTACTTAAAGGAGTATCTATGAAAGAGGTAGTCTCTACTTAAAGGAGTATCTATGAAAGAGGTAGTCTCTACTTAAAGGAGTATCTATGAAAGTGATAGTCTCTACTTAAAGGAGTATCTATGAAAGAGGTAGTCTCTACTTAAAGGAGTATCTATGAAAGAGATAGTCTCTACTTAAAGGAGTATCTATGAATGAGGTAGTCTCTACTTAAAGGAGTATCTATGAAAGAGGTAGTCTCTACTTAAAGGAGTATCTATGAAAGAGGTAGTCTCTACTTAAAGGAGTATCTATGAAAGCGGTAGTCTCTACTTAAAGGAGTATCTATGAAAGCGGTAGTTTCTACTTAAAGGAGTATCTATGAAAGACGTAGTCTCTACTTGCAACGTGTTTTTAAAAATGCCTAAAATTCCATAAATCATTTGGTGTTTATGCTGTTGATATGCAACAACCAAAATCATTTTCACTAAGTTTGGGAAAAAACATTAATGGACTCAATACTGAAGTTTGTTTATTTCCATATGCCATCTGAAACAAAAACAAACACCTGGGTCTATAATAAAATCTAAAATGTTAAACATTTATGTCTTGAACAAATCTTGGCGGAAAAAGATCGCCTGAAGACAGTAGTCAATAGTTAAAAAATAAAAGAAGTGCATGGGGAGGAGAATGGAAGGATGTCGTCCAAATGAATTTGTTTTCTTCTCTTTCTCGCTCGAATATCAAAACGTTTTGACGCAGTAGCGTTTTTTGATGGTCATGTGACTTACACCTTCAATCTGATTGGCTACTTCCTTCCAGCTAATGAATATTAATTATCCCCTAGAGAAATGGCACATCCAACTCAAAATGATAGGAAAACAATCCACATAAATATTTTTATGGTCTCATAAAAAATTATATATGGCGAAAAGAAGAATATCGCAATAAATCCGATGAAAAAATCAAAGTACTGACAGTACTGAAGGTTTCGGACATAATATATATTTATTATATTGATTGTTTGCTGTGGATTTTTCTGAAAATCATGTCAGTAGTTTGGAAGACATTTAAAAAATTGTTTTATGAACATGTCACACACAGTGCGATTCCAATAGCTCAACTTGCCACTTTGTTCCAATAGAGCCAAAATTGATGTTTAATGTAGTATAGAGCCATCACTGCATTATTTGAAAGTATGGGTCATACTTCTGCTACTATCTGGTGGACCATAACAGTAATTAGCAAGCATCATTCACTTATCCATATATACACTTCCACCAATTTTAGACATATTCCTTATGATTCTAAATAACCTACACAATAATTGCCAAATAAACTGTGTGGTGATATTAACAATATGACAAATTATAAAGTAACAAATATATTTCAACTTAGCATGGCAGGATACAACAGGGAAAATAAAATTAACTAGAAAATTGTTTCTGATGCATCACTCCCCCTAACAATAGTGTCTCTATATCAAGCCCTTTTGACTATGTGTTATACAGTGAAGAAAATTTCAGAGTCCCATAACTCTGGTAAAATGGTCAGAGCAATAGTTACATTCTTTAAGAAAATCTTCACATTAAGGTTGACAGCTTATCATGGGTGAAAATTTGAAGTAAAACCTCCCATTGGTATATGGGTTGTTAGACACATAATATTGTTTCACTTTATATTATATAGTGAAGACGATTTCAGGGTTCCATATCGGGTACAATTTGTCTTAGCAAAATAAGCCTTTCTGTGCTTTTGCAAACAGAAAAGACCCTTAATAGTTTATCCATGCATATACCTTGTCTTTTTGTGTGATTGTGTTGTATTTCTTACTTCTTCCTGAGGAGACAGCGAGTGTGAGTCTGTTCAGGGTCAATTTGTGAGTCTGTGCTGCAAACAATACATACCCCGATCAGTTACCACAACTGGCCAGGGTCTTTGCTATTTGCAGCATCATACATGTAACAAATGATAACAAATAAATGATATAATTAAAAATAAACTATAGTCATACATGCAAATTACAGTTAGTGCTGTAGTAAACACTACAGACCCTGATCAGTAACCGGCGTCATAGAAATAAATGATATGAATTAGAAATAAATTACATACATTACTATAAGATACTATAAGACACTATAAGATACTATAAGCCTGACACGTAAATCAATAAATGATGAAATGTATATAAATTAAAAGATAAGAAAGTGCTTTGTCTCATTTTGTTTGCCTTTCTCCTTTTTTTCATTTTAATGATTTTTCAATAATATAAAGGATACAAAAACCCTTGTTTCCTTTTAATAGTTATTGTTAATACTACCATCCAAGCTGGCAAAGTTGGACACCCTGTTTGGATTCAGATCTAATACCAAGTAACTGTCTGACCAAAATCTAAACTGTTTACAACTTGTGACAATTTTGCCTTAGGTCAAAATGCCTAAAACTGATCTTTTAGAAATTCAAATGATGACAAACCTGAAGCAGACGATATTACAGATTTCTACAGCTTGCTTAATCCTTATAATGCCGAGTGATGTTTCGTTTGCAACAATTGACGTCTGCTTCAATTCTTCAATAAACTTTCTTTCATTTTATGCAAAAATATGATCAAGATGACAAACAGTTTGGATCCTGATGAGACGCAGAATAATGTGGCCTCTCATCTGGATCCAAACTGTTTGCATAGGTAATCACAGTTTCGCCGCTAGCGTGCAAAGAGTTAAGCGTACGGCCTCTAGAGATTTTAGCATGATGTAACAGTCTGACCACCAGTGCGCTGTAACCCTTATACTGTAAAGGACGTAAAGAACAGAAGAAGCCTATTTAACCCTTAATTTCCCCATATAAACTTGTTTTCAAGCATCTGCAAATAGATTAGACCCAGATCAGACAGCTCGCTCCCATAGATTCAGGGTCTGCTCTGTTTGCTAATGGATCCACCTTCCATATTTCATTATAATTTTTTTTTGTAAGATTCCGGAACCGGATTGTAAGCCACGCACTGCACATGCGCGCATTCTCTTAGGGGGATTCCCGCTAGGTAGCGCTCGTGCAATAGGGTTTTCCGCCATAGTTTGAGTCGCAATCCATTTTATAAGGATTTCGGCAAAAGCCGATACCCTAAAAACGTTGGAGAATACAAAGCTTGCAAGTGTTTGATATAGAACACTCGCCGATGGATTTCTGTTTATTCAGGCTGTTTAGTAGTTTCGTAATTGTTCTATATAGGGATATTGGTTGATAATACTCGTACAGTTACACCTCTCTAAACCGGACGTTAAATTTGGTATAAATAGTGGCCTAGGAGACAGGTGGCAGCTTAACCCATTACCTCATAGGCTATTTTTAGATATAACCTCTTTGAATAAATCTACCGAAAAGGAGCATTATCTAAAGGAAAGGAAAATTTTAGAATTTTGTTGTTTGAAACCATTGTGATAAATAGAGCATTTGCTCCTATAGGAGCAAAAGCTCTATTTATCACAATGGTTTCACAAAGTGACTATTACAGAGTCGTCAATATGAGGGAATGGGTTAATGCTCCTCTAGGAGCTTTCTTCAAGACTTTCACCCTCCATTAAACATTCACCTGCCTAAAAGTACAGTAAAACCCATATAATGCGACCACCAAAAAGGGAGGGGCACAATTCTGGGTGACAGAGACAGGTGGTAGCTTAATGCAGGAGGAAAGTTATGCAGAAAGCTCCTATAGGAGCTTTCTGCATTACTTTCGTCCTGCATTAAGCGACCACCTACTTATAAACACAACTGTGTTTATCAATAAAGTGGTCACATTAGAGGGTCTCTGCTGTATTTTAGCTTTTCTACTAGTATTCCTGTTTAAAAGTCTTTAATGTATATCACTGTACAGCAAAAAATATGTGTCGACGAAAACGGTTTATTTTGTATTACAAGGACATTTATCGATATAAGTTAAACATTCTGAAGAGAGGTGATCCCCCGAAAGCAAAAATTACAACACAAAAGGAGAAAATTGCAAACTCGGTTTTATTGAGTCTGTTCATGAGCAGTAATTGAAAGTGCAACACTGCTCACACCCACTAGCACCGGCTTAAGCGGTATTCAATTTTCAGAACAAAAAGTACTGAAATTCATGATCTCGAAGGATCAGAAAGTATAACAACACTGAGAATGAAGTACGGGGCGACGTTTTACGGCCGCCACACAAGCACTTAACACCTGCTGTTGTGACAATCTTCATAAGAATGAGAGAAAATACCAAGTTTTATGATGTTATTGAAAATATGTGTTTATAGAAGGGCTGCCACTTTAACCTGTTACTCCATAAATACGTATTTCTCCACCTTTGCAAACAGAGCAGACCCAGATCATATCCTATAAGAGCCGCCTGGTCAGGGTCTGTTCTGTTTGCTTATGATATAATATAGATATGATTCTACAGTTTCTTCCAAGGCCAAACTGTCACGTGTCCATGTGCTCTTATAACACATTATTTTACTAACCCTTCTCTTGCTGAATTTTAAAACACATTTCTCCTTCTTTACCCATGCCCAGTTGTATAATTACATATATCTTCACTGTGTACACGTATTTCGCTGTGCAATCACTGCTGTGGAGTGCACTGGTTGCACAATCAACTTGTAGTGCAGACCCAGATGAGACAGCTCCTGCAGGAGCTGTCTCATCTGGGTCTGCACTATTTACAGGTATGTATATTGACGTGAATAGCAAGCGAAGGGTTAATATTCATGACATCGTTAATTTCTACATGAACATTCATCACTCGGAACACCTCGGCTATTTCTACGAAATATACACTCGGAACACCTCAGCTATTTCTAACGAATCTATATTCCGAACCCTGACGGAATACGGCGAGTAGTTACGATTGCGAAATATATTCCGAACCCTGACGGAATACTACGAGTAGTTACGAATGGATCATTCATGCAGGAGAGGGTTAATGCAAGATGAGCGTTATTACCACCTGCTTATAAAGTCATCTATGTTCATATCACCTGAAGTAAAGGCTTTAGTGAACATAATGTTGTCAACTGGATAACAGTATTAATGCAGGGCTTGTTCGGGAAAATCCCAGTTCAGTTTTTTTTCTTCATTTTTTTGGGGGACAAACCTAACATATAGCTCTATCTGTATAATCATAGTATGGTTTTTTTTTCCATTATGCTAAAAATAGAAAATTTATACGGTAGAATCTGTCTTAAGCGGCCATAAAAAAGGTATTATTTATTATTATAGTATAATTATGGGTCTGTAAGGCAGGTTGTAGCTTAATGCAGGTCAAAAGTAATGTAGAAAGCTCCTATAGGAGCTTTCTACATTACTTTTGCCCTTCATTAAGTAATCACATGTAAGACTCCTATGTTCAATAAATGAATGGCGGCTTAATACACGTTCTGATGTATCCGTAATGTTGTCATTTAACCCTTTCACCGCCAATGTCGCATAATAAATGCACCACGACAAATAGTGCAGTCCCAGACCAGACGCCGCCTTGAAAAGGCGGCGTCTGATCAGGAACTTCACTATTTGTCTCAAACTCTATTTCTATTTATGTGCTTTATTCCTTTGATGTTTGCATTAATTTATATGTTATTTCCTTATTTTACCGAATGATTTAACATGGATTGCAGACGACAATAAGAAATTTGGCGACGAAAGAGTTAAGTATTACCTAACTGAGCGACCTGACTGTCACTTGCAAACAGTTTAGATCCAGATGAGATGCAGAGTTTCTTGGTGTCTCATTAGGATCAAAGCTGTTTGATTATCGATCAATATCGTAGACTCACTTTTTATCGAACCTCACCTGTTTATCGAACCTTTCATTTTTTTGTGTTTTTACGCATGTACAAATGCATACTACGTCATAAAATCATGAATACCATTGCTTTGTGAGTAAACAACGCCTCGTAGCTTTAAAAACGAAATATACGTCATAAACAGGTCAATACCGTTTATTTTTCCTTCAACTATGCTAAACATGAGAACACTCTTAATACGTTATAGAATATCAACATAAATTGAAAAGTGTACCACATTAAAATTGTTTGACATTTCTGACCCCTTCAGCTTATGCAAAGGTCGCGTGCCCATGATGAAATCACGTGATTATGAGTATTATGTTAAAGTAAACAGTTTCTAAAATAAAGGTTCGATACGCAGGTGATATTTTTCTGGCAGCCATTTTTGTTTTTTGTTATGCGGGTGGTGGGGAACACTGGATTGTTTGGGGATTAATAGATGAGAATAAAATTACTTAATTGTTTCAAGGTATGTATAAAAGATTATTTTGAACTGCTGATTTATTTTTTTCTTCAATATTCACAGTAAACGTTTTCTGTTCCTGGTCAAAGGTTAAGAGGTTCGATAGACGGTGAGACCATGCTACTTTCCCAAAAAAGCTTAAATGAAATGAAAGGGTAAAAACTTGTAAAATATCATAGTTTGAGCATGTTTTTGCAAGGTCATATGGTTTAACACCTAACGCCATGAATATTTATGCCAGAAGCTATGATATCGTGAATATTTATTAGATTATTCTTTTGTATGGCATATCAACATGTAGGGCATTTCGGCTCCGGCAGAAACTGTATGTATAGCTCAGTATTATACCATAAACAAACAGAGCAGACCCCGATCCTATAGGAGCTGTCTGATCTGGGTCTACTCTGTTTGCAAAGGCGTAGAAAAGCGCATTTATGGAGTAAATGGTAAAGCCTTTTTCCCAAGTATACACCTTTTAGCGCCCTTGCAAACAGTCCTCTACAGTTTCTGTCAGGGCCAAATATAATGGTGACATACACCATTATAAAACATTAATCTAAATATTCATGATGTCATTATTTCTTACATGAATATTCACGAAATGGAGGGATTAGAAAGATACCCGGATAACGAGTGAAGGTGGTCCCGAGACTTGTGATTGGAAAGCTAATTGTAGACGACCTCAACAGGAATATAACTAATTCTCCAGGCAGTTGTGATCGGAATCTCGCCAAATTCAAACCACCAGTTGACGTCATTACTACCACACTGTATTCCCGAGTGGTTATCAAACAACATTAGATAGATATTACACTAGGTTTTTTGCCGATACAATGACGCTTCATAGACTAAAACAAGACTGTTGCGGTTATTTTTAAATCCCGAAATGTGATCTTTTCAAGCGTCTGGAAGCAGTAATTGCAATAAAACTTGAAGCAATCTTGTGATAAAATTTATGAAATGTCGTCCGGGCTGACGTACGTAACATTTCGATTTCAATAAAGTGTGTAAATAGATAAAGGTTGCCATGGATACCAGTATATACATGGTGAAACTAGGTTGTCAAGAAATAAACTAGGGGGTTGTTTTCAGACAGATACATATGTCTTCTCTAACAGCCACGACACTCAACGGTACTTTTTTCTTATACAGTCTTGTCTTTTTATCAACACCGTAATTCTAACAAAGACAAGGCCCGTAATTATGTTGTCAGGGGCGTAGCTCGTATATACGCCGATATCAAAGTCACATTTTGAAACCATCGTGAGCAAATGCTCTATCTATCACAAATGTTTCAAAATTACACACTTCTTAAAGTTTCCTTTTTCTCTAGTAAATGCTTCTTTTCTGTAGATCTATTCAAATAGGTTGGGTCTAAAATAGAAGTGAGGGAATTGGTGAAAATTGTTGATTCGGTTATAAGTGCCGTAAAACAATGCTGAAATTTTCTCCAAGATTAAATTGTAAATTTTTGAAGCACCGAAATTTTCCTTCGAGTCATCCAGAGTTTCGAGTTATCCGAGTTCGAGATATCGAAGTTCAACTGTATTCTGATCGAATTGAAACATATGATATACCCTTGGGTAATTTATTCCACAGATGCTTATGGCATAACTCTGATTCAACAGTTTCTGTCCTGATAAAAATCAATTGTTCATAGTGACTATGGAAGTTCAGTTAATTTATATTCATGATGCCATTGAATGTAGGTAAAATGCCACTGGTAAAAATGCCACCGGTAAAAATGACACCGGAAAAAATGCCACTGGTAAAAATGCCACCCTGATTTGGTAAAAATGCCACTGGAAAAAATGCCACTGGTAAAAATGCCACCCTTTTTTTTCATTTTTTTTAACTTTTTTTTCTAAAACAAAATCTTGATGTTATTATACAGACAGTCAACCTGTGTTAGGCAGCTACTTGTCATTAGCATTTTTATCCTCCATGACTGTCTGCCATCTTTTTTAAATGATAAGTGTTTTAATAGTGTTTTTGTAATATATTTAGGATATGTTCATCAAATAGTATGTATCTACACTGTGTGAAATGTAAATAGACGACATAATTGTATTGCTGTTAGTGTGGTTGTACTAAGTGTGCTTGAAATGATTTACATTAAAAGTCTGTAATACAGATTTATATTGTTTTACTTTATACCCTATCCCCCACCTCTCCCTCTCTCCCTCTGTATTTCTCTCTCTCTCTCACTCCCTCTCTCTATCTTTACAAGTATGTCTTTCTTACCATCTAGTCAATTACCATCTAGTCAATTACAGTCAATGCTGTCAAGTAGCTGTCTAACACAATATACTATACAATATTAGCCGTTTAGAAGGCAAAACCCGTTTAGAAGGCAAAAAATGCTAATGGTCGTTAGAGAAAAATATAAAACATAATAAACAAGAAATATCTTTTAAAAAGATATTCAGCGGCATTCAAATATTGACATAATGTACAAAACAATAATGATATTAAATCTCTGCCAACTTAACTTCAATGTTTCGAGATTCTGTTAGTACAGGGAACTAGATCTATGTAGGGCTGCTTTTAATTATACTAGCAGAGAAGCAAGTAATGGAAATGACTTGGAGTAGAATAAGCAATTATGGAAAAAATCAAGGTTACTTTTATAGGAAATCACTATTAAAATGTACAATGTCAAAGTATTTTTTTAAAACTATCTGAAGTTAGTTCTTCATTTTACCTATTATAAAAATTTACTTGAAAGCGTGTATATTTATATTGATATGAAGATAACTAATTGAATACACTTTGAATAAAGCATACAGAATTTAGTTTTTGTTTGTGCAGAGGCTGTAATTACTTAAAGAAAGGTATTTATCTATAGCCTGGATCAACGCATTAATTGACGTGTGTGCATCATCATTAGTGACACCATAAACTGAATATACATGTATTTTTAAAACAATATAAAGTTAGCTATCTCAACCTACTACTCGATCAAAAGCGCCAGGTGATAGAGCCGTTACAATAGCCTTCAGTAAGTAGCTTTATATCACAGAGAGCGAATAACCTGAGCCTTAATTGGTGCTGTGGTCGGGGATAGTAATTAATACTATTAATGCCACTACTCTAATATACTAAACAACATTTCTTCTTTATTTCCTATAGCATTGCCTGTGAATTATGTTGGTTTCGGCATACTACCTGTTCGTCAAAGTGGATGTGATCAAATGTGGTATTAAATTGATAGCAAAATGATAATAAATGTTTAAAAGTTTAATAGTGGTTTTGGCAAACTGGCAATAATGCTCAGCAATCATTACCATGAGGTGATAAGTACGATAATGGGATAGGAACTGATATAAAGTATGACACACCAAAATTGAATAGTCAAAATTGATCCACACCTTTTGAGGATAATAGATCTATATAGTTTTATTCAGTAATATTGTTTATGTATTATATACTCTAGTTTTGATAATGACCAAAGTAATAAATAATTCATATTGTTTTACCGGTCATGGTAGTAAACAACTATGTGACTACAGTATTGCACATGTATTTGAATCCACCAAAAGTTGAACTAAACAACATTTTGACTGAAAACAAAAAGCATAAAGTGAGTGGCAAACAGTTTGGACCAAGACTAAAATCAAAACTGAATGGGATAGTAAATCATTAGTAATGTGTTATGTGGTCTGGGGCTGTTTTAATGACTAAACAATGTGACTATAGTATTTGAAAGCACCTCTTTATCACTCATTGTACCCAAGGTTGAGTAAGTGTGAACATGTCACCTGCGTAGCTAATATCCTGATCTGTATAAACCAAAACAAATGGACCACATATCAATATTTAACATATAGATAGTTATTTAATGATTTTGATTATTCAATTTTTGCTTTTTATACAAATTTTCAATTTTTGCCGAAACGTCCTAGGCCGAATAAATAGATGGCCAAAACGTCCTGGGTCGAAACATTCGGGGCGAAACTTCCTATGCCGAAACGTCCTACATTCAGTTTGGCCATGTGTAGAGGCATTATAAAAAGGCTGTATGCCAGTCAAGGGATTAACTAATGAAAATACGGTTTACTAGAAAATACTATGAGGTCATATGCAAATTACAATGTAACATAGTTTCTGATTGGTGGAAAACTAGAACAAAAGTGAAAATAGACAGCTAACCGCTGAAAAAAAGGGTGGCATTTTTACCAGTGGCATTTTTTCCAGTGGCATTTTTACCAAATCAGGGTGGCATTTTTACCAGTGGCATTTTTTCCGGTGGCATTTTTACCGGTGGCATTTTTACCAGTGGCATTTTTTCCGCACACCGATGCCATTATTTTTGGCATGAATAGCCATGACGTAAGGGGTTAAATACATACTGGTCCAATTGAAATTTTTGACACCTTAGGATACAGAACCCCTCTAATGCGACCACTTAATGAATCAGCATGGGTATCTTTATAAGCAGGTGGTAGCTTAATGCAGGACATAAGTAATGCAGAAAGCTCTCTGTATTACTTTTGTCCTGCATTAAGCTATCACCTGCATCTAGCAACCATAATTATACCTTCTTTAGGTGGTCGCATTAGCGGGGTTTTACATTTATTCCATAACTCTGCTGTAAGGGGCGTAGCTAGCGATACGCATTCACGCACGTGCATTACATCAATCTGAGAGGTGAAAACATTATAATGACCAAAGTGGAATAAAAAAGCGAAGGCTAAATGGGTAGGCCTTGATCTGGGTCTACTCTGTTTGCATGTTTCTATGCGAAATGTGTATTTATGCAAACAGAGTAGACCCATACCAAGGCTAAAGCCCCGTTCCCACTGTCCCGGATTGGCCCCCCGGTACGTCCCGGATGTGTGGTCCGGGGGAAACCGTGTCAAACCGTGTCAAACCGGGAGTACATCCCTGGCGGCACCGTTAACATCCGGGAAGATCCCTGATGAACCCTATTGATCCGGCTTAATCCGGCAGACAACCCCGGATGTTTTAAAATGTTTAAAACAACCGGGAGTCACCGGGAGTCACCGAGAGTCACCGGGAAAGATATCCAAAACCGGCTTAATCCTGGCAATTCCGGGACAACGCCGGTATATTCCGGTGCAGGTCCGGGTCTCTACCCTGGCTTTACCGTGATAGTTTCTAGTAATCCGGGATGTTGGCGAGCATCTCGTCCACTATATACCTTTGGTGAATCCCCGGCATTGGGCCGGTATAGCTCCGGTGTACGGCGGTATAGTCCCGTTTTGTACCGGTGGAGTTAGGGACTGGCAAGGTATGAGCCGGTTTGTCTGCCGGTCAACCTCCGTTTATACCCGGGTAACGCCGGCTTGTCACCGGCGCATACCCGGGATATGACGGGGTGATACCGGCGGCCACCACGACACTACCGGCGACGACCGGGTTCACACCGGATTGTATCGTGTTCAACCGGGAAAACGCCGGCCCTACACCGTAAATACACCGTGCCAAGCAGGAAACTAACCGGGGTAGTCCGGGGTCAAACTGGAAGATCCTGCTTCTAAATCGGGGGAACGCCGAGGCAACGTCGGGAATATGGGAATGTACATTTAGTTTTTAAGAAATAAGGCCCCGTATCATCCCGGACGCCGGCTATTTCTTCGCCGGGAAGTACCGTGGGGTACCGGGACCAGCACCGTGACAGTGGGAATGGGGCTTAAGGAAGGACTCAGAATAGAGCTTAATTCGAGAAAGCCGGTATTATGAGCTTTATGAGTTTGCATTTAAAATATTGTCAAAGAGCACATATCAATGTGATGGTAACATGAATGTAATACTGATCGGTAAATAGCATGCCTTTACTATTTACCACAGGAATATGCTAATAAGAATCAATCGTGTTTGCCACGGCGTCTCTGTTTGGTAAAGGTAAAACATTTACTCCATAAATACACATTTTGCACAGAAACATACAAACAGAGAAGACCCAGATCAAGGTCTGCTCTGTTTGCTTATGATATGATATTGATATGATTCTAGTTTCTGTCATGGCCAAAAAGTCCCGTGTCCATGTAATACATGTATTATTATTTCATCATCATTATTATTATTGTTGTTATTATTATGTTTTAGTATTATGTTACATTGTTATTATAATATTATTATTATGTTATAGTATACTGTTATATTATTAATATTAAGTTATATTATAGTATTATGCTATATTATTACGTTATATCATTATGCTGCAGCAGCAGTGTTAATGCAGAAAACAGTCGCAAAATAACACGTGTAATAAACAATCAAACTACATGTAAAACCTCGATTATTCGAATTTTCGGTATAGAAGAATTTAGACCCTTTTAGGCAGGTGACTGCTTAATGCATGGTGAAAGTCATGCAGAAAGCTCCTAGAGGAGCTTTCTGCATGACTTTCGCCAGCTGCCACCTGTCTTAAAGATCGATAATAATACGTATTTTAGTGTTCGAATAATCGAAGTTTTACATGTATTTAAACAATATACAAAATGCCACGTCCTTACCTTGCACGTTATGTGCAGTCCTCTGTCGTTTGTTTGCCAACATCATGGCAGCCTGTTTCACAACTAGCACATAACGAATACGTTTTATCAATTATCCCATTTCTCTGCTCTATATTTAGTCCATATTTTAATACCTACTGAATATTCATGGACAAACTAGTTATAATGAAATACGGAAGGTGGAACACTGTAGCCATTATATTAGCAAACAGAGCAGACCCTGATCAGACGGTTCCTTTATGCAAATGCGTGAAAAGGCATTTATATGAATTATCCGGTTACATGATGCATATTCACACACGATTCCACCCATTAAGAGTACACATTAATCAAATCATTCATTAAATAAATTGAAAATAAGGAAATGTATCGCCACAACAGTAGACTAATCAGATCTGTTACGGACAAGCAAACAAAACAGACCCTGGTCAGACAGCTCCTACAGGAGCCATCTGATCTAGCCCTACTCTGTACAGGCTTTAAATGGCGTGCTTATCAAGTACAGGATTGAACTGAACTGCAGAACCAGAGATAACATCTTGCACCAATTTCACTGTATAAACAATCCCAGAACATCTATGCTCGGATTTCACGTAAACTCGATTCCCTTTTTTATTCGTTTCCATGGATTCATTCTAACAAATGCTAACATTTGCAGAACTCTACAAATCCAAATGTGTTTACATCATACAATGTAGACCCTGACCAGATGGATCCCTGAATATTATTGGTCAATATCGTTTTATTAAGATCCTGGCAAGCAGCCCCCTTACACATGTATCGCATTGTCCTCAACTACTATAGAACCTCGATAATTAGAAACTGTAGTTCATGTATGGAATAATTTAGACCTTTTAGACAGGTGACTGCTTAATGCAGGATGAAAGTAATGCAGAAAGCTAACAACGGAGCTTTCTACATGACTTCAATCCTGCTTTAAGCTGTCACCCGTTTTAACCATTCGCTTGTTATTCGCGTCAATATACCTACCTGTAAATAGTGAAGACCCAGATGAGACAGCTCCTGCAGGAGCTGTCTCATCAGGGTCTGCACTATTTACAGGTTGATTGTGCAACCAGTGCACTCCACAGCAGTGATTGCACAGCGAAATACTTGTACACAGTGAAGATATATGTAATTATACAACAGGACATGGGTAAAGAAGGAGAAATGTATTTTAAAATTCAGCAAGCGAAGGGTTAAAATGGATAAAGACACGTATTTGAGTGCTTGGATAATCCAGGTCTTACTGTACTACATACCGAATGAAGCTAAGGGTAAAAATGTACACGAATGTGCATATCATGAGTGCAGTAGAACCTGTCTTAACCCTTCTCTTGCTGAATTTTAAAATACATTTCTCCTTCTTCACCCATGCACTGTTGTATAATTACATATATTGTCACTGTGTACAAGTATTTCTCTGTGCAATCACTGCTGTGGAGTGCACTGGTTGCATGATCAACTTGTAAATAGTGCAGACCCTTATGAGACAGCTCCTGCAGGAGCTGTCTCATCTGGGTCTTCACTATTTACAGGTAGGTATATTGACGTGAATAGCAAGCGAAGGGTTAAAAAGAGGTCTAAATCTGAGTTTTACAAGGCATTTCACACAGGAGCCATCTGATCTGGGTCTACTCTGTTTGCAAATGCGTAAAAAGGTGTATTTATGCAGCAAAAGGTTAATGCAGGGCTTCCAATTTTTCAATATCACTTTCTCCTCGCAAACCGATCACAAATTTCTCAGATTCTGACAAGAATATGATCGATGACGTTTTTTCGTGTGACGTGAAATCACCTTCTACTCAGGTCGACTGTTCTTTTAGAAACGTGTGATCACAAATTGCTAACAGAAATATAATCTTGAAAAAAATGTGGTCATACAAATCAGTCGTTTCATTAAATATACAGAACAGAGCGTAAGCATTATTGCATGCTGCATGCTTGCGTACCCTTCTTCCTGTTGTATACATTGATTTATGTACAAATTCTGAACCCCTCTAAACCGGCGGCGTTTAAAATTAGTATAAGTACCGGTCCTTCAGACAGATGACCCCTTAATGCTGGTTGGAAGTCTTGCAGAAAGTTTCCAGTACTTAACAGTCACCTTTCTAAAAATACCTCAATTGTTCTTCATCAAAAACTCGATTTAGATGGGTTTTACTGTATTTCTGATTCGGTCAATCGTTTTGGAAGCTGCTGACCGAATGTTTGAAAGCTTTGAGTCTGGTTACAAGTTGTTTTCAAGTGCCAGTGAGGTTGCTCTTAGCGGGAGAAGGATTGAAGCTATAGCTAGCTTTGCAGTTGCGTATTCAAATCTTTTTCAACTCTTTCGCTGCCAACATTTGTGGTCTGCAGGCTTTGTCCACTCCCTATCGACTGTGTTACAATGAGGGGTGCGCCTGCGAGAAGACACGTTAAGGTATCGGTTCGATACTGTTACGGCGCCTGCCTATTTGTTTGCAAATATGCGAGAGAGAAGATTCATTTAACGTTCAGTAAGCTGTTTATTTTCCTATGTTTTGGTACCTTTATTCAATACTTAGGCAATATCGTATATCGTGTCGAATTATACATCATACGTGCGCAGGAAATCGAGTTAAAAGCAATTAGTGCGCGAACAGGTTTTTTTTTTTTTAAAGTAATAACTTGTTCAAAACATGAAGATTTTGCTCTGTTTTACATTTCGTTTCACTAAAGGTGAAAGATCTTTAAATGGTATGTACCGGTAATGCCTTATTTAGCATATAGCACCTTCATGTACACTTAACTTGCAGGTTTTAAATTGCTTTTGACGGGTTTATCCATACTTTCACATCCGTGTAATGTTACGGTTTCTTCCCAATCAACTGACGCATGTTACGGTCTCTTATCTACAGCGTTACAGACTCTGCCAGTATGCCTTACGGCATTACATTTTGACTTTATTCTAACATAAGCGACGCGTTTGGTATGCAGTAAAAAACCCTCTAAACTACACGTTAAATGTAGCATAAATATCGGTCTTGGAGACAGGTGGCAGCTTAATGCAGGGTGAAAGTCATGCAGAAAGCTTTCTGCGTGACTTACACCCTGCATTAAGCAGTCACCTGCCTAAAAGTATCTAAATTCTTCTCTACTAAAATTCCGGTTTAGAGGGAGTTTACTGTACATCTACAGATAATACTCGAGAGATAGATTCTTAAATTCTTGTCATTACTCAGGGAGACAATGGGGTCTACCGTGCTAACCCCCCCCTCCGACTAATGGGGGGGGGGTGCACGGTAGACCCCACTGGCTCCCTGAGTATATATCTTTGGATCTATGCAAGACGTCGATTACATGGTAATTACAATTACTAACTGATGTTTTTACAGTCGGTGTTTTTCTAAAACAAATTGCAGACAGGCAGACAGGGAAGACAATTATACCATAAGCAAATAGAGCAGACCCTGATCAGAAGTCTTCAGATACCTGATAATGTGTTCTTATTGCTCCATCTCGCCCCGCGCTGCTGAAAATATGGACAGGCGCCTTAACACATTGGGCAGGCGCCTTAACATTCTCTTTACTAAACCGTAACATGTCTTCTCGCAGGCGCACCCCTCATTGTAACACTGTCGATAGGGAGTGTTGTCGTCTGCTACAATTTTCAGGTTTCATTTTTCTTTTTTTGCTTCATAAAATAGTAACAGTAACAAACAATTTGGATCCTGATGAGACATCGAGTTACTCGGCGTCTCATCTGGATCCAAACTGTTTGCATCGGTAATGACTGATGTAATACTGGCAGCGAAAGAGGTAAGCTTTTTATATAAAATCGGCATATTAACCCCTTCACTGCAAGAATTATCGTCTGTTGAACACATTTTCGTCTGCTTCAAGTTTTTAACCGGTTTCACCGCCGATGTCGCATAAATATTTACATTCGCCCTGCAACGTCCTTATATAACCTTATTCTAAAAAGAAAGTTGCATTTTCCCATGAACATTCATTTCAATACCGGTTTGAGTCGGTTCTCCTTTTCCCAGAATTCCGCTGGACAATTTACTGATTAAATTCTTGTATTCATTCTATATTTATAATATGTGTTTGGGACTATTTTTCATACCATATATAGAGATCCTTGTCTATATGGGACGGGAATAGATGATTGACACGTCTTCTTCTTTCACAATTTACTTCTCTCAATTCTCTCTTTGCGTACTACATTCAAACTCTATTAATCAACGTCTGTTCCCAAGCGACGTAACGTCACTTCCGTGTTATGTACACGTGACGTAAGGAGCGTTATCTCCAACAATCCTACTACGTTAGAAACGAACCTGGCAACGACCTAGATAGCGGCTATTACGTGACCGGTATATAATATTTAAAAAAAATCCGTTGAAATATAAGAAATACAATGGAATATAAATATAAGAAATAAATGACGTGCTCCCGGTGCTCATGAGGTTATGCAACGCATAGCTTTACGAGCAACGATTCACGTGAAGCCCTTCGGGCTTCACTAACTTTGCTCGTAAAGCTATGCGTTGCATAACCTCATGAACACCGGGAGCACGTCATTCATTTCTTAAATGCACCACGAATAGTGCAGTCCCAGATCAGACGCCGCCTTTTCAAGGCGGCGTCTGATCAGGGATTTCAGTATTTGTCTCAATCTCTATTTATATATATGTGCTTTATTCCTTTGAAATTTGCATTTATTTATCTCATTTCCTTATTTTACTGAATGCTTTAACAAACTTGGATTGCAGACGACAATTAGAAATTTGGCGCCGAAAGGGTTAATTGGGCGCTTATTCAATTTCTTTATGAAAAGATCAACAAATTGTCAAAGAGCTTGAATCCTGATGAGTTACTTGGCGTCTCAGCTGGATCCAGGCTGTTTGCACATGATATTATCCGTTTTCCAGGCACGGACGGATTAATATCATACTGTACTATCGGGTTTTAGGAAATACTCGTGGCTCGGTATTTCCTGTTTTCCGACATAATCCAAGTACTTTTCGGTTGAAAGAAACAGTACAATGCCGGGAAAAATCTTGATTTATGGAACAACACAGCTCTATGGGTTCCTGGACTTGACAGAGTGGCAGATAGTCAATAACTAATGGAATATATTAGATTATCATCAAAGCTCTTCACATATGCATATTATAATCGAGTTGTGTGTCATAGAAATCGCATCACTTATAAAAAGGTCTTTTGTGAAGCTATTATCTCCGAGAACAATTGACCTGTATCAATGTAAAATAGCTATAACACAGAAGAGCCTTTCTAGTCTGGACTTTCATTTAAGTACTATTAATACCAGTCTTTAGACAAGTGGTAGCTTGGAGTAGGATGAAAGTCAACCAGTAAGTCTCAAAAAAGCTTTCTGCGTGACGGAGGTATACTGTATTGAAAAGAAATTGAAGTTGTGCACTTGGCTTGCACTTGGTAAAATATCAAACGCAATCAACCTTTTGAAAGCTGAATTATCCAAGTGGAATAGCCCATCTGTGTTTAGCTATTGAGTCCGCTCCATATGGAATAGTCCATCTGTGTTTAACTATTGAGTCCGCTCCATATGGAATAGCCGATCTGTGTGGACTATTGAGTCCGCTCCATATGGAATAGCCCATCTGTGTTTAACTATAGAGTCCACTCCATATGGAATAGCCCATCTGTGTTTAACTATTGAGTCCACTCCATATGGAATAGCCCATCTGTGTTTAACTATAGAGTCCACTCCATATGGAATAGTCCATCTTTGTTTAACTATTGAGTCCGCTCCATATGGAATAGCCCATCTGTGTTTAGCTATAGAGTCCACTCCATATGGAATAGCCAATCTGTGTTTAGCTATTGAGTCCACTCCATATGGAATAGCACATCTGTGTTTAGCTATAGACTCCGCTCCATATGGAATGACCCATCTGTGTTTAACTATTGAGTCCACTCCATATGGAATAGCCCATCTGTGTGGACTATTGAGTCCGCTCCATATGGAATAGCCAATCTGTGTTTAGCTATTGAGTCCACTCCATATGGAATAACACATCTGTGTTTAGCTATAGACTCCGCTCCATATGGAATAGCCCATCTGTGTTTAACTATTGAGTCCACTCCATATGGAATAGCCCATCTGTGTTTAGCTATTGAGTCCACTCCATGTGGAATAGCCCATCTGTGTTTAGCTATAGAGTCCACTCCATGTGGAATAGCCCATCTGTGTTTAGCTATAGACTCCGCTCCATATGGAATAGCCCATCTGTGTTTAACTATAGAGTCCACTAATTATGAAAGCCTTAAACTTGCTATAGGATTTTGAATGGCAAACAGTGCAGATCTTGCTCAGTGGGCCCCTTTTTTAGGAGCCCTCTCGTCTGAGTATTTATAGTTTGCAAATGACAGTGCATTTGGTCCCACATTTAAAGGGCGAAGGACATTCGATTAACCCATTTGCTCCCAGTGGATTATTCCATGCTTATATATTGGGTTAGTCTATCTTTTATCTAAGGGATGTCTGGTCTAAATTTTCATGTTTGTTTTGTTTTGTATTGAATTTTCTATTAGCAAACAGTGTAGACTCTGATCAGACGCCGCATTATGCGGCGTCTGATCAGAGTCTACACTGTTTGCCTACGTCCCATATATGGGATCGTGGGAGACAATGGGTTAATGAAAATAGTCGTAGTAAGTACATGAGTCACTCTCACACAAACAATGTTAAATTATGTTGCAACTAGTGTAGACCCAGATCACACGTTTATGACAAGATATCTGACCAATATATATATACTTAACAGAGGTCTAGATAAGATGCGTAAATTAAAACATTTTAAGAATAACGCCTTTATTTCTCGAACTAAACCGTATGATGTGACCACTTTAGAATCGTCTAGAGACTAGTCACAACACAGGGCTTGATCGAGAAATGACGATTTTAGCATTTACCTGTTGCTCTGCTTAGAGACAGAGAGAATAAAATGCTAAAACTCATATGAGTAAGAAACAGTGAATACCCTTGCACGATAACCTCTGACTGAACATTTTAGACGCAATTGAAACTTCGTACAACTGGGTTTACACATATACTCAACAAAATAATTTAAGGGTCACTGGTCAGTTTCCCATAGGGCTCAGTGTATTCACTACACAACTTTGGTACTTCGTATCTTTCACCAATGTCGCTTAATCCCAACGAAATTTGCAGGAATTGTTGTTAGGGTTTCAATTAACGGGTGCAGATAAAATTTATACCTGCGGGGTCTTATGCACCTCCGTGGAGAAAAAAAGTAAAACGATGCTTTTTAAAAAAAAAATGCACAATTTTCAACAGGAGTTTTCCTTGCTTTGGAATTCGATAATCATATCAATATTGGAAATAATGGAGCATGGAAAGGTTTGCCAAAATGTTTGACATACCAAAGATATGTTTACTGGTAGTCCAGATAAGGGTAAAATGAAATTGATTTTTTTAGAGTTTCAGAAATTCTCAATTTTCGTTTTTTCATTCCATGAAGGTCTATAGATAGGAATTGACATAACCCAATCTCACTGGAATCTGTAGTTTGACATTTTGACAATACTTCCTACAAATTTTGTCGAAATTCATTAATGTATATGGAAATTACAGAATGCCAAAATTGTAGAGTCATTTGCATAAACCCTATGGGAAAAGTACCACTAACCCTTAAATATTTTTGTTGAGTATATTTAAAACTTTCGAAAAGAAGTTTTTATGTTTCCGCTGTACGTACCAACATGAGGTCAGTGATGAAGCTATGGGTGCATATGTTGTGGATCTTTTAATGCTAGCCTACTTGTATATTGGCCGTTTCATTTCTTAAAGTACATTTAATGTTTTCCTTTATACACATGTAAGTGCATTTTCACGCATTTGCTAACTGAATAGGCCCAGATCAGACGGCTCCTATAGGAGCCGTCTGATTAGGGTCTGCTCTGTTTGCTTTTGGTTTAAATAAATCTGATCCACCAGTTCTGCCTACGCAAAACTGCCATGTGTTTATACGCCATTATAAAAAATTAATCTAATCAATATTCATGATGTAAATTATTTCTTACATGAATATTGAACAGGTAAATGGTTGAAAAAAACCCACACACCATAAACTTCTCTTTTCAAATACCGAATGACTGTGACTGAGTGCAAGAGAGTTTGAATTCTCATGAGATATTGCGTCAGGTCCACAGCGTTGTAATGGTTAATCCTTTCCTTCATATAAATGTGTTTTCACGCATCTGCAAACATAGTTGACCAAGATCAGACGGCTCCTATAGGAGCCGTCTGATCAGTGTCTGCTGTGTTTGCCAATGGAATGTGATATATCTGTTTCTTTATTCCACCTTTCATATTTAGTTGTAACTGTTTTCCATTAATATATAGTACGTATTGTAATGAACATAGAACATGAAAATGTTAAGTAACAGTATGGACAGAGACAAGTATGGACACAGACAATTTTGGTCATGACAGAAACTGTAGAATCATATCTGTAATATATCATAAGCAAACAGCGCAGACCCTGATCAGACGGCTCCTATAGGAGCCGTCTGATCTGGGTCTTCTCTCTTTGCAAAGGCGTAGAAAGTAACATCAACAGTAGACATTGCAATATTTATTTTATCCAGCTGAATATCCTAGGAATGTCCTAGGAAACCCGTTCAATTTCCTGCCATGAAACTGTCGGAATACAAATACATGTTTCGTCTAATCGAGCACAGAATTCGTTTAACTGGGTGTGCTTGATTTGTGCATTCAATCAATTTTTTTGTAAAAATCCAACAGATATGCCTCTGGTGTCGAAATTTAACAGCCATCTGACTGAGAAGTCCATCTTTACTTTGCTGCGCAAAATTTGTTTAACCCTTTACCTGTTGAATATTCGGATTAAAAGAGATATACATGTAGGTAATTCCTATAGGAGCTTTCTGTATCACCCGGGTCCTGTAATAACCCATTCCCTCATATTCACGACTCTGTGAAAGTCACTTTGTGAAACCATTGTGATAAATAGAGCATTTGCTCCTATAAGAGCAAATGCTCCATTTATCACAATGGTTTCAAACCATTTCATATTCATATTCAAACTACAAACTAAAAGTCACTTTGTGAAACCATTGTGATAAATAGAGCATTAATTTTGCTCCTATAGGAGCAAATGCTCCATTTATCATAATGGTTTCAAACTATAAAATTCTAAACAAATCCTTTTCTCTAGTTACTGCTCCTTTTCGGTAGATTAATTCAAAAAGGTTGTATCTAAAATAGCCTATGAGGTAATGTGTTAAGCTACTACATGTTTTAAAAATGTTCTTTTGAGTTGTCGTATTAAAGAGACTTTATTACTACTTATTATTAGTACTACAATCGTCATTTCTCCACATGCTAAGTTGTGAACATTCTCTAGGAACCCTCTCATCTGGGTCTACACTGTCTGCAAAGGATAAAAAGCGGTGACAGCGCAGGGTTGCGTGAGAAGCTGTTCTTGAATTAAAGCGATGATAGCGCTAGAAGAATGTTTGTTTATACAGCAGGGAAGGGAGAATAGGGACATGTATTGGTATTGAGAGACATTGGAGAGAGAGTTAACACATGTATTTACTATGGTCATATACTCTAAATTAACACTGTCTATTTTGGTCATGTCTGTTCATGGTTTGAAACGGTTTCAGCAAATTTTAGTAGAGGGTCACCAACAGATCCAGTCTACCAAGTTTAATTGAAATTGGTCCCAAGGTTTAGGCAAGATGAACGTGAAAGTATGTCCGTATAGTTTGACAATCAAATAACCCTGTGTGAATGAGATAAACAGAGACAGACAGCAACAGAATGATAGAGACAGGAAAATAGACATACAGAGTGTGTGTGTGTGTGTGTGTGAGAGAGAGAGAGAGAGAGAGAGAGAGAGAGAGAGAGAGAGAAAGAGGGAGAGAGAGAGACACACACACATACAGAGACAGAGAGAGACACACACACATACAGAGACAGAGAGAGAGACACAGAGAGACAGAGACACAGAGACACAGAGAGACAGAAGCAGAGAGACAGAGAGACAGGCAGACAGACAGACAGACAGACAGACAGAGACAGAGACAGAGAGACAGAGAGAGAGGGAGACAGAGAGAGAGGGAGACAGAGAGAGACACAGAGAGGAGAGAGAGACAGAGAGAGAGAGAGACAGAGAGAGAGAGAGACAGAGAGAGACATAGAGAGACAGAGAGAGAGACACAGAGAGAGAGACAGACAGACAGAGAGAGAGAGACAGAGAGAGACAGAGACACAGGCAGCCACAGACAGACAGACAGATAGAGACACAGAGAGAGACAGCGATAGAGACAGAGAGACAGAGACAGAGAGACAGATACAGACAGACAGACAGACAGACAGACAGACAGACAGAGACTGACACACTAACGTAATAACCACATGCATATTATAACTATGTTATTTGATCATATGCATTGTTCCTAAATTTACAACAGTTTAATGAGAAAATGGAAAAAGTTACTTACTTAAATAAGTGTTATTTATTACCATTATGCATGATCATCAACCAAATTAAAACGGATTTTCTATGTAACTACGTAAATTTCCAAATGTTATGTCTGCGTGTTTCATTCCCGGTTAAAAATCACAAAAAATTGCTCTTAAAGTTAACGTAAATTAAATTTAAGGACCGTTATAAATTATGATTAGTTGCTAATTATATCCAGAACGATTTTTGTTACCAAGATTTACCACTAAACTAGTAGGTGCATGAAATCTGGATGCGAGTTTATACATGTAAAACTGTTTGGATGTCTATGTGAAACATTTATTTGGCATCTCATCTGGATCCAAGTGTTTTACAATAAGTACTTCACAAAAAAGAAAAGGACATTTATCGTAAAGATTTGTAGCAGACGTGATTTTTTTTGCACAAGATAAAAACAATCTGAAAATAACTGTTCTGAACGACCCGAATACTATCCCAACTCCTTTAGCCCTTTCACCGCCAATGTCGCATGAATGCACCACGACAAATAATGCAGTCCCAGATTAGACGCCGCCTTTTCAAGGCGTCGTCTGATCAGGGACTTCACTTTTTGTCTCAAACTCTATTTCTATATCTGTGCTTTATTCTTTTGAAATATACATTTATTTTATCTTATTTTCCTTATTTTACTGAATGATTTAATAAAACTGGATTGCAGACGACCATTAGAAATTTGGCACCGAAAGGGTTAAAGGGTCGGATAGTTTATAAATACTCACTGTGGTTATGTTTCCTATTGGGAATTTTAACAAAGGCTCAGAGAGGATGAGTCAGTGAAAACATTATTAAGAATAACATTTATTTTTCTACCAAATCCTAATCCTATCTTATGATCTCTAGAATCGTCTCAAAGGTCTCCTATAATTTCACAAAAGAAAACAGATCAGATCCTGATCAGACAGCTCCTATAGAAGATGTCTGATCTGGGTCTACTATGTTTGCAAATGTGTGAAAAGTGAAAAGACGTTTATACGAGAGCAAAAGTTAAACATGTCAATGCTGAATTAGCAGAGTTGAACAGACAATCAGTATTTAACTATGGACTCCACTCAGTATGGACTAGCCCATCAGTATTTAACTATGGACTCCACTCAGTATGGACTAGCCCATCAGTATTTAACTATGGACTCCACTCAGTATGGACTAGCCCATCAGTATTTAACTATGGACTCCACTCAGTATGGAATAGCCCATCAGTGTTTAACTATGGACTCCACTCAGTATGGACTAGCCCATCAGTATTTAACTATGGACTCCACTCAGTATGGACTAGCCCATCAGTATTTAACTATGGACTCCACTCAGTATGGAATAGCTCATCAGTGTTTAACTATGGAGTACACTCAGTATGGACTAGCCCATCAAAGTTTAACTATGGACTCCACTCAGTATGGACTAGCCCATCAGTATTTAACTATGGACTCCACTCAGTATGGAATAGCCCATCAAAGTTTAACTATGGACTCCACTCAGTATGGACAAGCCCATCAGTATTTAACTATGGACTCCACTCAGTATGGACTAGCCCATCAGTATTTAACTATGGACTCCACTCAATATGGACTAGCCCATCAGTGGTTAACTATGGACTCCACTCAGTATGGAATAGCCCATCAGTGGTTAACTATGGACTCCACTCAGTATGGACTAGCCCATCAGTATTTAACTATGGACTCCACTCAGTATGGACTAGCCCATCAGTATTTAACTATGGACTCCACTCAGTATGGACTAGCCCATCAGTATTTAACTATGGACTCCACTCAGTATGGAATAGCCCATCAGTATTTAACTATGGACTCCACTCAGTATGGACTAGCCCATCAGTATTTAACTATGGACTCCACTCAGTATGGAATAGCCCATCAGTGGTTAACTATGGACTCCACTCAGTATGAAAGGCTTAAACTTGCTGCCGGATTTCGAACGGCAAACAGTGCAGACCCGGATCAAAGGGTTCCTACAGGGGTAATTTGATCTGGGTCTACACTGTTTGCAAATTGCAGCGCATGCGTGTCCTGGATTTAAAGCGTTAACACCAGTTTACTTTGAGGCAGCGTATATATGCCTCTGGTTGCGCCATTAATAATATTCTGAGCAAATTTATGTCCTTGAAATCAATATTTCCAAATGTTAACGTTTAAATTGCACAAGAAAACATATTCTAAGCGACATTATAATTTGATTGCTTAGATGCCTGATTGATTACATAGTGAGAAAATTATTGTAAAATGATTATATGAGAGATGGGGAAAGTTTAATGGACTCCAACATGAATACTATACCTTAACCTCCAAGTATGTTAGACACTTCTGAACAGGTTGTAGTTGAAATACTCTTTCGCTGTGTTCTTTACATTTTTTTGTGTTAGGTATTCCTCTGCTAATAAACTACAACAATTTGCACAGGATCTACACAGGTTTTACTGCATTCAGTTACAATGCTCCTTGGCATCAAGATGTTTCACCAAAATTGCATTGATCATTCTGGGCAACATACAGCAATTGATGGCCAAATATTGCTATCGTCACGCACCTGAACCCATTACCTCATAGGCTATTTTTAGATCCAGCCTCTTTTAATAAATCTACCGAAAAGGAGTATTAGCTAGAGAAAAGGATTTTTTTTTAGATTTTTGTAGTTTGAAACCATTGTGATAAATAGAGCATTTGCTCCTATAGGAGCAAATGCTCTATTTATCACAATGATTTCAACAAGTGACTATTGCAGAAGCGTCAAAAGGCGTCAATATGAGGGAAATGGGTTAATACACGCATTCTGTTCGTATCCTATTACGGATATTGTGGGATCTAGAATATCTAGCTTCTATTTCTCTTAAAATTCTTTATCATAGTTTGGTCATTCTAGGAAAAGCCCATTAAAATTACTTCTTGGAAATAGGATACAGTATTAGTGAATATTCCATTTCGACTCTATGAGAGTCCGTTCTCATGTATCTGATCTCAGAATCCTGCAAAAAATGTAACCTCGGGGCCTGTCTAGTTTTAAAAGGAATGCGATACAGCAAAACATTTCTAACACGACCAACATAAAACAGGTAATATTCTGGGTCTGTAAGGCATGCTTAAAAGGCTAATGCTGAAAGTGAATAAACAGAAAACGAGTAATGCAGAAAAAGAGTAATAGAGAAAGTGAGTAAAGCAGAAAAATAGTAAGAGTAAATCAGAAGGTGAGTAAAGCAGAAAGTGAGTGATGTAGAAAGTGAGTAATGATGGAGAAAGTGAGTAGTGCAGAAGGTGAGTGATGCAGAAAGTGAGTAATGATGGAGAAAGTGAGTAGTGCAGAATGTGAGTGATGCAGAAAGTGAGTAATGATGGAGAAAGCGAGTAGTGCAGAAGGTGAGTGATGCAGAAAGTTAGTAATGATGGAGAAAGTGGGTAGTACAGAAGGTGAATGATGCAGAAAGTGAGTAATGCAGAATTGAGTAATACAGAAAGTGAGCAATACAGAATGTAGGTAAGTTGTGCTTCCTGCATTACGTTTTTTCTGTATTTAGCAACTACCTACTTTTACAAATACGTCTTTTATAAAAAGATAGTGATAGCTTTGGGGAAGTTCTACTGTTAAGGGACACACAATGGTGGCGAATTGGGGGGGGGGGGGGGGGGGGTGTAATAAAGTACGACTCAATACGCTGTACGACTACAAGACTATCGAGCGATAATGTTCGTAATTCTGTCGCTCTTGATGCATTTAAGCCCTATCCTGCTGTAAAAAGTAATGCAGAGGTCCAGAAAAGATGAGTAAATTAAAACATTCTCAAGAATAACTTCTTCATTTCTCCATCAAATCCTTTTTTGTAGCCACTCTTTAGAATCGTCTCGAAGAGGCGATTCTAAAGAGTGGTCACAACATAGGGTTTAGTAAAGAAACAACGATTTTAGCATTTTAGAGAAATGACGATTTTAGCATTTTAGAGAAATGACGATTTTAGTACGCATGCGCACCGTTATCTGTTGCTATGGTATTGTCTGCTCAAATCTGGATCCGGTGCTAATTGCACTACATCCAAATCAGTCAAATTTCAAACAGCTTGGATCCTGGTGAGGTGTCGAGTTACACGGCGTTTCAACTGGATCCAAACTGTTTTCAAATACATGTCAACTGGCTGACTCTGAATAGGGGTTAACCCATTCCCACTTAGGCTATTTTTAGACCTAACCTCTTTGATGAAATCTACCAAAAAGGAGCATTAACTAGCAAAAAGAAAAAAAACAACATTTTGTTGTTCTGAAACCATTGTGATAAATAGAGCATTTGCTCATTAGGAGCAAATGCTCTATTTACCACAATGGTTTCACAAAGTGACTTTTACAGAAGCGTCAAAAGGTGTCAATATGCGGGAAGGGGTTAAAAGCTGAAACAAAGCTACTGATTATAATCTACGACTTCCAAGCGAGATCAGAATAGAAAATCACAGCTCCGCTTATTTTTATTGAACTATTGGGTAAAACTAATTGGAAGGGGAAATATATCACAGCGTGACAATAGTTTGCTCATTGATCAATGTTTTGTTTTATTATCCAATTGTATTGTGTAGTCTTGTAAAACAGGTTTACCCATTCATATATACTGGCGCCTTTTGGCGCCTATATAAAAGTTATATTTTTGAAACCATTGTGATAAATAGAGCATTTGCTCCATAGGACCAAATGCTCTATTTATCACAATGGTTTCAAAACTGCACAATTCCAAAATATTCCTTTTCTCTAGTGAATGATCATTTTCGGTAGATTTGTTCAAACAGTTCGGATCTGAAAATAGCGTATGAGGGAATGGGTTAAAAGCAGTGACAGTTTTGTCTTACAAAATTTTGTTATTTTAACTCTTTACCTGTTGAATATTCATGTAAGAAATAATGACGTCATTAATATTAATTATACTATTTTTATGAATATGAATACAGGGCATTTTCGCTCATGCAGAAAACGGTGGAATCAGATCTACATGATATCATAAGCAAACTACAGATTCTGATCAGACGGCTCCTATAGGATAGGAGCCGCCTGATCTGGGTCTAATCTACCGTTTGCAAAGGAGTGAAAAGGCGTATTTATGGAACTAAAGTGTTAATAACGGAAATTAACTCAAAGAATACATGGGTATGCAAAAGCAGGTAGTTGCTAGAGGAAGAACAAAAGTAATGCAGAGAGCTCCTATGAGAGCTTTCTGCGTAACTTTCATTTTGCCTTAACCCATTCCCTCATATTGGCGTCTTTTGACGCCTCTGTACAATTCACTTTTTAAAACCATTGTGATAAATAGAGCATTTGCTCCATAGGAGCAAATACTCTATTTATCACAATGGTTTCCAAACTACACAGTTATAATTTTTTCCTTTTCTCTAGTAAATGTTCCTTTTCGGTAGATTTGTTCAAAGAGGTTGGATCTAAAAGTAGCCTATCAGGGAATGGGTTAAAGACAAATAGTTAATCAGAACTGTTAAGTACAAATATACATTTTGTAATTGTTCAAGTAGCTCGATGACATCAATGTCGTTTCCCCAAGGAACTATCTATTTCTATACCAATCTATATGCACGTATATTCACGTCCCATGCCTGGGAACAGTTCAACAAATCACACAATTGTACAGATCACATCATTAATTCTCCGTGTGGGCAGTTCAAACAAGCATTAGGCATGCATTTAACCATTGTCTTGTTGAAAAAAACCTCATGTCAGTTCAAATTTGGATTTCTTCAATTTTGACAACGTCCAATTCGATTAGCCCATTTGTGCCCACGATTCCTTGTATGGGATGTAGGCAAACAGTGTAGACTCTGACCAGACGCCGCATCATGCGGCGTCTGATCAGGGTCTACACTGTTTGCTGATAGGAATTTTAATATAAAACAAAACGAAAATGAAAATTTAGACCAGGCATCCCATAGATAAAAAATGGACTAATCCAATATATAAGCATGGAAGAGTCCACCGGTAGCAAATAGGTTAAGCTTTTGAGAAACAACTGGTCGAGTGTCAAACTGCTTGGATCCTGGTCCAAGCTGTTTGCAAATGAGTCAAGTCGTAGATAGCTGGATAAGGGTTATGGTGAAAAACATCGAAGAAAGCTAGAGTTTTATCGAAGCTAGAGTTTTATCGAAGAAAGCTAGAGTTTTATAGAAGAAAGTTAGATTTTTAAAAATCGAAGAAAGCTAGAGTTTTATCGAAGAATGCTAGAGGTTTATCCAGAGACACGTAATATAGGTACATCTGGTTTATCAAAAGCTAGAGTTTTATCGAAGAAAGCTAGAGTTCGAAGTTTTATCGAAGACAGCTTGAGTTTTTCATAGTTCTAATGTAGACTGTTTACTCTGTTTAAGATTAAGATTCCTTAGATCTAGATATTGACCCTTTCCCTGAACAATATTCATGTAAGAAATAATTACATCATGAAATGCATACTATCATTTATAATGGCAACTACACACAAGATGTTTCGTAAGCAAACAGAGCAGACCCTGATAAAACGGCTTCTATAGGAGCCGTCTAATCTGGGTCTACTGTGTTTGCAAATTCGTAAAAAGGTGAAGGAAATGGTTAAACTAGAATCTAGTTTCAAAGGACAAAATCGCTAGAAGCTTCCTAACCAATCAAATTTGATATAATCCAGACTTTAGCCAATGATATTACTTGTAACAAAATGGTGAAGTCTAAACTGATTAATCAGATCACTGTTTAACCCTTTGCCTGCTAATGGCGACCTCGCATTTGAAAACAGCTTAGATCCAGATGAGAGGCAGAGTAACTCGGCGTCTCATCTGGATCAAAGCTGTTTGACACTCAGACTATAGTTTCTCAATAGTTTTTGATTTGATTGTAACAGCTTAACTATTTCCCTTATAGGCTATTTTTAGACCCAACTTTTTGAATAAATCTACCGAAAAGGAGAATTAACTAGAGAAAAGGAATTTTTTAGAATTTTGTAATTTGAAACCATTGTGATAAATAGAGCAAATAAGGTTTCAACAGGTGACTTTTACAGAGGCGTAGAAAGGCGTAATTATGGAGGAAAGGGTTAAGCAGACATCAGTTTTATAACAAGCTAAGGGTTAATACCACATGGTGATTTGACATTTTAATCACCAAACAAGGTAATGATGTCTATCCTAATCAGTCGATAAGCCCTGGAAATGTTTCTAGAGCAATGGCTGATAAAATCGACTTTATTATAGATGTACTATCAATTTAATGATACAGTGACAGCTTAAAGCAGAATGGACGTCATGCAGAAAGCTCCATTAACCCTTCGCTTGCTATTCACGTCAATATACCTACCTGTAAATAGTGAAGACCCAGATGAGACAGCTCCTGCAGGAGCTGTCTCATCAGGGTCTGCACTATTTACAAGTTGATTGTGCAACCAGTGCTCTCCACAGCAGTGATTGCACAGCGATATACTTGTACACAGTGAAGATATATGTAATTATACAACAGGGCATGGGTAAAGAAGGAGACATGTATTTTAAAATTCAGCAAGCGAACGGTTAAGCCGTCACATGGCTAAAAACTCCTCAATTCTTCATTACTAAAATGTCGAACTATCGAGTTTCACTGTAGTTCGAGAATTGAAATTATTAATTAAAAATTAATTAAATGCGTTATTAAAAGAAAAAACTTACTTTTCAAAGTATTGAATTATTAAATCACTGAATATTAAAATTATCATGCAGAACTATGCAAAAATTTAAATGAAATGCTGTATTTAAAATGCTTGGTTATTTACATATGTTTGTAGTGATTGACAACTGCTTTTGTGAAGAAATAGATGTGAGAGGAATGAACTAAACCTCCGCATTTCACTTATTATCGCCTGCAAATACTGTCATCTGCAAAAATAGTGTCGTATGCAATTACTGCCATCTGCAAAAATAGCGTCCTAGAGGAGCTTTCTACATTACTTTTGTCCTGCATTAAGCAGCCACCTGCTTATAAAGACACCCATGTTTATTCATTAAGCGGTCGCATTAGAGATGTTCTACTGTATTTGCATAGCTAATGACAGATACAACACTGGCAGCAAAAGAGTTAATTCGAGATATTAATGTACACATATACATGTTGTAAAATCCAGGAAAATAAAGCAACACAGAAATATGCGTACTCAAATACCAATACATGTACTGGAAGAGACGATTCTAAAGAGTGGTCACACCAAAGGGTTTGGTTGAGAAACTAGAAAGCTGACTCAGTCATAGAGGGCCCTGTAATCAAGGGTAGATAACTCTGGACATGTTGATCTGATTCAACCCAAACAATTATAGACGTCCTAAGCAAATTCCCTAAATATGAAACCAATATGTAAAGTACTGTTTGAGTTATCGCGTTACATCAAAATTGTAAACGGACAGACAGAAAATGTGATTCCTATAGGGCCCCTGCATTTTCAATTCAGGGCCCTAATTAAGGAATTATTCAAGAAAATGTTTTAGTTAACCCATCTTATCTTGATCTTTGGTTTAACCCTTTCCCTCATACAAACGTGTTTTCACACATTTGCAAACAGAGTAGACCCAGATCAGACGGCTCCTAGAGGAGCCGTCTGATCAGGGTCTGCTCTGTTTGCTTATGGAATTTGGTAGATCTGCCTCTATACTTGCTAAAATGGCTACAATGTTCTACCCTCCATGTTTCATTATAACAAATTTGTACATGAATATTCAGTAGGTATTGAAATTTGAAATAAACATAGAACATGGAAAGGGTTAAATAAAATATCATTCCCAAACAACAGAACAGTAGGTACGATATGAGATTATTTTAATTCTCAGCCAAACCTATTCTACAGTTGAACCCCTCTAATGCGACCACTTAATGAATAAACATGGCTGTCTTTATAAGCATGTGGTTGCTTAATGCAGGACAAAAGTAATGCAGAAAGCTCCTCTGGGAGCTTTCTGCATTACTTTTGTCCTGCATTAAGCTACCACCCGCATCTAGCACCCATAATTATATCTCTTCTAGGTGGTCGCATTAGCCGGGTGTATAAGAAATTTGAATCAGCCCGGATAGGCGAGTCTAATGAGTAACAGTAAGATGGTGTTTGGCGGGGAAATATTAACAAAAATTACTTATATAACCAAACATACGTCTATTATCTACAACTATTTCATAGCATAGTGTGTAAATATATGCGTAACATAACTCACGTGCGAGTTGTGGATAGTCGGCGATGAATATTTGACTGTCCTTATCTGTCTTTATTCACCCTGAAAAGTAGATAGATTTTTATTAAATTGCATCTCATATCAGAGGTGACAGTATCGTATGATTTTATAATACTCGTATAACAGTTTATTGTGAAGAGAGAGATTTTTCTTAAAATGGGTACGTGTTTTTTTTTTGCAGGAGATCCCCTTATCTGTATTTGTCAGCAGCAATTGAAACCTCCGCAATTGTATCTTCTGTCTGGAGAATACTATCACAATGGTGTAGAGTTGTAAGGATTTACCTATCAGTAAGGTTGATTGGTGACAAGTGTGTTATTGTACGGTCATGTCCGTCGCTTTCGCGACAGACATATAAGACCATACAATACCCCATTGTAAGAATTATCCTAATATCCCACACATATTTTCACAAACACACTCGCATTTTCCCCACATTATTATCTGAAAAGTGGAACCTGGAGACTTTCCCCGCTAACCAGTTAAATATATAAGCACGAATTGGTCATGACATTGCTTTATACTGTCATCCATTAATGAATTTATGTTAACTAGTTATTTATCACAAAAACAGATAATTACTAATTAATCAGAAAAGTTTCATATTACCACTTATCTAAAATTAGAAAGTTGTATTTGGATGACTGCGGTAGTGGCCAATTCTCCTTCAGCACAAAGCCATGTGATGGCTCATATGAGATAGGCTTATCTGCCCTCACAGGTCATTGGCGTTCTAGCTCTCACAGTCATCAGTCGCATAGGTGACCGTGCCTAATTACTCTGAATAGCTGCTTATGGATTTAATGTGTATTGACTGTCTCAGTGCTTTCTCCGGACTATAAACTTAATTGTACTTTCTGCAATAAACTTTATTCTTTCCTTGGATGTTATATTTGGATGTTATAGTTTATAGTGACATTAATGCTAATTATTGGGATATTTGTTTGACAATCACTTATATTCACTGATTCTAAAAGGAAATATGGCAAGCAAAAATATTTTGGCCAGTTTGTCTGACTCTATGGTGCCTTCTACAGAGACTGGCAACATAAGAAATTTGGATGGCTTTTCTTTCGGGGAAAGAGAGAAAGAACATTTATGTGATATCAGTGACTCAGATATTGTAGTTGACAGCAACACTGTGAGTAGCCGGGCTCAGTCCCGAACACAGTCGAATACAGACAGCATCACTGTGAGTAGCCGGGCTCAGTCCCGAACACAGACTAGTACAGCTGAGGTAAACATGGACCCAATTGTCCCTACCCAGCAGGAAATTATGGCTATCAGAAAGGAGCAACAAGCACAAATGTCCCTTATGCAGGCTTTGGTTACAACACTTGGGGACATAAAATCAAATGTTGACAAACTAAACTGTGTTGCTGATGCCCCTTGTGACGAGGACAATGTTGACGGCATAGATGTGGCGGTTGGCAATTCTGCTGACGATAACAGTGTGGGTCCAACATCATCTGCAAGTGGTCTTTTCCAGGATCTGTCTGCTGCCTGGTCACTTGAGGACCCCCAAGGATCCAAGGTATCTGCGGATCTGTCACAGCTAGCTCAAAAGCTTGTCAGCTCCAACATTGATGAGGGGAAAAGAAACGAGTTGACTAAGCACTATTTGGTCCCAGAAAATGTACAAGGCCTTCAATCACCAAAGATCAACCCAGAAATTTGGCGAGTTATAGAGTCGGGAACCAGGTTGAAAGACATCAGGCTGCAAAAAATTCAGCAACTTTCCCTAACTTCCACGGTACCTGTGCTGCGGGTCATTGATGATTTAGTGTTAGCGAAAGATAAGCCTGACACCTTGGATATGGCGAATGTAATCAAAATGCTGGTGGATGCCTTTGCCATCATGGTGGTTGGCAATTCTATGACAAATTCGTACAGGAGAGAGGCCATAAAAAAGGATCTGAACGAGGATTTCCAAACAATTTGCTCCAATAGCAACCCTGTCACCACCTTCCTGTTTGGGGACAATATTAGTGAACAGCTGAAAACGATCCAAGAGGCCAACAAAGTGGGCTGGAAAGTTCGCGGCAGGAATTACCGCAAGGCACCTTACAGTCGTGGACGGCCTGCTCATCAGAGAGGTGCTTTTTTAGGACACATGACCCTGTCCAGCCGAATCTACCAGGGCAGGGGAAGACAGAGGGGGGCGCATCGGGCCACGCACCCACCTGTGGGAAAGGCATACAAGACAGATGCCTCGCCCAGACCTCCAACGAACCGTTACTAAATGAACAGATAGACTTGAAGGTGAGTGAACTCAATCATACTCAGTTTGCCGGTAGACTTCAGTACTTCTTAAATGAGTGGCAACAACTGACCACCGATGAGACTATTTTAACAACAGTGAATGGTTGCACGATTGAGTTTACTGCAGAGCCAATGCAAACACAGCAAAGACATACTACTTTAAATGCAAAAGAGTCTGCCATCTTGGACACTGAAATTCATAATTTTCTACTAAAAGGGGTCATTGAAAAAGCAGAGCATTGTTCTGATGAATTCATTTCTACAGTCTTTCTCCGGGAAAAATCAAATGGTTCTTACAGGCTTATTTTAAATCTTAAACAACTAAACAATTTCATTGAATATGTACATTTCAAAATGGAAAGCCTCCTATCAGCTTTGAGATTGGTAACACCCGGCTGTTTCATGGCCTCGATAGATCTGACAGATGCATACTATACTGTAAATGTGTCCAAGAGATTTAGGCAATACTTAAGGTTTATTTGGAGAGGTCAGCTTTTTCAATTTACCTGCTTACCAAATGGTCTAGCCTGTGCCCCAAGGAAATTCACAAAATTGCTCAAACCATTGATTTCCTTTTTAAGGTCAAAAGGGTTTCTATCAGTGGTGTATTTAGATGATTCTTTTCTACAAGGTCAAACTCCTCCTGACTGTTTGGCAAATGTCATGGAAACAAACAAATTATTGACAAAGGTTGGTTTTGTTATAAACCAGGAGAAGTCAGTATTTATTCCAACACAAATATTAGTATTTCTGGGATTTGTTATCAATTCAATAGACATGACAGTGTCATTAACAGATAAGAAGGTGCAAAAGATCACACAGGTAATTGAATGTTTACTGTCCTCAAACCAATTTTCTATTAGACAAGTAGCTGAATTGGCTGGTATAATGAACTCCTACTGCATTGCAATTCCATTGGGTCTTTTGTACACTAAAAACATAGAGAGAGATAAGGCATTTGCCTTGAAAAAGAACAAAGGCAATTTTGATGCATACATGAAACTTAGCAGTGAAGCAGTGGGGGATCTACATTGGTGGCTAGATGCTGTGACTCACAGCGGGGCACCCATTTACAGAGGCCCCCTACAATAACTCTCACCACTGATGCTTCAGGAAAAGGGTGGGGGGCAGTATGCAGAGATATCAGTACAGGGGGACAATGGTCTGTAGACGAATTAGGATACAAACATAATATCAATTTCTTAGAGACAAAGGCAGTATTGTTAGGTATGCAAGTTTTCAAGAAACATCTCGAAAACCAGCATGTAAGAATAAGGGTAGACAATGTCACAGCTGTAGCATATATCAATCATATGGGAGGTACCCAGTCAATGCTTTGTAACAATATGACTCGAAAAATTTGGGAATTTGCTTCAAAATTGAACATTTGGCTTACTGCTGAGCATGTCCCTGGCAAAGACAATGTTATTGCTGATATGGAAAGCCGCATTTTTCATGACAATACGGAGTGGATGTTGTCGCCTGTAGTGTTTACTAAAATAGCAGAAACATTTTACATGCCAGATATTGACTTGTTTGCCTCTAGATTGAATCACCAAACCAACAGGTATATTTCTTGGCGACCAGATCCTTGTGCAGAAAGTGTTAATGCCTTTAATAGCAATTGGTCACACTACAGATTCTATGCATTTCCACCTTTCAGCCTGATAGACAGAGTTCTGCAAAAGATCAGACAGGACCAGGCACAGGGACTTATCTTAGTGCCACTTTGGACCACTCAGCTGTGGTACCCACTATTATCACAAATGTGTGTTCAAGCTCCAAGAAGTATCACCTGTCACAAGAACCTGTTAACACTCCCATATGCAAAGGACAGAGTTCACCCTCTGTACAAACAATTAACATTACTAATATGTCATGTGTCAGGAAAAATTACCAAGGCAAAGGTTTTTCAGATAGTGCCATTGATGTAATAATGCAATCATGGAGGGGGAACACTAAAAAACAATATCAGGTTTATCTATCTAAGTGGCAATTGCATTGTACTGAACATAATATTGAATTTGGAAATCCTTGTGTACACGATGTTGTAAATTTTTTAGGATATATGTTCTCACAGGGATTATCTTACAGTGCTATCAATACAGCTCGGAGTTCACTTTCATCCTTAATTGTATTGAAAGACAGCGATTATTCTGTGGGGACACATCCTATTATCACCAGATTTATGCGTGGTGCCTTCAACCTCAGACCAGCCCTGCCTCGTTATACCGGTACCTGGGATGTCTCATTAGTAATTAATTATTTGAAGGCACAGTCTCCCACAGATAATCTACCTCTTAAGATGTTAACAATGAAGCTGGCAATGTTAATGGCTTTATTATCTGGACAGAGAGCCCAATCTCTACAGTGCATTGACATCAGGAACATAAACAATTCCATGGGTATTATTGAAATTTCCATTGATAAGTTGGTGAAACAGACCAGACCGGGCCACCATGTTAAGCCCTTAGTATTTAGTTCATATTTGCATGACATTGATTTATGTGTAGTCAATACCTTAAATGTGTATTTAGAAAAAAAAAGTATTGCAGAGGTGATGTGAAGGAGTTATTCATCAGTCATCAAAAGCCACATAGGGCAGTTAAGATAGAGACTATATCACGCTGGCTAAAGTCTGTGCTGGCTTTTGCAGGCATTGATACCTGTCAGTTTAAAGGACACAGTACCAGGTCTGCATCAACAAGTGCAGCCTTCAGGACTGGAACAACTATGCAGACAATTATGACCGCTGCTGGATGGTCATCTAGTTGTTCTTTTTCTAGGTTCTATAACAAACAAGTGGTATCAGCACCCTTTGCAGACAGTGTATTGAAAGCAGCCAATAAGGACTGACTTGATCTTATTTCATATAATTGACTGTTTTGATTTTTAATTTTCATTTAGTTACATATCATGTATCCACGTAGTCAGTCATAGACAAATAGCATTAAATTCTTTATCATACTCACTTTGCTTTCATTTGATCTGATTTTGCCCGCTGCTCATAAACACTCTTTAAAATCTCATATGAGCCATCACATGGCTTTGTGCTGAAGGAGAATTAGAAGATTAAACGAGACTTACCTGTAAGTTGAAGTTTGATCGAGATTCTCCGAAGCACAAAGTCATGATGATGAGCTCATTTGCCCACCCAATATACCCTCCCTGAGTTTAATCTTTGTTCATGGGTAAATGACAAGACATGTTTCTATTATACAACCATTACGTATCTTCAATGTTGGATTAGTCCGTGCATCATGCTAGTTTTGATTTTCCTAATCCTGGTGTTCACTCGCAGCAGCTTTAAATAATGACCTTTGAGGGCAGATAAGCCTATCTCAAATGAGCTCATCATCATGACTTTGTGCTTCGGAGAATCTCGATCAAACTTCAACTTACAGGTAAGTCTCGTTTAATCTTCTAATTAATGAGAAAGGACATAAAACAGGATACACTTGTATATTTTTTAGATAAGTTAATAAGTGTGGGATATTGTATGTTCTTATATGTACGTCGCGATAGCGACGGTTATGACCGTACAATACCACACTTGCCGCTAATTAACCTTACTGATAGGTAAATCCTTACAACTCTACACCATTTAGATAGTATTCTTCAGAAAGAAGATAAAACGGTGGATGTTTTGATTGCTGCTGACAGATACAGATAAGAGACTCTCCTGCAAAAAAATATGCCCAAAAGGGCAAATAAGAAATCTCTCTCTCTCTCTTCACAATAAACAGTTATGAACCAGATCACTGATACTGTTCTCAGGGCGTTTTAATCAATAAAAGTTCATACCAAAACGTTCAAACCAATTCCATTAGTATATATGTATGTATCATCATATTGTCACATTTTACACACTCAATTTTAGCAGACATCATGTAGCTCTCACGTTAAATCTGTTACCACAATGCATTCTCTGTTTTCACTTGTAATTGCCTTGAAAAATTAATCACCATGTGTCGTCTACATAATCTGACTCTCATCCATTTTATCAATGTTTCCAATTAGAAGGTCAGGCTTAACTGACAGGTCTGAAACTAGATTTTGTTGTACGGGAATTTAGACCTAAAAGTTATATCATTTGTTGTATATTGGCGACAGGAAAGGTTTCGAGAAAAAAAAGTTTCGCGTTAATTATATAATGTGGCGGCAGTATATGGCACTAAAATGTCATTTTGAGGGTGATAAGATACTTTTCAGGTTTTCATGAAAATATTCCACTTTCCACTTACTAGATAATTATGCGAGATATTACTCGGAAACATTTCACGAAAGCTAAGTTGTAAGTGATGTCAGAAATATGCCACCATATAAATCAGAAATCATGGGTACTGGGTCTGTTTAGGTCAGAAGTATCTAGTATAAGTTCCCTGATAAATATTCCTTCACACAGTCAGTTCGATACTGTCGGCAGCCATTCAAACATGTTTTCAAGAGAAATAACAAACGAAACACGCATTCAAGATCTACAGACCGTTTGATAACATCATTTAACTCGTTGAATACGGAACATGTATGCGCTGACCGTTGCAAACAGTGTAGACCCAGATCAGAGGGCTCCTAGAAGAAACCCTCTAATCAGTGTCTGTACTGTTTGTTATTAAAAATATTCCAGCAAGTTTAACTCTTTCGCTGCCAATGCCGGATATGTGATTACCTATACAAACAGTCTGGATCCAGATGAGACGCCGATTAAATCGGCGTCTCATCAGGATCCAAACTGTTTGTTACTGTTACTATGTTTTTGAAACAAAAATGAAGAAAATAAAAAGAATGAAATTTTGTTGCAGACGACAAAGTTAGCAGACGACAGAGTTTGGCAGCGAAAGGGTTAAGCCTTTTACACAGAGTAGACTGTGTAGTTAACATTGATGGGCTCAATAAAAGTTCATACCAAAACGTTCAAACCAATTCCATTAGTATATATGTATGTATCATCATATTGTCACATTTACACACTCAATTTTAGCAGACATCATGTAGCTCTCACGTTAAATCTGTTACCACAATGCATTCTCTGTTTTCACTTGTAATTGCCTTGAAAAATTAATCACCATGTGTCGTCTACATAATCTGACTCTCATCCATTTTATCAATGTTTCCAATTAGAAGGTCAGGCTTAACTGACAGGTCTGAAACTAGATTTTGTTGTACGGGAATTTAGACCTAAAAGTTATATCATTTGTTGTATATTGGCGACAAGAAAGGTTTCGAGAAAAAAAAGTTTCGCGTTAATTATATAATGTGGCGGCAGTATAGGGCACTAAAATGTCATTTTGAGGGTGATAAGATACTTTTCAGGTTTTCATTTTCCACTTACTAGATAATTATGCGAGATATTACTCGGAAACATTTCACGAAAGCTAAGTTGTAAGTGATGTCAGAAATATGCCACCATATAAATCAGAAATCATGGGTAATGGGTCTGTTTAGGTCAGAAGTATCTAGTATAAGTTCCCTGATAAATATTCCTTCACACAGTCAGTTCGATACTGCCGGCAGCCATTCAAACATGTTTTCAAGAGAAATAACAAACGAAACACGCATTCAAGATCTACAGACCGTTTGATAACATCATTTAACTCGTTGAATACGGAACATGTATGCGCTGACCGTTGCAAACAGTGTAGACCCAGATCAGAGGGCTCCTAGAAGAAACCCTCTAATCAGTGTCTGTACTGTTTGTTATTAAAAATATTCCAGCAAGTTTAACCCTTTCGCTGCCAATGCCGGATATGTGATTACCTATACAAACAGTCTGGATCCAGATGAGACGCCGATTAAATCGGCGTCTCATCAGGATCCAAACTGTTTGTTACTGTTACTATGTTTTTGAAACAAAAATGAAGAAAATAAAAAGAATGAAATTTTGTTGCAGACGACAAAGTTAGCAGACGACAGAGTTTGGCAGCGAAAGGGTTAAGCCTTTTACACAGAGTAGACTGTGTAGTTAACATTGATGGGCTATTCCATTCTGATAACTCAGAATTGAAAGGTTTGATGGCGTTAAACGCACAAATGCTTCATTTCATAATTAATAGTTTAACCCATCCCCCACTTATTGACGCCTTTTGACGCCTCTGTAAAAGTTACTTTTTGAAACCGTTGGGATAAATAGAGCATTTGGTCCTATAAAGAAAATGCTTTATTTATCACAATGGTTTCCAAACTACACAATTCTAAGAATTTCCTTTTCTCTAGTAAATGCTCCTTTTCGGTAGATTTATTCAAAGAGATCGGATCTAAAAATAGACAATAAAGGAGGGAATGGATTAAACCTTTATACCGCTAACCGTGACATAAGTAGCAGCAACAAACAGCTTAGATCCAAGTGATACACTGTTTGACATTATGTCAATATTTTAGTTTAGAAGCTTGGTCGGTTCAGAAGCAGCTGCATTTGGGCCAAATCCAAATTGAGCGTTTTTTTCCACAGTGGTTTAATCCTTTGCTCCATAAATACGCCTTTCTATGCCTTTGCAAACAGAGTAGAACCAGATCAGACGGCTCCTATAGGAGCCGTCTGATTAGGATCACAGGTGCTAGGCGTGTAGCCATTTCACAAATACTGCTTATAAATACCTTCAAATACGTTTAGACATCATAACTTGACATTATAAAAAAAAGAAAAAAAAATGAATTTTTTTTTTTTTTTCGTATAATATATTACTATATAAAGGTATGTAACTAAATGGTCCAAAGTTGCAGAAAAAATGCACCAACTACATTCCGCGTCTTGTTACGACGTCAATTTCCGCTCGATTTCAATCAAATATGAGTCAATGCACGCAGAAATGTCCAGTCTTTCAAATATACACCATTGATTGTCGATCATAAGCCGAAAAATTACTGTTTTGAGACGATAAACTCCAGCTTAGATTTAGTCGACCGAGTCACTACCGACACATGCATGCACATTTTCACCACTGATGACATCGAAAGTCACACTAGATCTCATAATATGGTCCGTTTTCCACTCTCATTCAATAAAACTAACATAACCATTCAACTTACTGTCGATGTCAACCTCAAAGTTACTACCGGTTCTACGAAACTGAAGAGTTTTCGAAACAACCCGCGGCTGTCAACATTCGGCCAGCCATGATTTTCGTGACCCGGAAATGCTTGAAGCGAAGAAGCGACAGGTGCCCGGCAGACCATTTGACTACTATGAAGCAGGTAACAAGTGCCCTGTAAACATGATTACTGGTGCCCGGTTTCTGTATAAAACACCCTGTTAACCCTTTCCCTCCTATAAACACCTTTTCACGCATTTGAAAACAGTATAGACCCAAATCAGATAGCTCGTAGAAGACCAGGATCTACTCCATTTGTGCCATGATATATAGATATAATTCTATACCATTCGTCGAAGCAAACATGCTCTTGAAAATGATAAAAATTAATCTAATAAATATTCATGGTGTTACTTTTTCTTACATGATTATTGAACAGGGAAATGTTAACTGGAAAATAAAATGCAGTCGACGTATACATTTTTCAGTCATGTGCTGGACACTATATATGAAAAATAAATTAACACATATATTAGAAAGCAAACGATTATAAAATAATCAGTATAATTACCAAGTAACTATAGTCATTGTTCCTAATATATATATGAAATGAAGGCTGTCATTAAATTTTAAATAGAGCTAGTTCTCTCTTTTTTTCAGTCTTATTAGAATAGAAAATCTAAATTTTGGGCGAACATAATCAGCAGTTTACAGGGCACTTGTTACCTGCTTTATAGTAGTCAAATGGTCTGCCGGGCACCAGTCGCTTCTTCGCTTCAAGCATTTCCGGGTCACGAAAAATCATGGCTGGCCGAATGTTGACAGCCGCGGGTTGTTTCGAAAACTCTTCAGTTTCGTAGAACCGGTAGTAACTTTGAGGTTGACATCGACAGTAAGTTGAATAGTTATGTTAGTTTTATTGAATGAGAGTGGAAAACGGACCATATTATGAGATCTAGTGTGACTTTCGATGTCATCAGTGGTGAAAATGTGCATGTATGTGTCGGTAGTGACTCGGTCGACTAAATCTAAGCTGGAGTTTATCGTCTCAAAACAGTAATTTTTCGGCTTATGATCGGCAATCAATGGTGTATATTTGAAAGACTGGACATTTCTGCGTGCATTGACTCATATTTGATTGAAATCGAGCGGAAATTGACGTCGTAACAAGACGCGGAATGTAGTTGGTGCATTTTTTCTGCCACTTTGGACCATTTAGTTACATACCTTTATATAGTAATATATTATACGAAAAAAAAAATTTTTTCATTTTTTTTTCTTTTTTTTATAATGTCAAGTTATGATGTCTAAACGTATTTGAAGGTATTTATAAGCAGTATTTGTGAAATGGCCACACGCCTAGCACCTGTGATTAGGATCTGTTCTGTTTGCTTATGAAAAGCTATACAGTTTCTGTCTTGGTAATAAAATCCCGACGTCTTATGTTATTATAAAAAAACAGCTAATTAATATTCATGATGTCATTATTTCCTTCATGAATATTCATGGAGAAAAATATTAAGAATCAACGTGTTAGTATATACATGTATTACTAAACTATGCAATATAGAGCACGTAACGAGTTCTACAATCACTAGAATCTTCAATATGTTCCTTGATTTATCAAATTTGTCCTTAAACAATGATGAAAAACTCGGCGAAACAACAGTTTATTCATTATTTACGAATGACTACTTTAATAAATCCAAGTAACCCGAGAATAGTCTTTCTATGTTTTATATCTAGTACAACAGAACCTGTTTTAACCCATTACCTCATATGCTATTTTTAGATACAATCTCTTCGAATAAATCTACCGAAAAGGAGCATTAACTAGAGAAAAGGATTTTTCTAGAATTTTGTAGTTTGAAACCATTGTGATAAATAGAGCATTTGCTCCTATAGGATCAAATGCTCTATTCATCACAATGGTTTCAATGGGTGATTTTTACGGAGGCGTAGAAAGGCGTATTTATGGAGGAAAGGGTTAAGCAGACATAAAAAGATGTCTAATTATGGTATGGGCAGGTAGTACGTTAGTGCAGGTCAAAAGTAATGCACGCTTAAAACAGGTTCCACGTTAACACTTTAAACCATGGACACGCAATTTGCCACAAACAAGCGCAGATCCTTTCCCCATTGAATATTCATGTAAGAAATAATGACATCATGAATATTTATTAGATCAATTTATATAATGACATATCTCAACTGTTGCTTGTTTGTTTTCGAGTAGAAACTGTAGAGTCAGATCTAATACAATTTTATAATCAAACAGTACAGATCCTGATCAGACGGTTTCTATAGGAACCGTATGATCTGTGTCTACCCTGTTTGCGAAGGCGTGAAAAAGTTTTTCTATCAGGGAAATGGTTTGCACCTTTGCAAACAGAATAGACCCAAGTCAGACAGCTTCTGAAGAAATCTACCTAGTCAGACAGTTTCTGAAGAAATCTACCTAGTCAGACAGCTTCTGAAACAATCTACCTAGTCAGACAGCTTCTGAAGAAATCTACCTAGTCAGGCAGTTTCTGGAGAAATCTACCTAGTCAGACAGCTTCTGGAGCAATCTACCTAGTCAGACAGCTTCTGAAGCAATCTAGCTAGTCTGACAGTTTCTGAAGAAATCTACCTACATGTAGTTAGTTTGTGGAATAATAAACATCAGATTCAACAGTTCCTGAAATTACCAAAAATGTCCATTGCTCATTGGCTATTATAGAAATTCAGTAAAAACCCTTTACTTCATAAATTGCCTTTCTACACTTTTGAAAACAGATTAAACCCATGTCAGACGGCCCCGATCAGGGTCTGCTTTGTTTGCTTATGGAATGATATAGACCAGATTCTACAGTTTCTGCGTTGGCAAAAAAAATCCATGTGTTAATATACTATTTAAAAAAATCCGATTTATGTTCATGATTTAATGATTTCCTTCATAAATATTCATGGAGTAAAGGTTTAATGAATATCCATGAAGTCATACATTGCTTGTACATGTATAAATATTCAACAGGTAAATAGCTAAATAAGTAAGAAGCGTATACAAAAATGATAATAAAATGCATATACATACATGAACCGCAGCTTCACCACACAATGAAAACAAATCTTATTCCATCAATAGACTGAATAAGTAGTGCATATAATCTCTGTTGACTCTGATGGAGCCACTCTCTATATTTGCCACTGCTAAGTATCGATCGTGTTTATTTCTGCACTGCAGACTCGTACAATCTGTTTGTCGCTTGTCGCTAACAGTGTTAATATAATAAATGTGGACAAGCAGATTACAACGTGTTTAGGTGTCGAGTTCTAATAATTATTCCGCGGATACGAATCCCAGCCCAGCTGTAGAAAAACTAACAACAATCTCTGCTCAAATTTGGATCTGTAGCAATTTTTGACTCATACTTCCGTTTCGATGAAGCTGTGAAAACTCAATCGTATGAAACAGCGTGGATCCTACATTAACTAATACATGATGGGTGCTGAACTTTGTCTCCGCCATGGGCGAAACCATCACAACAGTTTGGATGAGACGACGAAAAACTCGGCGTCTCATCAAGATCCACGCTTTATTGACACTCTCTTTATGTTTTGTCTAAAGCAACTGATCGAAGAAAACTCGACTTTAAAATCTGGAGCAGGGGTAATCTAAGAAAGCAGGGGATAATCTTAGCACTCAACTTTAAAACCTGGAGCAGGAGGGTAATCTTAAAACTCAGCTTTAAAACATGGAGCAGTGGGTAATCTTAGAACTTAACTTTAAAACATAGAGCAGGGGGTAATCTTAGAAAGCAGGGGGTAATCTTAGCACTCAACTTTAAAACATAGAGCAGGGGATAATCTTAGAACTTAACTTTAAAACATAGAGCAGGGGGTAATCTTAGAAAGCAGGGGGTAATCTTAGCACTCAACTTTAAAACATAGAGCAGGGGTAATCTTAGAACTTAACTTTAAAACATAGAGCAGGGGGTAATCTTAGAAAGCAGGGGGTAATCTTAGCACTCAACTTTAAAACTGGAACAGGGGGTAATCTTAGAACACAACTTTAAAACCTGGAACAGGGGGTGATCTTAGCAGATAAACTATAATTATGTGGTGATGGGAAGGGTTCATAGATATTTACAATGCGTAGAGTTTAACATTAATATTCATCGAGTATGAGGGATAAGCAGAATACATGTATAGTGGTGGCCTCACATAAACCCTTTCTTTCATTTAAATTCCTTTTAACCCTTTCCCTGTTGAATATTCACGTGGGAAATAATGAAGTCATGAATATTAATAAGATTATTTTTTACAATGGCATATGAACACATGACATTTTGGCTCAGGCAGAAACTGTAGAATCAGATCTATATTACACCATAAGCAAACAGAGCAGATCCTAGTCAGACGGCTCCTATAGGAGCCGTCTGATCTGGGTCTACTCTGTTTGCAGATGTGTAAAAATGCGCTTACATAAGGGAAAGGGTTAAAGTGTTTTATTTACATGTTAGAGAAAAACATAATGACTAGGAATAGGTAGAAAAATGCATGCACAATCCATTTGAAATATGTGGGAGGAGTTAACTTATGATAGTAAGCCTTTACTCCATGAATATTCATGCATAAGGGTTAGCACCTTTGCAAACAGATTAGACCCAAATCACGTGGCCCCTGTAGGAGCTGTCTGATCAGTGTCAGCTCCATATGCTTATGCAATAACATAGGTATAATGTTTACAGTTTCTGTTCTTATGTTCCCATGTTCATATACCATTATAAAACAAATCGGCCAATTATTATGCACAAATTTTATTATTTTTTACATGAATATTAATTAACCCTTTACCCTATAGCCACCTTTGAAAACAGAGTAGACACAGATCAGATGGCTCCTGTAGGAGCCATCTGATCAAGGTCTGCTCTGTTTGCTTATGAAGTAATATAAATATGAATCTACAGTTTATGCCAAGGTCAATTATTCATTTGTTCATGTGCCATTATAAAAAATAATCTAATTAATATTCACGATGTTATTATTACTTACATGAATATTCACGGAGTAAATCGATACGCAGAACGGAGTGGTCGCCATTAATACAGCCGCATATTAAAGGACACTCTGAAGAATCTCTCTCTCAAATGTCAGTGTTTATTTGTGGCATCAGGCAACAGATTGTATGGCCATAACTCACACACTACCGACTGTGACCAGTATACATATATACATTGTGTGACAGTAACGCAGATCAATAAACCAGCATGCTTCTTAAACCTTACTTCATCAATACGCCTTTCTACGCCTTTGCAAACAGATTAGACCCAGATCAGACGGCTCCTATGGGAGCCGTCTGATCAGGGTATGTTCTGTTTGCTTATGAAATATTCTACAGTATCTACTATGGCCAAACATTCCCGTGTCAATGTGCCATAACAAAAATGGTGTCATTATTTCTGACATGAATATTCATGGTGTCATTATTTCTGACATGAATATTCATGGAGTAAAGGGTTAAGTTCTTCTCGTGCTATAAACACAATGTCTGCTTAATCTCTGAACTGCTCAACTTTGTTGTCACTAAAATGCAGACAGAATGGCTTACAAATAGAACAGATCATAAATAATGGCTTACAAATAGAACAGATAATAAAGAATAGCTTACAAATAGAACAGATCATAAAGAAGGGCTTACAAACAGAACAGATCAACAAATTGAACAGATAATAAATAATGGCTTACAAATAGAACAGATAATAAAGAATTGCTTATAAATAGAAAATATCATAAAGAATGGCTTACAAATAGAACAGATCATAAAGAATGGCTTACAAATAAAACAGATCATAAAGAATGGCTTACAAATAGAACAGATAATAAAGAATGGCTTACAAATAGAACACATCATAAAGAATGGCTTACAAATAGAACAGATCATAAAAAATGGCTTACAAATAGAACAGGTCATAAAGAATGGCTTAAAAATAGAACAGATAATAACGAATGGCTTACAAATAGTACATAAGCAGACATTGAAGGTGGTCAGTGTCTCATATTACTTCTTTAATGTTGTACAGTGAATACCATCTAAACCGGACGTTAGATTTAGTACAAATGTCCGTCTCTGAAACAGGTGACAGCTTAATACAAGGTGAAAGTCACGAATAAAGCTCCTCTGGGAACTTTCTGCATGACGTTCACCCTGCATATAGCAGCCGCCTGCTTAAAAGCATTTAAATTCTTCTCTACTAGAATTCCAATTTAAAGGGTTTTACCATTTGTACAAGCAGATGGGAAATTACTGACCGAATGTCAAACAGACCATAATGAGACGCAGAGTTACACGCAAACAGACCATGACGAGACGCAGAGTAACACACAAATTCCTGTGCCCATGTGCTATTTTAGCAATCAGTCGAATTGATATTCACGATGTCATTATTTCTTGCATGAATATTCATGGAGTTAATGGTGAATCCTTTCCCTGTTGAATATTCGTGTAAGCAATAATAACATTATAAATTGTCAGATATATTGTAATTTTATAAGCAACAAGAGCAGATGCTAATCAGATGGCTCTTACAAGAGCAGATGCTAATCAGATGGCTCTTACAAGAGCAAATGCTAAATCAGATGGTTCTTACAAGAGCAAATGCTAATCAGATGGCTCTTACATGATTTGGATACTTTCTAAAACGGCTACAATGCTCCACCTTCTATATTTCATTATAGAGTAAAACCTCTCTAATGCGACCACCAAAAAGGGGCATAATTCACAGTGGCAAATGCAGGTGGTAGCTTAATGCAGGACGAAATTTATGCAAAAATCTAAAGGAGCTTTCTGCATAATATTTGTCCTGCATTAAGCAACCATCTGCTTATGAAGACAGTCATGTTTGTTCATTAAGTGGTCGCATTAGAGGGGTTTTACTGTAACCATTTTGTCCATGAATATTTAGTAGGTATCAAAATTTGGACTTAATACAGAACAGCGAAATTGTTAAATTATATAGATGTGAGACTACACTCAGTTGTTCTAAATTAATATAGATGTGAAACTACACTCAGATGTTCTGTCTAGAATTATGTCTAACCCATCAGATATAGGGTTAAGAAAAGAGCTAGTTCATTCATAAAATCTATTTTGTTCTGGACAACAAAGAAGATCTCCAGGAAGCAAACCCTACAAGTCAATTACTTAATGTGCTGAAAATATGTGTCACTGCGTGACACGTATTGAACTAATTAAAAAACAAGAAGATTTTTTCGAGAGGCCTTATTATTCTGTGAAAAAGAAAGATGACTGCACAATATCTGATATGAAACATTTTTACATACATCTGGGTCCATTGCAGTCGTGAAATGCAATTGCAAATGGTTAATACGCAAAGCCACTGTACAGGCTATATGATATATGCAGATTGGTCTAATAAAGAACATAGCTTCATCATTTACTTTATTAAACCAGCAAGCTTCTTAACCAGTTATTCCATAGAATACGCCTTTCTGCGCATTTGCAAACAAAGTAGACCCGGATCAGACGGCTCCTGTAGGAGCCGTCTGATCAGGGTCTGCTCTGTTTACTTTTGATATAATATAGATATGGGCCTACAGATTCTACCACGTCCAAAATTCCTGTGTTCATGTGCTATTAAGTCTAATCCTTACAAACATGACATGTTCTGTTTTTAATGGGATTATATAGATTTGGTTCTACAGGCTCGGCCAAGGTCAAACAAATATTGTGTTCATATAGCAGTATTAAAGGTCAGCTAATTTGTGCTCCTGGTGTCATTTCAACTGATATGAATATTTATCAAGTGAAGGTTTAACCATTTCACTGTTGAATGTTCATTTGAGAAATAACGATATCATGCAGGCGCGGATTTAAAGGGGGCGGAGCCGGCGTACGCCCCTAAAATTGCCCAAACAAACTTTTTTAGTAATATTTTAGAACTAGATCTACTAAAATCAGTAAAACAATTATTCAATCTGAGTTTTTTTATTGCCTTCACCCAATTACGCTCTTTTTCAACATGTATTACAAACACACTATTTAGTTATGTCATCAAACATAAAAATCTACGCCCCTCCCTTCCAATACGCCCCACCCTTAATATGAAATCCTGATCCGTACCTGTCATGAATATTTATTAGCTGAATTTATAATGGCATATTACACAGAATTGTTAGGTATTGTTTTAAACTGCAGAACAATATCTTCTATAAGTTCATAAGTTCAGTTTACCCATTAACCCTTTCCCTGATGAATATTCATGAAGGCAATAATGACGTCATGAATATTAATAAGATTATTTTTATAATGGCATATGAACACGGGGCATTTTGCCTAAGGCAGAAGCTGTAGAATCAGATCTATATTACACCTTAAACGAACAGAGCAGACCCTGATCAGACGGCTTCTATAGGAGCCGTCTGATCTGGTTCTACTCTGTTTGCAGATGCGTCAAAATGCGCTTACATAAGGGAAAGGGTTAACTTCCGAACCGTTTCCAGATAAATCCATGCAATATGTGCACGTAAGTAGTGCATGAATGCACGGATCTCTCGGGAATGAAAATCGGTCCGGTATCCGTCGATTATTACTTAAACACGACTATTATAATAGAGTACGTAACAAAGACCTAGGAAATTAGTCTCGTGATTTTATATAATGGAAAACGAGTTCTTTCAGTCGGAATACTCTTGTTATTTCCCTTGTGGTTCTTTGCATTGTTGTGATAAAATGGGACTGATATCTAAAGAATGGCAACTTCTGTTAAAGGCATACTTCAGACTTTGATGATGCAACTATACTAATTAGTTTATATAAGATTTAACATTTAATCATTCTATAGCCGAGCGACATCAATCACATACACAAATACAGTAGAACCTGTCTTAAGCGACCATAAAAAGGGGTTGTGAATAATATTGATAATACAGTAAAACCTCTCTATAATGGCCACTAAATTACACCAAGGTGGCTGCTTAAAACAAGGTGAAAGTAAAACAGAACACTCCTATAGGAGCGATCTGTTTTACTTTCGCATTGCTTTAACTAGCCACATGCACTACAACCCAACTAATGAACACAATCTAGTGGCCGTTTTAGAGAGGTTTTACTGTAATTAACACAATTTAGTGGCCGTTTTAGAGAGGTTTTACTGCACTAATATGGTTATAGTTTTATAAAACACCTCAATATGCAACGGCTAAATATACGTACAGTGCACTTTAAATATTATTAACCCTTTCGCTGCCAAACTCTGTCGTCTGCTAACTTTGTCGTCTGTTACAAATTTTCATTTTTTTCATTTTCTTCATTTTTGTTTCAAAAACATAGTAACAGTAACAAACAGTTTGGATCCTGATGAGACGCCGAGTTACTCGGCGTCTCATCTGGATCCAAACTGTTTGCATAGGTAATCATAGATCCGGCATTGGCAGCGAAAGGGTTAAAGGCATTTCGAAAGGAATGTTGACCCATGCTGTGTATTTCGGGTGCTCTATGGTGCCACACTGGGAATTTCACAGCTGGATATCAATAGTCAATTATCAAGTCTGTCATATGCAGTAGAATTATTGATAAAATATCTACAGGTAAATGAAATGATAGTTTGATTATCTTTGATTTCTTTATATAATGTTATGTTTATTTCTGCAGTTAATTTATGTGACTGAAAAAAAGTATTTAGTATCATTATGATCATTTATTTTAATATTTTTGATTATGCGAGGCATGTAATATAGTCTTTATTATTGGCATTTAGTTGAAATTTAGGTGTTTGATAAAGACTTTTCTCCTTGCTATTAATTGTATTTATTTGAATTTGATTTTTAAAACAAATAATGATTTAAGTTAATCAAAATTATTGTCAATTAATAATTACTGTTACTGTTACTCAAAAAATGAGTAACTCTTCTCAATTTCATTTGTTAAAAAATTAATGACCCGTTTAATTGACTGATTATCAGATATTCACACCTAGAGCTAGAATTATTTCTAAACACCTATTAACCCTTTCCCTGTTTGCTTTGACAAAAACTGATCTGGGTCTACTATGTTTGCTAATGCGTAAAAATATGTTATTTCCATAAAGAGAAGTATTAGCTTTGATAAAAACTGTAGAATCAAATCTATATTGTGTCAAAAGCAAACAGAACAGACCCTGATCAGACAGTTTCTATAGGAGCCGTCTGATCTGGGTCTACTCTTATTTTTATGCGTAAAACACATTATTTCTATAATGAGAAGTTTTGATTTGACAAAAACTGTAGAATCCGATCTATATCATGTCAAAAGCAAACAGAGAAGACCCTGATCAGACGGCTTCTATAGGAGCCGTCTGATCTGGGTCTACTCTGTTTGTTAATGCGTAAAAACAGGTTTATATGAGGGAATTTTAGGGTTAATTTTTTTTAAAGATATTTTAATTGGTCATTTCACACAAAAACAAAAAGTGTACAGCCATGCACCTTATATGCCTATCTACCTGGATCAAGGTATAATTGCATAACTTTATCTCATATGGTCATTGACCCTGACTGGACACTGCAGGAGCACTCCAGGGAATCAATCAGCACAGCTGGATACTGTGTATATAGGGGGGGGGGGTCACTTATATAAGGAGCTTTGAAATGCCTTTAAGACAGTGCCATGCATATTATTGTTGTGATAATTGTACCCGATTCAATCCAATCCAGTGTTGGGGGTTGCAATTCGTGAGAGTAACATGTCTCATGTTGGTGAGGGAGAATTTCAATTCCCTATTCTCGACTATTGAGGGCAACATGTTTTCATGTTAGAGTGGGACCCTGATCCCGAGTCTCTGGTTGTGAGGGGTCCTTCCGACCAACTTTGGATTGTGACTTCGGAAGGCTGTATCGTTTTTAAGATATTGCCATTGTTTGCACTGGACTCCTATGGTCACTGTAGGGTGTTCATTCACTTAGGCTACTGTATGCACCAGATTCCGTAATTATATTTTCTCTGTTTTGTGTATATAATGGCTCGAGTGGTATCTTGTGTGAAAGTTGTTTTAATTGCTTTTAGGTGAGATCCGGTAATTATCACCTCAACTTTGACATGCAATTTATCTTGATTGAGAAGGAAGTTCGCATCACCACTGATGGAACGGCTCATAGCACATCATGTCTCATGTATATTAAAGGTCTGAAATGTTTGTGATACCAGCAGTCTGAATAAAGCAAGTCAGTTAAGTTAACCTTGGTCGTTTAAGAACGCGATGATGTCACTTTTATGACCAATGATATATATTTACATATGTATACTTAGTAAATTTGAGACATATTAATCTCTCTGTGCATAGACTTAAACTTCATGATTGAATATACGACTTTGTGAACATTTGAAACTGGTCCTTTTAGCAGCTACAACACGATTTTCAATATTGTGTATTGCTTAAGATGATGTTTCAACCTCTAACCATGAGCATCCACGACCTCTACATTATGGATGGACTTCGTCAACTGTTCTTATCTTACGTGTGAGAGAGCTTTCACAAGTGTAATGGATATATAAACTTACAGAATCGGAGTGATTATTCAGTAGGCAATATGAATCCATACACAATAGAGAAACCCTACAAGTGTGATGTGTGTGAAAAGTCATTTACTACCAAATCATATTTAGCCAGGCACGTAAGATTACATACAGGAGAGAGGCCATGCAAGTGTGACGTGTGTGAAAAGTCATTTATTACCAAATCAAATTTAATCACTCACGTGAGATTACACACAGGAGAGAGGCCATACACGTGTGACGTGTGTGGAAAGTCGTTTACTGTCAAATCACATTTAATCTCTCACGCGAGATTACACACAGGAGAGAGACCATACAAGTGTGACGTGTGTGGAAAGTCATTTACTGTAAAATCAAATTTAATCAATCACAGGAAGATACATACAGGAGAGAAGGCATATAAGTGTGATGTTTGTGGAAAGTCATTTACTTTAAAATCAAGGTTAGTCGCTCACATGAGGGTACATACAGGACAGAGACTATACACGTGTGACGTATGTGGAAAGTCATTTACTACCAAATCATATTTAGCCATGCACGTGAGATTACATACAGGAGATGGACAATACAAGTGTGATGTTTGTGGAAAGTCGTTTACTACCAAACCACAGTTAAACAGCCACACTAGTGTACATACAGGAGAGAGACCTTACAAGTGTGATGTTTGTGGTAAGTTATTTGCCAGACAATCAGTTTTGGAAATCCACAACAGGTTACATACAGGTGAGATACCATACAAGTGTGATTTTTGCGAAAAGTCATTTAACAGCAAATCATATTTAGCCAGGCACGTGATGTTACATACAGGAGAGGGGCTATACAAGTGTGACGTGTGTGGAAAGTCATTTACTACCAAACAACATTTAAACGTACACAGCAGTGTACATACAGGAGAGAGACCTTACAAATGTGATGTCTGTGGAAAGTCATTTACCAGACAATCAGGTTTGGAAATGCACAACAGGTTGCATACGGGTGAGAGACCATACAAATGTAATGTGTGTGGAAAGTCATTTACTAGATACAAAGAAGGTTTAGTCTATCATATGATGAGTCACACGGGAGAGAGATCTCACAAATGCAATACGTGTGAAAAGTCATTTACTAGGAAAATAGAGTTAGTAAGTCATATAAAGACACATACGGGAGAAAGACCTTACACGTGTACTGTGTGTGAAAAGTCATTTACTCGTGAACCAAGTTTAGTGGCACACAAGAGGGTACATACAGGAGAGAGACCTCACAAATGTGATGTGTGTGAAAAGTCATTTACTACTAACTCTAGTTTAAACAGACACAAGAGGATACATACAGGAGAGAGACCTTCGAATTGTGATGTTTGTGGACAGACATTCACTGCAAAAACAAGTTTAGTCAATCACATGAGGTTACATACAGGAGAGAAACCTTACACATGTGATTTTTGTGAAAAGTCATTTGCACAAAGATCAAGTTTCACCAGGCACTTGATGGTACATACAGGAGAAAGACCTCACAAATGTGGTGTGTGTGAAAAGTCATTTGCTACGAAACGAAGTTTAGTCGGGCACTTGAGGATACATACTGGAGAGAGGCCATATAAATGTGATGTGTGTGAAAAGACATTTATTCTACCATTAGGTTTAGTGACACACAAGAGGATACATACAGGAGAGAGACAGTACAAATGTGATGTGTGTGAAAATTCGTTTGCTACGAAACAGAGGTTAGTCAGACACTTGATGATACATACAGGAGAGAGACCTCACACATGTGATGTGTGTGAAAAGTCGTTTAGTAGACAACGAGACCTAGTTAGACACAGGAGAATACATACCAAGGTTTAATCAGGCACCCGAGTGTACATACAACAGTATTTACAGAGTGGGCAATTGTATAATAATTCCAATAACCTAGGTTATCGTATAAAACATACGATTTCAAACGAGATCCTAGGTTTTCGTGGACAAATTGCACACATTTATCGAGAAATTGTTAAATGCATGTCTTGTATTTTGTGTAAACCACCAGGTTTAGCGACACACAAGATGATACATACTGGAGAAAGACCGTACAAATGTGAATTGTGTGAAAAAGTCATTTATTCAACATCCACATTTATAGTTAGACACATGAGAATACATACAGAAGAAACACTCAGGTTTAATCAGGCATCTCAATGTAAACACAACAATATTTACATGGAAGAGTCTGGAGAGTTGACAATTTCACTATGACTTGGTCCATATTATTTGTATAATAATTCCAATAATAAAACATTCGATTTCAAACGACATTCTAGGTGTTCGTGGACACATTGCACACATTTATCGAGAAATCGTTAAATGCATTTCTTTTCTTGGATTTAGTGTAAAAGATTGATTTCTATTACAGTAGGAGCGCTCTAAAGTGACAAGTATGAGCCTCTATAAAAGTGGATAGTTGCCTAACCCATTCCCTAATATTGACGACTTTTGACGACTCTGTAAACCATTCTGTAAACTCTGTGAAACCATTGTGATGAATAGAGCATTTGCTCCCATAGGAACAAATGCTCTATTTATCACAATGGTTTCAAACTACACAATTCTAAACTGTCATTTTCTCTAGTTAATGCTCCTTCTTGGTACATTTATTTAAAGAGGTTGTATCTAAAAATAGCCTATGAGGTAATGGGTTAATGCAGAAAAGTACAACGTTCTTCTATGACCCAGAGTTAGAACCCTTAAGGTGGACGTATCAGAGGAGCTTAACTGTATGCTGTAATTAACCCTTTCGCTGCCAAACTCTGTCGTCTGCTAACTTTGTCGTTTGCTACAAATTTTCATTATTTTGATTTTCTTCATTTTTCTTTCAAAAACATAGTAACAGTAACAAACAGTTTGGATCCTGATGAGACGCCGAGTTACTCGGCGTCTCATCTGGATCCAAACTGTTTGCATAGGTAATAACATATCCGGCATTGACAGCGAAAGGGTTAATGAAGAAATGTAGGTAAGAAAGAAACACATTCTCTTCTTGCATTATTTGTCAATGTCAAAGTAAACACACGTGATCTCATAAATGGGATATAGGCAAACCATGTAGACATTTGGTCAGGTTCTGAATTGTTGGCTAAACAAATCACTGTCAAAGGTTGTTACCAGGACATGTTTCTTGTGCAGGAGTCCCCTACCATTAACTCTTTCGCTGCCAATGTCGCATCTGAGATTACCTATGCATGCAAACAGTTTGGATCCAGATGAGACGCCGAGTAACTCGGCATCTCATCAAGATACCAAACTGTTTGTTACTGTGACTGTTTCTTGAAACAGATAGGAAGAAAATAACAATGAAAAATTGTAGCAGACGGCAAAGTTTGCAGACGACAAAATTTGGCAGCGAAAGAATTAAAAATAGATGAGATTAAAACTTTATACAGGTGATATTACCTAATATAATAAGGGAGTTAAAACACTTTCCATAATATAAACGCTTTTTACGCCTTTGAAAACATGATAGATCCAGATCAGACAGCTCCTATGGGAACTTGCACAATAACTTGCGAGAATCTAAGTTATGTAATCACCGCTTGCAAAATAACTAGCGAGAGAAATAACTAGTAACCAGTGTGAATCTAGGTTCTCGCTGCTTGCACAATAAGTAACGAAAATCTGGTTTATCGCCTCTTGCCCAATAGCTGGTCATTGACATCCATCGTTTGCACAATAAATAGTAAAAGTTCTTGTCGATTCCAATTAAACAGACGGAGTGGAGTGTTCATTCATTCATTCATCCATTTATTCATTCATTCATTCATTCATCCATTCATTCACTCATCCATCTGTCTGTCCATCTTTGTTTTGTTTATTCATTAGTTCTTTATTCGTTGGTTCATTTGTTCATTCGTGTGTTCATTCATTCATTTATAAATTATTTCATTCATTCATTTGTTCAGTCGTTTTTTGTTTGGATTAATTGGTTAAAAGTTAGAAAACACATCCATTTTGTTCATGGCGGATGGGTCCTGATAAAGAGACAATCTTTGACATTGATTGGTACAGTAAATAGTGTTGTCACTGACCAGATGGTTCATTCGGGAGTCCACTGATCTGGATCTATACTGTAACTGACCAGATGGTTCATTCGGGAGTCCACTGATCTGGATCTATACTGTAACTGACCAGATGGTTCATTCGGGAGTCCACTGATCTGGATCTATACTGTAACTGACCAGATGGTTCATTCGGGAGTCTACTGATCTGGATCTATACTGTAACTGACCAGATGGCTTATTCGGTAACTGTCTGATCTGGGTCTATAGTGTCACTGACCAGGTGACTAATTCGGGAGCCCTCTGATCTGGGTCTATCTACTTTTTGCATATATTCAATATATGTGATCACGTGCGTTTATTGGTTAACAGTTTTGTATATAGACGCAGTTTACGAATTCGCAAACAGAATAACCCCTAATAAGATGGCCACAGGTAGGAGTAGGAGCTGTCTGAACAGGATCTGGTTATTTGCTTATGAAATAATATAGATATGATTTTACAGTTTATCCCATGGCCAAAACTCCACAGTACATATTGCCATTGTAAATAATATACATATGATTCATTCTACAGTTTGCTCCATAGCCAAACTCTCTTTTTCAGAATACCAGAGCTACAGATAAACATGCGTACTCAAGTACTAAAATCGTTATTTCTCTACTAAACCCTATGATGTGACCACTCCGTAGAATCGTCTCGGAGAGACGATTCTACGGAGTGGTCACAACATAGGGTTTGGTGGAGAATAAAGAGGTTATTCTTGAAAATAGTTTAATTTATGCATCTTATCTTGACCACTCCTAAACGACATTGTAAATAAGTCATAATTTCACCAGGCAAAGGGCTGACTTACTTTTGCTTGTTTTTCTTATTTGATGTCAGTTTTTAGGTACCTCATTGTGAAAAGTATAGCAAGTATTCAAAAGCAATAAAAAATAATGTTTTGAAACGACGTAACTAATTGTACGATTAAACGATGTTTTGACATGTACCTTAAAAATGAAGGAGCCATCTGATCTCGGTCTACTCTGTCTTCAAAGGCATGAAAATACAGTAGAACCCTTCTAATGCGACCACTTAATGAATAAACATGGGTGTCTTAAAAAACAGGTGATTGCTTAATACAGGACAAATGTAATACAGAAAGCTCCTCTAGGAGTGCATTAAGCTACCACTTGCATCTAGCACCCAGAATATTACCTCTTTTAGGTGGTCGTATTAGCGGGATTTACTGTAGGTTTATATGGAGAAAAGGGTTAGTCCGTTACCTGATACAGAGGCTTTTTGAAGCAAACTACTGCCTAATCAGAGTTTGTCCTGTTTGTACAGAATTATAAAAAAACAGTTACAGTTTCTGCCAAGGAAAACGATTTTTGTGTTCATATACCATTAAAGTCAATTACATGTATTAAATGTTCACGATTTCTTTTATGAATATTATTTCCATTAATTAAAAAGTTAAGCTGATGCATTTACTTCTAAACTATTTCCAATTTCCAGATATTTCCGTGCAATCGGTGCACGTAAGTAGTGAATTACTACACCCTTTGGGCATGCTATCGGTCAGGTATACGACCATTGTAATATGGCCATGTAAGAGCCGTTTGATAAGTGTCTGCACTGTTGGCTTATACTATAGATATGATTGTAGTTTCTACCACGGCCAAACCTTCCCATGTCCATGTGCTATTACAAAAATCTAATTAATATTCATGTCTTTACAGTATTTCTTACGTGAATTCTCATGTACCAAAGATGTCTTCAAAACATGTGGTAGCTTAATGAAGGACACATGTAATGCAGAAAGCTCTTCAAATGGAGTAGACCCAGATCAAACAGAATATAGACTGACATGTATATAGAGCTGCCATGGCTTCATAAACTTTTTCTAAAATTCCTTAAAATTCTTTAATTATTTCTTGCACTATTACTTACTTCAAAAATACTGACCTAATGTCAAACATTTTGGACCCATATGAAGCACCAAGTAAATACATGTACTGACCTACAGTCAGAAATCTTGGACCCATACGAAACACATAGTAAATACTGACCTAATGTCAGACATCTTGGATCCATATGAAGCACCGATTAAATACTGACCTAATGTTAAACATCTTAAACCTCTGTGAAACACAGAGTAAATACTGACCTAATGTCAGACATCTTGGATCCATATGAAGCACCGAGTAAATACTGACCTAATGTTAAACATCTTGGACCTCTATGAAACACAGTGTAAATACTGACCTAATGTCAAACATCTTGGATCCATTTGAAGCACCGAGTAAATACTGACCTAATATCATACATCTTGGACTCATATGAAACACCGAACCAATGGGTATATGTTGATCATTCTGTATTTTTGTTATCAACTGCATTAAATGAATGTACTTTACCATATGAGGAGAAGAACTCGATAAGCTAAAATGTCGTTCTAGTCCTACAGTGATACTCTGGTTATCATGTACAATGCATACCTTTTCAAATAAAATATGTTTAAACTAACCCTTTCCTTTATATAAACTTCTCGACACTTACGTATAATAGAAATATATTTCCACAATAAAAAGAAAACCGGTTAACACGAAACTCTACTATCCACCTATAAATTCAGATTTAAATGTAAATAACTATAAATGACAGGTTTAACCCATTACCTCATAGCCTATTTTTAGATACAATATCTTTGAATAAATCTACCGAAAAGGAGCATTAACTAGGGAAAAGGAAATTTTTAGAACTTTGTAGTTTGAAACCATTGTGATAAATGGAGCATTTGCTCATATAGGAGCAAATGCTCTATTTATCACAATGGTTTCACAAAGTGACTTCTGCAGAGTCGTCAAAAGTCGTCAATATGAGGGAATGGGTTAAGATGTCTGTAAAAATGGAATAAAATATAGTTCGTTTAACGAAAAGGGGAAGGGTGTAAAATATCGATGTCGCCGATGTTATTAGCCCGCCGTTTTGTATACATCGTAACTACTCGGTTTAAACTTGGTTTAACCCCCAGTGACATTTGTCACTGACCGTTCCAAGGCAGTACTTCCAGCTTCCCCCTACTGTTTGCTTGTTATGTCTGTGCGTCTCTTTTTGTCTTTTATATACATTTGTACAATTGCTGTCTTCGCGGTGCTGTTTGGGCGGCTGTGAGTTTTGTATGCAGTGTTTCCTGCATAAATCATTCATGTACTTTGTGGCCCAACCCTTTTGTATTGCGATCTTGTTTTACATACCTTAAGCAATGTTTACATGATTTAATTATATCTTGTCTTCATGTATGTATGTGTATCATTGAAAATTACAATAAAATATGATTAAACTAATAAAATTCAAATATTTTATTTATGTCACTGTAATGTGTCCTTCCGGTACTCCCTGGCAGTCACTTGTCCAACTAGTTACCGCGCAGACTTTTGCTTAACCGCGCCGCATTTCTTAGTTCGCCAAGGAGCTACATGTAGCACCCGGCTAGAAGTCTACTTGATATTCACGACGTCATTATTTCTCACATGAAGTATAGGGTTTACCCTCTACTTGATAAATACGCATTTTCATGACTTTGAAAACAAAATAGCCCCTGGTTAGACTATGCTCATTATTTCAATTCAAGAATTATATAGATTTGAGTATACGGCTTCTGCCTGGGTCCAACAAATCTTATGTTCATATGCCATTATTAAAATCCAGCTAATATGTGCTACCGGTGTCATTTTTACTAATATGAATGTTAATTAATGAAAGGATTAACCCTTTCACCGCCGCAGTCGCATAAATGCACCACGACAAATAGTGCAGTCCCAGATCAGAGGCGGCGTCTGATCAGGGACTTCACTATTTGTCTCAATTTCTATTTCTATATATGTGCTTTATTCCTTTGAAATTTGCATTTATTTATTTCATTTCCTTATTTTACTGAATGCTTTAACAAACTTGGATTGCAGACGAAAATTAGAAATTTGGCGCCGAAAGGGTTAACCATTTCCCTGTAGAATATTCATGTGAGATATACCTACTCGAATATAATGAACATTCATGAAGCTGTTTTTTTTATAATCCTTTTTATAAAGAGTTGTTTTGGTAATGGTAGAAACTTTAAAGCCAGATCTACTATAATGTCATAAGAAAATAGAGCAGGCACTGATCAGTCGGCTCCTGCAGGACTCATATGATTGGGGTATTTCCTTTTCTCAAATGCATACGAAAACGTTTATATGAAGGAAACGGTTAAGTTGATTTATTTACTTCTACACTGTTTCCAGATAAATCCATGCAATTGGGGCACGTAAGTAGTGCATGAATGCACCTCTCTTGGGAATGAAGATCGATCCGATATCCGGCGATTACCACTTAAACATGAGCATTGTAATATAGTAAGCAACGAAGACTTAGGAAATTAGTCTTGTAATTTTATACAATGATAAATGAGTTCTTTCAGAAGGAATACTCTGTTATTTCCCCTATGTCTCGTTGCATTGTTAAATGTAACTGATATCTAAAGAATGTCAATTTCTGTTAAAGGTTTGATGACGCATATATATTCACCATTTTAGATTTATCTAACACTTAATCATTCTCTAGATATACTCTTTAGTTTAGATTAATCTAACATTAATCATTCTCTAGATATATTCTTTAGTTTAGATTTATCTAACATTAATCATTCTCTAGATATACTCTTTAGTTTAGATTTATCTAACATTAATCATTCTCTAGATATACCCTTTAGTTTTAAATTATCTAACATTAATCATTCTCTAGATATACTCTTTAGTTTAGATTTATCTAACATTAATCATTCTCTAGATATACTCTTTAGTTTAGATTTATCTAACACTTAGATATACTCATTAGTTTAGATTTATCTAACATTAATCATTCTCTAGATATACTCTTTAGTTTAGATTTATCTTACACTTAGATATACTCTTTAGTTTAGATTTATCTAACACTTAATCGTTCTCTAGATATACTCATCAGTTTAGATTTATCTAACACTTAATATTTTCCAGATATACTCCTTAGTTTAGATTTATCCCTAGCTAAGTGACGTGAAACGCATTTTCAAAACAGCCTGGGTCCAGCCGTGACATGTAGAAACTGAATGCCTGATCAGTGTCCAATGTGTTTGACACTCAGTCAATTTATAGTTTCTCAAATGTTTGGTCGATTGACACTCAGTCAATATATAGTTTCTCAAATGTTTGGTCGATTCGAGAGTAGACAAAACTGCACAAGATCTTCATTTGAGCAGACGTTATTTTTGAAATGGGGAAAGGGGTACGTACGCTAATGCAGTAAAACCAATATTAGCTCTAATAGTGGGCCAACGAGGAAGGGGGTACGTACGCTAATGCAGTAAAACTAATAAGAGCTCTTATAGTGGGCCAACAGGGAAAGGGGTACGTACGCTAATGCAATAAAAACAACAAGAGGGCTCTTATAGTGGGCCATAGACATTTGACAGCTAAACCCATTTCCTGTTCTGTGCTTAGTCAAATTTTAATACTCACTGAATATTCGTGGTCAAAATTCCATTAGCAAACAGAGCAGACCCTGATCAGACGGATTCGTGAAAACACGTTAATATGAAGGAAATAGTTAATATATGAGGAAAGCAATACAGAAAGCTCCTGCATTGCCTTCTGCTTTCTGCGTTACCTTCACCCTGCACTAAGCAACCACCTGTTAAACCCGTAACACCATAAATACGCCTTTCTACGACTTTGCAAACAGAGTAGATCCAGATAAGACGACTCGTGTAGAGTCGTCTGTTAGAGACGGTTTTAAAGAGTGATTACAACATAAGGTTAGGCGGAGAAATAAAGACGCTGTGTTTGAAAATGTTTTAATTTATTCATTTAAAATGGACCCCTGAAAAGCATATTTGGCGCTAGAGAGAGGGTGCCATTGTGATACAGTGGAATAATTTGTCTCTTAGTATCGTGTTTCTCTAGTATATATTTCATCTAATGAATATGCATGACAGAATTTATTACATGTACATCATGAATATCAATTAGCTGAATTTTGATAACGGGATGTTAACACACATTTAAACCCCTGGGTGGAGAGGATGTGCGGGTGGGAGACACGGAAAAGCGTCTCTGAAATTTCCGGGTGGGACCGGGATTTGAACCCCGGACCTCCAAACTGATAGTCAAGCGCGTTACCACTAGACCACCGCCACCTACAAAGTTAATATAGTAATAGATCTGATACCAGATAAGGTGTTCTTAACCCTTTCGCTGCCAAACTCTGTCGTCTGTTAACTTTGTCGTCTGCTACAAATTTTCATTTTTGTTTTATTTTCTTCATTTTTGTTTCAAAAACATAGTAAAGTAACAAATAGTTTGGATCCTGATGAGACGCCGAGTTATTCGGCGTCTCATCTGGATCCAAACTGTTTGCATAGGTAATCACATCTCCGGCATTGGCAGCGAAAGGATCTAAAATGTTGCAAACAAAAATAGCCCATTAATGTTTTTAATTTCGATGCATTTGTTACAACAGATTTCATATTACAGTGCATTTTACTAAGCGTTTAATAACTTTCAGTAACTTGTGATAATTGTGCCAATCTAGATAGGTTATGTCTCCCCCATTTATGGGGAGACATATTGTTTTTGCCAGAGTTGTCTGTACATCTGTCTGTCGGTATGTCCGTCACAAACTTGTGTCGCGCGTATCTCTGAAACTGATAGGGATAGAGTCACCAAACTTCAGAGGAATGTTCACCAGCATGAGTTTTTGTGCACCTGGTTTTTTTTTTAATTGTCTCCTCCTGATAATTATTGAGTTATCGTCCCTGATATGAACACTTCAATTTGTACAAACGTTGCGTCGCGCGTATCTCTGAAACCAGTAAGGCTAGAGTCACCACACACCACAGGAATGTCCATTAGCATGAGTTGATTTGCACCTGGGGTTTATGAATTCTCTCCCCTGATATCTCTGGAGTCACTGCCCCTGATGACTAAAAATTAGACAAACTTTACTTAGTTTCGTGCATATCTCTGAAACCACTAGGCCTAGAGTCACCAAACTTCACAGGAATGTTGACAAGCATAAGTCGTTGGGCACCTGGGATTTTTGTCTCCCCTGATAAATTTAGAGTTATTGTCCCTGACATGATAACTTAAAATCAGAGACCTTTTGTGTTGCGCGTATCTCTGAAACCAGTAGGGCTAGTATCACCAAACTTCACACGAATGTTCACCAGCATGAGTTGTTGTGCACCTGGGGTTTTGAATTGTCTCCATTGATAATTGTTGAGTTATTGCCCCTGGTATGAACATTGTAATTTAGAAAAAAAATGTGTTTGGCGTATCTCTGAAACTAGTAGGGCTAGAGTCACCAAATTTCACAAGAATGTTGACCAGCATGTGTTGCGCACCTGGTGTTTTTAATTGTCTCCCCGATGGAGTTATTGCCCTTGACTTAAAAATAGACAAACTTTACTTAGTGCCGTGCATATCTCTGAAACGAGTACGGCTAGGGTCACCAAACTTCACAGGAATGTTACACCATGAGTTGATGCGCATCTGGGTTTTGAAATTGTCTCCCCTTGGTAATTGTTGAGTTATTGCCCCTGATATGATTACTTAAAATTAAGGAAACATTGTGTCATGTGTATCTTTGAAACCGGTTGGGACAGAATCACAAACTTCACAGGAACGTTGACCAGCATGTGTTATTGTGCGCCCTGGTGTTTTTGAATTATCTCCTTCTGATAAATTTGGAGTTCCATACATTACACTTGTGTATTGGAAAGAGGGTGGGAAGGGGTGGGGGGCATCTGTTTTTGTCACAAAAACAAACATCTAGTTTTATCTTGTTTACATAATTCTAGTAATTAATAGAGCATTTACAACATGTGATAAACATAATATATAAATTTCTTATTTTTTCCATTAAAGTAATCGCAGACATATATAGATCAATTTGTCCGTCGTCGTTGTCATCTTTGTCGTTATCGCCGTCGCTGTCACTGTTCTTGTCCGGCCTGTATCTCCTACTCTACTAATACCATTGAATTCAAACTTCACACATGGAACAGGCATGATGGGAGAAAGTGTCATGCACATGGTCCATAACTCTAGCTTCAATGTTTTTGTAGTTATTCCCCTTTTTAGATCGTCTGTTTCGATGAAAATTCGAGCTATTGTGATCACTGATTGTTTCAAAGAAAAGACGAGCTATTGTGATCACTGAGTCGTAGGCGTTGGCGTCGTTGTCGTCGGCAAGCAAAAACTTTAATGTAGCTCATTACTCTAAAAGTGTAAAAGGTATCAACATCAAAATTCATAGGTTAGTAGACCTCTTTGAGGGGAATGCCCCTACATAGGAACCATAACTATTGATTTCAAAATTTTAGAGTTATGGGCCTTTATATTTTCAAAAAGGTTTAATTTAGCTGGAATCAGACGAGCGTTGGCACACAACGCGGCTCTTCTTTCATTTTTTTTTGTCCGGCTAATAAGTCCCCTTCTACTGATGGAATTGAATTCAAACTCCACACATGGAACAGGCTTGATGCGAAGAAGACCATAACTCTAGATCCAGTGTTTTGGAGTTATTCCCCTTTCTCATTTTTTCTGTCCAGCCAATAAGTCCTGTTCTATTGATGCCATGGAATTCAAACATCGCATATGCAACAGGCTTGATGAGAGGAAGTGCCATGCACAATGTCCATAACTCTAGCTTCAGTATTTGTTTAGAGTTATTCCCCTTTTTTCATGTTTTTGTCTAGCCAATAAGTCCTGTTATACTGATGCCATTGAATTCAAACATCACACATGGAACAGGCTTGATGCGAGGAAGTGTTATACGCAATGTCCATAACTCTAAGCTTCAGTATTTTCGAGTTATTTCCTTTTTTGTCCGGCCAATAAGTCATTTTCTACTGGTACCATTGAATTCAAACTTCACACAGGGAACATGCCTGATGAGAGGAAGTGTCATGCACAATGTCCATAACTCTAACAGCATTTTAAGAGTTATTCCCCTTTTTACATTTTCTTGTCCGGGCAATAAGTCCTGTTCTACTGATGCCATTGAATTCAAACTACGCACATGGAACAGGCTTGATGAGAGGAAGTGTCATGCACAGAGTCCATAGCTCTAGCTTCGGTAATTTTGGAGCTATTCCCCTTTTTCATATTTTGTCCGGCCAATAAGTCCTGTTCTACTGATACCATTAAATTCAAACTTCACATGTTACACTTCGGTCAGTATTCTCATTATTTTTTGTCTTAATTTCACTCTTCTTACATATAGATCATGCTCCAAGTTATATAGCAATATAGCTGGATTTATGTTATACCCATTTACATGTATACATGTAATGCAATTGTGTCAAGTTTAAAATTGGTGGGAAGAGGGTCAGTACGCAGGCAGGCGACATAAGTGTTCCGGGGAACACCTTTCTAGTTTATATCTTCTTCATAATTCATAGGGTTCTATGCCAGACCATCAATAACAAGGACCACAATGGAATAAGAGATATATTTTCACTTTTTTAAAAGAAAAAAAAAGTGCCGTACTTGATACTGATGCGACTGACAGGGCTCATAACACACATATAACACTATTATTATTAATGTTTATATTTTTATAATTCTAAAGTATGTATGCTGTTAACTATTGTCTTGTTGTTCGATATTGAAATAAATCCATCCTTCTTGAAACTGTTTCAATTTATACAATGTCTTACTTACACTTTGATAATAACACTTTTAAACTAGAGGTTTTTGTCACAAAAACGAGTGTCTCCCCTCTAATACAAACAATATGTAAAGAGAAATCACTAAAAATGTTATGGACTTGATGATTGATACTTCCTCTCATTATGTGCTTTCCACACCACATTTTCAAGAAGAAAATGATATTGACACCAGAGTTATGGCCCTTGTGCACGACACTTACTTTCATCATACCTTTCCATAAATGAAATGTCATTCCACTAACATCAGTCGAACAGGAGTTACTGATCGGACAAAAAAAATGTTACAAAGGGCAATAACTCCAAAAGTATTGAAGCCAGAGTTATGGCCATTGTTCATGACACTTTCTCTCATCATGCTCTTTCCATGTATGAAGTTTCAATACAACGGCAAAAGCCATGTAGGAGTTATCATCTGGACAAGAAAGCGTTAAACAAATGTACAAGGGCAATAACTCTCAATTTATTGAAGCCAGAGTTAATGACCTTATGCATGAGACTTTCTCTTATCATGATCTTTCCATGTATGAAGTTTCACTCCAATGGCATGTGCCATATAGGAGTTATCATCCTGACAAAAATGGGATTTTTTTTACAACGGGCAATAACTCCAATATTAGTGAAACAAGAGTTATGGACCTTAAGCATGACACTTTCTCTTATCACGATCTTTCCATGTATGAAGTTTCAATCCAATGGCATGAGCCATATAAGAGTTATCGTCCGGACAAAAAATTGTGAAAAAACAAGGGCAATAACTCCATTATTAGTGAAGCCAGAGTTATCGACCTTGTGTATGACACTTCCTCTCGTCATGATCTTTCTACATATGAAGTTTCAATCCAATGGCATGAGCCATAAAGGTAATATCGTCCGGACAAAAAGGTGCTATTTTTTACAAGGGGCAATAACTCCTATATTAGTGAAGCCAGAGTTATGGACCTTGTGCATGACACTTCCTCTCATTATGCTCTTTCCATATATGAAGTTTCAATAAACTGGCATCAGGCATATTGAAGTTATCGTCCGGACAAAAAGTGTGACGGACAGACAGACGGACAGATAGACAACTCTCACGAAAACAATATTTTTCCTCCATATAAATATGGGGGAGACATAATTATGGATTTATACTGTATAAGTCCGTGCTTTAATAAAAGCTTGGTCTGTTTCTATTATAATAATTAAGGGGGGGGGGGGGCAAATATGTTGTAGACACCTTTTAACTCTGTCAGCATTGCCTCCAATTCTCTATTAAATGTGATGCCTTGTATACAGGCATTAATAATTGTAAAGACAATAGTTTCTTGGATCGTTTTTTCAGGAAACTATTTCAGAATCATATATAGAAAGAAACATATAAATTAAACGTGAGATTTTAAATATATCTATATATCTTACGGTAAATGTATTTTTTTTTAATATGTTAAACTTTATCCTATATTTACAGGCTTTTTTTGTTCTAAAGTGTTATTGTTTGATGTTACTATAGTCGGCAAATAACTAATGTTATTTGTTGTAAACCCGACTTAAAATAAAGCGTCTTGAATGTTGTAGATCTGTATTGAAAATGCAAGTATACGGTATTATAATGTCAATATATTAACACAGCACTGATTTCTTGACGGTACATGAGCATCGCTCAAAGATACACTCTCTTTTTCATCAATGCTATAACATAGTTTATCAAAGAAAATACATAATTCGTTTACTAAACGTTTTTGTTGTCTGAAAGGGAATTATTATTTCGTGTCTGTTCTTGACGGTTCTTGTCGGTAAATAGAGACCCATCACCGGTTATACAGGGTGAATTCCCTTGATAAAGGCGGTGTTACAGTAAACATAATTTATTCGCTGGCGATTATTGGTATTGTTTTACTTGAAAAGGAGAAAGCAAATTTACTCTGTTTATTCGGTTAATTGCTAAGCGAATACATATATCGTTAGATCTGACTCAACACTCGGCATCTAAAAGAACCGGAGAAACTGTATGGATAATCAAAGTAGGTCATTCGCTGGACATTCGCCTTCCTCTCTCTCGGCCCCTCTCGCTCGGCCCCTCTCTCAGGGGTGACCAATTAGCCAAAATCTGGCAACATAATTATCACCTGAATGTTGACAGATGCAGATTATCCTGATTGAGAAGGAAGTTTATGTTGCCATTGATATAAGATAACACCTTTCTTCAATTACCTGTGATAAAATCCACAGCACAGTATCCATATATTAACGAAACATAATTTGAGTCAGTTACGTTTACATTGGTGCTTTAGAAAGTTTATGAACGGTTTTGAGGCCATTTGACCAGTTAGATATAATTACATGTGTAGGCATAGTAAACTTGTGAGCTGTTTACCTCAGTGTATGGAACTTTGGTCAAGACTTCAACGTCATTTTAAGCAGGTTAACAACCATTTCCATCTTGCATGCAAGACAGCATTCACGGATGCAATGAACGTGCAAAAGTACAGAAAATGAATCGTTGTTTACTATTCAATAAGAGTCAATACACCATAGAGAGAGATTATAAGCATGATGCATCGGAACAGTCATTTACTCAACAATCAGTTTTAGCAGGCCAACCCCATGTGGTTATACAGGGGACATATCTTACAAGTGTCATGTCTGTGAAAAATCATTTAGTAGCCTATCTGATTTAGTCAAGCACAGGCGGGGCACACTGGAGAGAAGGCTTATACAGGTGTGATGCATGTGAGATGTCATTTACTCAACGATCACATTTAGTCACGTATAAGACGGTGCATACAGGAGAGACCTTACAAATGTTATGTATGTGAAAACGCTTTTACTAGTCAATCGGAATTAATCACGCGTATTATGAAGCAAAAAGGAAAGAGGCCTTACAAGTGTGAATTGTGATGTGTGTGAAAAGTCATTTACTCAACGAATATATTTAGTCAGGCACATGAGGATGCAAACAGGAGAGAGGCCTTACAAGTGTGATGTGTGTGAAAAGTCATTTACTCGACGATCTGGCATAGTCAAGCACATGATAATACATACAGGAGAGAGACCCTACAAGTGTGACGTATGTGAACATTCATTTACTCAACGATCTAATTTATTCTGCCACATGAGGGAGCATACAAGTGAGAGGCCTTACACGTGTGGTGTATGTAAAAAGTCATTTACTTTCCAATCACATTTAGTCATGCACATGAGAATGCATACAGGAGAGAGACCTTACAAGTGCGATGTGTGTGAAAATTCATTTACTCGACGATCACATTTAGTTGTACACATCAGGACGCATACAGGAGAGAGACCTTACAAGTGTGATATATGTGAAAAGTCATTTATTATTTCATCTCATTTAGCCACACACATTCGGGTGCATACAGGAGAGAGACTTTACAAGTGTGATGTATGTGAAAACTCATTTAGGCGCCAACTTGATTTAGTCACACACATGAGGGTGCATACAGGAGAGCGGCCTTACAAGTGTAGTGTATGTGAAAAGTCATTTACGGCCCAATCAAATTTAGTCGCACACATGAGGGTTCATACAGGAGAGCGGCCTTACAAATGTGGTGTATGTAAAAAGTCATTTTCGGGCCAATCAAATTTAGTCGCACACATGAGGGTTCATACAGGAGAGCGGCCTTATAAGTGCGATTTATGTAAAAAGTCATTTACTCAACAACCTTGTTTAGTCGCACACATGAGGGTTCATACAGGAGAGCGGCCTTACAAGTGTGGTGTATGTAAAAAGTCATTTACGGCCAAATCAAATTTAGTCAAACACATGAGGACGCATACAGGAGAGAAGCCTTACAAGTGTGATGTATGTGAAAAGTCATTTATTGAATCATCACATTTAGTCGCACACATTAGGTTGCATACAGGAGAGAGACTTCATAAGTGTGGTGAATGTGAAAACTCATTTAGGCGCCGACATGATTTAGTCACACACATGAGGGTGCATACAGGAGAGAGGCCTTACAAGTGTGGTATATGTAAAAAGTCATTTACGGTTCAATCAAATTTAGTCAAACACATGAGGGTTCATACAGGGGAGAGGCCTTACAAGTGTGATGCATGTGAAAAGGCATTTACTCAACGATCAAGTTTGGTCAGTCACATGAGACTACATACAGGAGAGAAACCTAACAAATGTGAGTAATTTAATGTGAAAGCTCGACGACCATGTTTTAGTCAAGCACATGAAAGTTCATACATGAGAGATGCCATACAAGTTTGGTGACATGTATGTGAAAAGCTATTCACTAACCTATCATATTGACTTAACACTTTCCCTGTTCAATACCCATGTAAAAATAATGACACAATGAATATTAATATGCTGAACAGCTATTATGTAAACCTTTCACGGAAATGGTTTTGCTTTGACAAAACTGTACAGTCAGGTCTTTATCATGTCAAACACAAACAGAGCAGACCCTGGTCATACAGTTCCTACTCTTTTTCAAATGTCGTCTGGCTAGCTCTGCTCTGTTTGCTTGTGGAAATTATTCAGACTATGTCCATGGACAAGTGACAGTCTTTCTCTGTTTGTGTTCTATTATAATAAAGCATAATCTAATAATTATGTCACAATTTCGTACATGAATATGCATGGAGTAAAGGGTTAAGATTTGACCTTCTTTATTCTTTGCATATTAGCCTCTAAGCATTATCAATACCCATTAACCCATTACTCCATAATACACCTTTCTACCTAGATCAGACGGACCCTAAAGAAGTTGTTTGATCAGGTTCTGGTCATTTTGCTTATGGTATAATATAGATATGATTCTACGGTTTGTGTCATGATCATGTGCCATTATAACAAATAAATTAAATCAAACCCTATGTTGTTACCACTCTTTCGAATCGTCACAAAGTGACGATTCTAAAGAGTGGTCACAACATAGGGTTTGATTGAGGCATAAAGAAAATACGATGGACAAAGGTTGTTTCTGGAGCCTTGTTGTTTCGGAAACAGTGACATGCGTTGTTGTAAGGAGGGAACCGTTATTGAGAGGGCCGTTGTAGGGAGGGAGCACATGTAATAGTTTGTTTGTATGTTTAATTATGTCTCCCCCCATAATTATATGGGGGAGACATATTGTTTTCGTGAGAGTTGTTTGTCTGTCTGTCTGTCTGTCTGTCCGTCTGTCTGTCTGTCCATCACACTTTTTGTCCGGGCGATAACTTCAATATGCCTGATGCCAGTTGATTGAAACTTCATATATGGAAAGAGTATAATGAGAGGAAGTGTCATGCACAAGGTCCATAACTCTGGCTTCACTAATATTGGAGTTATTGCCCTTTGTAAAAAAAATCACACTTTTTTGTCCGGACGATAACTCCTATATGGCTCATGCCATTGGATTGAAACTTCATATATGGAAAGATCATGATGAGAGGAAGTGTCATGCACAAGGTCCATAACTCTGACTTCACTAATATTGGAGTTATTGCCCTTTGTAAAAAATATCATAATTTTTTGTCCGGACAATAACTTCAATATGCCTGATGCCAGTTGATTGAAACTTCATATATGGAAAGAGCATAATGAGAGGAAGTGTCATGCAGAAGGTACATAACTCTGGCTTCACTAATATAGGAGTTATTGCCCTTTGTAAAAAAATCACACTTTTTTGTCCGGACGATAACTTCTATATGGCTCATGCCATTGGATTGAAACTTCATATATGGAAAGATCATAACGAGAGGAAGTGTCATGCACAAGGTCCATAACTCTGGCTTCACTAATATTGGAGTTATTGCCCTTTGTAAAAAATAATCACAATTTTTGTCAGGATGATTACTCCTATGTGACACATGCCATTGGAGTGAAACTTCATACATGGAATGATCATGATAAGAGAAAGTGTCATGCATAAGATCCTTAACTCGAGCTTCAATAAATTTAGAGTTATTGCCACTTGTACATTTGTTTAATTCTTTCTTGTCCGGACGATAACTCCTACATGGCTCTTGCCATCGTATTGAAACTTCATACATGGAAAGAGCATGATGAGAGAAAGTGTCATGAACAAGGGCCATAATTCTGGCTTCAGTACTTTTGGAGTTATTGCCCTTTGTTACATTTTTTGGCCGATCAATAACTCCTGTTCGACTGATGCTATTGGAATGACATTTTATTTTTGGAAATAGCATGATGAAAGTAAGTGTCATGCACAAGGGCCATACATCTGGTATCAGTATTTTTGGAGTTATTAGCTGTTATCATTTTCTTCTTGAAAATTGTTACAGTGTGGAAAACGCATAATGAGGGGAAGTATCATTCATCTGAAGACCATAACATTTTTAGTGATTTCCCTTTACATATTGTTTTTATTAGAGGGGAGACATCCGTTTTTGTGACAAAAACCTCTAGTTGTTTCTGAAGTCTTTAATAATTGCTTCAAGTATTAATCCATAATCAGCTTAGGGAGACCTATGTGGAATTTGCAAGGATCCATGATGAGACAGCATGGACTGCCGAGTAGCTCGGCGTTTCATCTATATCACAGGTGTTTGACACTCGGTCAACAGTTTCTAAGAAGCTTGAAAGAAATTGAAGTGAAAATTGTAATAGATCGGAGATGAGGCGGACACCATTTCATAGCAGGCTAAGGATGAACTTTTAAGACGAATTTCATAATGAAAATTAAAACAAAAATGTATATATATGATTTTCTTCTGTTGTACTTTTCTCCTATATTTCTTCCAAACCACACCCATGATATGCCTAGTAGTCTAGATCAACAGATAACGGTGCGTCCTCAAATACCAAAATCGTCATTTCTCCACCAAACTCTATGTTGTGGCCACTGTTTAGAATCCTTTCTTCGAGGCGATTCTAAAGAGTGGTCACACGAATGACACGATAAGGTTTGATGGAGTAATAAATAAGTTGTTCTTAAAAATGTTTTAATTTACTCATCTTATCTAGACCTTTGTTAGATACCAAAAAAGCCAACAATTTTATTAATTAAAGGCAGGTCTAGTACACGTATACCTGTTCGTGTATGCTATTTTCTAAAATAATGTACATTTGCTGTTTCCTTGTGTTGCTGTTTGGGCGAGTGTTTGTTCTGTATGTGGTGTTTCCTGCATGACTCATTTTTGTACTTCCCTTATATCCGGGTTAGTACAACGGCTTAAGATTCCCTTAGCAGAAACACGTGCAAGAACACTAAACGAGCCTTAGAAAATGTTAATGTCTAAATATAACAAAGATGAACTTGGGTTAAACTTGGGAAAACAGCGTTTACATGTTATTGAAAAGATATGTTTATGTGAGAAAAATAATCTAATTCTCGTCGTCTTTTAAGATCAAATGTTCCTAAACTCGCCCAGAAAATGTTAAGCTCGTCAAAGGTTTGCTTAAATAACATTTCCTTAGGCTCGTTTAGGAACATTTGATCTTAAAAGACAACTCGCAACAGTTCATCTATATATTTTTATATATTTCCTTCCCAATTACATTTGACCCTTCTCATGCTAGGCACGTCCTGGCTGGCAGTTGTACACAGATTGGACCCAGATTAGAGACAGAGTAACTCGGCGTCTCATCAGGATCCCAGCTATTCGACATTTGATCAACAATTTCTCAAACACTTTTATAAGCAAAACAATTAACATCCACTCGCATAAATTGTTCTTATTTACAGACAATCAATGAAACAGATAAACAATTATACTTAATTTCACTTCAAAAATATTGATGCCGCTCATTTTCACGCCTATTTGTTTGACTTATCAGTTTGATCTAATTAACTTGATTACTAAATGTCAACTGTTTTATTTATCATCTTATTTCTCGTCCGCTAAATTTATTGTGTTATCACTTGCAAAAAGATGTGCAAACTTTGTCTGAATTCTTCAAGGAGCCTACCGATCAGGATCTTCAATTTTTGCTGCAGTTTATAAACTTTAATTGACGGTCGGTTAAGGGCCGAGTTGACCCTACCGAGACGGGCCGAGTTGACCCACCCCAAAACAGAGTTGACCCGAGGTCGACTTGACCCGGATTCGGGCCTATCTAGTCACGATCTAGTCACGTGATCTACTCAGTTTAAAGCTATCGAGTGTGGATTATGGCTGAATGGTCGTCTGTTGTTTTATCACGAGCATGCTCTAATTAGGCGTAAAAAAATAGGTTTGTTTCTGGTTACCCGACCGACCGTCCATTTTACCCCCCCCCCCCCCCCCCCGACTCACTTTTTTTATTGCATCCAGAAATGTCCGCGGTTCTGATTATTACGAGTTTGGTGAGACGCCGATCTTCGGGGACTTCCCAGTTGGAAAAAGCCTTTTTTTATCCCATTTTTATGCCCCCAAAGGCGGGCATATAGTGATCGCATTGTCCGTCCGTCTGTCCGTCCTTCCGTCTGTCCGTCCGTCTGTCCTTCCATCCGTCCCAAATTCGTGTCCGGTCTGTAACTTCTTCATCTATGAATGGATTTCAATATAACTTGCCACAATTGTTCACCACACAGAGACCATGTGTCGCGTTCAACTCCCTGGTCCATGGGTCAAAGGTCAAGGTCACAGGGTACAATTACTTTGTCACAAATTTCGTGTCCGGTCTGTAACTTCTTCATCTATCAATGGATTTCAATATAACTTGCCACAAATGTTCACCACACAAAGACGACGTGTCGCGTTCAACTCCCAGGTCCATGGGTCAAAGGTCAAGGTCACAGGGTACAATTACTTTGTAACAAATTTCGTGTCCGGCCTGTAACTTCTTTATCTATCAATGGATTTCAATATATTAACTTGCCACAATTGTTCACCACACAGAGACCATGTGTCGCGTTCAACTCCCTGGTCCATGGGCCAAAGGTCAATGTCACAGGATACAATTACTTTGTCACAAATTTCGTGTCCGGTCTGTAACTTCTTCATCTATCAATGGATTTCAATATAACTTGTCACAAATGTTCACCACACAAAGACGATGTGTCGCGTTCAACTCCCAGGTCCATGGGTCAAAGGTCAAGGTCACAGAATACAATTACTTTGTGACAAATATTGTGTCCGGTCTGTAACATCTTTATCTATCAATGGATTTCAATATAACTTGGCACAGATATTCACCAGACAAAGACGATGTGTCGCGTTCAGCTCCCTGGTCCATATATCAAAGGTCAAGGTCACAGGGTACAATTACTTGTTTATCTGTGAATGGATTTCAAAGGAACCTGGCACAAATGTTCACCACACAAAGACGATGTGTCAACTCCCTGGTCTATGGGTCAAAGGTCAAGGTCACAGGGTACAATTTTGGGGGGCATTTGTCACGTGACTGTGACATCGCTTGTTTGTGAAAGAATTAAAAAAAAACGATGGAGAAATTCCCATTATGTTGACATATCTCAACATTTCCACCGGTCAAATATTTTTTCGCCACAGTCAAAGAAATCGCGAAAAAGAAGCATCGGAGTTTGACACTACAGTAACCATAGACCGAGCAACATTTCTAGTACAGTGCAGGTCAAGGCGTTAAATATTCAACTGGCCCAAATGGTCCAGAGCAAAATAATTGATTCTGGAAGATTTCCAGTCATTATGCAAGCTTTTCCACTCATTTCTCTCCTTCTTTCGCTCTAATATTTTTGTTTTTATCATTGTACGAAGTAGAGAAAGCTGCGAGCGCCTTGCAAACTACTTGACATCCTTCATAACGTCGAGGTCGGGATTGTCTCAGAATAAGTTAGGGTATTGTGATAAAACACTATCATTTTCGAAAAAGTTGCTAGTAATTCTAATGCTTTTATTTCATTTAAGGTTTCGTGTAAAAGTTTCCGTGGAAATTTATATTTTAAGGGAATATATTAACAGAAAAAATATTTGCCAAATGATTCTTAATGGCACCACTTAAAACATTATGAAACGTTCCCTAAATGTATGTCGTAAAATAGATGTCGTAAATCTTGGTTTCCCACACCAACACCACTTTTCTGTTATTTACACTCGCGACGATGTATGCCAGTTTCATTTTGGGTTTACGGGCAGTAGAGATGACAAGAAAGAAAGGGAAAGGTAAGGAGGAGTCGAAGGGAAAATATGAGGAATAAAAAAGGCAATTCTGTCAGATATTGAAAGAAGAATTTACTTGGTTAAACTACGTACAGTACATTCCTTGTAGAAAATACGATTTGGCCAATAGTGGAGTTTTACAGTGGGGTGCTAAATGCCAATAGGTCCATACCAGATTAACCCGTTACCTGATGAATATTGATGATTATTCATATAAGACTATGCCTACTATGAATATATATTCATAATTAGGTATCAGTTCGATTTTTAGCATACTGCTGACCAAAAAAAAAAAAAAATCCCGACCTACCGACCCAACTTTTTTGGGGGCATGTAACCAGAAACAAACCTATTTTTTTACGCCTTATCATCCAAAAGGTGCCATGACGACCGGAGAGAATATTTGCCAGTCATTAATAAAAACAAAATGTTAATATTTTTGTGCGAATGTTTTGTAGTTCGACACCTAAAACCTTGCCCAATCACCGGTTATACGGAGTGACTTCCCTTGATAAAAGTGGTACAGTAAATATAACGTGTTCGCTTGAGATGAGTGGCATTGATTTACTTAAAAAGGAGAAACAAACAAGTTTACACTGTTTACGTAAATATTTGGTTATTTCCTACGGAAATACATATATCGTTAGATCTGTTGCCGGACTCGACACTGGGCATCTTAGAACAGAACCGTAGCAACTCCATGGATACTCAAAGTAGAGTCTAGGACATTCGCTTTCCTCTCTTTTGGTCCCTCTCTCTGAGGCGTCCATTTATCCCATAATTGGCAGGCACGGACGTTAAACAACATAATCAACCAATCTACTCAGCTGCAACTGTCTCTACTTATCACCCGAACTTTAACAGATGCAGACTGTCCATCTATTGAGAAGAAAGTTTGTGTCGTCATTGTGATAAGTTAACACCGTTCTTCAATTAATTATGGAAGACTTCAAATCACAGTGTATTGAGAAAAGTTTTCCACACCAGAAGTTGAGTATGTGTGATACCTTAGGAGGACAGAGACCTTACAAATGTGATTTATGTATAAAGTCATTTACTAGACGATCCGATTTAGTCAGGCACAATAGGGTACATACAGGAGAGAGGCCTTACGAGTGTGATGTATGTGAAAAGGCATTTGCTAGACGATCCGATTTGGTCAGGCATACTAGGGTGCATACCGGAGAGACGCCTTACGTGTGTGATGTATGTGAAAAGTCATTTACTATCCGACCACATTTAGTCACGCATATGAGGATACATACAGGAGAGAGACCTTTTAAATGTGATGTATGTGAAAAGACATTTAATCAACAATCAAATTTAGCCATGCACATGAGAATACATACAAGAGAGAGACCTTACAATTGTGATGTATGTGAAAAGGCATTTACTAGCCGACCTTGTTTAGTCAGGCACATGAGGAGACATACAGGAGAGAGACCATACAAATGTAATGTATGTGAAAAGTCATTTATTAGCCAGGCTGCTTTAGCCTACCACATCAGTGTACATACAGGAGAGGGACATTACAAGTACAAGTGTGGTGTATGTAAAAAGTCATATACTAACCATTCTTATTTGACCAAGCACATGACGATGCATGCAGGAGAGAGACCTTACAAATGTGATGTATGTGAAAAAGTTTTTACCCTACGATCAAATTTAGTCAGACACATGAGAGTGCATACTGGAGAGAGACCTTACAATTGTGATGTATGTAAAAAGTCATTTACTCAACAGCCATATTTAGTCAAGCACATGAGGATACATACAAGAGAGAGACCATACAAGTGTAATGAATGTGAAAAGGCATTTACTCAAAGACCATATTTAGTCAAGCACATGAGGATACATACAGGAGAGAGACCATACAAGTGTAATGAATGTGAAAAGTCATTTATTAGCCATTCGGCTTTGGTCAACCACATCAGTGTACATAGAGGAGAGAGTCCTTACAAATACAAATGTGGTGTATGTGAAAAGTCATTTACTGGCCATTCTTATTTGACTAAGCACATGATGGTGCATACAGGAGAGAGACCTTACAAGTGCGATGTATGTGAAAAGTTATTTACTCAACAAGCACATTTAGTCAGGCACATGAGGATACATACAGGAGAGAGGCCTTACAATTGTGATGTATGTGAAAAGTCATTTATAAGCAAATATGATTTAGTCAAACACATGAGGGTGCATACAGGAGAGAGACCTTACAAGTGTGATGTATGTGAAAAGGCATTTACTCAACGATCATATTTAGTCAAGCACATGAGGATACATACAGGAGAGAGACCATACAAGTGTAATGAATGTGAAAAGTCATTTATTAGCCATTCTGCTTTGGTCTACCACATCAGTGTACATAGAGGAGAGAGTCCTTACAAGTACAAATGTAGTGTATGTGAAAAGTCATTTACTGGCCATTCTTATTTAAACAAGCACATGATGCTGCATACAGGAGAGAGACCTTACAAGTGTGATGTATGTGAAATGTTATTTACTCAACAATCAAATTTAGTCAGGCACATGAGGATACATACAGGAGAGAGGCCATACAATTGTGATGCATGTGAAAAGTCATTTATTAGCAGATCTGATTTAGTCAAACACACGAGGGTGCATACAGGAGAGAGACCTTACAATTGTGATGTATGTGAAAAGGCATTTACTCAACGATCATATTTAGTCAAGCACATGAGGATACATACAGGAGAGACTATACAAGTGTAATGAATGTGAAAAGTCATTTACTGGCCATTCTGCTTTAGTCTACCACATCAGTGTACATACAGGAGACGGACATTACAAGTACAAGTGTGGTTTATGTAAAAAGTCATATACTAGCCATTCTTATTTGATCAAGCACATGACGATGCATACATGATGGAGACCTTACAATTGTGATGTACGTGAAAAGTCATTACTCAACAATCATATTTAGTGAAGCTCATGAGGATACATACAGGAGTGATTTTACAAATGTGATGTGTGTGAAAGCTCATGTACTCAGTGGTCACCTTTAGTCAACAGTTCAACCACAAGAGGTTACATACATGAGAGATGCCAAATAAGTTTGGTGTATGTGAAAATCTATTTACTGACTGATCAAACTGAGTTAACTATTTCCCTTTTCTATATTCATGTAAATGGCAACAAGCAAGGTTTTACGCAAGCGTAAAATGGCTGCGTAACATGTATTTAAGCAGGATAGAAGAAAAAGAGGGAGCAATATTGGGAAAACATGACTGTTATGTATGAATTAATACATGTAGCAGAAACGGAGGGAGTGCTTTAATGAGCCATGATGCATAATACCTGTGTTTGACACCAATAATACACATTACGTCACAGATCAATGTTATTCATTTGCTGAAACACACTGACGTAGAAACCATTATCACATTAAGTGATGTTCACATGGCATACAAACTCCCATACTTACAGTCTACATGAAATTATTCCAATAGGTCGACTCAATGCCCATTAACTGTTTCACTTATATTTTTTGTCCCCAAATTAAGAACAGGTTAGTATAAGATAATTATACATTTAAGTTGAAGCAAATTCATGCACAATGGTAAAATATGCAAAACGGTCAACAAAACCACGAGTAAAAGTCTCAGCTAAATAACTTTAACAAAGCCAAAATGCAAACAAAGGACTTATATTTTTATGTACAAAATGGTTTTAAACCAAAAGCACGTATACTAAGGGTGCTAAGAAAATATGAGAGAAAAATAATAATTCAGCTTCCACTGAGGATTGAACCCACGACCTCACGTTTCCTAGTCCATCGTTATAACCCTTCCACCACGCTGACAGCTATCCTTTGGGAATGTGATTTTAATCATTAATACCTAATTCACTAGCATTTTCACTGAAACTGGCTCATGGCAGAAAAGAAAGAAATAACCCCGACAAAAACTTGTCTCACAGTAAACCATATTTATTAAAAAGATTGGCTTTTATAGAATCACAGGACCGCAGAAACGCATAGTCAAAATTCAAAGCCGTATAAGTTTGGGCTGCGAAAGACACCACAATCGTTTGTAAGCTGAACGTCTATATGTAAACTTTCAAGGAAATGGTTTTGCTTTGACAAAAACTGTATACTCAGGTTGATATACCATGTCAAAAGCAACAGAGCAGACCCTGGTCAGAAGGTCTGATCTGGGTCTACACTGCAAATGCGTGAAAATGTGGTTTATATGAGGGAAAGAGTTCAGCAAACAGGTGTACATACAGGAGAAGGACCATGGCACCATGCACATGTGATGTATGTGAAAAATAATTTGTTCAACGATCAAAATTAGTTCATCACAGAAGGTTACATACATGCAAGATGCGATACGAGTGTGGTGTATGGGGAAAATGCACTTAATTAACAAGCAGATTTAGTCAAACAGAAAATAACTTTAGTGTGTTTTATAAACCTTTTCTTCAGATAAACACTTTTTTCCACACCCTTACAAACAGATTAGACCCAGATTAGACGGCTCCAGTAGGAGCCATCTGATCAGGACCCGTTCTGTTGGGGCGGGAAGTTATAATAGGCCAGACTCAGTCACTTTACAGTTTCTACCAATACCAAATACATTGTATATATCATTGTGTGCGAAATCGTTCACTCCGCTATTAACCATTTCCCTTTTGCATGTTCATGTAAGAAACCGGACGTTAATTTTGGTATAAATACCGGTCTAGGAGACAGGTGGCAGCTTAATGCAGGGTAATAGTCATGCAGAAAGCTCCTCTAGGAGCTTTCTGCATGACTTTTACCCTGCATTAAGCTGCCACCTGCCTAAAAGTAGTTAAATTCTTCTCTTCTAGAATTCCGGTTTAGAGGGGTTTTACTGTAATGACATCGTGAATACTTATTAGCAGAAATTTTATACTGACATATATACACAGAAGAGTTTGGTACTGGTATAAACTTTAGGGTCAGATCTTAACTATCATAATTAGGAAAATTGAGCAGAACCTGATCAGACCCCTCCTCTAGGTGTAAAAAGTTTTTATATGAGGGAAAGAGTTAAAACTACCTTGGCACATGAAGTTATATAAAGAAGTGTGATGTGTGTGAAAAGTTATACTCGCCTGATTTCAGATAGAAGAAAGACTATGTCGACACTTTTGCCTCATCAGGATCTACCAAAAAGAGCGTCAGATTCGCCCCCGAATAGGGATTTTAGTGAAATCGAGCACTTTGTCGCCAACTATATTGTTTTCTATATAATCTTTGTTTTGTGGGAAAATTCCCCTCCGGTCGAAAATAATTGCAGTTGAAGCGGAGCACCCGCGGATCGGATGGCCCGAGAGTTATTTGCCTTTCTCTTATATAGAATATACGAAATTTCAGCTTTGTCTCAAAACGCCCCAGGCATTATTTTTTCGGCCCCAAATGTTACAAAACGTCAATTTAGGAACATTTTAACTTATTTTAGACATATTTCATGAGCCGAACGCTTTAGATATGTTGTGGGTGTATGAAAATTTGTTTTCTCAGCGATCAGATTGTCTGTTAGAAATTGATACAGTATATATATAGCAGAGGCCTTATACATGAGATAAGGGTGAACAGACAACTATACGTATCCAAATATTCAAATCATCATTTCTTCACAAACCCTATGTTGTAACAACACTTTAGAATCATCTCTTCTAAAGAGTGGTCACAACACAGGGTTTGTAGGAGATATAAAGGAGTTATTCTTGAAAGTGTTTACGCATCTTATGTGGACCATACTCAACTCCCATGGATAGTATATACAAATGTAAGGTAAACCAACCAAAATTGAAATTTCAACCCATTTATTCCTAATTTATTTAACTCTTTGCACGCTAAATAAATTTTTGCGTGCAACAATTGTCGTCTGCTTCATTTCTTGGAATAATTTGCAAAAACATGGCCAGAGTGTAAAACAGGGTGGATCCTGATGAGACATCGCATTAAGCTGCTTCTTATCTGGATCCAAACTGTTTGCATAGGTAACCATGGTTTCGCCGTTAGCATGCAAAGAGTTAACAGACACCCCCCCCCCCCCCCCCCATCATATTTCGGAATCCATCCTTGTTCAGGTTTTTAATGTTAAAGTGACGGCGGCGGAAGTGAATTAAACAGTGTGATCCCTGATAACAGAACTCCTCTGGGAAACTTGTGGTATTAGTCTTCACTGTTTACAAATGCCAGTGCATACATGTTCCGGGTTGAAAGGATTAACCCATTTGCTCCCAGTGGATTCTTCCATGCTTATATATTGGATTAGTCTATCTTTTATCTAAGGGATGTCTGGTCTAAATTTTCATGTTTGTTTTGTTTTATATTGAATTTCCAATCAGCAAACAGTGTAGACTCTGATCAGACGCCGCATGATGCGGCGTCTGATCAGAGTCTACACTGTTTGCCTACGTCTATATGGGCTCGTGGGAGCAAATGGGTTTAAAAAAAAGTCTAAACCTGGATATTTAGGACATGCTGCAGCTTTATACAGGACAAAATAATGCAGATTTGGGAGCTGTCTGTATTGAACTGACCCTTGATTTAATAAATATTCATGAAAGAAATAATGATATCGTGTATATCAATTTGCCGATTTTTAGAAAAATAAGATGTGAACGCACCAGTATATAAGGTGTAGAATTAGATCTATATTGTATCTTGGACAAACAGAGCTGACACTGATCAGACATTTCCTATAGCAGCCGTCTGATCTTGGTCTATTCTGTTTGCAGTGTGATAATACAAATTTGGGAAATTTCGTCTTCAACTGTCGTGGTGCTGTTTGGGCGGCTGTGCGTTTTGTAAGTGGTGTTTCTGCGTGACTCATACATGTATTTTCTTTATTACTTATGTCCTTAACTGACCTTTGTCTCCATGAATATTCATGTAAGAAGTCATGACATCATGTATATTAATTATGTCTCCCACCACATAGTGGTGTGGGAGACATTGATTTACTCCTTTCCGTCCGTCTGTCTGTACCAAAATAGTGTCCGCTCTCTAATTCTTAAATTTCTCATCCAATCTTTACCAATCTTTTTTTTTATGCTTTATTCTCCCCGTCATAGGTATGTGAGGGTCGGGGAGTACCACCCCTCATCATACCTCACAATGATTATTGTAGGTTAGTAGCATTGTGTCATGTTTATGGTGAGTATAATAGTTACATAATTTAACTATAACAGTAAGATACAATTTTAACAATGCCATTTGGGAAAAAAAAATTATTATTTATACACCCATGATAATATATAAATTAAAGAGAGAGACAAAAACACTGTTCCAAATAGGAAAAAAAAACCAAAAAACAAAACACACACGCACAGGAAAAAAAAAAAAAAAAAAAAAAAAAACAGAAAAAAACGTGCTTGATGGGGTTCTCTCATTTCAACCATTTTTCGGTTTCATGTTGTTTTCTCATTTTTATAAAAATGTACAGGAAATAATGATAATTGCCAAGGCCATTTTACTTTTTAGCTATCGTAGTATATATGGAGGAATTATTGTAAAAGATAATAATATTTTGACCATATCTGATCAAACTGTTCAAGGTATTTATCCCTTGTTGCTATGTATTTCAGAGCTGTATATTTAGCTATTATTTTGTTTTTTAATGATATTATTGAGAGTTGTCCTTCCCTTTTTTTGGTCAAATATATATAGTACTTTGTCTCTAGTAGAATAGTCATGTCAGCCATTGAATAGGAATTATTTAAATTGAATAGGTATGTCTTCTCATTTATATAATTGATACATTTTGCTAATGTCAACCACTGCTGAACTTTTGCTAAAAATAATTCTGTTTCTGGACATGACCAAAGCATATGCTGAATTGTTTCTATTTCACCGCAAGCTCTGCAATTAGGATTGTCAGAGATTTTTATGTTATAAAGGTATTTCTGTGTTGGAAGAATTCTATGGTTTATTCGATACTGAAACCACCTTATTTCTGTGCTAAATTTGTATTTAAATATGACATTGTAGATTTCTTTCCAATCATTATCTTCTATTTGAAAAAACTGGTCCCACCTTGTCACTGCAGTAGGTTTTTCATTATTTTTATCCAGTATGTTATATAAATGAGCTGAACCTTTTGATTGTTTTAGTAGTATTGAAGCATTTAATGGGAGTAATGGATTTTGCATTTTCTGCAGTGTTTCTGTAAAGCTAAACTTATTTAAAAAAAGTTTTATAACATTCATAAGACCATAAAATTTTACAAAGTCAATATGTATATTATAGATTTCACAAAATGTTTGATAATTATAGAAATTTCCTTCAGAGTTGATTAGATCATTTATTTTGTGAAATCCCTTGTATAAAACAAGGTTTGTAAAACACACACATTCCACCTATTTGAATATCTTTGTTGTAGAATAATGGTGCGGCCATTAATTCTGCTAGGTTTTCAGGAGTGTATGACGTTTGTATTTTATGGAAAGCTTTTATGACATCTTGCCAAAGTGGATTCGATATTTCTTTCTCACATTTCTTTAGATAATCAGATCCTAAAGAGAGAATTTTACTATAGTCAATACTACATTCTAAAATTTTGTTCCATTTACCATTATTTGTTATAAATCTTCTCAACCAAGTTGATTTTAAACCTTCAATAAAACATGTTAAATTTATCATTTTAAGACCCCCTTCAAAATATTGTTTAACTAACACTTAATTCTTATATTTCTCATCCAATCTTTACCAATCTTTATAAAAATGTTTAAGGGCTATAAAATCTAGGCTAAGTTTGATATCCAGCAAGATTGTTTCAGGAACTTCAGAGTAATGACTCTTGATTTATCCCAATTTGGCCATTTTAGCCTTGTCTGATCTCTAACTCAAAAACGTCTCATTCAACTTTCACCAAACCTTCTAAAATTGTGTATCATTATGGCTTTAATATCTAGGCGAACTTCAATATAAAGCAAGCTTGTTTCAGGAACTTTAGAGTTATGGCCCTTGATTTATCAAAATTTCCCCTTTTTAGCCTTGTCTGCTTTCTAAGTCAAAAACGCCTTATCCTATCTTCAGGAAACCTTCTACAAATGTTTATGGCTATTATATCTAGGCCAAGTTTAATATCCGGCAATATTGTCTCAGGAACTTCAGGGTTATGGCCCCTGATTTATCAAAAACGTTTCATCCAATCTTCACCAAACCGTACAAAAATGCTTATGGCGATAATATCTAGGTCAAGTTTAATAACCAGCAAAATTGAACAAGGCACTTTATTGTTGGCCAATCAGTAATACAAAAAGGTTGCGTGAATGTTTTGTAGCTCTACACCTTAATCTTGTCCTCCCGGAGCGAATCACCGGTTATACGGAGTGACTTCCCTTGATAAAAGCGGTGTTACAGTAAATATAATTTATTCGCTGGTGGTGATTGGCAATGCTTAACTTAATAAGGAGACTCTGTTTACGTAAATATTCGGTTATTTACTAAGTGAATACATTGTTAGATATGTTAACACTGGGCATCTAAAGAACCAGAGAAACACTATGGATATTCAAAGTAGTCTTAGTAGGTCATTGCCGGACATTCGCTTTCCTCTCCTTTGGTCCCCTCTCTGAGGCGTCCAGCCAATCTACTCAGCTGCAACGAGACTACTTATCACCCAAACTTTAACAGATGCTGTCTGTCCTGATTGAGAAGGAAGTTTGTGCCGTCATTGAGAAGTTCACTCTTTTCTTCGATTACTGTCAATACAGACTCCACAGCACAGTATACATGTATTAAAGAAACGTTTGTCTCACCAGTAACCTGGGTAATTTGTGTCGGTTACGTTAACCTTAGTGCTTGAGGAACGGTTTTGGACTTTTGGTGTCACATGACCCAGTATGAAATATAGTTACATGTGTACTAGTAATTGTGTGATCTGTTTGTAAACCTCAGTGTATGGACTTTTTTTTATCTAGACTTCAACGTCATTATAAGCAGGTTAACAACCATTTCCATCTTACATGCAAGAGAGCATTCACGGGTGCATTGAACATGCAAAAGTACAGAAAATAAATCATTGTTTACTATTCAATATGAGTCAATACACCATAGAGAGAGATTATAAGCATGATGCACTGGAACAGTCATTTACTCAACAATCAGGTTTAGCCACCCACATGAGGTTATATACAGAGGAAAGACCTCACAAGTGTGATATGTGTGATAAATCATTTACTAAGCGATCAAATTTAGTCGCACACATCAGGGTGCACACAGGAGAGAGACCTTACAAGTGTGGTGTATGTGAAAAGTCATTTACTCAACGATCAGCTTTAGTCAAGCACATAAATGTACATACAGGAGATAGAGTCAGACCACATAAGTGTGATGTATGCGAAAAGTCATTTATTCAACGATCACATTTGGTCACGCACATGAGAGTGCATACAGGAGAGAGACCTTACAAATGTGATGTGTGTAAGAAGTTATATACTACCGAAACAAATTTAGTCATCCATATGAAGATTCATACAGGAGAGAGACCTTACAAGTGTAATGTATGTGAAAAGTCATTTATTCATCAATCACATTTAGTCACGCACATGAGGACACATACAGGAGAGAGACCTTACAAGTGTGATGTGTGTGAAAACTCATTTACTCACCGATCAAATTTAGCCAGGCACATAAGTTTACATACAGGAGAGAGACCTTACAAGTGTGATGTGTGTAATAAGTTATTTTCTACCCAAACAATTTTAGTAACCCACATGGGGCTGCATACAGGAGAGAGACTTTACAAGTGTGATGTGTGTGGAAAGTCGTTTCCTAACACAAGAAATTTCGTCATGCACATGAGGTTACATGCAGGAGAGATACCTTACAAGTGTGATTTGTGTAAGAAGCGGTTTACTACCCAATCAAATTTAGTCACCCACCTGCGGATGCATACTGGATAGACACCTTTTAAGTGTGATATGTGACAGTGTACACAAGTGTACATACAAGAAATAGCCCATAAAAGTGTGCACATAAGTGTACATACAAGAGGGAGAGGACATAAAAGAGTACACATAAGTGTACATACAAGAGATAGACCATTAAAGTGTGCACATAAGTGTACATACAAGAGACAGACCATAAAAGTGTGCACATAAGTGTACATACAAGAGATAGACCATAAAAGTGTACTCAACAATCAGTATGATAGGCTGTAAAAGTGTGCAAATAAGCAACAAATAAATTGATAAATGTGCATACTTAAATACTAAAAAAATAGTCATTTCCCCACCAAATCTTCCAAACCCTATGTTGTTAGCACTCTTAAGAATCGTCTCGATGAGACAATTCTAAAGAGTGGTCACAACATAGGGTTTGGGGCAAAAATTAAGGAGTTATTCTTGAAAATGTTTTAATTTATGCATTGTATCTGGAGCTCTGAGTCACAAAAAAGTTCAGTAAACTAGATCATGAGATGAGAGTAATTTACTCCTTTAACCCTTTCCCTGTTCTGTATTTAGGCCAGCTTTCAATACCTACTGAATATTCATTAACAAAATGGTTATAAAGAAATAGGGAAGGTTGAACATTGTAGGCATTTTAGAAAGCAAAGAAACAGATGTATCAAATTCTATTAGCAAACAGAGCAGACCCTGATCAGATGGCTCCTCTGGGTCTACTATGTTTGCAAATGCGTTAAAACACGTTTATATGAGGGAAAGGGTTAACTAATAACTTCTACGCCTCTGTAATAGTCATTGCTTGAAAACCATTGTGATAAATAGAGTATTTGCTCTATTTATCACAATGGTTTTAATACTACATAAATCTAAAAAAAAATTCATTTTCTCTAGTAAATGCTCCTTTTCGGTAGGTTTATTCAAAGAGATTGGATCTAAAAAATAGCCTATGCGGGATTAGTATAACTGTTTGCAAGCTAAGAAAAGTTTCGTCTGCAACAATTGTCATCTGCTTCAATTCTTAGAATAGATGTTCTCCGTTTCTTTGCAAAAACAGTGTCAAACAGGGTGGATCCTGATGAGACATTGCATTAAGCCGCTTCTTATCTGGATCCAAACTGTTTGCATAGGTATTCATGGATTCACCATTAGCATGCAAACAGTTAAAGAAACCCCACCATATATTGTTTTGGAATTCGCCCATTTTTCAGATTGAGGGAGCACAGCAAACAAACTATTTGCTGGTATAGGCCATGGACATCGATGGACTTAACAAACAATGCAGAAACTGACCAGAGGGTTAATTCAGAAGCCCACTGATCTGGGTCTACAGGGTTTGCCTTGTTCTTTTTGACCTATTACCTCATAGGCTATTTTTAGATCCAACCGCTTTGAATAAATCTACCGAAAAGGAGCATTAACTAGAGAAAAGGATTTTTTTAGAATATTGTAGTTTGAAACCATTGTGATAAACCCTTTAGCCTGCTGAGCAAATTATTTTTACAGAATTTTTTACAGACTACATTTTCAAATTTCAAGCTATAACCATTTGGTCTACCAAAATGCAGTCAGGGTGTCAAACGGTTTGGATCCCGATGAGACCCTGAGTTACTCCGCATCTCAACTGGATCCAAACTGTTTGCATAGGTATTCACTCATCCCCCATAGCAGGCTAAAGGTTAAGATTCATTATGTCATTATTTCCTACATGAATATTCATGGAGTTAATGGTTAACCCTTTCCCCTCATATTGACGACTTTTGACGACTCTGTAAAAGTCACTTTGTGAAACCATTGTGATAAATAGAGCATTTGCTCCTATAGGAGCAAATGCTCTATTTATCACAATGGTTTCATCTACAAAATTCTTAAATGTTCCTTTTCTCTAGTTGATGCTCCTTTTTGGTAGACTTATTCAAAGAGATAGTATCTAAAAATAGCCTATGAGGTAATGGGTTAGTAAACCACATGAGAATACATACTGTTTTAGAAAGAGACAACTGACATTTTATTCCAATACAAAGGAATGCATACACTTGCAAAATAACGGATTAACCCTTTCAACACTTATTTATCAGAATGGAATAGCCCATCAGCATTTAACCCATTACCTCATAGGCTATTTTTAGACCCATTACCTCATAGGCTATTTTTAGATCCATTACCTCATAGGCTATTTTAAGATCCACTCTTTGGATAAATCTACTGAAAAGGAGCATTAACTAGAGAAAAGGATTTTTTTTAGAATTTAGTTGTATTCTGAATCCATTGTGATAAATAGAGGCTGTATCTAGAAATAGTCTATGAGGTAATGAATCTAAAATTTATAGCCTACGAGGTAATGGGTTAAACAGCATCCTGAGTTGCTTGGAATCTCTGTTGTCGAACTCAATTTTAGTTACTAGTAACTCATTGATCTAAGTAACTACCTGGATCAAAGTACAGTTAAACTTCGATATCTCGAACTCGGATAACTCGAACTTCGGGTTTACTCAAACTTAAAGTTCGGTCCTTCCAAATCTTACAATACAGAATTGCTTTAAAATGTATCACTACGCATATCTAGAAACACATTCACAGCTTAATGCAGGTCTAAAGTAATGCTGAAAGCTCCTACAGGAGCTTTCAGCATTACCGTAGACCTGCATTAAGCTGTGAACTTGAGAAATTGTCGAGATTAGAAATCGGATAACTCGAACTACTGTTATCTCGAACTAATTTGTATGGTCCCTTGAAGTTCGAGATATCAAAGTTCAACTGTAGTTGTAAAACCGAACAAGTAGCAAAATAACTGTAGAACAAGTAGCAAAATAACTGTTGAACAAGTTGCAAAATAACTGTTGAACAAGTAGCAAAATAACTGATCATCCCGAGACATTCATGAAATAAACATTCCGTTTCAATACTATCTTTGTGTTCTTTGCATTTTTCACCCTTTTTAGCTCATCTGTATTTCGGAGAGAAAAATACGAGCTATTGTCATCACTCAGGCGTCCGCTTTTAGTAGAAAAAAATCGATTATGACTTCTTTACTTTTCATGCAAATCTTAAGACTTTTCACACACTATTACATGGGCTACATTATGACAAAGGGTGATAAATATGTAAGGTTATTTCTACAAAAGTATGCCCCTTTTAAGACCAAGGAAATAAACAAATTAAGATGTCTGTCATTTTAAAACTAATCAGCAGGGCTCTCATATTTCATATGTGCAATTCTTGTTGCAAGGCCTTTCTATCAATGATACCTTTTTAGCTCACCTGAGTATGCCTAGGTGAGCTTTTGTAATCGCCCATCTTCCGTCCGTGACACTGAGAACAAAAGATCTTTTTGTGTTTTTTCTTTTTTTGTGTGACTAAATTTTCATTTTATGTGACAATTTTGAGCAAAAGAATAGTCACATAACATTCAATCCGTTAGAACGTCCATTCGCCCGCCTGTCTGTCCATCAACAAAGTCAATTGCTTTAAACAACATCTCTGAATCCACAAGGCAGAATGTAACCAAAGATTACAGAAATGATCGTTGTGCATGATGCTCTATAAAATTGTTAAAATAATCTAGATCCATGTAGAACTCTGGTTGCCATGACAACCAAAAGAAACCTAACTCTTTAAACATCTTATTCAAAACCAGTTGTCAGAATTGAATGATATTTGATAGGAAGTCTTCCTGTGACCCTCTTCCAAAATTGAAAAAAAAATCTATATAAAACATGGCCGTCAGGGCGGGGCTAGATTTCCATATATAACTTTATAGAAACCCTTTATAATTTTTTTCCAAAACTGGTGGTCTAATATGAACGGTATTTGGTAGCCCTTTATCAAAGTTGTTTGATATCTCAAACAAGAGCTAACACAGTCACGTGACAAATTCCCCAAAAGGATATCACCAACACTAAAGACTGGATCATGCGTATAGTATGCCTCGACCATTATCATATGGCATTCTTTAGAAGGCTATTTGTGCTACGCTATTTTAACCCTTTCGCTGCCAAATTCTGTCGTCTGCTAACTTTGTCGTCTGCTACAAAAATTCTATTTTTTTTTATTTTTTTCATTTTTGTTTCAAAAACATAGTTACGGTAACAAACAGTTTGAATCCTGATGAGACGCCGAGTTACTCGGCGTCTCATCTGGACCCAAACTGTTTGCATAGGTAATCACAGATCTCGCATTGGCAGCGAAAGGGTTAAAATTGTTTTATGTAAAACAATATTTAAGTCCTAAACCTCAATCAAACATATATATGTTGTATACATGAATATATGTATTTTCATGTACGTAGGAATTACAGATGACACATTTTTAAGATTGACCCACGATTGTGACACTGACCTTTGAGATAGGAAACTGGTTCTTTTTCGCAACACATGGTCTCAAGGTGGTGGACATTTGTACAAGGTTATTTTGAAACCCCTTCATGTATGTAAGAGTAACATAATAAAATGTCCCATTTTAGCTCACCTGACACAAAATCAACGCATGTATGTAGGAGATACAGAACGGACATGACAAAATATCCCCATTTTCACCTTTGCACCCGATTGTGACCTTGACCTTTGAGATAGGAACCTGGTTCTTTTTATAGGCTTGTCCGTCTGTCCGTCCATTAACCACATCTTTGTCCGCTCAATAACTTGACAACTGTTGGATGTGCAGTCTTCATACTTAGGAGGAAGGTTGGTTATAGCTAGTAGATGACCCCTATTAATTTTAAGGTTAGTCGGTCTAGGTCACAGTGACCTTCAACTGAAAAATCTTGTCCGCTGAATAACTTGATAAGTATTAGGTGTGCTGTTTTTGTACTTAGTAGGAAGGTTGGTCATGGCTAGTAGATGACCCCTATTGATTTTGAATTCAGTCGGTCAAAGGTCAAGGTCACATTGACCTTCAACTAAAATAATTGTCCGCTCAATAACTTGATAAGTATTAGGTGTGCTGTCTTCATACTTAGTAGGAAGGTTGGTCATGGCTAGTAGATTACCCCTATTGATTTTAAGGTCAGTCGGTCAAAGGTCAAGGTCATAGTGACCGTCAACTCAAAAATCTTGTCCGCTCTTGTTTTAGTACGGTACAGAGCTACATATAAAGGTGCATACTCAAATACTAAAATTGTCATTTCTCCACCAAACCCTATACTGTGACCACTCTTTAGAATCGTCTCTTCGAGTGGTCACAGTATAGAGTTTGGTGAAGAAATAAAGGAGTTACTTTTGAAAAATTTTAAATTTACGCATCTTATCTGTATCTGTGAACGGTAGACTAGTACCGTACACATCTGTATCTGTGAATGGTACACATCTGTATCTGTGAACGGTAGACTAGTACCTTAACATCTGTATCTGTGAACGGTAGACTAGTACCGTAAACATCTGTATCAGTGAACGGTAGACTAGTACCATACACATCTGTATCAGTGAACGGTAGAATAGTACCGTACACCGTACACTTTGAAAGAACATATTGATATTTCTTTAGCTTTCCTGTGCATATGACAGCTGAACTAAATTATATTTCTATGAGAATTCTGGAAGAACTTTCGACCAGCTAGATTACATCTTGACCTTTAGCCTGCTATAGGCGTACTCGTGAATGCATTTACAAAAAATCGTGAATCTGAATGAGAATACGAGTAACTCGGGGTCTCGCCAGAATCTGAACTGTTTTACAATAAGTCAATAGTTTTCCAAAATGCTTAAAAGAATCAGACATGGGGAGTAAAAACCAGGGTCCATGCTTATAAAACGTTTAGTTGAGTCTGAGTTCGTTCTCAAGTTTTTGATTGGTCAGATTTGAGCCTTTGGCTCAAATCTGACCAATCAAAAGCTTGAGAACTCAAATCTGACCAATCAAATGCTTGAGAACCCAGAAGAGAGTTTCAACAGACTCCAGTATCTAGCACGATAAGGGCTAACAGCAATACATCAATGGCTTCACTGGTCACGTCGGCAGCAAATGACAGCCGATACATTATCTCAGAGAAAGAACTTCGTTTTTTTATGATTTACACAAGACCCAGTTTTTAACGACATATTTAACCCTTTCCCTGTTGAATATTCATGTAAGAAATAATTATTTCATGAATATTTATGAGCTGGTTTTTTAAGATGTATGTACACAGGGCTGTTGTAGTAAACTAGCGTCAGATCTATACAATCATAAGCAAACAGAGCAGACTCTGGTCAGACGGTTCCTACAGGACTCATCTGATCTTGGTCTGCTCTATTTGCAAAGGCGTGAAAAACCTTTTATTTGAAAGAAAGTGCTAAGTTGCTAACCAATATATAACCCGTTACGTCATAGGCCCAATCTATAGGGGTAGACCTACCCTTGTTATAGTCCGTCTACCCATCTACTTCTGTCCCACCTTTCGCCCAACAAAAGCGGTCTCATTCAGTAACATTTAAACAGTTTGGATCGAGTCTGGATGTATCGTGTATGAGAGAATCCTGTTCACCCATATCCCGCCAACCAACATTCTCACTCGCAAATTTGCACACAGCTTGGACCCAGACGAGACGCCGAGTATCTGGGCGTCTCATATACATCCAAGCTGTGTTGATACTCGGTTGATAGTGCTGAAATTAAATTTTAACGCATAACCTCATAGGCTATTTTTAGACCCATTACCTCATAGGCTATTTTTAGATATAACCTCTTTGAGTAAATCTATCGAAAAGGGGCATTAACTAGAGAAAAGGAAACTTTTAGAAATTTTGTAGTTTGAAACCATTGTGATAGATAGAGCATTTGCTCCTATAGGAGCAAATGCTCTGTTTATCACAATGGTTTCACAAAGTGACTTCTACAGAGTCGTCAAAAGTCGTCAATATAAGGGAATGGGTTAAACGTAACTATGCGATTGAGTCGGAGCTCTGTCTGAAGTATAACAAGCTTCAGAATGAACTCAGACTCAAGACCCATATACAAACTCGGACGTTTTATAATCTAGAAGTCGTGCGCCATGTTAGAAATAAAATAAGACTCCCTTTTCAACAAGGGTACTGAATTCATAGTATACGTTCAAAAGCAGTTAGTTCCCTTTCCAATCGTAGAATACATTCAAATACATGTATACAAATGTATTAAGGTTCCTTTCAACAATGGCACTGAATTGTTAATATAAAGTAGAACCTGTCTTAAGCTGCCATCAAAAGGTTTAATTATGGGTCTGTAAAGCAGGTGGTAGCTTAACGCAGGTAAAAAATAATGCAGAAAGCTCATATAGGAGCTTTCTGCATTATTTTTGCCCTGCATTAAGCAACCCCCTGCTTTTCAAGACTCCTGTTCAATAAATGATTGGCCACATAGTGCAGGGTCTACTTTACGCTCAAATAAAGTTAGGTCCCTTTTCAAAAAGGGACCAGAATTCTTAGAACACGCTCAAATGGGCCTATTCAGTGGCACCCTCGTTATACCGGCATTCGTTACAATGGCACCCTTGTTATAACGGCAGTATGCATTGAAACAACATTACCGTTAAGTATTTGAAACAACCAGCGAATAAACAGGTAAAATGCCAATACAACAGGTGATCGCTTAATGCAGAAAACATGAAGTGCAAAAAGCACCCACGGGAGCTTTTTGCACTTTTTGTATTCTGCATTAAGCGTTCACCTGTTGGTACTAGTTTAAAACAGGCCATATGGTTCCTTTCATATCTAAACTCATCTCGTTATACCACCTATACGTCTGGAAACAAACACCTCCGTTGTAATGAGGATTCACTGCACATGTGATGAGGTCCCTTTTCAACAAGAGCGTACTGAATCCGTAGTACACGTTCAAATATAGTTAGGTCCCTTTTCAACAAGGGGGCAGAGTTCGTAGTACACGCTCAAATATAGTGACTCCCTTTTGAACAAGGGTACATAATTCCCGGTACACGTTCAAATATAGTTGCGCCCCTTTTCAACAAATGAGCAGAATTCGTAGTTCACGCTCAATATTTTTAGTTCAGTCCCTTTTTAACAACTGAGCATAATTCCCCGTACACAAGTACATATTCAAATAAAGGTCAGCCTCTTTTCAACAAGGGAGCAAAATTCCTAGTACAGACTAAATATAGTTAGTCCCTTTCAGCTAGGGCGCAGAGTTCTTGATACTCACTCAAATACAATTACATCACCTTTGAACCCATTACCTCATAGACTATTTTTAGATACAATCTCTTGCAATAAACTTACCGAAAAGGAGCATTAACTAGAGAAAAGGAACATTTTAGAATTTTGTAGTTTGAAACCATTGTGATAAATAGAGCATTTGCTCCTATAGGAACAAATGCTCTATTTATCACAATGGTTTCACAAAGTGACTTTTACAGAGTTGTCAAAAGTCGTCAATATGAGGGAATGCGTTAACAAGGGAGCAGAATTCAACGTACATGCTCAAATATAGTTAGGCATCTTTAACAAAGGTACTGAATTCAGGCCCATTTTAAAAAGGGTGCTGAAATCATGGTTTTAAAAGGACGCTGAATTTACATTCAAATATAAATAAGTCCCTTTTTAACAAGGATGCTGATTTCATGGCATACGTTGAAATATAATTAACCCTTTCCCCTTTCTGTGTTTATTCCAAACTTCAATACAAAATAGGTATAATGAAATATGGAAAGGCGAAAATTGTAGCCAATTTAGAAAGTAAAGAAACAGATCTATCGACTTCCATTAGCAAACAGAACGGACACTGATCAGACGGCTCCAATAGGAGCCATCTGATTTGGGTCTACTCTTTTTGCAAATACGTGAAAAAGCGTTTATATGAAGGAAAGGGTTAAGTTCCTTTTCAACATGGGCACTGAATTCGTAACGTATGTTCAAACATAGTGTGGCGCCTTTCTCCACCAAGGCTCTAGAAACATGGAAAATGCAAACACTCATGCACGTTTTATTATCGATGACGACATACTGAAGGCTGAACCATTCACTCCATGAATATGTATGTAAGAAGTAATGCCATTATGACTGTTAACCCATTACCTCATATGCTATTTTTAGATCCAGTCTCTTTGATTCAATCTACCAAACAGGAGCGTTTACTAAAGGAAAGAAAATTTACAGAATTGTGTAGTTTTTAAACCATTGAGATAAATAGGGCATTTGCTCCTGTGGAGCAAATGCTCTATTTATCACAATGGTTTCACAAAGTGACTTTTACGGAAGCGTCAAAGGGCGTCAATATGCAGGAATGGGTTAATTAGATTTTTTACCCTGGCAGAAACTGTAGTCATATCTATATCAATTCATAGGCAAACAGAGCAGACCCTGATCAGACAGCTCCTATAGGAGCCGTCTGAATAGGGTCTGCTAGTCTTGCTTTGCAACGGTGTTGAAAGACGTATTTATGGAGTAAACTGTTAAAACGCCCTTAGGAGTTTTCTGTACGGCTTAGGCGCTGCATTAACCCGTTCCCTGTTGATTATTCATGTAAGAAATGATGACATCATGAATATTTATTAGGCCATTTGTACAATACTATCTGTAATGGTATTGGTAGAGACTATATAATTTTATAAGCAAACAGAACAGAGTCTGGTCAAACGGCTCCTATAGAGGCGGTCTGATCTAGGTTTACTCTGTTTGCAAAGGCACGGCAACAGCCCTTAAATGAGGGAAGGGGTTAAACAGACACTTGTCTAAACGAACTCAATGCTTCTTTGCTAAAAGTTCAGATATTCGCGAAGGTCTACTGTAAACAGCCAAGTCTCGTTACAACGACCACGTTCGTTTCCACACAATGTGTCGTCGTACTGAAAACGTTGTTGCAACGAACATTTTAACCCATTTGCTCCCACGATCCCATATATGGGACGGAGGCAAACAGTGTAGACTCTGATCAGACGCCGCATAATGCGGTGTCTGATCAGAGTCTACACTGTTTGCTGATAGGAAATTCAATATAAAACAAAACTAAAATGAAAATTTAGACCAGGATCCCTTAGATAAAAAATGGACTAATCCAATATATAAGCATGGAAGAATCCACTGGGGGCAAATGGGTTAAGCATTCCCATGCTATTCGTGTATATATCTGCATTTGCAAATAGTGTAGACCCATATGAGACAGCTCCTAGAGGAGCTGTCCCGTATGGGTCTGCACTATCTGCCATTATAAATCAGTGGCTATAATAAATCCAACTTTAGAATGATTCAGCTAATTAGTAGATTTGAATATTCATCATAAGAAGGGTTAATATTTATGTTCAGGTAGATTTGTTTCAAAATTAAATGTCAGTATAACGAATATTCTGTTATATCGAATATGGTTATAACGAGAGTTCACTGTACACAATGTACAGGGATAGTGCATAATGCAGAAGAGAAGTGAGAAATACGTAGTACATGTAGCACAAAAAATGCACTCACCAAAATTTGCTTTGCTGTATCTTCAAGTTTCAGTTGAAAGGTGTCAACATTCTGGAAAAGACAAAAATAATAACACTGCATGTACAGTAGAACGTGTATTAACCCATTCCCCCATGACTATTTTATACCCTCTCTCTTTGAATAAATCTACCGAAAAGGAGCATTAACTATAGAAGAGGAGAATTTTAGAATTGTGTAGTTTTGAAACCATTCTGATAAATAGGGCATTTGCTCCATAGGAGCAAATGCTCTATTTATCACAGTAGTTTCAAAATGTGACTTTTACAGAGGCGCCAAAATGCGTCACTAGGAGGGAATGTGATAACCTGCATCAAAAATCGTGGGTATGTAAGGCAGGTGGTAGCTTAATGTAGGTAAAAAGTAATGCAGAAGTTCTGCATTACTCTTGTCCTGCATTAAGTAACCACTTGCTTTTTAAAACTCATATGTTCAATAAATGAATGACCGCTTAGGACATGCTCTATTGAAATATGGTTTATTGCTCTATTTCTATAGAAAATCAACCTTTAATATTTTACATGGAGTTTGTGTGTACAATATGCAATATATGGTAAAACCAAATACAGTTGAACTTCGATATCTCGAACTCGGATAACACGAACTTCGGAATAACTCGAACTCCTACAGGAGCTTTCAGCATTACTTTAGATCTGCATTAAGTTGTGAACTTAAGACTTTGTCCAGATCAGAAATCGGATAACTCGAACTAATATGTATGGTCCCTTGAATTTCGAGATATCGAAGTTCAACTGTATGTAATTTAACCCTGTGAATGTTGAATATTAGAAGTGGAATAGCCGATCATTGTTCAACCCTTTCCCTGTTCAATATTAGAAGTAGAATAACATATCACTGTTCAACGCTTTCCCTGTTCAATATTAGAAATGGAATAGCCTATCACTGTTCAACCCTTTCCCTGTTCAATATTAGAAGTGGAATAGCCTAACACTGTTCAACCATTTCCCTTTTCAATATTAGAAGCCAAATAGCCTATCATTGTTCAACCCTTTCCCTGTTCAATATAAGAAGTGGAATAGCCTATCACTGTTCAACCCTTTCCCTGTTCAATATTAGAAGTGGAATAGCCTAACACTGTTCAACCATTTCCCTTTTCAATATTAGAAGCCAAATAGCCTATCATTGTTCAACGATTTCCCTGTTCAATATTAGAAATGGAATAGCCTATCATTGTTCAACGCTTTCCCTGTTCAATATTAGAAACCAAATAGCCTATCATTGTTCAACCCTTTCCCTGTTCAATATTAGAAGCCAAATAGCCTATCATTGTTCAACCCTTTCCCCGTTCAATATTAGAAGCCAACTAGCCTATCATTGTTCAACCCTTTCCCTGTTCAATATTAGAAATGGAATAGCCTATCATTGTTCAACGCTTTCCCTGTTCAATATTAGAAACCAAATAGCCTATCATTGTTCAACCCTTTCCCTGTTCAAAATTAGAAGCCAAATAGCCTATCATTGTTCAACCCTTTCCCCGTTCAATATTAGAAGCCAAATAGCCTATCATTGTTCAACCCTTTCCCCGTTCAATATTAGAAGCCAAATAGCCTATCATTGTTCAACGCTTTCCCTGTTCAATATTAGAAGCCAAATAGCCTATCATTGTTCAACCCTTTCCCTGTTCAATATTAGAAGTGGAATAGCCTAACACTGTTCAACCATTTCCCTTTTCAATATTAGAAGCGGAATAGCCTATCATTGTTCAACCCTTTCCCTGTTCAATATTAGAAGTGGAATAGCCTATCATTGTTCAACCATTTCCCTTTTCAATATTAGAAGCCAAATAGCCTATCATTGTTCAACGCTTTCCCTGTTCAATATTAGAAATGGAATAGCCTATCATTGTTCAACGCTTTCCCTGTTCAATATTAGAAATGGAATAGCCTATCATTGTTCAACCATTTCCCTGTTCAATATTAGAAGCCAAATAGCCTATCATTGTTCAACGCTTTCCCTGTTCAATATTAGAAATGGAATAGCCTATCATTGTTCAACGCTTTCCCTGTTCAATATTAGAAATGGAATAGCCTATCATTGTTCAACCATTTCCCTGTTCAATATTAGAAGCCAAATAGCCTATCATTGTTCAACGCTTTCCCTGTTCAATATTAGAAATGGAATAGCCTATCATTGTTCAACGCTTTCCCTGTTCAATATTAGAAATGGAATAGCCTATCATTGTTCAACCATTTCCCTGTTCAATATTAGAAGCCAAATAGCCTATCATTGTTCAACGCTTTCCCTGTTCAATATTAGAAATGGAATAACATATCACTGTTCAACGCTTTCCCTGTTCAATATTAGAAATGGAATAGCCTAACAGTGTTCAACCATTTCCCTGTTCAATATTGGAAGCGGAATAGCCTATCATTGTTCAACCCTTTCCCTGTTCAATATTAGAAATGGAATAACATATCACTGTTCAACGCTTTCCCTGTTCAATATTAGAAATGGAATAGCCTATCACTGTTCAATCCTTTCTCTGTTCAATATTCATGAACGAAATAAGGATAACATTAATTAGATTGGGTTTTTTCCCTGTTCAATATTAGAAGTGGAATAGCCTATCACTGTTCAACCATTTCCCTGTTCAATATCAGAAGTGGAATAGGCTATCACTGTTCAACCCTTTCCCTGTTCAATATTAGAAGTGGAATAGCCAATCACTGTTCAACCCTGTCCCCGTTCAATATTAGAGGTGAAATAGCCTATCTCTGTTAAACCCTGTCCCTGTTCAATATTAGAAGTGGAATAGCCTATCATTGTTCAACACTTTCCCTGTTCAATATTGGAAGTGGAATAGCCTATCATTGTTCAACACTTTCCCTGTTCAATATTAGAAATGGAATAGCCTATCACTGTTCAACTATTTCCCTGTTCAATATTAGAATTGGAATAGCCTATCATTGTTCAACCATTTCCCCGTTCAATATTAGAAGTGGAATAGCCTAACACTGTTCAACGCTTTCCCTGTTCAATATTAGAAGTGGAATAGCCTATCACTGTTCAACCCTTTCCCTGTTCAATATTAGAAGTGGAATAGCATATCACTGTTCAACGCTTTCCCTGTTCAATATAAGAAATGGAATAGCCGGTCACTGTTCAACCCTTTCCCTGTTCAATATTAGAAGTGGAATAGCCTATCATTGTTCAACCCTTTCCCTGTTCAATATTAGAAGTGGAATAGCCTATCATTGTTCAACCCTTTCCCTGTTCAATATTAGAAGTAGAATAGCCTATCATTGTTCAACGATTTCCCTGTTCAATATTCATGAACGAAATAAGGATAACATTAATTACAGTAGATTGTTTTTTTATTCTGGTAAATGTACATAATAGGTTTTTTTGTATCGGTAGAAGCTGTAGGGTCGGATTTATTATATGTTCGTAAACAAACAGAGCAGACCCTGATCAGACGGCTCCTATGGGAGCCGTCTGATCTGGGTCTACTTTGTTTGCAAATGAATGAAAGGTGTTAATATGAGGGCAAGTACATAAACGGTCCATTCAGTATGAACGGGTTAACTTTCTTAACCCTTCGCTTGCTATTCACGTCAATATACCTACCTGTAAATAGTGAAGACCCAGATGAGACAGCTCCTGCTGGAGCTGTCTCATCAGGGTCTGCACTATTTACAAATTGATTGTCCAACCAGTGCACTCCACAGCAGTGATTGCACAGAGAAATAACTGTAGACAGTGAAGATATATGTAATCATACAACAGGGCATGGGTAAAGATGGAGAAATGTATTTTAAAATTCAGCAAGAGAATGGTTAATATGACGTCATACGTTGTATATGACGTCAGCAAGAGAAGGGTTAAAGGAATTTGAATGACAAACAGTGAAGACCTTGATCAGATTATTTCTCTGCGAACCCCCTGATCTGGACATGAACTGTTTGCAACCGACAACTTACTCGTTTCCCGCCATCAAACTATTTGGTATTGAGAAAAAAATAAATCTTTTTGCTTAGAAAAGCTAGTCGAGGAAGTTTCAAGATCTTATTCCAGACAGATTTTCGCTATTGCGGAAACCTTAATCGGAACTGAGTGTCACCTGCTGAAAGTGCACTGATATTTGAAAACAGTGTAGACCAAGATCAGAGGCGGCTTCCAGAGGGTCTGTCCTGTTTGTCTCCAGAATAAGCTTTCGAGCTGAATGGACCCTGTCGTTAAACCCTTATTGGTCATTCCTCTTTGAATATTTAGGATACGGTTAAGTGCCGAAACAATAACGACCTGCATAACATACTGTCCTAAGCGGCCATTCATTTATTGAACATAGCAATCTTAAAAAGCAGGTGGTTGCTTAATGCAGGGCAAAAATAATGCAGAAAGCTCCTAGAAGAGCTTTCTGCATTATTTTTGACCTACGTTAAGCTACCACCTGCTTTACAGACCCATAATTAGACTGATAACCGCTTAAGACAGGTTCTTTTGTACTTTAAATATTTGATTACCCCCATTATTTCAGTCCGAAAATAAAACATTCATGTCAGTGTGGCCGATATAATCATAAAAAAAGATTTGACTTGAAAGAGTTTTACTGTCAATAAAAAAAATGAGTGTTTGATATTTTCATTTAAGATAGAGAAGTATATTAAGTAAGTTATTTATTACAGTCGCACGTACATTACAATACAAATACATCTTGATAAATGAATAATTTGATTAACCCGTTCCTGCAAATAAACGCCTTTGCAAACATTGTAGACCCAGCTCAGGGTCTACTTTATTTGTTTAATTCAGATATGATTCTAGAGTTTTTGCCTGAGCCAAAATGCCCTACATGTGCTGATATGCCTTTGTAAACATAAATGATTGCATTATTTTTTTACATGAATATTCAACAGTGAAGTCTGTCCATCGGGACTGTGTGTCAACTCTTGCCTGTCCATCGGGACTGTGTGTCAACAATAACCTGTCCATCGAGACAGTGTGTCAACTATTACCTGTCCATCGGACTATGTGTCAACTGTTACCTGTCCATCGGGAATGTGTATCATCTATAACCTGTCCATCGGGACTATGTGTCAACTGTTACCTGTCCATCGGGAATGTGTATCATCTATAACCTGTCTATCGGGACTATGTGTCAACTGTTACCTGTCCATCGGGAATGTGTATCGTCTATAACCTGTCTATCGGGACTATGTGTCAACTGTTACCTGTCCATGGGGACTGTGTGTCAACTGTTACCTGTCCATCGGGACTGTGTGTCAACTGTTACCTGTCCATCGGGACTATGTGTCAACTGTCACCTGTCCATCGGGGACTATGTGTGTCAACTGTTACCTGTCCATCAGGACTGTGTGTCAATTGTTACCTGTCTATCGGGACTGTGTGTCAACTGTTACCTGTCCATCGGGACTATGTGTGTCAACTGTTACCTGTCCATGTCCATCGGGGCTGTGTGTCAACTGTTTCCTGCCCATCGGGACTGTGTGTCAACTGTTACCTGTCCATCGGGACCGTGTGTCAACTGTAATAACCATATTGATAATGCCTATCAATCATAACAACAAGAAAATTATCATTGTATAAGCTTAAATCAGCACAATCTCTCGGTCACCATCCATTTAATCGTATTGATCATCAGTCGATTCTGTAATATAAACAAACAGAGCAGATCATGATCAAGTATCTCCTATAGGAGCCGTCGGATTTGATTCTACGCTATTACCAAGGCGTAAAACGACAGGAGTTTGGAACTAGAAAACTTCGTTTCATGGCAGACTGTTCATTCAAACTGTTCAACAGCCAATCATTAACAACAATGAATACAATAAAACCTCTCTATAGCGGCCACTAAATTGTGTTAATCAGTTCGTATTTAGGGCAGGTGGCTGCTTAAAGCAAGGTGAAAGTAAAACAGAACGCTCCTATAGGAGCGTTCTGTTTTACTTTCACATTGCTTTAAGCAGCCACCTGCCTTTAACACAAAATAATTGGTGTAATTCAGTGGCCGTTATAGAGAGGTTTTACTGTAGTCAACTTATGCATACATCGGGGCGACATAATTTTGCTGACGTAACGTCATTCAGTAACTAATGTCTGTACAAAAAGGCCCGGGAAAGGGATAATTAAAATTAGCAACTTTACAACGCGTGAGCACGAGAACTGTCACGTTAATGCACCAATTTATCTCGGTTTATTCTAGAATTTTAAATACATTTACAGTCAAACCACCTCTAAACCGGAATTTCAATAAAGAACAAATTCAGGTCTTATTAGGCAGGTGGATGCTAAATGCAGGATGAACTTTTCAACCTGCATTAAGCTACTACCAGTGGTATAGCCCGACATTGATAATAATCTGAAAGTCTGGTTTAGAGAGATTTACTGTCTGGTCAAAGGCAGGGACAGGGACAAGTTCAGGAGAAGGTTCAGGGACAGGGCAAGACAGGACAGGACACGACAGAACATATCAGAACAGGAACAGAGCAGGAACATAATCATTATAATTAATTTGTACAGTAAGATCCTAATTGCAACACACACGAATAAACAACAGTTTCATGACATGCCATATAACAGTATTCAAGAGTCAAAAAAACCCCAGCCAATACCTAATTAAGCACTGTCTTGTTTCCCATACTTTTCCTCCTTTAACATCCGCGAGCTTCGCTAAACAATATGCGCACGTGATGATCGCCTTTCACGCTGTTTGCTGACTGAGACTCGCTATTTGGTTAGTTAGGCATTCCGTTAACCCTTCACTCCATAGTAACGCATTCAACGTTTTAACCCTTTCCCCCATATGCTATTTTTAGACCCAACCTCTTTTTAATGAATCTACCCAAAAGGAGCATTTACTAGAGAAAATGAATATTTTAGAATTTTGTAGTTTGAAACTATTGCGATAAATAGAGCATTTGCTCCTATAGGAGCAAATGCTCTATTTATCACAATTGTTTCAAGAAGTGGTTATTACAGAGGCGTAGAAAGGCGTATTAATGGAAGAAAGGGTTAACGAACATAGTAAATCCAAATCAAACCCGTAGGGGCAGTCTGATCAGGATCTGCCCTGTCTGAGTATATGGTCTTATATAGATCTGAACCTGATTCTATAGTTTAACCCTTTCGGCGCCAATGTCACTTATTGGCACCATTGAAAACAGTGCAGTCCCAGGTCAGATGCCGCCTATTCAAGGCGGCATCTGACCTGGGAATTCACTGTTTTCTGTATTATTTTAGCCCAAGCATACAGATTTTAAAAACAAATATTTTACTAATATACCTTTATTATTTAGTTTAGAATTACATGTATATTTAATATGAAAATATTATTGCAGACGACACTTTTAAATTTGAAAAGAGTTCAGGCATGGCTAACAAGTCTCGTGTTTCTGATGCCCGTATAATAACACAGTCAATACATATTTATGACGTCATTGGTTTAAGGAATATTTATTAGATAAAAGGTTAACATTTAACAATGTCTAAATGCAACAGAATATGTTACAGAATAACCCCACCCACCCCAACGAAACTAACACCTGATATTGATGAGCAAAAGTATCTTAATTTTAAACAATCACAGGCCATCACTGGATTACCATGGCAGCCAACACTTTTGAAACACCTGCAATTAAATTCGGGGTACCCATATATCCCTACTGACCAATTTTCTAATAATATGTAAAATCTGATAAGTGTGACCAATCAGAGGACACCACACCATTGCCATGGCTTCCAATATATACTTTTTTATCCATGTGTTGCATACTTTGCTTTGTGTGCATACTTTGTTGCATACTTTACTTGAACCCTTTCCGAGTAAACAATGAGTATGGTTAAGAACTTAACCAGATCACTGTATGCAGTTGCCAACGCTCGTCTTTTCAATTAGGTCCATAAAGGAGCATAATTTTGTTTAAAAAACAGCAAAAACATACAGAGTTATGGCCCTTGGTCGGATTATAGCCCTAATGACGTTGAACAAGTGTGTGAAGTTCCACAAGATTTGCTTGAAAGCCTTGAATGATTTTAACCTCGGACCCTGTACGTTTTGTTATAACCTCAGTTAACCATTTCCCTAATGAATATTCAAGTAAGATATAATTACCTCATGAATATTCATGTAGGATATAAATTACCTCATGCATATTCATGTAAGATATAATTACCTCATGACTATAACCCATTTCCCTCATATTGACGACTTTTGACGCCTCTGTAAAAGTCACGCTTTGAAACCACTGTGATAAATAGAGCATATGCTCTATTTAATCACAATGGTTTCAATACTACACAATTCTAACATGTTCCTTTTCTCTAGTAAATGCTCATTTTTGGTAGATTCATTCAAAGAGGTTGGGTCTAAAAATAGCCTATGAGGTAATGGGTTAATTAGCGGAATATTCAGATAGATACTCTCGGGATCGTTTGACTTTGACAGAAGCTGTAGGGTTAGATCTATGTAAATCCGTAGGCAAACAGAGTTTGACTTTATCATACGGCTCCTATAGGTTTCGTCTAATTTGGGTCTACACTGTTTGCAAGGGCGTGAAAAAACGTTGATATGAAGGAATGGGTTTAGCGCTTTTTCACGCATTGTGCAAACAGAGTGGACCAAGATCAGACGACTCATGTAGCAGCCGTTTAGTGAGGATCTGTTCTGTTTCGCTTACTAAATTATAATGGGTCTAACTACTGTTTCTACCAATATGAATAAATACAGTGTATATATGTCATTCTAAAACTGCAGCTCATAAATATTCATGATGATATTATTTCTTACATGAATATTTAACAGAGAATAGTTTAAAACAATTAAAGGTGCCTGGTCCATTATCAGACATTGCGCACGTGCTTATTAACCATTTACGTCATGAATAATTATGTAAGAAATAATGACTGGTGGATGTGTGTTTATTAGCGGGCTTTTATAACCGCAATATGAACGACGGACTAGTTTTATACCATGGCATAACTTGTAGAATCTATATTATAAATATGATTCCATAAGCTAACGAAGTCTACCCTGGTCAGACTACAGGAGCTGCCTGATCTGGGTCTACTCTTTTTGTTTCTCTGTCACGTAAAGGGTTACATTTTGTCTTTTTCAATATGTAAATTAAAGAATAAATCAAATACACGTGTATGAATAATTCATTATTTGTACAATAGCAGCAATTTTCCACGAACTTTCCAGTCGAATTTACATAAATTTTAAAGTCGTTTTATTTTAGTCTCAGATTAAATATTGGAAACTGCAAAATTAATTTCAGCGAAGCGCACAATTCGCATAAATGAATCAATACTGACAGAATTACCTCGTTACCTGACTAAGATTCCACTGAAATGTTGGAGCACGGTTTAACGATAGCGTGAAACATGAAATTTGCAAGAAGATATTAACCCTTCGCTTGCTGAATTTTAAAATACATTTCTCCTTCTTTACCCATGCCCTGTTGTATAATTACATATATCTTCACTGTGTACACGTATTTCGCTGTGCAATCACTGCTGTGGAGTGCACTGGTTGCACAATCAACTTGTAAATAGTGCAGACCCTGATGAGACAGCTCCTGCAGGAGCTGTCTCATCTGGGTCTTCACTATTTACAGGTAGGTATATTGACGTGAATAGCAAGCGAAGGGTTAAATGACAAACAGACCTTGATCAGACGCCTGCTCTAGGAGCTCCCTGATTTAGACCTATACTGTTTGCAGGAGCCGGTTCACTAGCTGACCCGAATGCAAGGGTTTAATGACCCCTTTATCCCTTTCAGTGCCATCATTATCGTTTGCGGGGCACATGCTCGTCTGCTTCAAGGGTTAGAGTGGGCGTCTGTTCATTTTTAATCCCCCGCCTCAAAGCGGAAGGGGGTTATAGGAATGGCATTCGTCCGTCCGTCCGTCCGTCTGTCTGTCCGCGTTAACAATTCCTGTTTATGTGACTAGATAATTATATGAGAACAAAAGATCGTTTGTTCTCATCGGTTTTATGTGGCTTATTTTCAGCAAATGCTCTATTTATCACGATGGTTTCAGCAGGTGACTTATACAGAGGCGTAGAAAGGTGTATTTATGGAGGAAAGTGTTAAACTAAAAAAGTATATACGCACGGATGTACATACGTACGCACGTACACACCCCACATCCGCCCACACGTACCGACCCACACCCACATCCACCAGTCCACATCCATACATTCCCCACCAACAACCTCCATATACACATGCACACCAAAAAAACAACAAACATAAAAAACAACATTGTAATGATCTGGATATGGTTCAGTTTAATAAATTTCAGACTGATGTTACAGGAAAAATTACTCGGTGCCTTATCAGGGTCAAAGCTGTTAGTGTGTGCCAATCAAGTAGCGCTTTGTACTCGTATAAGTGTTAATTATTTCTCGAACGGGCAAACAAGTTGGACTCTGATGAGACAGGAGTGACGTCATTGGGTCATGGCAGTATTTGCCCTCTTTTGTGCGTATCATGTAAATACTCCTTCTAATCGAACACATATTGAGGATCATCCTATCCTTCTAATCAGAAAGATTCATAGAACTGTCTGATTGGTACGAGATGAGAAATGAATAGAAATTACATCAGCATAGAAGTGATAAAGACATTTCCGTTCCTTTATTCTCCCTAGAACATATTCTATTCTTCTTTTCTCTTGTCCAAAAGAACTGGCTGCACTCAATAGGCTTGAGATTGACACTTGTGACGATGCGAAATCCACCGTAATTAGTTGCAAGACAGCCAGGACTCTTGAGAAAATCAATTTACCCATACGTGGTGTCTGAATCAATGTGCTCCACAGACAGTATATGACGAACGGAATACAACATAATCGCACTTCCCCGCCAAAATAAAATTAAACCGTTACTTGATGAATATTCATGTAAGAACTGATATTATGAAGCTTAATTAGATTAATATTTATGATGGTACATAAACACATTAATTGTTGACTATGATAGAAACAGTAATATCATATATATAATATTTCTTATATAAATGCACCACGACAAATAGTGCAGTCCCAGATCAGACGCCGCCTTTTCAAGGCGGCGTCTGATCAGGGACTTCACTTTTTGTCAATTGTCAATGTGTAATTTAAAACATTTTCAAGAATAACGTTTTTGTTTCTCCACCAAACCCTATGTTGCCACTTTAGAATCTTCTCTTCCCTTGCAAATGCATGGAAAGGCGTATTTATGGAGTAAAGGGTTAAAGCAGACAATATTAAAATAAGAGAAACAGATTCATAACAGCTTGTTGATTATCAGTTTTTGCCTGTTGGTTTGGTGCAGAACTGAGCTAGCCCCATATATCCAAAGATATGGGTTTAGTATAGCTTTGCACTTGGTCATCTGACCCATATGATTGTTCTTATCCTCGTGGTTTGGTACAGAACTAAACTAATCCTAAAGACAGGGTTGATTTAGTTCTGTACAGAAACATACGATACGGATATATTGAAATCGGTTAACATCATATACAGGTACTTTTACTTTAGAGAAGATCCTTCATGTATATATTCATGAACATTTTCATATGACCGTTAACAAAATTTAGCTTCTCAGCAAACATGATTTGAAATTTCAAATATTATACTTATTATGTCATGCACTTTGTGTACAAATATGACCATATTGGCTATACTATGCGTATGCAAATTTATGCCAAATAAAAGATATGATATGTTATGTTATGTATGATCTACCATCTGGCTGTACGGCCCATGTTTTCACGAAGCAGTAAGTTGAGCTTACCTAGTTACGGTGTTACACAGTGCTACAGACAAAGGTGCATACCCAAAAACTAAAATTGTCATTTCTCCATCAAACCTTATACTGTGACCACTCTTTAGAATCGCCTCGAAGAGACGATTCTAAAGAGTGGTCACAGTATCGGGTTTGGTGGAGAAATAAAGGAGTTATTCTTGAAAATATTTTAATTTACGCATCTTCTCTGGAGCTCTGGCTATAGAAGTGAAACTTAAATTTACCAAAATGGAAACTCCGAACAAAGGTTCTAAACCATTAACCCTTTCCTTCATATAAATGCTTTTCCACGCACTTGCAAACAGAGTAGATCCAGATCAAACGGCTCCTATAGAAGTCTTCTAATCACGGTCTGCTCTGTTTGCTAATGGAATTTGATAGTTCTGTTTCTTTACTTTCTAGAATTGCTACAATGCCACAATGTTCCACCTAGGCCTTCGACATTTCATTATAACTGTTTTGACCATGAATATTCAGTAGGTATTGACAATTGGAATAAACATAGAACGGGGGAAGGGTTAACCGGGCCAAGGAAGGGGCTGAAGAAGTGGAATGCAAAGACTATCGGTAGATAAACATGTAGCATGGCTTACATCTCTTAGTTATGACAATCTACACATCGGTGACATTATGTTTTTACAAACATTACGTGCATTTAGTTTGACGAAATGTCATGCCAATCTCAATCAAACATTGAACATGGTTTTATTCTTTGGTAGATATTACAGAAATTAAAGATCTTACTGACTTTCAGACCTTACTTGTATATATAAATGCTTTCTAAGGGGAGGATCATTTCTAATACATGTATTGTAAGAACTTGTGACCCGACCCATTTTTTCTGATATGGAAATAAAATAACCCTTACCCATTCCTTCGAATAACGCATTTCCACGCATTAGCAAACAGTGTAGACCCAGATCAGACGGCTAGAATATGATCCGTCTGATCAAGGTCTGCTCTGTTTGCTTATGGGGATTTATAGATCTGAGTATGCGGTTTTCACAACGGTGAAATAATTCCTTTTCCATGTTCTATGTTATTGATCTTGTCCATGAATATTCATAAGGTGAAGAAATTTTGAATAAACGTTGAACAGGGAAAGGGTGACACTAAACCAGACCTTAACGTAACTCATTCCTCTTAGACTATTTTTAGACCCAAACTCTTTGAATAAATCTACCGAAAAGGAGAATTAACTACAGAAAAGAAGAATTTTAAAATTATGTAGTTTTGAAGCCATTGTGATAAATAGAGCATGCATTTGCTCCCATGGAGCAAATGCTCTATTTATCACAATGGTTTCAAAATGTGACTTTTACAGAGAAGCCAAAATGCGTCACTAGGAGGCAATGTGTTTTAACTAGACCTTATGAACATAAAGTCATTACACGCAGCATTTATATATGGTAATATATTATACGAAAAAAATTATTTTTTTTTCATTTTTTTTATTTTTTTTTATAATGTCAAGTTATGATGTCTAAACGTATTTGAAGGTATTTATAAGCAGTATTTGTGAAATGGCCACACGCCTAGCACCTGTGGTCAGTAGTGCAGGGCAACTGTTACATCATGCTAAAATCTCTAGAGGTCATACGCTTAACTCTTTGCACGCTAGCGGCGAAACTGTGATTACCTATGCAAACAGTTTGGATCCAGATGAGAGGCCACATAATTCTGCGTCTCATCAGGATCCAAACGGTTTGTCATCTTGATCATATTTTTGCATAAAATGAAAGAACGTTTATTGAAGAATTGACGCAGACGTCAATTGTTGCAAACGAAAATCACTCAGCATTGTAAGGATTAAGCAAGCTGTAATCTAAAGTTGCAAAAATGTTTCCAAGCTGACTTATTCAGCTGTACCAAAGACCTATGATAACACATGTGTTATCATAGGTCTTTGGCTGTACAAACTGGTAGAGATGCTAGAACACTAAACCTTTCCTTCATATAAATGTTTTTCACGCGTTTGTAAACAGAGTAGACCCAGATCTGATGACTCCTATAGGAGTCGTCTGATCAGGATATGCTCTGTTGGCTAATGGAATTTGAAAGATCTTTTTTTCCCTTTCTTAAATGGCTACTCATTTCCACTTTTCATGTTTCATATAATGAAAAATGAAAAGTGGAATAAGTAGCCATTATTTTGTTCATGAATATTCAGTAGGTATTGAAATTGGAATACACATAGAACAGGAATCAAGTTTCTTACATGGATCCGTTCCATTTGCGCTCTGTGTCTATATACATGTACTTTTTTAAACTATTGTTTTTGTTGATTTAATTATTGTTCAAATTCTCAGGGAATTTTTATAGTCAGTTTGAACTGTGCAGTAATTCCATTTGAAACAAATAATTCCATTGGAAACAAACTAAGTTTTCAAATATTATGCAGGTTATCGTGACCTAATTGCCAGTTGTACATTGTGTGTGTCGGTCTGTGATCAGGATCCTAGATGTTTGACAATTTTAAAAATAAAACTATGCAAAGCATAGACTAATTGAATATAAATAGTTATATATGCAATACACAAAATAATGAGCAGGTGACACTTTTAAATTGAACATGGTACTTTCGAATTCATAGTTGTCCTAGCACAAAGTCTGGATCCTGCCTCTACGTTTCATCGAAATGCATACTATTGAAACCAGGAATGTATGTTAATTCAATTCAATTCAATTCTTTATTGCGTAAAACATACATTTGTATGCTTAGAGCAAGATTACATAAACATAATATAGCATAATGCTTTAAAAAGTCCATAACAAGTTTCAAGAGGCATGCTTATGTTTTCTAGTTTGTTTGCTTTAAAATGTATTTAGAGAAAAGAATATCAAAAAAGATAAAGAATAAAAAATATATTAGAATCTTTTTTTCCATTTGCATTTGGTTGTGACGGGATTCGAACCAAGGACCTAGAGATTCATAGACGCAGCTCTTTCCCCTCGGCCACCGCTTGGGTCCCAATATATAAGTGTTACATGGTTCTATTTAAACGCTACAAAGGTGTGAAAAGCAACAACGACTAGTGAACGTACATACTTAATATGCGAATTATACAGACCCATTTTTCATGAAATCTCCAAGTATAAAATGAATAGATTTTACCAATGACCTACTGTCAATCCAAACGCCTTTGTTCAAACAGCATGGTGTCTTTTTACAACAGAAGTCCGACATAAGGTCGTCGGATTTTGAAAGTTCCATACCCCTTCCTGTGGTATTTACAAAAGTCCGATATATTGTTGTCGGATTCTGAGTTAAATGCCCCTTTTGCCTAGTCACTTATGCCCTTTGCAAACAGAGGAGACCCAGGTAAGAAGGCTCATAGAGAAGCCCTCTAATCAGGATCTGCACGGTTTGTCGTGTTACACTATTGTTTGGAAAAGTCCCTAAATATTAACCATAAGCTCATTTTAGCTTGACTTGTTTGAATTTTGGAACAGCCCATTTCACCGTTGTAATAGTTAGGTAGACCAAAGTAACATAATTGTTAGATTTTTGCAGAACATTATAGAATTGTTGGAGGTACATGAAATAGACACATAACCGAAAAGAATTATTTGATTATTACAGCCACGGTTGATATTTCGATACACTTTCAACATTTTGTGAACTACTATGAAATATCGAACATCAATGGTACTATTTCTAGGGAATATCAAAATTCAAATGCAGAAATTCGATTCCATTGCGACATTACAATGTTTCCTGATGAATTTAATCAATGGTCGTGCGACGTTGTTGCTAAGATCTGGTTTGAAAGAAATCGAGGGCTTGGTGCAAAACTATTCTAACTCCTTCACTAAAGTGAAGGAGTTAGAATAGTTTTCCACCAAGCCCTCGAAATAGAATTTCAAAAATACATGTACGGTAAAACCCCTCTAAACCAGACTTTAAATTCAGTATAAATATCAGTCTTGGAGACAGGTGGCAGCTTAATGCAGGATGAAAATAATGCAGAAAGCTCCTCGGCATGACTTTCACCCTGCATTAAGCAGCCACCTGCCTAAAAAGTTTCTAAATTCTTATCTACTAGAAGTCGGGTTAAGAGGGGTTTTACTGTATTGTAAAAGGTGACAAATCTATACTTTTGAATATATTTCAGAGATTTACAAGTGATACCCTAATTACCCTAGGTATTTTGACAAACACACTTATGCAAATAGTGCAGACCCAGATCAAACACCTCCTTGATGGGCCCGTTTGAAGGGTTTTCACTATTTGCTACCATGTCTGTTTAATCTAAAGTTGCAAAAATGTTTCCAAACTGACTTATTCAGCTGTACAAACTGGTAGAGAGGAGAGACTGGGTGCTAGAACACTTAACCCTTTCCTTCATATAAATGTTTTTCACGCGTTTGTAAACAGAGTAGACCCAGATCTGATTACTCCTATAGAAGTCGTCTGATCAGAGTCTGCTCTGTTGGCTAATGGAATTTGAAAGATCTTTTTCATTCCTTTCTTAAATGGCTACTAATTTCCACTTTTCATGTTTCATTATAACTATTTTGTTCATGAATATTCAGTAGGTATTGAAATTTAGAATAAACATAGAACAGGAATCAAGTTCTTACATGGATCCGTTCCATTTGCGCTCTGTGTCTATATACATGTACTTTTTTAAACTATTGTTTTTGTTGATGTAATTATTGTTCAAATTCTCAGGGAATTTTTTATAGTCAGTTTGAACTGTGCAGTAATTCCTTTTGAAACAAACTAAGTTTTCAAATATTATGCAGGTTATCGTGACCTAATTGCCAGTTGTACATTGTGTGTGTCGGTCTGTGATCAGGATCCTAGATGTTTGACAATTTTAAAATAAAACTATGCAAAGCATAGACTAATTGAATCTAAATAATTATATATGCAATACACAAAATAATGAGCAGGTGACAATTTTAAATTGAACATGGTACTTTCGAATTCATAGTTGTCCTAGCACAAAGTCTGGATCCTGCCTCTAAGTTTCATCGAAATGCATACTATTGACACCAGGACTGTATGTTAATATAGCATAATGCTTTAAAAAGTCCATAACAAGTTTCAAGAGGCATGCTTATGTTTTCTAGTTTGTTTGCTTTAAAATGTATTTAGAGAAAAGAATATCAAAAAAGATAAAGAATAAAAAATATATTAGAGTCTTTTTTCTATTTGCATTTGGTGACGGGATTCGAACCAAGGACCTAGAGATTCATAGACGCAGCTCTTTCCCCTCGGCCACCGCTTGGGTCCCAATATATAAGTGTTACATGGTTTTATTTAAACGCTACAAAGGTGTGAAAAGCAACAACGACTAGTGAACGTACATACTTAATATGCAAATTATACAGACCCATTTTTCATGAAATCTCCAAGTATAAAATGAATAGATTTTACCAATGACCTACTGTCAATCCAAACGCCTTTGTTCAAACAGCATGGTGTCTTTTTACAACAGAAGTCCGACATAAGGTCGTCGGATTCTGAAAGTTCCATACCCTTCCTGTGGTATTTACAAAAGTCGGATTCTGAGTTAAATGCCCCTTTTGCCTACACACTTATATATATATAGGCTACTCTTTCTTTCTTTTTTTTTCTTTACTTTCTTAAATGGCTACTAATTGCCACTTTTCATATTTCATTGTAACTATTTTGTCCATAAATATTCAGTAGGTATTGAAATTTGGAATAAACTTAGAACAGGGAAAGGGTTAAGGAAATTAGGGTTTTTATAAATCGGACATTTCTTGCATATGTTTGGTACTGACCAAATAATGGTCAGAATCATCCGGGGTCCAGTCTAGACCTACAGTGTTCTCATTCAACGATAATGGTGAAATCGTTAATTCTATTATGCTAAGCACGACTTGACTTGACCCTTACTTTCAAATAACGGAGTGATGGCTCATTACTACATAAACTATCAATTTTGACTCTATTGGCACAAAGTGGCAAGATGAGCTATTGGAATCGCCCTGTATGTGACATGTTCATAAAACAATTCTTTAAATGTCTTCCAAACTACTGACATGATTTTCAGAAAAATCCACAGCAAACAATCAATATGATATATATTATGTCCGAAACCTTCAGTACTGTCAGTACTTTGATTATCTATTATTTACATCTTTATTATCATTGAATCTATCTCATTTAATACAAACTAAAACATGCACTGATTTATGCCAAAGTCAGGGGCAATTTAACACGAGGGCTTTCAATCAAAGGGCGATCAAAATAAGGACTACAATTATATATGGCATTACACAAAAAGGGTTAAAATGAAATGGCAATAACAAACCAGGGATTCACAATCCAAAATAAGAGTTTCAACCAAAGGGCAATTCAAAACAGGGGGGGGGGGTGACTAAAAGGGCGATTAAAAATAAGAGCTTCAATCAAATGTAATTCCGCAACATGGACTACAAATAGATAGCACTACCAAAAACGGTTTCAATCAAAGGGCAAGATTAACCCTCTACTCCATGGATTCGACTTTCTACGCTTTTGCCATAAGAGAAGACCCAGGTCAGACGGCTCTTATAGGAGCCGTTTGAGCAGGGTCTGCTCTGTTTGCTTTTGGAATAATATAGATGTGATTCAACAGTTTTTGCTTTGGCAAACATTTCATGTGTTACCGAGTAATATGTCGTGTCGAAAATTAATCTAATTAATATGCATAATGTCATCATTTCTTACATGATTATTGATTAATATGCATGAAGTAATGTGTTCAATACACTAAATGAAATTTCGCCAATTGGCTTGAACACGTGTTCGAGTCGAGTTTGTCAAGACTGACATTTCGTGAATTGAAGTTTATCACGATCTCTCCTCGCCGGCATCGTCTTTACTGCGTAAAATACTGACAGACTGTAAATTAATATCAGCGATCTCCAGCTACGTACACATCAAATCAACATCAGTATTTGTCCACCACAGACGGTCAGTGCGTCACCATCTGTCACACGTTGTTATAATACTATCTGAGAAATATAGCACACTGGATTACAGCTAATCACATTGCTTCTAACACATTATTTAAATAATAACACATCAACACTAGCTATTACCATTTATCTGTTGCTACAAACAACTTACAGATGAACTCATCACAAACGGACAAATAGACATTTTCTACTTAGATATAGCCCGTATAGTTTTGAAAAACATTGTGATGTCAAATTTCCTTTCAACTGGAGCCATGTGCCAGACAAATTGTGACACACCCGTTGCATTATTGGTTGTCATTTTAATGATTTTATTGAACCTTAACTCTATATATTTTCATACAAGAAGTAATGACGTCATAAATATTAATTAGATTAGCTTTTATAACACATGGTAGAACGGCAGAATCATATCTATATCATAAGCAAACAGAACACACCCTGATCAGATGGATCCTACAGGGACCATCTTATCTGAGTCTATTCTCTTTGCAAATGCGTAGAAAGACTAATGAAATAATATAGATATGATTTTACAAATTCTACCATGGCCAAAAATTCCTGTGTCCCTGCGCCATTATAAAAAATAATAAAATTAATATTGATGGTGTCATTATTTATTATATACATATTCATGGAGTAAAGGGTTATACTTCTTTATGAGACCGCTGTTGTAACAGCTTATCGCCAATCGGAACATTATTGTGTGTTTATCACCCTAGAAAAAATACGGAAGCCGCCATTTTGACGGACTACTTTCAACATGACATCACAGAGTCAGGACTATCGATTTGAATGTAATTTTAAGAAATTAGTAAATCATTCTGAAGTATAAGAATAAAAAAAAACGTTAGAAAGTATCTTGGCTTCGTTATTGTTAAACAGGGTGAATAATTATAGAGACACAATCCATGCCCTACATTTAAACAAAAGGTAATTCGAACTTCGCCGGGACAAATAGCACTGTTGCCGGAAACTACCTAGTACTTACGAAAGGATTTACTGCATATTTAACTCTTTGATATGAAACGCCATTCTGCCATGCTTATTGCTAAATACAAATGCGAAATGCGTGTTTGCCAATTGTGTAAATTGCTAGGGAATGTTCCAAATGATGGATGTAAATGACAACTGCGAAATGCTTATTGCTAATTGCATGTTTGCCCTACTAGCATTGAACAGCGCCATTTTTAAAGTGACTGTACATTTACTAAATGCATGTTTATTCATTAAATCTTATTGCTTATTGCACTACTAAAATGGCGATGTTCAATGCTAGTAATGCAAACATGCATTTAGCAATAAGCATTTCGCAAATTTACACAATTGGCAAAAAGCATTTCCCATGTTGCATTTAGCAATTCGCATTTATCACTTAGTAAATAGCATGGCAGAATGGCGTTCCATACTTTGAGAAACTATTGATCGAGTGTCAAACAGATTGGATCCTGATGAGACGCCGAGTTACTCGGTGTTTCATCTGGATCCAATCTGTTTGCGAATGGGAGTTAGGTCGCGAATAGCGAAATAAAGGTTCAGCTTGTGACAAAAGTGCCTTCCGAATACTGAAAAACACGTGGTCCCAAACTGGTCCCTGATATTGGGACCGCGGCTTCAAACCAGTCTTCACTACTTGATATTCAATACCATTTGCAATGTTATGTCACGTACAGTAACGCCTGTTGTAAGCAACCACCTGCTAATTAGATATAGAAGCATGTATAAGCAGCTGGTTTCTTAACCCATTACCTCATAGGCTATTTTAGACTCATTACCTCATAGGCTATTTTTATTTTAGATCTATTTTCTTTAAAAACATCGATCGAAAAGGAACATTTACTAGAGAAAAGGAAAACATTAGAATTGTATGGTCTTGAAACCATTGTGATAAATAGAGCATGTGCTCCTATGGAGCAAATGCTCTTTTTATCACAATGCTTTCAATAAGTAACTTTTACAGCGGTGTCAAAAGGCGTCAATATGCGTGAATGGGTTAAGGCGGGAAAAAGTACTACAGAAGGCTACTATGTGGGAGCTTTCTGCATTGCTTCTGTTCTGCATTAAGCTATCACTTGTCTAAATGACTCAAACTCTGATTTGTCTTTATGGTTGCTTAACCCATTCTCTCATATTGATGCATTTTGACGCCTCTGTAAATGCCACTTTTCGAAATCATTGCGATAAATAGAGCATTTGCTCCATAGGAGCAAATGCTTAGTTAATCACAATGATTTCAAAACTACACAATTCTGAAATTTTGCTTTTCTATAGTAAAGGTTCCTTTTCGATAGATTTATTCAAAGAGGTAGGGTCTAAAAATAGCCTATTAGGTAATGAGTTAAACAGGTTTTACTCTTATACTGTTATGGTGGCACCGATCAAACTGGTCTGGGTTGATTTCACAACCTCCAGAATGTGCACTTTGCGCAACAATGCTTACGTGACTGTTTCCGACCGGTTCATATTCTTATGAAGCACGTTTAACGAAAATCAATGAAGCTATATGACTTTTATGCGTTTTATATACAGCTGTTTGTCATAAAAGAGACCTAACGTCTTCTTTACGAGCGGAACTATTCAATAACGAATCGTACATATCAAAATATAGTCCAAGGACGAAATAATCTTCGAGTGAAAGATTTCCGAAGGACGACACTTTAGAAATCATTTAACCCATTCCTTCGTATTGACACCTTTTGACGCCTCTGCAAATGTCACCTGTTGAAACCATTGTGATAAATAGAGCATTTGCTCCTATGTGAGCAAATGCTCTATTTATCACTATGATTTTAAACTATAAAATTCTAAAACATTCCTTTTCACTAGTTAATGCTCCTTTTCGGTAGATTTATTCAAAGAGGTTGGATCTAAAAATAGCCTATGTGGAAATGGGTTAAATTAAAGTAAACTTATCACTTATTTAATATTCATCATATTAATATTTCATTTTTATAATGTAAATTTTACATAGGAATTTTTTACTTAGACTATAGTGTTAGACTTACATAATTTCACAAGCAAATAGACCAAGTCCTGATTAGGCGGTTACTACACGGACCTATCTAGGGTCTATCAATTCTGATCTAGGTCTACTCCGTTCAAAATACATATCTATCAAAATAATGCTTAATTATACTGATCTCAGTTCAAGTGCACTCTACTACGCAAATGCTAATATTCGCGCAAAATAATCTCTTATTCTATGTATTGATTGAATTCATTTTTCTTTTGAATCAACTCGACCAAAGGCCAGTAACTTTTTGTTTTTAAATCAATAACTATTACCGTAACAACTAAAGCATCCGCCGCCTAGTTCAATATATGGCCCTCCGCTTTCACAATAATTCTGAGATCCAGGTCTCACTATTGAGAACATATTAAGTTCCCGGTGGAAATCTAAGATCTCAGTAGGTTTTTTGAGAACCTTGGTTCCCGGTGGCCATTTGTACAATGATTACGAGAACATAGGTTTTCATTTAAAAACCTGTGATTTGAAACGATGGCTTCACGTGTAATTAAAACATTTGTTACGTAACTGCAACTTTTCCCAACCAGTTCATATTCTGATGAAGCAAGTAAACGAAAATCAATAAAGCTATAAAATCATTTCATGTAAAGTAAAACCTCTCTATAACGGCCACTAAATTACATCAAGTATTTTGTGTTAAAGGCAGGTGACTGCTTAACCCTTTCCCTCATATTGACGACTTTTGACGACTCTGTAACAGTCACTTTGTGAAACCATTGTGATAAACAGAGCATTTGCTCCTATAGGAGCAAATGCTCTATTTATCACAATGGTTTCAAACTACAAAATTCTAAAAATGTCCTTTTCTCAAATTAATGCTCCTTTTCGGTAGATTTATTCAAAGAGGTTGTATCTAAAAATAGCCTATGAGGAAAAGGGTTAAAGCAAGGTGAAAGTAAAACAGAACGCTCCTATAGGAGCGTTCTGTTTTACTTTCACCTTGCTTTAAGCAGTCACCTGCATTCATATACATTGACTAATTAACATAATCTATTGGCCGTTATAGAGAGGTTTTACTGTATGTGTTTTATATACAGCCATTTGTCATAAAAAAACATCTCTAACGTCATGTTTACAACTGTCGAGCGAAACATTTCAATAATGCATCATGCGTATCAAAATATACAATCCAAGGACGAAATTTGTCTTCCAAACTATTCTTCGCAACATCCCACTTTATAAATACATGTAGTTAAAATAAAGGGACACAGTGCAATTAAAATCCTTCGTTTCCCAGTTATGCACGACCTTTGACCTGTATTTCAAAGTGAAATTACATTCAGGGTTGCCACAAACCAGAGGAAACAAAATTCCCTGACAATTCCGTGACATAATTTCAAATTTCCCTGACACATTTCATCGCGTAATTTGGTCTTTCTGTCATGATTTCTGTAATACGTTATGGATTTTTTTTTAAATATATAACCTTCATTCTCATGTTTTCAAAATTCCCTGACAAATCCCTGACAGTTGCCTATATTTTCAAATTTCCCTGACAGTTCTCAAAATTCCCTGACAATTCCCTGACCTTGAAAAAAAAATTCCCTGACTTTTCCCTGACGCGTGGCAACCCTGAAATTCTGTCATACTTAAATGAATTCATAACATCATTTTTGAAGTCAGTTTCGATTTTACAACGACATAACCGGTTACCCTTTGCCTGTACTTCAATACACCCCAGTATCAATAGTCATAACCTTTATCTAATGAATATTCATATAAACAATACTGACTTGACCTTGATATTCATGCAAAAATGATGATATCGAGAATATTAATTTTCTGATTTTTTTTTATAAAGGCACTAATAGCAAGAGCTTTTTTATACTGACTGAAACTGTAGAATCAGATCTGTATTATTATTGTAAGCAAACAGAGGAGACCCGGATCAGCTACATTTAGTTACCACATACCTTACAGACCCATAATTAGACCTCTTTTTGTTGGCTGCTTAACCTTTTCCCTTATGTAAGCGCATTTTGACGCATCTGCAAACAGAGTAGACCCAGATCAGACCGTCTGATCAGGGTCTGCTCTGTTTGCTTATGGTGTAATATAGATCTGATTCTACAGCTTCGTCCTGGGCCAAAGTGGCATGTGTACATAAGCCATTATAAAAATAATCTTATTAATATTCATGACGTCATTATTTCCTACATGAATATTCATCAGGGAAAGGGTTAAGACAGTAAAGTCTCGCTAATACGACTACATAATTCAAAAGAAGTTTAATTCTGGTAGCTTAATGTAGGACGAAAGTAATGCAGAAAACTTCGAAAGGAGCTTTCTGCATTACTTGTGCCCTGTATAAAGCTAACACCTGCTTTTAGACTCATAATTATGTTAATGAATTATGTTGTCGCATTTATAAGGGAGATTCTACTATCTGGTCTCTACGAGTCTATATCATTTGGACGACTGACAACTGTTGACTGCAAGCTTTTCCTCTGCAATTCTTGTCGTCTGCGCAAAATTTATACATTTGTATTTAATCATTTTTTTCGCAGAAGTAGTACGTTATGAGTGTCAAACAGCTTGGATTTTTATGAGACGCCGAGTTACTCGGCATCTGATCTAGATCCAACCCGTTTGCATAGGTTGCTTAACCCTTTACCGTACAGGCTATTTTTAGATACAACCTCTTTGAATAAATCTACCGAAAAGGATCATTAACTACAGAAAAGGAAATTTTTAGAATTTTGTAGTTTGAAACCATTGTGATAAATAGAGCATTTGCTCCTATAGGAGCAAATGCTCTATTTATCACAATGGTTTCACAAAGTGACTTCTACAGAGTCGTCAAAAGTCGTCAATATGCGGGAAAGGGTTAAAGTACGAGTGTTTACATTACAAACGTCTACAGGACACAGGGCGGCGTGTTTACAACCAATTTGATATTGGTACCTGTGGTTAGTCGTTACTATATGACAATTGTTTATCAGCTTGCTGGTATTTGACATCAATATAGTTGATGTAACCAGACGTTAAAACATTTCTTTCACTAATGGTGTTGAAAAATAGTGCTTGCTAAAAACCTGTGCTTTTTTGAAGTTTTTAATTATTTCCGATTAGTACAAGTGATTGAGAAACTATTGAGCGAGTGCCAAACAGCTTGGATCCTGATGAGACACCGAGCGACTCGGCGTCTCATCTGGATCCAAACCGTTTGCAAATGCGAGTCCGTTCGCGGATATCAGAACGAGTGCTCTGTTATTTTCATTAGATGTTTAAACGTAAATTTATTTTTTACTTTTGACAGCACTTTCAATTTTTAGCATTAGGTTAATGTTATTTTCAAATGGCCTGGATAAACAGAGTTCGATATCAAATAAATAGAAAAAGATAACACTAGTAGATGATAAATAATCACAAACTCTGAACCCTTATCCCGCTATTTGCGACCTGACTCGGATTTGCAAACAGCCTTGATCCACATGAGATGCCGAGTAACTCGGTATTTTCATCTTGATCAAAACCGTATAAGTACACACGAACTACTTAATATGCAAACCCTTCTCGTGCAAAGCATCACGTCACTCGCATTTGCAAACAGCTTGGATCCAGATGAGACGCCGAGTAACTCGGCGTCTCATCAGGATCCAAGCTGTTTGACACTCGGCTAATTGATTCTCAACAGCTTCACTGAATCAGAAGTAGTTACAACTGTACCAGGTTTAAATTTAAGCAAACGTTTTTTTTCAGTGCTGACTAATGGTTAACTATAGCCTGCTGGTCAACTGTTGTCTGCCTAAAATGTCGCATGCTTTAAATCATAAAAGAACATTTTCCTCACATTTCTGTCCAAAGTGGCAAAAATAGTTTGGATTCTGATGAGATGTCAAATTACAGTAAACCTCTAAACCGGGCGTTAACCCTTTCCTCCATAGGCTATTTTTAGACCCAACCTCATTGAATGAATATACCCAAAAGGAGCATTTATTAGAGAAAAGTAAAATTTTAAAATTTTGTAGTCTGAAACCATTGTGATAAATAGAGCATTTGCTCCTATAGGAGCAAATGCTCTATTTATCACAATGGTTTCAATAGGTGATTTTTACAGAGGCGTAGAAAGGCGTGTTTATTAGGGCTGACTATTGGGGCCAGTTTTGACTATTGCAATACTATTGCTATTGCTGAAAGTACTATTGTGATACTATTGCTATTGCAGGAAACTATTGCAATACTATTGCAATAGTTATTGCCAAGATTTGAAAACTTGTAAATGCAAATTTGCACAGTGCAAGATATAACTTTGCTGTAAATACTTACTAAAAAATGTTTGAGAAAATGATTTAAAATGAATTGGGCTTTGCCACTTGTGTTTTCCTATTTTTGTTTTTAACAAACTCGATCTCCGCGATGGTTGACACCATCTTGAAAACACAGTGCCAACTATATGAAAGAACTATTGAAACTATCGATAGTCAGAGCAACTATTGCAATAGTCTATCGTCAATTGGAAATAACTATCGATAGTGTAACAGGGATAGAGAACTATCACGATAGTGCGATAGTTTGATGTATTGTTACACCACTAGTGTTTATGGAGGAAAGGGTTAAATTTAGTATAAATTTAGTCTTGGAGAAAGGTGGCAGCTTAATGCAGGGTGAAAGTCATGCAGAAAGCTCCTCTAGAAACAGAGTATTCTACGGGCCAGGGTCTGTAAGAGTACTCAAAGGGCCAAATACTTTCACAGAGTATTCAAAGGGCCAGTGCCTTGTCAAACAGAGTACAGTAATGCCCTTTAAAACGGGCGTTAAATTTAGTATAAATATCGGTCTTAGAGACAGATGGCAGTCAATGCAGGGTGAGGGTCATGCAGAAAGCCCCTTTGGAGCTTTCTGCGTGATTTTCACCCTGCATTAAGCAGTCACCTGTCTAAAAGTATCTAAATTATTCTCTACTAGATTTCCGGCTGAGAGTAATTCTGCTGTACTCAGCATTTTCATACGGGTCCAAAATGCTTGCAATTGATATTAAAAAGTCGCCAACAACATGCTTAAATTTTAAATGTCATTCAGTGTTGTTTTGTTGTTGACCATTATAGAGCTAAGCATGGCACTGGCATCTGCAAACAGTTTCGATCCAGATCCAGATTCTGAGTAACTCGGCACTTAATCAAGATCCAAACTGTTTAATAATCAGTCAAAAGTTTCTCAAAAACTTGAATGAGATGGAAGTAGATCAAAAATACCCCAGACCAGACTTTGAACACACATCGATGTGCGTAGCATAATAAGAGATGGATCCTTTCGAACAACTGCACAGTTATTTTTTTCAGTTTTCGCGATTTTAACTTTTTCGCTGCCATCGGTGATTCTGTGATTACTCGTGATTACTCGTAATTACTCGTCGTGATTACTCGTAATTACTCGTGATTACTCGTGCAAACAGTGTAGATCCAGATGAGACGTCCAGTAACTCGGTGTTTCATCGGGATCGAAAACTACAGTAGAACCCCTCTAATGCGAAATCAAGAAATATAAATATCCCAACTTCAGATATAGTAACGCTTTGCTAATACGAATACTGAAATAAGACAAGTCGCAGCTAATTACTCATAAGACAAGTGACAGCTAAATACTCACAAGACAGGTGGCAGCTAAATACTCATAAGACAAATGACAGCTAAATATTCATAAGACAACTGTCAGCTAAATACTCATAAGACATATGGCAGCTAAATACTCATACGACAAGTGGCAGCTAATTATTCATAAGACAGTTGGAAGCTAAATACTCATAAGACAGATGGCAGCTAAATACTCATAAGACAGGTGGCAGCAAAATACTCATAAGACAGGTGGCAGCTAAATACTCAAAAGACAAGTGGCAGCTAAATACTCATAAGACAACTGTCAGCTAAATACTCATAAGACATATGGCAGCTAAATACTCATACGACAGGTGGCAGTTAAATACTCATACGACAAGTAGCAGCTAAATACTCATAAGACAAGTGGCAGCTAAATACTCATACGACAAGTGGCAGCTAAATACTCATAAGACATGTGGCAGATAAATACTCATAAGACAGGTGGCAGCTAAATACTCATACGACAGGTGGCAGCTAAATACTCATAAGACAGGTGGTAGCTAAATACTCATAAGACAGGTGGCAGCTAAATACTCATACGACAAGCAGTAGCTAAATACTCATAAGACAGGTGGCAGCTAAATACTCATACGACAAGGGACAGCTAATACTCATACGACAGGTTGCAGCTAAATATTCACACGACAAGCAGTAGCTAAATACTCATAAGACAAGTGGCAGCTAAATACTCATAATACAGGTGGCAGCTAAATACCCATACGACAGGTGGCAGCTAAATACTCATACGACAGGTGGCAGCTAAATACTCACAAGACAGGTGGTAGCTAAATACTCATAAGACAGGTGGCAGCTAAATAATCATACGACAAGCAGTAGCTAAATACTCATAAGACAGGTGGCAGCTAAATACTCATACGACAAGGGACAGCTAATACTCATACGACAGGTGGCAGCTAAATATTCACACGACAAGCAGTAGCTAAATACTCATAAGACATGTGGCAGCTAAATACTAAATTATAAATTTAAAACAGATCAGACCCTGATCAGACGCTCCTACAGGAGTCGTTTGATCTCGGTCTACTCTTTTTGCAAACTCGTGAAAATATATTTATATGAAGGAAAGCATTAAAACAAAAACTCCAGTCTCGAATCCCGTATGAAAACATAGGATCTCACCGTTTGCACAATAAATAGCGAGAACATAGGCTCTCAAAAAAAAACCACGATATTGGGTCAGATCCTCGACTTTCATATTGGTTGTACACTTTTAATGCTAAATGGCAAAGCTATGATTGCATATGCAAAATTAATTGGGAATCCAAGCTATTTCATACCGCAATAGTGTAATACGTAAGATATACAATTGAACTTCGATATCTCGAAATCGGATAACTCGAACTACGGGATAATTCGAAGTAAAAGTTCTAAAATGTATCACTGCATGTCGACAGCTTCCTACAGGAGGTTTCAGCATTACTTTAGAGCTGCATTAACCCTTTCCCTCATATAAACGTGTTTTCACGCATTTGCAAACAGAGTAGACCCAGATCAGACGGCTCCTAGAGGAGCCGTCTGATCAGGGTCTACTCTGTTTGCTAATAGAATTTGATAGATCTGGTTTTTTTACTTCCTAAAATGTCTACAATGCTCCACCTTCCAGATTTCTTTATAACTATTTTGTTAATGAATATTCAGTAGGTATTGAAATTTGAAATCATCATAGAACAGGGAAAGGGTTAAACGATAAACTTAAGACGTCGGTCAATTTAGAAATCGGATGACTCGAACCTCTGTTATCACGAAATAGTGTTTTTGGTTCCTTAAAGTTCGAGAGATAGAATGTCAACTGTACTTGAAAAACTATTATTAAGTTTATGAAATTACTTAATTTTTCAAAAAAGAAATGTATATTTGTTTAAATCTTAAATAAAATTCCGTTCTGTTCTGTTGTTTTTGTTGTTGTTGTTTTAACCCTTTCCCTCATCAATATCTATGTTAGAAATAAGGACATCTTGAATATTCATTAACTGAAGTTTTATAATGGTGAGTGAACACGGGATGTTTTTGGCTCTGGAAGAACCTGTAGAATCGTATTTATATATCATAGACAAACGGGGCAGACCCGGATCAGACGGCTCCAACAGGAGCCGTCTGATCTGGGTCTACTCTGTTCGCGAAGGTGTGAAAGGGCGTTTTTATGAAAGAAAGGTTTAACGGATAAACTATAGCTGACGAAACATTATGCATACGACAACGTCTGGCAGCAATAGAGTTAATGCAAAAGAGCTGCTTTTTCGCTTTTGATACTGGTTTTCCTAATCGTTCTAATAATAAACGCGATCGAATGGGGGTCTGCACTGTTTGCAGCAGCAGTAGCATAATGCTATTCTGAAAACTGACAATCATTGTAGAGTCTGATCGGTTGGTAATTGCCAAACTTATCTTGGACGGGTAGTAACTAGGACCATAGCGCATGAACTTAAACAGGATGGGTAGTATTTAGGACCAAAGCAAAATTAACCTAAACATGACGGGTAGTACCTAGGACCATAGCGCATTAACCTAAACATGACGGATAGTAACTAGGACCATAGCGCATGAACCTAAACATGACGGGTAGTAACTAGGACCATAGCGCATTATCCTAAACATGACGAGTAGTAACTGTGACTAGGACCATAGCGCATTAACCTTAGCAAGACTGGTAGTAACTAGGATCATAGCCCATTAGCCTTAACAGGAAGGGTAATAACTAGGACCATAGCGCATTAACCTAAACAGCACGGGTAGTAACTAGGACCATAGCGCATTAATCTAAAAAGAACGGATAGTAACTAGGACAATAGCGCATTAACCTTAACAGAACGGATAGTAACTAGGACAATAGCGCATTAACCTAAACAGGACGGGTAGTAACTAGGACAATAGGGCATTAACCTAAACAGGACGGGTAGTATCTAGGACCATAGCGCATTAACCTAAACAGAACGGGTAGTAACTAGTTACTAAGTAACCTAAACATGACGGGTAGTAACTAGGACCATAGCGCATGAACCTTGATAGGACGGGTAGTAACTAGGCGCATTAACCTAAACATGATGGGTAGTAACTAGGACCATAGCGCATTAACCTAAACAGAACGGGTAGTAACTAGGATCAGACCTAAGTTTATAAAGTCTCGCCTAAAGGACTTGGTCCGGCGAGGGATCGAACCCGGGAAAATATTGGGAACTTATCGACAGAGCTACAAACAGCTTGGGTCCTGATGAGACGCCGAGTTACTCGACGTCTCATCCGGATCCAAGCTATTTGCAATGTCCGATAGACCGCACAAGCACAAGTTTTAAGCAAACTACAAACTGAGTGATAAACAGTTTGGATCCTGATGAGATGCCGATATATTCGACGTCTGGTCTGGAAATAAACAATTGGCAAATAACATTTAGGTCCAGCTTTGCATGATGACGGCTAATAAAGAAAATCAATTCTATTACTAAAAAGGCAACAGATAAATGTGCGTACTCAAATACTAAAATCGCCAGTTCTCCACCAAACCCGATGTTGTGCGTATTCAAATACTAAAATCGCCAGTTCTCCACCAAACCCTATGTTGTGCGTATTCAAATACTAAAAATCGTCAGTTCTCCACCAAACCCTATGCTGTGCGTGCTCAAATACTAAAAATCGCCATTTCTCCACCAAACCCTATGTTGTGCGTGCTCAAATACTAAAATCGCCAGTTCTCCACCAAACCCTATGTTGTGCGTACTCAAATACTAAAATCGCCAGTTCTCCACCAAACCCTATGTTGTGCGTACTCAAATACTAAAATCGCCAGTTCCCCACCAAACCCTATGTTGTGCGTACTCAAATACTAAAATCGCAGTTCTCCACCAAACACTATGTTGTGCGTACTCAAATACTAAATCGCCAGTTCTCCACCAAACCCTATGTTGTGACCACTCTTTAGAATCGTCTCTTCGAGACGATTCTAAAGAGTGGTCACAGCATAGAGTTTGAAATAAAGAAGTTTACGTATCTTATCTGGACCTCTGTACTAGGACTACTACATTTTTGGCAAAAGAATGACACATACACAATTGTACTGTATTATGGATAATGTGTGTTTTGCATGGCAGACATATTAGGAATATGAAACCATCACATTTCTGATTTAATCCCATACTTCATTAATATTCATGTAAGAAATAATGACTGTATGTATATTAGCTGGATTGTTATTATTGCACATAAACACAGGGAGCGTTGGCCGTGGCAGAAAGTACAGAATCAGATCTATATTAGTCCACATGAATCATAGCTACCAGTATATTAGTCAAAAGAACAGAACAGAATCTGGTGAGACAGTTTTCCTACAGGAGCCACCTGATTAGGTTCTACCACCAATTACTCCAAGTGTTCGGACAGACAGACTTAGGCAAACAGTGCAGACACATATCAAACAGTGCAGACACAGATCAAACAGTGCAGACACATATCAAACAGCGCAGACACAGATCAAACAGTGCAGACACATATCAAACAGCGCAGACACAGATCAAACAGTGCAGACAGTGCAGACACATATCAAACAGCGCAGACACATATCAAACAGTGCAGACACAGATCAAACAGTGCAAACACATATCAAACAGTGCAAACACAAATCAAACAGTGCAGACACAGATCAAACAGTGCAGACACAGATCAAACAGTGCAAACACATATCAAACAGTGCAACCACAGATCAAACAGTGCAGACACAGAGCAAACAGCACAGACACAGATCAAACAGTGCAAACACATATCAAACAGTGCAGACACATATCAAACAGTGCAGACACATATCAAACAGTGCAGACACAGATCAAACAGTGCAGACACAGAGCAAACAGTGCAGATCCCTATTTGCTACTATGTCAGTCTATGTTGTCAATATGAATGTTACTTTATTGAATTTATTCAGCTTTACAAACAAATGGAGTATACAGAGCTGGTGTCCGGATACTCAGGGTAATTGGTGGAGTAGAGAGAGCTGGTGTCCGGATACTCAGGGTAATTGGTGGAGTAGAGAGTGCTGGTGTCCGGATACTTAGGGTAATTGGTGGAGTAGAGAGATCTGGTGTCCGGATACTTAGGGTAATTGGTGGAGTAGAGAGTGCTGGTGTCCGGATACTTAGGGTAATTGGTGGAGTAGAGAGATAGCTGGTGTCCGGATTCTTAGGGTAATTAGCTACCCTGCTTGAAAAGGCCATGACCTTTTAAATAATATGTTTCCAATGACCTTGACCCATTAAATACTCTGTTTGCAAAGGTCCTGACCCATTTGAATACTCTAATTGTAAAGTCATTGTCCTTTGAATACTATGTTTGGAGAGGCATTTACCTTTTATATACGGTTTCAAATGGCCTTGACCCATTGAATACTCTGTTTGCAAAGGCCTTGCCCTTTGAATACTCTAATTGCAAAGGTCTTAACCCTTTGAATACCCTAATTGCAAAGACCTTATCCCTTTGAATAATCTCTTTGTAAAGGTATTGGCAATTTGAATACTCTGTTTGTAAAGGCCTTGACCTTTTATATACTGTTTCAAATGGCCATGGCCCATTGAATACTCTGATCGCAAAGGAATTGGCCTTTTGAATACTGTTTGTAAACGGTATACTCTTTGAATACTCTGTAAAGGCATTGGCCCCTTTGAATACTCTGTAAAGGCCTCGGTCCCTTAGAATACTCTGTTTGTAAAGGTCTTGGTCCCTTTGAATACTCTGTTCTGTTTGTAAAGGCATTGACCCCTTTGAAAACTCTGTTTGTCAAAGTCTTGGTCCCTTTGAATACTATGTTTGTAAAGGTTTTGGTCCCTTTGAATTGTAAAGGTATTGGTCCCTTTGAATACTCTGTTTGTAAAGGTCTTGGTCCCTTTGAATACTTTGTAAAGGCATTGGCCCCTTTGAATACTCTGTTTATAAAGGCATTGGCCCCTTTGAATACTATGTTTATAAAGGCATTGATACCTTTGAATACTCTGTTTATAAAGGCATTGGTCCCTTTGAATACTCTGTAAAGGTCTTTGCCCCTTTGAATACTCTGTGTGTAAAGGCTTTGGCCCCTTTGAATATGCCGTAACATTTTAAGTGCGGGAAATGAGCATACTGGTGTTTGCAAAGAGTGTAGACCCAGATCAGAAGGCTCCTCTAGGAACCCCCTATGCTAAGGGTATAATCTGCTTAGCATTCAAAATCCGCTAGCAACTTTAAAGCATGCATACTGAACGGACTCTATAGTTAAAGACGGATGGGCCACTCCGATATTCATATTCAGCATCCAACAGTAACATACATGATAGAATACTGACAGCATCCAACAGTAACATACATGATAGAATACTGACAGCATCCAACAGTAACATACATGATAGAATACTGACAGCATCCAACAGTAACATACATGATAGAATACTGACAGCATCCAATAGTAACAGACATGATAGAATACTGACAGCATCCAACCGTAACAGCATCCAACAGTAACATACATGATATAATACTGACAGCATCCAACAGTAACATACATGATAGAATACTGACAGCACCCAACAGTAACATACATGATAGAATACTGACAGCATCCAACAGTAACATACATGATAGAATACTGACAGCATCCAACAGTAACATATATACTTGATAGAATACTGACAGCACCCAACAGTAACATACATGATAGAATACTGACAGCACCCAACAGTAACATACATGATAGAATACTGACAGCATCCAACAGTAACATACATGATAGAATACTGACAGCATCCAACAGTAACATACATGATAGAATACTGACAGCATCCAACAGTAACATACATGGCAGAATACTGACAGCATTCGACAGTAACATACATGATAGAATACTGACAGCATCCAACAGTAACATACATGGCAGAATACTGACAAAATCCAACAGTAACATACATGGCAGAATACTGACAGCATCCAACAGTAACATACATGATAGAATACTGACAGCATCCAACAGTAACATACATGATAGAATACTGACAGCATCCAACAGTAACATACATGGCAGAATACTGATAGCATCCAACAGTAACATACATGATAGAATACTGACAGCATCCAACAGTAACATACATGACAGAATACTGACAGCATCCAACAGTAACATACATGATAGAATACTCACAGTTTCTTGTACGCACCTTGTATGTATATAGTTATGCTTTATCCATATACCCCTGTCACAACTGAACTATCGTTATACCAATAGTCTTTACTAATACACTTCAATTACAGCACGACTTTTTCTCCACACTCTCTCACAGCTAATAGAATATTGAGTCATTGAGGTTTTAATACACCCGCAAGTGTGATATAGACACCGGTATTGAGTGACAGATCCTGATAGTCTAATACACACAAACAGCTATTGCACGTTGGAGAGATAACAGAAATCCGAATAGAGAGAGAGAAAAAATTTTTTGTCCCAGCTAATTGTAGACCTGTCTCAGATCCCTCTTAAGCAGTGACTATGGAACAGCTGCCTTAAGCAACAGATATAGAAACAGCCGATGTGATGTTATGTTCTGTGGTCGGTACAAGTGTGCCTAAGCCACTACCAATCGATAAAACGGGAGGTCTGTTTAGTGTTTGTACATCGTTCTCATCATAAAATATATTTGAGCTGTTATCTTCCTGAAATTCGGAACTTCCTAAAAATGACAAGAGAATAAACAATGAGACTTTGTTAATTATTGACAAAACACGAGGTCGCTGTAATACAGAAAGGAAGTAAATACAAGAAACTCTTAAATAAACCATTTGAATTTCAACATTTTACTCCATATATATATTTATGCCTTAACCCTTCGTTTGCTATTCACGTCAACATACCTACCTGTAAATAGTGAAGACCCAGATGAGACAGCTCCTGCAGGAGCTGTCTCATCAGGGTCTGCACTATTTAGAAGTTGATTGTGCAACCAGTGCACTCCACAGCAGTGATTGCACAGCGAAATACTTGTACACAGTGAAGATGTAATTATACAACAGGACATGGGTAAAGAAGGAGAAATGTATTTTAAAATTCAGCAAGCGAAGGGTTAAACCAAGATCAGACGAGTCATGCTGGAGTTGTGTGATCAGGATCTGCTTTGTTTGAAATACATTTGATTCTACAGTTTTTGCTTGGGCCAGAAATTACCTTACTTATATGCAAGTAGAAAATGTTTTAACCATTTCCCTTATACAAATGTCTTTTCACGCATTTGTAAACAGAGTAGACACAGATCAGACGGCTCCTATAGGAGCCGTCTGATCTGGGTATGCTCTGTTCAAGTATGTAATTATAACAGGCATGACTCTACAATTTCTACCAATACTAAAACATCGTGTATACACATATCTTATTGCAAAAAAAATCAGCTAGTAAATACACGTATTAGTGACGTCATTACTTCTTGCATGTATATTTAACAGGATTAATTATTATTAATGAAATCAATATGTATTTCATTGATATTCATGATGTAAATGACAAAGCAAACAAGCGGTTGTAAGACGCGTCTTTGATAAACCTACTGTATGTATTAGCAAGAAAGAAATTAATCAGGACAGTAATTCAAATCAGGATCATATTCTATTTGCCTATCCAATATGCAATATCCAATATATGCGAATAGAGAATGATATTGTACAGTAAAACTCCCACAAACAAAATAAGTTACATTACCGGTCTTAAGTTCTTAACCCTAACTGTGAGGGACACGAGCCACTAATGTCCTTTACAAACACTGTAGACCCAGATGAGAGGGCTCCTAGAGGGGCCCTCTCACCAGGGTCTGCACTGTTTGTCATGTTACACTTTTCTTTAGAAAAAAACCCTGCATATTCACCATAAGCTTAACCCGTTTGATTTTGGAATAGTCCATTTGAAAACTCGTTGTAAGGGTTAAAGACATGTGGCAGCTAAATGCAGGATGGAAGTAATGCAGAAATGCTCCTTTTTTTCAAAATGTGCAGGCCCAATACAGTTGAACTTCGATATCTCGAACTCGGATAAAACGAATTTCTGGATAGCTCGAAGTAAAAGTTCTGTCCTTCCAAAGTATACAATACAGAATTGTTCTAAACTGTATCACTACACATATCTAGAAACACACGTGATAGCTTAATGCAGGAGCTTTTGGCATTACTTTAGACCTGCATTAAGTTGTGAACTGGAGAAAGTGTCAAGATAAGTAATAGGATGACTCGAACATCTGTTATCTCGAGTATTGAATTATGGTCCCTTGAAGTTCGAGGTATAGGCGTTCAACTGTATATTACGGCTTATGTATCTTTATATCTCTGTCAGATTGTTCTGTTTTTGGATAATTTTATTATTTCGGGCAACAGCTTTGAAGTTATAGTGCTAATTAATATGTTGATGGCATCATATTTTAACCCATTCCATCATATCGACTACTGTTAACGCCTCTGCAAAAGTCACCTGTTGAAACCATTGTGATAAATAGAGCATTTGCTCCTATAGAAGCAAATGCTCTATTTATCACAATGGTTTCAAACTACAAAACTATAAAAAAAAATAATCATTTTCTCTATTTAATGCTCCTTTTCGGTACATTTTTTCAAAGTCGTTGGATCTAAAAATAGCCACTGAGGTAATGGCTTGTTTTAGCTTATATGTAGGAGCTTTCTGCATTACTTTCGTCCCGTGTTCACCCTTTACTCCATAGATACGCATTTTAACCCCTTTGCAAACAGAATAGACACACATACTCTGCTCAGTGTGTATGTAGGATGATAAAGAACTGATTTTACATGTCCTGTGACATGTAAATACAAATACAGTAAATACAAATGCAAATACAGTAAAACCAAGCTAATGCGACCACCTAAAAGAGGTATGATTATGGGTGCTAGATGCAGGTGGTAGTTTAATGCAGGGCAAAAGTAATTCAGAAAGCTTTCTGCATTACTTTTGTCCTGCATTAAGCAACCACCTGCTTATAAAGACACCCATGTTTATTCATTAACTGGTCGCATTAGAGGGGTTTTACTGTATAATAAATAATTTAATATTGATGATGCCACTATTTCTTACATGACTATTCATGGAGTAAAGAGTTAAGCTTCCACCTAGTCTATGCCCGACAATAAGATATAATTTGACTGAAAATAAAATTTTAGGGAGGTTTTACTGTGTGTACATACTATTAGAAGACTTTATTGATCAGATTGGATTTCGTGCATGCCAATGCGTTTAGTTATCGGTTTTCTTTGCACAGTAAAGTCCCTCTAAACAGAAGTTTTATACAGAAGAAGTTAGATTATTTAGACAGGTGGTTGCTTAATGCAGGATGAAAGTCGTACAGAAAGCTCCTTTGGGAGATTTCTGTATGACGTCCACCCCGCATTAAGCTGTAACCTGTTTTAAAGATTAGCATTTCTATTGATTGGAACATTCGGTTTAGATATTTTACTGTTCTTTCAACGGAAGCTAGTGACGTCAACGCTATAAAAAGATGTCGTTAACATTTAGAAATGTCATAATGTGAAACAAGTGCTTTAATCGTTCCATTGACTCGTGTTGGCATGTCACCAGATCGCAAGGAGATCACATCCGTAACTCTATGTCGCCATACTCATGATATAGATGTAATAAACATTTGAAACTTTAATTGGAAAAACATTGACACCATTCTAGTGTGATGCGATACGTGGTTTATGAGAATAGCAATACCAATTTAAGTGAAAAGAAGACGGGTCTGTGATATTATATGCAAACAGTGTGGATCCAGATGAAACGCCGAGTAACTCGGCGTCTCATTGGGATTCAAACTGCTTGATACTTGCTTTATTGTTTTATAAAGAAATTGAACAAGCAGTCACCGCACAACTTGAAGCAGACGAAAATGTGTGCAGCAGACGACAATGTGTGTAGCAGACAACAATGTGTGCAGCAGACGACATTGTGTACAGCAGACGACATTTTGTGCAGCAGACGAAAATGTGTGCAGAAGACATTGTGTGCAGCAGACGACGACAATGTGTGTAGCAGACGACAATGTGTGTAGCAGACAACAATGTGTGCAGCAGACGACATTGTGCAGCAGACGACATTTTGTGCAGCAGACGAAAATGTGTGCAGAAGACATTGTGTGCAGCAGACGACGACAATGTGTGTAGCAGACGACAATGTGTGTAGCAGACAACAATGTGTGCAGCAGACGACATTGTGCAGCAGACGACATTTTGTGCAGCAGACGAAAATGTGTGCAGAAGACATTGTGTGCAGCAGACGACACTGTGTGCAGCAGACGACAAAACTGACAACACTTACTGGCCACCTAGCGGTCATTTGCAAACAGTTTGGGATTCAAATGAGCGCCGCGGAAGTCGACGTCACCTAACCCTTTCCTCCATAAATACGCCTTTCTATGCCTCTGTAAAAGTCACTTTATGAAACCATTGTGATAAATTGAGCATTTGCTCCTATAGGAGCAAATGCTCTATTTATCACAATGGTTTCAAACTACGAAATTCTAAAATTTTCCTTTTCTTTAGTTAATGCTCATTTTCGGTAGATTTATTCAAAGTGGCTGGATCTAAAATAGCCCATGGAGGAATGGGTTAAAGGTCTAGTCTGTTTGACACTTGCTCAATATTTCCTCACAATGATTGAACGACTCGGAGGTTGAAATAGAACAAAGCAGATGTGGGATTGTTCAGATGAACTATGTGTTACTGTGTGAGTGTTCAAATGAACGAAGTGTTACTGTGTGAGTGTTCAAATGAACGATGTGTTACTGTGTGAGTGTTCAGATGAACGATGTGTTACTGTGTGAGTGTTCAAATGAACGGTGTGTTACTGTGTGAGTGTTCAGATGAACGATGTGTTACTGTGTGAGTGCTCAAATGAACGAAGTGTTACTGTGTTAGTATTTAAATGAACGGTGTGTTACTCTGTGAGTGTTTAAATGAACGGTGTGTTACTGTGTGAGTATTTAAATGAACGATGTGTTACTGTGTGAGTATTTAAATGAACGGTGTGTTACTGTGTGAGTGTTCAGATGAACGAAGCGTTACTGTGTGAGTGTTCAAATGAACGATGTGTTACTGTGTGAGTGTTCAAATGAACAAAGTGTTACTGTGTGAGTGTTCAAATGAACGATGTGTTACTGTGTGAGTGTTCAAATGAACGAAGTGTTACTGTGTGAGGTATGAGTATTCAGATGAACGATGTGTTACTGTGTGAGTGTTCAGATACACGAAGTGTTACTGTGTGAGTGTTCAGATGAACGAAGTGTTAATGTGTTAGTGTTCAAATGATCTATGTGTTACTGTGTGAGTGTTCAGATGAATGATGTGTTACTATGTGAGTGTTCAGATACACAATGTTTTACTGTGTGAGTGTTCATATGAACTATGTGTTACTGTGTGGGTGTTCAGATGAACGATGTGTTACTGTGTGAGTGTTCAGATACACGATGTGTTATTGTGTGAGTGTTCAGATGAACGATGTGTTACTGTGTGAGTGTTCAGATACACGATGTGTTATTGTGTGAGTGTTCAGATGAACGATGTGTTACTGTGTGAGTGTTCAGATACACGATGTGTTACTGTGTGAGTGTTCAGATGAACGATGTGTAACTGTGTTAGTGGTCAGATGAACGATGTGGTACTGTGTGAGTGTTCAGACAAACGAAGTGTTACTGTGAGAGTGTTCAGACAAACGACGTATTACTGTGTGAGTGTTCAGATGAACGATGTGTTACTGTGTGAGTGTTCAGATGAACGATGTGTTACTGTGTGAGTGTTCAGATGAATGGTGTGTTACTGTGCGAATACAGTGGATCCTGTATTAAGCGACCATCAAGAAGAGCTCTAATTATGGGTCTTAAAGGCAGGTGGTAACTTAATGCAGGTCAAAAGTAATACAGAAAGCTCCTATAGGAGCTTTCTGTATTACACATGGCCTGCATTAAGCAACCACCTGTTTTTTAAGACTCCTGTAATCAATAAATGAATTTCCGCTTAAAATAGGTTCTGCTTGATTTACATATTGTAGACAAAATGTACCCAAGTACATCATTGTCGGGATTCAACTCAAAAGTCCACTCATATCCCCCACTTTAAGCAGTCTGGGAAAAGTTAAATCAATGGAAAATTATTTTCTCATTTAAGATTCGGAGATGATCCCCCCCCCCCCCCCCCCTCATCTTTTCAAAGATATTATCAGAGTGGTAAACCGTTTGGATTCTGATAAAACACCGAGTTGCTCGGCGTCTAATCTGGATCTAAACAGTTTGCAAATGTAAGCACAATTTCACCCACAGCAAGACAATGGTTAATGACAGTGCACAGATGTTAATAATGCAAATAAACTTCCTTTGAAGAATGCATTAATGTCTCTTAATGTCTCGTATGCACAGGATATCTTTTGATCAATAACATCTCAAGTACTTATAATATTATATGTGTTTAAACCTTTAGCCTGCTGGCCTGAAAAAATGTCGGCTCAATGTATCGCACACAACAGGGCCTGTCTGAACCCATTACCTCATAGGCTAATTTTAGACTCAACCTCTTTGAATGAAGGAGCATTTACTAGAGAAAAAGACAATTTTAGAATTGTGTAGAATTTAAACCATTGTGATAAATAGAGCATTTGCTCCATAGGAGCAAATGCTCTATTTATCAAAATGGTTTCAAGAAATAACTTTTATAGAGGCGTAGAAAGGCGTATTTATGGAGGAAAGGGTTAAGTGGTGAGTCATTCATTGTTCATAGGAATCTTAAAGAGCAAGTGGTTGCTTAATGCAGGGCAAAAGTAATGCAGAAAAGTCATAAAGGAGCTTTCTGCGTTGCTTTCGACCTGCATTAAGCTACCACCTGCTGTACATACCCATAATCAAATCTCTTTTTGATGACCGCTTAAGACAAGTTTTACTGTACACCAATTACCCATGTTGGTTTTTTCAATGTCTTAATTAACCCTTTCCCTCATATAAACGTGTTTTCACGCATTTGCAAACAGAGTAGACCCAGATCAGACGGCTCCTAGAGGAGCCGTCTGATCATGGTCTACTCTGTTTGCTTATGGAATTTGATAGATCTGTGTCTTTACTTTCTAAAATAGCTACAATGTTCCACCTTCCAGATTTGATTATAACTGTTTTGTTCATGAATATTCAATGGGTATTAAAATTTGGACTAAAAATAGAACAGGGAAATACATGATCTGAGTGTCACATAGTTAGCATCCCGAAGATGGATTCAAACTGGATCACGGGTTAACTAACAACAGGCTAAAAGTTGAGACCATCGTGAAGTTGTTGGGAATTAGATTAATATTAAACAGTTTCATATCTGTTGTTTAAAACTACATCAAATATTTATTATTGAGCTGACCTACTTTATGATTGAGCTGACCAACTTTATGATAGAGCTGACATACTTTATGATTGAGCTGACATACTTTATACTTTATAATTCAGCTGACATACTTTATGATTGAGCTGACCTACTTTATAACTGAGCTGACATACTTTATGATAGAGCTGACCTACTTTCTTAACTATCATACCGTTAATTGCGACCTGACTCACATTTGCAAACAGCTTGGATCCAGATGAGACGCCGAGTAACTTAGAAATTCATTGTGATCCAAACTATGCAACTCAGGATCCGATGTGTTTGACACTCAGTCAAAGGCTGCCAAAAAACTTGTGGCTTGACACTTGGTCAATATTTTCTACGAAGCTTGATTGAATCAGGAGAGTCAAAAATACACCATATCCAAATGTTAGCAGATTTTTTACAGCAAGGTTAAGGTTAACGTGTTTGTTGGGTCTGGATATACTCTGTTTAGATAAAGGGCAATCAAGTTATCAATTAATCAAGTTATCAAGTAATAAAGTTTCACTAGAACCTGTCTTTACTCATTACCTCATATGCTATTTTTAGATACAATCTCTTTGAATTAATCTACCGAAAAGGAGTATTAACTAGAGAAAAGGAACATTTTAGAATTTTGTAGTTTGAAACCATTGTGATAAATAGAGCATCTGCTCCTATAGGAGCAAATGCTCTATTTATCACAATGGTTTCAGAAAGTGACTTTTACAGAGTCGTCAAAAGTCGTCAATATGAGGGAAAGGGTTAAGCGGCATCATTTATTGAATAAGGGCGTCTTAAAAAGCAAGTGAATGCTTAATGCAGGGCAAAAGTGATGCAGAATGCTCCTTTTGAGCTGCGTTAAATTGTCGTTTTAAAGCTCTTTTTAATGGTCGCTTTTTCGTGAAAGCTAAGGTAGGCCTACACGTGAGTTTGAAATGAGCTTTTAGAAACAGTTTGAGTCCAGATGAAACGCCATGCAACTCGGCTACTCATCAGTTATTCTGGATTCATACTGTTTGCAACCCCCCCCCCCCCCCCCCCCAAACACAAACACACACCAGCCCAATCGGCAAGCTAAAAGTTTAAGTAAAATTTCTCTACAGCATGGCGTAGCTTAATGTAGAACAAAATTTATGCAGAAATCTCCTATAGAAACGTTCTGAATTTCTATTGTTTTGCACCGGACAGTAACACGATAACTGAACTGTGTCTAAACTCTGAGTAGATGCCTGAATAACCAATCACAACTCCATTCTTCATGACTTATATTAATGATATTGCTTGTCGATAATATTTGTTTTAGAATTGATTAATCCTTCTTCCTGCCAATAACAAACAGGCCTGAGTTTGCAAACGGTTTGGATCCAGATAAGACGCTGATAAACTCAGCAGGATCCACGTTGTTTAATACTCGATCAATAATTTCTAAAAATAAAAAATCGAAAATTGCGTAAAACTAGTAGATCTAGCAGATCAGAAACTGAGCAGAAATAGTTTTTATTCAGCAGAATATGTGGTTAATACTCAGAGGGGAGTTTCTGCGTGAGGAAACATAGGATGATCGATATCAGTGGATGAGCATCATGTCCTTTGACCCATTACCTCACAGGCTATTTTGAGATACAACCTCTTTGAATAAATCTACCGAAAAGGAGCATTAACTAGAGAAAAGGAACATTTTAGAATTTCGTAGTTTGAAACCAATATGTGATAAATAGAGCATTTGCTCCTATAGGAGCAAATGCTCTATTTATCACAATGGTTTCACAAAGTGACTTTTACAGAGTCATCAAAAGTCGTCAATATCAGGGAATGGGTTAATAATTTCAACGCAACGCTGTATTGTCATAGTGGAATATAGTTCATCGGCGTTTAATCCATTACGTCATAGGCTATTTTATTTCACCTCCCACTAGTTTCTGGCCTTTTCATTGGATAAGAGCAGCCACGTGGTGACTCTCTATATTTTTATAGAGTGTCAGTAAGCTGACCCACTATTGGCATACTACAACAAAATGGTTGCCATTCAAAACAGTTCATCTTTTAATCATGATATTGATACGTGTATGCCATTATCTATTTCAACAAATATTCACTAAATATAACGGATTGGCCCATTATAAACAACGTTTTGTTTGCTTTGCCTATTTTGGTTAGGCCTACGTAAAATTTAGACCTGCAAAATTGTGACGTGCAGCTCTGTATAAATATAACAAAATGACGTCATTTTAACGTCAACGTCATTTCTGTAATAATAACAATGTCATCAGGGTCAAAATAAATTATGGAAAGTGGTCGATGAAATAAATCAGTTATTAGGTTTGTCACTGACCCACTACGGAAATATCGGGGGTCTGTAAGGTGAATATGGGGGGGGGGGGGGGGGGGGGGCTCGGCAATCGCCACCCTCCCTATTCATCCTACAGACCCGCTATATTTCCGTAGTGGGTCAGTGACAACCAATATTATTTCAACTCCCACTAGTTTCTGAATTTTTTCATTGGATAAGAGCAGTCACGTGGTGACCCTCTATAGTTCTATAGAGTGTCAGTAGCTGATCCACTATTGGAACACTACAACAAAATGGCCGCCAATCAAAAGAGTTCGACTTTTAATTAAAATCTATTATTTTGATTCATGACATCACCCATTTTAACAAATATTCACTAAATATAACGGGTTGGCGCATTTTAAACAAGTTTTTGTTTGCTTGGCCATTTTTGGTTAGGTCAAATTTAGACCTGCAAAATTGTGACGCGCAACTCCATAAATATAACAAATTGACGTAATAATAACAATTTCATTATCTAGGTCAAAATAAATGATGGAAAGTTGCCGATGAAATTAATCATTTATTGGGTTTGTCACCGACCCACTACGGAAATATAGGGGGTCTGTAGGATGAAAAGGGGGACTCGGCTATCACCTCACCATCATTTATCCTACAGAGCCCCTATATTTCCGTAGTGGGTCAGTGACAAACCCAATAAATATACGAATATAAGACCTATTACGCCATAGGTTATATCTAGAGCCAGCCTTTTTGAATAAATATACTGAAAACCAGCATTTACTAGCAAAAGGGAAAAGTTTAGATTTATGTAGTTTTGAAACCATTGTGATACATAGAGCATTTGCTCCTATGGAGCAAATGCTCTATGTATCACAATGGTTTCCATAAGTGATTTTTACAGATGCGTCAAAAGGCGTCAATATGAGGGACTGTGATAGCTTAGCTTCCACTCAGTATGAGGGTCTTAACATTTTACCTCATTAATATTAATGTAAGAAATAGCGAAATCATGAGCTGATCCTTTGAAATGGCCGATCAGATATGTACCACAGGTGCCAGACGCGTGACCATTTAATAAATATTACTTATAAATATCTTCAAATACGTCTAGAGATCATACTTTGACAGTAAAAAAATGTTTCGTATAGTATATTACTATGTAATATACTTTACTGACAACTTTTTTTTCTTTTTTTTTTACTGTCAAAGTATGATGTTTAAGATATTTATACAGATAAGTAGTATTTATGAAATGGTCACGCGCCTGGTACCTGTGATATGTACACTTGCATTCTTGGTATTGGTAGATACTGAAGCGTCAGGTGTATTATAATTTCATATACAAACAGAGCTGATCCTGATCAGATGACTCCTATAAGAGCTGTGTGACCTGGGTCTACTCTGTTTGAAAATGCGTGAAAACATTAAATGAAGGAAAGTGTTAAATTTGCCTATGAGTTTGGATGACAAACAATGAAAACCCTGATCAGATGGCTCCTTTAAGAGCCGTGTGACCTTTAAGAGCCGTGTGACCTTTAAGAGCTGTGTGACCTTTAAGAGCTGTGTGACCTTTAAGAGCCATATGACCTTTAAGAGCTGTGTGACCTTTAAGAGCCGTATGACCTTTAAGAGCTGTGTGACCTTTAAGAGCCGTATGACCTTTAAGAGCTGTGTGACCTTTAAGAGCCGTATGACCTTTAAGAGCTGTGTGACCTTTAAGAGCTGTGTGACCTTTAAGAGCTGTGTGACCTTTAAGAGCCGTATGACCTTTAAGAGCTGTGTGACCTTTAAGAGCCGTATGACCTTTAAGAGCTGTGTGACCTTTAAGAGCTGTGTGACCTTTAAGTGCTGTGTGACCTTTAAGAGCCGTATGACCTTTAAGAGCTGTGTGACCTTTAAGTGCTGTGTGACCTTTAAGAGCTGTGTGACCTTTAAGAGCTGTGTGACCTTTAAGAGCCGTATGACCTTTAAGAGCTGTGTGACCTTTAAGTGCTGTGTGACCTTTAAGAGCACTCTGATCTGGGTCTACACCGTTTGCAAATGGCTGCGCATGCATGTTCCGCATTCAAAGGTTTAACTAACCAGAACAACCACGGTGGAGCCGCGTTATGGCGACTGTGTAAGAAAGGTTTCAAATATTTAGCCAGAAAATACTGACACCATAAACAGACACCGGACAGAATTAACGCAAAATCTCTCGTGACCCTTCCATGTGACGCAAGCAAACAGAAGTAGCTCTCTGATCATCTGCTTGCTACGCCCATCAATGTCTAAGAGTTTCACAAGTACATATTTCTATTCAGATTTTATCCTCCACATAAATTATGACGGGCTCAGGTTTTCAATTTGACCAAGTTGACCATATAAAATGGGAGTTTAATGGTCAAGATATCCCTGAAATATTAGGTTTTTGCCACATACAGTAAAACATATCTTAACTCATTACCTCATAGGCTATTTTTAGATCCAGTCTTTTTTTAATTAATCTACCGAAAAGGAGCATTAACTATAGAAAAGGAGACTTTTAGAATAATTGTGTAGTTTTGAAACCATTGTGATAAATAGAGCATTGCTCCTATAGGAGCAAATGCTCTATTTATCACAATGGTTTCACAATGTGAATTTTATAGAGGCGCAAAATGCGTCACTAGGGGGTAATGTGTACTCCTGCAAACATAATAGACACGGCGTAGTAACTGTCTGCTCAGGGTCTGCTCTGTTAGCTTATAAAAAATATAGATCTGATTTTACAGTTTCTTGCAAAAAATCAAGTTTGCGTGCATGTGCTGTTATCAGCGTACATCTTACGAATATTCATTTCTTACACGAATATTCATGAAATAACAAATCAATAAGAAAACGGCTGTCTTTGGACACCATAAGATAAGATTTATGAATTTAATATGTCGAGCAAATAACAAAGCGTGGCATATATTTAGATCTAATAGTGCTGTGAAAATGTATGCCTCCTTAACCCATTCCCTCATATTGACAACTTTTGACGACTCTGTAAAAGTCACTTTGTGAAACCATTGTGATAAATAGAGCATTTGCTCCTATAGGAGCAAATGCTCTATTTATCGCAATGGTTTCAAACTACAAAAATTCTAAAATGTTCCTTTTCTCTAGTTTTCGGTAGATTTATTCAAAGAGGTTGTATCTAAAATAGCCTATCAGGTAATGAGTTAACCCAGTTGAGCCAAGTGACCCTTAAAAGGGACATAGACAAACAGTGTAGATCCAGATCAGAGGGATCCTGCACTGTTTGCTGAACCCATGTATGCCAATGGCTTACACCAGGATACAGGGGCTGTTCGATATGTATTGTCACTCATGTTCTAATTCTTAAATAGCAACATGAAACTTACTCATTTTAAGTGCATCCCCTCAAGGTAATCCCCGTTGGCTAGAATGCAAAGTTTCGGCCTTTCTATCCACATATGAAAGGTCCGGATGTAGTCTTTTTGAGGTATATTCATTATTGCGGAACCAACGGAATTCCTCTTACAATATTTTCTTGTAGCAAGCATTTTCTTCAACTTCGGGAATAGAAAGAAGTCACATGGGGACAAATCTGGCGAATACGGAGGGTGTGGCAGTACAGTCACGTGTTTTGTTTTGTTTTTTGCAAAAAAACTATGTTACCAGTGCTGCCTTGTGTGATGGCGCATGATCGTGAAGCAATTTGAGGTGTTTCAATCCACTCTTTGGTCGAACTTTACAAAAGTACTTTTTCAGTTTTTTTCAAAACTTTGTCACAGTAAAACCTTGCATGGACACCTCTTCCCTTTGGTACTGGTACCTGTATTGCTGGACCACGTGCAGTAAAGAAAATGACGTACAACATTTTACGCACGCTGACTGACCTTTTGGCAACGAAATGCCTTTTAGCTGACTTTGTAGCCCAGATTCTATTACTGATCTTACGATGAAACTCAAAAAAGTAAATCCACGATTCATCGCCAGTTACTATCTGGGGGAAATTGTTTTTCGCCATATTTTTGCCTAGCTTAAATAATTTCCTGGCACAATTCACACGTGAACGTTTTGTGTCATCAGAGAGAATATGGGCTATCCAGCGAGCAGTGATCTTCCTAATGCAAAACTTCTTTTTCGAAATAAAGTGACCTGTTGATAACGAAACACCTGTACGTTGTGCTAATTCGCGAATTGTAAACCGAGAATCTTCTTTCAGCAATTCCACTATTTTAGCTTCAGCAACTTTGGTACTGCTGCTGTCCTTACGGACACTTTTAGGGTTGTTTTCAACAGCTTCCCTCCCAGAAGCAAAACGCTTAGCCCATCTACAAACAGTTCTATATGACATTGCATAACCCATATATATGCTCACAATTTCTTCATAAATTTCTTTGGAAGCTTGTCCGAGTTTAACGCTGCACTTGATATAAGCTCGTATTTCCGAGGATTGTTCGATTCGCGACCCCATCATTTTAACACAGTATCTAATGAGTGCTTTCCTTTAACCCTTTCCCTCATATTGACCACTTTTGACGACTCTGTAAAAGTCACTTTGTGAAACCATTATGATAAATAGAGCATTTGCTCCTACAGGAGCAAATGCTCTATTTATCACAATGGTTTCAAACTACACAATACTAAAAACTTTCTTTTCTCTAGTTAATGCCCCTTTTCGGTAGATTTAATCAAAGTGGTTGGGTCTAAAAATAGCCTATGAGGTAATTGGTTAAATCAAACTTTAACCAACAATCCCTGATCTCTCATGTACAATCTGACATCGTTTGATTGTCCATGAATAGTTTTACCTGGTGGCGTATCGATTAGCCACGGGGACAGCGTTTCGCATGAAATCCACGTGCAACTGGTGCAAGGACAATACATATCGAACAGCCCTTGTATATTTTATATGCTGTGATCCTCTCAACATACGAAATGGAGGGGCACCAAAATAAGACCCGGGCGAGTTTTCTTTAAATAATAGTGGAGGATCAAGTCCTGATCTACAGTACATTTGCTTACTTCCAATCAATTCAACGATAATAATAATAATCTTTATGCCAGACGTTTCGCGTTTAACATGGTTAAGAGTTAAACAAGTTAATTGACGCAAAAACAAATAGAGTACAGTTTCGCCGGGGCGATACTACCATATCCTTTGTTTGTGCGAAATGCCGCCATTGCTCACATTCGTGATTCTTCAAAATTACCCCGTTGTGAAAAAAAGTAATGTCTTCTTAAATCTAATTGTTCGGAACTTAGATTTTATCAACCTTTTGAGACACTATCTGTCTTTTTGAGACACTATCTGTCTGTCTGTCTGTCTGTATGTATGTCTGTCTGTCTGTCTGTCTGTATGTATGTATGTATGTATGTATGTATGTATGTATGTATGTATGTATGTATGTATGTATGTATGTATGTATGTATGTCTGTATGTCTGTATGTATGTATGTATGTATGTATGTATGTATGTATGTATGTATGTATGTATGTATGTCTGTATGTATGTATATATGTCTGTCTGTCCGTCCGTCCGTCCGTCCGTCCGTCCGTCAGCTCACAAGGATTGATGATTATGTGACACTGAGAACAAACATTCAGTCACATAACATTCAATCTGTGAGAAGGTGCGTCCATCCGCCCTTCCATCCACCCAACCATCCATTCATCCATCCATCCATCCATTTACCCACCCTTCCATCCATCCTTCCACCCATCCATCCATCCATCCATCCATCCATCCACATCCATCCATCCATTCCTCCATCCATCCATCCACCCATCCATCCATCCATTCATCCATCTATCTATCTCCAAATAATGGGAAAAAAGCAATATATATATATATAGAGGATCTTATATGAGTGTTCATTACAAATTGGTTTTTTTATGAAACGAGTTTATTATAATAATATAACACGAGCTTTATTCACAATAGTCAACGAGTTTCATGAAAACAATATGTAATGAACGCGAATGTAAGACTCTTTTTTTTATCACATAAACCTAAAAATGCCATAGAAAATGAAACAGGCTATAGCTGACGGCCGTTTCGACCATTCCTTATAAACAGCGTAGTAATACAACGGACGACTCACGGGGATCTCCACGACTGGCTAACATTTAAATGAGCGCTGTGATTGGCTAACGATTGCTAATTTGAATAAAAATGCACTAGTGCATTTCCGCGATTTAAAGCACTCAGTAAAGACACACCCACAAGGCAGATTATGTGATAAACATGTATCTGCAGCATATCCACAGGCTGTAGTATCGAAGTGGCTTTTTATGTATATACATGTAAATTATAGTTTATCACATAATCTGCCTTGTTCAGTTCAGAATACATGTATAACAGTATAATTGTGCACATGCATAAATACTAGAATCTCTAATTCGACGACCAAAAGATGTATGAATATAGGTCTTAAAACAGGTGATAAATTAATGCAACCCGTTGTTATGCAGAAAGTTCCAATAAGAGCATTCTGCATTACTTTCGTATCATAAGCAAACAAAGTAGACCCTGATCAGACGGGTCCTTTATACAGGAGCCATCTGATCTGGGTCTGCTATGTTTGCAAAGGCGTAGAAAGATGGGAAGGATTAAATACCACTGCAGTTAGTATACAGGGGTTGTATTGTATAGTAAGGTCAGTAGAACTAGGACTGTTGACTCTTTGTCAGGATAATGTGACTGGGTGTGAGTTAAATCTTTTGATGAGTATTCATTTGAGAAGTAATTACTTTATTAAACAATAATTAGATGATTATTTATTTTGACAAAATGTAATGGACACAAGACGTTTTGGCTATTGCAGAAACTGTAGAATCTGATCTACGTATTTCATAAGCAAACACAGCAGGTCGCCTGTTTTACGCCAGGTCATCTGCTTTACGCCAGGTCGCCTGTTTTACGCCAGGTCACCTGCTTTACGCCAGGTCGCCTGTTACGCCAGGTCGCCTGTTTTACGCCAGGTCGCCTGTTAATTCACAAAATTAATAAATGCGGTCAACCCCTTCCTTTGTACAAATGCTTTTCCAAGCCTTTGCAAATACAATAGGTCCAGATCAGACAGCTCCTGTTGGAGTAGGCTGATCAGGGTCTGCTATGTTTGCTTACGGAATTATTACCGATCTGGCTCTACAGTTTCTAAGCTCTGTATGCTTAGATTCTACACTTCTTTCTGCCACAGTGAAAAATCCGTTGGTTCAATGGTAATGCTGTAAATAATATATCCGGCTCGTTAATATTCATGATGTCTTTATTTCTAACATGAATATTCAACAAGGAAAGAAAAATCAAACACCACACGTTCGCAGTTATAAGTGTCTATCCATAAGTTTTTTTTCCATGCCCTACTACAGAGCGTTAACCAATAAACCCATGTTACCCCATATATGAGACTTACGCAAATAGTGAAGGAGTCCTCTTAATAGGGTCTACACTGGTTTGCTATACAACTCAATGTACAGGACATAGGCGAACAGTGAAGTAGCTCTCTGAATACTGTCTTTACCGTTTGTTATAAACTCAAAGTATAGGACACTGGCAAACGGTGAAAGAGCCTTGTAATGTATGGGACATAGCCACACAGTGACGGAGTCTGATCAGGGTCTGCACTGTCTACTAAAGCATTCAATATATTGAACATTGGCAAATAGTGAAGGGGCCCTCAGAATAGGGTGTGCACGGTTATACCACTCAATGGAAGGGGCATAAGCTAATAGTGAGGGAACCCTCTGAGAGAAATCTGCATTATTTGTTATAACAGTCCATGTATAAGACAAAGGGAAACAGTGAAGGGGCCCTCTGAATAGGGTCAGCACTGTTTACTATATACCAGCACTGTTTACGATATACCAGCACTGTTTACTATACACCCGCACTGTTTATTATATAGCCACACTGTTTACTATATATACCAGCACTGTTTACTATATACCAACACTGTTTACATATATACCCACTCGTTTTACAATATACCGGTACCAGCACTGTTTACTATATACCAGCAATGTTTACTATATACCAGCATGGTTTACTATACATCCGCACTGTTTATTATATAGCCGCACTGTTTACTATATATACCAGCACTGTTTACTATATACCAACACTGTTTACATATATACCCACTCGTTTTACAATATACCAGCGTGGTTTACTATATACCGGCACCAGCACTGTTTACTATATACCAGCAATGTTTACTATAATACCAGCATGGTTTACTATATACCAGCATTGTTTACTATATAGCAGCACTGTTTACTATATACACGCACTGATTAGCACTGTTTACTATATACCAGCACTGTTTACTATATACCAGTTAATGTCAAAGGTTGTCATAAGTACATATATCTTTCTTTTGCAGGACGCATCCGCCATGAACAATATATGGGTTTTAGTTTGGTGTACCTTATATAATAGTTCATACAAGAAGATGTCCAGATAATATGCGTAAATGCAAATACTTTCAAGAAAAGCTTTTTTATTTCTCTACTAAACCGTATACTGTGAGCACTCTTTAGAATCGTTTCGAGGAGACTATTCTAAAGAGTGGTCACATTATAGAGTTTGGTAGAGAAATGACGGTTTTAGTTCTTGAGTAAGCACCTATATATGTGGCTATGTAAAGTATCGTATTGCATTGACTTGCATTCACTGTTTTAAACTATTTATATCAATCAAAGTTCAATACGTGGCAAACCATTTTTATTGATCACATTTTCTGTGATCTGCCCACGAACATGTTGACAATGCTATTGAAACGAGCTGTGAAATTGAGAAAACCACTATATGTTACGTGACAGAGGAAATGTCATTTGAAACGGCGATCATAGTAGTTGGCTATTTACCTGATAGAGCCACCTTTTAAGCGTTTTGCAAACAGAGTAGAACCAGATCAGTCGGATCTTGTTGGCGAATGCAGGCCTTTTCTGGCGTCTACACGGCTCCGTTATAAGTATCCATTCCTAATGCAAAATGTTTCCCAATTTTGGGAAACAATCCCAATAGACAGCAGATTTTGATTAAAATGCTAAGAAATGCATAACAAATTAAAACAGGACCAAAACCTCTTTATGAATCATAGAGTGTTATCTGAAAAACAACCGTAACTTTTAAAACGCATTTTCCAAAATGTGTCAGAAAAGGTCCTGTTGGGTGAAAAGAACAAAAGGAAAACTCTTCTGAAACTAGTGTGATTAATAGAGCAAATGTTCTATTTATTGCAATAGTTTCAAAAATGATTTTTATATACATGTAGGTGTCAGTAGGAGGGACCGGCTCAAAGGGTGTCAGTAGGAGGGACCGGGTCTAAGGTGTCAGTAGGAGGGAAGGGGTCAAAGGGTGTCAGTAGAAGGGACCGGGTCAAAGGGTGTCAGTAGGAGGGACCGGGTCAAAGAGTGTCAGTAGGAGGGACCGGGTCTAAGGTGTCAGTAGAAGGGACCGGGTCAAAGGTGTCAGTAGAAGGGACCGGGTCAAAGGTGTCAGTAGAAGGGACCGGGTCAAAGGTGTCAGTAGAAGGGACCGGGTCAAAGGGTGTCAGTAGGAGGGACCGGGTCTAAGGTGTCAGTAGAAGGGACCGGGTCAAAGGTGTCAGTAGAAGGGACCGGGTCAAAGGGTGTCAGTAGGAGGGACCGGGTCAAAGGGTGTCAGTAGGAGGGACCGGGTCTAAGGTGTCAGTAGGAGGGACCGGGTCAAAGGTGTCAGTAGAAGGGACCGGGTCAAAGGGTGTCAGTAGGAGGGACCGGGTCAAAGGTGTCAGTAGGAGGGACAGGGTCAAAGGTGTCAGTAGGAGGGACCGGGTCAAAGGTGTCAGTAGGAGGGACAGGGTCAAAGGTATCAGTGGGAGGGACCGGATCAAAGGTGTCAGTAGGAGGGACCGGGTCAAAGGGTGTCAGTAGGAGGGACCGGGTCAAATGGTGTCAGTAGGAGGCATCGGATCAAAGGTGTCAGTGGAAGGGACCGGGTCAAAGGTATCAGTGGAAGGGACCGGGTCAATGGTGTCAGTAGGAGGGACCGGGTCAATGGTGTCAGTAGGAGGGACTGGGCCAAAGGTATCAGTGGGAGGGACCGGGTCAATGGTGTCAGTAGGAGGGACCGGGTCAAAGGGTGTCAGTAGGAGGGACCGTATCAAAGGTGTCAGTGGAAGGGACTGGGCCAAAGGTATCAGTGGGAGGGACCGGGTCAATGGTGTCAGTAGGAGGGACCGGGTCAAAGGGTGTCAGTAGGAGGGACCGTATCAAAGGTGTCAGTGGAAGGGACCGGGTCAAAGGTATCAGTGGAAGGGACCGGGTCAAAGGTATCAGTGGAAGGGACCGGGTCAATGGTGTCAGTAGGAGGGACTGGGCCAAAGGTATCAGTGGGAGGGACCGGGTCAATGGTGTCAGTAGGAGGGACTGGGCCAAAGGTGTCAGTAGGAGGGGCCGGGTCAAAGGGTGTCAGTGGGAGGGACCGGGTCAAAGGGTGTCAAAATGTGAAAATAGGTTAATACAGGACACAAACACAACTGGAACATTTGCCGACAGTTGTTTTTATCGTGGTAGGTGGTATAGTTTCTGTTTGTTATTCGAGGAAATGAATTAAGGACTTAATATCTGAAGGGTGATGTCAACAAACCATTAAAACTGCAGTATGTGTGACATAATTGCTGTATTTTGTTTATTCTGTTACGCAGATATTTCCGCCTATTTCAACCTTTGACTATCAAGATTTATTTAATGACATTTAAACCTTTCCCTCATATAAACACCTTTTCACGCATTTGCAAACAGAGTAGACCCAGATCAGACGGCTCCTATAGGAGCCGTCTGATCGTGTCTGCTCTGTTTGCTAATGGAATGTGATAGATATGTTTATTTACTTTCTAAAATGGCTATAATACTCCACCTTCCATATCTGATTATAACTAGTTCTACCATGAATATTCAGTAGGTATTGAGATTTGAAATAAACATAGAACAGGGGAAGGATTATGGTATGTTTGTATAGTAACCAGTTATACTAATTTGGTTATCTATTTCCCCTTTACTTGATAAAGAAGCATAGTTACACATTCGCAACCAGAGCAGATCCAGACCAAACAACTCATGTTTGCTTATCCCTTTCAGTCTTATAAGCGCTTGTTTCACGCATCTGAAAACATCGTAGACCCAGATCAGACGGTTCCTGTGGGAGCCGCCTAATCAGAGTCTGCTCTATCTGCTTATGAAATTATAACCGATCTAGCTCTACAGTTTCTACTGATTCCAAAACATTGTGTGTACATATGCCTTTATAAACATTATTCTAACAAGATCTGATTGTAACGGAATCCATTACAGAATGACACCCAAACGAAACGGACAACACGGGTATTGATGAGCAAAATATCGAACTATTCACCAACCACATGCCATCGACTGCTTACCATGGCAACCAACACTTTTGAAACACACTCTAGTTCCAATATTACTAGGAGAAATGGAAGAAAAGTTAATTTTGAAAATTGTTGCAGACGACAATTTTTGCAGCTGACAGTGACGATGGTCTGTTTCCCTCCCCCCTCTCTCTCTCTCTCTCTCTCTCTCTCTCTCTCTCTCTCTCTCTCTCTCTCTCTCTCTCTCTCTCTCCCCTCTCTCTCTCCCTCTCTCTCTCCCTCTATCTCTCTCTCTCTCCCTCTATCTCTCTCTCTCTCTCTCTCCCTCTCTCTCTCCCTCTCTCTCTCTCTCTCTCTCCCTCCCCTCTCTCTCTCTCTCTCTCTCCCTCTCTCTCTCTCTCTCTCTCTCTCTCTCTCTCTCTCTCTCTCTCTCTCTCTCTCTCCCTCCCCCCCCTCTCTCTCTCTCTCTCTCTCTCTCTCTCTCTCTCTCTGATTCTATAATTCTGCAGTATCTGCAAAGGCCAAAGATACCTGTGTAAGTATGCATGTGCAGTTATAAAAATAATATAATCAGTATTCATGGTGTCATTATTTCCCACATGAATATTCATGGAGAAAATGGTTACTCCTGTCATTAATGAATATTTAAATTGGAATGACCAACCAATGTTTAACGGTAGATTCTATTCGATATAAAAGGGTGTAATTGGCAAAAGGATGTTGACCGACAAACAGTGCAGACCCTGGTTAGAGGGTTCCTCTAGTAGTCCTCTGTACAGTAGAACCTGTCTTTTAAAAACAGCCATCAAAAACAGGACTAAGTATGGGTCTGTAAGGTAGGTGGTAGCTAAATACAAGTCAATTTCAAAAGCTTTCTGCATTACTTTTCCCCTGCATTAAGCAACCACCAGCTTTCTAAGACTCCTAAGTTCAATAAATGAATGACCGCTTAGGACATTCCTATTAAAAGTACACATTAACCCTTTCGGCGCCAAATTTCTAATTGTCGTCTGCAATCCAATTTTGTTAAATCAATCAGCAAAATAAGGAAATGAGATAAATAAATGCAAATTTCAAAGGAATAAAGCACACATATAGAAATAGAGATTGAGACAAATAGTGAAGTCCCTGATCAGACGCCGCCTTGAAAAGGCGGCGTCTGATCTGGCGTCTGATCTGGAACTGCACTATTTGTCGTGGTGCATTTATGCGACTGCGGCGGTGAAAGGGTTAAACTTGATATCCCCATGAATACGTAAACGCCCCAGTGTATATTCTGACTTTAAATATGTTGACATACGTGATACATAAGAACGGGTGTAGATAATAGACTGACAAAAAGACGAAAGTTTTATCAAGAAACGACATTCAATAGAACCTCTCTAACACGACCTTATCTTCATTGGACACAGGAATCTTAAAAAGCAGATGGAAGCTAAATGCATGGCTCCTATAGGAGCTTTCTGTATTTCTTTTGACCTGTATTAAGCTACCACCTGCCTTACAGACCCATAATTAGACCTCTTTTTGAAGACCGCTTAAGACAGGTTCTATGGTACAGTCATATAGACGTACAGACACACAGACGTACAGAGCCTACAGGACACAGCGAAAGCCGCGATGGATTGTATATACATGTAGTGTCTTGATATTGTTTCTTGATTGTTGCATTTTAACCCTTTCCTCCATAAATACGCCTTATTACGCCTCTGTAAAAGTTACTGTTGGAAACCATTGTGATAAATAGAGCATTTGCTCCATAGGTGCAAATGCTCTATCACAATGGTTTCAAAACTGCACAATTCTAACATTTTCCTTTTCTCTAGTTAATGCTCCTTTTTGGTACATTTATTAAAAGAGGCTAGGTCTAAAAATAGCCTATGAGGGAATGGGTTAAACGGTGTTGACCAAGATCAGACATCACGTCTAGTTTAACGTTGTGCGGAAAGATGTCAAAACAAATTATTACAGATTCTGATGACTGTCAAACAGTGCAGACCCTGATAAATTCACCGCGTCAGAGACGCGGTGACTGGTCTGTGTCCACACTGTTTGGAAAGCAATAAGACCCAAATTTCAAGAGAACAGTTAAGCCTTTCCGTGTTGAATATTCATATAAGAATTCATGACATCATGACAATTCATTAGCTTATTTTTTACAATGACATATTGTACACAGTATATTAGGCTCAGGAATGAACAGTAGAAAAAGATCTATATTATACAATAAGCAAACAGAACATACTCTGATCTGACGGCTCCATTCCATTAGCAAAGGCATGGAAAGGCGTTAATATGAAGGAAAGGTTAAATTAAACATGTATAAAAAGTAGTGTAAAAAGATCATTAAAACCCCTCTAATCCGGACGTTAAATTTAGTATAAATATCGGTCTTGGAGATAGGTGACAGCTTAATGCAGGGTGGAAGTGGTGTAGAAAACTCCTCTAGGATTTTCACCCCGCATTAAGCTGCCTAAAAGTATTTAAATTCTTCTCTACTAGAAATCCTGTTTAGATGGATGTCACTGTACTAACAAATGATAGCAATGATAATGATTTAACCCTATACCTAGTACAGGCGCCTTTTCACGCATTTGTAAACTAAGTAGACCCAGCTCAGACTGCTCCTATAAGAGCCGTCCGATTAGTGTCTGCTTATGAAGCAATACAGACATGTGTCTTAAGCTTGTCATAGCCAAAATACCCTGTTCATATGCCTTTATAAAATTAAAAACCAAAATTACCATCTAACTTGTATTCATAAAGTCATTGTTTCTTGAATATTCACCAAGTAAAGGGTTGTGTTTGAATGTGTATTTCTACTTACATTTTCCTGTCCATTAAAGTTCCATGTTATCAGTGAAACAGACATTACATCCTCTTGAATTATTCATAATAACTCCCAAAACTTGTAGACGTGATGGGTCACTACAAAATACCAGTTGATATCATTGTATCGTGACAGTTGAAAAAGAAATCGATCGTGGTACAGTGGAGTCTAGCTAAACCGATCATATTTATTAACATGTGAGTCTTTATAAGCAGAAACATGCTTAATGCAGGACAAAGGTAATGCAGAAAGCTCCTATAGACTGCATTAAGCTACCACCTATTTTGAATATTCCAGGAGTATACGTTTTTGAGGGGTCGTATTATTTTTTTTATTGTATACCTGTAAGTATTTTCAGCAATTTGAGCGACTTTGTGATAATCTTTACAAACAGTTTGAATCTAGATAAATTACTGGTGGTATGATCAGGATCCAAACCCTTTTAAAAACCCGACAGAAAAACTGAAAACAAAATACATGTATAGAGAAAGTACTTTTAAGCAGATGACGTTTTTTGATGACGAAATATTTTACCTATCCCCCCATTACCATAAATACTCGAAAACCTCATCTCCCTTCTCCGCCAGATTGTAAAACTGAATAATTTAATATAACTTTAAATCAGACTGACATAGTAGCGAATAGTGTAGACCCTGATCAAACGGCTCCATCGGGAGCCGTTTGAACTTTGTCTGCACTATTTGTTTATGGTTGCCTGTCCGAATACTTTGGGTAATTATTGCCCTTTACGTTGAAAGGTTTAATCTGAGGACATACAAGGGACATTTTCAGTTAATCCTCGTGGCTTTACGATCCATTTAAGTCTGTTTGCAGGCTGGTGTTTGACTGATACAAATTTATTTACACAAGCCATCTAGGAAAACTGCTTGGGACTTTTACAGTTTCAACAGAAAACCGTGAACTAAAAAGACAGGTCATTAATTCTGTAGAACACATTAACTCAAACCCATAGTGAATACACATTGTGACCTTTAACCTTTTACTCCATGAATATTTTCATGTAGGAAATAATGACGTCATGAATATTAATTGGACAATTGTTTATAGAGGTAGGCATACATGAACACAGGAAATTTTGGCGAAAACAGAAACTAAATTTTCAGGTCTATATAATTCCATAAGCAAACAGAGCAGACCCTGATCAGAGGGCTACTGTAGGAAGGAGCCTTCTGATCTGGGTCTTCTCTGTTTGCAAAGGCGTAGAAAGGCGTATCAATGGAATAAATGGTTAACCCTTTACCTATTGTATATCATATAAGATATAATGACTTTGTTTTTTTAATAATGACAAACGGACAAAGATTTTTAGGCATGGCAGAAACTGTACAATAAAACCTATATAATTTGATAATAATAACAACAAGCAAACAGAGAAGATCCTCACCAAACGGCTCTTGCTCCTACACGAAGTATCTGATCTGGATCTACTGTGATTCAAAATGCGTTTTAAAGAGCCTTTATCAAGGAAAGTGCTAAAAGCAAGTGGCGGATTAACCCATTAGTACCCAGTGCCTCTCAAAAGGGACATGTGCAAACAGTGTAGACCCAGATCAGAGGGCTCCTGAAGGAGCCCGCTGATCAAGGTATGCACTGTTTACTGTACCCAATCAGTGTCAATGGGTTATTTTAGCAAATATTTGGTTTGCTGTGTTCCCTCCATATGAAAAATGGATAGGTTCCGAAGTAAGAACAGGACGGATATTTTCTACAATATGTGGGAAGTGTTGTTAAATTTCCTGGTCCTTCGAGATCATGAATTTCAATGCTTTTAGTTATGAAAATTGAATACCACTTAAGCCGGTGCTAGGTTGCGTGAGTAGTGTTGCAGTCTAAATAACCGCTCACGAACAGACTCAATAAAACCGAGTCTGCAATTTTCTCTTCTCGCATTGCTGCTTTTTGTTTTCAAAGGATCTCTTACTTTCAGAATGTAGCCCTTCACATGATAGAGAAACATTTTGCATGTGTACAGACCCATACTAGACAGTTCTTGTAACCGCTGTCAAATCAATGTCGGTATTTACAGACCCACACTAGACAGTTCTTACAACCGCTGTCAAATCAATGTCGGTATTTACAGACCCACACTAGGCAGCTCTTACAACCACTGTCTAATCAATGTCGGATTTTACAAACCCACACTAGACGGTTCTTACAACCGCTGTCTAATCAATGTCGGTATTTACAGACCTACACTAGGCAGCTCATACAACCGCTGTCTAATCAATGTCGGCTTTTACAGACCCACACTAGACAGTTCTTACACCCGCTGTCTAATCAATGTCGGCTTTTACAGACCCACACTAGACAGTTCTTATACCCGCTGTCTAATCAATGTCGGCATTTACAAACCCACACTAGACAGTTCTTACACCCGCTGTCTAATCAATGTCATGAATAATAAAGGTCTGATTCTACAGGGTCTGCCAGACGTCAAATATTCAGACGTCAATAAGCTGTTATAAACATTCAGATGTATTATTAATACATGTATTCAAAACACTGTTTCTTACATAAACATCTATGAGATAAAGAATTAACCCTTTCCTTCATATAAACGCCTTTTCACGCCTTTGCAAACAGAGTATACCCAGATCAGACGTCTATAGGAGCCGTCTGATCAGGGTCTGCTTTGTTTGCTTATGACATGATATCTGATTTTATATTTTTGTTTTGTCAAAGCAAAGCAAAACTCTATTAACATTTTACATTAAAATTCAATTAACATTTTCCCTCATATAAACGTGTTTTCAAGCATCTGCAAACAGAGAAGACCTAGATCAGACGGCTCCTATATGAGCCGTCTGATCTGGGTCTGCTCTGTTCGCCAATGGAGTTTGACAGATCTTTTTCTATATTTTCTAAAATGGCTACAATGTTCCACCTTCCATATTTCATTATACCTTTTCTTTTGGCCATGAATATTCAGTAGTTATTGGAATTTGTAATGAACATAGAACAGGGAGAGGGTTAAATCATTTTCACTTTCCCTGTTCTGTGTTTATTTCATGTTTCAGTACCTACTGCATATTCATGGCCAAAATAGTTATAATGAAATATGGAAGGTGGAACATTGTAGCCATTTTAGAAAGTATAGAAACAGATCTTGCAAATTCCATTAGCAAACAGAGCAGACCCTGATCAGACGGCTCCTCTAGGAGCCGTCTGATCTGGGTCTACTCTGTTTGCAGATGTGTGAAAACACGTTTATATGAGGGAAAGGGTTAATGTTCATTGGGGAACGTGTTAAATACTATATATCCTCATCCTATAATAATTCTTACTATGATGGAAAAAAGATCGACCAATTGCCAGATAACTTGACTGCGGCTAGTTGACAGTAACTGTTGCAGTTTTATGCAACAGTTTGCAAAGTTTAACACCGGAATTCAGCTATTGCAGAACTAATCGTAACATTTCGGTCTAAAATTTGCAAACAATTGCATAACAAGAGTACCGCATACGGTACATAATACTCCCACTTGCAAACTTTTTCTGATTCAATATGCCTTATAAGTGTTGACATTTTCTAATATGTACTTCAGATCTTTATTTCCATATTACGGTGATATTATTTTTTAAAAAAAAGTGAATATCTTATTAAATAAAAAAAAATATGGCTAATCCTCATATTTGCAGATTTTCGTAAAGTGCAATGGCCATAACTCTGTAAAGACAAACTGAATGAACCTCAAAACACATTCAGCTTCAGATTTTGTTGCATAAAACATTTGTGTGAAGTTTCATTATATCCGTTATATAGTTTTCCCAGAAAACAACAGACAAACTAAAAGTTGACCGACAAACAAAACAACGAACACACAAAGTTCAAGGACCATAACTTTAGAATAAAATGACATAAAAAAACCCGCAATATATGTGAAAATCCATATTAAGGTTATATCATATAAAAAATTAAAGTAAATATCATTTAAAATGAGAATGTTACGGCCATCCTCATATTTGCATATATTTGCTTTATTTGTTTAAGTGCAAGGGCCATAACTCCAAAACGACAAATGAACCTCAGAATCCACTCAGATATTGATGCATTAAACATTTGTGTGAAGTTTCATTAATATCTGTCAAACATTTTTCCCAGAAAACAGCGGACAAACTGTTTGCATATATTTGCATTATTTTTTAAGTGCAAGGGCCATAACTCCGAAACGACAAATCAAATGAACCTCAGAATAGACTCAGCTTTAGACCTTGATGCATCAAACATTTGTGTGAAGTTTCATTAATAGCTGTCAAACAGTTTTCCCAGAAAACAACGGACAAACTGTTTGCATATATTTGCATTATTTTTAAAGTACAAGGGCCATAACTCCGAAACAACAAATCAAATGAACCTCGGATTCAACTCAGCTTCAGATCTTGATGCATTAAACATTTGTGTGAAGTTTCATTAGTATCTGTCAAGTAGTTTTCCGAGAAAACAGCGGACAAACAAAATGTTGACGGACGAGCGGATGGATTGACGGACAGGGCCACGCCAATATACGACCAGCTGTATTAGGTGGGCGTATAAAAATGTATCTATTTGCTGCGAATAGTCCTGCGTTCGCTTAATAGTAAACAGTTAACCGAACGCAGGAATAATAGCAGCAGTTTGGTCTTAGAATTGTGAACAGTTGCATAAAACGCATCGTTTACTGTTAACTGAGCGCAACCCGCACGCACGAGATTGGATTCATTCTGTCAGTTACCTCAGTATGGACCGCCATTCTGCCTTGCTAATTGCTAAGTACAAAATGCGAAATGCTTTTTGCCAATTGTGTCAATTGCTAGGAGATGTTCAAAATGATGGATGTAAGTGACAAATGCGAAGTGCGAAATGCTTATTGCTAAATGCATGTTTGTACTACTAGCATTAAATAGCGACATTTTTAAGGACACATTTGCTAAATGCATATTTATTTACATTAAAGCTTATTGCTTATTGAACTACTAAATTATAAATGGCGCTGTTCAATGCAAGTAGTGCAAACATGCATTTAGCAATAAGCATTTCGCATTTGTCATTTACATCCATCATTTGGAACATTCTGGTTCTTTCCCTAACAATTTACACAATTGGCATTTAGCATTTAGCAAATAGCATGGCAGAATGGCGTTCCATACCTCAGCTATTTTCTACAAAATATATTCCGAATCCTGACGGAATATGACGAGTAGTTACGAATATCAGTTCGATTTTAGCAGGAGATTGGTTAATCATTCACTCCATAAATACGCCATTCTACGCCTTTGCAAACAGAGTAGATCCAGATCAGACGGCTCCTTCCTACAGGAGCTGTCTGATCAGGATCTGCTCTGTTTGCTTATGATCTAGATATGATTATACAGTCTGTCATGACCAAAAATTGCCGTGTCCGTGTGCTATTATAAAATCAAATGAATAGTCATGATGTAATTCTTTCTTGCATGAATATTCATGGAGTAAATGGCTAAGTTATATAATGTTCAGAAGACCGACGATTTGAAATCATTTAAATCGTAGCTTTGGAGAGGCTTAACCCTTCGCTTGCTATTCACGTCAATATACCTACCTGTAAATAGTGAAGACCCAGATGAGACAGCTCCTGCAGGAGCTGTCTCATCAGGGTCTGCACTATTTACAAGTTGACTGTGCAACCAGTGCACTCCACAGCTGTGATTTCACAGCGAAATACTTGTACACAGTGCAGATATATGTAATTATACAACAGGGCATGGGTAAAGAAGGAGAAATGTATTTTAAAATTCAGCAAGCTAAGGGTCAATGTCCCTATTCGCAAATATCTTTTTGTTCCATATATGTATAGTAGTACGTGATTTAAGCGGCCATCAAAAAGAGGTCTCTTTATGGGTCTATAAGGCAGATGGTAGCTTAATGTTGGTCAAAAGTAATGCAGAAAATCTCCTATGTCCAATAAATGAATGGCTGCTTAGGTCGGGTTCAACTATAGAAGCTGTCTATAACGGCCACTTAATTACATCAAGTATTTTGTGTTAAAGGCATGTGGCTGTTTAAAGCAAAGTGAAAGTAAAACAGAACCCTCCTGTAGGAGCGTTCTGTTTTACTTTCACCTTGCTTTAAACAGCCACCTGCCCTAAATACACAAAACACAATTAAGTGGCCGTTAATTTATAGAGAGGCTCTATTGTACTTATAGTGGCTAACCATTTACCTAATAAATATTCATGTAAGAAACCACGATATCATGAATACTTATTATATCAACACAGGAAGTATGGGCTATAGCAGAATAGTAGAAACCAGATCAGCACATAGAATAGACTTTACAGGAAATGTCTCATTTGGGTCTACGCTGTTTGCAAATGTACCAGCAAAGGATCAATAGCGAAAATGTTTCTATGAAAATGGTCCATGGAAGTAGTATTTCACTATTAAAATGTGTCTATGGTATTTGAGTACAGTAGAATATGAGTACAGTGCAGTAGAATATGAGTACCGAAGAATATGAGTACAGTAGAATATGAGTACAGTGCAGAAGAATATGAGTACAGAAGAATATGAGTACAGTAGAATATGGGTTACAGCATAATATGAGTACAGTAGAATATGAGTACAGCATAATATGAGTACAGTAGAATATAAATAAAGTGGAATATGAGTACAGTAGAATATGAGTACAATATGATACGAGCAGTAGAATATGAGTACAGTAGAATATGAGTATAGTAGAATATGATCAGTAGAATATGAGTACAGTAGAATATGAGTACAGTAGAATGTGAGTACAGCAGAATATGAGTACAGTAGTATATGAGTAGTAGAAGTTCTCTAAATCGACCATTTTATTTTAACACCCTTTCCCTGTTATATGTTCATTCTAAATTTCGATAACTAGTGAATATTCATGGACAAAATAGTAATTATGAAATATGGAAGATGGAACATTGTAGCGATTTTAAAAAGTAAACAAACATATATCAAATTCCATTAGAAAACAGGAGAGCCAATAGGAGTCTACTTTGTGGTAGTATAATGCAAGACAAAAGCAATATGAAACTAGAAAATTGTGTCTGTAAGACACAGTGATACCCCGTGCAGGTGCTTGCCTATCTGCACGCAAAATTTCCAAGTCATTTGACCTTGACCTTGGGCTTGCGGGCAGCATGGGCTGGGTGTGCAATGAAAATTTGGATGGTGTTTAATGTATATATGCAATTCCATGGCAATAGCTACAGTGGTTAGGGAGATATAAGACAATGAAAAAACTGTGACAAAAAACTGCAGGTAAATGTGACAACCAACTGCACGTAAATTTTCCAAGTCATTTGACCTCGACCTTGGGCTTGCGGGCAGCATGGGTGGGGTGCCAAATGATAGCACAGATGGTAATTGATGTGTATGTGAAGTTTCATGTGTATAAGTGTAGAAATTACTGACTTATAACACTTGAAAACTGTGCCACCAACTGCACCTAAAAGCGTGACAGACGGACAGACGGACAGACAGACGGACAGACGGACGGACATGTGCAAAACATAATGTCCCCTGATTATCGTCAACGGGGGCATAAAAAGCTGAGGATGGTCTCCTGTTGTAGCATTCTGCATTACTTTAATCCTACACTAACCCATTAACCCCTTACTCCATATTTATTCATATAATAAATAATGACGTCATGCATATTAATTAGATTAATTGTTATATCAGTCCATGGGCACAGGAATGTTTTGGCGATGGCAGAAACTGTAGAATAATGCCTATATTATTTCATAATCAAACTGAGTAGATCCTGATCAGACCGCTCCTACGGGAGCCGTCTGATATGTGTTTCTAGATAATGCGTAGTAATACATTTCAGAACAATTATGTCTTGTAAATTTTCGAAGGACCGAACATTACGTCGAGTTATCCCGAAGTTCGATTTATCCGAGTTCGAGATATCGAAATTCAACAGTACTTCTTTTGAATGGTCGTTATAGTGATGTAAAAACTTCCTGGATAGACATATACATAAAAAAGACCCGTATAAAAACATATAAACTATTTTCTGAAGCACTGGTGACACGTCTCAGAATATCCCAGACCCTGCTATATCATTATCACCATTGTCACGGTACATCACCTGTACGGTCCCAGTGACAGTTTCGAGACAAACACTGGCTAGATAACGTAAACACAGATCAGTGCCCGTAGCGTAAAACTGCAGTGCAGAACAAACCACTTTATTTGCTTATTTCAGGGCATATTTGCGAAACGGGTATTTAATGTCAATATATACGATAACCATATTTGAATAACATCAAGCTAACATTAAAAGTGTTCGATACATGTGATTGGATGAGCGTTAACTGTCTTCCTTGGCGATGTTAGGCAGGTGCGAGCGTATGGGAATCAGTTAGGGCCATCGTAAGACCGCAGTTGCGTTTTCAAAGCGCAATATCGCATAATAGCTTTAACCCTTTCGCCGCCAATGTCGCATAAATGCACCACGACAAATAGTGCAGTCCCAGATCAGACGCCGCCTTTTCAAGGCGGCGTCTGATCAGGGACTTCACTTTTTGTCTCATTTTTTTTCTATTTATATGCTTTATTCCTTTGGAATTTGCATTTATTTATCTCATTTCCTCATTGTACCGAATGATTTAACAAAAATTGTATTGCAGACGACAATTAGAAATTTGGTGCCGAAATGGTTAAAATGAGCATGTCCTCACACTAGCCTCAGCTTTCTACCTGATAGTATGTAACAAGAAAAGCATTGATGTAAACATCAATGGGCGCCATTATAAAGAACAGCCATGCTGGTTTTGTTTTATTCTATTGCGAAACAAAAATGCTTAGAATATGAGTGAACATGATACTTATATGCTGCACTAACCCTTTCAACGAAGATATAACTTGTATGCTATTGAAAATAGTGAAAACATAAATGAAGACAAATGAAAGATTTTTACATGAAAATATAAGTTGATTGGCATTATTTTAATATAATCATGCAATCATTCAAAGGTTTAGTTCAGCTTATTGTTGTTGGAATTACTATAGACAGAAGCACCCTATCAAACAATGAAATAATTATACTAAAATTCCTGTTTAGAAGGGTGATACTCTATATGTTCCCGACATTCGTGTTAGTACATGTATAATGAATATTCCGTTATATCGAATGTCGTTATAAAACGAGTGACCACGCCCTAACGAATCTACGATACACATGTACATATATTCTTATTTATCCCATTATTATATTACTCTCCCAATTTGACCTGAGACTAAATTAAATTTCGGCGTGTTTATCGGGATTGTTCGTCATACTCTGTGACAAAAAATAGCAAACAAAAGCCGGCAATAATCATGTTCTTCGAGGATTGTACAGTAAAAACCCTTTAACGCGACCTCTTAATGAATAAATATGGCTGTCTGTATAAGCAGGTGGTTGCTTAATGCAGGACAAAAGTTATGCAGAAAGCTCCTACAGGAGCTTTCTGCATAACTTTCGTCCTGTATTAAGCTATCACCTGCCTTTGTCACTGTGAATTATGCCCCTTTTTGCTTGTCGCATTAGAGGGGGTTTACTGTTTTCTTATAGCACATTCTTATACCTTCGGAAATTTATTCGTAGATTACCGACGATAATACACGGAATATGCATGAGTCTCAGGTCAAATTGGTAGGATAATACTACATGTACCTATGTTTGCATAATAAATGTTAATGGTCAAAATGTGTCTTTTTTAGTAAATGAATTGTAAACGAACAGTGTGCGGGTTTTGTTATATTATTATACAGTGCACTTTCCCGACCAGGGCGTCTGTGATATCTAATGTAAAAGGGAGAATACTCGCTTAACGTAAATAAGTTGGGAGTCGATTGTCTCCCATCTGTCGTAATCGCGCAATATCAATCTTGCGTGTATGCGTTCGTCCGTTTATTGTGCAAGCGGGTTTAATTTATTTCATTTTCTTCAGTGAGAATTAATAACCACAAGAACACAACAGCATAAAGAATGCTTTGATAGTCATTTGTATTTTACATTTGGTAAATAATAGATGGTATGTTAACCGCAACAAAATGGCTGCTCAAGCTCTCGTTTGCAAACAGAGTAGACCTAGATCATACAGCTTCTATAGGAGTCATCTGACCAGGGTCTACTCTGTTTGCTTATGATATGATATAAATATGAGCCTTTAGTTTCTTCCATGGCCAACAATTCCTGTGTCTATGTGATAGTATAACAATTAATCTAAATAATATTCACGATGTCATTTTTTCTTACATGAATATTTATGGGGTAAAGAGTTAAAAAAAACCACCTGCCTTATAAAACTAACGCTTGAATGTGTGGTCATTTAACATGTTAACTCCTAAAGGCGAGTCTGTTGTCACATTTGCAAACAGTTCGGATTCACTGTACATGTATTAGTATATGGGTACATTACTGTATTAGTATATGGGTACAATACTATATTAGTACATGGGTACAATACTATATAAGTATATGTGTACAATACTGTATTAGTATATGGGCACAATACTATATTAGTATATGGGTACAATACTGTATTAGTATATGGGTACACTACTGTATTAGTATATGGGTACAATACTGTATTAGTATATGGGTACACTACTGTATTAGTATATGGGTACAATTCTGTATTATTATATGGGTACAATACTGTATTAGTATATGGGTACAATTCTGTATTAGTATATGGGCACAATACTATATTAGTATATGGGTACAATACTGTATTAGTATATGGGTACAATTCTGTATTAGTATATGGGTACAATACTGTATTAGTATATGGGTACACTACTATATTAGTATATGGGTACAATACTGTATTAGTATTTGCGTACAATTCTGTATTAGTATATGGATACAATACTGTATTAGTATATGGGTACAATACTGTATTAGTATATGGGTACAATTCTGTATTAGTATATAGGTACAATACTGTATTAATATATGGGTACAATACTGTATTAGTATATGGGTACAATACTGTATTAGTATATGGGTACAATACTGTATTAGTATATGGGTACAATACTGTTTTAGTATATGGGTACAATACTGTATTAGTATATGGGTACAATACTGTATTAGTATATGGGTACAATACTGTATTAGTATATGGGTACAATTTTGTATTAGTATATCTGTACAATACTGTATATGGGTACAATACTGTATTAGTATATGGGTACAATACTGTATTAGTATATGGGTACAATTCTGTATTAGTATATGGATACAATACTGTATTAGTATATGGGTACACTACTATATTTGTATATGGGTACAATACTGTATTAGTATATGGGTACAATACTGTATTAGACGGGTACAATACAGTATTAGTATATGGGTACAATACTGTATTAGACGGGTACAATACTGTATTAGTATATGGGTACAATCATGTATTAGTATATGGGTACAATTCTGTATTAGTATATGGGTACAATACTGTATTAGTATATGGGTACAATACTGTATTAGTATATTGGTACAATACTGTATTAGTATACGGGTACAATACGGTATTAGTATATGGGTACACTTCTGTATTAGTATGTGGGTACACTACTATATTTGTATATGGGTACAATACTGTATTAGTATATGGGTACAATACTGTATTAGACGGGTACAATACTGTATTAGTATATGGGTACAATACTGTATTAGACAGGTACAATACTGTATTAGTATATGGGTACAATACTGTATTAGACGGGTACAATACTGTATTAGTATATGGGTACAATACTGTATTAGTATATGGGTACAATACTGTATTAGACGGGTACAATACTGTATTAGTATATGGTTACAATACTGTATTAGTATATGGGTACAATTCTGTATTAGTATATGGGTACAATCATGTATTAGTATATGGGTACAATTCTGTATTAGTATATGGGTACAATACTATATAAGTATATGGGTACAATACTGTATTAGTATATGGGTACAATACTATATTAGTAAGTGGGTACAATTCTGTATTAGTATATGGGTACAATACTATATTAGTATATGGGTACAATATTATATTAGTATGGCTACAATACTGTATTAGTATATGGGTACAATACTGTATTAATATATGGGTACAATACTGTATTAGTATATGGGTACAATACTGTATTAGTATATGGGTACAATACTGTAATAGACGGGTACAATACAGTATTAGTATATGGGTACAATCCTGTATTAGTATATGGCTACAATACTGTATTAGTATATGGGTACAATCATGTATTAGTATATGGGTACAATCATGTATTAGTATATGGGTGCAATACTGTATTATACTATTAGTATACGGGCACATTACTGTAATAGTATATGGGTACAATCATGTATTAGTATATGGGTACAATACTGTATTAGTATATGGGTACAATACTGTATTAGTATATGGGTACAATACTGTATTAGTACATGGGTTCAATACTGGCCTGGGTTAGTAGGCTACAGTTGGGCATTTTACAGATGCCTTTGGAAACAGAGCCCCATCCGATCAGGGTCTGTCCCGTCCGATCAGGGTCTGTTCCATCCTATCAGGGTCTGTCCCGTCCGATCAGGGTCTGTCCCGTCCGATCAGGATCTGTCCCGTCCGATCAGGGTCTGTCCCATCCGATCAGGGTCTGTCCCGTCTGATCAGGGTCTGTCCCATCCGATCAGGGTCTGTCCCGTCCGATCAGGATCTGTCCCGTGCTATCAGGGTCTGTCCCGTCCGCTCAGGGTCTGCCCGTCCTATCAGGGTCTGTCCCGTCCGATCAGGGTCTGCGCCATCCGATCCGATCAGGGTCTGCGCCATCCGATCAGGGTCTGTCCTATTTTCCAATGAAAGTAACTTCCACATGTATCAACACAACAAAATTATTTTGACACAGCTTCCTGTGAATTCACAGCCGATGATGTTTTTTCCCACGTTTTGTTGACACTTACAATCCACTTGTCTTTTACTGTCAATTAACCTTTACTCCGCTGTGAAAAAATAGTGTCTTCTCAAATATAGATCTGATGCAATTTCGATCAATTTTTTAATGAAAATATTTATCAAGTTTCAAAGAACTTGGATCCTGATGATACGCCGAGTCACCCTGATCTGGATCCAAGTTGTCTGAACTTTGGAGTCAGATCGCAGATAGCGAGCTAGGGATTACAGTCCCACGCAGCGCTTTTGACAACAGTAGTTCGGAAATAACATTTCAGCGCGCTGGTCATAACCAAAACCATTGGCCATTTAGCGCAAAACTCTTTGTAACACACAATGAAGAAAATTGTCCAAAAACGGGAATTAATATAAAACATAAATACTTGAATTGATCTGATCTAATAGTTCGACCACTAAGGATAATCTTTGAAAAAGGCCCTTAGTGGTCGAAATATTAGACCAGAGCAATTCAAGTATTTATGTATCTTTGTAACACAGTAACCGTCGATTGCTACAATGGTAAACACATCACTCCATAAATATGTCTTTCTATGCCTTTGCAAACAGAGCAGACCAAAGATCAGACTGCTCCTATAGGAGCCGTCTGATCAGGGTCTGTTCTTTTTGCTTGAAATGATTATACAGTTTCTGTCATGGCCAAAATTTCCCGTGTCTGTGTTATTATAACAATTAATCTACAGTGTGTTTTTATAACAATTAATCTACAGTGTGTTATATTATAACAATTAATCTACAGTGTGTTATTATAACAATTAATCTACAGTGTGTTATTATAACAATTAATATACAGTGTGTTATTATAACACTTAATCTACAGTGTGTAATTATAACAATTAATCTACAGTATGTAATTATAACAATTAATCTACAGTGTGTTATTATAACACTTAATCTACATGTGTGTTATTATAACACTTAATCTACAGTGTTTTATCATAACAATTGATCTACATGTGTGTTATTATAACACTTAATCTACAGTGTGTTATCATAACACTTAATCTACATGTGTGTTATTATAACACTTAATCTACAGTGTGTCATTATAATAATTAATCTACAGTGTGTTATTATAACAATTAATCTACATGTAATTAATATTCATGATCTCATTATTTCTTATAAATGGTTAAACCAGCATTTACTTCCATGTTTAGCCCTTTCCCTGATGAATATTCATGTATGAAATAATGACGTCATAAATAATTATAAGATTATTCTTTATAATGGCGTATGAACACAAGACATTTTGGCTCAGGCAGAAGCTGTAGAATCAGATCTACGTATGTACACCATAAGCAAACAGAGCAGACCCTGATCAGACGGCTCCGATATGAGCCGTCTGATCTGGGTCTACCCTGTTTGCAGATGCGTCAAAATGCGCTTACATAAGGGAAATGGTTAACCTATTTATCTAAGACTCCGCCCATTGTGAAAATTAACTTATGTTATTCTTAGAAATAGAAACAAAAGTACATGTATTGCAATTAGAGCAGACTTCAAATATGTAACATATAAACAAAGAGGACTGGACCTGATCAGACTGCTTGTGTCGGAACGGTCTGACCTGGGTCTATTCTGTTTGCAAGAACGTAAATTGTCAAATGAAGGATAACTAGAATCGTAAGCCAAAGACTTGCGATTACCCTCCCCCTTACAAGGTCTACACCAGCTCTTAGGAGGCCTAACGCTTCAGAACGTTGATGCTCCGTCAAACGTGTCATTCTCCAGTGAAGCACTTGTATTTTTTTTAACTTGGCAGTCGTTAATGAACACATTAGAATGTACACAATTTTCATTCACCGGTTATCACGGGTGCCACGTGCAAATCATGGGGAAATAGCTCAAGCGTAACAAACGCTCTAATGCTTTGTTGAAGGGCCGCTGAATTAACATGTACATTGGCTGTTCACACTATGGATCTCAATTAATAACATTTGGACACTAAAAGTATTGTTACTTAACTAAATCTAAATTTTACCAAGAGCTGTCCGCAGACAGCGCGCTCCACTTTCTTTAGTGCTGGATAGTGTAGTGGAAGTCTAGGTCAGAAAGGGGAGATAACTATAGCAAAATTAATTTTAGGGTTACCTGCCTTGGTGAAATGGGTCCCCCTTGTAATAGTTAGCATGTATACTAAAGTTAAACCAAATATCTTGGACAGTTTCTGAGACATGGACCTGAACATAAAACTTACCCAACAATGAAAAATCTAAGTCGAAAAAGGGGCATAACTATTATTATTATTATTATTATTATTATTATTATTATACCATATTTATATAGCGCTCTTTTCACACGGGATATGTGCGTTCAAAAGCGCTGTACATGGATGAAATCAATAATCGGAACGAACCGCATGATTATCTATCCAGACAATGAAAGATTTACAATAGATATGCAATAAATATAAAAATCACTAGCCGGACGGTCAGTGAAGGATATACAAAAGATATACAATAGATATGAAATCATAAACCGGAAGGAACGGCATGATCGTCCATCCAGTCAATGAAATGTATGCAAAATATATACAATAAATATAAAATCACTAACCGGTAGGAACCACATGATTATCCACCCGGTCAATGAAAGATGTGGAATAGATATACAATAAATGTATAACCACTAACCGGTAGGAACCACATGATTATCCACCCAGTCAATGAAAGATATGCAATAAATATACAATAAGTATAAAATCACCATAGCAAATGGCAAATTAGCCGACGCCGACGAGAGGGTCATGACAATAGCTCCACTTTAAAAAAAAAAAAGGAGCTAAAATGGTGCGTTTTTAAAGTCCCTGAGTGTACTGAACATTACCTGCTTGCGTGTCCACTGTACAACGAATTTCGGGATGAACTGTTTAATAGCACCAATCCTATTTGTAGACCAGACTCTAAAATTATGTTATTCGGAGATCATAGGCTTCCAGTTGAAAGGAATACTCAAATTGTTTCTGTTCAGCAATACATTGTTAAAACCAAAATGACCATGACTTAATTTAATTGTTATGAGCTAGAACGTCGTGGATACTTATATAGATATGTATACACAGTTGGACAATGTAACTTTTTACTAACACGATATCCGTCTGGGATTGTCTCTGATTTTAACCTTTTGTTCCAAGCATACTATTCTATTTTGTTTCGTCATCTTTCCCGATTCAACAGGTATTTCAACAGTTCATTATATCTTGGAAAGTTGTATTTTTATGAACAACTGCTTTTGTGGAGCGCTATATGCCAAGGAGAGGAATTTGATAAGCCCACAGCTTTAATTCCGATCCTTCTTAGAAGTTATGTACATTTATGCATGTTGTATATTGCAGAAATAAAATACATTTATATGTTTAAACCAAATACGGCGCTTTTCTCTTACGCATGCTTCCCTCCGAGAACGTTTATCACATAATCTGCCGTGTTGGAGTGCCGAAACAGAGTGTCGTAAATCGCAGAAATGCACTAGTGCATTTTCATGCAAATTAGCAGTTTTAATCAGGCTGTACTACTCTGTAAACAATGGCCGAAACAGACGTCAGATATAGTTTGTTTCACTTTCTATGGCTCTTTTAAGGGTTATATGATAAAAAAAAGAATATTACGTTCTTAATAAATATGACACACTCGTTAAAGCTCGTGTCATATTTATTGTATACAATTAAACTCGTTTCGTAAAAACAATTTGTAATGAACACTCGTGTAAAATCCTCTATTTACGCCAGAAATTATTTTATTAATGCATTCGCCCCACGTGACCTCGCGACACCAATCGAGATTTTCGCGGCAAGCCGACGTGTTTTCAAAATGTAAACAACAGCTGGATAGTGCTATGTTAGAAGTTTAAAAAAATTATCACATTCATAAACTAATTACTAACGAGCGATTACACGTAACGGATTCCACGGTTATTTGCATCAGGGAAAATACGCGATTTTAGCACAATTTTGAGCAATATTATGACTTAAAATGCCTTTGCATTCGGAGTAGCAACCTCCAACGCAGTTATCTCCCCTAATCGCTACGCTGGAGGAAGAGATGACTGCACGTAGTGACAAGGGAGGTCACTGTGAGGAGTTTGTCGGAGTAGGCACAGATCAGGTGGCCCTTGTAGAAGCTGTCTTATCAGGTTCGGCTCTGTTTGCTTGTGGTATTATATAGATTTAATTATACAGAGTTTGCCATACCCAAAGCGTGCTGTGTTCATATACTATTAGAAACTTGAGCAATAAAATTATTAATAAATGAATATCCATCTAGTATTAAGTTCAAATTCTCTGACTTTCTTTTTTGTTTTACAGAATTACGTTTTTCGCTTAATTTCGAAGTCAAATTATATAACTACTGCACACTACAGACTCTCTAAAATAACCACTTAATGAATAAACATGGGACTCTTTAAAAGCAGGTGTTTGCTTAATGCAGGACAAAAGTAACGCAGAAACATCCTTTGAGAGCGTTCTGTATAGATTTTGTCCTGCATTAAGCTACTACCCGTGACCTAGACTAAAACCTCTTAAAGGAGTCGCTTAGAGGGAATTTATACTACATGTAGTCGATCTAATATCCAACACCGAAAATCATTATCGATCTTAACCCTTTCCTCCATAAATACGCCTTTCTACGCATCTGTAAAAGTCACCTGTTGAAACAATTGTGATAAATAGAGCATTTGCTCCTGTAGGAGCAAATGCTCTATTTATCACAATGGTTTCAATACTACACAATTCTAACAGTTTCCTTTTCTCTAGTAAATGCTCCTTTTGTGTAGATTTATTCAAAGAGGTTGGGTCTAAAATTAGCCTATGAGGTAATGGGTTATGACAGGTGCACGCTGGATCGTTTACTACGTGAATATTCATGTTAGAATTATATATCCATGAATATTAATCAAATTTATTTTATATAGTGGATATGGACACCGAAAATTTAGGCTGTAGTAGAAATTGAATAATCATTATCTATATTATTTCATAAGCAAACAGAGCAGACCCTGATCAGTCAACTTGTAAAGAGCCGTCTGACCTAGGTCTGCTCTGTTTGTGAGTGCGTGGAAAGGTGTATTTATTGAGTAAATGCAGGATGAACGTCATATAGAAAGCTCCCAGGGGAGCTTTCCGCATCACTTCCATTTTGCATTTAGTACCTACCTGCCTAAAATGGTCTAAATGCTTCTATACTAAAATTTCTAATTAACGAGGATTTTTTAATTCCTCGGGTGCTTTCTGCATGACTTTCACAATGTATTATGCCACTTGTCTTAAAGATAATAATACTTGTTTTAGTGTTCGAATTATCGCGGTTTTACTCTATATCATTGTGTCAAACGTCACGAAAATACCAGAGGTTCTGGGTTCGATCCCCCGCCGTAGCAAGTCCTTCGGTGAGACTTTACAAAGCGAGGTCCGATTTATCAGTGCTTTACACTGGGCATGTAAAAGAACAAGCGAAACTCTATCGATAATAAGAGTATAACATCGCGCCCTGGTTTCTCTGTACCCGCTCCCTCACTCTGGGGCGTTCGATTCGATTAGTCCATAGTTGGCGGAAATGACGTTAGTTCTAATTATCACGATGCGTGTGATTTTTACCGTTTCACCGGTTAAATAAAAGACACTCCGATTAATCAATCAACTTTTGTGGACAACAGCTCTGCATATAATACATATGGCCAAGTAAATAATACAATGTAAATATGGTAAAGCATAATGCAAATACACACGCAACAATGTCAAGTACTTATTGACGAGAACTGGGCTAAATTTCTGAAAGTAGGGGATCCTTCGAAAGCAAAAGCAGCAATGCGAATGGAGAAAATTTCAGACTCGGTGTTATTGAGACTGTTCATGTGCAGTTATCAACGTCTTTAGGTGCAACTGTACTCATGACCTTTAGCGACAACTTAAGCATTATTCTATTTTGATAACTAAAAGCATTGAAACATGTGCTCTCGAAGGACCAGAAATTATAGCAACACTTATCAACAGTGAAGTATATGCGGGAACAAAACTAAAAAGCAATAGCATATATGCATTATTTACATTTTTAACCTTTTCTTCCATAAATACGCCTTCCCGTGCCTTTGCAAACAGAGTAGACCCAGATTAGATGGTCCCGATAGGATTTGCTTGTGATAAATTAAAGATATGAGTCTGTATATTTTAACCCTTTACTCTATAAATACAGTAAAACCTCTCTATAACGGCCACTAAATTATATCAAGTATTTTGTGTTAAAGGCTTAAAGCAAGGTGAAAGAAAAACAGAACGCTCCTATAGGGGCGTTCTGTTTTACTTGCACCTTGCTTTAAGCAGCCATCTGCCCTAAATACCAATGAAAAAGTAGTAAAGTCAAGCAGGCAAAGCCACTTGCAATACGCAACCACCACCAAAACACCGATATACAGCATGACACACACAACCACACACCCAAACGCACACACACACACGAAATGAACACAGAAAACACCAAAAGACACACAAGAAACAGGGACAAACGTTCCACAATATGAACAAACCACAAGCACAAAGACGCAAGGCAAACAAAAGGAAGGGTGACAAAGAGAGTACCGCCTTGGCACGGTCAGCAGCAAAAACACCACTGGGGGTTTAAACCGGTTTACGGACGTCCTAACCTCACACTTCTCTCAAAGTCACCCTAGCTTTACAAATATTGTAAATAAAGGTATCCCCGCTGGACTTACCCACAACATAGACGACGGTGAACACAGGACAACATGTAAAACATAGCATAATAACTGTGACAATCCGTCAAATATGTACTCAATGACTTTGCTGAAGTCAGAGCACCTGCAGGTAAGCCGTTAAGGGCACGACAGGGAAAAAGTAATACATGAGTCTGGTAACACAATTTAGTGACCGTTATAGAGAGGCTTTTACTGTATGCCTTTCTGTGTCTTTGCTGAGTAAAAGCCGTCTGATCAGGGTCTGCTCTGTTTCTTTATGATAAAAAACTCGATACTACGAAATTTTAGTAATACAGTAAACCCCCTCTAAACCGGACTTTAAATGTAGCATAAATGTACGTCTTGGGGGCAGGTGGCAGCTTAATGCAGGGTTAATTATTCTCAACTAGAATTCCTGTTTAGAGGGTTTTTACTGTAAAGAATGTAGGCAGATGGCTGCTTAATGCAGGGTGTAAGTCTTGCAGAAAGCTGATAGAGGAGCTTTGTGCTTGACTTTCATCCTGTATTAACTGCAACCTGTCCTAAAGATCAATTATGGCACGTATCTGAGTGTTCGAATAATTTTCTCTGAGTTTTCACCGTAATATAGATATGAGTTTATGCAATGGCCAAAAGTGAATATGTTTATTATGCCATAATAAGAATTATACTGATTAATATTCATGTTGTAATTATTTCTTGCATTAATATTCATGTTTTACTTGACATAAGATTGGCAATTTCAAATTGTACACAATCAGGGTCATGACCTGGAAATTTTTTACTCTTTTTATTTCATGAATCTGAATATTTCAGGACAGAGAAGAAGAAAGTGGTATTCTGATATTTGACTAAATTTTACGGCTCCTACAGAATCCGCATGATTTTGGTCTACTCTGTTTTCAAAAGCGTGAATAAACGTTTATATGAAGGAAATGGCTAACGACCACAGCTTACATTTACGATTATTTCTTTTCAGTGTCTCCAATCCGCACCTCCTCTCCACCCAGGGGTTAAAATGGGTACTAGTCGGTACTGCGGCTGCATAATTGTGCTCAATATTGTATGCGAATGACTCAATGACCAGGGGAGTAAATGTACAGTCGGCTGAGCGGTCCTTCGGACTGAAAGTAGACTATAACTAGGTACTTTACTTTTATATCTGCCGGCTTGAATTTGTGCGAAAGGTGTGCGAACAAGTCTGAACCGTGTGATAGCATCTGAACAAAGGACGTGACGCTGTTTTACCTGTGGGGTGTTCACTGTAAGTCATACTGGAGGCAAACAAATGGCACAAGCTCTGGTTTAGACGGTGTGTCTCGTTTCATTCAACTTTGCTTTTCCCATGTGTATGTGATTGTTATAAATACATACAGTATATTGGCGATATTTCGAGCACCGTCGGGAATCAGCAAAAACCTCGGATTATCGCAATGCTCGAAATAACCAATCTGTAGCATTTTGTGTCATTTTCAAGAGCATTGTTCCACGACAAGAGGAAGCATATTTCTTCACCGTAAACTTTTTAACAGTATCATAAACTTCAATGCGTATATAATTCATCACAGAAAACACCATTTACATCGGCGACCGAAGTTTTGAACAGTATAATTTGTATGGGTCCGTTCAACGGACCCTTCAAAATAGACTCAAAACTTGTATCAAACCATTTAGACATATCCCTTGAACAGTAGTGGCATATAGCGTTATGTCGTTTATTTTGTATATTTTCCATTTGTCGACATTAATTTAGTTGTTGGTGCTGAGTTGGTGCACAAACAAACATTTTCGTTTCGTTCCCGTGCTGTTTCGTAGTAAGGAAAATCAGGGCGAGTGACCAAATTAATTAATAATCGGAACACTCGGCTTTTTTCGTCTGACATAGTTATTCTCGTTCATCTCTCGTGGCAAGAGTCTGCATGAACGAGACTGTCTAAAATTAACAAAAATATGGCGAATTTCAAGGCACTAAGCGAAAAGCACTGCACTATTTCTAAATTTAAGCAGAAAGACGTTATATGGCACCCTTTTAGCGGTACCGAAAAACCAAAACACGTTTGCGAACGTATGCAAATTATGATTGCTGTTCTGTTATGATTGTGACTCTTTGTTTATTAAGACTTCAGTCTACTAAATTCTCATCAAAAGTAAAGTCTGCATTCAATGAATGTGTTATTCACACATTTGGAAGATCTAATGTCCCATAGACGGATCTTTCAAAAGGTCACGACAACGCGTCGAGAAGGTGTGAATAATTACCTCGGAGGTAAGAAAACACCGTGCTCGAATTAAACAATCAATAAAAGGAACCAGAATGATCCGCGGGACCAGCACACATGCTCGAATTTTCGGATTATCGCTATTCGGATTAATGCAAGTATTTTCAATTAGATTTGATAGAATTTCAGCCGGGACCTCAACATTCCCTCGGAATAAGAGGGTATCTCGGAAAAACGAGAGTCGAAATAACGCCGTTATACTGTATGTACATGTAGCTCTCCAAGAATGGAGGTAATAAAGATTTACTACCGTTCTACCGTTACGGGAAATGGGTGAATAGGTGACCCGTTATTAACACCTTGACCAATCTTAGCCCTTTACTTTATGGATAGAAACTTATGACCTCGTGTAGATTTTTCGAGGCTGAGAATGGTATTCGTAACAGTATCATTTATAACGTTTATGCTTCACAGGAAAGAAGTCACTGTCTTAAAATATTTGATTGATATCCTGTTTAATATTAATATTTGCATGTACATCATGTATATAATTATCTAAGAAAAAATGAAGTCATGATTATTAATTAGATTTATTTTTAAGATGGCATATAAACACATGGACTTTTGTCCATGGCAGAAACTGTAGGCATATCTATATTATTTATAGAAAAGATCCTGATCAGACGGGTCCTATATGAGCTGTCTGATCTAGGTATACTCTGGCAAGGCGTTTAAAGACATTCCCTTGGCCGGCTTGGGTCTTTACAGCTAACCTGTGAAAAAGCATGCGGCACATGGTAACAGCTATAGCAGTCTGCCTGTCAAGAACCACTGGAGCGTTCCATGTGAGGCCCGTCTCTTACATTTGATGATTTGGAAATGATTAGATTGTCACTAATGCAGTATATGTTTTTATTTTTTATTATGTCAGGGCCTCTCTAGACAGAATGAGACGGCTTGCCATATTTTGCACACTTGTATCATGCTTTTACTGTTACTTTCACGCCTATTGAGAACAATGGGGGGGGAATCATTGAATGGACCTGGGTAATGTCTTTAATGGCCTGTCTATGGAGTAAATAGTTAAATTGGCGGATCATCAGTGTAATATCAGTTTATTTACTTTCGGCAATCTGTTATACAATAACAGTGAAACGGTAACATTACAAACACCCGCTCTATTTAGCTTCACGGATGGACACTTTCTTCACGAGTACCAATTGTCCCCAGGGTACTTGTGTACACAAGCCTGGTACCTGGAATGTTATGCTGTCTACGGCTTTATCAAATAACTACTGCATACTGCGTTTCGGATCGGTTAGATCACCAGTTAGTTATTTTGACAACTGTAATTTGCAACTAATCGATTGGATTTACACCCCTGACTAAGGCAATCGCCGTGGTTGAATGTGTGCAGTGCATGTATGTGTGGGCAAAAATCACGATATTGTGTTGGATATATATTGAACGGGTCATTTTTGTAAAGGTAATGCGTTTAATTACGGTTTATTTACCTTATTTTAGCAGACAGAGACGACAGGGATGCCATTTAGCCTTTCTCTCACATAAACGCATTTTCAAGCATTTGCAAACAGAGCAGACCCAGATCAAACGGCTCTTCTATCCATCTATCTTCGTATAATGTGTTCAGTCAGCATTGACTATTGTACACATGTTAGGAGTGCGCGTGTCGCGCAGGATGTTAGGAGTTTAACAAAAAGAAAGGGGTCCGAAATAAAAGAAAACACGTGAATTTTGTACAAGAGAGGGTGCCACACCCTGGGACCGTTGTTAGTACTTTAAAACTATATACACTCTACTAAACCCCGTTAGCTGACCACAGGGATGGTGACCTGGGGTCTAAAGCCTTCAAGTGTATCAGCCATGACTGCAGCGAGTGGTAGTTCATTCCACTGAATGATTGTGCGAGGGTTGGAACCGTCTAATCAGGATCTGCTCTGTTTGCTTATGGCATTATACAGATTTGATTTTATAGTCTCTGCCACAGTCAAAAAAAACTTTGTTAACCCTGCGCTTCTTGAATTTTAAAATACATTTCTCCTTCTTTACCCATGCCCTGTTGTATAATTACATATATCTGCACTGTGTACAAGTATTTCACTGTGAAATCACTGCTGTGGAGTGCACTGGTTGCACAATCAACTTGTAAATAGTGCAGACCCTGATGAGACAGCTCCTGCAGGAGCTGTCTCATCTGGGTCTTCACTGTTTACATGTAGGTATATTGACGTGAATAGCAAGCGAAGGGTTAATCTGAAATTCGAAAACAGTGCAGACAAAGACAAATTTCTCCTTCTTTACCCATGCCCTGTTGTATAATTACATATATGTTACAGTAGAAATTGCGATTCAGGACAATCGTCGATTCTCCTAGGACAGATCGCGATCGCAATCTCTCCTAGGACAGTCTCCGATCCTCTTTTTAAATCATTCACAACAAGTATAGACTTGTGATCATAAAATCTTATATTCTTCCAGTAGAATTGAACATTTTCTTTGTATAGTTAAAGTGTCACATATAACACTAATAATAAATTCTTTAAGTAGAGTTGTAGATTTTCCTTGAAGAATTAAAGTGTCATATCTAAAACTAAGAATAAATACTTCCTGTAGAATTGTACATTTTTATGATAGAATTACAGTTTGTCCTAGGACAGACTGTAATGGGAATCTGTATTAGTAGAATCATTGATTGTCCTTAGGCGGTATTAGGATCAGCGTCTGTCCTAGGAGAGATTGCGATCGCAATCTGTCCTAGGAGAATCGACGACTGTCCTGAATCGCAATTTCTACTGTGACATATATATTCACTGTGTACAAGTATTTCGCTGTGCAATCACTGCTGTGGAGTGCACTGGTTACACAATCAACTTGTAAATAGTGCAGACCCTGATGAGACAGCTCCTGCAGGAGCTGTCTCATCTGGGTCTTCACTGTTTACAGGTAGGTATATTGACGTGAATAGGAAGCGAAGGGCTAATCTGAAATTCGCAAACAGTGCAGACAAAGACAAATAAACCCCGAAACCTGCCGCGCTCGATAAATATTCTACACTGCTTCAAAACACGAGACATTTAACTCTTTAGTAGACCTAAAGTCGTTTCGTCGACTTTATCATGTTTATTATATTGGGATTAGCTTTTCACACCTATGTCGCAGTTATGAAATTTGTGTTAGCTTTTCAAACAGGCGCGTGCCGGCAATTATCACAAACCGCCAAATCATAGTTCAGACCCAGATCAAGATCATGTGATATATAATAAAAAGTGGTAGATTCTGTGTATAAATATTTCTTCAACATTATGGATGGTTTATACAGAAGTCCTGGAGGGACATTTTGTATTTATTATTTAAATCTATTATCTATAATTTATCACTTATATAATGAACTGACGTTTCTACGGAAACCCTGGAGGGACATTTTGTATTCAAATGCCATAGCAACTCAAGAACCACAAAAAAGTGCACATGAATACATATACACACAACTGTCACAGAACTGCCCCTTGCCTATTCACCAACGAAATCGTATCTGCATTTTCTTTTGTATTGTGTTGTTGCCTTGTAAATATTCACGTGTTATTAATATGATGTACTATGTAAACTAGACGATATACATTATGTATAAGTCTTGAATAACGATATCTGTTCTGTTCTGTTCTGTTCTTACACAGTGCGTCGCAGTGCCATTAAACCAAAACTCAGTCAAATGCATCGAAAACAAAAGACAAGATGTGACACCATAACTGACATAAGAATAAAAAAAACGTCATAAAACGCATCACCCTTACTGTAAAAGTATTGTCTGAACAAAATAGATTGGGCAGTCAGGTTATACGACCACCTGGGTGGTGAATAGCACAGAGCAATGAATTGACATTAAACCTTTCCCATATGTAAGCGCATTTTGACGCATCTGCAAACAGAGTAGACCGAGATCAGACGGCTCCTATATGAGCCGTCAGATCAGGGTCTGCTCTGTTTGCTTATAGTGTAATATAGGTCTGGTTCTACAGCTTCTGCCTGAGCCAAAATGTCCTGTGTTCATATGACATTACAAAAATTAATGTTATTAATATTCACGACGTCATTATTTCCTACATGAATATTCATCAGCGAAAGGGTTAAGACTTCCCATGCCATGAAGAAGACTACATCGATTCTTTGATCAATAAAACGTCATAATAGGTACACGTATCTCATATGAACATCGTCACTGCCCGTCATGACACTATAATGATCGCACAATCAATGAGCAACACATTTCATTTACATGTATGTGATAATTATGATTTTGATTATTTGTTGTTAATTTTTTATGAGAAAAGTATGAAATGTCATATATATATATTTTTAAACAAGAATACAAGATACAAGAAAATTTATTTTACGTCGGATACCATATAACAATAAACAGTTTTATATGATCTAATTATGCACTATTTCCTGGAGCATATGTCTCCCTCGTGACCACAACACATTTGCTATGTAAAATGTACATTCTGAATTCCCATTCCACATTTTCAACAGTTTAAAAACGGCAACTTTTAGCTCGACTTATCGAAGAATAGAGGAGCTTTCCTACTCGCCCGGCGTCGGCGTCACACCTTGGTTAAGGTGTTTGTTAAAGTCCGCTATTTGCCTTTAACCTTTTGAATAAAGCTTTGAAACTTAGAACACTTATCTACCACCACAAGCTACATCTGTAGGCAAGAGTACATAGAACTCTGTCAAGCATTTTGACGGAATATTGGCCCTTTTTTACTTATAATGTTTGGTTAAATTAAGTTTTTGTTAAAGTCAACTTATTTACATAACCCTTTGAAATAAAGCTTTGAAACTTAAAATACTTGTTCACCATCACCAACTACATCTGTAGCCAATACAGTACATAACTCCGTCACGCATTTTGACAGAATTATGGCCCTTTTTAATGTAGAATATTTGGTTAAGGTTTTGGTTAAAGTCCACTTATTTACATAACCCTTTGAGATAAAGCTTTGAAACATGGGACACTTGTTCACCACCACAAACGTCATCTGTAGGCAAGAATACACAACTCTGCCAAGAATTGTGACCAGAAATGATTGCCCTTTTTAACTTAGGTGTTTCTTTTAATTAAAGTTTTCAGAGATCCAGAATCTTGAATACTATTAAAGATAGTTTTACTGAGACATGGAATAGTTACTTCTAGTATCATTGGACACCACTGTAGTGACTGTGTAGTCCACTTTCAAGCATTTTCGCACTAACAGATCTGAGAATAGTCGAGCGCGCTGTCCCGCGTGTCAGCTTTTGTTATTAAATATGATGTTACTCGTTTAGATCTGGGTCTAAACTATGAAATCGACAGTTTGCGATAATTGCCAGCACGCATAAGATATCATTTTTCTGAAAACGACATTTGAAACACTTAACCCATTTGTGCCATAGGCAAACAGTGTAGACTTTGACCAGACGCCGCATAAGACAGCATCTGATCAGAGTCTACACTGTTTGCTGATAGGAATTTCAATATAAAACAAAATGAAAATGAAATTTCAGACCAGGCATCCCTTGGATCAAACATGGACTAATCCAATGTATAAGCATGGAAGAAACCACTGGGGGCAAATGGGTTAAAGAAGGCAATGTGAACATTTGGAAACCCAGAAATACATAGTTCTCATGTGATGTTTCAGGCACTGATAAGACCTTTTGACAGTCAATTTGAAAGGCGTAAGTTAAAGCATGCTTTGAAACCTTTTCAAAGTGAATAGCTGCGATTAAAGGATCTTTTCTTATTTCTATTAAATACAAAACTTTTCGAGGCATTACCGATAAATGCTGCCCGGTATAGACCACTCCTATTTTGTGTTTAGTTATTTGTTTGTTCGAAGTTACATAAGATTATTAAATAAATAATTTATGTCTGGCTGAATGTACTGATAGAAAACATAAAGGATCTCTTCTTATTTCTAATACAAAACCTTTCTGTTGATATGCATTTTTATAAGAAATGTTATTCAACAGAGCCCCAGATAAGGTGCGTGAATTTAAACATTTTCAAGCATAGCTCCTTTATTTCTCCACCAAACCCTATACTATCGAAGAGACGATTCTAAAGAGTGGTCACAGTATATGGTTTGGTGGAGAAATGGCGATTTTAGTATTTGTGTACGCATCATTATATGAAGCTCTGATGCAAAGACATACCAAGTTTTTGCAAATGACGAGCATCAGGTGAACGTAGGCGAACTCTTCAACGAAGCAAGTAGTTTGTACAACTGATTTCTAAATTAAGCAACTGTTCCCCTAAACAGGAATGAGTTTTGTTCCACCTGCTATTGCCATGATTTTTAGCATTTACAATAACCATGGCAAACAGTTCGGATCCAGATGAGACGCCTAGTAACTTGACACTTTATCAGGATCCAAATTGTTTGCCACTCTGGCATTTGTTTTTGAAAAAATATGGAAGAAAAACGCATTTTTAGAATTGCAGCAGACGGCATCTGTCACGACAATATTTGCAGAGGTCAATTGCTCAGAGTGCAGAATGCATTTTGACTACATTACACTAGACAGCAAATGACCTGCAAGATGTTAACAATACACCAAACATCAAACAGCTCTTCGGCATGTGTGAGCACAGTGAAAAATAATGCAGCTGTTTTATTCTGGAGTGTAACTCTAAAAAGTAGTCACGCAGTAAATCAGTGTCATCTGGAATGTCTGTATAAGAGTGGGCTGCCGTTGGCAGCCCAGTGACATCATGAATATTAATTAGATTAAATATTTTGACAGCATATGAACATAGAACTCTTTGGCAATGACAGAATCTGTAGAATCGTATCTATATTACATCATAAGCAAACATAACAGATCCAGATCAAACGGCTCTTACAAGAGCCGTCTGATCTGGGTCTGCTCTGCTTGCAAAGGCGTAGAAAGGCGTATTTACGGAGTTAAGGGTTAAGCATGAAGGGTTTAACCCATTCCCTGATCCATATTTCTTCCGAATTTCAATACCTACGGAATATTCATGGACAAAATAGTTGTAATAAGATATGGAAGGTGGAACAATGTAGCCAATTTAGAAAGTAATGAAACATATCTAACAAATTCCATTGGCAAACAGAACAGACCCTGATCAGACGGCTCCTATAGGAGCCGTCTGATCTGGGTCTACTCTGTTTGCAGATGCGTGAAAAGGCGTTTATATGAGGGAAAGGGGTAACGATTTACCTGTTCAGTATTCATTTAACCACCATCTGCATCTAGCTCCCAGAAGTATACCTCTTTTAAGTGGTCGCATTAGCGGGGTTTTACTGTACATGTATATGTCACAGTAGAAATTGCGATTATGGACAACCGTCGATTCTCCTAGGACAGATTGCGATCGCAATCTCTCCTAGGACAAACTCCGATCCTCTTTATAAATCATTCACAATTATGTGTTGCTTGTCTTGGTTTGAATATAGACTTGTGATCTTAAAATCATATATTCTTCCAGTGGAATTGAGCTCGCAATCTGTCCTAGGAGAATCGACGATTGTCCTGAATCGCAATTTCTACTGTGACATATACATGTACCATTATAAGAATTCAGCAAATACATATTCATGATGGCATTATTTCTTACATAAATATTCACCGGCTAAATAACACTTTACTCCATAAATACGCATGTCTAAACGCCGTTTCATCTGTGTTCAAACTGTCTGTAAAATTAGCCTATATATGGCGGCGATATATTGAATGTATGCTTATCTCCTCTCTCGAGCTAATAAATGAGACACAGACAAACTGTGTAGACCATGGACAGGGGCTCTTGAACACGTCCATTGATCAATGTCCCCACTGTTTGGTATATCAATAAGTATAAGTGGTTTTCAACAGCACATGTGGTAAAACCTGTCTTAAGCGGCCATCAAAAAGAGGTCTAATTATGGGTCTTTAATGCAGGTGGTAGCTTAATGCAGGTTAAAAGTAATCAGGGTCTGCTCTGTTTGCTAATGGAATTTGATAAATATGTTTCTATACTTTCTAAAATGGCTACAATGGTCTACTTTCCATATTTTATTATTACTATTTTGTCCATGAATATTCAGTAGGTATTGAAATTTGTAATAAATACAGAACAGGGAAAGGGTTAAGACCCCCTATGTTCAATAAATGAATGAATTATCCCATTCCGGGTTTCCCTCATATTGACGACTTTTGATGACTCTGTAAAAGTCACTGTGTGAAACCAATGATAGAGCATTTGCTCCTATAGGACCAAATGCTCTATTTATCACAATGGTTTCAAACTACAAACTTCTATTTTTTTCCTTTTCTCTAGTTAATGCTCCTTTTCGGTAGATTTATTCAAAAAGGTTGTATCTAAAAATAGTTTATGAAGTAATGGGTCTAAAAATAGCATTTGACGTAATGGGTTAAGACAAGTTATAGTGTATTTCTACGGTAGAAACAGGTCACATGAAAACTACATGTTGCAACAGTCATTTATACGCGTTCATTTCATATAATATGGGTCTACATCTATATTGGTCTTTGGGTTAAATTTGTGGTTTTAATGATGGGCGCGCCTTCAATTCACCGTTTTTGTGATTCACTTATAAAAGCAGTAAAATCACAATCAACACTGAGCTGAAAGTAAAGTGATGAATAACCGGTATGTAACGAGGGCAAATCGTAACCACTCGGTGGTTTCCGGCAAGTTTTGGAAACATATATCCAGGTCAGACGGCTCGCGTAGAAGCCATCTCATCAGGGTTTGCTCTATGTGCTTTTGAAAATATAGATTTTTCATTTTACAGTTTCAGTCATGATAAAAATAACCTTAAATGTAGCTTATTTATGGTGCCTTATAAAATTCAGAAAATAAAGTTCGGCTCTTTTCTGTTCTGTTCTGTTCATATCAAATACAGTGTACATGTACATAGCAGTTTGAGCTAACCATTTACTGTATGAAATAATGACATCACGAATATCACAAATAATAATGACATCACGAATAATAATGACATCACGAATATTGATTGCCACACTGTTTATAATGACTTGTTTGCCATGGCAGAACTGTTGAATCAGAGTCCATGCTTATAAAACTTTTAGTTGAGTCTGAGTTCGTTCTCAAGTTTTTGATTGGTCAGATTTGAGCCTTTGGCTCAAATCTGACCAATCAAAAGCTTGAGAACTCAAATCTAACCAATCAAAAGCTTGAGAACGAACTCAGACTCAACTAAAAAGCTTTATAAGCATGGACCCAGATCTATATTTTCCCACAAGCAAACAGGGCAGATCCTGATCAGAAAGCTCCTACAGTATCGTCTTATTTGTGTCTACTTATTTTATTTGAAGTAAATGGTTTTAAAGCAAACAAAACTTCAACTAAAATACATAGCAAGCCTAAAATAGAAAAAAAAACACATCACAAATCAAACATACAAACCATACAAATCATAGACATTCAGACAACTGTGGAGTGGAGTGTTTCAGAAAGCCGTACTTGTACTGCCCTTTGTACACTATGTGTGGCATTTGAGATTTGTAATGGTTGGAGTTTGCAGATTACATGACTGGCACAGCAAAATGCGATTACATCTGGAGAATGCACAGACATGTTCATTGCTACTTCTTGACAGCCACATGGACTTAAAACAACACCATGTACAGTAAAACTCAATACTTTGAAATTTAAATAATGAAGATTTGATGCCGTTTTAGACAGGTGGCAGCTTAATGCAGGGTGAAAGTCATACAGAAAGCTTCTATAGGAGCTTTCTGAATGACTTTCACCCGGCATTAAGCTGCCACCTTTCTTTAAGAGCGATAATGCTACTTGTTTAAATGTTCGTACTATCGGGGTCTTACTGTATATCAAAGACCGATAATGATACTTGTTCTTGTGTTCGAACTATCGGGTCTTACTGTATATCAAAGACCGATAATGCTACTTGTTCTTGTGTTCGTACTATCGGGGTCTTACTGTATATCAAAGACCGATAATGCTACTTGTTCTTGTGTTCGTACTATCGGGGTCTTACTGTATATCAAAGACCGATAATGCTACTTGTTCTTGTATTCTAGTGTAACCAAATAGTTCTAAACCACAGTCTACTTTCGAATTTTCGGACTCAATGACATGTCCTTAGTAAAGAAAAGTTTTCGAAAATTCAATGTGACGTACATTTTTAATTTCTGAATATTTCCGGGCTTTTAATACAAAAGAAATCTCGAACTTTCAGAAATAAGGGTTGAGAACTTGTTAGACAGGTGACTGCTTAATGCAGGTTGAAAGACATGTAGAAAAAGTTCACAGAGGAGCATTCTGCGCGGATTTTTTCACCGAGCATTAACCTGTCACTTATCTGTAAGGCCAATACTTTTACAAGTCGATTCTGGTCTATTCCGGTTATGAGAAAGCCGATTCCGGTAAGTCGTGTCACTAGATGATATTGCTTATTTGAGTGTTCATATAAGCGAGGTTTTACTGTATACAATTGTAAAGTTTGGCAGTTAGGCAAAATGTTGCAGTATATTTTGTCTTCAGCGGCCATCAAAAGGAGCTCTAATTATGGATCTGCATGTTGTAACTTAATGCCGGTCAAAAGTAATGCAGAAAGCTCCTGTAGGAGCTTTCTGCGTTACTTTTGCCCTGCATTAAGCAGCCACCTGCGTTTTTAGACTCCTATGTTCAATACACGAATGACCGCTTAAGACATGTTCTACGGTACCTACATAGTTAGACCCATTTCATGACTACCTGTTGTTTTTTTGGTTAATGACAAGTTATCTTAACCATTGAAGGAAGTTTGGATGTAGTCTTTCTGAAATATTTACCCATTTTGTATAACCCAAGATATCACAACTAAGGTTTAAATTACTTTTATAGATTTAACTAGGTCGTCCAAATGAATTACATTTAGTCAGATAGAGATACACGTACATATACTAAAATCGTCATTTCGCCGCCAAAACGAGTGGGTAGGTACATGTAGGTAGGTAGGTAGGTAGATAGATATATAGATAGTTAGTTCCAATTTACTGATCATGTCCATGAATAGTAATGAGGTGATAAAATAAACAGGGAAATATGAGTCTGGTTTTCAAAGCAGTAGACTGTTAACTTAAGCATGGTTTCTGCATGTTACATATCCTGAATAATATTAGGAAGTAAAGTATTTACTTCGTGATATTATCAACCTAATTCATTTCATACATACTGAATGGTGGGTGTGTGCATCAACGCATGCATTGCTCATCTTACTAAGTTTCACAGCGGGCTAGGCGAGTAACATCGGGCTAGGCGAGTAACAGCGGGCTAGGCGAGTAACATCGGGCTAGGCGAGTAACAGCGGGCTAGGCGAGTAACAGCGGGCTAGGCGAGTAACATCGGGCTAGGCGAGTAACAACGGGCTAGGCGAGTAACATCGGACTAGGCGAGTAACAGCGGGCTAGGCGAGTAACAGCGGGCTAGGCGAGTAACATCGGGCTAGGCGAGTAACAACGGGCTAAGCGAGAATATTGAATACCCGATGTAACGAGGTTGAGAATTTGTAACTAAAGCGGTAATGTGTATACATGCATACATGTGCATACTTCATGTAAGTTGGTATTTTCGGTTACTTGATTTCGTAAGTTTTTTTCACTTTCTTTCCTATATCCTGTGGAAATATATATTTACTAACTCTCCCTGGATTTACTCTCTCTGGAGGCGAATAAATGGATTTATATAAACAAATAAATGTCACAAAGGCTGAAGCTTGGGTATTCATTTATACATGTGTAGTAATAATATAGTTTGCAGACATATGGAGAAGTGTTCCATTTTCCTATTGAAAGTGGAAACTAAGCTATAGTATGATGATTTTAATCCTTTATTCCATAAATATGCCTTTCTGTACCTTTGAAACAGAGTAGACCCATATCAGACTGCTCATGAAAGATCCGTCTGATCAGGATCTGCTCTATTTACATACATGTATGAATTTATTGAAGTATATAAAGATCTGAGTAGCTCGGCGCCTAATCAGGATCCGATCTGTTTTACATTCGGTCAATACAGTAAAACCTCTCTATAACGGCCACTAAATTGTGTTAATTAGTTGGTGTTTTAGGCAGGTGGTTGCTTAAAGCAAGGTGAAAGTAAAACAGAACGCTCCAATAGGAGCGTTCTGTTTTACTTTCACCTTGCTTTAAGCATCCACCTGCTTTTAACATAAAATACTTGATGTAATTTAGTGGCCGTTATAGAGAGATTTTACTGTAGTTTCACACTAGCTTGAACGGATCGGAAGTCTATGAGAAGTTCAGCACATCAGAGACTGTGCAGTGTTTCATCTTTGAAGTATGAGAAGGTTTAGAATCTAGACTCAGTTTAATTTGAAAGTTAATTGGCGACTTTGTTGCATTTATTTTAAAGCGACAGTCTCTATGGCAACGCCTATTGAAAATGCCTAAGGACTATATAAATCATTTGTTTATAGGCTGAAAAGAAGAACATTGTACATGTATATCGCAAGAAAACCAATCGATGTTGGAAACAATTATTGTATTTCTTTTTTTAAAAAAAAGAAGGTCATCAGTCACGAAAGCGACATACAGTAAAACCTCTCTACAACGACCACTAAATTACATCAAGTATTTTGTGTTAAAGGCAGGTGGATGCTTAAAGCAAGGTGTGAAAGTAAAACAGAACGCTCCTATAGCGTTCTGTTTTACTTTTACCTTGCTTTAAGCAACCACCTGCCCAAAATACCAACTAATTAACACCATGATCGTACTGGTCGTTATTGAGAGGTTTTACTGTATATGAATCGATTATCCGACAAACTTCAATCTTAGCAAACAGTAGAACATGTACCCAAATAGTGCATGTATTTAAATTATTGAATGTTTTACCAGGGCACTGTAAAGTAGTGCATATTTTAGGCTTTGTTACTTGTTAAGTCGTTAAAAGTTTCCACCCATATACCGGTGACATTGATAGCGATCTTATGAGCGTATTGAATGAAATGTGATTTTTGAATGCAGACGTAGCGAGCCGTGCTGTTGACTGAACATGCATGATAGATGCATGTATATGCATGATATATGTATGTACATATATAAAAACTAAATTTGAACCTTGATATCTCGAATGTCATGGGACAATGCAAATAACTTCGAGATAACAGATATGAACCTGCCTTTTTATAATGGCAAACTGTTGTGTCTCTGCCTTTCGATGGAACATTGTAATTATTAAATTTACTAGAAAATAGTCGTTTCTCCATACATTCGTTTCTGTTACACTGCATCAGTTGTGAACTTCTAACCCCTTCCTTCATATAAACGAATTTTCACGCATTTGCAAGCAGAGTAGACCTAGATCAGACGGCTCCTATAAGGGTCTGCTCTATTTACTAATGGAATTTGATAGTGTTTTTTAGTTTCTAAAATGGCTACAGTTAGGTTCCGCCTTCCATATTTCATTATTAAGTATTTTGTTCATGGATATTCATTAGGAACTGAATTTTTCATTTAAAACAGGTGAGGAAAAGGGCTTACTGGTTCATCTGTTCTCTACATGCTGGGAATATTATATCAACAATAAAACCTCTCTGTAACAGCCACTAAATTGCATCAAGTATTTTGTGTTAAAGGCAGGTGGCTGCTTAAAGCAAGGTGAAAGTAAAACAGAACGCACCTATAGGAGCGTTCTGTTTTACTTTCACCCTGCTTTCTGCTGCCACCTGCCCTAAATACCAACTAATTAACACAATTTAGTGGCCGTTATAGAGAGGTTTGAATGTACGAACTCTTCCGAGATTTGTATTTTTATTGACCTGATACCGCATACAGTAAAATCTCGATACTTAAACTGATGGCTTTTTAAATAGGTGACTTGTTTTTCACCCATCTGTAGAATCATATCTTATACTATATAAAAATTAAAACAGAGTCTGATCTGGGTCTACTCTGTTTGAAAAGACGTATTTATGGAATAAAGGGTTCAGAAAGTATATATCAAGCTTTTGAGAAACTATTTACCCAGTGACACTCTCTTTGGATCATGATCACATCTAGAGTTACTCAGCGTCTCATCTGGATCCAACCAGTTTGCAAATGCGACTCAGTTCCTGACTAGCGGGAAAAGGGTTCAATATATAGCACAGTTATCGTGTTCGTTTTAGGGACCTCCGCGGTCTAGCAGTTTTGACTGAGATTATTTGTACTGAATGTTATTTTCAGACATAGGTTTATGTATGAAAACTTGATGATTCATGTACATATTTCATTCCAACCATTAACCTTAATCTGCTCTGAATTATTGAAACTGGTTCCCCCTTTTGAATACTAATTAAATAATAAATTTACTACCCCAAAAAATAATTATTATGACAAAGAGGACAAACCCTGATCAAAGGGCTACACCAAGAGCCCTTTGATCTGGGTCTGCACTGTTTGCAAAAGTTTAATATACACGATTCCATTACATTGGGGGTTAACCCTTTACTTAACTGAGGCGCATTTTAACACATGTCTTGGCTAACAGAGTAGAATCAGATCAGAAGCTCCTATTGGAGAAATCTGAACAAGGTTTGTTCTGTTTATGGAATTATACAGATCTGATTCTACAGAATCACTTATAAATATAAGCTAATACATATTCATTATGCAAGTATTTCTAATGTGAGTATGTATGAGCTGACGCGGTAAGTCAACTACAATAGAGTCTCAATGAAGCGACCACGTGGTTAATCAATATAGGAGAGTGTAAAAGCAGGTGGTAGCTTAATTCAGGACAAATGTGATACAGAAAGCTCCCATGGGAGCTTTCTGTATCACATTTGTCCTGCATTAAGCTACCACCTGTTTTAAAAATCCAGAATTATGCTTGTTTTGAGTAGTCGTATCAGTAAGACTTTGCTGTGTTTGTATATTTAATTGTTTATGCCCAAGCGGTGTGCAGTAGAATACCTGTAAAATCGTTCACCTGTCTGTCTACCTTTTAAACGTTTACTCCATCAATATTATTGCAAGAATATTATGAAATCATGAATATTAATTAAATTATTTTCTATAATGGCATATGAACAAATCACATTTTGGCTCTGACAGAAGCTGTAAAACTAGATTTATAATTAATATTTTGCCATTTAGGAGCCGTCTGGCCTCCCCTGGGTAGATGTCCCTGACAAGTTAAGGGTTCCCACCGTGTGCATAAGTCGTGTTTGCAAGATCTATTTAGTTTAAAATATAAATTGACTACTGCAAATACATGTATTTGAAACGCTTCAAAAGCGCACACGACGAGATCAATAGTTGTGTTTATGTTAGAACAACGATCTACCTGTAACAAAGCAGTGCAGTTGTGTAATACATGTACATGTACCCGCTTTTCAAAATTATTGAATGAAATTTGAACTGAAGTCGGTTAGAACACGAGTGGGTATTTCAAATTCAAACACGATGAATGAACCCTTTCCTGAATATAATCGCGTTTTCACGTATTTGCAAACAGAATAGACCCAGGTCAGACTGGTCTGCTCTGTTTGCTTATACATGTAGACTAATATAGTATAATACAGGTATGATTCTACAGTTTCTGTCAAATGGCTTGGGCTTAAATTCCATTATGAAACAATCTTATTAATATTCATGATGTCATTACATGTGTATATCGTTAATGAATATTCAACACGGAAATGGTTAGCGGAGAGGGGGACAAAATGGCGTGATGCAGTTAGAAATAGTCCCGAGTATAGACAGCTTAATGCCGGTCTAAATGATTGCTTAAGATCTGGACAATTTCTATAGTTCACAGCTTAATACTGTTACCAAACTCTCCGTTGAAGTTTAACCCAACTCTGTTATTCTCTGTATTCAAGAGTGTCCAACACTCCTGATAATCCTGACTTCAAGATTTGGCTAAGTTTATATTTCTAGACTTTTTGTTACGCTGCCACCACCAAGTTTTAGCTTAAAACTTGGAAAATTGTACTCTATGTCATGTAGCAAAATAGATAACCAAGGATAAATTTCTACTACAATATTTATTTCACTTTCATTCAGATTATCCATGCAAAGTTATATCCAAACTGTAAAGTATCAGATATTTAGGAAAATAGTTCCAACAGAATATACTGGCTAGCTGCTATCAACTTTTCAAGACCAAGAGAAAGACTAAGAGGCTTCTGAGTTTATATACTCTTATGGGACCGGCAATTTTGCCGGTACCGTAAAGGTCATTCATTACCTCAAAGGTCATTGCCGGACCCCAGTAAAACTAATAAGCCAAGCCTGATAACATCTACATGTAAATTTAGAACCACAGCACAGCAACCAGTAATTCTACTAGTACTGATGTACTCTTAACAGATAAGCCTTCCTACAAAGAAGATAGAGAAATTGTAGTATGCTTAACTTATAAATTTATCACAATGCCGGTTTAAAATATTACAGTGAACCCTCATTATACCGGCATTCGTTACAACGGCACCCTCGTTATACCGGCATTCGTTACAACGGCACCCTCGTTATACCGGCAGTATGCATTTAAACAAAATTACTGTTAAGTCTTTTAAACAACCACTGAATAAATAGGTACAATGCCAATAAGACAGGTGATCACAGAACACAAGATGTGCAAAAGCTTTTTGCACTTCTTGTGTTCTGCATTAAGCCTTCACCTGTTGGTATTAGTTTACCACTGGCCATCTGGTTCCTTTCATATTTAAGCTCGTTATACGGCAACCTCGTTATAACAGCAAAATGTCTGGAAACAAACACCTCCGTTGTAACGAGGGTTCACTGTACTTTAGATCTGGACAAATTCTATAGTTCACAGCTGGTCTAAAGTATTACTTTTGATCTGGATAATTTCTACAGTTCACAGCTTAAGGTACATGTAGGACTGCCAACAACGGACTAACTCATTCCCTCCTTGGCTATTTTTAGACCCAGCCTCTTTGAATTAAAGGAGCATTATTTATAGAAAAAGAGAATTTTAGAATGTTGTAGTTTTGAAACCTTTGTGGTAAATAGAGCATTTGCTCTATTTATCACAATGGTTTCAAACTGTGACTTTTACAGAGGCGCCAAAATGCGTCACTAGGAGGGAAGTTTGTTAATTGGACGCCCCAGAGAGACGGGAGCGGATACAGAGAGACCCGGGCGCGACGCCCTACTCTTATTATCGACAGAGTTTCTCCGGCTGTTTTAGATGCCCGGTGAAAAGCACTGATACATCGGACTTCGGTTTTTAAAGTCTAACTTCCCTTATGAATAATTATGCAAAAGTCTCATGAATATTCATTGATTGCATTTATATACATTGTGATGATAGCTAATCAATGGAACTTTTTTAGCTATTTCTGAAACTGCAGAATCAAATTTACACTATTCTATAAGTTCAGGATCCATGCTTATAAAACTTTTAGTTGAGTCTGAGTTCGTTCTCAAGCTTTTGATTGGTCAGATTTGAGTTCTCAAGCTTTTGATTGGCCAGATTTGAACCAAACGCTCAAATCTGACCAATCAAAAGCTTGAGATCGAACTCAGACTCAACTAAAAGTTTTATAAGCATGGATACAGACCTTGATCAGACGGCTCCTTCAGCAGCCGTCTGAGCTGGGTCTACCTTGCTTCCAAATGCGTCAAATGTCATGTCTTTCAGGTAGAGGGTTAACAGACCCAACAGATACACGTGCGCCCTACTCAAGTACTAAATTCTTCATTTCTCCAGCAAACCCTATGTCGTGATCACTATTTAGAATCGTCTCGAAGAGAGAGAGAGAGAGCAACAGATACACGTGCGGCCTACTCGAATACTAAAATAGGAACAGATACACGTGCGGCCTATTCGAGTACTAAAATCGTCATTTGTCCACCACTCTCTATATTGTGACCACTCTTTAGAATCGTCTCTTCTTGATAGTAATCAAAGTGGACCTGCTCCAGACTTAAATGGATTTTTTCACAGCGGATCAGGGCCCATGTTTATCAAATGCCTCTCTCAGTATCGGCGGACGTGATCGTGTGGTCAACGCGCTCGACTACAATACCAGAGGTCCCGGTCTCGATCTTCCGCCGGACCAAGCCCTTCGGACGATACTTTATAAACTGAGGTCCGATGTACCAGTACTTTACACTGGGCATCTAAAAGAAACCAGAGAAACTATCGATAATAAGGGTAGGACATCGCGCCAGTGTTTGTTTCTGTATCCAATAAACCAATAGTTGACGGAAACGGACGTTAATCAACACAGCCAAACAAACATAGACTCAAACTGGACTTTCACATCTGACGTATTGCCGTATGTGGTTTTATTATTTCTTCCACAACTTTTCAAAACTACAGTTTTAGCGTCGAATTGCGTGAACACGAGTTAGGTGTTGAGTTACTTGGAATTCAAACTGTATGCAATGATTATTATATATTCAACCTATCAACTCTTTGACACCCTTGATGTGGAAGCTCAACCTATCAACTCTTTGACACGACACCGTTGATGTGGAAGCTCAACCTATCAACACTTTGACACCCTTTATGTGGAAGCTCAACCTATCAACACATTGACACCCTTGATGTGGAAGCTCAACCTATCAACACTTTGACACCCTTGATGTGGAAGCTCAACATATCAACACTTTGATACCCTGGATATGGAAGCTCAGCCTATCAACATGTTGACACCCTTGATGTGGAAGCTCAACCTATCAACACTTTGACACCCTTGGGATGGAAGCTCAACCTATCAACTTTTTGGAAGCTCAACATATCAACACATTGACACCCCTGATATGGAAGCCGAGTGGATGTCGATGTGGTAGTGTCTGACTTGGAATCTCGAGAAATTCCAATCTCATATGTCTGACCTTAGAATGCAGTTATAACATGGTTTTAACTATTTCCTTTATTAACCCTTTCCCTGATATTGACGACTTTTGACGACTCTGTAAAAGTCACTTTGTGAAACCATTGTGACAAATAGAGCATTTTGCTCCTATAGGAGCAAATGCTCTATTTATCACAATGGTTTCAAACTACAAAATTCTTAAAACTTTCCTTTTCTCTAATTAATGCTCCTTTTCGGTAGATTAATTCAAAGATGTTGTATCTAAAAATAGCCTAAAAATAGACTCTGATTAGACGACTCCTATAGAAGCCGTCCGATCAGGGTCTGTTCTATTTGTTTATGGCATGATATACATGTAGATCTGATTCTACAGTTTTTGTCAAAGCAAAAACTTACCTTAAAAGTGTACATGATAAAAACTAATAAATATCCATATTCTCATTATTTATTACCTGAATACTAACTAATGAAAGTGTTTAGTTAACTCATGAAATTCACATTTTATTCTTTTAATTGCAGACTGAAGACAAAGTTCCAAATGGCAACGCAATACAGAGTCGGCCATAGCAACAACAATAATAAGAACGGAAATACCAATGTTGTGTTGCAGACTGAACTAGCTTTGAAGACTGCAGCATGTTTTACCGTAGTCAAACGAACTTTCATTTTCACATTTATACTGACACTGTTGACAATGTTATTGATGTACAGTTCGTCTGGAGAACTCAGCATCTTAACCCTAAATAAAGTTAACAGTTTTAAAATAAGTGATTCCACTGACTCCTCCAGACGAACTTACCAATGGATAAGCCCTATTCAACAACACAATGGTAGTGTAGTTATGAACGAACCAGTCTCTAGCCATTTGCAAGGCATGAACTCTAGCAGAAGTGTACAGGAGGGAAGCCTCGAGTTTCCGGGTATGCCGGACCCCTGTGCACACCCGCGACAAAGAACAGGAGTAGAGGATCTATTGTGCATGGTGAGTCGTTCTGTGAACATGGTGATTGTCTGGTAACTGCTATTATAACTACAGTTGAACTTCGATATCTCGAACTCGGATAAATCGAACTTCGGATAACTCGAGCAAAATGTCCAGTCCTTCCAAATCTAACACTACAGAATTGCTCTAAAATGTATCGCTACAGATATCTAGAAACAAATGTGGCAGCTTAATACAGGCCTAAAGGAATGCTGAAAGCTCCTACAGGAGCTTTCAGCATTACTTCAGACCTGTATTAAGCTGTGGTCTTGACAAATCTTTCAGATTAGAAATCAGATGACTCGAACATATGTTATCTCGAACTAATCTGTACGGTCCCTCGGAGTTCGACTTATCGAAGTTCAACTGTATATACATCATATGAACGCTTTTTCACGAATTTGCAAAAAGAGAAAACCCAGATCAGACGGTTCCTGTATGTTATCAGCCACCTGCTTTCTTAAGACTCTTGTGTTCAATTAATGAATGGCCGCTTAGAACTGGTTCTACTATAATTCCTTGCAATGCCTTGTAACCACAGGTACCAGGCGCGTGGCGTGACCATTTCATAAATACTACTGACAAACATCTTCAAATACGTTTAGACATCATACTTTGACAGAAAAAAAGTTTTGAATAAAAACAATTCTTACAGTATAATACTGTACTACATGAAAAAAATCAAAACTTTTCTGCTGTCAAAGTATGACGTTGAAGATGTTTATTAGCAGTATTTATGAAACTGTCGCGCGCCTGGTACCTGTGGTTGTAACTCGTTAGATGATTGGCTGATGTTTAACGCTTTACTACTAGATAGAAACGCCTTTGGAAATAGAGTACACCTACAGCAGCTGTCTGATCTGGGTCTACTCTGTTTGCTTCTGAAATAATATACATATTTATGTCTCCCCCTTTAGGGGAGGGAGACATATTGATGTTGTGCTTTCTGTCTGTCTGTCCGTCTGTCTGTCTGTTAAAATTATTGTGCAGCTAACTCCTCCTACACTATTAGAGGGATTTCCTTCAAACTTTTACATATGAATCAGCTATATGTGAGGGTGGTCATGTGGTTTGGAATTTTGGCTGCAACAATTTTGACAGAAGTTATGGCCCTTTGTAGTTTTTCCTTATATAGAATATATAGCGAAAAAATCTTGTGCAGCTAACTCCTACACTATTTGAGGGATTTCCTTCAAACTTTCACATATGAACCAGCTATATGAGAGGATGGTCATGTGGTTTGGAATTTTGGCTGCAACAATTTTGACAGAAGTTATGGCCCTTTGTAGTTTTTCCTTATAGGCAAAAAATCTTGTGCAGCTAACTCCTCCAACACTAATTTCCTTATTTAGAATATATAGCGAAAAAAGACATGTGTTTTTCTCAAAAACAAACTCTAGTATTCTATTGTTTCGGCCATGGTGTTTGCAAGTTGGGGTTAAAGAATACCCGGAGGGTCATATTATATTGACCTTGATATTAACAGTTTTGGCTGCGCTCTTTAACCCTTTGCTCCATAAATATGCATTTCTACGCCTCTGTAAAAACCACCTGTTGAAACCATTGAGATAAATAGAGCATTTGCTCCTATAGGAGCAAATGCTCTATTTATCACAATGGTTTCAAACTACAAAATTCTAAAAAAAAAATATCCATGTTTCTTGTTAATGCTCCTTTTCGGTAGATTAATTCAAAATGATTGGACCTAAACTGGTCTATGAGGGAATGGTTTAAGTCCCATATTCATTTAGGGTAAATTCGCCGAAATTGAAATTTTGAACCCATCCCATTTTCTTGTGGGGTTCCTGAAACAGAAAATCTAGTGAAAACATTTGGCATTGATTGTATTGCAAGCAGTGAAGATCGTGATCGGACGGTGGGGTCCATTCAGGCGCCATCTTATCTATGTCTACACTGTTTGTCGTTTTCCCAAGTATGGGGCACGCTGACAGTGTGAATTTTGATTTACACCTGTAACATTGGCGTTTCTTTCAGCAAAGACCGGAGTTTCTGCCAAACTATAAGAACCCCTGCTGGACGGACCGTGGTCGGCTTCGCTGTCTGCCGTACTTCCACCTATTCGGTATCTGTAAGAGCGGCACCTCTGATTTATTTAAAAGAATCTATCTTCACCCAGAAATTGTCCCAAATAAAGGAATATTCGGCAAAGAAATTTGGTACTGGTCATGGAAGAGATTTCATACGAGTAAGTGTTCTATATAGTAAAACATCTCCATGACAACCGATCCCCATTCTCCGCCTGTTCGTAAAAGTAAATAAACCAAGTTGGTAACAATTTGATAACTTTTAATCAGGAGCCGTTTGATCTGGGTCTGTACTTTTTGCAATAGAATGTCTATCGGAATACTGGTATGTCCGAATAATTGGGATATCTTTAGGCTAAGTACTAACACTGTTGCGAGACGATGTGATATTTTGCAAACCACCCGAACGTGATACTACCTCCCTCGAGACGGTCCTCGGTTGGACAGTAGGCCTACCCATACCAACCTCGCCAACGTGTGTTATTTATTGATGAAGATCTATAATAGATCTAATACAGTACATATCGGATATTATTAGTTACACGGTTATTTGGCAGGGTGTACGGGCTGGTATGACCGGGTTAGATCCCGTATTTCCTGAGGCGTTAGCCGAAGGAAATACGTGGTCTAAACCGGTCATACCAGGCTTACCAGCCCGTACACCCTGCCAAATTACCGTGTAACGAATTTATTACCAGTCAGAGATCCGATTTACCTATTTAAGAAACGAACAACTCTTATTTTGCTGACATAAGATCTCTAATTGTATGACGACATGACAAAGAAAACATGACGTCATCACAGAGCAAATATGACGTCGTCTCAGAGCAAGTTCTAAAGAGGAATTGAAACTTCACTTGTAAACATTAACGGTAACACGTTGTACTGATAAGTTGATAGTGTTAAATTGGGGAACGTATGAGGTACAGTTTTTTACGTTTATTATCGATTATTTGGTCGTAATCCATCCAGAATTATTGGAGTAAGGACGATATGAAATTTCGAATCGACGCTAAAAATAAAAACAAAGCGAATGACGTCACGCGTCAAATTTGAATAATTCTGTATTCTCCATGGAAGCCGCTGAATACGGTACTGTACACCCCGGCAGTTTTTGGCAAACTGACCAATCAAATTCCAAGGATTTATTCTGACTGGTAATAATATTAGTTACACGGTTATTTGGCAGGGTGTACGGGCTGGTATGACCGGGTTAGATCCCGTATTTCCTGAGGCGTTAGCCGAAGGAACCCTGCCAAATTACCGTGTAACGAATTTATTACCAGTCAGAGATCCGATTTACCTAATTACGAAACGAACAACTCTTATTTTGCTGACATTAGATCTCTAATTGTATGACGACATGACAAAGAAAACATGACGTCATCACAGAGAAAATATGACGTCGTCTCAGAGCAATTTCGAAAGAGGAATTGAAACTTCACTTGTACAAATGTAAACATTAACGGTAACACGTTATACTGATAAGTTGATAGTGTTTAATTGAGGAACGTATGAGGTACAGTTTTTTACGTTTATTATCGAGTATTTGGTCGTAATCCATCCAGAATTATTGGAGTAAGGACGATATGAAATTTCGAATCGACGCTAAAAATAAAAACAAAACGAATGACGTCACGCGTCAAATTTGAATAATTCTGTATTCTCCGCGGAAGCCGCTGAATACGGTACTGTACACCCCGGAAGTTTTTGGCAAACTGACCAATCAAATTCCAAGGATTTACTCTGACTGGTAATAATGAGGATCTGTCGCGAGTTGTCTTTTAAGATCAAATGTTCCTAAACGAACCTAAGAAAATATTTAGCGAGTCTTTGGCGACCGTAATAACATTTTTTTTGGGCGAATTTAGGAGCATTTTATCTTAACCCTTCGCTTGCTGAATTTTAAAATACATTTCTCCTTCTTTACCCATGCCCTGTTGTATAATTACATATATCTTCACTGTGTACACGTATTTCGCTGTGCAATGACTGCTACGGAGTGCTCTGGTTGCACAATCAATTTGTAAATAGTGCAGACCCTGATGAGACAGCTCCTGCAGGAGCTGTCTCATCAGGGTCTTCACTATTTACAGGTAGGTATATTGACGTGAATAGCAAGCGAAGGGTAAAAAGACACCGAGCATCACATTTTTCCTCACATAATCAAAACAGTGTAAGCAATGGTTTTCCAAGTTTGACGTCATGAATGACGTATGAGGTCATACACGTTCTTAAGTGTTCTTAAACGTGTTACTGCTAAGTAGGGAATCTTAAACCCATTGTTTTAACCCGGAGATAAGGGAAGTTATGTGAGAAAGAACGTTTTCAATCCGGTTAGAAATAGAAAAACATTTCGATTAAAATTGAGAGACAGAATGAGCGAACGGCACAGTAACAACTTGCTACTGAAAATGAGAAGTAAAATACTTATAACGTTTCTCGGTTGTAACGTTTTCATTACCACGGTCCTTGCAAAACGTTATAAACGATCTTTACTGTATATAAGAACACAACGCGATGATTCTGTCATTACTCAGTATATATGGCAGAACAACCATTTACGTTTGAGCTTTTCATATTCCTTAACCATTTCCCTAATGTAAGCGCATTTTGACGCATATGCAAACAGAGTAGACCCAGATCAGAATGTCTGCTCTATTTGCTTATTGTGTAATATAGGTCTGATTCTACAGCTTCTGCTTGAGCCAAAATGTCCTGTGTTCATATGCCATTATGAAAATAATCTCATTAATATTTATGATCGTGACTTCATTATTTCCTACATAAATATTCATCAGAGAAAGGGTTAACCCATAAATACCCATGATCCCATATGTTGGTCATAGGCAAACAGTGTATACCCAGATCAGAAGGCTCATAAAGGAACCCTGTGATCAGGGTCTGCACTGTTTGTTATAACAATCAATGTCAAAGGTTATCACTAGAACGTATTTCTTCTGCAGGGCCTATCCGCCGTAAGAAATGGATGAGTTTTTATTTTGACGAGTTTACCTAATAAATATAAACTCTTTACTCCATCAATTCGCCTTTCTACGTCTTTGCAAACAGAGTAGACCCAGGTCAAACGGATCATGTAGGAACCATCGGATCAGGGTTTGTTCTGTTAGCTTATGAAATAAAATGGATATAATTCTACAGTTTATGCAATGGCTAACGCTTTCTGTACTCATGTGTCATTATACAATTTAATTAATTTCTTTTTATGCCCCCCAGATCAAAGCTGGGGGCATATTGTTTTTGCCCTGTCTGTTTGTCTGTCTGTTTGTCCGTTTGTCTGTTTGTCAGCAACTTTAACATTGGTCATAACTTTTGAGCCAGTACAGATAGCGACTTGATATTTGGCATGCATATGTATCTCATAAAGCCACACATTTTGAGGGGTGACATGTCAAGGTCAATGTCATCCTTCAAGGTCAGAGGTCAAATATATGGATCAAATCACCGACTTTAACATTGGCCATAACTTTTGGACCAGTAGAGATAGAGACTTGATATTTGGCATGCTTGTGTATCTCATAAAGCTGCACATTTTGAGGGGTGACATGTCAAGGTCAAGGTCATCCTTCAGGGTCAAAGGTCAAATTGTTTCTTTGTCTGTAACTTTAACATTGGTCATAACTTTTGAGCCAGTACAGCTAGTGACTTGATATTTGGCATGCATATGTATCTCATAAAGCCGCACATTTTGAGGGGTGACATGTCAAGGTCAAGGTCATCCTTCAAGGTCAGAGGTAAAATATATGGGTCAAATCACTGACTTTAACATTGGCCATGACTTTTGTACCAGTAGAGATAGAGACTTGATATTTGGCATGCTTGTGCGTCTCATAAAGCTGCACATTTTGAGGGGTGACATGTCAAGGTCATTCTTCAGGGTCAAAGGTCAAATTGTCTGTTTGTTTGTCTGTAACTTTAACATTGGTCATAACTTTGAGCCAGTACAGATAGAGACTTGATATTTGGCATGCATATGTATCTCATAAAGCCGCACATTTTGAGGTGTGACATGTCACGGTCAAGGTCACCCTTAAAGGTCAGAGGTCAAACATATGGGTCAAATCACCGACTTTAACATTGACCATAACTTTTGAACCAGTAGAGATAGAGACTTGATATTTGGCATGCTTGTGTATCTCATGAAGCTGCACAGTTTGAGGGGTGACATGTCAAGGTCATCCTTCAGGGTCAAAGAAAACCAACTTCAAATTGGCCATAACTTTTGAACCAATACAGATAGAGTCTTGATATTTGGTATGCATGTATATCTCATGAAGCTGCACATTTTGAGGGGCAACATGTCAAGGTAAAGGTCATCTTTTAGGGTCAAAGGTCACCGACTTTAACATTGGCCATAACTTTTGAACCTGTAGATACAGACTTGACATTTGGTATGCATGTGTATCTCATGAAGCTGCACAGTTTGGGGGGTGACATGTCAATGTCATCTTTCAGGGTCAAAGGTCACCGACTTTAACATTGGCCATAACTTTTGAACCAGTAGAGATAGAGACTTGACATTTGGTATACATGTGTATCTCATGAAGCTGCACAGTTTGGGGGTGACATGTCAAGGTCAAGGTCATCTTTCAGGGTCAAAGGTCACCGACTTTAACATTGGCCATAACTTTTGAACCAGTAGAGATACAGACTTGATAGTTGATATACATGTGTTTCTCATTTGGCTGCACAGTTTGAGGGGTGACATGTCAAAGTCATCTTTGAAGGTCAAAGGTCATTAACATTGGCCATAACGTTTGAACCAGAAGATATACAGCCTTGATACTGGTATGCATGTGTATCTCATGAAGCCGCACAGTTTGAGGGGTGACATGTTAAGGTCAAGGTCATCCTTCATGGTCAAAGGTTACCAACTTTTAACATTGGCCATAACTTTTGAACCATTAGAGATACAGACTTGATATTTGGTATGCATGTGTACCCCATGTAGCTGCACAGTTTGACATGCCAAGATCAAGGTCATCCTTCAGGGTCAAATATCATATCGAGGGGGCATAGTGTTTCACAAACACATCTTGTTCTATTATTTCTTATATGAATATTCATGGGGTTAAGGGTTAATCTCAACATGTATATTTCAGAAAACCGAGCAGGCATCATGAAACTTGGTATGACGTTACAGGAGTTCACGGACCAGTTTTATGCAGACAGGATACAGCGGTCCACTACTGCAAATGGGCATCACCAGCTCATAACAGGTGACTTGCACAACCATTTACATAATGAATTTCATGTTAGAAATAATGATTATTTGAATATTAACCCATTCCCTCATATTGACGTCTCTGTAAAAGTCACACGTTGAAACCATTGTGATGGTTTCAAACTACAAAATTCTAAAACTTTCCTTTTCTCTAGTTAATGCTCCTTTTCGGTAGATTTATTGAAAGAGGTTGGATCTAAAACTAGCCTATGAGGTAATGGGTCTAAAATAGCCTATGAGGTACTGGGTCTAAAATAGCCTAATGAGGTAATGGGTTAGAGTGACAGTCACTACAATAAACGCCTATTTTCAATAACAGTATAAAACATGGTACATGTGTTTATTAAGTTCAGTTGTTCTTATGAAAATTATCAATTTGAACTTAAATCGAAAAATGCACATGTGATACAAAATATACAACAAAAAAACCGGATTATGTCGACCAGCCACGAAACTAGAACTGAACCCGAATAAATACTAAAACATCGATGAATAACACCGGGTCTTGGATATCAATCACGTGAAAGTTTGTCTTCTCAGCTGTTTTTCGATCGATTTCCTTGTGCTTTACTCCTTTTCAGCATATAAAAAATGATTTATGTATTTTTAGCAATTTTAGCATCCACTTTGATTTGTTAAATGAATTTTAACAGTATTATAAACGATGGAATTTTTGCCATTTCAGACAAAAACTGTAGAATCAGATCTGTATTATTTCGTAAACAAACAGAGAGGATCGTGATGAGACATATCATACAGGAGTCGTCTGATCTGAGTCTACTCTGTTTGCAAATGCATGGCTAAGGGCTGACTTATTTTCAGCCATGAGGTCCACGATAGTGAACAGCTGGCCACAAAAAGCGCGTTAACCCATTCCCTCATATTCACGCCTCTATAAAAATCGCTTTTTTGAAACCATTGTGATAAATAGAGGATTTGCTCCATAGGAGCAAATCCTCTATTTATCACTATTGTTTCAAAACCACAAAATTCTAAATCTCCCCTTTCCTCTAGTTAAAGCTCCTTTTCGGTAGATTTATTCAAAGAGGTTGGGTCTAAAATATAGCCTATGAAGGAATGGGTTAATACGGTAAAGAAACCAATGATAACAGTTTGGATTGGGTACTAAATAGCAACCGTGCTTTTCGCGCGTGTCTTTTCAAAATCGACTTCAGTGTTAGCCCATGTTGATATTGATTAGAGAAGAAATTAAAGGAAAGTCTACTATCAAATTTAGATATTTTCGTTTAAGAAATAATGCCACCATGAATATTAATTAGATTATTATATTGATTAGGTTGCTATTATAGCACATAAAACACAGATTGTTTTGGCCATGCCAGTATCATGAGCAAACAGAGCAGACCCTGATCAGACGGCTCCTATAGGAGCCGACTGATCTGGGTCTACTCTACTTGCAAAGGCATAGAAAGGTGTATTTATTGGGGGAAGGGCACGGATGACGTTGTTTGCTGACGAAACTTATTTTCCATCATTATTATACTATGGATTAACCCTTTCACCGCCAATGTCCCATAAATGCACAACAACAAACAGTGCAGTCCCAGATCAGATGCCGCCTTTTGCCCCGATCTCTATTTCTATACATGTGCTTCATTCCTTTGAAATTTGCATTTATTTATCTCATTTCCCTATTTTACCAAAATTGGTTTGCCGACGACAATTAGAACATTGGCGCCGAAAAGGTTAAAAGCCGAGGCAATGGAGAGATTTAAGTAGGCCTATGACAAGACATCGCGTAGCTGCGATCAATTACCTTGTGTTACCACTTTCATTCAGACCAGAAACAGCATGAGCTCACCTAATTGGACTCATTAGCTGGCCTTTCATACGCATTGACCCTTGGTCTGTTATATAATGTTATATAATGTTGTACAGTAGAACTTGTCTTAAGCGACCATCAAAAAAGAGGTATCATTTATGGATATGTTAGGCAGGTGGTAGCTAAATGCAGGTCAAAAGTAATGCAGAAAGTTCATATATGAGCTTCCTGCATTACCTTTGCACTGCATTAAGCAACCACCTGTTTCTTAACCCATTCCCTCATATTGACGACTTTTGACGACTTTTTAAAAGTCATTTTGTGAAACCATTGTGATAAATAGAGCATTTGCTCCTATAGGAGCAAATGCTCTATTTATCACAATGGTTTCAAACTACAAAATTCTAAAATTTCTCCAGTAAATGCTTCTTTTCGGTAGATTTATTCAAAGAGGTTGAAAAATAGCCTATGAGGGAATGGGTTAAGCAACCACATGTTTCTTAAGATTAACTTGTTCAATAAATGAATGTCCGCTGAAGACATGTTAACTCTATGGTTGAACTCCTATATGTTATAATTCCACTTTTGATTCGTTCACGCTTTTGAGATTATTTTGACCGCGTGTCAAACAACTTACATTCTGGTGAGATGTCGAGTTACCCGGTGTCCCATCAGGTGAGGTGTCGAGTTACCCGGTGTCTCATCAGGTGAGATGTCGAGTTACCAGGTTTCTCATCAGATGAGATGTCGAGTTACCCGGTGTCTCATCAGGTGAGATGTCGAGTTACCCGGTGTCCCATCAGGTGAGATATCGAGTTACCCGGTGTCTCATCAGGTGAGGTGTCGAGTTACCCGGTGTCTCATCAGGTGATATGTCGAGGTACTCGGTGTCTCATCAGGTGAGATGTCGAGTTACCAGGTTTCTCATCAGGTGAGATGTCGAGTTACCCGGTGTCTCATCTGGATCCACGCTGTTTACTAACCGCAGTCAAGTGGCGCTGAACAGCCAAATGGTTAAAAGGGTAACCCTTTCATTCATATAAACGCATATTCGTTATAAGCATGTGTCATTGTTCATATCCATGAATACTTGAGATTTCTTCATTACATGTATTTAAATTCATTTTCTTCGATAGAAGTTTGCATATATCGAAGTAAATCATAAAGTCCCTGGATATTCGTTATAAGCATGTCTTACTGTTCAATTATTATCCATAAATACATCCAATATCTCTTCAGTATTTATTTTCGTTTAAATGGATGTGACGAAGTTTGCATATATCGAAGTAAATAATAAAGTTCCCGGATATTCGTTATGAGCATGTCTCACTGTATAGAACCGTATCTGCGTGTGATTTCTTCATTATTTATTTTGAATTATACGGATACAACGAAGTTTTGGTACAACGAACTAAATTACATTTGTATAAAATTTCTGGGAATACGTTATAGGCATGCCTCACTGTACAGATATATGTGCCGTATAGTATAGTAAAACATCCGTTACTTAACCTTCATCCCCCCCGCTGTATAGTATAGTAAAACATCCGTTACTAAACCCTCATCCCGCTGTATAGTATAGTAAAACACCCGTTACTTAACCCTCTTCCCGCTGTATAGTATAGTAAAACATCCGTTACTAAACCCTCATCCCGCCGTATAGTATAGTAAAACATGCGTTACTAAACCCTCATCCCGCCGTATAGTATAGTAAAACATCCGTTACTAAACCCTCATCCCGCCGTATAGTATAGTAAAACATCCATTACTTAACCTTCATCCCGCTCTATAGTATAGTAAAACATTCGTTACTTAACCTCATCCCGCTGTATAGCATAGTAAAACATCCGTTACTTACCCTCATCCCGCTGTATAGTATAGTAAAACATCCGTTACTTAACCCTCTTCCGGCTGTATGGTATAGTAAAACATCCGTTACTAAACCCTCATCCCGCTGTATAGTATAGTAAAACATCCGTTACTAAACCCTCATCCCGCTGTATAGTATAGTAAACCATCCGTTTCTTAACCCTCATCCCGCCGTATAGTATAGTAAAACACCCGTTACTTGACCCTCATCCCGCCGTATAGTATAGTAAAACATCCGTTACTAAACCCTCTTCCCGCTGTATAGTATAGTGAAACATCCGTTACTTAACCCTCTTCCCGCTGTATAGCATAGTAAAACATCCGTTACTTAACCTTCATCCCGCTGTATAGTATAGTAAAACACCCGTTACTTAACCTTCATCCCGCTGTTTAGTATAGTAAAACATCTGTTACTAAACCCTCTTCCCGCTGTATAGTATAATAAAACATCCGTTACTTAACCCTCTTCCCGCTGTATAGTATAGTAAAACATCCGTTACTTAACCTTCATCCCGCTGTATAGTATAGTAAAACATCCGTTACTAAACCCTCATTCCGCTGTATAGTATAGGAAAGCATTCGTTACTTAATCCTCATACCGCTGTATAGTATAGTAAAACATCCGTCACTAAACCCTCATTCCGCTGTATGGTATAGTAAAACATCCGTTACTAAACCCTCATCCAGCTGTATAGTATAGTAAAACATCCGTTACTTAACCTTCATCCAGCTGTATAGTATAGTAAAACATCCGTTACTAAACCCTCATCCCGCCGTATAGTATAGTAAAACATCCGTTACTAAACCTTCATCCCGCCGTATAGTATAGTAAAACATCCGTTACTAAACCCTCATCCCGCCGTATAGTATAGTAAAACATCCGTTACTAAACCCTCATCCCGCCGTATAGTATAGTAAAACATCCGTTACTAAACCCTCATTCCGCTGTATAGTATAGGAAAACATTCGTTACTTAATCCTCATACCGCTGTATAGTATAGTAAAACATCCGTTACTAAACCCTCATTCCGCTGTATAGTATAGTAAAACATCCGTTACTAAACCCTCATTCCGCTGTATAGTATAGGAAAACATTCGTTACTTAATCCTCATACCGCTGTATAGTATAGTAAAACATCCGTTACTAAACCCTCATTCCGATGTATAGTATAGTAAAACACCCGTTACTTAACCCTCATCCCGCTGTATAGTATAGTAAAACATCCGTTACTTAACCCTCATCCGCCGTATAGTATAGTAAAACATGCGTTACTAAACCTTCATTCCGATGTATAGTATAGTAAAACATCCGTTACTTAACCCTCTTCCCGCTGCATAGTATAGTAAAACATCCGTTACTTAACCCTCATTCCGCTGTATAGTATAGTAAAACATCAATTACTGCTAGATTAAGTATGCTAGACGACTATGCTTAGGTGGTCTGCTTGACTCTCCAGGCATAGACTTGTCAACAGAATTAGGCATTCATGTACAATACTTTTACAAAAGCAATCAGGTTCAGGTTTGCTGCCTGATAAGTTTGTTATTGTGTTAAGTAAACTATGAAATCATTAAAACCCTAGCAACGAGTAAACTCGTCCTGTATAAACAGTGCATGTACACTTGCCTTATACAAGTGGTGTAGATCCTGATCATAGGGCTCCTAACGGAGTCCTCTGATCAGGGTCTGTACTGTTTGTCACTTTGCAACAGATTGTTAAAATCAGCCCTAAATAGTAAAAACTGACTCGACTTTGTTGGAATCTGGAATTGTCCATTATTATTATTATTATTATTGTTATTATTATTATTATTATTATTATTATTATTATTATTATTATGGGTTTAGCTGCCACCAGAATGAAAGAGTCAGAATTATACTTTTTTGAAGTGGCGATTTTTGCCAAAATGCCCTTTTTCCATGTCAGCAGTCGAGTTTGTTTGTCTTCACAGATGGCAGTTTCTTCTGTTATTTCAGGTCATGGCGATCCGATGGATTTCTGGGACAGGTTTAATGATGCTAAAACGCCCCAAAACACCCCTGAGGCGGAGGAGTTGCTCTGGACCACGCCCTATTCAATAAGACACATAAACCCAGATGTAAAGCTTATGCTTATGTTACGGGATCCAATAGATAGGTACTTAAACTCTTTCCTCCATAGGCTATTTTTAGACACAACCTCTTTGAATGAATCTTCCCAAAAGGAGCATTTACCAGAGAAAAGGAAAAATTTAGAATTTTGTAGTTTGAAACCATTGTGATAAATAGAGCATTTGCCTATAGAATCCTAGTAAGGTGCCGAGTTACTCGGTCTCTCAACTGCATCTAAACTGTTTGATCATAGTAAGATGCCGAGTTACTCGGTGTCTCATCTGGATCTAAACTGTTTGCAAAAGTAATTACAGATGGGTCATTGGCAGCGAAAGAATAAAATATGGTATTTTGAATAGCAAACAGTGCAGACTCTTATCTTGGTGCTCCTCTAGGAGCCATGTGAGCTTGATCTGCACAGTGTGAAAAAGACAGTTCGTGTGTTTCCCGGAATGAAAGTTTTAAATGTGTGAAAATGTGTTTATTTGCGATAAAAGGTATATCAATCACTGGTTTTTAGCTCGCCTATTCGAAGAATAGGGGGGAGGGGGTTATGGAATCACCCCGGCGTCGGCGTTAAAGTTTTGGGGTAAGTGTTGAAATGCACTAATTAATACTACTTGAAATATTTGCCCTAGGAAGCTGATACTTGAAATGGAGGTTCCCGGTGTGTTGAACATTGATGTAGTGTAGTTAAAATTTAAAATAAAACTGAATTTTAGTCAAAATTTCACCTATTTTGGACTTTTTGGGCTGAAATCTCAAGGTTAAAGTTTTGGGGTAAGTGTTGAAATGCACTAATACTACATGAAATATTTGCCCTAGAAAGCTGATATTTGGAATGGAGGTTCCCTGTGTGTTGAACATTGATGTAGTGTAGTTAAAATTTAAAATAAAATTGAAATTTAGTCCAAATTTCACCTGTGTTTGACTTAGCTTTTTGGGCTGAAATCTCAAGGTTAAAGTTTTGGGTTAAGTGTTAAGATGCACTAATACAACATGAAATACTTGCCATAGGTAGCTGGTATTTGGAATAGAGTTTGCCAGTAGGTTTAACATTGATGTAGTTCAGTTAAAATAGAAAAATATTTTGGACTTCATCTTTGTAGACAAGGTCTACAATAGGCGAGCTTTGCTGTCCTGCGACAGTCTAGTTAACCCTTTTCCTCATATTGACGACTTTTGACGACTCTGTAAAAGTCACTTTATGAAACCATTGTGATAAATAGAGCATTTGCTCCTATAGGAGCAAATGCTCTATTTGTCACAATGGTTTCAAACTGCAAAATTCTAAAATCCCCCTTTTCTCTAGTTAATGCTCCTTTTCGGTAGATTTATTCAAAGAGGTATCTAAAAATAGCCTATGACGTAGTGGGTTAAAGGTCACTAATTGGTGATTCATTTTGTGGTCACTATAAAAGACTGTACTGTGTTTATATAGGGTGGACACCGAGTCTCACACACTGGCATGTTGTTTAATATTTTCCCCGTTGAATATCCATGTAAGAAATAATGATATCATGAGTATTTATTAGCTGACTTTTTTTATACATTAATATAAACAATTCAAGGGAATGTTTTGCTTTCATAAAACTGTATAAGCATATCTACATGTATATCATGTTATAAGCAAATATGATTCTATGATTAGATGGCTTCTGTAGGAGCCGGGTCTACTCTGTTTGCAAATGTGCGAAAACGCGTTTAAATTAGGCAAAGGATTGAAGATCAGAGGGTTTTTGTTTTTTTGCTTTTTTGGTTTTGTTGTTGTTGTTTTTGTTTTTTTGGTTTTTTGGGGGGGAGGGTGGTTAAAGGTTAAAACAGCTCGTTTTCTGCCAGAAGTCTTACAACTGCATTCCAACCTTAATAACAGGGGCCCCGGGTTCGATTCCCTGTCGGACCAAGTTCTTCGGACGAGACTATAAACCGAGGTCCGATGTATCAGTGCTGTATACACTGGACATCTAACAGAACCAGATACTTTAACAGAAACTTCAAGCTGTGAAGTTAAGAAATTGTCTATATTAGAAATAGGACGAGTCGACCCTCGTTGTCTCGAAGTAATTTGTAGGGTCCTTTTAATTTCGAGATATCGAAGTTCAACTGTATACCATTCCCGTATATTTCAAGTTTGTTGAATTATTTATAGTTGTGTTGTGTCATATATTTACAGACTCTACTCGCATTATTTTCATTCCGGGGCAGGGACGTCAGCGCAGTCATTTGATGATCATATCCGGTATTCTATTCCTCTATGGAAGCGGTGTTTACAGCAGCACACGATCCGCTCGTGCATTTACAACCCAAACCTCAGGAAACAATTGAAGGTATGCCACCAATATCTTGAAATACAGTTGAACATAGGAATCTTTTAAAAAGCCGATGGTTACTTAATGCAGGACAAAAATAAGGCAGAAAGCTCCTATAGGAACTTTCTGCGTTACTTTTGACCTGCATTAAGCTACCACCTGTCCGAGAGACTCATAATAAGAGCTCTTTTCGATGGCCGCTTAAGACAAGCTCTACTGTAACCATACATATAGCCTGTCCCTGCATCTACAACCCAACCCACAGGCAGCAACTGAATGCGTGTCACAAACTGTTGAAATAAAAATATGTAGCCCGCCCCTGCACCTACAACTTAAACCACAGATAACATTTAAGGTATGCCATAAACTGATATAATAATATACATAATCCGCTCCTGCATCTACAACCAAAACACTGGCAACAACTGAATGTATGCCACAAAATGTTAAAATAAAAATATGTAGTACGCCCCTGCACCTACAGCTAACAACTGAAGGGTTGCCATAAACTGATATTATATAATTACTAAATAGCTATCGAGGTGATATATTTATGTCTGGGTAAATATTCCAGTCCAAGGGTTGGCGATATCCTCTATCACCCCGACAGCCATGTGTTATTTTTTTATTATACCGAAAAACTTTAGAAGTACAATGATAGTTGATTTTACAATTAACCCTTTCGGCGCCAAATTTCTAATTGTCGTATGCAATCCAAGTTTGTTAAATGATTCAGTAAAATAAGGGATAAATAAATGCAAATTTATGAGGAATAAAGCACATGTATAGAACTAGAGATTGAGACAAAAAGTGAAGTCCCTGATCAGACGCCGCCTTGAAAAGGCACCGTCTGATCTGGGATTGCACTATTTGTCGTGGTGCATTTATGCGACATGGCGGTGAAAGGGTTAAAAGAAATAAATAATGATACATATAAATGTAAGGTGATATATCCTGCCAATGTCGCATCTATGATTACCTATGCAAACAGTTTGAATCCTGATTAGATGCCGAGTAATTCGGTGTCTCATCAGGGACCAAACTGTTTGTTACGAGGGGTGTTCCATAAATAATGTCATCTGTGCTTTATTTCGCGGAAATCGTGCAATTCATGCACAAAACCACCTCGTGTCGATTGAGTGATCACTGGCTCGTGACACAGGTAAATATCTCGTCCACACGTTCACTTGCCTCGGTACAGTGTACATAGTTTCATAGCCTATTCGTTAGGCTATACACAAAATGACAGGAAAACGAGCTGAAAATGTTCTTGAAATTAGGGCCTATATAAAAGGTAGGTCATTACTCGGCATAAAGGCTGTAGATATTCACCGCGAGGTGTGTGACATTTATGGGGAGGGCCAAATGTCCCACAGGACTGTTTGTAGGTTGGTAGCTAAATTTAGTGCTGGGCAGCAGCAACTGAAAGATGCTGCTCGCCCAGGTCGTCCTGCAACAACTACGACCAAAGGTAACATAGAAAAAATCCGAAATATCCTCAAAACTGATGCTCGATTCACCGTAAGACAATTGACTCGAATGACAAACTTGTCGTTAGCAAGAGTTAATGCAATTTTAAAGAAACACCTAAAAGTTAGAAAGATAAATGCAAGATGGATACCCCATTTGTTAACGGATGAGCAAAAGAAGACGCGTGTAACAATGGCAAAAAAACTTCTCAAAATGTACCCAAAATATAGTAAAAAGGCTTTTGATAATATAGTCACTGGTGATGAGACCTGGGTGTATTATTTTGAACCAAAGCGGAAGGTTTCCAACCGAATATGGGCCACTAAAAATGCCAGACGCCCAAGTATTGCCAAACGAATACGAACGGTAAAGAAGGTTTTGTATGCTATTTTTTTCACTAATAAGGGTCCAGCTATTGCCAAAAGGCAGAACGGTCACAGGCAAGTTCTATAAAAACGTTGTTCTGAGAAAATTGAAGAACTACTACAAAAGTAGCCGCCCCAAAACAGGACTTAAGTATGTCCGACTTTTGCATGATAATGCACCCGCTCACAAGGCACGTATTGTGACTGACTTTTTGGAGTCAGAGAAGGTTACCGTCCTTCCGCACCCTCCGTATTCGCCAGACTTGGCCCCCTGCGACTATTTTCTCTTTCCAAAACTTAAATATCATTTATCTGGAAGGAGATACAATTCGAGAAATGCCCTTGGATCTGCTGTTTATCAGTGTCTGATGGGTGTCCCCATTGAAGAGTATGAAAAATGCTTCCAAAAATGGATTGACCGGCTAAAAAGGTGTATTCTGGCTGGCGGAGAGTATTTTGAAGGGCAGAGCAAATTAAAATGAACAAAAGCACTTCCGCTATATGAGCACCGATGCAAGTGACATTATTTTTGGAACACCCCTCGTACTGTGACTGTTTTTTTGTTTCAAACGAAAATTAAGAAATGTAAAACATGATAATTGCAGCCGACGACAAAGGTTGCATACAACAAATTTGGCAACGAAAGAGTTACAGAAACTGTTGAGCAAGTCAACCAAATGTGAAACATCTTAGTTACTCATGAGACTCGGAGTTACTCGGCGTCTCAGCTGGATCTAAATGTGTTTGCAAGTTCCTGATATCACGAGTCTATCCCATAGAATGTAGTTATGTAAATGCAAGTCAGAGTTGTTATATATTGTGGTCCTTCGGGATCATCAATTTCAATGATATTAGTAATGAAAATTGAATACCGCTTAACCCTTTCCCTCATATTGACGACTTTTGACGACTCTGTAAAAGTCAATTTATGAAACCATTGTGATAAATAGAGCATTTGCTCCTGTAGGAGCAAATGCTCTATTTATCACAATGGTTTCAAACTACAAAATTCTAAAAATTTCCTTTTCTATAGCTAATTCTCCTTTTCGGTGGATTTATTCAAAGATATTGTATCTAAATAGCCTATGAGGTAATGGGTTAAGCCGGTGCCAGGGGGCATGGGTAGTGTTGCACTTTTAATAACTGCAATTTTCTCTCATGTGTAGAGTGAGTGAGTGAGTGAGTTGGGGTTTACAGCACTGCGATACTAAATAGGTTATCTAGCGCCGATGAATAATGATGATGACGGATGATATCAGGAAGATGTGTAGAAGGATCTCCTACTTTCAGAATTTAGCATGATTATGTCAAAGAAGAGAACCATTATGAACAAATAAACCTGTTTGGATCGTTGGCTATAGAGACACACCGTCTTTATAAAACACTCATTGTAATGTTATCCATAATTCTAGGCACCAATATACACCAGGTTTACGCTGACCATTATTGTAGGCACCAATATACACCAGTTTATGTTGTCCATTATTGTAGGCACCAATATACACCAGTTTATGTTGTCCATTATTGTAGGCACCAATATACACGAGGTTTAAGTTGTTCAATATTGGAGGCACCAATATACACTAGGTTTAAGCTGACCATTATTGTAGACACCAATATACACCAGCAGTGTTATGTTGTTTGTTATTGTAGGCACAAATATACACAGATTGATATGTTATGTGTCCATTATGGTAGACACCAATATACACAAGTTTTACGTTGTCCATTTTTGTAGGCACCAATATACACACGTTTTACGTTGTCAAATATTGGAGGCACCAATATACACAAGTTTTACGTTGTCCATTATTGTAGGAACTAGTATACACAAGTTTTACGTTGTCCATTTTTGTAGGCACCAATATACACAAGTTTTACGTTGTCAAATATTGGAGGCACCAATATACACAAGTTTTACGTTGTCCATTAATGTAGGAACTAGTATACACAAGTTTTACGTTGTCCATTTTTTGTAGGAACTAGTATACACAAGTTTTACGTTGTCCATTATTGTAGGAACTAGTATACACAAGTTTTACGTTGTCCATTTTTGTAGGCACCAACATACACAAGCTTTACGTTGTCCATTATTGTAGGCACCAATATACACAAGTTTTACGTTGTCAAATATTGTAGGCACCAATATACACAGGTTTTACGTTGTCCATTTTTGTAGGCACCAATATACACAAGTTTTACGTTGTCAAATAGTGTAGGCACCAATATACACAAGTTTTACGTTGTCCATTTTTGTAGGCACCAATATACACAAATTTTACGTTGTCAAATATTGTAGGCACCAATATACACAAGTTTTACGTTGTCAAATATTGGAGGCACCAATATACACAAGCTTTACGTTGTCCATTTTTGTAGGCACCAATATACACAAGTTTTACGTTGTCAAATATTGTAGGCACCAATATACACAAGTTTTACGTTGTCAAATATTGGAGGCACCAATATACACAAGCTTTACGTTGTCTATTATTGTAGGCACCAATATACACAAGTAGTTTTACATTGCCCATTATTGTAGGAACCAATATACACCAGTTTATGTTGTCCGTTATTGTAGGCACCAATATACACAAGTGGTTTTACATTGTCCATTATTGTAGGAACCAATATACACCAGTTTATGTTGTCCATTATTGTAGGCACCAATATACACAAGTAGTTTTACATTGTCCATTATTGTAGGCTCCAATATACACAAGTAGTTTTACATTGTCCATTATTGGAGGAACCAATATACACCAGTTTATGTTGTCCATTATTGTTGGCACCAATATACACAGGTTGTTACTTTGCACATTATTGAAAGCACCAAAATACATATGTGTTTTACTTTGTAACACCAATGCACATATATGTTTTACTTTGCAATTATTGTAGGCACCAATATACACCAGTTTTTACGTTGTCCATATGAGGGAATGGTTGAAAGTGTTTCCACGAAAACAGATACTGATCTTCAGAAACGAGGATTACGCCAGCGATATGCGAGCAACTCTCAGGAATTTGTTTCGCTTCTTGGAAGTTGGTAATGTCTAATACAGCAAAATCTCGATTATTCCAACACTGAAATACGTTTCATTATTGATCTTGAAGACAGGAGACACAACTCCTCTTGGAGTTTTCTGCATGACTTCCACCCTGCATTAACCCATTATCGCATAGGCTATATTTTATCCTTTACCTCATAGGCTATTTTTAGATACAACCTCTTTGTATAAATCTACCGAAAAGGAGCATTAACTAGAGAAAGGGAAAATTTTAGAATTTTGTAGTTTGAAACAATTGTGATAAATAGAGCATTTGCTCCTAAAGGAGCAAATGCTCTATTTATCACAATTGTTTCAACGGGTGACTTTTGCAGAGGCGTCAAAAGGCGTCAATATGAGGGAATGGGTTAAGCAGCCACCTGCCTAAAATGGTAGAAATTCTTGAATACTAAATTTCGAATTAGCGAGGTTTTACTCTACATCTACGCTCACAGTCATCCAATTCATTGTTTGTTATCAACTTATACAGTCCATACAGATGACACGGGCAAATAGAGTAGACCCAGACCAGACAGCTCACGGAGTAGCTATCTAATTAGGATATGCACCCTTTGCCTTGCAAATTAGTGTCCAAAGGCAACACCTCAAAATAAAATTAGATTAATTCAAAACACAGTAAAACATCAATATCTCGAACTTTAACACATTACCTCATAGGCTATTTTAGACGCATTACCTCATAGGCTATTTTAGACCCATAACCTCATAGGCTATTTTAGACCCATTACCTCATAGGCTATTTTTAGATACAACCACTTTGAATAAATCTTCCGAAAAGGATCATTAAGTAGAGAAGAGGGAAATTTTAGAATTTTGTAGTTTTAAACCAATGTGATAAATAGAGCATTTGCTCCTACAGGAACAAATGCTCTATTTATCACAATGGTTTCACAAAGTGACTTTTACAGAGGCGTCAAAAGTCGTCAATATGAGGGAATGGGTTAAGGGACCATACAAATTATTTCGATATAAAGGTCCGTGTTTCGAACTTAGAAACTTTTCTGTAGGAGCTCCAGTATTCCCTGCGACCTGCACCAAGCTGTGGCATTCGCATGTCTTTGTAGATATGTGCAGTAGTGAATTTTTGAACGAATCTGTATTGCAAGGAAAATGGACCGTTGATATAAATGGTTTTATCTGGATTAGCCTTTGGTATAAATGGTTTATCTGGATCAGCCTTGGTATAAATGGCTTTATCTGGATTATCCGTTGATATAAATGGTTTTATCTGGATTAGTCGTGATATAAATAGTTTTATCTGGATTAGCCCTTTGATATAAATGCTTTATCTGGATTCGCCGTTGATATAAATGGTTTTATCTGGACTAGCCCGTTGATATAAATGGTTTTATCTGGAATAACCATTAATGTAAATGGTTTTTATCTGGATTAGCCGTTAATATAAATGGTTTTATCTGGAATAGCCGTTGATATAAATGGTTTTGTCTGGATTAGCCGTTGATATAAATGGTTTTGTCTGGATTAGACGTTGGTATATATGGCTTTATCTGGATTAGCCATTGATATAAATGGCTTTATCTGGATTAGCCGTTTGATATAAATGGTTTTATCTGGATTAACCGTTGATATAAATGGTTTTATCTGGATTAGACGTTGATATAAATGTTTTTTTCTGGATAAGCCGCATTTCGTGTTTAACCTTTAAAAGTATTTTTAAAAAATCAGTTCCTTCCATAAATTGTTAAAGTCGGTGTTTCTTTCATTTCAACTGACATACAATCAGAGTGGAAATGTTTTTATCCTGAAACGACGTAGGGCTTAAGCCATTCCCCCATAGGCTATTTTAGACATAACCTCTTTGAATAAATCTATTGAAATGGGTCATATATTGGTAAAAAGGAATTCTTTACAATTGTGTAGTCTTGAAACCACTGTGATTGAAACCATTGTAATAAATAGCAAATGCCCCTATTTATCACAATGGTTTCATAACATCATTTTTACAGTTGCGTTAAATTGCGTCAATGTGAGGAAATGGGTTTAAACTGTATACAAATGCAATGATGTAGAATTTATTTTTGTCGGTAGTGTACTAAAAATGATATTAACATAAATATGCACAAATGTCCCATTTCCATTACCTTGTTACTTTTAAACATTTTAGCGCCTCCAGATGACAACTTGTTGGATAGGATGGTTGGTCTGTCTCATTTCTATGCAACCAAGAAGAAGGCGGCTGCAGGGCCTATGTTGGCCTCTACACGGCAGTTACTGGTTGACCTCTACCGACCATATACTCAGGAGCTAGCAGAGCTGTTGGAAGATGACAGATTCGCATTCAGAGACACATCATTTGGTTGAAATTCTGACTCTGTTAACCCTTTCAACGGTGAAAGGTTGATACGACCAGCAGTGTTTAACCCTTTCGGCGCCAAATTTCTAAATGTCGTCTGCAATCCAACTTTGTTAAATCATTCGGTAAAATAAGGGAATGAGATAAATAAATGCAAAGGTCAAAGGAACAAAGCACAAATATAGAAATAGAGATTGAGACAAATCATGAAGTCCCTGATCAGACGCCGCCTTGAAAAGGCGGCGTCTGATCTGGGACTGCACTATTTGTCGTGGTGCATTTTTGCGACCTTGGCGGTGAAAGGGTTAACTACAGTATTAATCCATTACTTCATAGGCTATTTTTAGATACAACCTCTTTGAATAAATCTACCGAAAAGGAGCATTAACTGGAGAAAAGGAAAATTTTAGAATTTTGTAGTTTTGTTATTTTGTAGTTGTAGTTATAATTTTCCTATAGGAGCAAATGCTCTATTTATCACAATGATTTCACAAAGTGACTTTTACAGATTCGTCAAAAGTCGTCAATATCAGAGAATGGGTTAACTGGTTATAAAAGACTTAAGGATATCGAATGACAAACAGTGTAGACCCTGATCAGAGGGCTCCTGTAGGATGTGGGTCTACACTGTTTGCAAACGATTGTGGATGCGTATCCGACATTAGAATGTTTAACAGTTAAAACCGGCGTTGTACCTTTGTTGTATAACGTCCGCCATGCAATGAGGAGGTCGTCAGTTCAAACCTCAGCACGGAGGTCGTCAGTTCAAACCTCAGCACGGAGGTCGTCAGTTCAAACCTCAGCACGGAGGTCGTCAGTTCAAACCTCAGCACGGAGGTCGTCAGTTCAAACCTCAGCACGGAGGTGTTGTATAACGTCCGCCATGCAATGAGGAGGTCGTCAGTTCAAACCTCAGCACGGAGGTCGTCAGTTCAAACCTCAGCACGGAGGTCGTCAGTTCAAACCTCAGCACGGAGGTCGTCAGTTCAAACCTCGGCACGGAGGGGTTGTACCTTTGTTGTATAACGTCCGCCATGCAATGAGGAGGTCGTCAGTTCAAACCTCAGCACGGAGGTCCAGATAAAGCGCGTAAATTAAAACATTTTCAAGAAAAGCTTCCTTATTTATCCACCAACCCTATTTTGTGACCATTCTTTAGAACCGTCTGGAAGAGACGGTTTAACCCATTACATCATAGGCTATTTTTAGATACCACCTCTTTGAATAAATCTACCGAAAAAGAGCATTAACTAGAGAAAAGGAAAATTTTAGAATTTTGTAGTTTGAAACCATTGTGATAAATATAGCATTTGCTCCTATAGAAGCAAATGCTCTATTTATCACAATGGTTTCACAAAGTGACTTTTACAGAGTCGTCAAAAGTCGTCAATATGAGGGAATGGGTTAAAGAGTGGTCACAGCATAGAGTTTGGTGGAGAAAGGACACTCTTAGTATTTGAGTACGTACCTTTATCTGTTGCTCTGTCAGCAGAATCTCACATATTCTCATGTTGCATTACCCATTACTTTTTACGCCTTTAGAAACGGTGTAGACCCAGACCATACAGCTCCTATAGGTGCTGTCTGACCGTGGTCTGTTTTATTTGCTTATAGAGTAAAATAGACTTGGTTGTATAATTTGTGCAATGCTCATATGTCATAATAAAAAAAAAATCTAATTGATATTCACACCGTCATCACTTCTTGTATGATTACAGCCGAACCTGTCCTTATCGGCCATTCATATCTTGAATATAGAAGTCTTTAACCCATTACCTCATGTTATTTTTAGATACAACCTCTTTGAATAAATCTACCGAAAAGGAGCATTAACTAGAGAAAAGAAAAAGAAATCGAATTTTGTAGTTAGAAACCATTGTGATAAATAGAGTATTTGCTCCTACAGGAGCAAATGCTCTATTTATCACAATGGTTTCACAACTTGACTTTTACAGAGTCGTCAATACGAGGGAATGGGTTAAAAATATCCGAATAACCGTTGCCATCCGTAGTTAAGAAGCATGTGGTTGCACAGGTCAAAAGTAATGAAGAAAGTTCCTACAGGAGCTTTTTGCATTACTTTAGACCTGCATGCATTAAACTGTGAACTTGAGAAATTATCTAGAGTACAAATCGGATGACTAGAATTTCAGTTATCTCGAATTAAATTGTAAACTATGGTCCTTTGAAGTTTGAGATATCAGCGTTCAGTTGTTTGCGATTATTCAACAATAGATAAAAGTACACCGGACGCTAATTAACCCTTTATCCGGACACTATTGCAACTACATGTAATTAACCCTTTACCCGGGCACTATTGCAACTAATTAACCCTTTACCTGGGCACTATTGCAACTAATTAAACCTTTACCCGGGCACTATTGTAACTAATTAACCCTTTACCCGGGCACTATTGTAACTAATTAACCCTTTACCCGAGCACTATACTCGGGCACTATTGCAACTAATTAACCCTTTACCCGGGCACTATTGCAACTAATTAACCCTTTACCCGGGCACTATTGCAACTAATTAACCCTTTACCCGGGCACTATTGCAACTAATTAACCCTTTACCCGAGCACTATACTCGGGCACTATTGCAACTAATTAACCCGTTTACCCGGGCACTATTGCAACTAATTAACCCTTTACCCGGGCACTATTGCAACTAATCAATCCTTTACCCAGGCACTATTGCAACTAATTAACCCTTTACACTGGCACTATTGCAACAAATTAACCCTTTACCCGGACGCTATACCCGGCACTATTGCAACTAGTTAACTATTGCAACTAATTAACCCTTTACCCGGGCACTATTGCAACTAATTAACCCTTTACCCGGGCACTTTTGCAACTAATCAACCCCTGACTTCGTACAGACGCAGTTTTACGCCTTTGCAAACATAGTAGACCCAGATCAAACGACTCAAACGTGGGAGCTGTCTTTATCAGTGTCTACTCTGCTTCGTAAAATAAGGAAATAAGATAAATAAATGCAAATTTCAAAGGAATAAACCACAGATATATAACTAGAGATTTGAGCAAAAAGTGAAGTACCTGATCAGACGCCGCCTTGAAAAGGCGGCGTCTAATCTGGGACTGTACTGTTTGTCGTGGCGTCTAATCTGGGTCTGTACTGTTTGTCGTGGCGTCTAATCTGGGACTGTACTGTTTGTCGTGGCGTCTAATCTGGTACTGTTTGTCGTGGCGTCTAATCTGGGACTGTACTGTTTGTCGTGGCGTCTAATCTGGGACTGTACTGTTTGTCGTGGCGTCTAATCTGGGACTGATCTGGGACTGTACTGTTTGTCGTGGCGTCTAATCTGGGACTGTACTGTTTGTCGTGGTGTATTTTCGCGACACTGGCGATGAAAGGGTTAACACAAGGTGTTTCAAATCTGACGACTGCTTAATCCTTTTTACCATGAATATTCATATAATAATTAAGGACATCATGAATATTAATTAGATTAATTGTTACAATTTGCAACGGCAGAAAGTGTAGAATTATATCTATAGTATACCATATGCAAACAGAACAAACCCTACAGAAGCCATCTGATCTTGATCTACTCTGTTTGCAAAGATGTAGAAAGGCATATTTATGAAGGAAATGGTTAATGCAGAACCAATTAATGCCGAAAGCTCCAATAGAAGGGTTCTGCATTACTGCCATCCTGCATTAAGCTACCACCTGTCCCTAAGACCCAGAATCATACTTTATATTGCATGTATCTTAGATGCAATAAAATATGTTTAAACCTAATCATTCCTTAGTATTAGATGCAACTGTTGAGCGTGTTTTTGCTTGGTTGTTTGTTGTTGTTGTTGTTTTGTTTCTTTTGTGTGTTTTGTTTTTGTTTGTTGGTTTGTTTGTTGTTAGTTTTTTTGTGGGGTCGTAATTTTTTATGGGGGTTGTTGGGGATGTTTAACCCTTTCCCTGTTCCATGTTTATTTCGAATTTCAATACCTACTGAATATCCATGGACAAAATAGTTGCAATGAAATATGGAAGGTTAGATATTATAGCCATTTGGAAACTAAAGAAACATATCTATTAAATTATATTAGCAAAAAGAGCAGACCCTGATCAGACGGCTCTTTTAGGACCCGTCTGATCTGGGTCTACTGTGTTTTCAAATGCTTGAAAACAGGTTTATATGAGGGAAATGGTTAAGAGCGGACGCAATATTGGTAATGCTCATAATAATTGAATAATTGTATAATATATGTTAATAATATGTGATGTTAATTCTGAAGCCTTATCATGTTAAGCACTTGTCTTGCATTTACAAACAGCTTGGGTCCAGATGAGACGCCGAGTAACTCGGCGTCTCATCAGGATCCAAGCTGTTTAACACTCTGTCTCTCTCAAACGCTTGTACGAATCAAAAATAAATACAAAATGAAACAGATCAGAATTTTGGCAGACATCAGTTTTGTGAGCACGATAAGGGTTAATAGAATTAAAATATGTTCTGAGGGATGTCAATTACATATTTTAAAGTGTTCCTTCGTTTTCGTTGTTATATGATATATATTTATATATACTACACATTCTGCATTTGCCCAACAGTAACCGAACGAAATCTCCTTCGGGGTGGGAAATGTGGGTGGGGACATTCTACTTAATCCCCTTCCTGAGTTCGGCTCCTGTCTGTCTTTACCATGTACTCCACGGATATGCCTTTTAACACATTTGCAAACAGAGTAGACCCAGATCAGACGGTTTCGTTAGGAACTGTCTGATTGGGTTCTACTGTTTTCTTAGTTGTTCTGCTCGATAAAAGATTTGTTTTTATATTTTCCACTAAACCCTATCGCGTTCCTACGTATTAGAATTGTCTATCCGAATATGGGTATCACAGTTCTGTTATTGTTAATACCAGTAAACTAGCTGAGCCATTCATTCCCGTATCTAGCCCATTCCCTCATATTGACGCCTTTCAACGCCTCTGTAAAAGTCACTTTATGAAACCATTGTGATAAATAGAGCATTTGTTCCATAGGAGCAAATGCTCTATTTATCACAATGGTTTCAGAACTAAACAATTCTAAATTTTTCAATTTCTCTAGTTAATGCTCCTTTTCGGTAGGTTTATTCAAAGAGGTAGGATCTAAAAATAGCCTATGAGGGAATGGGTAAAGGAAACCCCGATCCTGGTTGTATTTTGGCATCCACCCATTCTGCATGTTGATGCGAGCAACATGTTTGCTCGTATAAGCCATTGATATTGATGGGTCCAATACACAGTGCAGATCCTAATCAGAGGGCTACCTAAAGAGAGTGTCCAGTCAAGAAATCGGATGACTCGAACCTAGTAGTTTGTACTTGATCGCTTGAAGTTCGAGAAATCGAAATTCATCTGTACTTAGTATTATTTGAATTTTAAACTCTTCTCGTGCTAAGCGTCACTTGACTGATATCTGAAAACAGTTTGGATCCAGATGAAACATTTATAAACAGTTTATATTAGACATATGCAAACAGTTTGGATCCAGATGAGACATAATGTGTGTGTGGGGGGGGGGGGCGTGCGTGCGTGCGTCAGGGGGGGGGGGGACTTAACAGCATGACTATTCATTTAAGAAATAATGACTGTGTGAATGTTGTTAATGACCTGAAATTTTATAATGGCATTATAATAATATGACACGAGATTCAGCTAGTGTAATATTCATTATAGTAAACGGGTTTCATGAATACAATTTGCAATGAACACGAAATATTCTTTTTATCACATACCCCTTAAAAGTGACATGGAAAAACTATATCTGACGGCTGTTTCGGCCATTGTTTACAGCGTAGTACAGCCAAATTCAAACTGCTAATTTGCATAAAAATGCACTAATGCATTTCCGCGATTTAAAGTACAATGTACTCTGTTTCGGCACTCCCACATGGCATATGTGGTAAAATCATTATGTATTATTTCAAAAGCAAACAGGGCAGATACCTGAACAGATGAATCATGATCTTCTTTGTTTGCAGTCGTCTCAAAATGTGTCTCTGTCAAGTCGCTATTCGACTATTTCCGGATCAAATATGTGTGTGCATGCGCACGTGCATGTCGTCTTGCATTAAGCTACCACTTGCCTTTAATAAGCAGATTTATACCTGTTTTTGGTTGTCGTGCAATTTCTGGATTTTAATACAGATGGTAGCTAAATCACTGGCACTAGATCGAAAATGACTTGTTTTATATATTTATAACACCTATACATTAACACATATGTATTAACCCTTTCACCGCCAATGTCGCAAAAATGCACCACGACAAATAGTGCAGTCCCAGATCAGAACGTTTTGTCTCAAACTGTATTTCTATATATGTGCTTTATTCCTTAGAAATTTTCATTCATTTATCTCATTTCCTTATTTAACCTTTACTCCAGTAACCATGTTTTCGTCGCAAGAAAAAAAATGTCCCTCTGACACACATTTCGAAACAGACATTCATTCATTGCTTTATGAAGACGTAATCTTGACAATTGCATACTGTTTGGATCCTGGTCAGTTATCTCATCTGGATCCAAACTGTTTGCAAAGGTAATCACTGGTTCACTTGTAGCTGGTTAAAGGTCAAGTCGATGAAATTCCGAAATGCAATAAACAGTGGAATGCAGTTAACACATTTTAACCGTTTACTCCATAAATACTCCTTTCTACGCCTTTGCACACAGAGTAGACCCAGATCAGACGGCTCCTGTGGGAGCCGTCTGATCATGGTCTGCTCTATTTGTTTATGATATAATATAGATAATTATGATTCTACAGTTTCTGTCATGGCAAACAGTCACGTGTCCATGATTAATATTCATTATGTCATTATTTCTTACATGAATATGCATGGAGTAGAGGGTTAACGGATGAATTGCATTTTGGCGAAGTCGTTATTGTCAATAAGCCATTTGCATGTCAGAAAACGGGTATACTGGCATTTCCAAGCAGTGCAGAGCAAGACAAGAGGGCTATGATCTGGATCTATACCGTGCATCACTCAAATTCATATTGCTAATTATAGCAATTCATACTGAATGGACCCTGTTGTTAAATAATAATGGGGCATTCCATTCTGAAAATTCAACATTCAAAGTGTTAAGCCAAGGTTTACAAATCACCATTGGTATTTTTGAATTTCTTTCTAGTATTTGACTGTCGCTTTATCTTAATCCATTTATTCCCATATCATTTTAGGAAAACTCATCCAGGTTGTATTAACCCTTTCCCTGTTCTATGTTTATTACAAATTTCAACACCTATTGAATATTCATGGACAAATTTGTAATAATGACACATGGAGGGTGGAACATTGTAGCCATTTTAGAAAGTATAGAAACCGATCTATCAAATTTCATTAGCAAACAGAGCAGACCCTGATCAGACGGCTCCTCTAGGAGCCGTCTGATCTGGGTCTACTCTGTTTGCAAATGCGTGAAAACACGTTTGTATGAGGGAAAGGGTTAAGAACCAATCATTGTGTATTAATTAAAAATACAACAAATTTCAAGTACCTTCAATTTATTTTTTATGGAAAATACATAAAAAAAACACGTAGTAAGTCAAAAATTATGCTGAAAATGTGAAAATAGTTTCACAGCAATACATGTACTTTAATTTACATAAAACAGATAAGCTTACTATAACATGCACATTTCAAGCAGTAGACTTTTAAACTAGCAGGCAGTGAAAAAAACCTGTCATAGATATTGATGACTTTGTGGAGTAGATTCAGATAAGATGGCCCCTACTGGGGTCCTCTAATCTGGGTCTACTCTGTTTGAAAATCATTATTGAATCTATACCCAAAAGATTATTCGTCTTATCTGGGTCTACTCTATTTGTAAGGCGTGAAAAAGCATTACAAAGGTCCAGATAAGATGCGTAAATGAAAAGATTTTCAAGATTAACTTCTTTATTTATCAACCAAACCCAATGTTGTGACTAATCTTAAGAATTGTCTCAAAGAGACGATTCTAAAGAGTGGTCACAACATTGGGTTCGGGGGAGAAATGACAGTTTTAATATTAATACGCCTTTTTACGCCTCTGCAAAAATCACCTATTGCAATCATTGTGATAAATAGAGCATTTGCTCCTATAGGAGCAAATGCTCTATTTATCACAATGGTTTCAAACTACAAAATTCTAAAAAAAATAAATTCTCTTGTTAATGCTCCTTTTCGGTAGATTTATTCAAAGTGGTTGGATCTAAAAAAAAAAAGCCTATGAGGAAATGGGTTAAATATGCACCTTTATCTGTAACTCTGATTTATATGAAGGAAAATTGTATTACAGAGGTGTTATCATTTATGCATGAAGAAAATACAACCTATATAATGGATATAGTACTAATACCAGTTTGCAAAAGTTAGTGAACAAGAGATGTCACAGTCACGTGACAAATGCCCCCAAAAATTATACCCTGTGACCTTGACCTTTGACCCATGGACCAGGGAGTTGACACATCGTCTTTGTGTGGTGAACATTTGTGCCAGGTTCCTTTGAAATCCATTCACAGATAAACAAGTAATTGTACCCTGTGACCTTGACCTTTGACATATGGACCAGGGAGCTGAACGCGACACATCGTCTTTGTCTGGTGAACATCTGTGCCAAGTTATATTGAAATCCATTGACAGATAAAGATGTTACAGACCGGACACGAAATTTGTGACAAAGTGATTGTACCCTGTGATCTTGACCTTTGACATATGGACCAGCGAGTTGAAAGCGACACATCATCTTTTGTGTGGTGAACATTTGTGCCAAATTATATTGAAATCCATTGATACATAAAGAAGTTACAGACCGGACACGAAATTTGTGACAAAGTAATTGTACCCTGTGACCTTGACCTTTGACATATGGACCTGGGAGTTGAAAGCGACACATCGTCTTTGTGTGGTTAACATTTGTGCAAAATTATATTGAAATCCATTGATAGATAAAGAAGTTACAGGCCAAACACAAAATTTGTTACAAAGTAATTGTACCCTGTGACCTTGACCTTTGACCCATTGACCTGGGAGTTGAACGCGACACATTGTCTTTGTGTGGTGAACATTTGTGCAAAGTTATATTGAAATCCATTGATAGATGAAGAAGTTACAGACCGGACACGAAATTTGTGACAAAGTAATTGTACCCTGTGACCTTGACCTTTGACCCATGGACCAGGGAGATGAACGCGACACATCGTCTTTGTGTGGTGAACATTTGTGCCAAGTTATATTGAAATCCATTGATAGATGAAGAAGTTACAGACCGGACACGAAATTTGTGACAAAGTAATTGTACCCTGTGACCTTGACCTTTGACCCATGGACCTGGGAGTTGACCCCGACACATCGTCTTTGTGTGGTGAAGATTTGTGGCAAGTTATATTGAAATCCATTAATAGATGAAGAAGTTACAGACCGGACACAAACTTTGTGACAAAGTAATTGTACCCTGTGACCTTGACCTTTGACCCATGGACCTGGAAGTTGAACGCGACACATCCTCTCTGTCTGGTGAACATTTGTGGCAAGTTATATTGAAATCCATTGATAGATGAAGAAGTTACAGGCCGGACACGAAATTTGTGACAAAGTAATTGTACCCTGTGACCTTGACCTTTGACCCATGGACCTGGGAGTTGAACGCGACACATCGTCTTTGTGTGGTGAACATTTGTGCCAAGTTATATTGAAATCCATTGACAGATGAAGAAGTAACAGACCGGACACGAAATTTGTGACAAAGTAATTGTACCCTGTGACCTTGACCTTTGACCCATTGACCTGGGAGTTGAACGCGACACATCGTCTCTGTCTGGTGAACATTTGTGGCAAGTTATATTGAAATCCATTGATAGATGAAGAAGTTACAGACCGGACACGAATTCCGGACGGAAGGACAGACGGACAGACGGACGGACGGACAGACAGACGGAAGGACGGACAATGCGATTACTATATGCCCGCCTTTGGGGGCATAAAAAACCAACACATACATCTAAAGTTTTAAAACTGAAACACTCATTAAAACTGAAAAAAAAAATCCACAAGAAAAAGCCAATTTTTTTTTTAAAAACAATTTCTCCGTTTGTTTCATTTCTCCTAGAATCCTGGTGGGATGCAAAGTCATTCAACACATTCGCCACTAGTATGCAAAGAGTTTTGTTTTTTGAACTTTTTTCACCTATTTTGTCAAGACACACTCATTGCACGCATGTATCACGTGCATTTTAAGTCTAAATCACGCTTACACGCTTAATTCAGAATAAGAGACATTTTCTAAATTCTTGAAAAAAAAATTGAAATATGACCATTGAACCGTTAAATTGCCTTTAAATCGGCTTATAATTACAGCAACGTACCGATTACGACCCATTGTTTAGGCCGACTGTCTTAATGCGTTCTGACCCTTAACAGGTATTTGAAGTCTCCCCCGCCTCCCCCAGCTATTAATGTCACACTCTAAATGTGTTCTGACCCTTGACAGGTATGTAACTGGCAAACAGCTTTAATCCACCTGGGACACCAAGTTTCTCTGCGTCTCTCAGGATCCAAGCTGTTTGACACTTGGTTAATAGATTCCCTCATAAGCTATTTTTAGATCCAACCTCTTTGGATAAATCTCCCGAAATGGAGCATTAAGCAGAGAAAAGGATTTTTTTTTAGAATTTTGTAGTTTCCTATAGGAGCAAATGCTCTATTTATCACAATGGTTTCAACAGGTGACTTTTACAGAGGTATAGAAATGTGTATTTATGGAGGAAAGTGTTAATAGATTTGGAAAAATATTAACAAATCAAAAGTAAGTGAGAATTGTAGCAGATATAATTTTTTCTGCAAGATAAATTACCCTTTCCTTTATATAATAACCTTTCCACTCATTTGCAAACAGTGTAGACCCAGATCAGATCTGCTCTGTTTGCTTATGGAATTACAGTAAAACCTGTTTGTGTTAAAGGCAGATGGCTGCTTAAAGCAAGGTGAAAGTATAACAGAACACTCCTATAGGAGCATTCTGTTTTACTTTCACCTTGCTTTAAACAGCCACCTGCCCTAAATACCAACTAATTAACACAATTTAGTGGCTGTTATAGAGAGGTTTTACTGTATGTAGATATCATTCTACAGCTCCTGTCAAATTACAAAATATCTTGAAAGTATGTACATGTACTATTACATATAAATACAGCTAATAAATATTAACCCTTCGCTTGCTATTCACGTCAATATACCTACCTGTAAATAGTGAAGACCCAGATGAGACAGCTCCTGCAGGATCTGCACTATTTACAAGTTGATTGTGCAACCAGTGCACTCCATAGCAGTGATTGCACAGGGAAATATGTGTACACCGTGAAGATATATGTAATTATACAATAGGACATGGGTAAAGAAGGAGAAATGTATTTTAAAATTCAGCAAGAGAAGGGTTAATGATATCAGCACTTCTTAGAAATAATGACATCATGAATATTAATTGGATTATTGGCATATAGACACAGAAATTTTTTAGCCAAGGTAGAAACTGTAGAATCATATCTATACTATTCTATAAGCAGACATAGCAGATCCTGATCAGACGGCTCCTACTGTTTGCAAAGCCATAGAAAGGTGTATTCATGAATTAGAATCATATCTATTATCTATATCATTTCATAAGCAAACATAGCAGACCCTGATCAGTTGGCTCCTACAGAAGCCATCTGATCTGGGTCTACTCTGTTTGCAAAGGCGATAAAAGGCATATTTATGGAGTACATGGTTAAGTATAGACAGCTTTGCAGGGTCTGCTCATTGCTTATGGAATTATACAGATCCGGGTCTATAATTTCGGCCATGGCCTACCCCTTCGCTTGCTAATCGCGTCAATATACCTACCTGTAAATAGTGAAGACCCAGATGAGACAGCTCCTGCAGGAGCTGTCTCATCAGGGTCTGCACTATTTACAAGTTGGTTGTGCAACCAGTGCACTCCACAGCAGTGATTGCACAGCGAAATACTTGTACACAGTGAAGATACATGTAATTATACAACAGGGCATGGGTAAAGAAGGAGAAATGTATTTTAAAATTCAGCAAGCGAAGGGTTAATATTCATGACGTCATTATTTCCTACATGAATATTCATTAGGCTAACATTCTTGTGTTCACACGCAGTTATAAAAGCTCAACAAAGCAACATTCATGAATATTCATGAGGTAAATCATTAAAGAAATACAGAGCAAACATGTCTGGGCTGCCAAACAATATAGAGCAAACATGTCTGGGCTGCCAAACAATATAGAGCAAACATGTCTGGGCTGCCAAACAATATAGAGCAAACATGTCTGGGCTGCCAAACAATATAGAGCAAACATGTCTGGGCTGCCAAACAATATAAGAGCAAACATGTCTGGGCTGCCAAACAATATAGAGCAAACATGTCTGGGCTGCCAAACAATATAGAGCAAACATGTCTGGGCTGCCAAACAATATAGAGCAAACATGTCTGGGCTGCCAAACAATACAGAGCAAACATGTCTGGGCTGCCAAACAATATAGAGCAAACATGTCTGGGCTGCCAAACAATACAGAGCAAACATGTCTGGGCTGCCAAACAATATAGAGCAAACATGTCTGGGCTGCCAAACAATATAGAGCAAACATGTCTGGGCTGCCAAACAATATAGAGCAAACATGTCTGGGCTGCCAAACAATATAGAGCAAACATGTCTGGGCTGCCAAACAATATAGAGCAAACATGTCTGGGCTGCCAAACAATATAGAGCAAACATGTCTGGGCTGCCAAACAATATAGAGCAAACATGTCTGGGCTGCCAAACAATATAAGAGCAAACATGTCTGGGCTGCCATTTTTCATGAGGAATGATCAAAGTATAACTTTCCTGAACTTTTTGCAGTCATGAAAACTAGAAAAGGGCATCAAAATAGGGCATACACAACATGCCTGTAGGCTGTGACTGCAATTGAACAAATCGTTTTAATGATGTGAAAAAATTACGAATTGAAACATAAAACTTACGTTACACAGTGCTGTGAAATTATGTAAAAGTAATGTGTCACAGTAGGTGACAAATTCCCCCAGAGCACGACATTAAAATGTGTGTTGCACAGTGTGACCAGTATTCAAATGATGTACACGTATTCCCACACTAAATAAGGCAGAAAGGCCAAAGATACTGAAAACTGTATGCGGCACTCTGTCATCCCAAGTTGTACTCACACACCAAATTTGACTTTCCTACTTCAAGTAATATCGGAGATATTCTCCGGACATGGTATTCCTACAGCTCAGGTCAGTGATCAAGGTCAAGGTCACAGAGACCTGAAAATGGTACGTAACACTCCGCCTTCCTAAAATGTCCTCACACAACAAATTTGGCATTCCTACCACAAGTAATATAGGAGATACCCTCCAAACAAGGTATCAGCTGTCAAGATGAGAGAGATAAGAAAACTGTTAGCAACACTCCGCCATCTCAAGATGTGGCAACAGTCCAAATTCGGCATTCCTGTAATATAGGAGATATGCTCAGCACAAGGTGTACAAAAGGTTTTTCTTATAGCATTGGTCAGTGGTCAAGGTCACTGAGACCTCAAAATGGTATGTGACACTCCGCCATCCCTAGATATACTCACATACCAAATTTGGCATTCCTATCTCAAAGGAATTATGCTCCAGACAAGCTTTTGCTACACCTGAGGTCAGCAGTCAAGGACATAAAGACCTGACCTGAGGTCAGCAGTCAAGGACACAGAGACCTGATCTGAGGTCAGCAGTCAAGGACACAGAGACCTGAAAACTGTATGCACCAGTCCCACATAGCAAGATGTACTACCACACCAAATTTGGCATTCCTACCTCAAGTAATATAGGAGATACGCTTGGGACAAGGTTTTCTATAACTGAGGTCAGGTCAAGGTCATAGAGACCTGAAAATGGTACACGACACTTTGCCAACCTATGATGTACGCACACACCAGATTTGGCACTCCTACCTCAGGTAATATGGGAGATATGCTCCGGACAAGCTGTATATGGACACACAGATACACAAAATCAGAGTCAAGGTCACAGAGGCCTGAAAATGGTATGCGACACTTTGCCATTCTAAGATATAATCACACACTAAATTTGGCATTCCAACCTCCAGTAATATAGGAGATATGCTCCGGGCAAGATTTTTCTATAAATCAAGGTCAAAGTCACAGAGACCTGAAAATGGTACATGACACTACGCCATCCCATGATGTACTCACACACCAAATTTGACATTCCTAGATATGCTCTAGACAAGCTGTACATGAACACACAGATACACGGATACACACACAGAAAGTTCAATTACTATATGCCACCAAAGCAAGCTTTGGGGAAATAAGAAGGTTACCTTGGCACTTGTACCCTTGCATTGTTTATACTTTCCGTACAGTTGTCAACTGGGTAATGCGAAAAACTAATGAACATGTTAATAACATTTCAAACCAACTATTCCTTTACTCGATGAATATTCATGAAAGACTTCCTATTATAAAAATTAATTTAACCCTTTACTCCATGGATATAGATGTAAGAAATAATGACAACATAAATACTAATTGGATTAATTGTTATAATGGAACATGGACACGGGACTGTTTGGCCATGGCAGAAACTATAGAATAATATCTATATCATATCATTAGCAAACAGAGCAGACCCTGATCAGATGTCTCCTAAAGGAGCAGTCTGATCTGGGTCTAATCTGTTTGCAAAGGCATAGAAAGGCATACTTATGGAGTGAAGGGTTAATTAACCCTTCGCTTGCTGAATTTTAAAATACATTTTCTTCTTTACCCATGCCCTGTTTTATATTTACATATATCTTCACAGTGTACAAGTTTTTCGCTGTGCAATCACTGCTGTGGAGTGCACTGGTTGCACAATCAAATTGTAAATAGTGCAGACCCTGATGAGACAGCTCCTGCAGAAGCTGTCTCATCTGGGTCTTCACTATTTACAGGTAGGTATATTGACGCGAATAGCAAGCGAAGGGTTAAATAAAATATATCAGAATTTAAAATAAAGAAATTGATTGTCACAGCAAACTATTGTGAACCACATATGTAACATGTATGCAAACAAAGAAGACACTGATCAGACAGCAGCTCCTATACCAGCTGTCTGACAGCATCTCCTATACCAGCGGTCTGACAGCAGCTCCTATACCAGCTGTCTGACAACAGCTCCTATACCAGCAGTCTGACAGCAGCTCCTATACCAGCTGTCTGACAACAGCTCCTATACCAGCTGTCTGACAGTATCTCCTATACCAGCTGTCTGACAGCAGCTCCTATACCAGCTGTCTGACAGCAGCTCCTATGCCAGCTGTCTGACAGCAGCTCCTATACCAGCTGTCTGACAGCAGCTCCTATACCAGCTGTCTGACAGCAGCTCCTATACCAGCGGTCTGATCAAAATCAACTATGTTTGCATAAATTGACAAGACAGCCATGATGGCCTTGCATTGCTCAACTGGATTAATAGATCTCATGTGACTTACTTATGCAACAGACTGGAAAATTGTAAAGAAATCGGATAGAGGTTCACCTGCAAATCATGTGAAATTTGGTTGAAACCCTTATATGGTTTAGGAGGAGACGTCATTTAACCCATTCCTCCATAGGCTATTTTTAGACCCAACCTCTTTGAATGAATCTTCCGAAAAGGAGCATTTACTAGAGAAAAGAAACATTTTAAAATTGTGCAGTTTAGAAACCATTGTGAAAAATAGAGCATTTGCTCCTATCACAATGGTTTAAAAAAGTGACTTTTACAGAGGCACAGAAAGGTGTTTTTATGGAGGAAAGGGTTAAGAAATAATTCTTTAAAATTTATTATGGGCTCCTGTGACCTACTTATGCAACAGACCTAAATGATTTATATAATTTTCATGGAGGATCACCTGCAGATCATTCCAGTAAACTTCGTAAAAATCCAGTCAGTGGTTAAGGAGATGTTGTTTTAAGCTATTGTTGATGACGCATGACACACGATGGACGAGACACAGGGCGATCCAAATAGGTCACCATGACACTTTGTGCCAGGTGAGCTAAAAAGTAAAACGTAACATGATCTCTATCAAACACATCAACACATTTGAGCCAAACTCAGGGAAAGGACTGCAGCTGTATCATGCATTTTGACACAGTTCTAGTACTCTATTATCTTTTGTCTAAACTTTAACATTAACACTTTCCCACAAAGGAGCACTTTTTTTCATTCCTATACAAATTTGTCTGATCTGGGTCTACTCTGGTAAAACGTTAATGTTAGGCATTATGGGTCAGTCGAATCCCTGCCAGTCAGTCACATCAGAATCATTATCATAGTCGACAGCAGCGGTCAGTCAAATCCCTGCCAGTCAGTCACATCAGAATCATTATCATAGTCTACAGCAGCGGTCAGTCGAATCCCTGCCAGTCTGTGACATCAGAATCATTATCATAGTCGACAGCAGTGCACTTGATACCATTCCTCAGAGCGGGTGTACCTTTTCCTTTACCTGAAAAAATATAAGAAAATGTGTCCATGTGACACGGATGCCCCTTTCGGCAAACAGTAAGTAGATGAACGACAGACCTGAACAAGAGCACCGCAAGACGGGGCAATATACGCCCGAAGGCTGTTCTATAAAATTATGTTGAAAAATAAAGGAGGAGTTAGTTGCACAAGAAATTGCTACCCGAAACTATCAAAGGGCAATAACTCCAGAATGAAAAATGATATGAGAGTTATCTCACTGATATGCACAACTACACATCAATATCTATCATTCCTGAAAGTTTGAAGAAATTATGTTGAAAAATAAAGGAGGAGTTAGTTGCACAAGAAATTGCTACCCGAAACTATCAAAGGGCAATAACTCCAGAATGAAAAATGATATGAGAGTTATCTCACTGATATGCACAACTACACATCAGTATCTATCATTCCTGAAAGTTTGAAGAAATTATGTTGAAAAATAAAGGAGGAGTTAGTTGCACAAGAAATTGCTACCCGAAACTATCAAAGGGCAATAACTCCAGAATGAAAAATGATATGAGAGTTATCTCACTGATATGCACAACTACACATCAGTATCTATCATTCCTGAAAGTTTGAAGAAATTATGTTGAAAAATAAAGGAGGAGTTAGTTGCACAAGAAATTGCTACCCGAAACTATCAAAGGGCAATAACTCCAGAATGAAAAATGATATGAGAGTTATCTCACTGATATGCACAACTACACATCAGTATCTATCATTCCTAAAAGTTTGAAGAAATTATGTTGAACAATAAAGGAGGAGTTAGTTGCACAAGAAATTGCTACCCGAAACTATCAAAGGGCAATAACTCCAGAATGAAAAATGATATGAGAGTTATCTCACTGATATGCACAACTACACATCAGTATCTATCATTCCTGAAAGTTTGAAGAAATTATGTTGAAAAATAAAGGAGGAGTTAGTTGCACAAGAAATTGCTACCCGAAACTATCAAAGGGCAATAACTCCAGAATGAAAAATGATATGAGAGTTATCTCACTGATATGCACAACTACACATCAGTATCTATCATTCCTGAAAGTTTGAAGAAATTATGTTGAAAAATAAAGGAGGAGTTAGTTGCACAAGAAATTGCTACCCGAAACTATCAAAGGGCAATAACTCCAGAATGAAAAATGATACGAGAGTTATCTCACTGATATGCACAACTACACATCAGTATCTATCATTCCTGAAAGTTTGAAGAAATTATGTTGAAAAATAAAGGAGGAGTTAGTTGCACAAGAAATTGCTAACGGACGGACGGACAGACGGACAGACGGACAGACGGACGGACGGACGACATGCGCCATACCATAATACGTCCCTTCGGGCGTATAAAAAGGGAGACACGGTGCAACTCACTATGATTATGCTTCAGACCAAATATCAAATCAATGCAGTTTACACAAGCAAAGAAATCTTTGACGAAAATATTTGTCATTCAACAATCACCAAAATTCAATCAAAGTGTCGGCAAACAGGAAGTAGATAGACGACAGACCTAAAAAGGGGTGACACATTAGAACTCACTATGATAATGCTTCAGACCAAATATCAAATCATTCCACCTTAAACAAGCCAAGAAATCCTTGACAAAAAATTTGGATGTACAGATGTTTGTACGGACAGACAAGGAAAAAAACTTAATGCCCCCGTCGCCTAAAGGCAGGGGCATAAAAATATCAAAAGAGGATTCTTTGTATGGAACGTGCTGGCACTGAAAATACATTTAATCCATTAACAGTTAACTGTTCAATATTAATGGAAGAAATAATAACATCATGAATATTAATTAGGATTATTTTTTATTATGGCATATGGACACAAGACATTTTGGCTCAGGCATAAACTGCAGAATCAGATCTTTATTATGCCATAAGCAAACATAGCAGACCCTGATCAGATGGCTCCTATAGGAGCCGTCTAACCTTGGTCTACTGTTTATTAACCCATTCCCTCATATTGACGCCTTTTGACGGTTCTGCAAAAGTCACCTGTTGAAACCATTGTGATAAATAGAGCATTTGCTCCTATAGGAGCAAACGCTCTATTTATCACAATGGTTTCAAACTACAAAATTCTAAAATCTTCCCTTTCTCTAGTTAATGCTCCTTTTTGGTAGATTCATTCAAAGAGATTGGGTCTAAAAATAGCCTATGGAGGTAATGGTTTAATATGGAGTAAAGGGTTAAACACTGAAGTAACATCCTGCTATGAATATTCAACAGCATGTAATGTGCTAATCCCTGATTACCAGCATAGACAGGGCTATGGAAAGAGTTTAACCCACTCCATCATACGCTATTTTTAGAACCAACCTCTTTGAATAAATCTACTGAAAAGGAGCATTTACTAGTGAAAAGGAAACTTTTTAGAATTGTTTAGATTTGAAGCCATACAGCATTTGTTCCTATGAGGCAATTGCTCCATTTATCACAGTGGTTTCAGAAAGGAACTTTTACATCGGTGTCAAAAGGCATCAATATGAGGGAATGGGTTAAAAACAAAGGCCTCGCCCTTCACCTCAAGAAAGGCTCATGACACTTTGCAAACTGAGAATACTTAGATTAGGATCTGTTCTGTTGCATATGAAATAATGCTGATTTGCCACGGTCCAAAAAACCCTTGTTCATAATGCCATTATAAAAATTAAGTTGATTGATATTCATACAATAATAATTTTTTACATGTACATGTATATTCAGAAGAGAAAGAGTTTAAACTAAAACAAAACTATTGTAAAACAGCGGCCCAGATAGAATAGGTACATAAAAACATTTTCAGGAATAGCTTGTTTATTTTTCTATCAAACCCTTTGTTGTGACCACTCTTTAGAATCGACTCAAAGAGACGATTCTAAAGAGTGGTCACAACATAGGGTTTGGTGGAGAAATTGTAATTCTATTATTTGAATACACATCTTGATCTATTACTCCGGCAACATCTACTTTCAGTAAGTAAGCAGAAAAACCGTGTGTGACCTTACCTAAAACTCTAGCATGTAGTACCAATTCTCTGTGTTTATCAGGCTGGGCCTGGCTTCTGATAGTCAGACGCTCCTGAATCAGTTTCTCACGATGAGCATGAAAGTCTAACACCAACTCATGACCTAGGCCTGAAACACAACACATGTACCGTACAGAGGTCTAGATATGAAGCCTAAATTAACCCATTCCCGCATATTGATGCCTTTTGACACTTCTGTAAAAGTCACTTTGTGAAACCATTGTGATAAATAGAGCATTTGCTCCACAGGAGCAAATGCTCTATTTATAACACTGGTTTCTATACTACACAATTATAACATTTTCCTTTTCTCTAGAAAATGCTCCCTTTTGGTAGATTCATTCAAAGAGGTTGGGTCTAAAAATAGCCTATGGAGGAAAGGGTTAAAACATGTACTCCTCCAAATCCTATGTTGTGACCACTCTTCAGAATCCTCTCAAAACCAATTCTAAAGAGTGGTCACAACATACTGTTTGGTGGGGAAATAAAGAAGTTATTCTTGAAAATGTTTTAATTTACGTATCTTATCTGGACTTCTGGTATAACCCATTACTATTTTTAGATACTAAAGAAAAGGGAAAATTTAGAATTTTGTAGTATGAAACCATTGTGTTAGAGCATTTGCTCCTATAGGAGCAAATGCTCTATTTATCACAATGGTTTCACAAAGTGACTATTACAGAGTCCAGGCCTCATAGTGGCATGTCACAAAAAAGTAGGAGAAAAGTAGGAACTCAAACCATAAAAAAGTAGGAGTAAAGTAGGAAAAAATAGGAATTCAATCGATAAAGTAGGAACTTCGAAACAAAAAGCTGTACCTTAAATCCTGTGATAGGTTTCAGTTTACCCCACCCCTCCTGCCAAGCACTGCGGCGAAAATTTTGAAAAAAATGAGGCTATCATGGTGAATATTTTGCATTTTAATTCAAAGGAGGCAATTTAGATATGGTTGTCTCCAATCCTGCTCTAGAATGTACTTGCCTATGAAGGAGATAGACTCTACAGTGTCTCTAATATTCCTAAGTAAAGAAAAAATAATAATATTCCTCGGAGTAAAAGAACCATTAACTCTCACCCTAGAGTATAGGCTTGTTGACCAGATGATTCATAATAGTTAATGCATAATCAGTAAATCTAATGGTACTAACTATCATTGAATCAATCATAAATGACAGCAATTAACAAATACATGTACATTTCAGGTGTTTTTTCTTTCTTTTTTTTTTTGCTCCAGTTCAAGTGAAAAAGTAGGAATAGTAGGAGGTGTTTTTTTTGAAAAGTAGGAAAAAGTAGGAGCACTTAAAAAAAGTAGGAAAAAGTAGGAAAAAGTAGGAAAAGTAGGAGTCGCTATGATCCCTGAGAGTCGTCAAAAGTCGTCAATATACGGGAATGGGATAATAAGGATTATAACATCTTCCAAATTGGAAGTTAACCATGAGACCTTATCTGAATAATATCACTTGATAACCCTTCCTTAGCAAACAAAGTAAACCCAGATCAGTCATTCACTGTAGAAGAGGCTGTTCTGTTTCTTTTACATGTTACAAATCTCATTATCTATCTGCAATAGAAAACTCCACTCGTCTACTCAACATTTTGAGTAGAATGGTGCAAAACTATTGTAACTCCCTCACTTGGTGAAGGAGTTACAATAGTTTTGCACCAAGCCCTCCAGATGTTCATTCAGGATGATTAAACATTTGAAATATGTAATAATTATTTCTTTAACCCTCTCCCTGTTCTGCAGTTTATTCCAATTTTCAATACCTACTGAATATTCATGGCCAAAATAGTTTTAATGAAATTTGGAAGGTGGAACATTGTAGGCATTTTAAAAACTAAAGAAACAGATCTATCAACAGAGCTCCTGGTAAGATGCGTAAATGAAAATATTTTCAGAAATAACTGCTTTATTTCTCCACCAAACCCTATACTGTGACCACTCTTTAGAATCGTCTCTTCGAGACGATTCTAAAGAGTGGTCACAATATAGGGTTTGGTGGAGATATAACGATTTTAGTATTTGAGCATGCATCATTATCTGTAGCTTTGTATCAAATTCCATCAGCAAAACAGAGCAGAGCCTGATCAGATGGCTCCTATTGGAGATGTGTGAAAAAGCGTTCATATAAATTTATATGAAGGAAAGGATTAACTTACTTAACTTAATTTGCAGAAAGGAGAATTGTAGGATGATTAACCCTTCGCTTGCTGTTCACGTCAATATACATACCTGTAAAAAGTGCAGACCCAGATGAGACAACTCCTGTAGGAGCTGTCTCATCAGGGTCTGCACTATTTACAAGTTGATTTTGCAACCAGTGCACTCCACAGCAGTGATTGCATAGCGAAATACTTGTACACAGTGAAGATATGTGTAATTATACAACAGGGCATGGCTAAAGAAAGAGAAATGTATTTTAAAATTCAGCAAGAGAAGAGTTAAGAAATTAAGATTTTTTCTGGCCATGCAATAACAATGATTTTCCTAATCTTCTATTATAATACAACAATAAAAAAAAAAATGACTTTCATTCTGGGCAGAGTCTTTCAGGAATATTCATCAAGTAAAGGACTAAGCGAGTCTAAGACAAACCCCTCACACAACACAACTAGTAAACACCCTCACACAACACAACTAGTAAACACACACACAACACAACTAGTAAATACCCTCACACAACACAACTAGTAAACACCCTCACACAACACAACTAGTAAACACCCTCACACAACACAACTAGTAAACACCCTCACACAACACAACTAGTAAAACCCACACACAACACAACTAGTAAACCCCTCACACAACACAACTAGTAAACACCCTAACAAAACACAACTAGTAAACACCCTCACACAACACAACTAGTAAACCCCTCACACAACACAACCAGTAAACACCCTAACACAACACAACTAGTAAACATCCTAACACAACACAACTAGTAAACACCCTAACACAACACAACTAGTAAATACCCTCACACAACACAACTAGTAAAAACCCCACACAACACAACTAGTAAACACTTCACACAAAACAACTAGTAACACCCCCCCACACACACACACAACTAGTAAACCCCCTTATAAAAAAAAAAAAGAGTGCCAGTGGGCACAATATACGCCTGTCGAAACAAAACCTTAACCAAAAATTCCAAGCTAAAAAGCGTCATAATTATGTCAAAATGCTAGACAGAGTTATGTACTCTAGCCTACAGGTGAAGCTTGTGATGGTGAACAAGTGTTCCAAGTTTAAAAGCTTAATCTGAAAGGGTTATGTAAATAAGTGGACTTAAACCAAAACCTTAACCAAATTCTAAGTTAAAAAGGGGCATAATTCGGTCAAGCATGCTTGACAAAGTTATGTACTCTTGTCTACAGGTGAAGCGGGTCATGGTGAACAAGTGTTAAAAGTTTAAAAGCTTTATCTCAAAGGGTTATGTAAATAAATCGACTTTAACAAAAACCTTAACCAAAAATTCTGAGTTAAAAAGGGGCATAATTCGGTCAAAATGCTTGACAGAGTTATTTTCTCTTGCCTACAGGTGTAAATTATGAAGGTAAACAAGTGTTCCAAGTTTAAAAGCTTTATCTCAAAGGGTTATGTAAATGAATGGACTTTAACAAAGCCTTAACGAACAATTCTAAGTTAAAAAGGGGCATAATTCGGTAAAAATGCTTGACAGAGTTATTTTCTCTTGCCTACAGGTGAAGGTTGTGACGGTGAACAAGTGTTCCAAGTTTAAAAGCTTTATCTCAAAGGGTTATGTAAATAAATGGACTTTAACAAAGCCTTAACCAAAAATTCTAAGTTAAAAAGGGGCATAATTCGGTAAAAATGCTTGACAGAGTTATTTACTCTTGCCTACAGGTGAAGGTTGTGACGGTGAACAAGTGTTCCAAGTTTCAAAGCTTTACCACAAAGTGTTATGTAAATAAGTGGACTTGTTCCACATAAATTGAGGTTAACATTTTTGCTTAACGCAAATGCTAAACGCAAATTCTAAGCCCAATTAAGTGACCTTGACCTTGGATAAACGAGCCGGGACTTGGCAGGCTACTGTAGCATGTCTAAATAAACATTGTGGTTAAATTTGGGAAGGATCCACCAAGCGGAACTTGAGTTAGAGATGTTAAAGACAGACAGACCGGTTAACATTTTTGCTAAACGCAAATTCTAAGTCCAATTGTGTGACCTTGACCTTGGATAAACAAACCGGCACTTGGCAGGCTACTGTAGAATGTCTAGATAAACATTGTGTTAAAATTGTGTTACAGACGGACAAATGGACAGACGGACAGACACACAGACAGCGCCATTCCATAATACGTCCCGTTTTTTCAAACGGGCGTATAACTAGTAAACCCCTCACACAACACAACCAGTAAAAACCTCACACAACACAGCTAGTAAACCCCTCACACAACACAATTTGTAAACCCTCACACAACACAACTAGTAAACCCCTCACATAACACTATCAGTAAATCCCCTCACACAACACAACCAGTAAACCCCTCACACAACACAACTAGTAAAGCCTGTCCCATAAGACAAACCCCTCACACAACACAACTAGTAGAACCCTCACACAACTGGTAAACCCCTCACACAACACAACTAGCAAATCCCTCACACAACACAACTAGTAAAGCCCGTTCCGTAAGACAAACCCCTCACACAACACAACTAGTAAACCCTGTTCTGTAAGACAAACTTCTAATGCAACACAACTAGTAAACCCCTCAAACAACACAACTAGCAAACCCCTCACACAACACAACTAGTAAACCCTCACTAATAAACCCCTCACACAACACAACTAGTAAACCCCTCACACAACACAACTAGTAAACCCCTCACATAACACTATCAGTAAACCCCCTCACACAACACAACCAGTAAACCCCTCACACAACACAACTAGTAAAGCCTGTCCCATAAGACAAACCCCTCACACAACACAACTAGTAAACCCCTCATGCAACTGGTAAACCCCTCACACAACACAACTAGCAAATCCCTCACACAACACAACTAGTAAAGCCTGTTCCATAAGAAAAAACCCTCACACAACACAACTAGTAAACCCTGTTCTGTAAGACAAACCTCTAATGCAAGACAACTAGTAAACCCCTCAAACAACACAACTAGCAAACCCCTCACACAACACAACTAGTAAACCCCTCACACAACACAACTAGTAAACCCCTCACATAACACTATCAGTAAACCCCCTCACACAACACAACCAGTAAACCCCTCACACAACACAACTAGTAAACCCCTCACTAGTAAACCCCTCACACAACACAACTAGTAAACCCCTCACATAACACTATCAGTAAACCCCCTCACACAACACAACCAGTAAACCCCTCACACAACACAACTAGTAAAGCCTGTCCCATAAGACAAACCCCTCACACAACACAACTAGTAAACCCCTCATGCAACTGGTAAACCCCTCACACAACACAACTAGCAAATCCCTCACACAACATAACTAGTAAAGCCTGTTCCATAAGACAAACCCCTCACACAACACAACTAGTAAACCCTGTTCTGTAAGACAAACCTCTCATGCAACACAACTAGTAAACCCCTCAAACAACACAACTAGCAAACCCCTCACACAACACAACTAGTAAACCCCTCACACAACACAACTAGTAAACCCCTCACACAACACAACTAGTAAACCCCCTCACACAACACAACTAGTAAACCCCTCACACAACACAACTAGAGTTCTGATCTGTAGAGTACCATTCTTACCATCTTCAGTTGGTGCATAACTTTTTATTTTAGCATGAAGATTTTGCAGTGGATCAAAGGTCAAATCCTCTCCAAGATCATCTTGAAGGGCAAAGGTCACTTCATAAAATCTATTAATCTGAAGAAATCCCAGATGAATATCCACTCTGCTATCGGCATATTTCAGCGTGATCTCTGAGTCATGGGTCTGTACCTGCACTTGTTCAAAGTGTACCTTTGCTGCCTTGCCATCATCCTGCTCAGCTAAAGATAAAAGAAAGTTGACAATTTTCAGTAAGATGCATAATTTAAAATATTTTCAAGCATAGCTTCTTTTTCCACAAAATCCTATGTTGTGACCTATCTTAAAAATCATCTCTTCAAGATGATTCTAAAGAGGGGTCACGATTCTAATCAAAGCGTTGTAGACGCTGCAGTATTCTTTGCATGGTATCAATCTGATATCGAATAAGTTCGCTTTGGCATGGAATTGTGTATCTATAAGGGAAGGCATTAACACTCTACCCAGTTGATGATACAGTTGCAGCTGACACTTCAGCCGTTTCCCACTATGCTTATTATCACACTGACCACTCGCAGTTGTTGGCGTGATTACCTTATCGCTTGCATAAGGTCATCCGACTCGCGCTTCTTTATTCATTGAGTATTTTCATTCATGTTATGATCATGTGATTTCTTCATGTGACTGATATTTGTATATCCGTGCGCCCTTCTTACACATTGCTATATTTTGTTGGTTTTGTTGATTTTTGCACATACTAAGCCGAAGCTTATGTTACAAAGCTTTTTCATGTCAGATATAGTACACCACGATTGGTTCCGGATGCCATGTTATTAAACACCCTTTGTATCCATTGAATGCAGGTCAGTAATTTGCACTATTTTGTCAGGCCGGCGAGGGTACCATGGTTTGGCTGTGGAACGCCACCTTTGTATTCTATTGCTTCGCAAAGAATACAAAAATGGTCACAACACCAGGGGTTAGGTGGAGAATTGATGACTCATTTATGAATATGCACCATTACTTGATTTTCTAAGGAGTCCAATGTTACCTAGAATTATCAAAAATGTATGTAGCTTACAGTGTAGATCATTAGACACTAAAGTAGAACCTGTCTTAACCCTTTCCTCCATAGGCTATTTTTAGACCCAATCTCTTTGAATAAATCCACCGAAAAGGAGCATTTACTAGAGGAAAGGAAAAGTTTAGAATTGTCTAGTTTTGAAACCATTGTGTTAAATAGAGCATTTGCTCCTATGGAGCAAATGCTCTTTTTATCACAATGGTTTCATAAAGGGACTTTTACAGAGGCGTAGAAATGCGTATTTTTGGAGGAAAGGGTTAAACAACCATCAACTGACTATAGGAGTCATACAACAGGTGGGTGCTGAATGCAGGGCAAATGCAATGCAAAAAGCTCCTGTAGGAACTACTTGCATATTACTTGTGACCTGCATTCAGAGCATCCACCTGCCTTAATGACACAGAATTACACTACTTTTTAATTGTTGCTTAACCCTTTCCCTCATATAAACGCCTTTTCACACATTTATTTATAAACAGAGTTGACTCAGATCAGACAGCTCTTATAGGAGTCGTCTGACCATGGTCTGCTCTGTTTGCTTATGGTAGAATTATAGATCCGATTCTTCAGTTTGTACCTCAGTCAAAAAGTCTTGTCTTCATATGCCTATTATAGAAATAATCTAATCAATATTCATGATGTCAATATTCTTACATGAATATTCAAACGGGGAAAGGGTTGAGACTGGTTTAACTGCATCAGGCTTATCAGAGTCAATATTATTTTACAAATACATTTATCTAATTAACCCTTTCCTCCATAAATACGCCTTTCTACGCCTCTGTAATTTAAGTCATTTTATGAAACCATTGTGATAAATAGACCATTTGCTCTGATAGGAGCAACTGCTCTATTTATCACAATGGTTTCAAACTACAGAATTCTAAAACTTTCCTTTTCTCTAGTAAATGCTCCTCTTGGGTAGATTCATTCAAAGAGGTTGGGTCTAAAATAGCCTATGAGGTAATGGGTTAACAGTAAAGGATTAAGTCACATCAAGATAAAGGTTATTTACTTCATTAATAATCATTAATAATCTTCATGAATATTCATACATTTAGAAATAATGAAATCATAATTACGTATTTATTGGGTAATTTTTTATAACTGTATACAAACACAGTATTTTTGCTGTTGGCAGAAAATGTGGCATCTGGGTCCATGCTTATAAAGCTTTTAGTTGAGTCTGAGTTTCGTTCTCAGGCTTTTGATTGGTCAGATTTGAGTTCTCAATTTGAGTTCAAAAGCTTGAGAACGATCTCAGACTCAACTAAAAGCTTTATAAGCATGGACCCTGATCTTTATAATTCTTTCAGCAAAGAAAGTTGACCCTGAACAGACAGTGGCCATCTGATCTGGGTAATCTCTTTTTGCAATTGCATTAAAAATCATCCCTATCAGGTAACAAGTGAAATGATACACTGATATTGCAATCATGAGTGGGTTGAGTTAAGTGAGGGGTACAGATTACTGGTGGAAATCAATGTCCCAGATCATGTGGCACAGTTGCTCACTGGTTTGAGTGTTGGCACAGTAAGCCAGAGGCCCTTGGTTCGAGTCCCAGTTGGGCAACAATCTTTTCATCAGTTGGGCAACAATCTTAATTTTCACCAGTTGTCCTGTTACATTTTGGCGCCATTGAAAATTTAGGCTGTGTACATGCCATTTTCTTGTGAGTAAATTATGGTGAGTTCCTCTGGGAGAAAAGGGAGAGTAATGTAACTGGGTTTAGTTGGGTACAGATAACTAGTGGGAAATTAAAAAAAAATACAAGTCCTGCATCATGTCAAAGACCTATGATACTATGTGTTATCATAGGTCTTTGATCATGTGGTTCAGTGGCCAGAGTCACAATAAGCCATAAGCCCTGGGTTCATGTCACGGTCGACCAAGCAACATTCTTCTCCCAGTTGTCCTGTTATAGAGATATAGTATCTATAATATGTTACAGAATATAAGATATAAAAAGTCTACTTGTGTAATACCATGTACATAGCACCTGTCGACAGGCAAAGGGAATAAAGCATGTGTGTGAAGAGGTTATAGGGCGAATCGAAATTGGGCGGGCGAAAATAAGCGCGGCGTGGTAATTCGCTCATAAACGTTTTCTAAAGCGTATGCCTAATGTATGGCACAGTTAACTGACAAAGAAATAGATGCATACATCTAGGCCAGTGACAAAATGATCGAATTATCGTGGAATGGGTTGTGTTTTATTAAATGGTATTAGAGTAAATCTTTGGATACTCACTGTTGCTCATTATAATTGTAATTGCCTCACCCTATGCGCACTGGTACAGAATACGATAGGCTACATCAAAGTGGAATTTGTCCATAAACCTGTTAACCTCAGCATGCAATGAGATATTTGTTTACATGCAAGACCAAGGGGCGTAACTAGCATGAACTACATTTCTCAAGCGTGTTCTATTTGTAACCCGAATGCTACACAACCGTGTGCGTTTTAACCATGATTGTACAGTTTCTGCCATGGCCATTTTTTTTAAATGAATGTTTTGAACAATGTGTAGAGTTATAATAATAATAATTACTTTAATTAATATTCATGATGTCATTAATTATTTCTTTCATGAAAATTCATGGAATAAATGTTATAACTTTTTACCCTTTTCCTGTTGAATGTTCATGTAAGAAATAATGACATCAGGTTTGTTTTTTCTTATATATAATATTAGCTGAATGTTTATCATATGTAGCCTAATTTAAACTTTTCAAGGGAAAATTTTGTTCTGATAGACACTGTACATAGAGTCAGATCTTTATCATGTCAAAAGCAAACGGAGAAGACCCTGATCAGTTGGCTCCTAAAGGATATGGGTATCGTCATCATCATCATCATCGTCATCATCATCATCAGCAGAAGCAGCAGCATCACCATCACCATCACCACCATCAGTAATATTTTATTTACTTGCTACTTCATGCGGGTACTGTCCGCAAATAACTGAAATACTGTTGGTCGGACGTATAAAACCCAACTCACTCACTTACTTTCTACTTATGGATACTTATGGATATCGCTGTTAACTATTTGGTAGTAATCTATATACACTATTGGGACGGACTAGTAGCTGTTTCAAACTTTCACAGATGATACATCGTTGATGTCAAAAATTAGGGAATTTTTGCTCTGACCAATTTACCAGAGTTATTGAACTTTTCTTATACAACATACAAGAAGCTTTATTTAGAGTCGGTTATGTAGAACATAATCACTTCAACTTCAAATGTACATACTCCTCAACGCCAGAACAACGGCATCTACTGAAGAGGGTTTAAAACTGCATGTCGGTTAAAGTGCGGGCAGTGTATCCAACATGACTGATAAAATAGCTAATTGCCAAACGTGTATTTACACGGGTTGTACATTCTCCCACTGCACTACACCTGGCGAACTGGGACTGACTGGACGGCAGTCTTGAAGGCGTCCAGGCGCTGGGCAGTCACAACTGAGGTGGGCAGGCTGTTCCAGATTGGTATAGTTCTAGGGAAAAAAAGAGTGCTGGTAGATATTTAATCGGCTGTGTGGTTGAAGAAATTTTAGACTATTGCTTCGTCTGGTTGAAAGGATAGTAGCAGGAGTTGGTAAATATGAGGCTGGTACAGCAACAAGACCATGGACAACCCTGTATACAGGAGGACCAAGTCAAATCGTTGTCGACGTTGTTGTAATGAAGGCCACTGGAGTGAAGAGATGATTGATGTAACACTGTCTGGGTGATGTGGGTTGAAAGGCTTGCTGGCGACAAATCTGGCAGCATTGCGCTGTGTCTGTTCAATTTGTTTTATTTGGGTTTGCTGCTGAGGGTTCCATATTGAAGAGGCATATTCTAATTTGGGTCGCACTAGTGACTGGTAAGCCCGTTCTTTGACTTGTTTCGGGCATGGTTTCAAGTTGCGTTTGATGAATCCCAATGTCTGAGCTGCTTTACTAGTGATGTTGTCGATGTCGATGCTTTATAGTTAGTTTCCGACAAACAGAGCAAATAATTAAAAGTAACAATCAGTAAATAAAAGAACAACACATATACCACATGCTAAACATTTAAATACGAGAAAATATTTTTGCTCAGTATAATTAAGTTAAAATAAAATTTCACATATATTTCACATATAATTAATTGCCAAATATGGGCATTAAACCCATATAAACAATGGCGTTTCTTAGGCAATGTTAGTTATAAAATTGCAATCAAAAGACTTCTGATATTGAATAATCTGATAGTATAATGCCACACCATCAGTTTAAGCAATCCGGACTGAACTTAATATTTCACATATGGGCATTATACCCATATAAACAATGACGTTTCTTAGGCATCCAACTTCCCATGCAGTATTACACCATTATGAGGAGTAGTTTCAAAGTTTTACGGTCCCGGGTCGTTTCGGACCCAATCCGTTTCGGCCTTGGTCGTTTCGGCCTTGGTCGTTTCCGCCACAATTGAGACCGAAACGACCAAGGAATTCGTGGAATATATCAGCAGGGCGTCAAACAGTTTGAATCTTGATGAGAAACTGAGTAACTCAGCATTTCATCTGGATCCAAAGTGTTTTCAATGATAACCATGCATCAGCAGCATCAGCAGGCTAAAGGTTAACATCTTACAACAAAATATGTCCGTATTGCATTCAATTCTGCAGATTCCGTTCAAACATATTAAACATTTCATAATCTTGGTCTACTATGTTTGCAATTTCTATACATATTTAAGCTATATTTAATCTGTCTCCAAACATAGAAGCAGGGTGTCTAACATCTAGTCTAGATCCAAAGTGTTTGCACAAATAATCATTCATCAGCAGACTAAAGGTTAACATCTAACAACAAAATATGTCCGTATTGCATTCAATTCTGCAAATTCCGTTCAATCAAATTAAACATTAAATAATCTTGGTCTACTCTACATCTACATCTTTACGTTGATACAGTCACTCATGACTATTACTCAACGGGTGGTGCCGGTCAAGAAAAGTAATGAAAAGAGTGTAGTATAGTTAGAAATTAGATCGAGGATAGGTAGAAATAGTAAGTGATATGACAGCTGCATTTTCGCCTCCTCAACCCAAGCCTCCCCGGTTACGGTGGTCGCTGCCGGTACAGCCTTGAGAATCACTGGTGACTACTTACAGCTGGGGCCCTAAACTAAGGCTAGAAAGAGAGCGATCCCAGACCCCGCTTGAAAGATACCAAGTCTGTTTGCAATTTCTTTAATGAATCTTTTCTGTGTATTCCTTCCAATCACATCACAATTGCCCTTTATATAATTCTTTAATGTGGCCGAAACGACCAAGGCCAAAACGATCAAGGCCGAAATGGATTGGGTCCGAAACGACCAAGGACCGAAACGGTTTGGGTCCGAAACGACCCGACACCAGTTTTACAGGTAGACAACCTTGGTGTTAAAATGGTCATTAAGGAGGGAATTTCTGTTTCGATCATTTTTACCAGAGTTACGGGACTTTGAAATTAGATAAAGTGAAAAGTATATTGGTGCGGAACTTTGTAACCTTTTTCACTATTTTAACGTACTTGGTTTAGTGATACAATACAAATACAGCTTTTTTTTTTTATTTAAAGTCGGTATTTTGTTATAACAGTAAACATTAGCTATGGATAGCTATTGACCGACACATCACCAGAAGGCACGGGGCATATGTGTCCGTTGTATTCGTAACAATATAACTCGAGTATTTTGCGTTACATTTCGAACTTGCCCATCGATGACATCATGTCAACAAAATGGAGAAGGTCAAGCATAAATTCGACCAAAACAAACAAAAGTAAATCAGGAAGATAATGGTGTTCGTGCGTGGCTTGTTCGGAAATATATTGAATTATGATAGATTACAAACTAGTCCAGGCGGAAGATAATTACCAAAACAGAATGTCTTCTGCAGTTGAAGTTTAAGACATAGTTTACGCCAGTCGGATAGGTAAGACAGTAAATCGCGATTCGTCTTTTGTTTTGTTTTTATTGTTAACCCCTTGACCTGGTGAGTATTCGTGTAAGACATAATAGAAACTGATATTTTTTTTTACAGATTTGCCGATTTTTATGATTACATATGAACACAAGATTGTCTACCTTAGCAGCAGCTGTAGAAGCATACTGTAGACCTCTATTTCTCATAGCAAACCGAACAGACCCAGACCAGGCGATGTTGTCTCATCTGGGTCTACTCTGTTTGAAACTGCAATGAGTTACATATTTCTAAAGTAAAATAATTAAAATAGACATGCATTTAACCCTATCAGCACAGCATTTAACCCTATCAGTACAGCACATGGGTGTCGGGTCGTTTCGGACCCAATCCGTTTCGGTCCTTAGTTTTTTCGGACCCAATCCATTTCGGCCCTGGTCGTTTCGGCCTTGGTCGTTTCGGCCACATTCAAAGGTATAAATGGCACTTTTGATGTGATTGAACGGAATACGCAGAATTGAATCCAATAAGGACATAGGTCAGATGATAGGTTAGATGTTAACCTTTAGCCAGCAAAGGTGCCCGACGCATGCTTGGACACACCAATGGAACCCCCCCCCCCAAAAAAAAAAGAAAAAAAAAAAGAAAAGAAAAAGTGATCGAAGTGTGTAAACTAGCCTAAAACTATCTATTTGAACCTTAAACCACTCCGAAAACCAAGAAAAACACGATCCGGAAAAAAAATCCTATCGGGTCTATATATGTATTGAAAGGTATCTAACTACGTCAGATCAGCGGCGGAAAATACAACAGTCATGTTTTTCAAAGTCTTACAGCAAAACCAATTCAACACCGATTTCAATTATTTCGGTCTTGATCTGTTCCAAATTCCATATGCTAAGCGGCACAGTTAGTGCTTTCCTTAAATATTGCTCCGTCTTGTCGCTGCAAGACCGCGAATTTGAAAATACGCTAGAGCGAAACGATGTGACTCCCGCCAGGATGCATAGAAGTATATAGGGGGATCTGTATTCGTAAAACTTATCAACAAAAACGCGAATTATGCTGAAACACATTCGAAAAACATTCAACTCACCGCAGTTAAAACGATGCTGGCTATTTCCAGTCTGCTACGAGACGCCAGTTTTCTTTCTCCTACTTTCGTTTTGAACGGAGGTGACTATTTCGCTGTGGCCCGGAAGTAGTAGTCAATTTGCATATCGAATAGTTGATGAGCCGGGTCACAGCAAAATGGTCGCATCCGTTCAAAAGGAAAGTTGGAGAAAGAAAACTGGCGCATCGTAGCAGACTGGAAATGGTAAGCGCCGTTTTAATTGCGGTGAGTTTAATGTTTTTCGATAGTGTTTCATCATAATTCGCGTCTTTGTTGAAAAGATTAACAAATACAGAGCTCCCTATATATGTCTATGCATCCTGGCGGGAGTCACATCGTTTCGCTCTAGCGTTTTTTCAAATTCGCAGTCTTGCAGCGACAGGACGGAGCAATATTTAAGGAAAGCACTAATTGTGCCGCTTAGAATATGGAGTTAAGAACGGATCAAGACCAAAATGATTGAAATCGATGTTGAATTGGCTTTGCTGTAAGACTTTGAAAAACATGAATGTTGTATTTTCCGCCGCTGATCTGACGTAGTTAGATACCTTTCAATACATATATAGACCCGATGGGAATTTTTTACCGGATCGTGTTTTTCTTGTTTTTCTGAGTGGTTTAAGGTTCAAATATATACTTTTAGGCTAGTTTTACATACTTCGATCACATTTTCTTTCTCTTTTTTTTTTCTTTTTTTTTTTGGGGGGGGGGGGGGGGGGGGGTAAGGTTCCGTGGGTGAGTCCAAGCATGCGTAGGTCACCTTTGTTAGCCAGCTGATGAATGATTATTTCTGCAAACCACAATAATTCCCTTGGAAACTGACACAGGCTTGTTTTAAATATTCCCCACATATAAACACCTTTTCAGGAAATTGGAAACAGAGTAGACACAGATCAGACGACACTAATTCCCTTGAAAATACTACTTTATAAAAATTTAGAATGTGCATCCATATATAAAATTAATCCGATCATACATGCTATTATTGGGTGATACATGATTAAAGAAATAACCAATGAAATAATTAGTACAAACTATCGCGGCTATAAACATCTCATTTATGAGAGTAGCGCAAACAAGTTCTACCATTAATTAACACTTAATTTGTTATTGTTATATCATTCAAACAACATTGCAATTGATTCTGGTTGTTTGATAATTAACACGATCACTGCCTATTTCTTTGATTCAATAAAATATTTCAATAAGAGTTTACAAAAACACTAATTAATGTAATTACAAATTTAAGCAATTATCAATATTTGCATCATTTTTTTCAGAAATATTAAACACTTTATTCTTATTGGGTTTATATTTGATTCATATAGGGTGGAAACAGATGCCTGATGGAGATTGTTGAGGAACAACTAAGTGCAATAGCACTACATAGGATTTTAGACATCCTGTCCAATTTGACTGGATATCTCTTTGCTTTCTTTATTTCTTGTCTCCTGTTAATGCATAAATACTTGAACTGCTCTTATCTAATATATTTCGACCTCTAAGGGCCTTTTTCAAAGATTATCATGTCAAAAAGGCCCTTAGTGGTCGAAATATTAGATCAGAGCAGTTCAAGTATTTATGTATTATATTAATTCCCTATTTTGGAATATTTTCTTCTTGTTAATGGTCAATTTTCTTAAACAGAGAACACAATTTGTTTAAATAAAATTTGATGTCTATTGCTGATATATATTCCACGTATTCCTTGGTCGTTTCGGTCCCAAATTTGGCCGAAACGACCAAGGCCGAAACGACCATGGCCGAACCGGATTGGGTCCGAAACGACCCGGGACCCAGCACATGAGTCACCAATGTCCAAAATGCAAACAATGTATAGCCCTCACATCAGTGTCGGCACAATGATGTGCATCAAAGTAAGCTTGACCTTTCTGAATTTTGAAAAGTCACTCTTTTCTTAAAAAAAAAATATCCCTGAAAATTCATCAAAGTAGGCTTGACCTTTCTGAATTTTGGAAACCAGCATCGGAAGGCTTAATGCTATTCAGTATGCAAGGCTTTAGGGTAAGAAATGGTACAGATCCTGATCAGTGGGATCCTGTATGAGCCCGCTGATGTGGTCTGTACCGACTACACAGTTTTCATATGGCAATACACTCGCTTCAGGCATTCATAGGGTTAACCCTTTCCTTGTTCTATATTTAGGCCAAATTTCAATACCTACTGAATATTCATTAACAAAATAGTTATAAAGAAATACGCAAGGTGGAACATTGTAGACATTTTAGAAAGCAAAGAAACAGATATATCAAACTCTATTAGGAAACAGAGCAGACCCTGATCAGACGGCTCCTCTTGGAGCCGTCTGATCTGGGTCTACTCTGTTTGCAAATGCGTGAAAACACATTTATAGGAGGGAAAGGGTTAAAAGTAAATAATTGTTTTGGTAGATTGATTCAAATTAAGTAACTTTTCTTATGTTACTTATATCAAAGACCTATGATAACACAGTTGTTATATATAATCATAAGTCTTTGCTTATAAATAAGTTATAAGACTTTAGCGAGTGGCAGACTCAAGTAAGGACTGTGAAAAGAGTCTATCATTTAACCCTTTACTCCATGAATATTCATGTGAGAAATAATGACATGAATATCAATGAGATTACTTTTATGAAGGCATGTGGACACATGAATTTTTAGCCATGGCAAAAACTGTTGAATCATATCTGTAGCATTTCATAAGCAACCATAGCAGACGACCCCTATTGGAGTCCTCTGATCTGGGTCTGCTCTGTTAGCAAAGGTGTGGAAAGGTGTACATGTATTTATGGAGTAAAGAGTTGATAGGTAGAATTTTCTGTTCTTGCTCCATTTAAATGCTTCAGTTAGTTTTTTCCTACTGCAGATTGGAAGCTATTTTCAAGATGACGGAGGACCTCAAATGGGATTGTGAATATTGCACATACAAAAACTACCCAGCCTCTAGAAAATGTGTCCTGTGCCAAGCTCCAAGACCTCTACATGTGATCTCAGATCTTGAAAATGCTGAACAAGACATCTACAAAGTTGCTGAAATTGAAGCTAGAAATTCAGGAAATTCAGTTTCCAACAAGGAACCTGAGAGAAAATGGGAATGTGCTTTGTGTACCTCTCTGAATCCCGTCAAAACACCAAAGTGTTTTCAGTGTCATGAATCTAGGAAGCAGCTTGGATCTCCATCCAGGCAATTAGGGGACTTCAAAAAGCCCCAGGCAGTAAGGTCCCAGCCTACTTCAGTAGGGTCACCATTTCCAGCTTGTCAAAGTAGCAAGGTGTCACCAGGCTCCCCGAAAAGTGCTGTTAGTGGTAAGGCAAGTGAAAGTGCCAGGCCATTATGCAAAATGAAATGGGCTTGCAAAGCATGTACATTTGAAAATTTTCCACAGTCTAAAGTATGTACGATGTGCAGAACACCTAAAGGTCAAATGTACAGTGGTGATGCTGTGTGTACTTCATCGTCTTCAAGTCCAGCAGACTTTGCATTGCATGTAGATACAAAAAATCAGGAAAATATCAGGTCTGGACAAAGTTCTCCTAATGGTAGAAACAATGAAAATGAGCAACAAAGTATCAACACGAGGGGACAAAAATCACCAAATAACAGGTCTGGACAAACTTCACCTGTAAATAACAAAGATATCTCAAGTCAGTCTGTGAGAACTAATTTGTCAGGCCAGACTTCCCCAAACAATAGATCATCTCCAAACTCACCAAAATCCACAAACTTGAATCAAGACCCTGTCATTCCTTACAAATCAAATTCAGGACAAAATTCACCCAATAACACATCAGGTCAGTCCTCTCCGCAAAGTAACCGGTCAGGACAGCACTCTCCCCAGGACAACTCGTCCGGTCAGATTTCGCCATCTAGTCTTGCCCAAGGCTCTCCTTTGGTTGCTAGAGCTTCTAGCAACAGGAATCAAAACAAACTACGAAATGATGCTTTGATTATCCAGGATGGGACAGGTGCAATAGGCGGTCAGCGAGAGGAAGACCTGCGTGAGAGACGCTTACACAAACTCAGGCGTAAACTGACGACTGAGGACCTTATTTGGCTAAAAGCCTGTGAGACAGTCGTGAGTGGCGATCCATCAGGAATAGAACAATTTCTAGCCTCAGGTGGAGATCCAGCAAGGCAGCTCACCAAAGATGAAGTGATCATATTAAACCGTCCCAGTGCTTTCGAGGTTGGCTATACTTTAGTCCATCTTGCTTTGAGGTTCAGACAGGACGATATGGTTGCTATTCTGCTCACTGCCACAGACATTTCTTCCAAAGGATTTAAACGCTTGCCTTCATATACTAGTCCGGATCTGTCTGCTGACATCCGCCGAGAAGTATCGGTAATGTTAAGACAGCGGAAAGGCGGCTTTCCTTGCTATTTCTTGACAGAATGCGCAACTTTTTCACTGCCAGCAGGTATGATACTGTTAAATTATTTGGTAAAAGTCTTCTTGAAAACATCTTTAGAATCAAATATTTTCAGTTGTCAGGGTCAAAATAATCTCACTGTCACAGTCGCTTCAGTATTCTACATGCCACATCATTTTCAATAAAATCTATCTTGATTCCAAATTTTATTATTTATAATAGTCAATAATGAAGTACACTTTTAGGTATCTGGCAAGAAACAAATATTTACCATCCAGAGGCAAGAGGGATTAACCCTTTCCTCCATAGGCTATTTTTAGATACAACCTCTTTGAATAAATCTACCGAAAAGTAGCATTAACTAGAGAAAAGGAATATTTTAGAATTTTGTAGTTTGAAACCATTGTGATAAATAGAGCATTTGCTCCTATAGGAGCAAATGCTCTATTTATCACAATGGTTTCAACAGGTGACTTTTGGTTTCACAAAGTGACTTTTACAGAGGCGTCAAAAAGTCGTCAATATGAGGGAATGGGTTAAATAATCACAACTTTGGTATGAGCTTGCAAAGATTTATTAACCCTTTACCACATAAATACTGCTTTTCACGCCTATGCAAATCGAGTAGATTAAGATTAGATGGCTCCCTTAGGAGCTGTCTGATCAGGGTTTGCTGTGTTCGCTTATAAAAAATATAAATGTATGTGAGTCTCCAGTTTCTGTTATAAATGATAAAAACAGGCCTTGTTCAGAATGCCATTTAAGAAAACCAATTACTCAATATTCATGAATGTTTAACGATTTACTCCTTGAATATTCATGAAACTATGATGTCATCATGATGATGACATCATTGTTCCATGAATATTCATGGAGTAAATAGTTAAACATCTATTAACATGAAATATCTTGATAAGTGAAGTTCACTGTAGTCCTGTTTGTTTGTCTCTGCACAAATTAAATCATCTCAATGCATATTTAGTACTGTCGAGTACAAAGATTGGGTGATTTTTAACCGTTTACTCCATAAAAGCAGACTAGACTAAAATCAGACAGAGCTCTCTTAACCCTTTCCCTGTTCTATGTTTATTCCAAATTTCAATACTTGCTGAATATTCATGAGCAAAATAGTTATAATGAAATATGTAATGTAGAACATTATAACCATTTTAGAAAGTAAAGACACAGATCTATCAAATTCCATGAGCAAACAGAGTAGACCCTGATCAGACGGCTCCTATAGGAGCCGTCTGATCTGGGTCTACCCTGTTTGCAAAAGCGTGAAAACACGTTTATATGAGGGAAAGGGCTATAGGAGACATCTGATCAGAGTCTTCTATGTTTGCTTATAAATGAAATGATATAAATTTGAGACAATGAGTCTTCAGTTTCTGTTATGACAAGAACAGACCTTGTTCATTATGCCATTATTAAAATTCCAGTTACTTAATTTTTATGATCACATCATTTGTTTCATGTCATGAGTGTTTATGGAGAAAAGGATTAACCCATTACCTCATAGGCTATTTTTAGATACAACCACTTTGAATTAATCTACCGAAAAGGAGCATTAACTAGAGAAAAGAAAATTTTAGAATTTTGTAGGTTTGAAACCATTGTGATAAATAGAGCATTTGCTCCTATAGGAGCAAATGCTCTATTTAACACAATGGTTTCAACAGGTGACTTTTACAGAGGCGTTAAAAGGCGTCAATATGAGGGAATGGGTTAAAAATCTCTTAACATGAAATCCTGTCTCTCCCAGAAATTTCAGAGACGCTTTTCAGTGTCTCCCACCAGCACAAGGTTTGCCTCCTCTCCACTTAGTTAGAATGGGAACCTGTGGGGGTCACTAGCTGGTACTGTGGCTGCATAATAATTAATTGCACCATATGCTCGATATTGTAGGCGAATTGTTCAATGACCAGCAGAGTAAATGTATAGTCGGCTGAGCGGTCATTAGGACTGAAAGTAGACCATAACTAGGTATGTTTTTTTTACTTCAAAAGCAAAGAGGGTAGACTCTGAAAAGACGACTCCTACAGCAACTCTCTGACTTGGGTCCACTCTGTTTGAAAAGGGTAGAAAAGGTAGATTAACTGATCAGGGTCTATTCTGTTTATGATGCAGGAGTGCCTTTGTTTCTATTAATTTATACTTCTACTATTATAGTGAATTTGTTATTTTCATACACCATACAGACATCGAGGATCTTCCTCGCCATATGCAGGTACAGCTATTTGATGAGATTCTAGATGGGGATGTTGATAAAGGTGAGATCTTTATAAGTTTATCCTGATTATCTTAACCCATCCCCACATATTGACGCCTTTTGACACTACTGTAAAAGTCACTTTGTGAAACCATTGTGATAAATAGAGCATTTGCTCCATGGGAGCAAATGCTCTATTTATCACATTGGTTTCAAAACTACACAATTCTGAAATTTCCATTTCTCTAGTTAATGCTCCTTTATGGTAGATTTAATCAAAGAGGTTAGGTCTAAAAATAGCCTAAGTGGGAATGTGTTAATATCCAGACAAACTTGGGTAAAAGGTGAGTTTCATCTTAATTAGTTTAACCCATTCCCTCATGGACTATTTTTAGACCCAACCTCTTTGAATAAATCTACCAAAAAGGGGCATTAACTAGTGAAAAGGAAAATTTTAGAACTCTGTAGTTTTTAAACCATTGTGATAAATAGAGCATTTGCTCCTTTGGAGTCTGCTCTGTTTGCTTATAGAGTTTGATAGATCTGTTTCTTTGCTTTCTAAAAATGTCTACAATGTTCCACCTTCCATATGTTAATGAATATTCAGTAGGTATTAAAATTTGGAATAAACATAGAACAGGGAAAAGGATTAATGAATATTCATGAAGTCATGGATTCTCGTATAAATATTCATGAGCTACAGGGTTAACCCCTTACCCTCATATAAACACCTTTTCACTCCTTACAAACTCAGCAGACCCAGATCAGACAGCTAAAGGAGTTGTCTGATCAGGGTCTGCTGTTTGTTTACAAAATAATATACATGTAGATCTGAATTTATCTATCCATGAATATCAATGAGGTGATAAAGTCTTAAATAATTGTTAAACCCTTTCACTGCCAAACTCTGTCGTCTGCTAATTTTGTCGTCTGCTACAAATTTTCATTTTTTTTATTTTCTTCATGTTTGTTTCAGAAACATAGTAACAGTAACAAACAGTTTGGATCCTGATGAGACGCCGAGTTACTCGGCGTTTCATCTGGATCCAAACTGTTTGCATAGGTAATCACATATCCGGCATTGGCAGCGAAAGGGTTAAACATGGAAAGGATTAAAGTGTCTATTTATGTTTATTAGAGCTTGCAGATGAGCTGGTTATCAACTGGAGTGTGGAGATTACGGAGAAGTTAAGTAGTCGTTTATATGCTTTGTGGAACAGAACAGCTGGTGACTGTTTGCTGGACTCGGTGCTACAAGCCACTTGGGGTATATTAGACATAGACAACACACTAAGAAGAGCGCTGTCCGACAGCTTGCTGGAAGGGGCTATGAGGTAAATAACAGTGGTAGGAATTAACAGTAAAACTCCAAGTCAGTTAGCCAAGCCTTCAGTGGTCAGAATTGATGTGATAATAATTTTTAGCTCATCTGTTTTTCTATGAAACCCTGGTGTCCACGTTGTCATTGTCATCCAGAATCTTTAATGTTGGCTATTGCTTTTTAGCTCACCAGAGCACAAAGTGCTCAGGGTGAGCTTTTGTGATTGCCTGATGTCCGTTGTCGTGCGGTGTGCATCATCCGTCGTCAACTATTTGAACCTTTAAAAATCTTCTACTCTGAATCTAATGGGTTCTCAGCTTTCATCTTTGGCACAGAGCATCATCTGTAAGACCTCTACAAAAGTTATATAAATTATGTTCCTGTGTTCATAATTTGCCCCGCCCCAGGGGTGGCCAATTTTCAATAGATTAGAAACATAGTGAAAACTTTGAAAATCTTCTCCTCTGAAACTGGAAGGTTCTTAGCTTTCATTGCATAGCATCATGTTCAGGTCCTCTACAAAAGCTATATAAACTATGCCCCTGGGGTCAAACTTGGCCCCGCCCCAGAGGTAGCCAGTTTTGAATAGAAACATATACATGTAGTGAAAACTTTGAAAATCTTCTCCTCTTCTCAGGTCCTCTACAAAAGTTATATAAATTATGCCCCTGGGGTCAAAATTGGCCGTGCCCAGAGGTGGCCAGTTTTCTAGCAAATTTGTAGCAGCCTGCTGTTTTAATCAGCTTTGTATATACAAGTAATGCTGTGTCTGTCGTCTGAAGTCAACAATGCTCTTGATGTCTTCAAACAACATCTCTGTAACACTAACAGCTGGGCCTTGTTGGTACCAAGGTTCACATAAATGGTCTTCTTTCAATATTGATCTTCTGATGAAGGCCTGAAAAAGGCCGAAACCGGTCAGAGCAGTAAATTTTTAATCCAGCCTTAATAAATAGCCACTTTTGAAGTTTCTTTCATTTTTGCTCAAATAATTGAAATTTCAAGTAGAGCCTTGTTTGCCATGACAACCCAAAGGAAAAACATTGACAAACTTCTTGTCTGAAACTGCAGGTTCCATTACGATATAATTTGGTAGAAATTTTCCTCAGATGACCCTCTATCAAAATGGTTCAAACCATCATGACTGGTTAAAAACATGGCCACTGAAAGGGATGAGAGGGAGACTAATATTCTTAACCCTTTCCTCCACAAATACGCCTTTCTACGCCTCTGTAAAAGTCACTTTTTGAAATCATTGTGGTAAATAGAGCATTTTCTCCTGTTTTGTAGTTTGAAACCATGACTTACAGTTCATACGTCATGTCACAAACTGTGAATAGGTCCATATTTGTATGCACTGACACCATGAGCTTGTATAGTACTGTTGGTCTTGAGTGTACATTCAATTTTGAACAGCTGAAGTTGAAACTATCTAACGATGTAGAAAGTAACCCAGGTCCTGCAGACATGGATACTGTTTTGAAGGCAATCAAAGATTCTGAGTTGAACTTAATGACCCAAATGAAAGCTATGCAGGCAGATATTTCTGAATTGAAAGATGATATGCGGGGTATCAAAACGGAACAGGATGCAATTAATACTGAATTAAGTGCTATTAAAGAAAAGCAGCAGTCTTTTGAGTTTAGTTTGAACTTGACAGACCAGACAAGTGAAAAGTGGCAGGGCATTACGGAAACTATGCAGATAGATATGGACCATCTAATCGATGTAACTGGTGAGCAGGACGGTAAATTGGAAAGTCTGAAATCCGATGTTGAAATGCTGAGCAGAAAAGCTATCGAAGGTAATATGAGAGTATTTGGGTTAACAATTGACAGTAATAAGAGTAATAATGAAATGAAATCTGATGTTATTGAAAATGTGTTGAAAGTTGCATGTCCTAATGAACGTTGGATACCAGATGACATTAAGAAAGTCCGGGTATACACTAGTGCCCAAAATGCAACCCCCCTAGTTATAGTTACCTTTCGGCATGATGATGATAAGTTTCGTGTATATTCTGGCAGAGATGAATTACGCAAACATTCAATAAAAGTCGGTGATGATATGACATATGAACAGAGAAAAACTCTAAAGACGTTGAAATCCAAAGGGAAAACAGGTTACTTTTACAAAGGCGAATTGTGTTTTCGATCTGACGACAGGGGCCAGGATGGTACCCAACAGCGAGAGTTCCGTACTGCTGCACGGAGGTTACCGAAAGGCCCTTCGCCTAATGTTAGTGAAAGTGTTCCAAATGAACCAGTTATTATGGAAACTGTATAGGGGTCAGGTCAAAGCCATTGTGAAAATAAGGACCCTATTAAACTGATGTGTTGGAATATTGATGGTATACAACATAAGTTAGATTACAATGATATGACTGACTACTTAAGATCTTTTCATGTATTTGGTTTAATGGAAACATGGGAAACAAATATGGACAAAATTTCGCGGTTATTTCCAGACTATAAATGTTATGTCAAAAATGCTTTTAGAAATCAATCCAGAGGAAGAGCAATGGCTGGCATATGTATATGTGTGCATAAGTCACTAGACAAAATGTATGAATATTTACAGACAGATACTCAACTTTGTTTATTCTTAAAATTTGACAAATGTCTGTTAAAAAGGCAGAAAGACTTGTTGTTATGTTTGACATATTTACCACCTGACAATTCTCCAGCATATAGAGATGAACCATTTAAAGGTATTGATTTATTAGAACACTACATAAACCAGCTAGAGCTTAATCCTCTGAATGCAGATGTGCTTATAATGGGCGATCTCAATGCTCGAACAGGTAATGAAAAAGACTTCATTGAGGTATTACACAATGTGCCTGAACTTGATGAATATACAGATGTTTGGTATACGAATATTCCCAAAAGATCATCTTGTGATAAAATTGTCAATGTGTCTGGTGTTAAGTTATTAGAATTTTGTAAAACATACGGTGTCTGCATCATGAATGGAAGATGTGGGAGTGATATAGATATTGGAAATCTCACTTTTGTAAATATGAATGGGTCAAGTGTTATAGATTACATGTTGATATCCAATGAATGCCTTGAACATATACAATCTTTTAATATTGGTGAGAGAACAGAGTCTAGCCATTTTCCTGTAGAAGCAGGTATAAGTGTACATACAAAAACTGAGAGTAAGGCAGTACCTGAAACTTCTGATTATACCAAGCCAAGTAAACATAACTATGTATTTAATGATACTACTGTTGATGGTCTGAGAGCTAACCTGAGGTCACAACTAAATTGTTCTGGAACAAAGTATTTACTGGATTTAATAAATGACATTGATGAAAATATTGATAATGTGGTTGAAAAGGTTGTGGCATTTATGACAAAAGCACTGAGTTGTTGTGACAGGAAAACATTTAATAAGAAAAAAGTACACCAGCCTGCATGGTTTGGTGCAGATTGTGTGAACCTTAAAAGAGAAAAAATGAAAGCCTTGCGTAGATACAGGAAGGAAAGAGTGCCATCTAATCTGAATCTGTATTTGAATTCAAAACAGAAGTTCAAACAATTGTGCAAATTGAAAAAATCTTCAATGGCTGATAAACAGTTAGATGACTTAATAAGAAATGTAGACAATCCAAAGTCATTCTGGAAGAAACTAAAGTGTTTTACAAGTAGGCCAACTGTACAGAATGACATTCCAATTGATGATTGGAAAAATCATTTTGAACAGTTGTTTCAAGGTGCTGATAATGCTGATGTGAATCTCTTAACCCAAGAAGATGATTTAAATGAAATTGAAAACAGTATATTTAATGCAGAAATAACAGACGAAGAAATTGCAAACAGTATTCAATCATTAAAGAACTCTAAATCACCAGGTGAAGATGGTATTCCACCAGAATTTTTCAAATATTCAGTAGACATCATTATGCCTATACTGGTCAAATTGTTTAATAGATTGTTTGAGATGGGGGAATTTCCTATGGCTTGGAGTAGTGCAATTATAGTGCCTATATTTAAAAAGGGAGATCAAAATAACCCTTCAAACTACAGGGGGATATCACTACTTGATATTTTTGGTAAGATATATACAAGTATCATTAATAGAAGACTTACATTCTTTGTAAGTATATTTGATAAAATTGATGAATCACAATCAGGGTTTCGAAATGGCTACGCAACCGTTGACAACGCCTTTGTCTTGCAGTCACTTATCTCCAAAGTCCTTGCTAAAAAAAGGGGCAAAATGTATGTTGCTTTCATTGATTTTAAAACGGCATTTGACTCAGTAGTAAGAAGCAAATTATGGGACGTTTTAATTAATGCTGATATAAAAGGCCATCTATTTGAATCTTTTGAAGCAATGTACAAAAAAGTTAAGGCCTGTGTTAGATGCAACGGACATATATCTGATTATTTCGAATGTCCAATTGGTTTGAAGCAAGGGTGTATAGCTTCGCCGAAACTTTTTTCTCTCTTTATAAATGAGCTAGCATTAAAAATGAAACATGATCCAAACCTCAGAGGAATCCAGGTCCAGCCAAATGGCCTGGAAATTTTAATTTTAATGTTTGCTGATGATGTTGCATTAATGGCTGATACCGTCAGAGGCTTACAAAACCAGCTAAATGTTCTGTATGACTTTTGTCAGAGCAGTTGTTTAAAGGTAAATATTCAGAAAACTAAGGTCATGGCTTTCAAAAAAGGTGGCAGATTATCTAGAAATGAATGTTGGAACTATGGTGGTGAAATTCTAGAAATTGTTCCGAAATTTACTTATGTTGGTGTAACTTTCACATCCAAATTGTCATTTAATTTAATGGCTGATGATATGGCTATTAAAGCAAAAAGGGCACTTTTATCCATCTTATCATCATTATATTCATACGGACAACTTCCGCATAGTGTATTTTTTAAACTTTTTGATACGAAAATTTTACCTATCATTCTCTATGGTACAGAAATTTGGGGCTTTACCTCAAGAGAACCGTCAGAAAAAGTATTGACATATGCATGTAAGAGATTTCTATGTGTTAATACAAATTCGACAAATGCAGCAGTATTAGGTGACTGCGGTCGGTATCCATTGTATATTGAAAGTGCAAGACGGTGTATTAAATATTGGTTAAAGATCTTAAAGATGCCAGAGGAAAGATTTGTAAAGATTTGTTACAATATGCTAGTAAATAACACTAATAGTAACTATTTCAATTGGGCTAGAGAAGTTAGAAATTTGATATGTCAAAATGGCTTTGCTTATATATGGAATAGCCAATCTGTTGGAAATGATGGTTTGTTTTTAAAAGAATTTACTCAAAGGTTGGTAGATCAATACCTACAAACCTGGTTTGGATACATTTATACCTGTCCTAAACTGAAGGTTTATAAATGTATAAAATCTTCATTTGATCAAGAATACTTTATAGATGTACTAAGTGTTCGAAAATTTAGACATGCATATGCACAGTTCCGCACTGGTGTACATGCGCTGGAAATAGAGAGAGGTAGATACTACGGTGTACCACAAGAGCAGCGATTGTGCACCGTTTGTTCTTCAAAAGCAGTTGAAGATGAGTACCATTTTATATTAAGATGTAGATTATACTCTGACATAAGAGCATGTTATATTCCTGGAAAATATTATGTTAATCCGACCTTACATAAATTGCATCTGCTATTAGCCAACAAGCAAGATGTAATAATCAGAAATTTAGCGCAATATATATATATTGCATTGAACAGAAGGAAATTGTTCCTACAAATATGATTGATATTATCAAAATTGTAAATTGGTTATAATCGTTTCAACCTGTATTGATCTCAAATTTTCTAGTTTTGTTTGTCAGGGACTAATATACTTCATACAAATAATATCTGACTGTATGTTATGAAATGTTACATAGCGATGGAAAGTCTTTTGTCACTACTGCTCTACCACTGTAAATGTTTTGTATTGTGTTATGTTAATATATGTACTATAGGCTGGAGGCCTGACAAAGTATCAATAAACATTGTATTGTATTGTATTGTAGTTTGAAACCATTGTGATAAATAGAGCATTTGCTCCTATAGGAGGGAGCAAATGCTCTATTTATTACAATGCTTTCAAGAAGTGGCTATTACAGAGGCGTAGAAAGCCATATTTATGGAGGAAAGGGTTAAAAAGCATGACCACTAGGAGCGGGGCTAGCATTCTTTATATTGTTTCCAAATCTTTATGTATTTATTTGTATATACTTTTTTATTGTGTTTGGTAGTTTCTACCCTAAGTGGAAGGAGTATGAGACGATGCAGGCGCACTTGCTGAACTTTAGTCTGGACGAGGATCAGTGGCAGAGGGACTGGGCGCTGCTTCTAAATCTTGCCAGTCAGCCAGGTAGTCCTTCTTCACATACTGTATAGAATTCTCTCTAAAGTAACCTCTCAAGTGTAGAGGATCTTACAGTGAAAGGGTTATGGACAATTAATAAGCATAGTAATCAGAGCTCCAGTTAAGATGCGTAAATAAAAAAACATTTTCAAGAATAGCTTCTTTATTTTTCCACCAAACCCTATGTTGTGACCACTCTTTAGAATCGTCTCTTCGAGACGATTCTAAAGAGTGGTCACAACATAGGGTTCGAGACGATTCTAAAGAGTGGTCACAACATAGGGTTTGGTGGAGAAATTACGATTTTAGTATTCGTGTACGCATCTTTATCTGTAGCCCTGGTTATACAACATCTCTTCTCTCTGATATTTTCTTGCCTTCTTTTCACTGTAAGATCCTCTAAAGATCATGTCATATTATTATAATACACTGGTTTCTAGGACTGTAACATATACACCAAGATATGAATACGATACATATCACAAATATAGGATGGCAAATACAAATATTTATTCATGAATATGAACACGTATATTATAATGATAACTGCCAACAATATTACAGTCAATTCTTCTGAATAGATTATACTACAGTAAAACCTCTTTATAACGGCCACTAAATTGTGTTAATTAGTTGGTATTTAGGGCAGGTGGCTGGTTAAAGCAAGGTGAAAGTAAAACAGAATGCTCCTATAGGAGCGTTCTGTTTTACTTTCACCTTGCTTTAACCAGCCACCTGCCTTTAACACAAAATAATTGATGTAATTTAGTGGCAGTTATAGAGAGGTTTTACTGTACTTGCTTGATACTGAAAACAATGTGGAATGGTATTGTTCAAAAGTAAATGTAAGGTTAAAGAACTTGGATTCAAATGACAGAAAATGTTGACTCTTTGGCAAACTATGAATAGACATGACTATAGCTGTGGCTAAATACTGGCTACAACATACATGACTAGAAGAGTTACCTAGGTAGTGGGTAATACTATTAGGTAGCAGGTGCTTAGTAACTTACAGTGAAATATTCTATTTGAGGAGTACAACTATGTCCCCATTTTCTGGAAAAAATAAACTTAGTATCTACCATCAACAACAATAGTCTATTTCCTAACAAAGTCAAGCCCATAGAGATTTTGCTGCTGGCAGCTACACAATAAATGGATTTAATGATTAAAATTTAATAGTCATTGCTTTCAGTTTTTTATTGCATGTATAAGCAACGATCGTAAGGGTGACAACAAATTTAATATTAAATTTGGAAACTTCCCAATATTATGGTGGTATATTTTGCAAATAGTTTGCGGAATTCCATCTCAAGTTTTCAGAAAAACCAGTGTTTCTACACAGCTGACGTGTTTTCCATTTCAACGGTTTGCTCATTTGCTGAACATGTTGTTTATGTAGACAGTTTTCAGATGTCAGAAAATGGGATTTCCCATATATAATTGAGATTGAAATTTAATTATGAATTCAATTACATTGTATTTCAATTCACATTTTAAACTCATCAATATATAAGAAGCATTTGATTATTTGGTAAACCCACAGGGGACTGTCACAATGAAGTATGAACCTCGACAGAAAAAAATTGTATGAACACTAGATATCTAGTGCTCATACATTTTTTTTCTGTCAAGGTTCATACTTCATTGTGACAGTCCCCTGTGGGTAAACCAACATCAAATATTGGCCCTATTACTTGTCAACCAATGTCATGAAAATATCCTGTGAACTGTTGTGGGTGGGATAATACGAAGAATGCTACGAAATAGTGCAATAAGCACCATGAAATGAGAGCGGTTTAGGTAGATTTCTTATTGTTAAGGTACGTTCAAGTGATTTCAGTTTTCATCATGCATTTTTCATTCTCATGAATTGATATTCATAAATATTCGGTTTGGGACATGGCAAATAAAGAATACAACACGAACAAGGCTGTATTCAAGTAAATAGATTATTCGAATGTAGCGTTACAGCCCAACTTTTTTTCATAATTTTTTTTTTTATAATGAATATGAATGTAAGATTTTTTTTAATCACATAACCCTTAACCAATTCCCTCATATTGACGACTTTTGACGACTCTGTAAAAGTCACTTTGTGAAACCATTGTGATGAATAGAGCATTTGCTCCTATAGGAGCAAATGCTCAATTTATCACAATGGTTTCAAACTACAAAATTCTAAAAACAATTCCTTTTCTGTTGATTGATTCAAAGAGATTGGGTCTAAAAATAGCCTATGGAGGAAAGGGTTAAGAAGTTGAAACTACATATATCTCATGTTGTTGCAAGGTTGTGATATGTTTGTTATTCTGTTCTTCAGGTACCAGTCTGGAACAGATGCATATCTTTGCACTAGCTCATATATTGCGTCGCCCTGTCATAGTGTATGGCGTGAAAGTTGTGAAAAGCTTCCGGGGAGAGAGTATTGACTTTGCCAGATTTGAAGGTGAGCCAGTAGGACTAGTTAAATCTTTGCACGCTAAGTAATTTTTCGTCTGCAACAATTGTCGTCTGCTTCAATTCTTAAAATAACTTTTCTCTAATTTCTTTGCAAAAATATGATCAAGAAGACAAACAGCATAATGCAGTGTCTCATCTGGATCCAAACTGTTTGCATTGGTAATCAGTTTCGCCGCTAGCGTGCAAAGAGTTAAAATTCATTTATAATGTATGCGCCACCTATATGAGATCTAAGCACCAGTTGTGCATATTTTATGATCTTTAGCCAACTTTCATCATACTATCCATGGTTATGTGGCATTAACCCTTTTCCCTTTGCACACAATTGCAAACAGAGTAGATCCAGATCAGATGGCTCCTATAGGAGCCATCTGATCAGGGTCTACTCTGTTTGCTTTTGACAGGATATGGATATGATTCTACAGTTATTGTGAAATAAAAAATTCCCTTGAAAAGTTTATACAGTAAAACGGCGAATATCCGAGGACTGTCGGGAACTGAGAAAATGCTAGGATTACAGCTACCCTCAGATTATCCATGAAATGATGGATTTATATGCGTAATGTGTCAAATCTATCATACACTGTATGCACATACATGTGCTTTTTTCCAACAGAATGCTCAAGAATTAATTTATATGTTTGTGTGTTTTGTACAACCAGACGCTTGCTAGGAGAGATATACATTCTTTTTAGAGTATTTCAGACGAACAAAGTAGAGTGTTCCGATTATTAATTAATTTCTCAACTGGATCAACTCGCCCTGATTTTTAGCTCACCAGAGCACAAAGTTGCTCAGGGTGAGCTTTTGTGATCGCCTGATGTCCGTCGTCCGTCGGCGTGCGTCGTCCGTCGTCCCGCGTCAACAGTTTGAACATTTAAATATCTTCTCCTCTGAATCTACAGGGTTCTCAGCTTTCATCTTTGGTACATAGCATCACCTATAGGTCCTCTACAAAAGTTATATAAAATATGTCCCTGGGGTCAAAATTGGCCCCGCCCCAGGGGTGGGAAGTTTTCAATAGAAACATATAGTAAAACTTTGAAAATCTTCTCCTCTGAAACCAGAAGGTTCTCAGCTTTCATATTTGGCACATAGCATCATGTTCAGGTCCTCTACAACATTTATATAAATTATGGCCCTGGGGATAAAATTGACCCTGCCCCAGGGGTGGGCAGTTTTCATTGGAAACAAATAGCGAACTCTTTGAAAATCTTCTTCTCTGAAACTGGAAGGCGCTCAGCTTTCATATTTGGCACAGAGCATCATGTTCAGCTCCTCTACAAAAGTTATATAAATTATGCCCCTGTGGTCAAAATTGGCCCCGCCCCAGAGGTGGGAAGTTTTCAATAGAAACATATAGTAAGCCGTTTTATTAATTATGCCCCTGGGGTCAAAATTGGCCCTGCCCCAGGGGGGGGGGGGGGGGGGGGCAGTTTTCAATAGAAACAAATATTGAAAACTTTCAAAATCTTCTTCTCTGAATCTGGAAAGTTCTCAGCTTTCATATTTGGCGCATAGCATCATGTATAGGTCCTCTACAAAAGTTATATGAATTATGGGCCTGGGGTCAAAATTGGCCCGCCCCAGGGGTTGGTAGTTTTCAGTAGAAACATATAGAGAAAACTTTGAAAATCTCCTCTGAAACTGAAAGGTTCTCAGCTTTCATATTTGGCTCATAGCATCATGTTCAAGTCCTCTACAAAAGTTATATAAATTATGCCCCTGTCGTCAAAATTGGCCCGCCCCAGGGCCGGCTAGTTTTCTATAGAAACATATAGTGAAAACTTTGAAAATGTTCTCCTCAGATTGTCTGGTGAGCGCTTCAGGGCCATTCTGGCCCTCTTGTACATCTTACAGATGCTACATTACAAATAGGCAGCTATTGCTCTGACAGATGCTACATTACAAATAGGCAGCTATTGCTCTGACAGATGCTACATTACAAATAGGCAGCTATTGCGCTAACAGATGCTACATTACAAATAGGCAGCTATTGCTCTGACAGATGCTACGTTACAAATAGGCAGCTATTGCTCTGACAGATGCTACATTACAAATAGGCAGCTATTGCGCTAACAGATGCTACATTACAAATAGGCAGCTATTGCTCTGACAGATGCTACATTACAAATAGGCAGCTATTGCGCTAACAGATGCTACATTACAAATAGGCAGCTATTGCTCTGACAGATGCTACGTTACAAATAGGCAGCTATTGCTCTGACAGATGCTACATTACAAATAGGCAGCTATTGCTCTGACAGATGCTACATTACAAATAGGCAGCTATTGCGCTAACAGATGCTACATTACAAATAGGCAGCTATTGCTCTGACAGATGCTACATTACAAATAGGCAGCTATTGCGCTAACAGATGCTACATTACAAATAGGCAGCTATTGCGCTAACAGATGCTACATTACAAATAGGCAGCTATTGCGCTAACAGATGCTACATTACAAATAGGCAGCTATTGCTCTGACAGATGCTACATTACAAATAGGCAGCTATTGCTCTGACAGATGCTACATTACAAATAGGCAGCTATTGCTCTGACAGATGCTACATTACAAATAGGCAGCTATTGCGCTAACAGATGCTACATTACAAATAGGCAGCTTCTCTTGGTCAGCTTACATTTCTGCCAGTTACCTTTCCTTATACATGTATCCTGGTTTATTATACTCTGAGGCATATACTGGAATCACCCTGTCTGGCAGTTGGGTAGGTCGGTTGTATACATGTATCATGGTTTATTATACTCTGAGGCATATACTGGAATCACCCTGTCTGGCAGTTGGGTAGGTCGGGTGGTATGTCCGTCCGCATCTGAGCATGGGTAGTTGGTGTCGCGAACTGCTCTTTCAGTTTTAAAGTTACTGAATTTATATTTTGTATACACAATGACCACAAATGTGCAAGATGTGCAAGGTGCAATTTTCATGTGTTTACTGATGGCCATTGTGTTTACTGATCGCCATCTCCTCCTTCAGTTTTAAAGTTATTGAATTTACATTTGGTATACATAATAACGGTTAACCGCGAATGGTAGATGTGCAAGATGCAATTTTATATGTTTACGGCTGGCCATTGCAGAATTATCTCCCCCAGAACTTTGAATATTTTTTGTCATTTTGGCATGAAACATGTGGAGTTGGTGTCGCAAACTCCTCCTTCAATTTGAAACTTGTTGAATTGAAACTTGCCATACATACTAAACATGAATAGCACATGTGCAAGACACAATTTTCCTATGCTTAGTGGCAGCCATTACAGAATGATCTCCACTCTCCATTTGAACTTTGAGTATTTTTGTCATTTGGTCTTGTTACATGGCTATTTGGTGTCACAAACTTGGATTTGCAATCAAGACTGTCGTGATAGTTATAGTTTTCATTCTGCTCCAGGTGTGTACTTGCCATTGCTGTGGGAGCGAAGTTTCTGCTGGAAGGTTCCTATTGCCCTAGGCTACACCAGGGGTCATTTCTCAGCCTTGGTCCCTATGGAGGTCGATACAGACATACCAATAGGGGCTGGAGCCCACATAGATAATGCACCTGATGAGCAAATAGCCTACTTGCCACTTGTGGATCGAGATGGAGGCTTTCTCCCGATCCACTTTGTCACTGGATCAGAGGTAAGTAACTTTAACCCTTTGCTTGCTGAATTTTAAAATATATTTCTCCTTCTTTACCCATGCCCTGTTGTATAATTACATGTATCTTCACTGTGTACAAGTATTTCGCTGTGCAATCACTGCTGTGGAGTGCACTGGTTGTACAATCAACTTGTAAATAGTGCAGACCCTGATGAGACAGCTCCTGCAGGAGCTGTCTCATCTGGGTCTTCACTATTTACAGGTAGGTATATTGACGTGAATAACAAGCGAAGGGTTAACACACAACACAGGCACTGTAGTGTCAGATCTGTATTACAGTCGAACTTCGAAACCTCGAACACCCTGGGGACATTAAAAATTGTTCGAGAAAAGCGTTGTTCGAGTTTCAGGTTGTTTGAAGTTCGAAGTTTCAAGTTCGATTTTGTACTGTGGTGCAAAAACACAACTGATGTGTTGGGCGAAGCGGATTTATTTGTACGTGTTATACACGGGAATTGAATAGATAACTAATTCGATCTTCTAAACATTTTTTATGCCCCCCAGATAAGATCTGGGGGGCATATTGTTTTTGCCCTGTCTGTCTGTCTGTCTGTTTGTCTGTTTGTCTGTTTGTCTGTTTGTTTGTCAGCAACTTTAACATTGGTCATAACTTTTGAGCCAGTACAGATAGAGAGTTGATATTTGGTATGCATATGTATCTCATGAAGCCGCACATTTTGAGGGGTGACATGTCAAGGTCAAGGTCATCCTTCAAGGTCAGAGGTCAAATATATGGGTCAAATCACCGACTTTAACATTGGCCATAACTTTTGGACCAGTAGAGGTAGAGACTTGATATTTAGCATGCTTGTGTATCTCATGAAGCTGCACATTTTGAGGGGTGACATGTCAAGGTCAAGGTCATCTTTAGGGTCAAAGGTCAAATTGTCTGTTTTTTTGTCTGTAACTTTAACGCGACTATAACATTGGTCATAACTTTGGAGTCAGTACAGATAGAGACTAGATATTTGGCATGCATATGTATCTCATAAAGCAGCACATTTTGAGGGGTGACATGTCAATGTCAAGGTCATCCTTCAAGGTCAGAGGTCAAATATATGGGTCAAATCACCGACTTTAACATTGGCCATAACTTTTTGACCAGTAGAGATAGAGACTTGATATTTGGCATGCGTGTGTATCTCATGAACCTGCACATTTTGAGGGTGAAATGTCAAGGTCAAGGTCATACGTCAGGGTCAAAGGTCAAATTGTCCGTTTCTTTGTCTGTAACTTTAACATTGGTCATAACTTTTGAGCCAGTACAGCTAGTGACTTGATATTTGGCACGCATATGTATCTCATTAAGCCGCACATTTTGAGGGTTGACATGTCAAGGTCAAGGTCATCTTTAAAGGTCAGAGGTCAAACACATGGGTCAAATCACCGACTTTAACATTGGTCATAACTTTTGAACCAGTACAGATAGAGACTTGATATGTGGCATGATTGTGTATCTCATGAAGCTGCACAGTGTGAGGGGTGAAATGTCAAGGTCATTCTTCAGGGTCAAAGGTCACCAACTTCAAATTGGCCCTAACTTTTGAACCAATAGAGATAAAGTCTTAATATTTGGTATACATGTGTATCTCATGAAGCTGCACATTTTAGGGGGTGACATTTCAAGGTCAAGGTCATCTTTCAGGGTCAAAGGTCACCGACTTTAACATTGGCCATAACTTTTGAACCAGTAGAGATACAGACTTGATAGTTGGTATACGTGTGTTTCTCATTTTGCTGCACAGTTTGAGGGGTAACATGTCAAGGTCAAGGTCATCCTTCATGGTCAAAGGTCACACACTTTAACATTGGCCATAACTTTTGAACCAAAAGAGATACAGACTTGATATGTGGTATGCATGTGCGCCCCATGAAGCTGCACAGTTTGAGTGGTGACATGGCAAGATCAAGGTCATCCTTTAGGGTCAAATATCATATCGAGGGGGCATAGTGTTTCACAAACACATCTTGTTTTTATTTACATCTACATATACGTAATGTTTATTGTCAAATTGTGTGTTTTATACACTTGTAACATACATGAATATCTAATATACACATGCAAGAAATTACCTTTGTTGTCATTTTCACCATATACCTAATGCACAAGTAACATATAAATCAATGATTATCTACACATGAATAAAACATAAATAATAAATCCTTGCTTATTTCACTAAAGCAGATGATCACATGTATTCACGATGTTTAGAATTCGTAATGCACGCATTGTTTTCGCTTGAAAATAAACTTTTATGAAAATTTAGATATTTCAACATTGTGCATTACAATTTCTGAACACAGTTATCTCTCGTTATCTGGGCTATGTACACGTACACCAACAAGTTTCTACTTCTTAAAATAATCGTCTATGGTGGACTGCACTCTTATTTTAATTAGCTTTGACCAAACAGCAATCAGGGTGAACACGTATCAAATTATTTAAGCAAACACGCACGCTTTAATTGGTAATAGACAGGTAACACCAGTGCTAATCTGACGAGGTGTGAAAATACCGCGCGCCGCCGGTGTAATTATAACATGAAGCCATGCCGACTGACCGTGTTGACAGTTCGAACATAAGGTGTGAAATATAGAACAAACTGCTTCACGGGGACCGCACATCAGTTCGAGAATTCCAGCTTTCCGTGTTCGAGAAAACAGAGGTAGAACAATAAGGATTATATAGAGAATAGAACGGGACCAAGGAACGAGTTCGAGAAATCGACTGTGTTCCAGCTTTCAGTGTTCGAGGTTCCGAAGTTCGACTGTATTTCATACCCAAACAGAGCTTACTCAGATGAGATGGCTCCTGTAGGGTCTGCTTTGTTTGCAAAGGTGTAATTATTGAGTAAAAGGTAACGCATTACCTCATACACCCTTTCGACACCATTGCAAACTTAGTAGACCCAGATGAGATGACTCCTGTAGGAGACATCGGATCATATGTTTGCTTATAAAATAATAAAGATCTGATTCTACAGTTTCTTCCATGGCTAAAAATCACTGTGTCCATATGCCACAACAGAAACTCATCTAATCAATATTCATGGCATCTTTTTTTCTTATGTGAATATTCTTCTGCTGGTTAAAATTTGGCTAATACTCACCATCTTTATTTGGTTTTCAAACACTTGCTAGCTATATTATGAGCTATAAATAAAGTGAAGTTTATAGCAACAATTAATGAATTTACAGTATGTTACAGTTGAAATTCAATATCTCAAACTTGGATAATTTGGATATCTCGAAGTAAAAGTTTGGTCCTTTCAAAATTTACAATACAGAATTGTTCTATAATGTATCACTATGCATATCTAGAAACACATGTGACAGCCTAATGCAGGTCTAAAGTAATGCTGAAATCTCCTACAGGAGCTTTCAGCATTATTTTAGACCTGCATTAAGCTGTCAACTGGACTAATTGTTCAGATTAAATATCTGATTACTCAAACCTCAGAGTAATTTGTATGGTGCTTTGAAGTTTGAGATATCAAAGTTCAACTGTATATGGAAATTTGTCTCTGTCACAATGCTGCCATAGTAGAAGACTTAAAAAAATGTGTGAGTTATCCCTTTCCCTCATATAAACGTGTTTTCACGCATTTGCAAACAGAGCAGACCCAGATCAGATGGCTCCTAGAGGAGCCGTCTGATCAGGGTCTACTCTGTTTGCTAACAGAATTTGATAGATCTTTTTCTTTGCTTTTTAAAATGTCTACAATGTCCCACCTTCCATATTTCTTTATAACTATTTTGTTAATGAATATTCAGCAGGTATTGAAAATTGGCCTAAATACAGAACAGGGAAAGGGTTATGTAAACCATGAATACTACAGTCAAGTTTACAAGTTTTTACTTTACATGCTCTAACTAAAACATCAACTAAGTATATGGTATAACAATTTTTTCTATCAGATCTAAATTAAAGTGTTTTACTGTTGCTGCTGTCTCTCTGTTTATTTGACTGAAGATGTTGATAATAAATTAACAGTTTGCTTCTAGAGCACTTGGAATCATAAAATCTAAATCACTGTCACTATGTTTTCACTCACTACTACTGTGCAACTACCAGTCACCACACATTCATTATGTATATTCTGTCCTTGATGATGCTTACCCCATGGCCGTCTCTCCTCAGACTCGTCACCTAACTAGCCCTTCTGCACGTCTGCTCTACCCTAGACCCGTTATGGTCCTATAGGTTCTCAGCAATGGTCCTAACCCTCAGTAATGGGATCGCATTTGTCCGTAACATGTACTTGTTGCACGCATTCATCCTTTTCTATCTTTCTGTCTTCCTTATATCCTTCTATTTACTCTCAAAACTTTCACTGCGATCTTAATTGTCTGATGTCACCCTCTCAGTCTCTCTCACACAAACTTTGTCCCTTAATCAGACTTATTAAAACAGACACTCAGTGTTGCAGCCAGGATTTAAAAAAGAGGGGCGATTTTCCCCCCTCCCTTTGAAAATTAGGGGCGATTTGTTCAAAATGGGGGGGAGGGGGGCGGGTTTTTATTTCACAACAATATCAATGCAAATCTAGCGCAATGGGTTCGACACAGTCGATTTCGTCGCTTTCTACAGGACTAATCTGTCTGTGACTCGTAGAAAATGAATAACTCGGTTACGTATCTTTGACACTTGAATTTGGGCTGAATTTGGTTATAGGAAGGGTACCTACTCCAAAGTAGTCGCTGATTTTTCTTTAAGATAATGTTTTTGACGATTTTTACAGCAAACATGTTTTTACTGTTTTTATTTGATTATATAGGTTACGGGCATAGACTAAATGTCGGACCGAGACAGGCAAAAATTACTTTACTCAACGAGTTATAAATTATCAGTTGTGAGTGATGTTTTATTGTTTTATCATAAGCACAATTAATTAACAAAGTAGTCACAAAAAACTGTAGATCTTGGACAGACAACTGTTCACGTATCTGGAATTGCCGAGGTCCCATAGAATATGATAGCCAAGTTACTGTACCGAACCGCGTTTTAGCCTTACCTATACATGACAGTTGACAAACATCCGGTTCAGATTCGATATGAATTGAAAGCTTTACCGGTACTCGCTACAAACTGTTTCGACAGCCTGAGGGAGGGAAATTTTCAGCAAAGTAATATTGAAACTTTAGTGCGCGACTAGGCGCCCCCTCCAGTGAAAAAGAGGGGGGATTTTCAGAAAAAGGGGGGGGGGGAATCGCGCGATCGCGCATCCTGGCTGCAACACTGGTGACACTGTATTATTTCTGTATCAATTCTCATGATTTTCTCTTTCATACGTCATACTTCCACTCATAAAGCTTATTATCCACACATGCAAACTCTCTGAGTTGTCAGTTACAGATTGTCTGTGAGACTGGTTTGCCCATTGTTTAAGAGATTTTAATGACCGCAGAGTCTCTGGTAAGGGAACTTTATAACACCAGCTGACCTGAACTAACCCTTTATACTCAGACAAACTGGCAAAGGTATTTACACGGGCTTTAAACCTTTAACATCCAACTGAATTTTCTGACAGTCTCAATTTAATACTTTTAGATGGGCCAAGAAGAAACCATTTTGCGGAAGTGGATGGATTGTTTGGTCACTCAGGAGGGCTTGTTTGTAGCCATTCAGAAGATCGGCAAACGTCCACCGCTAGTCAAACAGATGATGGAGGTGTGGCTTGACCACTACAGACACCTGACTACATTCACAGATGATGTGGAGCCAGAGTCTCGTGTCGCGCAGAATTTCTCTAGCGACGGAGAGAGTGATCAAGAGTAGTGTCATAGTTGACGTGATTTGTGCAATAAGTGTCCGGGTCTACAGTCCTCTTGAATCCCAAGACATAACTTTTTTTGCCAGTATCATTGAAAATAGATTAACCATTTCTCTGTTTAACCCATTCCATCATAGGCTATTTTAGAACCAACCTCTTTGAATAATCCTACTGTCTACTGTAAAGGAGAATTTACTGAAAAAAAGGAAAAGGTTTAGAATTGTGTAGTGTTGAAACCATAGTGATAGAAAGAACATTTGCTCCTATGGAGCAAATGCTCTATTTATCACAGTGGTTTCAATAAATGACTTTAACAGAAGTGTCAGTAGGCGTCAATATGAGGGAATGTGTTAATAATTAACTAAGAAATAATGACATTATGAATATTTATTAGCTGAATTTTTATAATAGTATATGTACACAGGATATTTTGATATTGGTAGAAACTGTAGAGTCCGATCTATTACAAGTGCATAAGCAAACAGACTCTGATCAGATCTGGGAAAACTATATAATTCCATAAGCAAACAAAGCAGACCTTGATCAGACATTTTTGTTCTGGGTCTACTCTGTTTGCAAATTCGTGAAAAGGCATTTGCATCAGGGAAAGGGTTAAATATATATTTTTACTGTACCGTATCTTTCTGGTAATCTTTAGAATTGCCTCTCCGAGATCATTTTAACCCTTTACCTGTTGAATATTCATAATTCATTAACATTCCTATAGGAAACATCTGATTTGGGTCTACTTTGTTTTCAAAGGTGGTTATATGAAGGAAAGGGTTGATAAGTTTTAACCCTTTCCTCCATAAATACGCCTTTCTACACCTCTGCAAAAGTCACCTGTTGAAACCATTGTGATAAATAGAGCATATGCTCTATTTATCAACCATGGTTTCAAATTACAACATTCTAAAAAAATCATTTTCTCTAGTATGCTCCTTTTCGGTAGATTTATTCAAAGAGGTTGGATCTAAAAATAGCCTATGAGTGAAAGGGTTAATAGAGAAATAGACCTCCTACCTACAGCTCTGGGCATCCAATCTGGGTGTGCAATCTTTTGTCGCACATCATCAGTGTTTTGTTAACTAGTGCTGGACACAAAAAGTTGAAGTTCAGATCAGCTGTCGTATAATAACGATCATGCATCTGATCTGGGTCAACCATGTTCCCTGGTCAAGAGGACTATATTTCTGTGATGCTGGCTATTATATAGTAAGACCTTGGTAATCTGTACACTCAAATAAGTATCCTACAAGTGGCAGCTTCGCCAATTCCCTCATATTGACGCCTCTGTAATAGTCACTTTTTGAAACCATTGTGATTAATAGAGCATTACCTCCTATGAAGCAAATGCTCTTATTATGCCCCCCAGATTTGTTTGTCAGCAACTTTAACATTGGTCATAACTTTTGAGCCAGTACAGATAGAGACTTGATATTTGGTATGCATATGTATCTCATTAAGCCGCACATCTTGAGGGGTGACATGTTAAGGTCAAGGTCATCCTTCAAGGTCAGAGGTCAAATATATGGGTCAAATCACCGACTTTAACATTGGCCATAACCTTTGGACCAGTAGAGATAGAGACTTGATATTTGGCATACTTGTGTATCTCATGAAGCTGCACATTTTGAGGGGTGACATGTCAAGGTCATACTTCAGGGTCAAAGGTCAAATTATGTTTTTTGGCTGTAACTTTAACGCAACTTTAACATTGGTCATAACTTTTAAGCCAGAACAGATAGAGACTTGATATTTGGCATGCATATGTATCTCATAAAGCCGCACATTTTGAGGGGTGACATGTCAAGGTCAAGGTCATCCTTCAAGGTCAGAGGTCAAATATATGGGTCAAATCACCAACTTTAACATTGGCCATAACTTTTGGACAAGTAAAGATACAGACTTAATATTTGACATGCTTGTGTATCTCATGAAGCTGTACGTTTTGAGGGGTAACATGTCAAGGTCAAGGTCATCCTTCAGGGTCAAAGGTCAAATTGTCTGTTTCTTTGTCTGTAACTGTAACATTGGTCATAACTTTTGAGCCAGTACAGATAGAAACTTGATATTTTGCATGCATATGTATCTCATAAAGCAGCACATTTTGAGGTGTGACATGTAAAGGTCAAGGTCACCCTTAAAGGTCAGAGGTCAAACATATGGGTCAAATCACCGACTTTAACATTGGCCATAACCTTTGGACCAGTAGAGATAGAGACTTGATATTTGGCATACTTGTGTATCTCATGAAGCTGCACAGTTTGAGGGGTGACATGTCAAGGTCATCCTTCAGGGTCAAAGGTCACAAACTTCAAATTGGCCATAACTTTTGAACCAATAGATATAGAGTCTTGATATTTGGTGTGCATGTGTATCTCATGAAGCTGCACATTTTGTGGGATGACATGTCAAGGTCAAGGTCATCTTTCAGGGTCAAAGGTCACAGACTTTAACATTGGCCATAATTTTTGAACCAGTAGAGACACAGACTTGATAGTTTGTATATATGTGTTTCTCATTTGGCTGCACAGTTTGAGGGGTAACATGTCAAGGTCAAGGTCATCTTTGAAGGTCAAAGGTCATTTACATTGGCCATAATGTTTGAACTAGTAGATATACAGCCTTGATACTGGTATACATGTGTATCTCATGAACCCGCACAGTTTGAGGGGTGACATGTCAAGGTCAAGGTCATCCTTCATGGTCAAAGGTCACCAACTTTAAAAAATTGGCCATAACTTTTGAACCATTAGAGATACAGACTTGATATTTGGTATGTATGTGTACCCCATGAAGCTGCACAGTTTGAGGAGTGACATGTCAAGATCAAGGTCATCCTTCAGGGTCAAATACCATATTGAGGGGGCATAGTGTTTCACAAACACATCTTGTTTTTCACAGTGGTTTTAAAACTACACAATTCTGAAATTTTCCTTTTTTCTAGTAAATGCTCTTTTTCAGTAGATTCATTCAAAGAGGTTGGGTCTATAAATAGCCTATGAGGAAATGGGTTAATACAAGGTGAAGGTCATGCAGAAAGCTGCTCTTCTACTTTACTAATAGTTCGGATTAGCAAGACCTTACTGTGTTAGAATAATGTTCACCAAATTATTTGTTAATATCTGTTATTGGAATGTGCTCAGACTTTGAATATAAGAAATGTGTTTTGTTCCAGTTGGCATGTCTCTAGATCGGACATGTTATGGAAACACTAGAACAGTAATATTCTTAACTCTTTGCACGCTAAGTATTTTTTTGTCTGCAACAATTGTCGTCTGCTTTAATTCTTAAAATAACTTTGCTCTAATTTCTTTGCAAAAATATGATCAAGATGACAAACAGTTTGGATCCTGATGAGACGCCGCATTATGCGGCATCTCATCTGGATCCAAACTGTTTGCATAGGTAATCACAGTTTCGGTGCTAGCGTGCAAAGAGTTAAAATTGTTACTCACATTTAAAGCAGAAAAAGACACTTTGACCATTAATTTCTTCTACAAAAGGCAGAGGACCAGTTAAGATGCCTAGATCAAAACATTTTCAGGAATAGCTTCTTTATTTCTCCATCAGAGATGATTCTAAAGATTGATCACAACATAGGATTTGATACAGTAAAACCTCTCTAAAATGGCATTCTAATAGAGAAGAATTTAGATACTTTTAGGCAGGTGGCAGGTCAATGCAGAGTAAAAGCCTTGCAGAAAGCTCCTCTATGGGCTTTCTGTATGACTTTCACTCTGCATTAAGACCGATATTTATACTAAATTTAAAGTCAGATTTAGAGTGTTTATTTCTGTATTTAAATTCACACCTGTATTTATTGCTCTGGAAAAGGATCCCAAAATCTGAATACACATGACCAGCAGCAGATAGTATTATCAGATGTTGTCCGCTCTCTTAATTCCTTATATTTTCACTTGATCTTTTCCAATACCTAAAAATTGGGGCACCAAATTTTCCCTACCCCCACCCCAAGCCCCTCCAGGGATATTTTGTAAAGCTAAATAAGTCAATTTTGCACCCTTTTGGTAATTTTAGATTAGACTGACATGGTAGCACTTGTAGCAAATAGTGTAGATCCTGATCAAACTGCTCCTTCATAATAGATTGATCTGTGTCTGCACTATCTGCCTTAGTTTGCTTGTCCGATTACTTACGGTTATTAGGATATATAATTATGCGTATTATATCATAGCCGACCTTAACTTTTGGCACGCTAGCGGCTGAACCTGTGATAACTATGCAAAGAGTTTGGATCCAGATGAGAAGCCGCATAATTCGTCGTCTCATCAGGATCCAAACTGTTTGTCATCTTGATCATATTTTTGCAAAGAAATTAGAGAAAAGTTATGTTAAGAATTGAAGCAGACGACAATTGTTGCAGACGAAAAATTACTTCGCGTGCAAAGAGTTAATGTTCAACCTTATTATATGAACACATTCTAGAGTTATGTCCCTTTACCTTGTTGAAGTTTCTCTACATGCACTTTTCTCCTTCTATCTGATCTTCACCAATTTTTCGCAAAATGTTCATGGTTGTGATATTTAACATTATGAATGATCTGTGATCACTTTTGCAAAGAGTTTGAATCCTGGTATCTCGTCAGGATCCAAACTGTTTGACAGTGATTGCAATATTGAAAATGAAATATTGAATTGGAGCAGACAATTGGTTTTGCAGACAAGTAATTTAGTGTTTAAAGAGTTAAGTCAAACAGGATATCCAGCCAGTTTTTAGCTCACCTGAATCAAAGGCTCAGGATGAACTATTGTGATTGCTCTCCGTCCATTGTCCGGCCACATTTTCAAACAACATTTCCTCTGAAACTGCTGACCCGATTTTAACCAAACTATGTTGGAAGCATCAGTGGCTAGGAGGAACGGAACACTGTTCAAAGTGTTTGGCTAGAGTTATTCCCCTTGCTGTGGGACCAGTTTTTCTGACATGATCATATAGAGCGACTTCGGTCATCAACCAGTGGTCACTACGGTCTATGATTGAACGCAAATTGGTCGAGGTTTGGTTAGTTTGGTTTGGTTCCTCTAGTTTGCTCTTCACGAATAAGGAGCAGAACCACTATTGAGGTATTCCGAATTTCAACTCTCGTTCGACCATATTGCAACCGTTGGTCTAACCAGAGACACCAAACTGACGTCATTTCCTCTAACCCGAGACAGTTCAATCAAACTTTAGTCAAACAGTGGATGATCGAAGTCAGACACAGATCACTTTTAATTCATTGGAAAATCTTTAATATCTTCTTCTCTGAAGCTAAAATGCCCAGACCTTTGATACTTGGTATGTATCATTATCTAATGGTCCTCTGTCAAGATGATCAAATTATGACACCTGGGCCAAAAATGGCCCAGCCCAGGGGCTTATCAGTTTTACATAGGAAAATCTTTAAAAATCTTCTCTGAAATTAAAATGCCTAGGCCTTTGATATTTGGTATACATCATTATTTAATAGTCCTCTACCAATATTGTTCGAATTATGAGCCCTAGGCCAAAATGGTCCCACCCCGGGGCTTATCAGTTTTAAAGGAAAACCTGTAAAAATCTATTTCTGAAACCATAAGGCCAATACCTTTAATACTTGACATGCAGCTTAACCACATACAGTATAACGGCGTTATTTCGACTCTCGTTTTTCCGAGATACCCGCTTATTCCGAGGGAATGTTGAGGTCCCGGCTCAAATTCTATTAAATCTCATTGAAAAAACCTGCATTAATCCGAATAGCGATAATCCGAAAATTCGAGTATGTGTGCTGGTCCCGCGGATCATTCTGGTTCCCTTTATTGAGTGTTTAATTCGAGCACGGTGTTTTCCCACCTCCGAGGTAATTATTCACACCTTCTCGATACGTTGTCGTTACCTTTTAAAAGATCCGTCTATGGGGCATTAGATCTTCACAATGTGTGAATAACACATTCATTGAATGCAGACTTTACTTCGGTGTAAATAATGATGAGAATTTAATAGACTGAAGTCCCCACACAACAGAAAGAGTCACACTCATAATTTGCATACGTTCGCAAACGTGTAGTGATTTTTCGGTACCCCTGAATGTGTGCCATATAATGTCTTTCCGCTTTAAATTTTGTAATAGTGCAGTGCTTTTCGTGTAGTGCTTTGAAATTCGCAATATATTTGCTACTTTTAGACAGTCTCGTTCATGCAGACTCGTGCTACGAGAGATGAACGAGAATAACTATGACAGACGAAAAAAGCCGAGTGTTCCGGTTATTAATTAATTTGGTCACTCGCCCCGATTTTCCTTACTACGAAACAGCACGGGAACGAAACGAAAAAAATTTTTTTGGTGCACTTAACTCAGCACCAACAACTAAATTAATGTCGACAAATGGAAAATATGCAAAATAAACGACATAACGCTATACGCTACGACTGTTCTAGGGATATGTCTAAATGGTTTGAAACAAGTTTTGAGTTTATTGTGAAGGGTCCTTTGAACGGACCCATACAAATTATACTGAAACTTCGGTCGCCGATGTGAATGGTGTTTTCTGTTATCACTTATATAAGGAAAGAATCGATGAATTAAATGTGCATTGAAGTTTATGATAATGTTCAAACAGTTTACTGTGAAGAAATACGCTTCCTCTTGTCGTCAAACAATGCTCTTGGAAATGACATAAAATGCTCTCGGTTCTTTCGAGCATCGCGATAATCCGAGGTTTTTGCCGATTCCCGATGGTGCTCGAAATATCGCCAATATACTGTACATGTAGTCCTCTACCAAGATTGTACAAATTATGACCTTTTGGTGAAAAATGGCCCTGCCCTGGGGCATATTAATTTTTCATAGACTTACTTAAGAAAAACCTTAAAAAATATTCGTCCCTGAAATCATAAGGCCCATACCTTCCATATTTGGTATGTAGCTTTGCTTTGTGGTCCTCTGCCAAGAATGTTCAACTTATGACGCCTGGGCGAAACTTTGCCCCACCCTGGGGCTTATCAGTTTTTAATAGGGAAAATATAAAATATTCTTTTTATCTGAAACCTTAAGGCTTGCACCTTTAATTAACGGCATGCAGCTTTGCCTTATGGTTCTTTACCAAGGTTGTACAAATGATGACTTTTGGGTCAAAAATGGCCCCACTCCGGGGGTTATCTCAGGTGAGCGCTTCAGGGCCTCATGGCCCTCTTGTTTACAATAAAGGTCTTTTAATTGTAGAAAATAGATAACTACTTAGTATTTAGACTTCTGACTGACCTTTGTCAGTTTTGCACTCTGGTTCCATGTTGTATGGCCCCAAGGTCAGTGTCTGGGGGTGGAGTGTTTTTGACCAGTCTGTTTGTTTGTCTGACTGACTGTCTGTCTGATCAGAACTTTTAACTCTTTACTCCACAAATATTGAATTAAGAAATAATGACCTTATGAATATTCATTTGCCTAATTGTTATAATATTTCATGAAAACAAGAATTTTTGGCCATGGAGAAACTGTAGAATCATATCTATATTAATAATTACACATGTATGATGTATATCATAAGCAAGCAGAGCAGATCCTGATCAGACGGTTCCTATAGGAGCTGTCTGATCTGGGTCTTCTCTATTTGCAAAGGCGTAGTAAGGCATATTTATGGAGTAAAGGGTTAATCTTAGTCATAATTTTCGTACCTTTACAGGTATGAACTTTGTACATGGCTTGTGTACCCATCTCAGGAAGCTGCAACTTTAGAGTTGTGTCTTGTGAGTTGAGGGAGCATACTAGGAGTTAATGGTCACACTGGATATAATTTTGTGATCAGCATTTGTTTGTCGCATAGTGTTCTATAAATGCATATTTGTTTTTAACTTTTTACTCCATGAATATTCATGTAAGAAATGATGACATCATGATTATTAATTAGCCTAAATGTTGACACCAGAATTCTTGACACCAATTCTTGACATGCATTGACACCAATTCTTGACACACATTGACACCATAATTCTTGGCCATGGAAGAAACTGTAAAATCATATCTATTACAGTAAAACCTCTCTATAATGGCCACTAAGTTACATCAAGTAATTTGTGTTAAAGGCAGGTGGCTGCTTAAAGCAAGGTGAAAGTAAAACAACGCTCCTATAGGAGCGTTCTGTTTTACTTTCACCTTGCTTTAAGCAGCCACCTGCCCTATATACCAGCTAATTAGCTCAATTTAGTGGCCGTTATAGAGAGGTTTTACTGTATATCATAAGCAAATAGAGCGAACCCTGGTCAGACAGCTCTTACAGGAGCCATCTGATCTGGTTCTACTCTGTTTGCAAAGGTGTATTTATTGAGCAAAGGGTGAACCCTTGATACAGGCTCCTTTGGATGCCTTTGAAAACTTGAGATCAAAATCAGTTGGTTCCTGAAGAGCCATCTGATCAGGGTCTACTCTGTTTGCTTATGAAATAAATCTGGGTCCAAGGTTATAAAATTCTGAGTCTGAGTCTGAGATCATTCTCAAGTATCTGATTGGTCAGATGCTTGAGAATGATTTAAGACTCAAGCAAAATGCTTTATAACCTTGGGACCTGATTTGACAGGTTTCTACCATGGTGAAAAATTCACTTTTTTATTATAGCTTTATGTAAAGCTATTTTAAAACTTCAGCTAATTAATATTCATAATGTCATTATTTCCCACATGTATATTCATTGGGGAAAGGGTTTAAAAATTTAAATCTTACTTTGTAAACGTTAACCCTTTCAATGCACTGACATTTGCAAACAGTGTCTGTATCAGGGAACAGTGTCTGTATCAGGGTGTAGATATCTGGGTGTCTGTATCAGGGTGTAGATATCTGGGTGTCTGTATGACATCTGGGTGTCTGTATCAGGGTGTAGATATCTGGGTGTCTGTATCAGGGTGTAGCTATCTGGGTGCCTGTATCAGGGTGTAGATATCTGGGTGTCAGTATGACATCTGGGTGTCTGTATCAGGTGTAGATATCTGGGTGTCTGTATCAGGGTGTAACTATCTGGGTGTCTGTATCAGGGTGTAGATATTGGGGTGTCTGTATCAGGGTGTAGATATCTGGGTGTCTGTATCAGGGTGCAGGGTGTAGATATCTGGGTGTCTGTATCAGGGTGTAGATATCTGGGTGTCTGTATCAGGGTGTAGATATCTGGGTCTACATGGTTTGCCAATGCCAGTGCACTGGTTCCTGCATTTAAAGATTTAAAACTGCCCACAATTGTTAACTATCACTACAGCAACAGTCTGAATACAGACCCTCATCATATTGTTCATATTTAGTGAGTTCTGTCCCTTATTGCAGTGCCCTTGTTAGTCTATTGTTAGAGTTGAAAGCCTTGTTCGATCACCGATACATCCTAGTTACCATTAGTATGAGGGCAGACAAACTTGGGCAAATAATGTTGACCCAGTTCAGACTGCTCTTGAGGTAACAGTTTGATCAGGGTCTACACTATTTACAAATATGCCAGTGGAATTTAACCCTTTACACCATGAATAGAAATAATGATATTATGTATATTAATTAGATTAAATGTTATTGGGACAGGGACACGGGGATTTCTTTTACCATGGCAGAAACTGTAGAATCATATCTATATTATGATAAGCAAACAGAGCAGATTAAAATGGTTAACTTGTTGCATGCTAGCGGTGAAACTGTGATTACTTATGCAAACAGTTTGGATCCTGATGAGACGCCGCATAATGCGGCATCTCATCAGGATCCAAACTGTTTGTCACCTTGACCATATTTTTGCAAAGAAATGAGAGAAAGTTTATTTTAAGAATTGAAGCAGACGACAATTGTTGCAGACGAAAAATTACTTAGTGTGCAAAGAGTTAAACATGATGTCAAACAAATTAAGTGCTAATGAGAAATAGGGCTACTCAGTGTTATATCTAATACAAGTCATGTATTTATCTACAATAAAACCCAATATCTCCCTGACTACCAAGTTATTGATAACCCTTTACTCCATAAATATCCCTTTGAAAACAGAGTACACCCAGATCAGGGTCTGCTTTGTTTGCTTATCTCTAATTAATATTCATGATGTCATTACATGAATGCATAGTGACATGTCAGTTTTTATGCACCCACCTGGGGCATATTGTTATTGCCATGTCTGTTGGTTTGTTCGTTGGTCCAAACTTTAACAATGGCGATTATTTTGTAGCCATTGCACATACATACTTCAAACTTGGTATGCATTTGTAACTTATGGAGCCTAATATTTTTAGGGGTGACTTATTAAGGTCAAGGTCATACATCAAGGTCAAATTATGGGTCAAATTTAGATTGGCAATAACTTTGCCGCCATTCAACATACATACTTTAAACTTGACATGCATGTGCAACTTACAGAGGCGAACATTTTTAGGGGCGACTTATTAAGGTTAAGGTTATACATCATGGTTAAAGGTAATATTGGGGGCATAGTGTTTCACAAACACATCTTGTTAGCTCACCAGAGCACAAAGTGCTCAGGGTGAGCTTTTGTGATCGCCTGATGTCCGTCGTCGTCCGTCGTCCCGCGTCAACAATTTGAACCTTTAAAAATCTTCTCCTCTGAATCTACAGGGTTGTCAGCTTTCATCTTTGGTACATAGCATCACCTATAGGTCTTCTACAAAAGTTATATAAATTATGCCCCTGGGGTCAAAATTGGCCCCGCCCCAGGGGTGGGCAGTTTTCAATAGAAACATATAGTAAAACTTTGAAAATCTTCTCCTCTGAAACCAGAAGGTTATTAGCTTTCATATTTGGCACATAGCATCATGTTCAGGTCCTCTACAAAAGTTATATAAATTATGACCCTGGGGTCAAAATTGGCCCCACCCCAGGGGTGGGCAGTTTTCAATAGAAACAAATAGTGAAATCTTTGAAAATCTTCTCCTCTGAAACTGAAAGGCTCTTATCTTTCATATTTGGCACAGGGCATCAAGTCCAGGTCCTCTACAAAAGTTATATAAATTATGGCCCTGGGGTCAAAATTGGCCCCGCCCCAGGGGTGGGCAGTTTTCAATAGAAATATATAGTTAAAACTTTGAAAATCTTCTCCTCTGAAACTAGAAGATTCTCAGCTGTCATATTTGGTACAGAGCATCATGTGCAGGTCTTCTACAAAAGTTATATAATTTATGCCCCTGGGGTCAAAATTAGCCCCGCCCCAGGGGTGGGAAGTTTTCAATAGAAACATATAGTAAACCTTTGATAATCTTCTCCTTTGAAACCAGAAGTTTCTTAGCTTTCGTATTTGGCACATAGCATCATGTTCAGGTCCTCTACAAAGGTTATATAAATTATGCCCCTGGGGTCAAAATTGGCCTCGCCCCAGGGATGGGCAGTTTTCAATAGAAACAAATAGTGAAATCTTTGAAAATCTTCTCCTCTGAAACTGGAAGGTTCTCCGCTTTCATATTTGGCACATAGCATCATGTTTAGGTCCTCTACAAAAGTTATATAAATTATGGCCCTGGGGTTAAAATTGGCCCCGCCCCAGGGATGGGAAGTTTTTAATAGAAACAAATAGTGAAATCTTTGAAAATCTTCTCCTCTGAAACTGGAAGGCGCTCAGCTTTCATATTTGGCACATAGCATCATGTTTAGGTCCTCTACAAAAGTTATATAAATTATGCCCCTGGGGTCAAAATTGTCCCCGCCCCAGGGATGGGCAGTTTTCAATAGAAACAAATAGTGAAATCTTTGAAAATCTTCTTCTCTGAATCTGGAAAGTTCTCAGCTTTCATATTTGGTGCATAGCATCATGTTTAGGTCCTCTACAAAAATTGTATGAATTATGGCCCTGGGGTCAAAATTGGCCCCGCCCCATGGGTGGGTAGTTTTCAGTAGAAACATATAGAGAAAACTTTGAAAATCTTCTCCTGAAACTGAAAGGTTCTCAGCTTTCATATTTGGCTCATAGCATCAAGTTCAAGTCCTCTACTAAAGTTATATAAATTATGCCCCTGGGGTCAAAATTGGTCTGCCCCAGGGCCGGCTAGTTTTCTCTAGAAACATATAGTGAAATCTTTGAAAATATTCTCCTCTGATTGTCTGGTGAGCGATGTCAGGGCCATTCTGGCCCTCTTGTTTTAAGTTGTCCATCCCTTTACTTCATGAATAAGAATTTCTGAATACATGTATTCATTAAGAGAATTTTGGGACACATGAGAATTTTCTAGCCATGATAGACAGTGTAGAATCATATCTGTAACATTATTTAATGCTTTACTCAACATATACGCCTTTCTACGCCTTTACAGAATAGACCCTAGATCAGATGGCTCCTGTAGGAGCCATCTGATGAGGGCCTGCTGTTTGCTTATGCGATTACAGTAAAACCTCTCTATAACGGCCACTAAATTGTGTTAATTAGTTGGTATTTAGGGCAGGTGGCTGCTTAAAGCAAGGTGAAAGTAAAACAGAACGCTCCTATAGGAGCGTTCTGTTTTACTTTCACCTTACTTTAAGCAGTCACCTGCCTTTGACACAAAATATTTGATGTAATTTAGTGGCCGTTATAGAGAGGTTTTACTGTACATGTATATAGATCTTATTGTACAGTTTCTACCTTCGCAAAAAATTCCTATGTTCATTATTTAAAATGATCAAAGTATACGTAATGTTCATATTTTCATGTTTTTTTACGTGAATATTCATGGAGTAAATGGTTAATCAAACAGAGGAGACAATGTTCAGACAGCTCCTATAGGGGTATTAAATCTGTGTACATATGAAGTAAAGTGTTATACAGGGAATTACTTCATAGATTGTATACTTTGATTGGTTGTCACATTGTTATTATACTGGAAAATACAGTAGAGTCTTGCAAAAGCGACCACATGAGTCCTTTAAAAGCAAGTGGTTGCTTAATACAGGACAAAAGTAATACATATCTTTTGTCCTGCATTAAGCTACCACCTGTATCAAAACTTCAGAATTAAGATTTCTTTTGAATGGTCGTTTTAGTGAGACTTTATTGTATAGCCCTGTGCTGTACGTAGAAAGAAAAGAAAAGTTTTGTATGTGAAGCTGATTGATATAATGGAAATAAAGTTTCATTTGATTAAACATTATTTGATTCATTACTGTTATGTTTAACTCTTTGCACGCTAAGTAACTTTTCATCTGCAACAATTGTCGTCTGCTTCAATTCTTAAAAAAAAATTATCTCATTTTTTTGCAAAAATATGGTCAAGATGACAAACAGTTTGGATCCTGATGAGAGGCCACATTATGCGGCGTCTCATCTGGATCCAAACTGTTTGCATAGGTAATCTCAGTTTCGCTGCTAGCGTGCAAAGAGTTAATGAAAAGTAAAGACTCCTTTGTTAATTGGTAAATGTTAATTGGAAAATGACACAAGATAACTCTATCGATGAACGGATCTCAAAGTCGTTTGTACGGTCCCTTGAAGTTTAAGATATTGAAGTTGAGCTGTGTATTAATTTATATGCAGACAGAGCAGACTCTCATATTGAAGTTGAGCTGTGTATTAATTTATATGCAGACGGAGCAGACTCTCATATTGAAGTTGAGCTGTGTATTAATTTATATGCAGACAGAGCAGACTCTGTTTGAGATATTGAAGTTGAGCTGTGTATTATTTTATATGCAGACAGAGCAGACTCTCATTGGTCTTCTCTGTTTGCAAATTCGTGAAAAGGCGTATTTATGGAGTAAAGGGTTAATAAAAACTATTTTCAAAGAGTTTCGTTGTAACACTTTAGACGCTGAAATTTTGAAGTGAAAAGCCTATCAATGATTAACCCATTCCCTCATATTGACGACTTTTGACAACTCTGAAACCATTGTGATAAATAGAGCATTTGCTCCATTTATCACAATGGTTTCAAACTACAAAATTCTAAATTTTTCCTTTTCTCTAGTTAATGCTGCTTTTCGGTAGATTTATTCAAAGAGGTTGTATCTAAAATTAACCTATGAGGTAATGGATCTAAAAATAGCCTATGAGGTAATGGATTAACTATAGAGTCCATCTCAGTATGAAAGGCTGAACCTTGCTTGAGGATTTTGAATGACAAACAGTGCAGACCCTAAAGGAGTCCTCTGATCTGGGTCTACACTGTTTGCAGATGACAGTACATGTGTGTCCTGCATTCAACGAGTTAATACGTTCATTTTTGTGCAGTTTCTAGCATTTAGAGCCATTCGCCATTAATATTTATACTCTAGATTGTTTATTTTTTCCTCAGTGATTTTTTTTTGTAATTCAGTGTTGTTATGACACGAATATTCTGATAAAAAGCGTGTACATTTGGAACTTGGCAGATTAATTGTTCTAAAGTCATGTGCCCTTGATATTGTCCTAAACTTGTCTTATTTGAAGTTATTTCACCATTTTTAGCTCGTCTGTTTCGAAGGTCGAGCTATTGTGATCACTGGGTCGTAGTCCTTGTCGTCGTCATGCAAAAACTTTAATGTAGCTCATTACTCGAAAAGTATAAGAGGTATCAACATGAAACTTCATAGGCTATTAGATCTCATAGAGGGGAACGACCCCTACATAAGAACCATAACTCTTGATTTCAAAATTTTGGAGTTATGGCCCTTTATTTTTAGCTCACCAGAGCACAAAGTGCTCAGGGTGAGCTTTTGTGATCGCCTGATGTCCGTCGTCCGTCGGCGTGCGTCGTCCGTCGTCCGTCGTCAGTCGTCAACAATTTGAACCTTTAAAAATCTTCTCCTCTGAATCTACAGGGTTCTCAGCTTTCATCTTTGGCACATAGTATCATCTTTAGGTCCTCTACAAAAGTTATATAAATTATGGCCCTGGGGTCAAAATTGGCCCCGCCCCAGGGGTTCCATGTTTTCAATAGAAACATATAGTAAAACTTTGAAAATCTTCTCCTCTGAAACCAGAAGGCTCTCAGCTTTCATATTTGGCACATAGCATCATGTTCAGGTCCTCTACAAAAGTTATATAAATTATGCCCCTGGGGTCAAAATTGGCCCCGCCCCAGGGGTGGGCAGTTTTCAATAGAAACAAATAGTGAAATCTTTGAAATTCTTCTTCTCTGAAACTGGAAGGCTCTCAGCTTTCATATTTGGCACATAGCATCATGTTCAGGTCCACTACAAAAGTTATATAAATTATGGCCCTAGGGTCAAAATTGGCCCCGCCCCAGGGTGGGCAGTTTTCAATAGAAACAAATAGTGAAATCTTTGAAAATCTTATTCTCTGAAACTGGAAGGCTCTCAGCTTTCATATTTGGCACAGAGCATCATGTTCAGGTGCTCTACATAAGTTAAATAAATTATGGCCCTGGGGTCAAAATTGGCCCTGCCCCAGGGGTGGGCAGTTTTCAATAGAAACAAATAGTGAAATCTTTGAAGATCTTCTTCTCTGAAACTGGAAGACTCTCAGCTTTCATATTTGGCACATAGCTCCATGTTCAGGTCCACTACAAAAGTTATATAAATTATGGCCCTAGGGTCAAAATTGGCCCCGCCCCAGGGGTGGGCAGTTTTCAATAGAAACAAATAGTGAAATCTTTGAAAATCTTCTTCTCTGAAACTGGAAGGCTCTCAGCTTTCATATTTGGCACATAGCATTATGTTCAGGTCCTCTACAAAAGTTATATAAATTATGGCCCTGGGGTCAAAATTGGCCCCGCCCCAGGGGGGCAGTTTTCAATAGAAACAAATAGTGAAATCTTTGAAAGTCTTCTTCTCTGAAACTGGAAGGCTCTCAGCTTTCATATTTGGCACATAGCATTATGTACAGGTCCTCTACAAAAGTTATATAAATTATGGCCCGGGGGTCAAAATTGGCCCTGCCCCAGGGGCGGGCAATTTTCAATAGAAACAAATAGTGAAATCTTTGAAAATCTTCTCCTCTGAGACTGGAAGGCTCTTAACCTTCATATTTGGCACAGAGCATCATGTTTAGGTCCACTACAAAAGTTATATAAATTATGGCCCTAGGGTCAAAATTGGCCCCACCCCAGGGTGGGAAGTTTTCAGTAGAAACAAATAGTGAACTCTTTGAAAATCTTCTTCTCTGAAACTGGAAGGCTCTCAGCTTTCATATTTGGCACAGAGCATCATGTTCAGGTGCTCTACAAAAGTTATATAAAGTATGGCCCTTGGGTCCAAATTGGCCCCGCCCCAGGGGTGGGCAGTTTTCAATAGAAACAAATAGTGAAATCTTTGAAATTCTTCTTCTCTGAAACTGGAAGGCTCTCAGCTTTCATATTTGGCACATAGCATTATGTTCAGGTCCTCTACAAAAGTTATATAAATTACGGCCCTAGGGTCAAAATTAGCCCGCTCCAGGGGTGGGCAGTTTTCAATAGAAACAAATAGTGAAATCTTTGAATATCTTCCTCTTGAAAACTGGGTGGTTCTCAGCCTTCATACTTTGCACGTATCATCATGTTCAGGTCCTCTGCAAAAGGTATATAAATTATGCCCCAGGGGTAAAAATTGGCCCCGCCCCAGGGGTAGCCAATTTTCAACAGAAACAAATAGTGAAAACTTTGAGAATCTTTTTCTCTGATACTGGAAGGTTCTCAGCTTTCATATTTGGCACATAGCACCATGTCCAGGTCCTCTACAAAAGTTATATAAATTGTGCCTCTTGGGTCAAAATTAGCCCAGCCCCAGGGCAGGCTAGTTTTCTAAAGAAACATATAGTTAAAACTTTGAAAAGCTTCTCCTCTGATTGTCTGGTGAGCGCTTCAGGGCCATTCTGCCAAATCAGACGAGTGTTGGCACCGCATGCGGCTCTTGTTAACTTCTAACACATTTAAATTGTCACTGAGTCTTACTATTGTAGAAAGCGTGTATGACCATCAGGTCTCCGACAAGTTCCATGACAGACCAAATTGAACAAGTAGATCTTTGTTCCCCTTTACTTTTCTTTGTTAAATTTGTCCAAGCAACAGCTACCCTGATCATACAGACCCTAGCTAATGAGTATAGCATATCGTTACACACAGTAGCCCACCCCATTCATACTTGTCCTGGCTAAATGAGTATAGCATATCTTTATAAACAACAGCCTACCGCATTCATACTTTTCATGGCTAAATGAGTATAGCATATCTTTACAAACAGCCGACCCCATTCATACCAATCCTTGCGTAGCATTTCTTTACAAACAGCTTACTCCATTCATACAGGACCTACCTAAATGAGTAAAACATAACAGAAACATTGACAATAATTAAAAACTTGGATGATGCTAATGTTATGGTTATTGTATGATAATGAAACACACTGATGCTAGTGTTGTGGTTATTGTATGAGACTCATTGATGCTAGTGTTATGGTTATTGTATGAGACTCATTGATGCTAGTGTTGTGGTTATTGTATGAGACTAATTGATGCTAGTGTTATGGTTTTTGTATGAGACTCATTGATGCTAGTGTTATGGTTATTGTATGAGACTCATTGATGCTAGTGTTATGGTTATTGTATGAGACTCATTGATGCTAGTGTTATGGTTATTGTATGAGACTCATTGATGCTAGTGTTATGGTTATTGTATGAGACTCATTGATTTTAGTGTTGTGGTTATTGTATGAGACTCATTGATGCTAGTGTTATGGTTATTGTATGAGACTCATTGATGCTAGTGTTATGGTTATTGTATGAGTCTCATTGATGCTAGTGTTGTGGTTATTGTATGAGACTCATTGATGCTAGTGTTATGGTTATTGTATGAGACTCATTGATGCTAGTGTTGTGGTTATTGTATGAGACTCATCGATGCTAGTGTTATGGTTATTGTATGAGACACACCATTGAAATCTGTTCATGCAAAATAGAGTTATGGCTGGGACAAAAGTAGAAGCTTTCACTTAACCTTTTACTCCATAAATACGCCTTTCTACACCTTTGCAAACAGAGTAGACCCAGATCAGACGGCTCCTGTAGGAGCCATCTGATCTGGGTCTGCTCCGTTTGCTATGAAGTAATATACAAATGTAGATGTGATCCTATAGTTTCTGCCAAACATTTTGGTGTTCATGTGCCGTAATAAAAATTATCTAATAATTATTCATGATATTATTATTTCTGACATGAATATTCATGGAGTATAAGGTTTAACACATTCACGACAGCCATTTGGCATTGTGGCAACATTGTCCATTTGGCCTAAAGCAGGCTCAACAAAAACATGGCTAAATTGGATGTATTGATTTTTGCTCATATTGCTACCTGCAAATGGAATTAGCTTGTTGACAATGTTTGTCGTAGAGATAGCTGGAGACTCTTAATTACATTGAACAGTAAAACCCCTCTATTGCGACCATCTAAAAGAGGTGTAATTCTGGGTGCTAGATGCAGGTGGTAGCTTAATGCAGGACAAAAGTAATGCAAACTAGAAAATTGTGTCTGTAAGACACAGTGATGCCCCCGTGTGGGTGCTTGCTTAGCTGTACGTAAAATTCCTAAGTCATTTGACCTTGAGCTTGGGCTTGCGGGCAGCATGGGCTGGGTGTGCAATGCAAGTATGGATGGTGTTTAATGTGTATATGCAATTCCATGGCAATAGCTACAGTGGTTAGGGAGATATAAGACAATGAAAAAACTGTGACAAAAAACTGCACGTAAATGTGACAACCAACTGCACGTAAAATTTCCAAGTCATTTGACCTCGAACTTGGGCTTGCCGGCAGCATGGGTGGGGTGCCAAATCATAGCACAGATGGTAATTGATGTGTATGTGAAGTTTCATGTGTATAAGTGTAGAAATTACCGACTTATAACACTTGAAAAACTGTGATATCCAACTGCACCTAAAAGCGTGACAGACAGACAGACAGACGGACGGACATGTGCAAAACATAATGCCCCCTGACTATAGTCAACGGGGGCATAAAAACTCCTATAGGAGCTTTCTGCATTACTTTTGCCCTGCATTAAGCAACCACCAGCTTATAAAGACATCCATGTTTATTCATTATGTGGTTGCATTAGAGGGGTTCTACTGTACTAGAAATTTGCTTTGTACATGAACTAAGTTATACAGTAGACATCTCTATAATGGCCGCTACAGCAGGTCTAATTCTGGTCAGGTGATAGTGTAATGCAAGAGGATATTTATGCTGGAACTAGTGAAAGCTCCTACAGGAGCTTTCTGAATTATTTTCATTCTGCTTTAACCCTTTCCCTCATATAAACGTGTTTTCACGCAGTTGCAAACAGAGTAGACCCAGATCAGACGGCTCCTAGAGGAGCAGTCTGATCAGGGTCTGCTCTGTTTGCTAGTAGAATTTGATATATCTGTTTCTTTGCTTTCTAAAATGTCTACAATGTTCCACCTTCCATATTTCTTAACTATTTTGTTAATGAATATTCAGTAGGTAATGAAATTTGAAACAAACATAGAACAGGGAAAGGGTTAACTCATTCTATTATATTGATTCCTTTTGACACCTCTGTAATAGTCACTTTTTGAAACCATTGTTATAAATAGAGCATTTTCTCCAAAGGAAATTTTGAAACCATTGTGATAAATAGAGCTTATGGTTTAAGACTACACAATTCTGAAAAAAAAATCCTTTTTTTCTAGTAAATGCTCCTTTTCAGGAGATTTATTAAAAGAAGGCTGGGTCCAAAAATAGTATGTGAGGGAATGTGTCAAGTAACCACTTGGCTTTGAAAACTTTCATGCTGATTCATTAGATGGTCACTATAGAGAGAGTCTACTGTTTATATACCTGCTTCCTGACAGATAATTGCAATGCTTTTATAGACTGGTTGAACTAACAAACCATTCTGTTTGTTCATTGAACAAAGAATAGCTGCTCTGTTCATATACCAGTGATTGGAGCTTTCTTCGTATAACCTTTGACGTGTTCAATATTTATATAAGAAATAATGACATCATGAATAATCAGCTGAATTTTTCTAATGTAAAATTTACAATTTTTACTGCTTTGACAAAAACTGTTGAATCAGATCTGTATCATGACATAAGCAGACAGAGGAGCCTTCTGAAAAGGTGTTTATCCCTTTCCCTGTTCTATGTTTATTCCGTATTTCAATACCTACTGAATATCCATGGACAATATAGATACAATAAAGTATGGAAGGTGGAACATTGTAGCCATTTTAGAAAGTAAAGAAACAGATCTATCAAATTTCCATTAGCAAACAGAGTAGACCCTGATCAGACGGCTCCTATAAGAGCCATCTGATCTGGGTCTTCTCTCTTTGCAAATGCGTGAAAACACGTTTATATGGGTGAAAAGGCGTTTATATGAGGGGAAAATGTTAAAGGGAAAACATTCTTCTAAAAACAATTTGGAATGACAAGCAATGCAGACCCTAATCGGTTGACTCCTACATGAACCTTTTAATTTGGATCTACACTGTTTGCATATATCAGTTACTCATTTACTGCATCGAAAATGAATAATGAATTAATACTCATGGCAGAGTCTACCAATTGGGAATATTAATGCACTAATTTTTAACCGGTTTTTCCACGGAAAATCCGGTTATTGAAATGGTGATGTATGTTGGGCGGGCGTATGGTCGGATGGGCGGCTGCCAGTCTTGTAAGCGCAACTCCTCTGAAACTGCTCAACAGATTTTCATAAAACCTTGTATGTAGCAAGGACACAATATGTAGATGTGCATATTGTTGGGGATTTTTCCTTCTCCAATTTTTCTTGGAGTTATGCCCCTTTAAACTTAGAAATCACTCGGTCTTTGACCCTAATCTTGTAAGCACAACTCCTCTCAAACTGTTGAACAGAATTTCATAAAACCTTGTACATGTATGTAGCAAGGACACAATATGTAGATGTGCATTATTGTCGGGGATTTTTCCTTCTGCAATTTTTCTGGGAGTTATGCCCCTTTGAACTTAGAAATCACAAGGTCTTTTTACCCTATCCTTGTAAGTGCAACTCCTCTGAAACTGCTCAACAGATTTTCATAAAACCTTGCATGTAGCAAGGACACACTATGTAGATGTGCATATTGTCGGGGATTTTTCTTTCTGCAATTTTTCTGGAAGTTAGGCCCCTTTGAACTTAAACACTAGTTAATAGTGAAGGAAAACCCGGTTTGATGTCGTGTCGACATTTTTATATAAAATAAGTGAATACATTGCTCTGACAGATAGTATAGACTATAGACTCAGATCTTAGATAATCTACAAGCAAATAGAACACATCCTTATCAGATGAATCCTTAGATATTCTATAAGCAACTAAAACAGACCTGACGACTCTTGCTTGCAATGTTGTCATAAAAAAGGGGCTTTGAAGTAAAGGTTTTACTCTAAATACGCCTTTCTGCCCCTTTGCAAACAGAGTAGACCCAGATCAGAATGCTCTTGTAGTAGCTGTCTGATCAGGGTCAGCCCAGTTTGCTTTTGATATAATATACATGTAGATATGATTCTACAGATTCTGCCATGACCAAAAATTCCTGTGCTATTACAATAATTAATCTAATCAATATTTATGATGTCATTATTTCTTACATGAATATTCATAGAATATAGGGTAAATAAATTATTGTGTTTTGCTTTTGAAACTGAGCCTATATCAGTATTTATTAATTATTGGTGCCCAGATTGCTGAATAAAACTATTTTACCTATATATGTATATTTGACACATACAGTTCAACCTGTCTTAAGCGACCATTAAAAAAAGTAACTATGTGTCTTTAATCCATTACCTCATAGGCTATTTTAAAACCCATTACCTCATGGGCTACTTTTAGATCTGACCTCTTTGAATAAATCTACAAAAAAAAGTAGCAGTTACTAAAAAAAAAGGAATTCTAGATTTGTGTAGTTTTGAAACCATTGTGATAAATAGAGCATTTGCTCCTGTGGAGCAAATGCTCTATTTATCACTGGTTTCAAAAAGTGACTTTTACAGAGATGTCAAAAGGTGTCAATATGAGGGAATGGGTTAAGGCACTTGGTTGTGTAATGCAGAACAAGAGTAATGCAGAAAGCTCCCAAATGAGTTTTCTGCATTACTTGTTTTGCATAAGCTACAACCTGCATTTAAAAGACTCCCATATTTATTCATTTAGTGGTTGCTATAGAGAAGTTCTCCTGTATTTTGCAACCCACACTTTGCATAGATATTACAACTTGCCGTATTCACCCTAATAAACACCCCCCAATTCTATTAAACGCCCCCACTTACTACTAGGGGGAAACTGTCGATCAATAAAACAACCTTAAACCCTATATAATAACCTTTAAATAAAGAAGTATAGGGTTTTCAAAATCAGGTGGTAGCTAAATGCAGACTGAAAGCAATGCAGAAAGCTCCCATAGGAATTCCTTGTATGAAAATGAAACGCCCCCCTGGGGGCATTTATTAGTGTTGATACGGTAGATATTAAGACTTATATTTTATGTAGTTTGTTGATACTGTATTTCCAAACATTAAACCGAATCTTATTGTTAATGTTTGTCTTTCTTCCTTTTTCCAAGGAATCTATTTGCTTGTAAAACTCCCACTTCGTCAAAAGATCATTGATGAATACTAACATTATATACATTGAACTTTGATATCTCGAATTTCCATACAAATTAGTTCTAGATAACAGAAGTTTGACATATCCGATTTTTAAACTGGACAATTTCTCAAGTTCACAGCTTAATGCATGTCTAAAATAATGCTGAAAGCTCCTGTTGGAGCTTTCAGCATTACTTTAGACATGCATTAAGCTGTCACATGTGTTTCTAAATATGCGTAGTAATGCATTTTAGAGCAATTCTATATTGTAAGTTTTGCAAGGACCAAACTTTTAGTTCGAGTTATCCTGAAGTTCGAACTATTTGAGTTCGAGATATTGAAGTTCAACTGTATGGTCCTTTAGTATGATACATGAGTCTTTGAGGATTCCTTCAATATGTAGGTCCCATTTGACACTTTGACAGCAATTTGACAAACACTTTAATTCCTCTTAAATAATGTGGAAAAATAAGGGAACCTGGTCCCGAGGTTATAAAACTTTTTGCTTGAGTCAGAGATCATTCTCAAGCATCATGGGTCCATGCTTATAAAACGTTTTAGTTGAGTCTGAGTTCGTTCTCAAGCATTTGATTGGTCAGATTTGAGTTTTCAAGCTTTTGATTGGTCTTTGGCTCAAATCTGACCAATCAAAAACTTGAGAACGAACTCAGACTCAACTAAAAGTTTTATAAGCATGGCTACTGACTAAATGGATACTTGATAATGTTCTCAGATTCAGTCTCTGAAGTTTTATAACCTGGGACCCTGTGCTCCTCCACTTAAAAATTACTATATGGGTTATTATTTGCCCATTTCAACACTATGGATCGATTTGTGATGACTTTGCAAAAAATTGGATCCATATGAGATGCCTATCTGTAGACTCTTTGACTCACGGTGAGCTTTTGTGAGACTTGAATGTCTGTCGTCTGTTGTGCGTCGTTCGCCATGTGTCGTCAACAATTTGCTTGTGAACACTCTAGAGGTCACATTTTTAGCTGAATCTTCTTGAAACTTTATCAGAAAGATTGTTTTGATAAAATCTCGGACAAATTTGAAAGTGGGTCACATGGGATCAAAAACTAGGTCACTAGGCTAAACAGTAGAAAAACCTTGTGAACACGCTAGTGGTCACATTTATTGTCCAATCTTCATGAAACTTAAATAAAATCTCAACGAGTTTGAGTGGGTCATGTGGAGTCAAAAACTAGGTCAAATGGTAGAAAAACCTTGTGAACACTCTATAGGTCACATTTTAGCCAACTCTTCATGAAACTTTATCAGAATGATTGTTTTGATAAAATCTCGGACGAGTTTTAAAAAGGGGCCGTGGGGTCAAAAAACAAGTCACTAGATTAAACAGTAGGAAAAACCTTGTGAACATTCTAGTGGTCACATTTTGCCCATCTTCATGAACCGTAGTCAGAATAATTCCCCTGACCTTAACATCTCAATGACTAAATATACAAAAACGACAAATTTACATTTACAATTTATTAAATTGGTAAGAAGCGATTGGACAGTGCTGAATAAAATCTCGGACGAGTTTGAAAGTAGTTAATGTGGGGTCAAAAACTAGGACACTAGGTCAAATAGTAGAAAAACTTTGTGAACACTATAGGTCACATTTTAGCCAAATCTTCATGAAACTTTTATTTTTGGCATAAATTTAATAGTTTAAATGAGACTGACATACAAACAACAGGGGCGTAGCTAGCGATGCGTTCTTGCGCACGTGCTCAACATCGATATGAAAGGTGAAAACATTATGTCCAAAAAAAAATAGAATATAAATAGAAGACTACAGGGGTAAGACTTTGACAGACATTATGTCTAGTCATGTGAATTTTAAATGTCTTGATTCTTCGTGCATTTGGTGGTTTATGCCATGAAATAATGCAATACATGTATACTCCAAACTCCACGTACAGCTATCTTGCATAACAAAAAAAACGGGGAGTATGCACCCCGGACTCCCTAGCAACGGTGAGTACATTACATTTGGACCCAGATACGCTCCTATTTCCAGCCGTTGGGCTCTGTATCTACACAGTTTGCTTAAGGTTGCCTGTCCGAATACTTATAAGTTCGGGCAACTAGAATTAATATCAGCTTGCACTTGTCCATACGTCAGTACCTACCACTCCAAAATTTGATTTTGCTTGGATTTGTTTCAAATTTTCACAGATGAAAGCGTGTGCAGACTGGCCATACAGCATGTCTACTGACCGTGTGCAAATCATTTTTAGATGGCCGCTGGTGCCCACTCAGCGATGTGATATAAAACATATAAATGCATAATTGTCTTATCTGTGATATTTAACTTGCATTTCTGATGTTATACATTGAATCAGAGACATACAGTCGAGTCCCGGTTATTCAAACACCTCTCATCCGAAGTCCCGGTGTTATTCGAATTAACCCTTTACATGATAAATACAAAGGCGTGACGTGTAAGTAATAATGAAGGAGCTGTCTGATTAGAGTTGGCTCTATATATATGCTTGTGAAATGATATAAAGTTTAGTGTGTGCCATGATGAAAAAGACGTGTTCATATGCCAATATAAAAGTTCAATTGCTGTTGAACATCAATATCTAGAACTGCAAGGGACCGTACACACTTTACTCTGAGATAACAGAGGTTCGAGTCATCCGATTTCTAATCCTGACGAATTCTAAAGTATTAATAATTAAGTTCACAGCTTAATCCTTCTCTTGCTATTTTTTTAAAAATACATTTCTCCTTCTTAACCCATGCCCTGTTGTATAATTACATACATCTTCACTGCGTACAAGTATTTCGCTGTGCAATCACTGCTGTGGAGTGCACTGGTTGCACAATCAACTTGTTATTAGTGCAGACCCTGATGAGACAGCTCCTGCAGGAGCTGTCTCATCTGGGTCTTCACTATCTACAGGTAGGTATATTGACGTGAATAGCAAGCGAGGATTAATGAAGGTCGAAAATAATGCTGA